>CM072779.1:36270000-37520000 GCA_036936925.1 Cenchrus fungigraminus | reverse complement strand
AATCAATTAACACACAAGCAAAGGATGTGCCATGCAAGTGGGAAAACTTTGAGTGTGATGAAAAAGTATATATATATATATAGGGATTTGTAACTTTCTAGCGGTGCTAGACGACATGCCCTTTGATAGGAAGTTGTGAATTTTGACTTTGCCAATCTCAAGATCTGCCAAATCAATATCTCTAAAGTATCATAAGTGAACAAAGATAAGAAAGTACTACCTCCGTCCTTAAATATATGATGTTCCTAAACATCATATATTTAAGAATGGAGGGAGTATCATGAAATCCTATATGAATAAATTGGAGAGAGCTAAGACAAGTGATTTTGGATGGTTGTTCGGCCTAAGTTGATCCATATGTTTCCAAGACAAACGAATAATACTGGAATGTTGACTGCGGGTGATTGCTTGAGAGTGAGTATGCCGTTTTTTTTTAAAACATGCATAGCACGTTTTTCATTAAGAAGAGGAGAAAAGTCTGGTTACAACAAGGGTACAAACAACGGGACAACAACCAAGCCTCAAGCAAAGATGAAGTACAAGTACAAGTACAAGCCTACCGAAAGGGCTACAACCTGCGACGACCAAGCAAGCCAATCCCAGAGAAGCCAGCTCGAGACCACCTCCGGGCTTCCTCCAGGATGAGTGGTGCCAGTGACACCGGCTGGAGCGCTGCCCTCTCATGCATACGCCTGTTCCTCTCCTTCCAAAGCGACCAGACGACCAAAATAGCCAAGGAGTCGAAGCCTTTGCGCTGCGACTTGTGAACCTGCTTCCTAACATCTAGCCACCACACGAAGTATGGCACCTCCTCCTGCGGCGTCAGCCGATCCAAGCCGAAGTATCGCAGCACCCTAAACCAAGTTTCCCGACTATGGACACACCCAAGGAGTAGGTGATCCAGAGTTTCGACCTCTTGTGCACAAAGAACACAAACATCTGAGTCACGTAGCCTATGCCGACGTAATCGGTTCGAAGTCCAGCAACGACCGTGAAGTACAAACCAGCCAAAGAAGTGACACCGCCCTGGAGCCTGCACCTTCCAGATGCGATACGTGCCAGCAAGGAGGATTCGACCAAAGAACAACGCCCGGTAAGCTGAGCTAGAAGAGAACTCCCCGGTAGACGATCGTTTCCAGATGAACCTGTCCGGCTACTCGGACAACTGGAAGTCCTGTACGAAGTCCCAAAGACGAAGGTATTAGACGACCACGGGAACAGTGCGAGCGAAGATGATGTCCCGTATCCACCACCGACCGGAGAGCGCCTCCCGAACCGAGCAGGACTTTCTAATTCTGGGTGGGACCGCATTCCAAAGATCAGGTGCTAGCTGAAGGATTGAGCACCCATTGAGCCAGCGATCCATCCAGAACAAGGCGTAGGACCCATCACCCACCTGCACTGTGACCGACGCATCAAAAAATTCCTGAGACGACCGATCTGCCCGGAAGCTGTACCCCGACCAAGTCTTATCGGAGTCAACCCTGGCCAACCATAGCCAACGCAGCCGCAGCACGAAGCCCATTAGCTGTTGGTTAGGGATGCCAAGGCCGCCATAAGGAGTTGGGCAAGCCGCATTCACCCAAGCTACTGCACATTTCCCTCCCGCAGCCACCTCAGATCCGCACCACAAGAACCCACGTACCAACTTCTCAATAGCACGGATAGCCCATAGCGCGATCTTCGTGGCCATAGAGATGTGTACCGGTATAGCGCACAGCGTAGACCAGGCAAGAATTAGACAACCACTTCTGTTCAGCATCCTACTCTTCCGGGGGTAGCCGTTTAGCGACCTTATCAACGACCGGCTGCATAGCAGATTTAGGCAGACGCCAAGGCGAGAGTGGTACCCCTAAGTAGGTACACAGGAAGTCAGCACACTAACAACCGAGAGTGTGAGAGATCACACTCAGCTAATCATCCCCACAATGAATCGGGAAAGCCTTGCTCTTATTAAGGTTAGTAGCAAGCCCCGTCGTCCGGCGGAAGAGATCCAAGATCTCTCTAATCATAACCAGATCAAGCATGATCAGAGAAAGGAAGACGACCACATCATCCGCATACAGAAAGACATACTGTCTGATAGAGCTGGGGCGCAGAGGAGAAAAGAGACCCCTCGAGTCAGCGAGCTTGATCATGGTGCTGAAGCACTCCATGACCAGGACAAAAAGCATGGGTGAGAGAGGGTCACCCTGTCTGAGCCCTCGACCATGACAGATTCGACGACCGGGAACTCCATTGAGGAGAACCTTAGTGCTGGTTGTGGAAAGCAAGACTGAGATCCAATTTGTGACGCCCCAGGTTTTTAATTAGCATCATTAGTGCTAATGACCGAATCAACCGAGTCAAACACTGTTGACATTGGTCAAATCTTGGTCAAAAACCTGGTCAAACCCCTATGTCCGTGAACTTCCTCCAGAACTTTTGCCGCGTTCTCCGGATTTCACCTAAACACTTCAAAATCTCCCGATATAAAAGTTGTTTAGTTTTTCGAGGGACACCACTTTGCTTTTGGGTGGCATTGCAAATTTTGAGTGGAAAAGGGTGAAAAACTTGGTCAACTGCAGCTTTTACTATTCATCAGTGCCATGAAAGACAGGAACTTTGTCTGCCGTTCCTGCTCAAACCAGTGAGTAAAACATAGGACAGCCTTTGTGAAAGTTGTAGAGGGGTCATCAATCTACAACTTTGCTATTTGCACCTTAGTGCACCTTAGTTCAAAATTTCGGAGATAATTGCAGTCAAACAGGGGCAAACGAGAGCAGAGCGGGCGACGTCGCGCGCGCGCCGTGCCGGGTGCGTCCACGCGCGCACGCGCTGCCACGCGGCCACCGCCGTACCTCGGCGTCCGGACCCCCTTGGCACGCACCTCGAGCACTGGGTACCTCGCACGCGCCCCTATACCCGGCCCCCTCCCTCGCCACTCTTCCTCGCGTGCCACGCGCAGCGCTGCGGTCGCCGGCCCCTACCCGCGCCCGCCGCCGACGCCGGATCGTGCCGGTCCCCTCCTGCCCCTCCGGCGTTGTGCCTTCAAGTCGAGGCTGGGCCTCCCCCCACCATCCACTCGCACCAATAAAAGGCGCCATGACCTGCCCTTGCGCGTGCAAGCCCGAGCGCCGGCGCCTTGCTCGCCGCCATGGCCGCCCCCACGGTAAGCCCCCGGTTTTGAGCCACAACCGGCCGTTCGAAGCACACCCTCGCCACCGTGAGCTCCCACCGCACCCTCCAGAGCCGTGTGTTGCCCGGCCAAGCCATCCTCTGCGCCGGAGCAACAGCGTCCGCGGCTGCCGTCCGTCGGCGCCGGCGACCACCGCCGCTGGGCGCCTCCCTGCCCCATCCGAGCGCGCAAATCGAGCCCCGGTGAGCCCCTCAATCTATCCCTCCACTTCCCCGGCCTGGGACGCCGGCGAGTCGCCGGAATTTGGCCGGAACCGCCGCCGGCGAGGTCCAGGGACCCAATTGCAGCGGTCTCAAAACTTTTAGGGTCTTTTCTATAAGTTTTCAGGGACCCGTTTGAAAACTGGAATCTCAAATAGTAATTGGTTTCAGCTGAATCTTAGGAAATCCGTAGAAAATCGTAGAAATTTCAGAAAAATGCAAACTAAATTTTTTTGGATTCCTGGTGAAAACCACTACAACTTTTGTAAAGCATGACCATAGTTTTTCCTGATATATTTTGCATGAAAAATACAAAACTGAAAAACCTAGATCTGTTGTATCTCCAAATCCACTTATGATACATAGCTGAATTTTGGATATGCTGTGTGTTATACCATTACTAGCTCCTGTACCAAAAATTGCGCAAAGTTACTAGGTAAATATTTTTATATGATTTATTTTGTATTTATGCAGAATCTGTCTAAATGATTTTTGTAGATAACAATAAATATATTTTTGTGCTCAACTTCTGTATTTAACCTTTTTATACATAACCCCACCTCTGGTGAATTAACAATGATTTTATGTTTAGCAAAAATATTTATTCTTGAAATATGCCTAATTTTCTTTGTAAATGCATAACTCAAGATCTATAGTAGCTCTAGGTGTATATGTTGCATGCCTAGCTTAGTTTTGGACCAGAGGCCATGTGTGAGAAAGTTGGAATCATTTGGATGTGTATTTATTTTTCATATGCATTTATCATGTTTTGGTAGCTAGCTTTTGTTATTTTCGATATATTTAATTTCGTAGCTCTTTTAAGTGTGCATGTGTGTGCAGTGCCTTTGTATAGGTTTGTAGTGCTTCATAACACACCCCACTGAATTTTATTAATTGATTTTGTGAATAAAAGCAATGGTAGCCTTTTTAAGCTTAATATTAAAGTTAATTGGAAAATCATCAACTCCATATCTAGTAACCTTGTGTGGTGGTTTTAATCATGCTAAGAAGCTAAGTGACACCACCCCTTGCTGTTTGTGAAATTTAATTAATTTAGTCACATAAATATGTACACAGTCACTTTTGAACAGATTAATTAATAAAGAACCGCATATTGTTCCTTTTGGAAGAGTTTGCTAAATGTGTGCTTATCTAGGTGAATGTGGTCAACCATGTACCCCATGGTTGTCGTTTGTTGTTTGTAAGTAATTAAATTAAAAATCGTCAATTAAATCTTGCATATGCATCCTCGTGTAGATCTTTCCGACGGTAGCCGTACGCCTGTGCCGGAAGGAGGAGACGAAGGAGCTGACGGTGAGCTGCAGTACGTGGACGTAACTCAAGACCTGGACCAAGGTCCAGAAGGGCCCAAGGCCAACCTTGCCAGCGAAGGCAAGCCCCGGATCATTAACCCTTCTTTTTAAAATGTTGCAATTATCTTTTGCTATGATTGTGCATTTACGTTTCAGGAGTTGAATGAAACCCTAGATGCATGATTCCTAGGTACCTATGCTCTCTTACTAGTATGCTAGGTCGATAGCTGCTATGCTATAGGACCCGGTAGAAGTCGAGTGATGTTCGTCACTCGCGAGAATAGGTCCTTATGTTGGAATCATAAGATCTTTATAAATAGATTGCTCATGTGGTAAGAGCATGGGATTTGGGCTCCGGTCCAGTGGCTTTCGTGGGCTAAGCGTTTGAACATACTAAGCACTTGTCGGGAATGGGACCGGTAAGCCTAGTACCTGATGGACACGGCAAGGGAACTTTTCCCTACTACCCCTAGGACACCTAATGTGTCCCCCTGCTGCAACAGCAACAGTGGGGTGCCTGTGCGATTCTGGGCGGTCCGACGGGACGTACCAGTAAGCCTTGTACCGAGGATTGTAGGTCTGATCCCGACCCGAAGAAAGATGGGAACCGCCTGGATGGTTGTCCTCGCGGGGGCACCCTACCGTGTGTTTAGATCTACCTTGCAAGGTTTAAATCAATCGATTGTCGGCCTCTCACCGTTATCTGAGACTGCTTAATCAACTGGCCATGATATCCCTTAATGATGGAACTCGGTGAAGTTTACTGCTTGAATTAATTGCTTGTACAATTCTTGATTGAATTAGTTGGCACACTTAGAAATGGTAATCAACTAGAATTTGTGCTAAAATATTGAAAGTAAGGACGCAATCTTTGTTGCTTTTCAGCAAAAGAACTCCACCGGCCAAAAAGTCTCTCATGTCTAGAGTTTGGTGATGTAGTTATCACCTGACGGTTAAGTCTTGCTGAGTATTAGTATACTCAACCTTGCTTTAAAACTGTTGTTGCAGGTGTTGTTTGATCTGGTGAGATCCACCCAACTGGGAGCAGGGATGGGTGGATGACGACAAGTGATGGCATCACGGATGGCCTCCTGTGATGTTTACCGTTGCGCTAGTTTATTTTTATTCCGCTGTTTTCGAACTCTGAACCTCTACTTCATGTCATGAACAATGGTTTGTAATAATTTGAATTTAATTAGTGTTTGTACTCTGGACTCGCATTCGCGTGAGTTTTAATGCATATGTTCGATCCTCTGTGTGAATTCCAAGTGATTTACCGGGCGTTAACCCGGCAACTAACGACAAGATGATACTTTATTATTGCTTAATGATCAAAGTGGATTGGTTTAGGCGATAGTACGGTATTTTCCTGGGCGGGTTGTCACACAATTAGTCCAGCGAAGAGAACAACTGACCGCGGAGAGGAGCTCCAAAAGGAAAACCCAATTCACCGAGTCAAAGCTTTGGCCAAGTCAATTTTGAAGAGCACACTCGAGATCTTCCTAATGGAGAGGGTCCTGGCCGTTCCCATGACATATCTGAAGTTATCTTGAATTTGACGACCCTTAATGAAAGCGCTCGGATTCGGCGAAATCAAGCTCGGCAGAGCTGGCGCGAAGCGGTTGGCCAAGACCTTAGCAAAGATCTTCCCAAAGCTGTGGATCAGGCTAATAGGGTGATAGTCAGCCAGGCCCTCTGGGTTGTCCACCTTTGGGAGCAGCGTAAGCAGTGCTTCATTCAGGTGATGAAAGCTCCGGCAGTCCATCACGGAGATGGCCTGGAAGGCTCTCACCACGTCAGCTTTGATGATCGACCAAGACGACATATAAAAACGACCAGTGAACCCATCTGGTCCGGGTGCCTTATCGAGGAGGAGATCTCGGATAGCGGCCCACACCTCCTCCTCAGTGATCGGACGGACAAGTTCTGAGAGGTCCAACTATGGGAGTCGTAGCTCACTAAAATCCAAGGCAGCGGTCCTTGGCAACTTCGAGCCAAGGATGGCTTCAAAGTATCTAAAAGCTGCTTCGGCCTTGTCAGCCTCAGCAACCAGTGTGACACCGTCGACCAGAAGGGAGGCAATATGATTCTTCCTCTGTCGATGATTCGCATGGAGGTGAAAAAACTTAGTGCAAGCATCTCCCTCTTTTAGCCATCGTATGTTGGACCTCTCTTGCACAATGGTGTGCTGAAGAGAAGTTAATCCCAGGAATTGTAACTTCAAAAAATTTCGCAGCACAAATTCTGCGAGGGACAACGACCGATGGTCCCGAGCCGCATCCAAGCGGAAAATAACCTCTTTTGTGACCAAAACCTGAGTACGAATGCTGCCAATAGATTTGGCGTTCCAAGCCTTCAACCCTTTCGCCACCTAGCGGAGCCGTTGATCGATGACACACAACGGGTCAGCAAGAGGCATAGGGGACGACCAAGCAGCCTTCACGATGTCAAGGTAGCCTTGAACCTAAGGCCAAAACGCCTGGAAGCAGAAGCGCCGCTTAGGGTTAAACCCGTCATCGAACTGTAGGAGCAAAGGGGCATGATCCAAGCAACGAGAGGAGAGAGCTTGGAGGTATGACCGGGGGTAGAGGGACTCCCAACCCTCAGAGACAAACATCATGTCAATGCGTTCCAAAGTCTGGTGCAACCGTTCACTACTCCAAGTAAACATGTGACCACTGAGATGCAGCTCGGACAGCTCCAGGTCATTAAACAGCCTTCTAAAACGACCCATCATCGTCCTGGAAAGACGACCATTGTTCTTATCAGACGCTTGGTAGATTAAGTTGAAATCCCCACAAATTGCCCAGGGGCCCGATAAGGAGGGCCGAAGGTCACACAACTCTTGAAAAAAGCCGACCTTTGCCGCATCCCCCTGAGGGCCATACACATTAGTCAGCCACCAAGTTGCCTCCAGACAAGAGCGAGGGGCCACCTTTACCGAAATCGAGTGAGAGCCAAAAATTAGAGAGGAAACCGACCAGGAATTAGAATCCCAAGCAACTAGGATACCACCACACGTATGCACAACAGGGAGAGCGAAGTAATCAAAATCCAGACCAAGCATATTCTTAACCAAAATGTCATCAATTACATCAAGTTTGGTCTCTTGTAAACAAATGAGAGAAGCCCTCTCCGACCGAGCACGCCAGTTCAGGCCCCGTGCATTCCAAATTACAAGACGTTCATCTATTAAAACAACTACATCGACCAACGACCAAACGAGGCAGACTAGCACACCCTAGTCCCCTCGACCACACCGCCGTCAGCAAACAACTCCTAAGCAGCTACCGTCATGTCCTCATCCTTGAGGATACATGCCTAGATGGCATCGTCCAGTGCCCCCCCGAACAACGCCCGGATCACCTGACAGTGGCTGTCCGAGAGACCCGTAGCAAACAGCCGCAAGTACTCCTGGAAAGCAGTAGCGTCTGGGTCAGCGTCCTTGCTAATCACCCCAAGATGGTGCATCACGACGTTCTGACCACGAGTGATGGAGGGGGTACCCCCTCTTGGTCAGAGCCGCAATACGCCCGCTTCTGCACAGGGTAGACAGGTGAGGAAGTGGCTGTCGGGCACGGTGTGCCTCGAACGTGCTGGAACAACCGGCAGAGGAGGCTGCGTGGATACGGAGGAGCAGAAGTCTGCCGCCTTCCCTGCGGCCTCTAACCTAGGCGAAGGGGGGGGGTCGGGGTCTTGTGCCGACCGGACGATCAGACGTGGCGAGACGACATGTGCCTCTGCGGTAACTGAGTCACCGCGGAAGCCGGGCAGCTCCAGCGTCTGCAATGAGACGGCAGCTGCAGGAAAAACGACCTCAATCGCCGACAATTCCGTCGCCAGAGACGCACGAAACAGGCAAGCTCCCAACCATGCGAACACCGCAGAAAGAGGGATGGGCGGAGGGCCTGACTCCCTCAAGACGACTGGCTGCTGAGTAAGGACCACAGTGCCCGGCTGCGGTAGAGGTGACGTTGAACCCTCCGCCCCGACCAGCGTGGGATCCCCCACATCAAGGGCGTCGCCTGTCACAAGGGCAGGTAGAACGACCTGCAGGTCCACCCGCGATGGGCACGAGCGGCACAAAGCGGGAGACGACCCGGACGGCTCCGCACCACCGTCTGGACGTGGGGGTGGCAGAGGCACCTCCCTGACCGGAGGGCGCACCCCACCCTCACCGAACCGAAGGAAGGCCGACCGGCAGCGCGCGTGGTGGGAGGCCCCCCAGACGAAGTTGTAGCTAGCGCCTGGCCGCTCCCCACTGACGACACACTAGAAGCGGGTCGAGTGGCGCCAACAACCGATACGGAGCCCTGCAGGCTGTCGAAGAAGACCACATAAGGGTGAATGCCCTGCAGCCCCCATTCCGAGTAGGAGTGGGGGCGCGGCGACGGCGCGGGGGGATCCACCGGGGCGCCTGTGATGCCCCAGGTTTTTCAATAAGGGTTATTCAACGCTAATGACTGATTCAACCAAGTCAAACATGTTGAGTTTGGTCAAAACTTGGTCAACCTGGGTCATCACCTCGAAAACCTAGCCAACAAACCCTAATGGTCAAAGCTTGGTCAAAGTTGGGTTGAATTCTTGGTCAACGGCAGCAGCCACTTGTTTTTGGCGCCGAGAAAAGTGTCAAGTTGGCATGGCTTTTCTGCACGATCTGTTGATCAAAATACCCTACAGCCTTTGTAAAAGTTGTAGAGCATCGAATGATCTTCAACTTTGGTATTGGTCACTTGGGGTAGTTCAGTTTAAGTTTTTGGAGAAGTTCTGAGTCAAACAGGGCCAGTCGGAACTTTTTCCTGCACCTCGTGCTCCCGAACGCCGGGCCGCACGACGCTGCGCCGTAGGCGCCGGACCCGCGCACGTTCCGCGCGCATGTGCTACCACCGGGCCCGCACGCTGAGGACGCGCCTCCCCATGTGCGCGTGTGGACCCCTGGTGCAACCGACCTCCCTTGCCGCTCCTCAGTCGACAGTTGTCGCGCCACCACTGGTGAGCCGCGCCGTCCAACCAACACCGTCGCCGCCGTACTGGCGCCGAACCGCCGCCATACCGCGACCCACTATTCCCCGTCAACGTGTCGGTCATCCAGTCGTCACACGCGCGCGTATAACCCCCCCGGAGCTCTTCACACGCGCACGCTCCTCCTCCTTGCTCTACTTCCCGCCGTCGTGCCGCCATTGGCCCTCACCGGCGAGCTCCCCCTCCCCACCTCTAAATCGGTCGTGCAAACCTGCTACCACCTCCACAAGCACCCCCTAAACCTCCCCGGACCCCCGCCTGAGCCGGCCAAACCACCACTGCTCTGGAATCCTCAGTCCAGCGCGGCCGCCGCCCGGCGCCGCCGAGCCACCTCGCTGGCGTGCTCCCCGGTCCCGTCGGTGATCGGAATCGGACACCTAGAGGTCGAGGACCATTTCCCCGCCGCATCCCGGCCAAGTCCGGCCTCCCCCTCATTGGAATCCAGTGATCACAACCGCTGGCCGCGCCAAGGGCATATGTGTGAGGTTGGATTTCTTGCCGAGCGTATATCTGTGAACTTGGGGCATATCTGTAAGGATCTTATTCTTAGTTTCCTTTCAACTCAGTCCTGCACCTTCCAAAATGCATAGAAAATGACAGAAAAATGCATATGATGACTTTTTGGAATCCTTGTGGGGATTACTGTGTTTCCTACAAAAGTTATATACGGTTTTTTCTAAATAGTTTTTGAATAAATTGAAAAATCAGTTTAAACTGTTTTTGATGTAGTTCAAATTCTAGATGTGAGTTTGACTTGAAATTTGGATATGTTGTGCAACATGTTGCTCATGAGCTCGGGATAAAAGTTTGCACAAAGTTACTAACTGAATCTCTAGTTATGATTTATTTTGTTTTGTTGCTAGATCTGTGTTTAGGTTTTGTACAACTTTACATATATGCTTTCTGTGGCTCATCTTGTAGGTGTCACCTTGTTAGGCTAATATGTATTGCTAGTAATTTTACCATGATTTTAGGAGCTGTCTATATATCTGTTTTTGAATGATGCTTGTTTAGAAAGTTAAATCTATAGTTCAGTTTCTAGTGCTCCAGTGATGCTTATCTTTGGAATAGATGATGTGTATATCATGTTTGTGCCTTGGTAGAAAGTTGGGCTACAGTTAAGTTATATATCTCTCTGTATAAATGCTTTGTGAATAAATAGGCTGAAAATGGTTATTTTTGTGTAGCATGATTGAAATAGGTTCTGGAGCTAATTTTTGGTGTGTAGCCTAGTTTTAGTCCCTAGAGTCTCTGTGTAAAATTTGAGTACCAGTGCATGAGTAGTTTTCTCTATACTAAATATTCTTTCCTTTTCTATGAATAACTTGTCGTATTTTTCATGCTCTGTATATAGCTTTGTTTGCCATGAAATTTCACTAGTAGCTCTGTTGTAGTCCTATGTGCTCATACAAAAATTCTCACTATAAGATGTTGCATGGTTTAACCAGAATAATGTTTGGAAGAAACTAAGTATATTAAAAAGAGAAATAAAGAAATCTCCTCCTTATAAACTCATGTGTGGTATAACCTTTGGAAAATGCTATTTTGTTTTGTAAGATCAATAGCAACACATAATATCCGCGCACGATGCCCCTGACGGTTCCTGTGGCGACACGAGAGGCGAAACACGAGGAGATCGAGATCCCGTCGTCCTAGCTTGCTACTCCGGCGAGCCGGGACAGCAACGCCGGTGGCTACTCCAGCCCCGGTGCCCCCGCCACGTCGGCCTGCAGTCGACGGCCACCTGCATATTGTCGGTTAGCCGTTCTGACGCCGCCAACCATCACTTTCTGGAAACTCTAATTCCCGGTTCCTAGCGCCGCTTAGGTCTTAGAATCTGGGATCTCGTCTGTGCGGTGGCTGTTTTGCCATGCTGCACTGTTTTTGCCTCTCTGGGAGCCATCATGGCGGAGGCCGGAGGAGGAGTCACTGGGGGCCGCGATGACCGTCATGCGCCTGATCCGAATGTCGCTGAACTGCTGCAGAAGCTGAACCTGATGGTTGATGAAGGCGTTGTGGCTGAATTCAGTGATGACGAAGAAGACATGGATGCTGCAGTGGTGGAGTGGGCGCTGGTCGGGAAGGTTTTGTCCCCGACGACACTGCACATCAACACAATTCGCGCTGCTATGACGCGTGCTTGGGGAAACCCCTACGGTATGAAACTTCGATCGATCGGAGAAAGAGGTGATAATCTCTTTGTTGTGGAGTTCAGTTCCATGGTGGACATGCAACGTGTAGTAGATGGTACCCCTTGGGTCGTTGGCAGGCATGCTGTGATCTTGAAGGTGTATGATGAAAAGCTGAGGCCCTCTGAAATTCGCTTTGACCGCATAGACATTTGGGTGAGGATCCTAAACCTTCCGCTAGGCTGGATGAATCAGCATAGGGGTATTCGAGCAATGAGGCTTCTGGGCGATGTGCAACAGATGGATGTCGATGCTGATGGAAAGGCGAGTGGGGCCTTCCTCAGGGCTCGGGTGTCAATTGCAATCAGTAAACCAATCAAAAGGGGAGTGTTGTTGAAGATGGCTAAGGATGGAGAACCGCAGTGGTTTGATGCGCAATACGAAAAACTCCCGTTAATCTGTTTCTCTTGTGGCATCATGGGCCATTCAGAGGTTGAGTGTGGAAATCCGACACCTAGAAATGAGAAGGGTAAACTCCCATATGATCGTGAGTTACCATTGCGTGCTCCGTAGGAAAGGAGAAGGAAGTTGCAAAATTTTATGGATGCAGCGACAGAATCGTATGGAAGTGGGTCATCATCAGGTGCTCGTGCTCCGACTGGTAGATCGGGAGGGACTAAATCTGGTCCAGGATCGGCTGATGGTATAACACAAAAGAAAGATGATGGAGAGGAGGTGATGTCTCCCCTAAAAAAGCAAGATGATGTGGTACACAAGGGGAAGGAGATGACTAATACCATTGCAGGAAGACAACTCTTCCAGGGGGATACTAAAGAGAATAAGGAAGTTGTAAAGAAGAGGAAGCCAAAGCTCATGGGTCCCAACTCCTCCCAAACACTGGACCTTAATCAGCCGGCTATTAATCCAGTAATGGTTCCTCCTGGTTTTGTGAACTCGCGAGTGAATCAGCTTGTTGGGACGTGTAACAACAATAGGCGTGGCTCTGTTGAGGCGACCAAGAAGCAGAAAACAATGGAGACTACCTCCAATCTAGGATCGGCAGCGGCTGCAAGTGGCAGTCCCCGTCGAGAGCCATGAAAATACTATGTTTGAACTGTCGAGGCTTGGGTCAGCCTGAGGCAGTTCGAGAGGTGCGTAGCTTGGCGAAGCTACATAGACCCACGGTGGTGTTCTTGTCGGAGACACGTCTTTTCTCTGATTGTGTAGATGGCTTGAAACGTGCTTTTGGTTTTCCTTTTGGAATGGGTGTTGGAAGTTGTGGAAGAGGAGGTGGCCTTGCGATGCTATGGACTAGCGAGGTGAAGATCAAACTGAAAAGTTGTGACAAACTTCATATGGATGTGGTTGTTCTCAATCCGGATACAAATGATGAGTTGTGGCACTTTACTGGTTTCTATGGTGAATCGAAGAGGGAGTTAACGATACCACAGCTGGGACCTAATGAATTTTTAAGTGCTCAAAGCTCTCTCCCCTGGCTTTGTGCGGGGGATTTCAATGAAGTACTTGAGGCTGCTGAACAGATTAGGGGAAATGTACGTCCAGAGAGACAAATGGAGGGTTTCCGAGATGCTGTGAACACTTGTGGCTTTACTGATCTTGGTTTTATAGGGATGCCTTATACCTGGGATAACAGACAACAAGATGTGCACAATGTTAAAGTCCGGCTGGATAGAGGTTTTACCAATGGGGGACTACTGGATTTGTTTCGATCTATCAAGGTGTGGCATGTACAAACTACCGAGTCTGATCATTGCTGCCTTGTTATTGAAATGCATGAGCGAGTAGACCAGAGAAGGAATGGAAGGAGATATTTTCGTTATGAGAATATGTGGCGAAGGGATGAATCCTATATGAAACTGGTGAGTGATGCGTGGGGTGAGATGGAACCAGCCACTGACAAGCACCAATTGCAGGACCGGTTGATGAAGGTGCAGAACTCCTTGCAAGACTGGGATTTTAATGTCTTTGGTTCAGTTCGTAGATCGCTTGCACGCTTGCAAAGGGAACTTGAGCAAACAAGAAGGCAGTCAATTGGAGCTGGTCCATCAAGGAAGGAGAGGCGACTGATGGCGTGCATATCTGAGCTCCTATCTAGAGAAGAAATAATGGAAAAGCAGTGGTCACGACTAGACTGGCTAAAGGATGGTGATCGGAATACGGCCTTCTTTCAAGCAAAGGCAAAGGAGAGAGCAAAAACTAATAAGATAGTTGCCTTACAGCGTGAGGATGGAGCGGTTCTGACTAAACAGGAAGATTTAGAGGAATGCGCAGTGGATTTCTATCAGAACTTGTTTGCTGCATAAGAGGAATTGGAACCCGAGGCTATCCTGCAACATGTACCTTGCAAAGTTTCTGATGTGATGAATGAATCTCTTACAAGACCGTTTACTGTTGATGAGGTTGAGAAGGCAATGTTTATGATGGGAGCAAACAAAGCACCTGGGCCAGATGGTCTAATAGCGGGTTTTTACCAGACACACTGGGATATCATTGGCCCAAGTGTGATAGGTGCTGTACTGAATTTTCTTAATGGAGGCGATATGGTGGAAGATATGAACAAGGCAACGATCATCCTCATTCCGAAGATCAAACATCCGCAGTCCTTGAAACAATTCAGGCCAATATCACTTTGCAATGTCATATACAAGATCTGTTCAAAGGTACTGGCAAATAGGATACGTGGTTTCTTGGATGAAATTATCTCTGAAGAACAAAGTGCATTTGTCCCAGGGAGACTCATTACTGACAATGTCTTAACTGCATATGAGTGCACACACTATCTGAAGAGGAAGAAAGGTAAGAAAGGAGCCTGTGCTATTAAATTAGATATGGCTAAAGCATACGATCGGGTGGAATGGGAATACCTCCGAGGTATTATGTTGAAGCTAGGTTTTGATGGAGGCTTTGTGGATCGGGTGATGAGATGTGTGACATCGGTATCCTTTTCTGTTAAGATTAATGGCAAGCTTACAGAAGTGTTTAAGCCATCTAGAGGAATACGACAAGGGGGTCCAATATCACCCTACCTGTTTCTCTTATGTGCTGAAGGTTTATCATCACTCCTTAAGTCGATTGGCCCAATGCATTTGGCCAGGGGAGTACGCATTGGCATACATGCCCGATGGATCTCGCATCTTCTCTTTGCGGATGATTGTATTATTTTCTTTGAAGCATCGCAAAGGGGGGCTGAACAGCTGAAGCAAATTCTGGAAACGTATGGCAGAGGCTCAGGGCAATTGGTTAATAGAGACAAATCAGCGATTTTCTATAGCAAAAATTGTGATGACAATATGAAACATGAAGTTGCATCTGAACTGGAGATACCAAATGAGGCCCTAGCTAAGAAATATTTGGGTCTCCCCACAGCCTTGGGAAGGTCCACAAGTGAGGCCTTTGAGTATCTACCTACAAGAGTTAAAGGCATGGTTGGTTGCTGGAGTGGGAGACACGCTAGTTGTGTTGGTCGTGAAGTTCTGCTCAAATCGGTTGCACAAGCAATTCCAACATATCCAATGAGTTGCTTCCTACTAATAGGCAAGACTTGTAATAAAATGAAGAGTACCATTGCAAATTATTGGTGGGGTAGCTCGGCAGATAGTAGACATATGCATTGGATGAGTTGGGAGCGCTTGACAGAACCTAAGATCCATGGAGGAATGGGATTCCGGGACCTACCTATGTTCAACAAAGCACTGCTGGGCAAACAAGCTTGGAGGCTTGCCATCAGACCTGAATCCTTGTGCACAAGAGTTCTGAAAGGTCGATATTTTCATGACTCGGACTTCCTATCAGCTACAAGGAAAAGGCACTCCAGCCAAACATGGCGAGCAATACTTACTGGCCGAGAGGTACTAAAAAAGGACTGATAAAGCGAATTGGAAATGGGGAGTCAACAAAAATCTAGGAGGATAAATGGATTCCAAATCATTTCAACGGGAGGCCGCTAACTCCACCTGCAGACCAAGGGGTCACTCTGATCTCTGAGTTGTTAACTGCAAGTGGACAGTGGAATATGGAGCTTGTTCGCCAACACTTCTTCCCAGTAGATGCTGAAGCCATCCTCAAGATACCTCTGCGGAGCAGCTCTGAAGATTGCTTGGCTTGGGAACCAGAACGACATGGTCTGTACTCAGTTAAAACAGCATATCGCCTACTGTTCACCAACCGACAATAGGAAACAGAGCAAAATCAAGTTGGCCCGTCAGGTGATGATGCTTGGAAATTGTTGTGGAAAATGGAGGTACCACCGAAAGTTAGAATTTTTTGGTGGCGAGTACTGCATGGGTATTTACCAACCAAGCATGCTTTGCATAAAAGGCACGTTGAGAGAATTGCAAACTGTGACATGTGTGGAACACAGGAGGAAACAATTCGACATGTCTTGCTAGAGTGTACAGTTGCACGAATTTTCTGGGGCATCACAAAAGACATCACTGGAGTTAAAATTCCTAAACTGAATGAGTCTACTTGGGCTCGAGATCTGCTCCATGAGAAGGTTTTCCCCAGGAAGGATGCAGCAATTATTTTGAGCGGCATGTGGTCGATTTGGATGCAGCGTAATAAAAGATGCCATGGTGAATGTCACCTTCCAATTCACAAGGCAGTGGAATGGGTGCGGGATACTGCAACTGATCTTTGGCATATAATACAGACGAGTGGAAAGAAAAATCAAAAGGAACCAGGAAGATGGACTCCACCTAAGCCTGGGTGGATCAAGTGCAATATTGATGGAGCCTTCTACATCCATGAGAATGCAGGAGCGACAGGAATCGTAATGGGAGGCTTGTGCAGGGCCGAGCAACATGGCGTGATCATATTCCTGATGCCATGACGATGGAAGTCCTAGCACTTAAAGAAGGCTTGATCATTGCGAAACAAAGGGGGTTTCTGAAGGTATGTGCAGAAACAGATTGTCTGACGGTGGTGCAGCTGTGGGACAAGCTTGGCACTCAGAGGTCGGCGATCAATTTGATCCTTGGTGACATCAAGGAGATATCCAGGAGCTTTGATGAGTTTTCTCTAGTTTTTTCAAGTAGATCTTGTAATAGGGTAGCTCATGAGTGTGCTAAACAGGTTTCAAAAGAGCATAGAGTGGAAGAGTGGCAAGTAGCTCCACCTGCTCTTGCAGACTTGTTAGCAAAAGATTGTAATCCATATATATGATCAATGAAGCTCCTGATTTGCACAAAAAAAAACCTTTGGAAAATGCTCCTAATGAACCCCTGAAACCTAACTTGGTTGCTTGTGTGGTAATTCTAATTTAATTGAATAAATGTGCACACAATCACTATTAAGATAATAAAGTAAGAAATGTTTGAATGAGTGATCTTTAAGGGAGACTATGCTGGATATATTCTTGTCTAGAGGAATGTGGTCAAAATGACACCCTAGACTTAATGTGTGCTGTTGTATTGTTTAAACCATCATCAACTATTAACTCCAGCATATGCATTCCCCCATATAGAAGTCCCTGACGGTAGCTACACGCTCGTACCGGCTGACGAGAACGAGGGAGCAGGAGGAGACGTACACTTCATGACTGTTGATCAAGACCCGGACCAAAGTCCGGAAGATTGTCTGACTGCTGGAGCTGCCGAAGGCAAGCCCCGGTTTAACATTCACCTATGAGTTTCATTTTCAATTTCTGAAATTATGCTTGATTATCTATGTGCATTTACATTCAGGAGTTGAATGGAAACCCTAGATGCATGATCCATAAGTACCTATGATCGATAGTGGCTATGCACTAAGGACCCGGTACAAGTCGAGTGATGTACTTCGCTCGCAAGAATAGGTTCTTACGTTGGAATCATAAAGATAGATAAATTGGATTGCTCACGTGGTAAGATCATGGGATTTTGGGCTCCGGTCCAGTTGTTAAGAGATTAAGCGTTTGAAAGTACTAAACATTTGTCAGAAATGGGTACGGTAAGCCTAGTACCTGAATGATACGGTGCAGGAACTTTGTGCTACTAATCTTGGGTTGCGGCCCCAGGCTAGCTACCTGTGGTGCATGTGTGACGCTGGATGCTAGTGTGAGGCATGCCAGCTAGCCTTGTACCTAGGACTGTGTCATCTGATCCTAATCTGAGGAATGACGGGAATTGTTTGGTTGAATGCACTCGTTGTGGGTGTTTTCTCTCGTATGTTTAGGTTCACCTTGCAAGGTTATTAATCCATCGATAGTCGACCTCTCACCGTTATCCGAGATTGTTTAACTCTCTAGCCATGATAATCCCTCTATGATCAAATATTGTTAAGCTTGATGTTTGATTATTTGTTTGCACAATTATGCTTGCAATAGTGGCTTATGTAGTAATAACTTGATCTACTAGAACCTGAGCTAAAATATTGAAAGTAAGGATTAACTCCTTAGTCGCTTTTTGGCAAAACAAACCCACTAGCCAAAAGCCCAGCATGATTAGAAGGTTAAGTCTTTTATTTCAGATGGGTAAGCCTTGCTGAGTATTAGTATACTCAGCCTTGCTATAAAAGTTGCTTTTAGGTGATAATGTTTGGCCTGGTGAAATCCCACCCGGCTGGGAGCTGGAATGGGTGGATGACGAGGAGTAATGGCGTTATGGGCTGCCTCCCATGATGCCAAGTTATCGATTAGTTTAAATTCCATTGTCTTCAAAACTCTGAACCATTTACCTTTGATGCAAGGACAATGTTTGTAATAATTAACCCTACGGGGAATTTGGATTAATTTGTAAGGTACTCTGGACTCTCCTTCGTGGAAGTTTTAATGTATGCGTTTCAATCCTCTGTGTGGTCTACAAGTGATTTACTGGGCTATGACCCAGCAATACTCAACGGGATAATTCTTTATTATCACTTAATGACCAAAAGAGATTGGCTTAAGTGATAGTAAGGACTTATCTCGGATGGGGTTGTCACAGTTGGTATCAGAGTATCTGTATACACCAAAGTAATTAGTTTAATAACTAATCACAATGATTTACAATTAAAACTTGTCAAGATTGATTGGATTTTGAAAATAAGTTGGATCGTTAAGGAATGTTTAGACCGAAAGGCCCTAGAGGGAATTTTGGGTTCTTTGAAGGTGGCTAAGTAATTATGGTTTATTTATGCTAACTTCCAGCACTTCTTAAGCCATGTGTTTCATACGTGTGTGGTACCGCATCACGAGTATGCGAGGGTTGATAGGGCAATCCATTCCACGGATCCTATCTTCTCGATTGGGTGTGCACGTGTTTTATACGTGTGCTACCGTATGCAAGTCATATGAAGGATACTATGTTCTATTCAAGATGAACATGTCATGGGTTGTGATGTCGTCACATTTTGCTATACGTGTGCATGATTCCGCATTACGAACATGCGAAGGGGGACACCCTTCATTCAAAAGGAGCGTGTCTCAGGTTGGGCGCCGTCCATGCGGTGCAAAATGCATGGATACCATTTCTATAGTGAATGGTAATGTTTGTGGACGCTTACGTGACGTGCTGGCACGGAAGGTTCTTTTCTGCAGGTACACTAACCACGTTAGTACGATCGTTGAACGACGTTTAGCCCCGACTAGTTATTATAGGGAGAGTCGTTTAAAAAGCTTGCCACCGACATTAACTATGTCTTTTTAGATCTATCAGTGTGAGGTCGTTTAAGATGTGTGCATGCATCATAAAATTTGGTTGAACCTAAAAACCTGCTGTTCTACATTTGTGTTATGCCTCTAAATTGTTGCTTGATCTGAGAAAGGGTTTTTCCTCTCATTAGGATCCTAGTAGTTTTCTGTCAAGTATGGATGCTGTTTGTTCATGAATTTTTAGAGTCATTTCTAGGATGTTTATGACTAGGCGACTTTTACGAAAGTTGTTCCTCATCAAGTCAAGCATCTAATGTGAATTTTTCACGATTTTAGGATTCCTCAGACTAGAGTTGTGATCTAATTAGTGAACCTCTGTTCTGCTGTTTTTCCTGTTGACCTTCCTCTGGAAGTAGATTTTTTTTTGAGCATGTTCCTATCTGATCCAGATCTACCCTTGAATACCGAAAATGTGTCTCATAACCTTGCTGAGTTGCTACAAAAAAATTTGGGAATTTTTGGGGCTGTAGTTTCTTAGTTATGAATTTTTGTTCACGACTGTCAGAACTTTATGCCGTTTGTATGTCGCACTCGTTCAAGTCCAGGCATACTCTGTACCTTTGTATAGATGGCTACCCCAATTTTACCCACAGAAGGATCAGAATTGTTCTTCGGTACCTACTTAAGGTCTTGTGAAAGTTGGAAAATTCCTGTATCGACCTACCTTTTCCAAATTGTCCTCTTTTGCTAATCATGAACAACTCCTTGCAACCGCTCTTCATGACCTTGCCATCTTTTAGTGTTTATGGATAGCCGACCTTGGACGTATAATGGTGGAAACCGTAGATCCGTAATCATACCTATGTTGCTCTTCTAAAATAAATTCAGGAATCTTAGTAAACAAACTTGGCAAATAATGGTTTACTAGCCTTCCTTTTTCTTCATCGAAACCACTTGGGAACTTGCCCACTTGGTCTCCTTCCGTCCAATCTCAAAATCTCTGAGTAACAATTCAAATCAACTGGTGGAGTTGAAGGAGAAGAAGTAGAGTTTCCTGAGCAGTCAAGGTTCTCTAAAAGTCAATAATCTAAGAGTTTCCATCACTCGTCAATCCATGATCCGTGGATCATACACTCCCAATCCCAGGAATCAAGAAACAAGCAAACGAAGGACAGGAAGAATTTCTTGCGAAATTCTCCTCACGACGATCTTGAATCTAGATGATGGATACCCAGAAGTTTTCTCGTTATTTCCCCCCATCACGGTCGTTTCTTCGGACCGTTGAACTTCATTCTTTTCCACACCACGAACGCACGACGCCGTAGCGTCGCTCTGCCTTCCTTTTCCACAGCCACGATCATGTCGCTGAGCTCTCTCAGGACAAATACTATCAGGACATGTGCCGTCACCACCGGATCACTCCGCCAGACCCTGCCGCAGATGATCTTGGACGACCGTTGCAATTCCGTAGCAGCATAAAAAGGAAGCCCTTCCCCGATACCGCCATTTCCAAATCTCGCCTCCCAGTTGAGTTCGAAATCACCATCGCTCTTCCTTTCCTCCAGCTATTTTTGGCTACCAGCCACTTGCCCATCTCTGCTGTCTGCTCCAGTCCTCGCCGAGCAAGCTGTCCCGCCATCTTCATAGACGACATTAAGAAGAAGCTCAGAAGAAGGTCAGGAGGAGAACCCAAGCTTGCGTCGTCGACCATGGCTCCGTTTTTGGAGATGTTAGAGTCGCTTCACTGGACGCTGGTGGGAATGTACCTCTGCATCGCAGGCGGAATATGGCTGCTCTTAGTTTTTGATGTACACATTCATCGCCCGCTTCCTCATGAGCGGCGTTGAGGCCGTGAGGAGAAATGTAAAAATTTTTATTTAGGGCCGTTGTTGTCTGATCTCGAAAAACTTGCCATGAATGAGCTTTTGTTGTACATATTCTACTTGTTAATGTTTATGAACAAGCTTATGAATATGTGTTTAATGAAAACTCAACCTTTTAGATGGTGGGACCGACACGCAACATCCCTAATAATTTCGGTGAACTGAGTGGTAGCAATCTACCACCGCCACCTCTCGTGATGCTTTCGGAGGTTTTCCCAGCTACTCAAACAGAAGTGATACGCCTAATCCCCCAGACGCAGCAGATCTTTCAGAGGCTACAACCACAATCTACCGTTGGTGCCATTTCAAATAGACCAAAATTGGACACAAAGACCATGAATTCTACCGGAGCAAAGCCAGAGAAACCTCGACCCTATGAGTATGGCTTACTCCAGGTACCTACCCAAGCTGATATAGATACCATCACTGGCGCGATTCAGATGTTGGAAGAACAGAATACAGTACTTAGTCAGATAGTGCACAATGTTATCCACGGTCTTTATCAACGGCTATATCAAACTAGTTTAACTGCTAGTTTCACTCAATCGTTGTCTGCATCTGTGGTTGAACAGGCCCGTTTTTGCCATCTGTTAGTAGATCACATGAATCAGGGTCAAATCAATCTCGCTGACTCTCTTCTACCGCCATCAAAACTACTCATGGATCTTAAGAAGGAAGAGAGAAGGAGTGGGAATCCCAAGCAAATTTTGCCTAAATTGGATTTAAGTGTATGGGAAATTATCTCCACCGAATTCAAGCCACGTGCTAGAAAGCGAATCAACAAAGCTCAGCAGGTTCCAAAGTCCAATGCACCCACACCTCCACGTGATCATAGTAATCACCTTTGCTACAATTCTAGACAACATGGGCATATGGCCAGAGAGTGCATGGAACCTCGGCAGGACAATAATGAATGGAATGAGAAGAAGAAGCGCAAGAGATAGATCGCCCAAGCCAAGAAGAGCAGAGCCAAAATCACAACTACGGTTGACCTTCCGGAAGAAACGCTGGACCAACGGGTACATCCCTTTTGACACCATTATTCTCCTATCCTTGTTTAAAACTATGAATCTCAGGACGAGATTCTTTTTAACGGGGTAGGCTATGACGCCCTAGGTTTTCCAATCAGGGTTATTTAACGCTAATGACTGAGTCAACCAAGTCAAACACATTGACTTTGGTCAAAACTTGGTCAACCTAGGTCATCACCTCGAAAACCTAGCCAACAAACCCTAATGGTCAAGCTTGGTCAAAGTTGGTTGAATTCTTGGTCAACGGCAGCGCCACTTGTTTTTGGCGCCGAGAAAAGTGTCAAGTTGGCATGGCTTTTCTGCACGGTCTGTTGATTAAAATACCCTACAGCCTTTGTAAAAGTTGTAGAGCATCGAAGGATCTTCAACTTTGGTATAGGTCACTTGGGGCAGTTCAGTTTAAGTTTTTGGAGAACTTTTGAGTCAAACAGGGCCAGTCGGAACTTTTTCCTGCACCCCGCACTCCAGAGCGCCAGGCCGCACGACGCCACGACGTCGGCGCCGGACCCATGCACGCGTCGCGCGCATGCACCGCCACCGGGCCCGCACGTCGAGGACGCGCCTCCCCATGTGCGCGTGTGGACCCCTGGTGCAACCGACCTCCCTTTCCGCTCCTCAGTCGATAGTTGTCGCACCACCACCGGCGAGCTGCACCGCCCAGCCGCGTCGTCCAACCAACGTCGTCGTCACTGTACTGCCGCCGTACTGCCGCCATACCGCGACCCACTGTTCCCCGTCAACGTCTCGATCGTCCAGTCGTCACACGTGCACGTATACACCCCCAGCTCCTCGCACGCTCCTCCTCCTTGCTCTGCTTCAAGCCGTCGTGCCGCCATTGGCCCTCACCGGCGAGCTCCCCCTTCCCGCCTTCGAATCGGTCGTGCAAACCTACTACCACCTCCACAAGCACCCCCTAAACCTCCTCGGACCCCCGCCTGAGCCGGCCAAACCACCACCGCACCGGAATCCTCAGTCCAGCCGCCGCCACCGCTCGGCGCCGCCGAGCCACCTCGCCGGCGTGCTCCCCGGTCCTATCGGTGCTCGGCGGACACCTAGAGGCCGAGGACCATTTCCCCGCCGCATCCCGGCCAAGTTCGGCCTCCCCCTCGTCAGAATCCGGCGATCACCACCGCTGGCCGCGCCAAGGGCATATGTGTGAGGTTGGATTTCTTGCCGAGGGTATATCTGTGAACTAGGGGCATATCTGTAAGGATCTTATTCTTAGTTTCCTTTCAACTCAGTGCTGCACCTTCCAAAATGCATAGAAAATCATAGAAAAATCAGAAAATGCATATGATGACTTTTTGGAATCCTTGTGAGGAGTACTGTGTTTCCTAGAAAAGTTGTGTAGGGTTTTTTCTAAATAGTTTTTGAATAAATTGAAAAATCAGTTTAAACTATTTTTGTTGTAGTTCAAATTCTAGATGTGAGTTTTACTTGAAATTTGGATATGTTGTGCAACATGTTGCTCATAAGCTCGGGATAAAATTTTGCACAAAGTTACTGAGTGAATCTCTAGTTATGATTTATTTTGTTTTATTGCTAGATGTGTGTTTATGTTTTGTACAGCTTTACATATATGCTTTCTGTGGCTCATCTTGTAGGTATCACCTTGTTAGGCTAAGATGTGTTGCTAGTAATTTTACCATGATTTTCGGAGCTGTCTATATATCTGTTTTTGAATGATGCTTGTTTAGGAAGTTAAATCTATAGTTCAGTTTCTAGTGCTCCAGTGATGCTTACCTTTGGAATAGATGATGCGTGTATCATGTTTGTGCCTTGGTAGCAAGTTGGGCTATAGTTAAGTTATATATCTCTCTGTATAAATGCTTTGTGAATAAATATGCTGAAAATGATTATTTTTGTGTAGCATGATTGAAATAGGTTCTGGAGCTAATTTTTGGTGTGTAGCCTAGTTTTAGTCCCTAGAGGCTCTGTGTAAAATTTGAGTACCAGTGCATGATTAGTTTTCTCTATATTAAATCTTTTTGCCTTTGCTATGAATAACTTGTCGTATTTTTCGTGCTCTGTATATAGCTTTGTTTGCCGTGAAATTTTACCAATAGCTCTGTTGTAGTCCAATGTGCTCATACAAAAGTTCTCACTCTAAGATGTTGCATGGTTTATCCAGAATTATTTTTGGAAGAAACTAATAATATTAAAAAGAGAAATAAAGAAATCTCCTCCTTATAAACTTATGTGTGTTATAACCTTTGGAAAATGCTCCTAATGAACCCCTGAAACCTAACTTGGTTGCTTGTGTGGTAATTCTAATTTAATTGAATAATTGTGCACACAATCACTATTAAGATAATAAAGTAAGAAATGTTTGAATGAGTGATCTTTAAGGGAGAGTATGCTGGATATATTCTTGTCTAGATGAATGTGGTCAACATGGCACCCTAGACTTAATGTGTGTTGTTGTATTGTTTACACCATCATCAACTATTAACTTTTGCATAAGCATTCCCCCATATAGAAGTCCCTGACGGTAGCTACATGATCGTACCGACTGACGAGAACGAGGGAGCAGGAGGAGACATACACTTCGTGACTGTTGATCAAGACCGGGACCAAAGTCCGGAAGATTGTCTGACTGCTGGAGCTGCCGAAGGCAAGCCCCGGTTTAACATTCACCTATGAGTTTCATTTTCAATTTCTGAAATTATGCTTGATTATCTATGTGCATTTACGTTCAGGAGTTG
This sequence comes from Cenchrus fungigraminus, assembly GCA_036936925.1. Lineage (NCBI taxonomy): Eukaryota > Viridiplantae > Streptophyta > Magnoliopsida > Poales > Poaceae > Cenchrus > Cenchrus fungigraminus. The sequence continues at coordinate 37,494,969 of CM072779.1, read as the reverse complement.
AATGGAAACCCTAGATGCATGATCCATAAGTACCTATGATCTTTTACTAGTATGTTAGGTCGATAGTGGCTATGCACTAAGGACCCGGTACAAGTCGAGTGATGTACTTCACTCGTAAGAATAGGTTCTTACGTTGGAATCATAAAGATTGTTAAATTGGATTGCTCGCGTGGTAAGAGCATGGGATTTTGGGCTCCGGTCTAGTGGTTAAGAGATTAAGCGTTTGAAAGTACTAAACATTTGTCAAAAATGGGTACGGTAAGCCTAGTACCTGAATGATACAGTGCGGGAACTTTGCGCTACTAATCTTGGGTTGCGGCCCCAGGTTAGCTACCTATGGTGCATGTGTGACGCTGGATGCTAGTGTGAGGCATGCCAACTAGCCTTGTACCTAGGACTGTGGCATCTGATCCTAATCCGAGGAATGACGAGAATCGTTTAGTTGAATGCACTCGTTGTGGGTGTTTTCTCCCGTATGTTTAGGTTCACCTTGCAAGGTTATTAATCGATCGATCGTCGACCTCTCACTGTTATCCGAGATTGCTTAACCCTCTAGCCATGATAATCCCTCTATGATCAAATATTGTTAAACTTGATGTTTGATTATTTGTTTGCACAATTATGCTTGCAATAGTGGCTTATGTAGTAATAACTTGATCTACTAGAACTTGAGCTAAAATATTGAAAGTAAGGATTAACTCCTTAGTCGCTTTTTGGCAAAACAAACCCACTAGCCAAAAGCCCAGCATGATTAGAAGGCTAAGTCTTTTATTTCAGATGGGTAAGCCTTGCTGAGTATTAGTATACTCAGCCTTGCTATAAATGTTGCTTTCAGGTGATAATGGTTGGCCTGGTGAAATCCCACCCGGTTGGGAGCTGGAATGGGTGGATGACGAGGAGTAATGGCGTTATGGGCGGCCTCCTATGATGCCAAGTTATCGATTAGTTTAAATTCTGCTATCTTCAAAACTCTGAACCATTTACCTTTGATGCAAGGACAATGTTTGTAATAATTAACCCTACGGGGAATTTAGATTAATTTGTAAGGTGCTCTGGACTCTCCTTCGTGGGAGTTTTAGTGTATGCGTTTTGATCCTTTGTGTGGTCTACAAGTGATTTACCGGGCTATGACCCGGTAACATTCAACGGGATGATTCTTTATTATCGCTTAATGACCAAAAGGGATTGGCTTAAGTGATAGTACGGACTTATCTCGGATGGGGTTGTCACAGCGCCAAATTGGGTGGACGAGCCTACCTGCACCGCCCAAGTGCCAGCTACCGAAGCAGCCGACCCCCCTGGAAGGACGCAGAGGGAGCGCCCCCACCAGACGGCCGAGACGACGATAAAGAGGCACCACCAGGGCCCACCGGCGGCATGCGACGTCCCGCTGCTGCCGCCTCCCCCAGCCGCGGACAGGTCGTCACCAGTGGGTGGAGGGGGCATCAGGAGAGACGTCCACGACCTCGAGTATGTCGAGGACTGCCCTATAGCTGAATCCCGACTGCGGGTGTCGCGAATCGAAGGGGATGGGGGCCCACATCTCCTTCGCTTTGGGAACCAGATCAAGGTGCAGACAAGCAACTGTGACACAGAACTTCTTCAGCGAGGCCTTTGTCACACCTAGTTTTGGAAGCAAAACCAGATCATAAGCTTACATGTGTCCAGGATCATGTTCACACATGCAAACGACATAGTGGAATACCAAATCGCAGTGTCACAGCGTTATTATTATTACAGACCGATTGTCTAATAGTCTAACACACTGAACGAGTAGCTAATAGCGGAAAATAAACGAAGTCGTCCACCACAGGCAGTCGACCAGACCAACATGCCTAGAAATCTTCAAAGTCTTTAGGGAAGTCTTCAAAGCGACCGTCTGAGCAGCAGTCTGAGTAGTGTTGCAAGAAATAAAATCAACAAGTGTGAGCACATGTCGTACTCAGCAAGGGAACATAACTATAACAACATGCAAGGCTCTTTGGGTGGATGGCTGACATGGTTAAAGCGGTAAGCAATTTTAGTTGGTCAGATTTTATTAAGCAACTGATTACTAGCAATGTAAGTGTATACCAACCCAAAGAATAATAAATGCAACAATAATAAGATGCAATGCACAAGATTAAATCCATATTCCATAGTTTACTCATGTGAGGGTCCGGGTCGCTCGTGACCGTGAGCACGGCTGATCGATCAGTTTATACACTCTGCAGAGGTGGCACATCTTTACCCACAAGTCGTGTTTCCCATGTCGCCCGGGTTAGCTAGACCCTTAAACACTGCCTTTGGTGAGTGGCTAGGGATTCACTACGAGGCCTTTACAAAGATTCCCTAGCATGGGCTGCTCGCTAGATTATATGGTCAGTGCAACGCATAACCCTCTCTCAAACTGCGAAGCTACCACAGAGTAGATCAGGTTGAGGGTCGGGCTATACATCATCTACCGCCACCCCCTCGCCCTTATCAGGTAAAGCATACCACACACTAAGGTTTCTAATTAATTAGCCAAGACAGAGCCATTTGTCTTGCGGTTGCACTGTTGTCCTGGGTGGTCGCTCCATGTTCCAATTAAAAGAGTAATCTTGTTTAATGATGGTGGAACATAAAATAAATCAAGTTCACTTTGTGTTCAATAGAAACCACCCTCAATCCCATAGTTAGCGACTAAGCATGAGCTACCCAACATAAATAAAATATCCAGGTTATCAAGGACATGGTAAACAACACTAGTCAACCCTTAATCATAAGGTCCCATCAAATTAATGCAAAGCAATAAAGTAAATAGTGTAATTAAGATGCAGTTGTATAGGAAAAAGGGCATGCATCAAGGACTTGCCTTCCACAAACTCGGGTGGCTGCTCAAGATCTTCAAATTCTTCAACAGCAGCGTAGTCGAAGTAACGATCATCCTCTACGCACCACTGTTGGTATTTGCTAAGCCTACAGAGAATTAATGATCCGCAAGCGCACAGATACCGGTGAGCACTTCACCCGGGGAGATGGGTTTTAAAATATCGTATCCACATGGAAGATAGGATGGATGTATCGGTTGACTAGGGATGATAGTAGACTACTTTATGAGACTTTGATAGTATGGCACATACTTTAACAGGGGTAAGCCAAATGATAATATAATGATAATTTAGACAGGTAGAGGCACACGTGGAGCATAGAACATACTACTTCCTAGTTAGATTAGAATTGGATTTACTTAAGAGGCACAAATTCTATGTAGCATACAAAGACTTAGTTATTCATCTATTCTATTGTAGCATATCATCACATATAGCATAGTCATGGATAAATGTGTGCACCCCGAAGATTACCCAAGAAGATCAAGAGTGAAACTTGATCATCCCAAGAACCATTATCGACTAGTCTTATGCTCGGGGGATGGATTGCAAAGGACTCAATAGGCCTGTCACACCTACGATCTACCACACGACCCGGAGCATAAGGTGAATCCGCAAGTAAATCATATCTAAGCACCATGCTTACATACTTTCTACTACCTAGCATATGCGCATAATATACTAGGAGTTCTACGAATAAGTGCGTGAACTTATCATTAATCATGACTATATCAAATATACTACTAGAACAAAGTAAGAACTTAGCAATTGCACACATAATATTGAAATAACACACAGTCATTGAGAAACAATATAAGAACTGGATCTTGATGACTTACAGATCTGGAACTGGAGCAAAGCTCAACTCTACTCGAATCTGACTTTCTATCTAGAACTAGGTTCTAGATCTAAGAACTAGATCTAGAACTATGAAGTAGCTATCCTATCTCTTGTGTATCCTCTTCTTCTCCTGCCTTGGCATCTTGATCTGATAATGATCTCCTTAATGATCCCCCCTACCAGGGGGGTCTGGGGGCTGCTTATATAGTCCGAAGGAGGTAATCCGTCACCGTTGGATCAAACCGACCTAAACATGTGGTTTAGATTGATCCTCATAGGTGGTGGAGGAAGGTTCCAGAAGTAGGGCTGAGGTGGCGCCTGGGGGGCCGATCGGCCCCACCACAGGGCCGGTCGGCCTGTGGTGGGCCCCATTTGGGCCCCGCCTTCGCGTGGTGTCTTCTCGTTCCTTCTAGATGCTTATTTTCTTGTAGCTCACGTTGGTTAAGTTCGGGAGTCTTCTGGAGCCTTCTAGACTTGATTCCGTACGTATTTTCTGAATAGTCCCTGAAATTATACAATTCACCAAAACTTGTGGCAATCTGCAGATAAACCCCTAGGTCTATGTTTATATTCATTTTATGCCTTTTTCTATGTTTAGTTGACAATTAAAAGTATACGTTAACATGTGTCAACAAACTCCCCCAAGCTTACCCTTTGCTAGTCCCTAGCAAAGCTACGCTATAGCAGGATAAGGAGTTGCTACAACGCTTTCACGCCTCAAAAAGTACTATGGTTTTCAAAAATAAATTCTCCTCGACAAATTGCTCCATCTTACCTTTAACCATGGTGCGTAGCCTTTTCATAAATCTTAAGCCATTAAAAGACAGAACAATCAAGTCAAGCAGTATATCTCAAATTCTTTGATCAACTATCATCCTGGGGCTTTGCATAATTTTTCAAATAAAACTCAGAGATCCTGTGTATGACCCTCTCAAGTATGGAGTCACACTTGGCAAGATATGTATGGTGGGATGATAGTGTTGAATGGATGAGGGTGAAAGGTAGTAAGCCTTTAGCCTTTTCCTAGTATCTTTTCTTTTTCTCAAGCTCTTGGACTACATCTCCCTTTCTAAGACTTTAAGATCTGGGCTTTCCATTCCTGGAGAGGTGGGCTCTACTCACCCTGGACTTTTGTCCATTTTTCTCTCTCCTTAGAGATGTGGGCTCTTCTCGCCCTCAGACTTGTGTCCATTATTCATCTCTAAATTTATTTTTAGGGAGGTAGGCCCTTCTCGCCTAGTATGACACTTGTCCTTTTCTCTCCCTCTCTCATCTCACTTTTTCTTCTCTCTTTTTTTTGAATGTAGCCCCAGAATCTTTTTGACATATTGAGAGAGACATATCCAAGAGTTGCATGAGCTATTTTATAACATGGCTTGTGGCTTGATGGATTATGGAGAATGCGTACTTCTGGGTTAGAAGCAGCATAATTGGTGGAGTGGAATGATCTTGATGTGTATGACAAGCTCTCAAGGATCATAAACACAGGAACTCATCATGTAAGATTTTTCATGATTTTAAAAGGAAAACCAGGAATCAAGCATCTCTAGGAATATGATAAACAACAGCTCAACTTTTCATGAATCATCTTTCAAAGCCTAGACTCAGATTAAGCATGTACTTCCCACGGGTTTTGGGTTTAGAGCGAATTAAGCATTTAAAGCTTTAGGAGAATCTAGGTCTGAAAACTAAGTATTTAAGAGGAATTACGGTGGAGCAGCTATTCATCATTTCCAAGCATAAATCATCAAGATCATTATTAAAAAGAAAAACCAACTAGCAGACTCCAGCATTTATTCACACTAAGACTTTTAACTAAGACTCTTTAACTCTAGGCAAACATATAACTAGCTAATATTAAAAACATAGGATAATGATACTTATCGTGATAACTGGGGGTGCTCTCCCCCAAGCTGGATCTTGAAGTAGTCCTTGATTCGTCCTTGGAACTTCCTTGCCTTCAGGTCTTCCTTAATTTCTCCCTGTAAATATTAATATCGCACATACCCGATGGAACAAATTCTAGGATTATGTTGTGAGCCTTCATGTGCCCACTTCTTTTTGGGTTTTTCTGAGTGTGGACCTTCATGTGCCCACATATTTTTGTAAATTTTTATATGCAAAAGGGATGCTAAAGCAAAAATATGTGAATGCAATATTTATTTTATGCCACTACGGTATGGAGTACATGGGGCCTTAAGGAACAGATGCAAATGCAGAAAACACATTTATGGTCTTTTTCTAATGCAGGTATAGGTAAGTAAATATGCTAAAGGAAAAATGCTAATTTAAATATGCAGCGCAGAAAATAAATATCCAGATAAATACCGAGTTACCCCTCGATAAGAGTTTCGAGTACTTACTCCCATGGCGTGCTGTCATCTATGACACCTCGTCGGAATGTCGTGTCTGGTATGGTGCCTTCAATGATCTTGACGAGTGGCATAGATGCGGTAGCCGATGATTGATCAATTGGTGACGCGGGTAGTGGTTGGTCTTCCGAAGGTGTACTCTTGTCTTTCTTCCTCCAAACTTATTTCTTCGGTGGAGACCTTTCTGAGGTAACAGGTCCAGAGTTCTTGACTGGTAGGAGCTGAGCGGACTTCTCTTTAATCTCTTCTTCAATATTCTTGATGTCTGTCAACTTCGTGTTCAACTTGCGTTGCAATTTCTGAAGGCATCTCCGCGTCTTGTTCTTCTTGGGCTTAAGTTGATGTCTGATCCCATGTCGCAGACAACTCGCTGGAAGTTCCATTGATTGATGGAGCAGTGGATTGATGGCACTCCAGGGTCGTCTAGCTTTGGCAGCAGTGGTGAAGGGACCGGTTCTCGTTTTCTGATTGAATTGTGTTGATCATCCAAACTTCCTCCACGTGTGGTCGAGGTTGATTGTTCTTCTTGTTCCTCCTTCTATCTCTCCTGAAACTTCAGCGGGTGGCTACGGGTGCTGCAAAGGTTGCAGGTGCCGTAGGTGTTCTGGCTGATGATCTCGTTGCGCCCTTCGGATATGGTGGATCAGTTGTTTGCTTGCCACCCCTTGTTCGGATATTAAATACCTGCTCAGGGTTAATGGCAATAGGCCTAGCAGTGGATAGTTTTGATAACTTTGATTCTAGTCTAGCATTAAAAGCAACTTGATCTTTTAAGACAGCAGAGAAATTATCCATTTTAGCATTTATATCTTCTAGAATCTTATCATTAGCAACTAGCTTCTTGGAGAAATTATCATTAATTCTAGCATGTTCTTCAATTAATTCTCGTAGTGAAGGTTGCTTGGAATTATTACCTGCATACTTACCTGTGTAAGTTGGTCATGGTTGTAGGTCTTTTCCTTGGGTTGGTGCTGTCTTATGGACCACCAAGCTTGAATTTGAAGAATTCATGTAGTCTTGTAAAGCTTGTCGATCCTTCTTGTAGTTGGCTCGTTCCTCAGGCCAGTTCAACAGCACGTCCATCCCGGTTGACACTGCCTTCAATTCTTCATCTTCTTGTACTTCTTTACTCTGATGACCGTGTTGAATGTCTTTCTGGGTCTAGCCATGATTCTCTGAGATCTTTTGCATGAGTATGTCGGCTTTTCCCAGAGTGACAAAAATGATCCTCCAGCTGTCGCATCCAGATGCTCACTTGCTTTTTGGTTTAGTCCATGGTAGAATCCTTGTAAGAGCATCCATTCTTCCATTCCATGATGAGGGCAATCTGATATGTACTCTTGTAATCTTTCCCATGCCTCTGGAATTGATTCGCCTTTCTGCTGCTGGAAGTTAGTGATTTTTCCACGTAAGGCATTGGTTTTGCTTGTGGGGAAAACTTTGCTAGGAAGGTGGTAGAACATTTATCCCAAGTGTTTATTTCTTTTTCATTGGAGTAGAACCATTGTCCTGCTCTTCCCGTTAGTGAAAATGGGAATAAGCGGAGTAGGATCGTGTCCACGGGAATGTTCTTGATGGAGATGGCGGCGCCTATCTCCAGAAAGTTCTGGAGATGAGTGCTTGCATCTTCATGTACCTTTCCACTGAACGGATTAGCTTGCACCATGTTGATGAGGCTAGCCTGAGCTCGAACTCATGGTTGATTTGAAGTGTTGGTCCAGTGTGAATGTTCTTGATGCTTGGAGCAGAGAACTCAAGCAAACGTCCTTGTCGGGGACGGTCATTAGGGGTCCCCTAACTAAGGGGATAATCCCCCTCGTTAAACGCAAACCACTCGAGGACTGTTCCCCGAGCCCCGGTCATGGGACATCACGGGCCCACGACCCGCTATGGCCCGGTAGCAGCCACATCGAGAAGGCCCGCTTGACCGCCTCGCTCGAGGGCTCCGGCTCCTCAAGCAAATTTCCATCTCGCTCGAGGGATCCGGTCCCTCGAGTGAATTTCCGCCTTGCTCGAGGGCCCCGGTCCCTCGAGTAGGTTTCCACCTCGCTCGGGGGCTCCAGTCCCTCGAGCAGGTTCCCGCCTCGCTCGGGGGCTCCGGTCCCTCGAGCAGGTTCCCGCCTCGCTCGGGAGCTCCGGTCCCTCGAGCAGGTTTTCGCCTCATTTGAGGGGTTCGGTCCCCCTCGAGCGGGCAGCCGTCTCCATTCCGCCCGGCAGCGGCATTTAATGCCCAGCCCCGCGACGGGACGCTGAAGTCAAGGGTGAATCTTCCCCCACGCCGCGCATCTGACATGGTCAGACCGCCTGACACCACCACAGTGCGGCCTAACCCGCCACTGTGTAGCCATCCCTGGCGCTGTGCGGGCGCCGCACGGCCCTGTGCAGACAAGCAGGGGTCATTCCCTGGCAATGTACCACCTGCTCCCGTCCTCTCCTGCAGCAAAACCCTCGAATGGGCATGGGTGCACCCTCAAAGGGTGTACGGGCGGTGAGCGGGCGTGCGCCCCAACTGATGCCGCCGTACGGGCGACGTGCGCCATGTCCCCTCCGCCAACTCCGGTGCCGCTTGGCCATCCCGGGCGCTGTGCGGCCATCCCGGACGCTGTGCGGCCGTCCCCGGCGCTGTGCCACCACACTTGCCACTATGCGACGGGACACGCAGCGCTGTGCGGACAGGCTGGTGACGTGCCGCAGTCCCGCACCACCAACTCCAGTCCATCCCCCGGCGGTTAGGCCCTCGATTCAGTAGGGGCAGCCCCTCGAAGTCAAAGCAGGACAGGTCACAGTGACCGCTACGCCGCCCGCAGAAGCCAGAGGGCGCCACCGACTCGCGCCAGGAACCATGACATGCAGGACAAGACCGTCGGTGCCATACTAGATAGTACGCAGCCACTGTGCTAGCTGCCATCATTGTAGCAGCCCTCCCTTGGCCTATAAAAGGGAGAGGCAGAGCTCCCTGCGCGAGGACGACACATTCTCCTGCACACAACACACCACCCCGTTCTAAATATTGGCACTTGCCTCAATCACCTTAGTAGGGACTTGGGGGGATTTCCTCCTCTCCCGCCTTGCTTGTAGCTCCCTTCTACAAGCACCACCGGTGCAAGCTAATACAGTGCGCAAGCACACCCTGCTGGACGTACGGCCGCGTGGCCGGAACCAGGATAAACCCTGAGTCACCTTAGCTTAGCACCGCCCATCGAGAAGCAGATCCCAGCGCAAATCACTAGTTGGTGCCGGTGCTAATCCGAACACCGACAGTTGGCGCGCCAGGTAGGGGAGCGCTGTGATCGTCCTCCCGCTTTCTCGATGGTGATCGTCACTGAGCAGACGTCGGAGAGGCCCACCTGGGGCGAATCCGACACGCTCCCGGCCGGGTTCGGGAGCATCCACTACCAGGCGGCTAGCAACGGCTACCACATGTGCATCCTCAACCGGGAAGCGCTCAAGGCAGCGCCGCCCGGAACGGCGGCTGCCCCGATGCCGGCGGTGTTCCCACTGCCACCTCGACGCTGCAAGCGTTCGGGGAAGCGCTCACGGTGAGCGCGCACAGCGCGGCGCCAAGCGGCGGACGCTGGCTCTCCCCAGGGGGTCGAAGCCGGCGAGCTCCCACCTGTCGGGGCAGAGCAAGGCGACGCACCTCCACCGGCGAACTCCACGGCACACCCCGCGGAGGGGGCCGTGGCCGCGCAGCCGCAATTCCCCCATGGGATGCGCGGTGCCGCCATGACATATTCTTCGTCGGTCGACACCGACCTGGCAGCATACGAGGGCCTTCCGGACCACCACTACATGTCCATCCGGAACCTTATCACCACCTCGCTCGACGATTCCTACCGCGACACCGACGGCGAGGAGTACGGATACAGGCGTGGAGTGCCGGAGTGGGACTACTCCGGACTGCGAGACCCCGACGCTTTCAGGCGGTTCCAGGCCGCGGCAGACTACTGCCTCACCTGCTCCAACGACTCTAGCGAGGGGGATTATGATCCCACTCGCGAGTGCTTCGTTGTCGTTCTCGGCGGGGGCGAAGAGGAGGAAGGTATAGCAGGCGATGCTGCGGTCCGCAACACTGTGGCAGTAACCCCAACGGTGGGGGCGATGCCACCGCCACCTGACGCGGCGCGTGCCACGCAGATGGCCCAACTTCGCGAGCTGGAAGCGAAGCTCAACGCAGAGCGCGAGCAGCGGCGACAGCTGAAGGCCATGCTCGAAAAAGACAAGGCCGGCCCCTCGACACCGGGGGCGCGCGCCGCGGGATGCGTGGCCCGCGAGCACATCAACGCCGACGCTGACGTAGACGAGATGCCAAACCTGGCAAGGGCCGGCCAAAAGCTCATGGCCGCGGCGACTTTGATTCGGGCCATGCCCGAGCCGTCGACGCCCGAGGGACGTAACCTGCGCCGCGAGGCGCAGGCCCTCATCGAGTAGGCTGCGGTGCAGCAAGCCGAAAGCTCCGTGTCCCGCATGCACCATCAGTCTGTCATGAGGGCTGGTGGGGGCGGCAAGGACCAGGAGGCATCGGCTCATACTCCGCACCGATCGCCTACCATCCACGAAGGCAACCAGAGGACCCTGCCAAGGAACGGATTCGGGATACGCGTGGTGCGCTCAACGATGGCGACGCCCGCAACATCCTGAACAAGAAGAGGCAGGACGCCACTCCGTCGCACGGCTACAACCCACGACGCGGTGGGCGATACGACAGCCGGGAAGACAAGAGCCCGTCGCCGGAGCCGCAGGGCACACGTGTGTTCGGCCGAGCGATCCGCACGGCCTCGATCCCCCCGCACTTTCACCAGCCTACGACCGTGAACAAGTACTCGGGGGAGACGGACCCCCGGGTGTGGCTCAACGACTACCGCCTAGTGTGCCAGCTGGGCGGCGCCACAGACGACGCCATGATCATCCGCAACCTGCCGCTGCACTTGGCAGACTCCGCGCGGACATGGCTCGAGCACTTGCCCGCGAACCAGATCCACGACTGGGACGACCTGGTCAGGACGTTCGTGGGCAACTTCCAGGGGATGTACGTGCGCCCCGGGAACTCCTGGGACCTCCGAGGCTGCTCCCAGAAGGCTGGTGAGTCCTTGAGGGATTTCATCCACCGCTTCTCCAAGCGCTGCACCGAGCTTCCGAGCATCGGTGAGTCCGAGGTTGTGCATACCTTCTTGGAAGGCATGACTTGCCGGGACCTGGTGCGCGAGTTGGGGCGGAACCCTCCCACCAGTGTCAATGAGTTGTTCGACATCGCCACCAGCTACGCTTCCGGGGAGGAGGCAGTGGGGGCGATCTTCGACAGCGAAAAGGTTAAGCGGGCCGAGGAGGCGCCCGCGGAGGGCAGCAAGCCCAAGGAGCCCTCGAAGAAGCAGAAGCAGGGCAAGAAGAACCAGGGCAAGAAGCCCATGGAACAAGATGAGGGCCCCGAAGAGGTCAACGCGATCGACGCCGCCAACAAGGGGGCTCGAGGTTCCCCTCGAGGCGGGGTCTTCGATGACATGCTGAAGAAGCCCTGCCCGTACCACAAGACCCCTGTCGCTCACACCCTCGAGCAGTGCGACATGCTCAAAAAGTACTACAGCCGCGTCGTCGCAAAGGAGGACAACACCAGGAAGGATGCGAGCGATGGGGGCAAGGACGGTTTCCCGGAGGTGGAGAACGTGTTCTTCATCTTCGGGGGGGCCACCGTCGATATGACGTCGCGGCAACGCAGGCATGAACGTCGAGAGGTCTACTCCGTTCACCCGGCCGTGTCGTCATACCTCGACTGGTCAGAGGAGACGATCTCCTTCGGCCGCGAAGACCACCCGGATCACATCCCCAATCCGGGACAATACCCGCTTGTTGTCGACCCCATCATCGACAACACACGGTTCTCCAAGGTGTTGATGGACGGAGGCAGTAGCCTCAACATCATGTACTCCTCCACCCTGGAGCTCATGGGGATTGGGTTGGACAAGCTGTGGCCCAGCAAGTCGCTGTTCCATGGCGTTGCGCCGGGCAAGCGAGTCCAGCCTCTCGGGCAGATCGACCTGCCTGTCTGCTTCGGCACACCGAGCAACTTCCGCAAGGAGGTCCTCACCTTCGAAGTGGTGGGGTTTCGGGGAGCGTACCATGCCATCCTTGGCCGGCCCTGTTGTTGACACCATTTTTTGGAAAAACATGTCAAGAAGGGATAAAAAGAGGAAGTCGATGAAAACATAGTGCAATCGGCCGATTGAAGGAGAAAGAGGGATGGTCAACGGGACTCGCTGATAGTCAAAAATGCTCAACCCTGACAGTGGGCCAGCGAGTCGAAGCGATCGGCCGATGGCTAACTAGAAGATCGGTCGATGGGTGTAAAGAAGGCGGTATTCAAAGGGATACGCTGATGGAAAGCATGGTGGAGGCGGGTCAATCTACAATTGGCAACGGGTCAAGAGTCAGTTTTTAGGAAGTTTTGACTCCTGCGAGAGTCCTTTTCCATTTTAGTAGTTTTTTGTCTTTAGATGCAAGTAAACATTGCCGTGATCGGCTAGGAGTCGGGGTTGTCCTCAGGACATAAATAGCGACCCTGCGTGGTCGAAAAAAAGTGTACACACCAATATCAAACAAACCGCCTCCGGGCAAACCCTTTACTTTTACTGCATCTACTTTACAGCATCTACCTTTACAGCATCTACTTTTCGGCGACTTCGCCATTGCGTTTTTCCTCTTTTCTACAACGCCGTACTTCGGGTTCGTCGGGCTGCATCAACTGATCTCCGGCAAGCTTGTGAATACCATTTTACCGAATAATCCTAGGCTTTAACCTCCGGGCGCATCGCTGAGGTTTCGTCTAGTTCTTTATTCACCCCTTACCGATATTAGCTAGATCAACAAGTTTCCGTACCAAATTCTTTTAGTTTTAGCTATTATCATTACTATCCGCTCGATCTAGATCCTATCGGCTTCTAACATCGCAGCCGATTCTGACCTACCCGAGCGCTGACGTCACGATCGGCCGATTCAGCCGATCGATCTACTTACGTACCCGCGCTTCGGTCGCTTTCGAGCCGGCCGATCCCGCTTACTTTGTATCGGCCGATTGGCTGGTATACGTGTCGCTGAAAGGCCATCGGTTCTCTAGCCGATCCCTAATATTTTTCCATCGTCAATCAACAGGTCAGATTGGCTGGCACGCCTCGCTACAGACCGGGGAGTCACGTGTGCTGTGCGCGGAGGTGATGTCCTATTTTCGCATCAACACACTTTTGGCACGCCTGGTGGGACACGAAAAAGTCAACAATGACGAAGCCTACGAAGACTGGTCCTCATGAAGTCGATCCAGAGAACGTTCAACCAATCACCAAGGATCAGCTGAAAGATTCAGACAAAGCTGAGTTAGAGGCTCACATGAAGCATTATGAAGAGCTTTGTCTGGCATCATACAGTCAGACTAAAAGTGGAGTCTTCAAGAAGAATCCGCTGCCAACGCCTAAACAAGTCACCTTTTCAGCCGATCCTGAAGGGCTTCAAGACATGATGACCAAAGCTATGCATCAAACAATGATTGATCAATCCAAGGTATTCGCAAATACTATTCAGAATGCCATAATTGATGCACTCAAGAAAGGAGCAGAAGGAGGATATCTGGGGCTTGCATATTACCAACCGAAACAAAATCCTCTAGTGTTCCAGCAAAACCAATCGGCCAACCCGCCGATTAACGATCCAACAGCAAAAGCTACACCATCTCCACAAGCTGCTACTAGTTCTTCATCGGACACCCAGCCGACTCAGAACCAAAGTGGTGATGGTAAAGCTAAAGATCCTGCCGTCACATCACCAGTGCAGTCTAACATCCAGGATCAGGTGCTTCCAGTGCAGAATCAGCAAAAATATCCTGCGATGAGAGATCAAGATGGGAAGCTGGCAGGATGGGATTTACCTCGTGATCACTTTGAGACTAACATCTCAAATTTCTTTGAGCCTGTGCCTGAGGAAGTCCCAGAAGTAAAATACCCACAGTCTTACCAAGCTACATTTGGAGGTACTCCAGGGACTGTGCACATGAATGGGGAAGGAGTGGTGTTCGTTTACTTCAATCATGGGAGCAAGAACTTTGAAAGAGTCAAGATTAGTCCAGCTCATGCTCATATGGTCATACTAACAGAGAAAAGACCTCCTATTCCACCTCAGAGGCCAAATCCCACTCCACCTCAGAGATCGGCTCAGCAGCCAATACTCGGGATGCCCATGCTAACTGCTCCACTACAGCAACCAACGCTCGGGATGCCCATACAGACAGCCCCGCCTCAACAGTCAACGACAATGCAGGCTGTCTTAACCCTAGCTAATACGGTGGCTCATACAAGATCTTCACCTCAACAGCCGATCAACCAAGGAGTAGCAGGGTAGCCAGTGGTTCCACAGGTGGATTCAGCGCAATTGCTGCAAACACTTCTAAGTCAATTGGCTATTTCAAGCCAGTTGAATACGCAATAACCAGCCCCATCGGCTAGTCAGCCGATTGAACAGGCTACATCTGTTACAGGTCATTCAAACACTCAAGGTTCTACTGAAGCAAGGACAGCTCCAGATCCAAAGACAAGAATCTTAGAAGAACGACCTCCAGAAACTCCACTTGAGATACAAGCAATTGAGCAAGTGGCTACAGAGCTGAAATCTCATATGAAGCAGGAGTTAATCGACCACTTTTCAGAGATGCTACTGAAGCAATATGGGATAAAACCCAAGCAGCAATCCTGCATGTACAGGACACTGTATCCTTCTGGCTACGATTAGATACCGTTCCCTCCAAGGTTCAAAGTGCCAGACTTCACCAAGTTCTCTAGACAAGATGAAACATCCACTATGGAGCACATCACTCGGTTTATCATCCAATGTGGAGAAGCAGGGAATGTTGATGCACTCAGGATACGTTTGTTCTCTTCATCTCTGTCAGGGCCGGCATTCTCATGGTTCACTTCATTGCCAGCAAACTCCATAATCAAGTGGTCCGATTTAGAACAGCAGTTCCATAACTATTTCTTCTCTGGCATCAACGAGATGAAGATCACTGATCTGACCAGGCTCAAACAAAGGAACGATGAAACAGTAGCTGGATTCATTCAAAGATTCAGAGAGGTCAGAAATAAGTGCTATAGTCTGAACTTGGGAGACAAGCAACTAGCTGAGTTGGCTTTCCAAGGTCTCTTGCCAACCTTGAGGGAGAAGTATGCATCACATGACTTTGAGAGCCTCAGCCAGTTGGTTAGTCGGATGAGTCAGGAAACTGCAAAGTCCTATGAGCCCAGAAGAAACTTTCAGAAGAAGGTGTCATATGTGGACTACTCTGACTCAGAAGATGAAGACAATATGATAGGGCTTGCAGAGTGGGTCAAAGGCAAAATGACAGTGTCCTGCCCCTTTGGCAAGAAAGAGCCAGAGAAATTCGGCTTTGATATCACTAAGGCCGATAAAATATTTGATTTGTTGCTTCAGCAAGGGCAGATTAAACTCTCCCAGTTCCATACCATACCGTCTGCAGAGGAGCTGAAGAGGATGAAGTATTGCAAGTGGCACAATGCAACATCGCATGACACCAATGATTGTAAGATCTTCAGACAACAGATCCAATCAGCTATTGAGCAAGGGAGGCTTAAATTTGAAACTCCTACCAAAGTTGAAAAGCCGATGAAGATTGATCAGCACCCCTTCCCAACTAACACAGTTGAAGTGTCTAGCAAAGACACGTCACGAGTTAAGTTGCTGACATCTGATTCGGCTAAAAATAAAGGAGCCATTGACCCCAAAGTACAAGTAACCACTGCTGATGTCAAAGGAAAAGGGTTACTACTTGGAGAAGGAGAATCAAAGCCACGCCGACCCGTCACATCACAAATGCTGATCAACAAGTTCCAGCGCCAACAAGAGAAGGCAAAGGAAAGAGAAGAGTGGGCACGACATAATGAAGGACATTGGAGATGTCCGTTCTTCAAGTACTGTTGGGAAGAAGGGATCAAACTGCCGACGGCAGAAAACTGTCCAGAGTGCAACGGGGCTTACAATAATGGCAACTCATCCAAAAGGGTTTGCTTTGATGACAGAAAACCTGCAGCCAAGGATCACCGTGGATTCAACAATCAACGAGTCTCGGTTCACGATCGGCTGGGGGGCAAAGCCAGCGTCCACGATCGGCTGGGGGGCAAGGCTAGCGTTCATGATCAGCTGGGAAGCCGAGTCAATGAAGAGTCAAACAATCAGCTGGAAGAGATGGCCGATTCACTGGTACCTGATGAAGATATCATGTGCCGAGCTCCTGAACGTCGACGCACATTACAACTGGATGACGAAGGATCAAGCCAAACACGTAAGAAGCCTAATCCACAGTGGTGTCCAGATGGCTTGACTAAATCCCAGAAGAGAAGAGTCCAGCGCCTACGTCAGCTAGAACAGCATGAAGAAGCAGAGAGACTTGTGCTGGACAAGAAGAAGGTTCGGTCTAAAGTTTTGCGCCCAAAGCCTAAGGCCGATGGTGAGGAAGATGACAAACCCCGAGCTGATATAAATATGGTTGTCTTCCTACCGAAAGAGTTCATGGCTCCAGTTGATTCGGATGTGTCCGATGAGGAACTTGGCATGGCTCAATTGACACTGGAACCTAAACAAGCTATCTTTGAGAAACCAGAAGATGGGAAGAGGCAACATTTGAAGGCTCTGTTTCTCAAAGGTTTTGTCAATGGCAAACCAGTCACCAGGATGCTCGTGGATGGAGGAGCTACAGTTAACCTGATGCCGTACACCATGCTGCGCAAGATTGGGAAATCTGATGAAGATTTGACCCAAACCGACATGATGTTGGAGGACTTCGAAGGCAACGTCTCTCCGGCTTAAGGAGCCATCTGCGTGGAGCTCACCATCGGCAGTAAGACCCTTCCGACCGCTTTCTTTATCATTAAAGGGAGGGGATCTTATAATCTACTGCTGGGTCGGGATTGGATACATGCCAATTGTTGCATACCATCTACAATGCATCAATGCATCATCTAATGGATCGGAGATTCGGTGGAGGTGGTGCAAGGAGAAACTTCTTTGACAGTGGCAGCTACAGAAGCACAAGGATGGACTTATGATCAAGTGAGCTGCATATCTGGAAAAGCATGGGATACCAAGTATCTCAAAGTGTCCGATTTTGGACTAAAGCCGGTTCAAGCAGTCGGCTCTGATGATGAGACTTAATGAATCAATTCATTGAAGACAAAAAGAAGCTTGGGCTGAGAGTCATAGCAGCCGATGGATTGGTCACCCAAGTATGTCAACAGTTGTATAAGCCGATTGTCTTATCATGCCTATCGGCCGATTGAGTTTTCGAGCTACAGCCGATTGCAAATGTAATCGTAGAATAGCCGATAACTGTAAAGAATCGCCTTTAGTGCGAAAAATGTAAAACCGATGTACAAAATCAATATATTCGGTTATAGCCGATACATATATCGCCTTCAGAATAAAAATACATGTTTATCTCTTCTACTTTAGATTACAATGATATTACAATTCAGATCTACAGATTACATATGTTCTCAAGAGGTTGCAAGAAGGGTATTGTCCTAACTCCCAGTGTGATGAGGATATTGAATCGATGAATGGGAGAAAGACACACGCGAAGAGGAAACGAAAGATTAAGATCTTCAATCTTCCACCGGAAGGAGCCCGAGTTGATGACCAAGATGGCCGTTCCTTTGGCACGCTCTTCCTCTGATAAATGTGTAGCAAGACACCCTACCTGTGTTCTCCCTCCAAAGCCAGATCCTCACAAGGATTCTTCTAGCTATGGCGTCTCCTGGCTTTTCAAAAGGAGACAAAGAAGAAGAGGGGCCACCACACTACTTCACAAGAATTCTTCTAGCTATAAAAGAGAGAAGAAGGAAAGGAATAGTCATACAGCAGGAGTCTGTAATCTATCTGAGTTAGTTGTGCCATAGCCGATGAAGAGAGTTCTTCCCATCGAGCTTCAGGCCTATTTATAGCCCCAAGATGCAGAGAAGATAACTACAAGAAGGAATTAAAAAAGGGAAATGAAGAGCATCCGATGCAGTCAAAGCAAGAACAGTTTCCCCGTGAAAGTCTCAGGCTGGACAGTGGGCAGACATGCAGTGATACGTTTCCCAAAAATCAGGGATGGGCTTTGAAGGAGTATTGAATAATAATGTGTGGCCCTACTCTGTACTCCAGAAGAGGAGACTATCAGGATTCCCCTCTGTCTAAATTTCTAGCAACGACGACAAGCTTTGATGCCTCATTAGGGCACAAGAAATCTTCAAAGAGAAATTTGTCAAGGAGTGGAGATAGCTACATTTTCCTGAAGGCACTCTAAAAGAGATTTGCCTCTTATTCCTAATGGAAAATCGGTCTGGTTCATAGTCAGAGGATTATGGTGCTGCATGGAGTGGGTTACCATTTTATAGTGGAGAAATTGAGCCAGAACGTAAAAGTAGTACCTACAAATATGGGTGGAAATTCATTGCTGAAGGATGGTGCTTAAAGATAAATGTCTAGAGGTGGTGGTTTCATTCATAAAAGGCCGATAACATCGGCTGATAGTACATCAGAGTTTAAAGAAGCCTTTTGGCCTTATCTAACTCTATCCTAGTTTGTGCTATCTCTTCACCTACGCGGTCCAGTTCTTGAAGAAGAGCTGTCCTCCTGGCTTCAAGGACCTCCAACTTCTCCTCCTTGTTGGCAATCACCAGACGGAGACCACGTTCTTGTCTAGACGGATGGTTCGGCCGATTTGCACCAAAGGCGTTAATGTTCGAGACGATCCTTTCCACAGCATCACGGTTTGGAGACTAAAGAAAGAAGAGACGTCAGGGAAATAAATCGTGAAAACAAGGAAAAGAAGAAAGGAACCAACCTGATTCACAGAAGAGGAGGAAGAAGAAGAAGCCATCGCGAAAGGAAGATGACAGTTCTAAAAAACTAAAAGGAAGCTAGTAGTATATAAAGGCCGATTGAAACGTTCGGTCAAAGCATTCAATGTGGAGCGTTGGAAGTTGGCCAAGAAAAGGCCAATCATAATTCACAAAATTACAAATAAAGTTTAAACTATGCCCAACAGATGGATGGCATTGATGAGATCCAGGCGCAGCTGGTCAACCGCTTCTATCTCCTGACGGTCGGCATCGGCCGAACCAGGAATCAGCTGTTCTTGTCCACGAAGAACTTGGGCGCGGTGTGCAACAGAATCCCTCTGTTCCTGCATGGCAGCAATGGTGCCTGGAAGATCTGCAAGCTTCTGCTCTTCAGCTTTTAAGTCCTGATCAACTTGATTGAGTTCTTTCATCAACTCAGCACGACGTTTCTTCAAGCGATCAATGCTGCTGACGATATCAGGACGAGAAGAAGATAAGAACTCAATCCTATTGTCCAGTTCGGCCATACTGCTATCCAGGTTCTCCCTTTCCTGGGTAAGTTGCTCTTGACATCTCCTTTCATCCAGCCGATCTTGAGCTTCTTGCACTATGAGCTGCCGATTCTCGATGAAAGCAACCTGGAGCATCTTCGCTTTAAGGTCCCTAGGCAATTGACCCTGAATCTGCTTAAAGATGGCTCTGATCGGCTCGGCGTCTTGTACAAGTTGGTCGATATCTCGGTTCAGCAACGGAAGCACTTCTATCAGCTTGGCCTTCACATCATCAGGGAGAACGGTTACTGATTCACTCCGAGTGATAAGAGATGAGGTTGTTGGAACCTGCAGAGGGAGTGCAAATAAGTAAAAGAAAGCTAAAAAAAGAAGTTTGGAGAGATCAAGAAGTTCACCTCTACAGCAAGTGTCTGCACTTCAATAATCGGATTCTCAGCCGATTTTGATTCAAGAAATTCGACAATTGGCAATTGTGATTGATCATTGGTATCCTGTTGGGAATCATTCAAAGGCTTGTCTTGGATCTCAACTGGCATTTTGACCACATCCTGAACAGAGACAAAGGATTAAACATGGGGAAAAATAAAAGGAAACATTAATAAGGATACTACCTCGATTGGGTCTTCAATGAAAGGATCAACCCGTGCGGGAGAACTTTGGAGTTGGTCAGCAGAAGCATCAACATGTTGATGAGTTCTGGTTTGATCGGCTGACGAAATCAAAATGTGACCAAGGTCAGCAGTGGTGGTTTGTTCTGATTGACCAATTAATCCTGAGGACTGCAAAAGAAGATGATCAATCACATATACAGAAAGGAGGAGAAATGGCTGAAAGTCGGTACCTGGAAAGCACTTGCTAGTACTCCTGCCATATCCGAGACATTGATGACCTTAGTGTCGATCCTCTTCTTTGATCTATGAGTAAGAACCTTGCTACTCACGGCTTTTCTCTTGAGCGTCGACAGAGGTAGGTTGTCTGGAACAAGATTAGTCTTGGGACCCTGCATGACTGAAGAAATCGAAGGGGCTTTATAGCCAATATATGGTGCCCGTCTTGGTGGCCAATATTGAATCTGTTTGCCACTTCTGTTGGTAGCAGGAGGTTCAGTGGTGACAGGCTGAAGAGAAGGAGAGGCAAATCAGCATGTGTTAAAAGTATAAACAGTCTGAATATGTTGAAAGTACACAAGACAATCAAATACCTCATCAGCTGATGCCACATAATCAGGATCCAGTTTTTCACAGTAAGTTCTGGGAGACACGCAGAAAAGGTGATTGCACCATTCTGCCCACCAGATATTGAAAAGAGGAGAGGTAAAACTGGAAAATTTCCAAGTATCAATGTCAATGGTGGAAGAATCAGGGACTAAGTCCAGCAAACGCCAATAATGGAGACTACTAGAGATAACCTCCCGTGGCTTAATCAGATTAGAGAAGTAAAGACCAATCGGCAATTGACCAAACCCCAGCTGACGAGCACTCACTAAAGTGTTGTAAAATTCAAAAGTGGCTGATGAATCTTTCCCAAAAACACATGACGGAAGAAGTCCCGGCTTGATCATTTCCACGAAAACCACTCTGTTTTCATCATCCTCATGGAGATCATCGAAGCTGAAAACGGTCTCGAAATTGGTATTATCATCCCTATACGCAAACCAGGTGATGGATTCTGGAGTAAAACCAAGATAGAAACTCCTGAAATGCTCTACTATGCGAGATGGAGTCTTTTTATGTCCGGGAAACACAGAGACCGCTTCTCCAAAGTTCATGCATCGACGCTTGACAATCGGAACACCATCTGGCTGGTCTCCCGGGAAGCACATACTAAAAATATCTTGTTCCAATCTGTCTCGGAGATGAAGATTCAACCACATATTGATAAACCACCAAGGACCTCCTGGAGTGCCTATTGGGGAGTTGGTTGACAGGCTAACTGCCACTTGGTGAAGGAGATTGTATACTGCTCCTAAAAGGTATTTCCCAAGAGGAATGGAAGACCTGACAGCTAACCGCTTAGCTACAATCTGATAATTGGAGGTAGGACCAAAGGACTTGCCACAGAAGACAAATTTTTCAAGCCACATGTTCAGAAAAGCCACGTGTTCTCTATCAGTTACGGTGCCTTCCTTCATATGCTCAGAGATATACCCAGACCAGCCACCCACGTTTTTGGTTTTCAAACAATGGGAGAGTTTAAGATCGTGGCAACTGAAGAGGGTATCCGAAGAGGAAATATCCAAACCAGTCAACAGAAGGACATCAGCCAAAGTTGGAGACATCGGTCCGTGACCAAATAAAAAGGCACTAATAGCATCAGACCAAAAATAAGAGGCAGCTGTTAAGAGAGATTCATTCCGAGACATATCAGACAAAGACAAGGTGATGCATTGATTGATTTTATATTTCTCCCAGAAACCCCTGTTCTTAGCAGATACCCTTCGGTACCAATTTCTCCATCCCTTGGCGTATCCTGTCCAAGACCTAAAACAAACGTCCCAATCGGCCAAATTCAGGGAAGCATGCTTGAAAGGGATTCGGCCGGTTTCAAAATTAATCATCTCAAAGGGGTCAGTATCACCCATCGGTCCAAGGAAAGTAAGTCCGGGTTTATCATCAACACGGATAGTGAGATGGGATCTAAGTTCCTGGATAAATAAATGAATCTGGGCTTCAGGCAAAGAAAGACGGCGGTATTTAAAGACAAATAAAAGCAAAAGATTGAAGGAAATACCGGAGGAACTGAAGAAAGAGATGCCTTCGGAGGTGCAGAAGCAGAGCCAGAACCTCCAGCGGAGCTTGAGGACGCCATGGATCAGCAAGAACTTTGGAGTTTAGGGTTCGTCGCTTGAAAGCTCGAGCTGCTGGAACAACAAGATTTTGGGGAGACAAAGAACCAGGACGGTTGTATTTATGACCTCGAAGATTTGTTGAGATTCTGTGGCAGACTTCGAATCAAGGGAGATAACGGATTCGAGGAAATTTCGGAGCAAAAGATTATTTACTCTGAAACTAGGGGGTATGTGTTGACACCGTTTTTTGGAAAAACAGGTCAAGAAGGGATAAAAAGAGGAAGCCGATGAAAACAGAGTGCAATCGGCCGATTGAAGGAGAAAGAGGGATGGTCAACGGGACTCGCCGATAGTCAAAAATGCTCAACCCTGACAGTGGGCCAGCGAGTCGGAGCGATCGGCCGATGGCTAACTAGAAGATCGGCCGATGGGTGTAAAGAAGGCGGTATTCAAAGGGATACGCTGATGGAAAGCATGGTGGAGGCGGGTCAATCTACAATTGGCAATGGGTCAAGAGTCAATTTTTAGGAAGTTTTGACTCCTGCGAGAGTCCTTTTCCGTTTTAGTAGTTTTTTGTCTTTAGATGCAAGTAAATATTGCCGTGATCGGCTAGGAGTCGGGGTTGTCCTCAGGACATAAATAGCGACCCTGCGTGGTCGGAAAAAAGTGTACACACCAATATCAAACAAACCACCTCCGGGCAAACCCTTTACTTTTACTGCATCTACTTTACAACATCTACCTTTACAGTATCTACTTTTCGGCGACTTCGCCATTGCGTTTTTCCTCTTTTCTACAACGCCATACTTCGGGTTCGTCGGGCTGCATCAACTGATCTTCGGCAAGCTTGTAAGTACCGTTTTACCGAATAATCCTAGGCTTTAACCTCCGGGTGCATCGCTGAGGTTTCGTCTAGTTCTTTATTCACCCCTTACCGATATTAGCTAGATCTACAAGTTTTCGTACCAAATTCTTGTAGTTTTAGCTATTATCATTACTATCCGCTCGATCTAGATCCTATCGGCTTCTAACATCGCAGCCGATTCCGACCTACCCGAGCGCTGCCGTCACGATCGGACGATTCAGCCGATCGATCTACTTACATACCCGCGCTTCGGTCGCTTTCGAGCCGGCCGATCCCGCTTACTTTGTATCGGCCGATTGGCTGGTATACGTGTCGCTGAAAGGCCATCGGTTCTCTAGCCGATCCCTAATATTTTTCCATCGTCAATCAACAGGTCAGATTGGCTGGCACGCCTCGCTACAGACCGGGGAGTCACGTGTGCTGCGCACGGAGGTGACGTCCTATTTTCACGTCAACACCTGCTATGCCAAGTTCATGGCGGTCCCGAATTACACTTACCTGAAGCTCAAGATGTCGGGGCCCAAAGGCGTCATCACGGTGGGCCCGTCATTCGAACACGCGTTCGAGTGTGACATCGAGTGCGTTGAGCACGCTGAGGCGCTTGCGCATGACGAGGCCGTTGTGGCGGACCTGGAGAAGCTGGCCAACAAGGCCCTCGACTCCACCAACAAGCACGCCGGCAGCTTCGAGGCTGCGGAGCACACCAAGGTTGTACCCCTCGACCCCAGTGCCCCCAAGGGCAAGGCGCTGAGGGTCAGCTCCACCCTCGACCCGAAATAGGAAGTGGTGCTCGTCGACTTTCTCCGCGCCAATGTTGACATCTTTGCGTGGAGTCCCGCGGACATGCCGGGCATTCCGAGGGAGGTCGCCGAGCACTCACTTGATATCCTGCCCAACTCCAAGCCGGTATCTCAGCGTCTGCGACGATTTGACGAAGAGAAACGCCGGGCGATCGGAGAGGAGCTGCGGAAGCTCTTAGAGGTCGGATTCATCAAGGAGGTGTTTCATCCAGTGTGGCTAGGTAATCCTGTACTAGTTAAGAAAAAGAATGGGAAGTGACGGATGTGCATAGATTATACCGGTTTAAATAAAGCATGTCCCAAAGTTCCTTTTCCTTTGCCATGGATCAATCAAATAGTTGATTCCACCGCGGGGTGTGAGTTGCTATGCTTCCTTGATGCGTATTCCGGTTACCACCAAATTAAGATGAAGGAGCCCAACCAGCTCGCGACCTCCTTTATCACACCATTTGGAATGTTTTGCTACGTGACGATGCCGTTCGGACTCTGAAATGCTGGGGCAACATACCAGCGATGCATGATCCATGTCTTCAGGGATCACATCGGGCGGATGCAACAACACCCATTCCCATTTTGGGCGGAACCGTTGAGGCATACGTCGACGACATCGTAGTAAAATCTAGGAAGGTGGACGACTCGGTGAACGACTTGTGCATTGCGTTCCATTGCCTCCGAGCGAACAGGGTTAAGTTAAACCCTGAAAAATGCGTCTTCGGGGCGCCGCGTGGCATGCTCTTGGGTTACATTGTCTCCCAGCGAGGCATAGAGCCCAACCCGGAGAAGGTATCGGCCCTCGAGCGAATGGGGCTGATACGGGATCTGAAGGGAGTACAAAGGGTCCTGGGCTGCCTCGCAGCTCTGAGTCGCTTCATCTCACGTCTCGGTGAGAAGGGCTTACCCCTGTACCGACTTCTTCGAAAGAGTGAGCGTTTCTCCTGGACCGTCGAGGCCCAGGAGGCCCTCGACAAGTTAAAAGCAACACTTGCCCATGCTCCGATACTGACCCCGCCCCAGGAAGGCGAACCTCTGTATCTCTACGTCGCCGCTACGACCCAAGTGGTCAGCGCGGTCATCGTAGTGGAGAGAACGGAGGAGGGTCACGCCCTGCCTGTCCAGAGGCCGGTCTACTACATCAGCAAAGTGTTGTCGGACACCAAGACGCGATACCCCCAGATCCAGAAGCTGCTCTATGCGGTGGTGCTCGCGCGGCGCAAGCTGCGGCATTACTTCGAGGCCCATCCTGTCACCGTGGTGTCTTCCTTCCCTTTAGGGGAGATTGTGCACAATCAGGACGTCTCGGGCAGGATAGCTAAGTGGTCCGTGGAGCTCATGGGTGAAGCCCTCACCTACGCACCACGAAAGGTGATCAAATCGCAGATCTTGGCATATTTCGTAGCGGAATGGACCGACGTTCAGTTACCCACCCCTCAGATCCAAACTGAGTGCTGGACCATGTACTTTGATGGTTCGGTGATGAAAACGGGCGCAGGCGCGGGCCTGCTCTTCATTTCGCCCCTTGGAGAGCACATGCGGTACTTGGTACGCTTGCACTTCCCCGCGTCGAACAACATGGCGGAGTACGAGGCACTCCTCAGCGGCCTGCGCATCGCCATCGAGCTCAGCATCAAGCGCATTGACATTCGGGGAGATTCTCAACTAGTCATCGACCAGGTGATGAAGAACGCGAGCTGCCATGACGAGAAAATGGAGGCGTACTGTGTTGCAGAGCGTAAACTCGAGGACAAGTTCCTTGGCTTCGAGCTCAACCACATCACGCGCAAGCACAACGAGGAGGCGGACGAGCTGGCCAAGATTGCTTCGGGGCAGATCACTGTTCCCCCGAATGTTTTTTCCCGCGACCTCGCCAAGCCCTCTATCGATCTCGACAAACCCGCTGAAGCTTCCGGAAAGGCCTCGGGGGCTGGCCCCTCGAGGGCCACGGGCGCCGAGCCCATGGACGAGGACCCCTCGAACGGGGAACTCAAGAACTCGGACCTCGAAGGGTCCCAGGAGGACGAGGCCGAGGCGAT
The DNA here is from genome assembly GCA_036936925.1 of Cenchrus fungigraminus. Classification (NCBI taxonomy): domain Eukaryota; kingdom Viridiplantae; phylum Streptophyta; class Magnoliopsida; order Poales; family Poaceae; genus Cenchrus; species Cenchrus fungigraminus. The sequence continues at coordinate 37,469,035 of CM072779.1, read as the reverse complement.
GGAGATCGACGACCTCCTGCCCCCTCCACGGGACTAGCGCGACGAGTACCTCGCCTAGTTAGACCAAGGGGAGCTACCCCCGGATCGGACCGAGGCGAGGCGTATCGCCAGGAAAGCCAAGTCTTTTGTCGTCATCGACGACGAGCTGTACAAGCGCAATGCCTCGGGGATCATGCTGTGGTGCATCTCCATCCCTGAGGGACGGGGGTTGATTCAAGACATCCACACGGGTGAATACGGTCACCATGCCGCTCCGCGTACCCTCGTGGGCAAAGCGTTCCGCCAGCGCTTCTATTGGCCGACGGCGGTCGCCGACGCCAACGAGGTTTTACGCACCTGCGAAGGGTGCCAGTACTACGTGCAGAAGACCCACCTCCGAGCTCATACGCTACAAACCATCCCCATCACGTGGCCCTTTGCCGTGTGGGGGCTAGACATGGTCGGGCCCTTGCGAAAGGCGCCCGAGGGCTTCACCCACATACTGGTAGCCATCGACAAGTTCTCAAAGTGGATCGAGGTCCGCCCCATCAGCAGCCTCAGGTCCGAGCAGGCAGCGCTGTTCCTCACAGACATCGTGCACCGCTTTGGGGTACCCAACTCCATCATAACGGACAACGGCACTCAATTCACCGGCAAGAAGTTCCTAGAATTCTGCGACAGCTACCACATCCGCGTGGATTGGTCGGCCGTAGCACACCCACAGACTAATGGCCAAGTAGAACATGCCAACGGCATGATTTTGCAAGGCCTAAAGCCAAGGATCTTCAACAAGCTCAACCAGTTCGGCCGGAAGTGGATTCAAGAGCTGCCGTCGGTCGTTTGGAGCCTCAGGAACACCCCGAGCAGAGCCACGGGTCTCACCCCGTTCTTCCTGGTTTACGGTGCAGAGGCCGTCCTCCCCACGGATCTGGACTATGGGTCTCCGAGGGTAAAAGCCTACCAGGAGGGGCAGAACTAGCAAGATCGCAAAGACGCGCTGGACTGCATTGACGAGGCCCGTGATGTGGCGGTCCTGCACTCTGAAAAGTATCAATAATCCCTACGACGTTACCAAGCGAACAAGGTCCGGCCTCGAGACCTCAACAAGGGAGATTTGGTACTTCGACTTCGACAGAAGAACGAGGGACGCCACAAGCTCACGCCGCCGTGGGAAGGGCCGTACATCGTAGCCGAGGTCCTCAAGCCTGGCACGTACAAGCTCGCGAACGAGAGGGGTGAAGTCTTCGCCAACGCTTGGAATATCCAACAGCTACGTCACTTTTACCCTTAAGTTCCAAGTCATTTTGTGCATATCCGGCACCCAAGTCGGTTGTATATACGTTAAGGTTGTGAATAAAGACAAGGGAGACTCGGCTTTCCTCTGAAAACCAAGTCCCCCTCGGGGGCTACTATGGGGGCCATCCCCCCTAAATGGTCCCATTTTTTCGCAAAAACCTTTTTTCTGAAAATGCCAAGCATCTCGCACCCCGAAAGCTTAGGCAGACAAAAGCAGGGCGCAAGTAGCCAGAAGGTAAAGCCGGACGAGCCAGGGACGGCCTACGCCTCCAGCAGGATACGGCTTCCCTCTCACCACTTCACCTTCGAGTTGCTCGCGAAAATGATCGATCCTAGCAGAAATCTGCCTAGGTGATGGGAAAGACGCAACGGCATACATAAAACGAGCCACACTTAAGTTACAAACTTCGAAAGATGGTTTGTTTACATACATGAGCCACCTGACTCAAATCTTGGCTATGATCTAAGGACTTCTGTGCCCAGCTACTTTTAGGGCTCGAGGGGACCCGCAGGAGCAGCGTTCGGGAAGAGGTCCTCCTCGAACACGTCGGCAAGATCGGCGGCGGCATCGGCGGCGGTAGCATCGGCTTGATCCAGGGCGTCTAGCACTCCATCATCGTCAAAGCCATCCACGACGACGTACCCTGTGGCCAGCGCCCCGAAGTCGACAATGTAGTGCGTTGACACCACACCGAGGGTCTTCTGAACACCGAGACGGAGAGCGCCCTTCATGCGCTCAACGACGTGGCCGCTCAGAGCCCGAAGGCGACTTGCCAGCGAGCTCCCTGACAAGCCGGTACCCTCGTCGATGCTCTGGCACGCTTCAAGGGCCACCTGCTCCAAGGTCACGAATTCCTGTTGCGACAAGTTGTAGGCCGCCTGAAGAGCTTCCGCCTGCGCCGTCGACTCTCCCAGAGCTTTCCGCAGTCCTGGGAGGAGAAAGGGTGAGTCGAGAGCGAATCTCGACGAGCCTGAACGATAAACAAGGGCTCGGGGGCTGCAACTTACCCTTGACCTCCTTCTTCTCCGTCTCGAGCTCTGCACGCATGGCTCCAGCCTCTTGACGCAGCTGCAGAATCGAGGCGTCCGTCTCTCCGCCAGTGGACCTCAGGGCTTCGACGGTGACGCTCTCCTGAACCAGGGCCCCGGTGAGCCGCTCGGCTTCCACCTCCTGAAGTTGGAGCGCGGTCCTGGCCTCCTCAAGGGCGGTACGCTCCTGCTGGAGCTGGGACTGCACTTCCTCCCGCGTTGAGCGCTCGCGCTGAAGGGCGGACCGGGCATCCTCGAGCGTCGTGCGCTCTTGCTGGAGTTGGGTTTGCGCCTCCACGCATGCGGCGTGTTCCTGCTGGAGCTGGCCCTCCACCACGGTGAGCGCCTCGGTCTTCTCCTGCAGAGCAGCACCCAGCTTCTCGACCTCCTGGGTCTTCTACTCGGCCTGGGTCTGCCAGGACCTCGCTCCCTCGAGGGTTGCGCGATCCTGCTGGAGTTGGGCCTGCGCCTTGGTGAGGGCCGTCTCCTTCTGCGCCAGCGCGGTTTGGACCTCGGCATGCGCCGCGCGCGCCTTCCACAGCTCCTCATTCGCTGCCGTCAGCGCCTCCTCTTTCCTCTGGAGCGCGACCTTCAACCCCTCGGCCTCCCTGGCCCTCTGCGCCGCCGCAGCCCACTGGGAGTCACGCTCCTCCTCCACTTGGAGGAGGTTGTACTCGAGCCAACCGTTGTCCGTCCGCAGAGCCTCCACCATCGCGTCCAGGGTGTCGTACTGCGTCCGGTACCAGTCAAGGTCGGAGCTCAGCTCAGCAATGTGGGCGAACCTATCGCCCGCTTGCCCCTGCAGCTCCTGCAGATGAGAAGGGGGAGAAAGAAGAAAGAAAATCAAACGAAAGGCACGCAAACGAGGAAAGCGAACCAAGCGGCCCTTGGGCAAACACACTTACTCGAAAGACTTGGAGCGACCTGCCCCCGTAAAGCTGGAGAGCGTCGGCGAGGGCATTCTGAAGGGAGGCGCCGAGGCCGCCGAACTCCCGCCATAGCTCCCTCTCCGATCTCGCCTCTTCCACCAGGCTTGGTGGAACTCCAGGAAGCCAGAGCCTCTGCTCCCACTGCGGCACGCTGGCGCTGTACGTCGGGGCCACGACGCCGGACGTCGACGCCCCGGCACTGGTCGCCGGCGCCTGCGACATCACGCAGCCATCGGACCGCACCACCAGCACCTCAGGCGCGGGCCCAGGGGCTGGCGCGGCCACCGCCGCTCGACACCCACCGGGGGCCGAACCACCATCAGCAGGAGCCCCGGCCAGTCTGTGGCCCTCTGCTCCCCGACCTGCGGCACGGGCCTGCTCTCGCCCCCGCCGGGTATCGCGGGTCACCGTCACCCGCAGGGCATCCGTCGCTGCCTCCTCCCGCCGTTGTGGCCTCGTGGCCGCAGCCGCGACACGCAACGCCTCGCTTGCCGCTGCCGTACCCGCCGTCGCCCGTGAGGTCCTCGCCGAGCGAGGCCTTGTCTTGCGCCCCCACCTTGAGCGCCTTGACGGGCGCCAGGCCAGGGACAGCGGGTGTCATCCTAACAATGGAAGAGAGGAAGGATGGGCAATCCAACACATGATATCAAGAACACGGAGAGCAAAATGTGACTCACCTTATGCCGGTGAGGCCCCGCTTGCGCTTCCTCGAAGACTCTGGGGGCACCACCACAGACCCGGCCGGCACCTCCGACGGCGCTCCCTCGTCAAGGGGCGCCGTATCCACCCCTCGAACGGGCTCCGTGAGGACCTCCTCGTTCCTCGGTGATGGGGGCGGCGCGGCCTCCCACCTGTCGGAGATGGTCCGCTCCCCGTCGCTCTCCTCCTCGTCCGAAGACGTGTCCACTGGCTCCGGCAGGGGGGAGAGACCCTGCTGCTCCTGCACCAGGTACTCCTCATTGTACCTGTTGAGGCGTTCCTGCCTCCGAATCTTCTTCTCCTTCGCCTGGTCCGCCAGGCCCTTCTCCCTTTGCTGCCTGGCGCGGTTGGCAGTGTGCGACCTGGGCGTCGGCGGATCTGAGGTGGGGATGTTGACGCGCACCCCCTATCACCGGCAACCACGGTTAGATTGAACACCGAAATAAAACGGGCAAAAACAAGGAATCGAATCTCACTAGGTCGGCATCCGGGAGCATCGCGAATGACCACAAGTCGTCGTCGCTGTGCGGAACCACCTTGAGCTTCACTGCGCGCCTCGCCCTCGTAGCCGCGTACGCCTGAGGGAGCGGCTCCTCCAGCAACCGCGAACGCGCCAGGGCCACGGGGTCGGTGTCGCTCCTCATCTCGAAGATGAGAAGTTCCCTCTCCATGAGAGGGATCAACCGCCGGAGGTGAAAGTTGGCGATGACGGCCGCCATAGTCAGCCCGGCGTTCGCCAACTAGCGCAGGGCGTTGGAAAGAGGCTCGAGCCTCGCCTGCCTCGACGCGGGCGACACCCCATGCGCCCAAGACACCGGTCTCTCCTTCACCACCTTCATAGTGTACGGCGGGAGCCCGACGCCGTCGTTGCGCAGATAAAACAAACCCTTCTCCCAGTCGGCGTTGTTCGTCGTCATCGTGTAGAGCAGGTACAGCTCCTTCCGGTTATCGCGCGCTGCAAATGTAAGGCTGCCGGCGCGTCCTCCTCTCCCCGGTGACAAGCGTGTGGAGCTCTCCTCGAAAAAGGTGGATCCACAGGTCCCAGTGCGTCGGGATCCCTAGGAACCCCTCACAGATGGCGACAAAGGAAGCTGCCTGCGAAATGGTGTTGGGGGAGAAGTTGTGAAGCTCCACCCCGTAGTGGTGGCACAACCCCCGCATGAACTTGCTCGCGGGAATGTTGAATGCCCGCTCGTGCAGCCGCACGAAACTCACGACGTAGCCCGGCGGCGGGGACGGCTCCCGGTGTGACGCCGACGGGATGATCCACGCCGGGTTCACTCGTCGCCAGCCGGCGCCAACTGACTGCCGGCGACTAGCCCCTCCATGGATTGCAGATCCACCGACGACCGGGGCCACGGATGAGCGTCCTGCACTCGGACCGTAGACATGACGGGAGCGGCGGAGCACGAGCGGATCCGAAGCGGTGGGATGCGCGGCGATGGGGAAGACAGAGTAAGAGGTGGATGTGAATGGCAAAGGTGAGGAGCTCACCCCGCGCTCCCCTGCTTTTATAGAGTAGGAAGGGGTGGAACCCCCAGAAACACCGCAGGCGGCGGCAGTTAATGTGGTGGGCACCGCTCATCACTGACGGCGGGGTCCCACCGCGCCGAAACTACCGCGCGCACGCGCGTGCGCTATGATTACCGCACGGTAACCCAAGGGACGCCGCGTCCCGTTGCACGTCGCCCGCGTCGCGTCACCTTAAAAGGCACGTCCACCCCACCTACCCCATGCCACGTCAGCCACGACCGGGTAGCCGCGGTGGCCAACCATCCTACGGAGGAATTTCAAACGCCAGAGATTCCTTCTCGTATAAGGAAAACCCCATGTAACCCCGAACCGGGGATTCGAGGCCTGATCCCTCGAAGGGATGCGGCTGGTGCCCCAATCCGAAACAGGTTGAGGCCACAGGGCCACGACCTGTCAGCATACCCTCGAAGACGAACTAGTGGAAGCCCAGGGGTCAGGCCCCCAGGGCTCTACTGATCAGCGGCTCGAGGCCCGGCCCACCGAGGGTGCGATGGGCGTCACAGATGCCCCTCGACTCGGGGATGTACTGATCAGTGGTTCGAAGCTCGACTCGATGGCGGATCGGCGAGCGCCACAAATCCACCAAGACGGGAGCACCCGACGCCCCCCGCAAAAGCCCTACTGATCAGAGGTACGGGGCCTGACCCTCGACGGGTTCGAACAGGCGCCTCAGATCGACAGAGTCAGGAATGATCGGGGCGCGCGCAATCGAGCTTGTCCCCGAACGTGAAGTTCGGGGGCACCCCACATATCGTGTTCAAGGCCGAGACAGAGGCAGCCAATCGAGGGATCCCATCGAGGGAGTGCTTCCGCGCCCTCGGCCCCTAGCGAACGGGGCTGAGCCCTGCTTGGCAAACCTCTGCAAGCGCTTACATGGACGTGTCTCTGGACCACGAGCCGACCCCTATCGAACGGGGCACAGACGCCCACTTGAACTATCTGATAACAGCTCACTGAGGCAACCATTGCTTGCCGCCCGCTCGAGGGTAGCACGGCTTGCCTCACCCCTCTACCCTGCGGAAGGGCAACGAGGGTCGTAATAAAGCGAGAGTCTTCATCCGATCGTCCCTGATTGGGCCAGGGCTCGGGGGCTCCTCGCACCACGACCACCCTAATGATCGCCGCATCAACCTACCCAGGGTTGCGTCCCCGAAAACGGCCAGGCTGCCCGAACGTCTCGGGTCAACACGATGCCTCCCCACCTGCGTAGATTGCTGATGCCGGCTGAAATACCGCCGAAGCCGGCTGAAACAAATGCAAGGTGAGCCACGTATTTAACCCCTGCACGAGTGCACGCACTCCTGCAGGGCTTCGGGGGCTTACACCCGTGGGTGCGCTAGCGCGCCCCCACAGGAAAACATGCACGATCAAAGAGGACGAGACCCGCGCATAACACCCGAGAGCAACATCCTTTGCCGGAACGGTACCCTTTTCAGCAAAGGCTCGGGGGCAACTGTCGGGGACGGTCATTAGGGGTCCCCTAACTAAGGGGATAATCCCCCTCGTTAAATGCAAACCACTCGAGGACTGTTCCCCGAGCCCCGGTCACGGGACATCACAGGCCCACGGCCGGCTACGGCCCAGCAGCAGCCACACCGAGAAGGCCCGCTTGACCGCCTCGCTCGAGGGCTCCGGCTCCTCAAGCAAATTTCCGTCTCGCTCGAGGGATCCGGTCCCTCGAGCGAATTTCCGCCTCGCTCGAGGGCTCCAGTCCCTCGAGTAGGTTTCCGCCTCGCTCGGGGGCTCCAATACCTCGAGCATGTTTCCGCCTCGCTCAGGGGCTCCGGTCCCTCGAGCAGGTTTCTGCCTCGCTCGGGGCCTCCGGTCCCTCGAGCAGGTTCCCGCCTCACTCGGGGGCTCCGGTCCCTCGAGCAGGTTTTCGCCTCATTTGAGGGGTTCGGCCCCCCTCGAGCGGGCAGCCGTCTCCATTCCGCCCGGCAGCAGCATTTAATGCCCAGCCCGCGGTGGGATGCCGAAGCCAATGGTGAATCTTCCCTCACGCCGCGCATCTGACATGGTCAGACTGCCTGACACCACCACAGTGCGGCCTAACCCGCCACTGTGAAGCCATCCCTGGCGCTATGCGGGCACCGCACGCCCCTATGTAGACAAGCAGGGGTCATTCCCTGGCACTGTACCACCTGCTCCCGTCCTCCCCGGCAGCAAGACCCTCGAATGGGCATGGGTGCACCCTCGAAGGGTGTACGGGCGGTGAGCGGGCGTGCGCCCCGACTGACGCCGCCGTACGGGCGACGTGCGCCACGTCTTCTCCGCTAACTCCAGCGCCGCTTGGCCATCCCGGGCGTTGTGCGGCCGTCCGGACGTGTACGGCCGTCCCTGGTGCTATGCCACCACACCTGCCACTGTGCGACAGGACACGCAGCGCTGTGCGGACAGGCTGGTGACGCGCCGCAGTCCCGCACCACCAACTCCAGTCCTTCCCCCGGCGGTTAGGCCCTCGATTCAGCAGGGGCAGCCCCTCGAAGTCAAAGCAGGACAGGTCACAGTGACCGCTACGCCGCCCGCAGAAGCCGGAGGGCGCCACCAACTCGTGCCAGGAACCATGACGTGCGGGACAAGACTGTCGGCGCCATACTAGATAGTACGCATCCACTGTGCTGGCTGCCATCATTGTAGCTGCCCTCCCTTGGCCTATAAAAGGGAGAGGCAGAGCCCCCTGCGCGAGGACGACACATTCTCCTGCACACAACACACCACCCCGTTCTAGATATTGGCACTTGCCTCAATCACCTTAGTAGGGACTTGGGGGGATTTCCTCCTCTCCCGCCTTGCTTGTAGCTCCCTTCTACAGGCACCACCGGTGCAAGCTAATACAGTGCGCAAGCACACCCTGCTGGACGTACGGCCGCGTGCCCGGAACCAGGATAAACCCCTAGTCACCTTAGCTTAGCACCGCCCATCGAGAAGCAGATCCCAGCACAAATCACTAGTTGGTGCCGGTTCTCTCATCCGGACACCGACAGTCCTCTCAGGCATGGCTTCAGGAACTTGGTGTAAAGCTTCCTTGGTTGATTTGACTCAAATGATCGAAGTGTGGTGAATCACAATCAAACCTGTTAATACCCTTCAAATAAAATAGAAAAAGACAAACAAGGGTAATTCTGTTCAAGCAGAGGTGCCAAATTACAATGTCATCATAAAGTATCTAGCCATCGATTTTCAAAAGGTAGCCATCCAATCTTCCCCGGCAACGGCACCAGAAATGCTTGTTGGTATTTGCTAAGCCCGCAGAGAATTAATGATCCGCAAGCGCACGGATACCGGTGAGCACTTCACCCGGGGAGATGGGTTTTAAAATATCGTATCCACAGGGAAGATAGGATGGATGTATCCGTTGACTAGGGATGGCAGTAGACTACTTTATAAGACTTTGATAGTATGGCACATACTTTAACAGGGGTAAGCCAAATGATAATATAATTATAATTTAGACAGGTAGAGGCACACATGGAGCATAGAACATACTACTTCCTAGTTAGATTAGAATTGTATTTACTTAAAAGGCACAAATTCTATGTAGCATACAAAGACTTAGTTATTCATCTATTCTATTGTAGCATATCATCACATATAGCTGTTGGGTATTTTAGCGTCACACGAATAAATCTGTAAGTGCACGGATACCGTTGCAGCTTTCACCTCAGAGTATTCCAAGGGTATCGAATCCAAGGGAATGTGTGTGCACTAACTTCGTACTAGTCAGTCCAAGGACACACCCAGATAAGAGGCAAGGATAGAGAGGATTCCTAAAGATAGCACTATAGATGAGATTAAAGGTCGATCTCTAGATAGAACTTGGCTTAGGGTACCGATAGCCCTGACTTAACAGGCGACTCCGGTACGTGGATCTATGTGGAATGGAGCTCTGACTATATCCAGCTGCGGAGGATCAACGAGGGCCAGATGGGCTGTCACCACCACCTGGACTGCCTCTACCTAACCTTGGGATAAGCCGAACGAATGATAACCGGTAGAGTGACACCACGTCAACGCTGTGGTTACTACCGTAGCCAACAGACTACGACACACTGTACTTATAGAACTACGACCACGGAAGAGAACTGATCTCACTCACTATAGGTACTACTAGCTTATACTAAAGGCATACGAGAGAGCACTTGACCCCGTACTATGCTTCCAACGTATACGAACGACTTGCAGCAGACGAACGAACCCAGAATCTACGCACTAGTGGAGGAAAAAGTCTACTCATGCAACCTAGCATAAACTATTAGAAAGGAATCACGAACACACTTTATTCTAATTAGGGCATGCATGAATATCCACTTTATTCTAAAAGACTAGTCATACAAACGGGATACAAACTTGTGCACCTAATCAACTAGATCGAGGGGGCGTGTTCGTGAAGAACACGTGCCTCTAAATGATGAACAGGCGAAGAACACAAGAACATATCACTCAAGTATGAACAACACTTTAGTCTAAACAGAAAATGCAGAAATACTTACTTTACTCTAATTGAAGAACGAAGCATCCATGGAGATACAAGTCACTCTCTCACTCTCCTACTCTCTAATCTACCAAGGAGAGGCCTCTCCTTTGAAGGGAAGCTCTCATCCTTGGGTGAAGTGGTGTCTCCCATTTCCTACCCCCTCCCCTTCTATTTATAGGCAAGGAGGTGGCTTGCTCAGAGTGCCGAACGACTCCAAAACACCCCGGGATGCCTTGAGGAACCAATGGTGAGCTGCCACGCATCGGCTGGGGACGAGAGGAGCTCCGGGAGCTTTGACCGAACTGGGGTTCGGCCGAACCCCAGGTTGGCTCGTTTCCGCCGCCTTTCGTCTAGGTGACTGCCAGGTGGGTCCTCAGGCGTGTATGGGCGTGTATGCGGTGTTTTTAGCTCGTTTCCGTGGGGATGTGGGCCCTTGAATCCGCGTACTGGCTCCTGATTGGTTGAGAGTGTGTTTCTTTGGATCGGTGATGTGTCATGGACACATGGCATCTAACGTGGCAACACGTCGCCACGTGGTCTGGTGTGGGTCCCACCGGGCCCACATATCAAGACGGTGATCTTGTCTTGTGCATATCTCTTTCATTCGAACTCAGAAGTAGACATATGATATATCCATTTCGATCGTCTCGACGAGCCCATCGCAATGGTTTAGTCCAAATTGGCATTTGAGGTTGTTATGGATGACGTCCTATATAAGCCATTGGATCACTTGCTCTCAATTGTATCATTTATCACGTATTCCGGTGCATCCTACAACAAAAGCTAGAAACACCAACACTTGTGGAACTTGTTAGTATAAAGTCCTATTCTAGTGTTGATGATTACTTTTCATTCATTTTATGCAGGAGTTGACGGCATAAAAGTAGCACTTAACAGCCGTCAACAATAGCATAGTCATGGATAAATGTGTGCACCCCGAAGATTACCCAAGAAGATCAAGAGCGAAACTTGATCATCCCAAGAACCATTGTCGACTAGTCTTATGCTCGGGGGATGGATTGCAAAGGACTCAATAGGCCTATCACACCTACGATCTACCACACGACCCGGAGCATAAGGTGAATCCGCAAGTAAATCATATCTAAGCACCATGCTTACATACTTTCTACTACCTAGCATATGCGCATAATATACTAGGAGCTCTACGAATAAGTGCGTGAACTTATCATTAATCATGACTATATCAAATATACTACTAGAACAAAGTAAGAACTTAGCAATTGCACACATAATATTGAAATAACACACTGTCATTGAGAAACAATATAAGAACTGGATCTTGATGACTTACAGATCTGGAACTGGAGCAAAGCTCAACTCTACTCGAATATGACTTTCTATCTAGAACTAGGTTCTAGATCTAAGAACTAGACCTAGAACTATGAAGTAGCTATCCTATCTCTTGTGTATCCTCTTCTTCTCCTGCCTTGGCGTCTTGATCTGATAATGATCTCCTTAATGATCCCCCTGCCAGGGGGGTTTGGCGGCTGCTTATATAGTTCGTAGGAGGTAATCCATCACCGTAGGATCAAACCGACCTAAACATGTGGTTTAGATTAATCCTCATAGGCGGTGGAGGAAGGTTCCAGAAGTAGGGTTGAGGTGGCGCCTGGGGGTGGTCGGCCCCACCACAGAGCCGGTCGGCCCCACCACAGGGCCAGTCGGCCTGTGGTGGGCCCCATGTGGGCCCCGCCTTCGCGTGGTGTCTTCTTGTTCCTTCTAGATGCTTATTTTCTTGTAGCTCACGTTGGTTAAGTTCGGGAGTCTTCCAGAGTCTTCTAGACTTGATTCCGTACGTATTTTCTGAATAGTCCCTGAAATTATACAATTCGCCAAAACTTGTGGAAATCTGTCAGATAAACCTCTAGGTCTATGTTTATATTCATTTTATGCCTTTTTCTATGTTTAGTTGACAAGTAAAAGTATACGTTAACATGTGTCAACAACCACATCATTCACATACAGGCAAACAATAGAATAAAATAAGAAACAAAAATAAAACAGTATTAACTGAGCAAAACAACAGCGTAAAACTATTCTACTCTTTAATACGATCATTTGGACGTAAAGAACGCTAAAAACGGAGCTAAAACGCATAATCTATGGCTAAAACAAGGTGTAGGGGCTAAACTGCGAGAAAACTAAGGTTCCAGGGGCTTAACTGCTAAAAACCAGAGACAAAAACATAATTAAACATATAAACTCAGGGGCTAATGTGTAAAACTATATGCTATGGACCTCGGCTACTAAAACTAAACAACTCAGGGTTAAAAACGTAAAGAAAAGGACCTAGGTGTAAGAGTTTTTCAGAGGTGGGAGGACTGGCTTGTGATTTTAAGAAGAACGGGGGCTCTTTTGCAAAACACCGGCGCACAGGCGGGGTTGACCGGTATGCGGCCGGTTTGACTCAGCTTGCATCTAATCTAAGCTGTCAAGATGCGATCGGGCGGTCCAGGTGTCGCGCACGCGAGGGGTGGCGGCGCAACCGGCGGCAAGCGGTGGAGCTCGGCGGCGGACTCGCCGGCGACGCTCGAATCGAGCTGGGGTGCTCGGTTAGAAGTGGGATCTGCACCGAAACAAAGCGCGCTCACTCATGAACTACATAGGGGCATCAGGACAACCTTCAGAGCAACGGAGACGGTGCACGGCTGGATGAAGCGGGCGGCGGCGATGGCAACGCTCCGGCGAGCTCAAACGGACGACGTAGGGCACCGCGATGCACATGGACGGCACCGAGAGCTTCCATGTGAGCTTGTGGATCTTCAGGACTCCTTCACAGCGACGGGGAGGCAGCGGCGCTAGGGTTCGGAGTGGCGGCGCAGAGCTCTAGGGTTTGGGATCTTTGGCAAAGCGGTTCAGGGCCGCGGCGGCGGGGGTATTTATGGGGCTAGGGGAGGTGGCTCCTAGACGTGCGGGCCACAAAAGGATTCGGCGTCCGCGCCGGTGTACGGACTCAAGTCGGGTCCGACTCGTGCTCGGTCGCGAGGTGGGGGATGACCAGGGGACCCCAATTGGCGGTGACCGAGGGACGGCGGCGGAGCTGGGCCGCTAACTGGGTCGAAAGCTGTTGGGCTGCGCGCGAAGGCGAAAAGGAGGAGGGGAGGCGGTGGACTGGGCCGGGAATTAGGAGGGGGTCTGGCGGACTTGGAGTTAAACAGGCCGGCGCAAACAGGAAAGGGGAGGGAGAGGGAAAAGGAACTTTTCTTTTTAAAAAAACCTTTTGAAGCATCAAACAAACTTTGAATTCAACACAATTTGAATTCAAACACTCAAAAATAATGCACCAGCATGAATGCAACATTCAACTCCTATATTTATTTATTTTATTAAGGAAAATTATTTAAATGCCTAGAAAAATTAAATAACACCTTAAAATCCTTAAGCATAAGCACATGTTGCTAGCAAAATTTTATTAAAGCCATAAAGTGAAAATTAGGGTGTTACAGCCTTGGACTCGGTCTCCAGTGCCATGGAGAGAAGGACACAGGAGGAGCCAAGGATCTCCTGAGCGGTGCTATGCAGCCAGTGAAAGACATCTAAGCCCATAGTGGGTTTTGGTGTATTGATTGACAACTAGATTAAAGGTCTAATGTCTTTGTTGAGCATGATAGCAGGAGTTTATAATATAATCAACAAAGCATGATATTTATGAATAATCCCATATGGTATATTTGGTATATAACAAGCATGTGAAGGTGAATATAGAGACATATTGACATTAGAGAAATTGGTTGGTCTCTACACTATGTGAGGCTTGTTATGAACAAGAAAGGGATATTGGAATTAAAGAAAGCATGATCTCAATTGGATTTCACTCATTGATGATTAAATCAAAGCTAAACTTATATTGGCAACGAATGGATGAAGAAATCAAGCAAGGGATTAGCAACGAGGTACTAAGCAAGGCTTGGCCAAGTAGTGACTTGTGTCATGAGCCTAGCTAGGGTGAAGTGGCTATAGCTTGGAGAATTTCGAGGTATCAAGTCGAGCCTAATCAAGTGAAGCAATGAGGATGCATCAATTGATGATTGGATCATGTGGATGGTGACTTGGGTTCTAGAATTGGGTTTTACTCTTATGTGTTGATCCAAGTCACTAGCTCAAGGATAATGTGCTCAAACCTATGAGACATTGATGGATGGATCTCTCAAGTTGATATATTGATCAAGTATGGCTATTCATGAAGATGAAGCTCAAGAGATTTAATATTGCATTTATATTTGATCTTGAGTATAGGTGTGCCATAATATCAAGAGGGATGCATCACAAGGAGTCTTGAAAATGTCTCAGTGCTCAAGTAACCCATGTGAATTGTGAGAGACACAAAAGACCACACGTACATGGTTTCGGGTTTGACTCTGAGTCAAACCCGGTGGCACCGGGTTTGGGAACCCGGTGGCACCAAGTTTTGTGTCAGCCGGCCCAACGGCTAGTTGTTTGAAATCTTGGTGGCACCGAGTTTGGGAACTCGGTGGCACCGGGTTTCTTTGAGTTTGTAACGACTAGTTTTTGGGGAGTTGGGTATTTACACCCAACGGTCCCAACCGTTGCAAGCTGCTATTCCTGAGGCTACTGGTGTGCTTCCTTGCTATTCTTTGCTAAGCCAAAGCCATTCTAGCTCTCCCCAACACCTCTTGGTGAGGTTGTTTGATCTTTGATAGATCTAGTGAGTTGGGTGGTAGAGAGAAGCCTTTGTGAGCTATTCAAGAGCACTTGAATTCCTAGAGCACTGTTGGACGTCGTCAAGCTTGTGTGAAGCATTTGTTACTCTTGGAGGATTGCCTCCTAGATGGCTAGGCGTCGCCCGTGAGCTACCAAGGTGTGGTGAGCTGCGGGACAGTTTGTGAAGGTCTTGCTTCACCTCCGAAAGGGAAGAAGCTATCTAGTGGATCAGGGAAAGGGTTGAGTGCAACCCGGCTTCGGTAGGAGAAGCACCCAACGGAGACTAGGATTCACACAGTGGTGAATCCGAACTTCAGTAAAACAAATCTCTGACTCTCTTGTTGGTTACCTTGCATTTACCTTCCTAGCTTGCTTGCTCTTAGTATTTGTGGATCTACTCGGGTGTTAGTGTTTGTGAAGTACAGGCATTGAATATTGCACCAAGAACATCACACTGCGCTACTCACCTAGTTGGAGTTGATTTCAAGCGAGAAAACAAGGAGGAAAGAGGGGAAAGACTGCCAGGCAAACCCGGTGGCTCCAGGTTTGCAAACCCAGTGGCACCGGGTTTGGGCAGTGCGCATTTTCTACTGCACAGGCACTGGTCCAGAGTATTCAAATATTTCTGCAGAAACTCCGGACATTTCTCCGGAGTATCCGGACTTTGCTGACAAAGTTGTTTTAAGTGGTGATTTTTCAGGTTGCGCCTATTCACCCCCCCCTCTAGGCGACATCAAGATCCTTTCAATTGGTATCAGAGCCTGGTGCTCCGATTCGAGCTTAACCACTTGGAGTTAAAAGGATGTCGACTATTTGTGAGGTATCGTTTGAGCCTCTTCGGTTTGATGGCTCAAACTACTCTTCTTGGTCCGCTCACGCTCTCCATGTATTAAATACTTGGGGTCCTTCATTTGAGCGAGTTGTGGTTGCTAGCATCCTTCCTGATGACTTTGATAGTGAGGACTCATCCAATCTATCAAAAGAGGAAAAGGATTGTGTGCTTCGCAATTCCTCCATTACTAACCTCATGTACAATAATGTGAGCAAGGTTATTCAAGAATTCATCTTCAATAATGAAGACATTTGTGATGATGCACATCATATTTGGGTGGCACTCAAAGACATGTATACTGGTGCCGATGATGAGGATGATGAAGAAGAAGAAGAGGAGTCACTAGAGGAGTGCTCAGCATCAACATCTTGCATCTCCCCTCTAGAGATCTCATCCTTGAAGCAAAAGAGCTGCAACACCAATGCCACTGCCACTGACCATGCAAACTCGGTGGAGCCGGGTTTGGAAACCGGTGGCACCGGTTTGGGTAGTAAGCAGAGCTGCAGCACTTCATCGAGCATCAATGCAACACCTCACCAACCCAATGAGGTATATACAGATCCTAGTACTTCCTTTCTATGTACTAACAATGTCAAGTCTCAAGTGACTAAAGGTAAAAAGAAGAAAGGAAGTCAAGTTGAGCAATTTGACTTTGAGCTCGATAAGATGACCAAGAAAGATAGAAAGAATGTGCCGGAGCTCATCAAAAGAGTAAGAAGGCAAGAAGATGAGCTCACAAGACAACAAGCTTATCGTGACTCCTTCGAAGAAGAATTGAAGAAGCTCAAGGAGTCAAATGATGTCTTGTCTAGCAAGTGCAAGGAGGACATCATCAAGGCATATGCTTGTGTCACTAACTCTCTATTTTGTGCAGCATCCCTAGAAGAGGAAAATCAAGCTCTCAAGGATCAACTTGAGGAAATCACTTGCAAGTTTGTGAAACTACAAGGCACTCACATAGAACTTGAATATTCTCATGAGAGGATTGTAGAATCACACACTTTGCTAGAAGGACAAATGAGGTTTTGGTAAACTTAGTTAAATCTTATACACCTCATTGCACAACTAGCACATGTACTCAAGTTAAAAATGATATATCTTGTGCTAACCCATGTGGCCCAAAAGGCAAACCTTCTTGGTATGATTGTGTGGTTGCAGAATCTTGTGATGACTCCATTGCCAAAGAGAATGATGATCTTATGAAAGAGGTCGAAAGATTCAAGAAAGAAGTGGCTAAGTTGAAGGGAAAAGAAAAGGTGCAATCTTCTCAAGATAACCATGAAACCATGTTGAAGAAGCTTGAGAAGAGGACAATCGTCACTAGATCTATCCCTCAACAAAGCCACAAAATCAATGATCACAAGATTAGCAACAAAGAGAAGCTAGATCACATCAAGTGCCACAAGTGCTCACACATGGGACATTATGCATCCATGTGCTCATTCAAGGAAGAAGACAATCCAAATCAATCAAAGAGACAAAGAAGTCTTGCTCATAGAAGATGCTTTGGATGTCATGAAAAAGGGCACAAGATTGAAGCTTGTATCAACCGGTCGGAGGTTCCCTCAGGGAAACTCGGTGGCTCCAGGTTTGCAAAACTGGTGGCACCGGGTTCCACTGAGAAACCTCAAGTGAAGCTCAACAAGGGATTTCTGTAGGCTCAAGCTAACTTCAGAGAGAAGAATAGATCCATGACAAGTGTGAAGAAAAGAAGCAACATCAAGCACAAGATTTGCTACACTTGTCGTCAAAAAGGACATCTTGGTAAAGATTGTCCTATGAGTGAGAATCCTAAGCCTAATCATGTTCGTTACCAAAATAATATGCTTGGGAAGAACTCAAATGATTCTTGTGCCCCTAGAGTGGTTGTATCACAAAGAAAAGGCACAAAGGCTATTTTGGTTCCAAAGTCCATGATCACTAACCTCTTAGGACCCAATGCACGTTGGGTACCAAAACACATCTAAAAAGGACTTTGCAGGTACTTGGAGAGCATTGGAAGCTTGGTTCACTTGAGAAGATATTTATCTCCATTCATCTATATCTCAAGAGAAGTTTATGACTCATCTTTAGAAAAGGACCAAGTGAAATAAATAGAAGAATATTCATCCAATGCTACTCTCGATAAGTACCTCCTTCTGTAGCTGTTCATTCTCATATGTGAATCATGCTCTTGTGCAAGTTAAACATATGATTTGGACAAGTTACCTATGCTCTCTCTAGCAAAATTATGTCAAATACCATTTAATGCTATTAACTGCTTCATCTAGAAGCTTTGAGTGGTTGTTGTTTGCTGGGACATAGATATGAACAAAAATAACAAAAAGAATCAAGAAAAAATTACTTGTTTTTGAGAAAATGAAAAGGTAAAGGGCTCTGGGAGAACCCGGTGGCTCCAAGTTTGTAAACTCGGTGGCACCAAGTTTCCCAGGATCAGTAAGGGCTGAGAGAAAAATAATACAAATCTCACAAGAAGCGCAATTAATGATTCTAACTTAAAGCAGCCTAAGCAAAAAATATTCGTGAGCCTTTCTTGATCACATTTCATCAATTCTTATTTGCTCATATACTTTGACCAAATTGTGAAGCTTGCTACCCTTGTTCTTTAATTGAGCCAAAAGTGCACTTCTCAAGATTCAAATACTTGATGCACCTATTTAGGGGGAGCTCACTTCACATTTTGTGACTCTCGGTTCTAACACTACTTGCAAGGCTCCATGTGTGTAGTTCAAGTGAGAGATGCATTAATGATATATCTATATACTCTACTTGAACTAATTTTGAAGGCAAGTGTGTTGGTTATGAGAAAACCACATGACAAGAAGTATCTGTGGTCATATCATATCAAGAGTGACATGATGAAAATATTGAAAGACTCAAAGGTACAAACTCATGTGTAAGCACCTCTATGTGAGAAATCAATTATAGAGGCCAAGGTATGCAATTCTAAATTCAAGCAATTAATTTATGTATCTAGGCCTTATTCTTGCTAGTGTGAGTTTTGGTGTGCAAAGATGTCTAGTGTCATCTTGGATTTGTTTCATGGTCATGGTGATGAGTTTTGGATATTCAGTTGATGCCTCACAAATTTGTTGTTGGAAATTGTTCTCCAACCGTGGCTGAAATTTGAGAAGAGGAATGAGCTAAATATATTAAGACTCATCTTGGCTAGAAAACTTTGCATACTCTTTGTGACATAGGATAGATTTTCAAAATTCACTAGTATGTGTAGGTGGTGTGCTTTTTGCAAAATATTTGAGTCTTGATATTTTTAGATTGTATCAAGTTATTTATGGTTATTGTTACTCCTGTTTGACTTCTGGCTAACCATAAATGACAAGATACTCTCAAGTCCATAAGAAGCTATTCCATCTTATCTCAAGGGTTTGCACACTTTGGATTTCTCAAATATCATCAAAATATCCAATATCCATATCTGAGCCAATGGACAATGCACATGTGGATATTAAGGGCAGAAAATAAAAGGAGAAAAGAAATGGAAAGTCAAAAGTGCATTTATGGACAAAGGGTCGCGGGTTAAGTAAAACCCGGTGGCACCAGATTTCAGAACCCGGTGGCACCGGGTTTGTCGGCAGTAAAAGGAATATACCTGTGACCCCCACCTATACAGTTACCTTTCATCCCCATTCATCCCCTTTCACCCCCATGACTCAGAACAGTAAAGGAGAGGGTCCAAGGGGCGATTTCTTGGCAATTGAAAGATTCAACCGTGGGATTCAAGGGGTGAGGCAAGACTTCGGTCCTCCAACCTGGTTGGACCGCATTCCCCTCTCAGTTCCAGCTCTGCAGCAGCATTTTCACCATGTCAGGAGGTATTCCTATGGAGTTTTTGCTCGATCTACTTTTCTAGGACCTATCTCTCGGATTCCTCTTGTAAGATGGCATACATTTGGTCCTAGAACAGTTTCCAATCATTGGTTTAAAGATTCCATGGCTGCATTGTTAATGGGGACAGGCCCAGGGCTAGGGTTCATACAGAACCCGGTGGCACCAGGTTTCCCATCCTGGTGGCACCAGGTTTCCCATCCTGGTGGCACCGGTTTCAGCACTGAAGATCAGTTCAGTTTGCAAAATTAGTTCAAGAAATTTCAAATCAATACATTTGTGACAGGGATGTGTTTCTAAGATGTATTTTTCATTTGTATATGTCACAGATCGAAGGGATGATATTGTTTATGGTAGGAGATCGTACCGTTCAAAGAATGCCAGCTATGAGTTTGTGTTCAAGAGAAGAGAGGGAACTAGCAGTGGTGTTGAAATTGAGGAAGAAGTGCCAGTACATCCTAGAAGGTCAAAAAGGGCAGCAGGGAGAGTTCCTCTTCCTAGGGGAGAAATGAGAATAGGAGATTTTGAGCCTGAGTCCACATCTAGTGATGATGATGAGGAGAGCCCATATAGGAAGGAACCCACTCCTCCAGACTCTCCTACAGCAGCAGCTCAACGCAAAAGAAAAGGCAAAGATGTCAGAACAGCCAGTCATGAGCATAGTCAGGGCACAGGGTCTGATGAGGAAGAAGAAAATGAGGACAACGATGATGGTAGAGTGTTCATTTCAGTGCTTGGACCACAGCCAGTGCTAGATGGAGATGACACTCACATTGATGTCAGAATAAGACCTCCCACTGATCCAGAGAACTGCTGAGTCATCAACTACAAAGCTCGGGGCATGACAGAGAGGGCAAGAATAGAAAGGGCTAAGAATCCTGAAGAAATTGGAGGAAGAGATTTGGATTACAGATTTGACACCAAATTTCATCAAGACTACTATGCAAGTGCCATCATCAAAAAGGACTTTCCCATAGCTCGCTCTGAGAACATGGATTGGGGATTCTTGACAGATCTTCAAGACCAAAGAATTAATAAGATCATTCATGAGTGCAAGAGAAAGAATATCTACAAAATCATGGGTTTTGCTAAGCCGTGGAACAATGAGGTGATTGCACAATTCTATGCTATGTGCTACATTACAACTAGAAATGATGAGAAGATTATGCATTGGATGACCGAAGGAATTTGGTTTGGCATCACCTACACCCAATTTGCCTATGTACTTGGGTTCAATAATGAAGACAAAAAGAGGATAAAAATTCATGATGCAACTAGCATGGATAAGAAAGACATGAAATTCATGTACACTCCGGGACAAGAGTGGAACTATGGCCGAGTCAATGGCATGCTACCCTTCTATGCTTATCTTCACCGCATGTTTAGAAAAACAATTGCTCCAAGGGAAGGGGATCAATCAAACATATCTAACTATGGGAAAGATTTACTCAAATACATGAATCCTAGTGAGCTAAAATTTTGTGTGGTGGACTACATTTGGGAGGAGATAAGGATCAACTCTTGTTCTCCACAAAAGAGTTGTGGATATGCACCTTACCTCATGCATGTCATTGAATTCATCACCAACTACAAATTTGAGTATGATCATGAGCACAAGCCTTTCCATTTGAAGAATGACATTGAGGGTCCTTCCCTTGCTGATTTGGCAAGGCAACAAGCAAATGTTGAGGGCCAAGAAGCCCCTGGAGAGCCTGCAGCAGCTGCTGCACCATCTGGGACAGCAAGGACAGTGTCTAGTAGAGGTCGTGGACATGGGCAACAAGATGTACACAAGCCACCTTCTCCACTTAGAAAAATTTTCAACTTTTGGTGTGGCTCTTGTATGAAAGCTAGTGATACTGCTCACAAGGATAGGCAGAGAAAGAAAAGGGATTTGATGAGGATCAGATACTTGTGTGAAAGTCCCAACAATAGGCCTGAAATTCCTGTTGTACCATCTGATGAAGAGGAAAGTGAACCAGAGAGCCTTAATAGCCTATGGCAAAGGTCCCAACAAAGAGATCCAGTCACTCACAAAGATCATTGGGATAATACCATGGGGAACTCTTACTACAACCCCACCTATGGTACTCAGAGTGCTAGAACATCTTATTCAGAGACTCCAATCTTGGGCACTCAAGGTCAAAGCACCTCCTCTAGTATGCCAAGTGCAGATCCAAATGCTCCTGGAAGCTCAAGCTCTATTGTTAGTGGATACTATCCTTATGGTGGATTCTTTGGCACAATCATCCCTATGCTGGAATGTGTCCACTCCCATATCAGTTTCCAATACCTCCATTTCAGCCACCTCCAACTATGCCTCCACCTCAAGATGATGATGATGAAGAACATTAAGCAGCTGTAGAAGACTCCCCAAGATCAGTTTTTGGTGATAGACCACCTCTTTTGAATGTGTGCTTTAATCAACCAAATCTCTCCCCCTTTGTCATCTATCACCATCTTCTACAGCTGCTCAATGTTCCTGGGGAGTCTTCACCAAAAACTGATCCTGGGGAGTCTTCTACAGCTGCTCAATGTTCTTCATCATCATCATCTTGAGGTGGAGGCATAGTTGGAGGTGGCTGAAATGGAGGTACTAGAAACTGATATGGGGGTGGACACATTCCAGCATAGGGATAGATTGGGCCAAAAGAATCCACCATAAGGATAGTATCCACTAACAATAGAGCTTTAGCTTCCAGGAGCATTTGGATCTGCACTTGGCATACTAGAGGAGGTGCTTTGACCTTGAGTGCCCAAGATTGGAGTCTCTGAATAAGATGTTCTAGCACTCTGAGTACCATAGGTGGGGTTGTAGTAAGAGTTCCCCATGGTATTATCCCAATGATCTTTGTGAGTGACTAGATCTCTTTGTTGGGACCTTTGCCATAGGCTATTAAGGCTCTCTGGTTCACTTTCCTCTTCATCAGATGGTACAACAGGAATTTCAGGCCTATTGTTGGGACTTTCACACAAGTATCTGATCCTCATCAAATCCCTTTTCTTTCTCTGCCTATCATTGTGAGCAGTATCACTAGCTTTCATACAAGAGCCACACCAAAAGTTGAAAATTTTTCTAAGTGGAGGAGGTGGCTTGTGTACATCTTGTTGCCCATGTCCACAACCTCTACCAGATGTTGTCCTTGCTGTCCCAGATGGTGCAACAGCTGCTGCAGGCTCTCCAGGGCCTTCTTGGCCCTCAACATTTGCTTGTTGCCTTGCCAAATCAGCTAGAGAAGGACCCTCAATGTCATTCTTCAAATGGAAAGGCTTGTGCTCATGATCATACTCAAATTTGTAGTTGGTGATGAATTCAATGACATGCATGAGGTAAGGTGAATATCCACAACTCTTTTGTGGAGAACAAGAGTCGATCCTTATCTCCTCCCAAATGTAGTCCACCACACAAAATTTTGGCTCACTAGGATTCATGTATTTGAGTAAATCTTTCCCATAGTTAGATATGTTTGATTGATCCCCTTCCATTGGAGCAATTGTTTTTCTAAACATGCGGTGAAGATAAGCATAGAAGGGTAGCATGCCATTGACTCGGCCATAGTTCCACTCTTGTCCCGGAGTGTACATGAATTTCATGTCTTTCTTATCCATGCTAGTTGCATCATGAATTTTTATCCTCTTTTTGTCTTCATTATTGAACCCAAGTACAGAGGCAAATAGGGTGTAGGTGATGCCAAACCAAATTCCTTCGGTCATCCAATGCATAATCTTCTCATCATTTCTAGTTGTAAAGTAGCACGTAGCATAGAATTGTGCAATCACCTCATTGTTCCACGGCTTAGCAAAACCCATGATTTTGTAGATATTCTTTCTCTTGCACTCATGAATGATCTCATTAATTCTTTGGTCTTGAAGATCTGTCAAGAATCCCCAATCCACGTACTCAGAGCAAGCTATGGGAAAGTCCTTTTTGATGATAGCACTAGCATAGTAGTCTTGATGAAATTTGGTGTCAAATCTGTAATCCAAATCTCTTCCTCCAATTTCTTTAGGATTCTTAGCCCTTTCTATTCTTGCCCTCTCTGTCATGCCCCGAGCTTTGTAGTTGATGACTCAGCAGTTCTCTGGATCAGTGGGAGGTCTTATTCTGACATCAAAGTGAGTGTCATCTCCATCTAGCACTGGCTGTGGTCCAAGCACTGAAATGAAGACTCTACCATCATCGCTGTCCTCATTTTTTTCTTCCTCATCAGACCCTGTGCCCTGACTATGCTCATGACTGGTTGTTCTGACATCTTTGCCTTTTCTTTTGCGTTGAGCTGCTGCTGTAGGAGAGTCTGGAGGAGTGGGTTCCTTCCTATATGGGCTCTCCTCATCATCATCACTAGATGTGGACTCAGGCTCAGAATCTCTTATTCTCATTTCTCCCCTATAGGAAGAGGAACTCTCCCTACTGCCCTTTTTGACCTTCTAGGATGTACTGGCACTTCTTCCTCAATTTCAACACCACTGCTAGTTCCCTCTCTTCTCTTGAACACAAACTCATAGCTGGCATTCTTTGAACGGTATGATCTCCTACCATAAACAATATCATCCCTTCGATCTGTGACATATACAAATGAAAAATACATCTTAGAAACACATCCCTGTCACAAATGTATTGATTTGAAATTTCTTGAAATGATTTTGCAAACTGAACCGATCTTCAGTGCTGAAACCGGTGCCACCAGGATGGGAAACCTGGTGCCACCGGGTTTAATACGAACCCTAGCCCTAGGTCTGTCCCCATTAACAATGCAGCCATGGAATCTTTAAACCAATGATTGGAAACTGTTCTAGGACCAAATGTATGCCATCTTACAAGAGGAATCCGAGAGATAGGTCCTAGAAAAGTAGATCGAGCAAAAACTCCATAGGAATACCTCCTGACATGGTGAAAATGTTGCTGCGGAGCTGGAACCGAGGGGGGAATCCGGTCCAACCAGGTTGGAGGACCGAAGTCTTGCCTCACCCCTTGAATCCCACGGTTGAATCTTTCAATTGCCAAGAAATCGCCCTTGGACCCTCTCCTTTACTGTTCTGAGTCGTGGGGGTAAAAGGGGATGAATGGGGATGAAAGGTAACTGTATAGGTGGGGGTCACAGGTATATTCCTTTTACTGCCGACAAACCTGGTGCCACCGGGTTTTACTTAACCCGTGACCCTTTGTCCATAAATGCACTTTTGACTTTCCATTTCCTTTCTCCTTTTATTTTCTGCCCTTAATATCCACATGTGTATTGTCCATTGGCTCCAATATGGATTTTGGAGATTTTGATGATATTTGAGAAATCCAAAGTGTGCAAACCCTTGAGATAAGATGGAATAGCTTCTTATGGACTTGAGAGTATCTTGTCATTTATGGTTAGCTAGAAGTCAAACAGGAGTAACAATAACCATAAATAACTTGATACAATCTAAAAAGATCATGACTCAAATATTTTGCAAAAAGCACACCACCTACACATACTAGTGAATTTTGAAAATCTATCCTATGTCACAAAGAGTATGCAAAGTTTTCTAGCGAAGATGAGTCTTAGTATATTTAGCTCATTCCTCTTCTCAACTTTCAGCCACGGTTGGAGAACAATTTCCAACAACAAATTTGTGAGGCATCAACTGAATATCCAAAACTCATCACCATCACCATGAAACAAATCCAAGATGACACTAAACATCTTTGCACACCAAAACTCACACTAGCAAGAATAAGGCCTATATACATAAATTAATTGCTTGAATTGAGAATTACATACCTTTCCTCTATAATTGATTTCTCACATAGAGGTGCTTACACATGAGTTTGTACCTTTTAGTCTTTCAATATTTTCATCATGTCACTCTTGATGTGATATGACCATAGATACTTCTTGACATGTGGTTTTCTCATAGCCAACACACTTGCCTTTGAAATTAGTTCAAGTAGAGTATATAGATATATGATTAATGCATCTCTCACTTGAACTACACACATGGAGCCTTGCAAGTGGTGTTAGAACCGAGAGACACAAAATGTGAAGTGAGCTCCCCCTAAATAGGTGCATCAAGTATTTGAATCTTGTGAAGTGCACTTTTGGCTCAGTTAAAGAACTAGGGTAGCGAGCTTCACAATTTGGTCAAAGTATATGAGCAAATAAGAATTGATGAAATGTGATCAAGAAAGGCTCACGAATATTTTTTGCTTAGGGTGCTTTAAGTTAGAATCATTAATAGTGCTTCTTGAGAGATTTGTATTATTTTTCTCTCACCCCTGCTGATCCTGGGAAACTTGGTGCCACCGAGTTTACCAACATGGAGCCACCGGGTTCTCCTAGAGCCCTTTACATTTTCATTTTCTCAAAAACAAGTAATCCTTTTCTTGATTCTTTATGTTATTTTTGCTCATACCTATGTCCCAGCAAACAACAACCACTCAAAGCTTCTAGATGAAGCAGTTAATAGCATCGAATGGTATTTGACATAATTTTGCTAGAGAGAGCATAGGTAACTTGTCCAAATCATATGTTTAACTTGCACAAGAGCATGATTCACATATGAGAATGAACAGCTACAGAAGGAGGTACTTATCGAGAGTAGCATTGGATGAATATTCTTCTATTTATTTCACTTGGTCCTTTTCTAAAGATGAGTCATAAACTTCTCTTGAGATATAGATGAATGGAGATAAATATCTTTTCAAGTGAACCAAGCTTCCAATGCTCTCCAAGTACCTGCAAAGTCCTTTTTAGACGAGTTTTGGTACCCAACGTGCATTGGGTCCTAAGAGGTTAGTGATCATGGACTTTGGTACCAAAATAGCCTTTGTGCCTTTTCTTTGTGATACAACCACTCTAGGGGCACAAGAATCATTTGAGTTTTTCCCAAGCATATTATTTTGGTAATGAACATGATTAGGCTTAGGATTCTCACTCATAGGACAATCTTTACCAAGATGTCCTTTTTTACGACAAGTGTAGCAAATCTTGTGCTTGATGTTGCTTCTTTTCTTCACACTTGTCATGGATCTATTCTTCTCTCTGAAGTTAGCTTGAGCCTACAGAAATCCCTTGTTGAGCTTCACATGAGGTTTCTCAGTGGAACCCGGTGCCACCAGTTTTGCAAACCTGGAGCCACCGGGTTTCCCTGAGGGAACCTTCGACCGGTTGATACAAGCTTCAATCTTGTGCCCTTTTTCATGACATCCAAAGCATCTTCTCTGAGCAAGACTTCTTTGTCTCTTTGATTGATTTGGATTGTCTTCTTCCTTGAATGAGCACATGGATGCATAATGTCCCATGTGTGAGCACTTGTGGCACTTGATGTGATCTAGCTTCTCTTTGTTGCTAATCTTGTGATCATTGATTTTGTGGCTTTGTTGAGAGACAGATCTAGTGATGATTGTCCTCTTCTCAAGCTTCTTCACCATGGGTTCATGGTTATCTTGAGAAGATTGCACCTTTTCTTTTCCCTTCAACTTAGCCACTTCTTTCTTGAGTCTTTCGACCTCTTTCATAAGATCATCATTCTCTTTGGCAATGGAGTCATCACAAGATTCTGCAACCACACAA
Organism: Cenchrus fungigraminus; assembly: GCA_036936925.1. Lineage (NCBI taxonomy): Eukaryota > Viridiplantae > Streptophyta > Magnoliopsida > Poales > Poaceae > Cenchrus > Cenchrus fungigraminus. The sequence continues at coordinate 37,442,191 of CM072779.1, read as the reverse complement.
TCATACCAAGAAGGTTTGCCTTTTGGGCCACATGGGTTAGCACAAGATATATCATTTTCAACTTGAGCACATGTGCTAGTTGTGCAATGAGGTGTATAAGATTTAACTGAGTTTACCAAAACCTCATTTGTCCTTCTAGCAAAGTGTGTGATTCTACAATCCTCTCATGAGAATATTCAAGTTCTATGTGAGTGCCTTGTAGTTTCACAAACTTGCAAGTGATTTCCTCAAGTTGATCCTTGAGAGCTTGATTTTCCTCTTCTAGGGATGCTGCACAAGATAGAGAGTTAGTGGCACAAGCATATGCCTTGATGATGTCCTCCTTGCACTTGCTAGACAAGACATCATTTGACTCCTTGAGCTTCTTCAATTCTTCTTTGAAGGAGTCACGATAAGCTTGTTGTCTTGTGAGCTCATCTTCTTGCCTTCTTACTCTTTTGATGAGCTTCAGCACATTCTTTCTATCTTTCTTGGTCATCTTATCGAGCTGAAAGTCAAATTGCTCAACTTGACTTCCTTTCTTCTTTTTACCTCTAGTCACTTGAGACTTAACATTATTAGTACATAGAAAGGAAGTACTAGGATCTGTATATACCTCATTGGGTTGGTGAGGTGTTGCATTGATGCTCGATGAAGTGCTGCAGCTCTGCTTACTACCCAAACTGGTGCCACCGGTTTCCAAACCCGGCTCCACCGAGTTTGCCTGGTCAGTGGCAGTGGCATTGGTGTTGCAGCTCTTTTGCTTCAAGGATGAGATCTCTAGAGGGGAGATGCATCCTCTAGTGACTCCTCTTCTTCTTCTTCTTCATCCTCATCATCGGCACCAGTATACATGTCTTTGAGTGCCACCCAAATATGATGTGCATCATCACAAATGTCTTCATTATTGAAGATGAATTCTTGAATAACCTTGCTCACATTATTGTACATGAGGTTAGTAATGGAGGAATTGCGAAGCACACAATCCTTTTCCTCTTTTGATAGATTGGACGAGTCCTCACTATCAAAGTCATCAGGAAGGATGCTAGCAACCACAACTCGCTCAAATGAAGGACCCCAAGTATTTAATACATGGAGAATGTGAACGGACCAAGAAGAGTAGTTTGAGCCATCAAACCGAAGAGGCTCAAACGATACCACACAAATAGTCGACATTAACTCCAAGCGGTTAAGCTCGAATCGGAGCACCAGGCTCTGATACCAATTAAAAGGATCTTGATGTCGCCTAGAGGGGGGTGAATAGGCGCAACCTGAAAAATCACCACTTAAAACAACTTTGTCAGCAAAGTCTGGATACTCCGAAGAAATGTCCGGAGTTTCTGCAGAAATATTCGAATACTCTGGACCAGCGCCTGTGCAGCGGAAAATGCGCACTGCCCAAACCCGGTGCCACCGGGTTTGCAAACCTGGAGCCACCGGGTTTGCCTGGCAGTGTTTCCCCTCTTTCCTCCTTGTTTTCTCGCTTGAAATCAACTCCAACTAGGTGAGTAGCACAGTGTGATGTTCTTTGTGCAATATTCAATGCATGTACTTCACAAACACTAACACCCGAGTAGATCCACAAATACTAAGAGCAAGCAAGCTAGGAAGGTAAATGCAAGGTAACCAACAAGAGAGTCAGAGATTTGTTTTACTGAAGTTCGGATTCACCACTGTGTGAATCCTAGTCTCCGTTGGGTGCTTCTCCTACCGAAGCCGGGTTGCACTCAACCCTTTCCCTGATCCACTAGATAGCTTCTTCCCTTTCGGAGGCGAAGCAAGACCTTCACAAACTATCCCGCAGCTCACCACACCTTGGTAGCTCACGGGCGACGCCTAGCCGTCTAGGAGGCAATCCTCCAAGAGTAACAAATGCTTCACACAAGCTTGACGACGTCCAACGGTGCTCAAGGAATTCAAGTGCTCTTGAATAGCTCACAAAGGCTTCTCTCTACCACCCAACTCACTAGATCTATCAAAGATCAAACAACCTCACCAAGAGGGGTTGGGGAGAGCTAGAATGGCTTTGGCTTAGCAAAGAATAGCAAGGAAGCACACCAGCAACCTCAGGAACAGCAGCTTGCAACGGTTGGGACCGTTGGGTATAAATACCCAACTCCCCAAAAACTAGTCGTTACAAACTCAGAGAAACCCGGTGCCACCGAGTTCCCAAACTCAGTGCCACCAATATTTCAAACAACTAGCCGTTGGGCCGTGACGAGGACCCAGATTAGGGTCCCCTTTGACGCTCGAGGATGGTCATACCCTTGCTGACAAACAACATCTAGAAGGAGTCCACCCTTCACCTGGAGCTGCGTCTCAGGGAAGGCATGCGGATCTTCGTCAAGACCCTCACTGGCAAGTCGACCAGTCCTTGGCCAGACGGCTGCATCTCCGACTAGTTTCCCACTAGAGGAACCCTCGCACGACAAGTCTCCGCCTCGCACGACAAGTCCAGGCTCCGACTAGTATGTGGGCACGGGCGCACTACTCGGGCGGCGCTACCGATGCGCGGGGAGGAGAGAATCTCCACGTCACACAGAAACAACAGCTGGAGGCCATGCAAGCGGCCCGCCCCAGCAAGAGACTTAATGCAGGTCTGACAAGCCGCGCAGCCATCACATCGCCATCATCTCCTACTCTGCCACACGCAAGACTCAACCCGAGGCACTCAAGCACCCTCTACGACGCGCACGAGCCTAGACTTAGGCTCGGGCGTGGCAAGCTAGGCAAGCACTCGGAAAGACTAAGACAAGCCCAAACTACTCGGGGAGCAGGCCAAGCGTCTCGGAGGGAACAGTCCAACCCGGCCACGCGACGACTTCCCCGACAAGGCATCGCAACTCGGCTTCAATACGCCCCGGCAGACAGCGACGTACGACGGGACATACCAGCTGCCAAGCACTGTAACTCTTTTGTATTCCCCCTTGTGCCCCTCCCCTTGAGACTATAAAAGGGAGAGGAGGGCAACGGTCACAAAGGTTAGACCTTCACATGACCAGACACCACCACCCGGGACTTGGGAACGAACTCCCTCTCCCGACTAGCTTGTAACCCCTACTACGAGCACACTTGGCTCAGGAACACGGCTGCAACACACTGGACGTAGGGTATTACTCCTCGGAGGCCCGAACCAGTATAAACCCCGTCGTCTCCTACGCTAACCATCCGGATCCGGCACGCAATCCGAGAAATTATCTGCCGGCGGTTAGCGAACACCGACAGTTGGCGCGCCAGGTAGGGGCCTTTGCGTGTCACGACGATTTTTGCAGATCTCGGATGGCCATCCTCAACTACAACGGCAACCGCGACGCCGCCAGCTACGACTACGATGGCACCAACGGCCGCAATAATGCAAACCGCGACACCCCCGACTCCTCCCCCAGCGAGGCAGCAAGCAGGTTGGCACCGTCCCCGGCGTCCTCCTGCTCCTGATGGCGCGGGCCTGCTGCTCCACCTCATAGGCGACACGACGGTGAGGCAGCGCCCCTCCTTCGGTGCGGTAGGCTAGGCGGCGCAGCCCGGGTCCCCATGCCTCGGCACGGCGGACGACACCCCAACGCGATGGCCCGCTTCACCTTCATCTTAGCGCGACGGGCGGACCGGTGGATGGGCAGCGCTCTGACGCGACGGCCCCCATTGCCTCCGCCTCGGCACAGCCGGTGCGCGGCGTCCCGGCGCGGCCGCCTCCGCTGCGCCATCCGACGCGACCCCGCGACGACTGTCGTTTCCTCCTCTTCTGCGCAGCGCTACGACCCGGCCACGACTAACCACCCCGGCGCGCGAGCGGACGGCGACCAGCCTCGTCTCCGTCTGGGTGCGCGGGCGGACGGCGGCCTGACGCAGCGGCTCCTGCCTCTCCTCCTTTTTCTTCGCCTCTGCACGACAACCAGCGCGGAAGCCGCGGCCTCCACTTCCTCGAGCCACACCTGCAGTCGGAGCCACGGCGACCCGCTCCTCTACATCGGCGCGCGGCGGCCCCGCATCGCGGCTCCTCTGCTTCAGCGTTCGGCGACCCCACGTCGCAGCCTCTCTGCCTCGCGCAGCGGGTCCGGCCCCGCCTCCTCGTCTTCGCTCGGCGCGGCCCCCTTTCCTATTCACGACGACGCGGCGGGCGGCCCTGTTTTTCCTCTCCTCGAAGCCACGGCCGCCCAACCCGACACGACGGCGCCCGACCACTGCGACGCCCTTTCCTCCTCGCGCCGCAGCGCCCGCTCCCGGCGACTGCCCCCACTCTCCGCCGCGCGACGACCCTCGGGGATTCCGGTGGCGAGTTGTCCCCCACGCGGGAGACACGCTTCTGCTTTTCTTCCTCTATTTTGCAGGAAAAACTAGTCGGAAGCGTACAACAACTGCTCGTGAACTACTCGTGCGAGGCGGAAAGTTCTCGTGCGAGTTGCTACTCGGATGGACACGGATCTACTCCCCTGCTCGTAGGCGGACGTACTTCTCGTGCGAGGCGGAAAGTCCTCGTGCGAGTCGCCCCTACTTAGACGTGGAAAGTTGTCGTGCGAATCGCAGCCTTCTCGGAGAAACAAGTCGGAGGCGCCTTCTCGTGCGAGGCGGAAACTTCTCGGAAGGGCCCCTCAGAGGAACTCCTCGGAGGGTCTTCTCGTGCGAGGCGGAGAGTACTCGTGCGAGGTGGAAGGAAGTCATGCGAACGAGCCTACACCGAGAAACTCCTTGGGGACGGAAAAACAAGTCGTATGAATGGGATTCCCACTCTGGAGCACCGCCTTTCTGACCTAAAAACATGATTTTCTTGCAAGTACCCAAGTTCTTGTGTGTAGGTACCCATCCTGATCAGGACAAAGTCGTTTTGAGCAACGCGGTGGGTGGCGGCAAGTCGAGACCGACTGCTGCGTCACCGCTCGTCGTCGTACCTCATCCTTCTTCGCATACGTCGCCGCGCCGATCCAGCTCGCACCTTCATCGCTCATGAGCGCACCCCGATTGACCGCGGCGCCGCCATCAACAACAACACCACCCGTTCGACCACCGCGGGCGATGCAAAGCTCGGGGGCTGGTCAGGACGAGCCCGGGAACAACACGCCGTCTCCCCCGACGCAAACAGAAATCGAGCTAAGCGTAATTCCAGCACCACCATTTTTCAGTTATAACACACCCTGGCATGCGTCGCCGGAACATATCAACACATGTCTTTTTCCTCTCTAACACAAGTCTCTAAAAGTACTCGGGAAGCACACGCCTTAAATCGTGAAACCTCGACCCCACGCCTACACTTCCTACGCGTGCACGCGGCCTGCTCCCTGCGCTACGGATGCAGCTGTCGGGGGTCAGGTGCTTAAACGCAACAGGAACACTTCCCGAGGAAATTAAATAGACTGAAAAGAGTTGGACTTAGATTTCTTGTTGCAAATTGTCAAATGCTCTTTCCTCAAAATTGGTGTTTGTCGCACCATGTACTGCTGTCCTCCGATTTCCTTTTGCAGGAACACGGCCGCAGACTTGGCCTCGCACTCGGGGGCTGGGGGACGGCGACTACCACCTGGCCCTCACGCTCGGGGGCTAGACGACTACTACTCGGCCTTCGCACTCGGGGGCTGGGCGACAACTACTCGACGGTCGCGACGACAGCACCGCACTCTTCCGGTGGCCCCGGTGGCTCCTCGCGGCTCTGCACCCGAAGGTCGGCGCCACGCACCGACGACAGGGAGTTCGAAGGCTGGCCCGTCTAAGGGTTCGACAGCCGCTCCCGAAAACCCGAGCGAGGGGCGGCGAGGGATAGGCCCCAGCGGTCGGAACCCGGACGCACGAGCGTCGCGGGCATCCTGAACTGCGTTCGAGTCTTGATGGAAAAAGAGGTCATGGTTTTTCCCCCCGACGGAAAGGCGACGAGCTGCCGAGCCTAACCGAACGGGCTCGGTAACTAGATGACTTCACCATCAGGAATCTGAGGTCGATCACCAGCTGATCCATTCGGAGCCCGGCGAATGGGGCTCCGAGGCTTCACTCGAACTCACCCGCATGCAGCTCACCGGGTACCGAGGCTCGGCCAACGAGGCAAGCTTCAAAGTCACCCAACCCCTCCTTCCTGACGAAAAGGAAGCGTGAGGGAGACGCAACGAAAAGGGACACCGACTCCCCGACTAGTGCCTCGCGCCGTGCGAGGTCACCAAAAATTCATCTTCCTCCCGCAAACTCGGGTGCAATTACACCCCTAACGAACGATGTTCGACTCTAAAATCGTTAACCCCGCGAGCGAATCTTCGACTCCCCCGCGGGCTTGGGGGCTACATCCGGCGGATGCGCTCGCGCGCACCCACCGAGAACCCGAAGAACACCTCCAACTCCAAGATCCACCAACTGAGCCTGAACGCAACTCCCTGACTCCCACTCAGGCTCGGGGGCTACTGACGAGGACCCAGATTAGGGTCCCCTTTGACACTCGAGGATGGTCATACCCTTGCTGACAAACAACATCTAGAAGGAGTCCACCCTTCACCTGGAGCTGCGTCTCGGGGAAGGCATGCGGATCTTCGTCAAGACCCTCACTGGCAAGTCGACCAGTCCTTGGCCGGACGGCTGCATCTTCGACTAGTTTCCCACTGGAGGAACCCTCGCACGACAAGTCTCCGCCTCGCGCGACAAGTCCAGGCTCCGACTAGTACGTGGGCACGGGCGCACTACTCGGGCGGCGCTACCGATGCGCGGGGAGGAGTGAATCTCCACGTCACGCGGAAACAACAGCTGGAGGCCATGCAAGTGGCCCGCCCCGGCAAGAGCCTTAATGCAGGTCTGACAAGCCGCGCAGCCATCACATCGCCATCATCTCCTACTCTGCCACACGCAAGACTCAACCCGAGGCACTCAAGCACCCTCTACGACGCGCACGAGCCTAGACTTAGGCTCGTGCGTGGCAAGCTAGGCAAGCACTCGGGAAGACTAAGACAAGCCCAAACTACTCGGGGAGAAGGCTAAGCGTCCCGAAGGGAACAGTCCAACCCGGCCACGCGGCGGCTTCCCCGACAAGGCATCGCAACTCGGCTTCAATACGCCCCGGCAGACAGCGACATACGACGGGACATACCAGCTGCCAAGCACTGTAACTCTTTTGTATTCCCCCTTGTGCCCCTCCCCTTGAGACTATAAAAGGGAGAGGAGGGCAACGGTCACAAAGGTTAGACCTTCACATGACCAGACACCACCACCCGGGACTTGGGAACGAACTCCCTCTCCCGACTAGCTTGTAACCCCTACTACGAGCACACTTGGCTCAGGAACACGGCTGCAACACACTGGACGTAGGGTATTACTCCTCGGAGGCCCGAACCAGTATAAACCCCGTCGTCTCCTGTGCTAACCATCCGGATCCGGCACGCAATCCGAGAAATTATCTGCCGGCGGTTAGCGAACACCGACAGGCCGGCTGACACAAAACTTGGTGCCACCGGGTTCCCAAACCCAGTGCCACCGGGTTTGACTCAGAGTCAAACCCGAAACCATGTACGTGTGGTCTTTTGTGTCTCTCACAACTCACATGGGTTACTTGAGCACTGAGACATTTTCAAGACTCCTTGTGATGCATCCCTCTTGATAGTACGGCACACCTATACTCAAGATCAAATATAAATGCAATATTAAATCTCTTGAGCTTCATCTTCATGAATAGCCATACTTGATCAATATATCAACTTGAGAGATCCATCCATCAATGTCTCATAGGTTTGAGCACATTATCCTTGAGCTAGTGACTTGGATCAACACATAAGAGTAAAACCCAATTCTAGAACCCAAGTCACCATCCACATGATCCAATCATCAATTGATGCATCCTCATTGCTTCACTTGATTAGGCTCGACTTGATACCTCAAAATTCTCCAAGCTATAGCCACTTCACCCTAGCTAGGCTCATGACACAAGTCACTACTTGACCAAGCCTTGCTTAGTACCTCGTTGCTAATCCCTTGCTTGATTTCTTCATCCATTCGTTGCCAATACAAGTTTAGCTTTGATTTAATCATCAATGAGTGAAATCCAATTGAGACCATGCTTTCTTTAATTCCAATATCCCTTTCTTGTTCATAACAAGCCTCACAAAGTGTAGAGACCAACCAATTTCTCTAATGTCAATATGTCTCTATATTCACCTTCACATGCTTGTTATATACCAAATATACCATATGGGATTATTCATAAATATCATGCTTTGTTGATTATATTATAAACTCCTGCTATCATGCTCAACAAAGACATTAGACCTTTAATCTAGTTGTCAATCAATACACCAAAACCCACTAGGGGCCTAGATGTCTTTCAATCTCCCCCTTTTTGGTGATTGATAACAACCTCGATTAAAGCTTACAAAGGATATATCAATAAAGCTTAAAAACTCAGATTTAGGTTGAGCTCCCCCTTAATATGTGTTATGAGTGGAATTCATAGAAATTAGCCTTAAATGCCATTTTGCACATTTTCAAGAAAACATGGAGCTCCCCATAAATCTTAGCAATAGTGGGGTGCAAAACAAATGTGTGAACAGATAATATGTGATGCATGCACTAAAAAAGCACTTCAACAAATAAAGAGCAGAAAATTTCAGTGCTGCCCAGCCCCGGTGGGACCGGATTTCAGAAGTTGGTGGCACTGGATTCAGCAATGGCATTTCAAAAGTTGGTGGCACCGGATTCAGCAACCGAGGAGGAAGGAAGGGGGCATCCAAAATCTGTTGCCGCACATCATAATCCCGAAAGAGCACAAGAAAGTCCTCCTGGTGGTGCGCATGCACCGTAAACGACCCAAGTGCCAAGCCGAAGTGACCCATGATGTAAGCCTAAACATCAGAGGGAGTCAACTCCGGCCGAGTGCCAGCGACCATAACGACCAGTGCGCGTTCAAGCACAATCTCATTCGCTGCAACCTCTACCGTGCGAGGAATGATGCACGTCTCAAGCTGTGGCCGCCTGGAGGAGTGCCCCAACGGCGGATGGAAGGCGGCTACATCTGGGGACAGACGACCAGAAGCACCAAAGGCCGCCGACGATGTCGGGGTACCGCCAGCAGGCGCGGTCGGCTCCCTGCCCTACCGACCTGCCTCCGCAGCGTGCCGGCGAGGGGGTGCCCCACAACGATCGCTACCCCAGTGCAGCACCGCCATCTGCGGCTGCAGGTCCCGTGGCTGCCGGCGGTGGCGGGGTGGAGGTGAATCCCGTCGCGGCGGGGGCGGGGGAGAAGAGGTCCGCCGCGACGGCGGGGCGGCAGAGGAGAGGTCCAACGCGACGGCGGGGCAGCGGCGGAGCAGCACGACGCTGCGGTGGAGGCGGCGGTGACAGGGAGGCCCGATGTGGTGGCGGAGGTGGAGCGGCCCGCCGCGGCGGGGGCGGCAGTGGTGGTGACGCGTGCTCCCGGCGACGCGCCGGCACGGGCACATATCCCGGTAAGCGACGGCGAAAAACCCTCGGAAGTGTGCAGTTCTCCTCGCGGTGGCCAAGGCGGTGGCAACAGAAGCATCACGCGGAGTCGGGGCACCTCGTGGCGAAGTGCGAGTCACTAAAACAGTTGAAGCACAGCCCGTTGTGGTCCGCCGAGACCGCTGGCGGAGGCGGCGGCGGCGGCGGTGGAGGAGGAGAGCGGGAGGCGCGCCGCTTGCGAGAGACGACCTCCTCCCAAGGCCCGCCTCCATCCCCACCATCGACCGGAGTATCCACCTGCGCCGCCACAGCCGGAATGGCGACGACCGAACCAACACGGACTGGTACGGGTAGGGGCTCCAGCTCCGTAGGTAGCAGGTCCGGCGGGAGAAGCAGACGACCGGGTGGCGATCAACGAACGACCGATGAGCGATGAACGACCGGCGGCGACTGCGAGCGGAAAGCAGCCGCCTTGAAGCTCTCAGGGCGGTCCCTAGCGTCAACCCGACCGATGGCCGCGCGGGCGTTGCCAGCCCGGGCAGAGGCGCGATGCTGCCCCGAAGGCTGGAGTGGGCCCGACCCCTGCAGATACGGAGGTGGCGGAGGGTCTCGATGGAGGAGCACGGGGGAGGGCACCGGGGCTACTGCCGGAGGGGGGCCGACCTGCGAAGGGGGGTCGCGCGGCACCTCGAACCCCAGGTGGCCCACCTCAGCGCTGAACGTAGGCGATGGAGAGCGCTCCGCCCGAGGTGACGGGGAGCTGGACGCCGGGAACTCCCAAAGGTCACGACCATGGTTTTTGAGGTGTCGCCTAGGCGTTGCCTAGTCGTCGCCTAGGCGATGAGGCGTGGCAGAGGGTCTGGGCGTTGGGGGCGCCACAACCTGGAGTGGTATGGCGTCCGCCTAATCGAGTTAGGCGTCGTGTAGGCGCTGATAGGTGTCCGACGGACGCCTACAGCCACGCCGCGGACGTCGAGCACCTACAGGAATTCGTGGGGAGGGGCGCCACATCAACCATGCGAGGCAGGGGAGAGGAGGAGAGAAGGCGGCGGGCGATCCTCGAGCTCCACTTGCGGCTTGGCTGCCCACCGGCCGGCCACCCCTGCCTCGAATCTGTGCCTCCGGTGGAGGAGGAGGCAAGGGGACGTGCGGCAGCGGCAGGGGAGGAGTGGAGCGTCGGGTCGATAGGAAATAGGGTTTGGTCGCTTAGATGTGTTGGGCTGCTATCTGGGCCTATTTTTCTTACTGAAGGCCCACTTGAACCAGAGAAAGAGAGCGAGAGGAGGTCAGGAGGAGCTCTCCGCTCCCATCACCGCCGCCGGCCAGCGGAAGGTCGCGCAGCGCGACCCTGCTCATGCCGCCGGTAGATCTCGTCCCACACGACCTCGATCTGCTCCCGCCCGCCAACTACGCTTCTTCCCTCCACCTGGTATGCCCCTGCCTCCTCTGCAGCCCTCTTCTTTCCTCTTCCTCTGTTTCTTTCCCTGTATCATATGGCGCCTAAAATGTTTTTATGGCGTCGCCTAGGCGTCTGCCATAAACGCCTAGGTGTTGGGAAGGGGGTCAGGCACCACACGACGCCACAACGCCTCAAAAACAATGGTCACGACCGGAGGGAATGGAGACCCCGGCATCTGCGGAGCCCGGCTCGGGTGCGGCGCCGGTCGGGGTTGCAGGGGAGCCGGCGGCGCGAGGAGCAGGGGAGGGGATCTCGTCGGCGTTGGCGAGCTTGAGGACCACCATGGTCACAAGCGGCGGCGGCGCGGACCGGGGAGCGGCGGTGTTGACCGGGGGAGCGGCGGGGGTGGCCGAGGACGGCGGCGTGGATGGGGCCGAACCCCCAACCCGAGCAGGAGCGGCAGCGGCCGGGAGCAGCGGAGGCGGCCGGAGCCGATCTCCCAGCACCAACGACGAGAGGCGGAGCGAAGGGGATGGATGGAAGGGGCGGCACACGAGGGTTGCAGATCCGCTGGCGGCTCGAGCCGGGGCGGCCGGAGCAGGGAGATCTTGCTCCGACTCGCCAGTGGCGGGAGTGGGGTCGGGGGAGGGGTCAAAGGGAGGGAGGGCAGAGTCGACTCCGTCTACTACAATAAACAAAGTCTTACGTGTTAAGCAAAGCTTAGCTCAAAATGAACTGCAAGTGATAGACGTGATTTAGCTTCGGATCCGGCTTCAATTTTTTCTCCCTTGCTGAGTAGAGTGCAGAGTGTTACGAGTTTACGACTGTGTTGATGTCCCAATTCAACTGGTCGGCGTGTGATGTGTTTACCTGTGTTGATGTCCTAATCTAACTGGACGAGTTTAGTTGGTCTTTATTTTTCTTTTCTTTTTTGTTCCCCGCCTATAGTATTTCAGGATCGTTTTTTTTTTTTTTATATCAATGAAACACACACTATCTTGTGTGGTTCGTAAAAAAAAGTTTGACTGCGGGTGATACGTACGATAGCTCGAGGATAATAGCTTGGCATGAGATTCTACTGTCATAGATGAAATGGGCCCGTATTTGGAAAGCCTGAAACTCTGAAGCTTTGAAAAAAACTCTGAAGCTTGATGGTATGACTTTTTTTAACCTTGTACTAATAAGTTGTTAGCTGATCAGTCCTTTTTGTTTAAGACAAATTGAAGCCAAACCGTCTTGTTTATAAAAGGGAATAAGGGATGTAAGTGTGTTGTAAAAAATGGGCAGGCCCATTATCCCAGATGGAGAAACTCGGGTTCAAACCCAAATTTAATCTCCTTCATGTTGGTTCTCTCTGAGTCTGATGAGACGGGTGAGCTTGCGTCGTGGATCGAGTAGCACACTGCCGAAGACAGAAGGGCATGCATGATCACGGCTGATCGATCACAGCCCTTCATGCATGGCTTCCTCCCTAAGTAACTTCAGCCACGGAAAGTAGCCATGAATGATGCAGCTAGCAAGCTCCAAGTGAAGTCAAATGCCTGCAAAGCACTCCACCCTCCACTGCTCCTCCTCCAAAAGCCGTGCTGAATTCTCAACCGCGTCCCGTCTCCCCCTTGCCGCCATTTCGCCCCGCATCCCGTGCATGCGTCGTCGTCCATGAACGCCTAGCCAGAGGTAAGCACGCTCGCGCGGCGGCGTGGTCGATGGCCCTGCTCGCCTCACCGCCAAGGCCCCGGAAGCAGCGGTGTCCGCCTCACCCGATGCTGTCCCTCTCACCGTCCCTCATCTCCCTCATCCTGCTCGTCCCCTTCCTCTCCCTCCTCCTCCTCCACCGCTCATTCTTCCCCGGATCCTCCTGCTCCTCGGGCCTGGCGGGTCCGGCCTCGCGCCGGGCCAGCGCGGCCGGCTTCTCGGGGGACCTGCGCGACATCGAGTTCTCGTGGAACCACCTGCCGTTCTCGGCGTCGAGGCCGCCCCCGGCCAAGCTCAAGATCGCCGTGTTCTCCCGGAAGTGGCCCGTGGCGTCGGCGCCCGGCGGCATGGAGCGGCACGCGCACACGCTGCACACGGCGCTCGCGGCGCGCGGGCACCGCGTGCACGTGTTCACCTCCCCGCCGCCGCACACGGAGGCGGCGCCGTCGCCGTCCCCCGACGGGCCCCAGCTCCACTTCCTGGACGGCGAGCCCGGGCAGTGGCGCTGTGGCGAGGCGTGGAAGCTGTACGAGTCCGAGGGCGAGAACGACCCCTTCGACGTGATCCACTCGGAGAGCGTGGCCGTGTTCCACCGGTACGCGCGGGGCGTGGACAACCTGGTGGTGTCGTGGCACGGCATCTCGCTGGAGGCCCTGCACTCGGGCATCTTCCAGGACCTGGCCCGCGGCGAGGACGAGCCCATGTCGCCGGCGCTGAACCAGAGCCTGGGCCAGTCCGTGTTCCGCGTGCTCTCCGAGGTGCGCTTCTTCCGGAGCTACGCGCACCAGGTGGCCATCAGCGACTCCACGGGGGAGATGCTGCGGGACGTGTACCAGATCCCGTCCCGGCGCGTGCACGTCATCCTCAACGGCGTGGACGAGGCGGTGTTCGAGCCGGACCCGGCGCTGGGGCGCGCGTTCCGGGAGGAGGCCGGCGTGCCCAGGGGCGCCGACCTAGTGCTGGGCGTGTCGGGGCGGCTGGTCAAGGACAAAGGCCACCCGCTGCTGTACGAGGCCTTCTCCAAGCTGGTGCTGCGCCACCCCAACGTGTACCTGCTCATCGCCGGCAAGGGGCCATGGGAGAACCGGTACATGGACCTGGGCCGGAACGCCAAGGTGCTGGGCGCCGTGCCGCCCGGGAAGCTCAAGGCGTTCTACAACGCGCTGGACGTGTTCGTGGACCCGACGCTGCGGCCGCAGGGGCTGGACCTGACGCTCATGGAGGCGATGCAGTGCGGGAAGCCGGTGGTGGCGACGCGGTTCCCGAGCATCAAGGGGAGCATCGTGGTGGAGGAGGAGTTCGGGTACATGTTCGCGCCCAACGTGGAGTCGCTGCTGGAGAGCCTGGAGGCCGTGGTGGCGGAGGGCGCGCGCCGGGCCGCGCGGAGAGGGCGGGCGTGCAGGGAGTACGCCAGGTCCATGTTCGCGGCCACCAAGATGGCGCTCGCGTACGAGAGGCTCTTCCTCTGCGTCAAGAACGAGACCTTCTGCGCGTACCCCGCCGAGTTCGATTAATTAATTAGTAGCCCGTGCTAATTACACACTGTGCATGCTTTTTATTACTTGTCTAATCTCTATAATACGAAAGCTGCAACAAAAGAGGGCCGGCGAGCGTGGCCACGTCGCCAGCGTCCTTCGGCCGTCGGATCGGGCGCGCGGACGGCCTAGATCGGCGAATCCTAGGCCATTTTGCGAAAAAGTCCTCGAGCTCTGGCAAAATACAACCCGCAGTCCGACCTCCTTTCTCAGAATTTCTTGCAAAAAAGTCCTTGACTTTTGCACAAATACAACCCACCGTCCAGGCCATACTATGGGCCGGCCTACCAACAGCTCATGGGCCGGCCTGCCTTCCGCTTTAAATAGGCCAAAAACGGCCCCCGAACCCATTTTTCTTTTTTGCGTTTTTCTCTTTCCTTTTGAAATCTGAGATCTTCGGCGAGCGTGGCCACGTCGCCAGCGTCCTTCGGCCGTCGGATCGGGCGCGCGGACGGCCTAGATCGGCGAATCCTAGGCCATTTTGCGAAAAAGTCCTCGAGCTCTGGCAAAATACAACCCGCAGTCCGACCTCCTCTCTCAGAATTTCTTGCAAAAAAGTCCTTGACTTTTGCACAAATACAACCCACCGTCCAGGCCATACTATGGGCCGGCCTACCAACAGCTCATGGGCCGGCCTGCCTTCCGCTTTAAATAGGCCAAAAACAGCCCCCGAACCCATTTTTCTTTTTTGCGTTTTTCTCTTTCCTTTTGAAATCTGAGATCTTCCAAAATTCATATAAAATCATGGAAAAATACAAAAAAAAAGCCAAACCAGTTTTGTTCAGTCTCTCATGACTACATCTATGCACTGAACTCTAAATATCATATGATTTAGTGCATTCTATTTGATAAAGCTATACATCTACATTTTAATGTTATTGATTAATTTTTTGCGCATAACACATATGAACCAAAAATATCTACCCACCTTAACTCTAAATCAATTCATATCCCCTTTCATAATCTTCGTTTCCAAACTCTTCAATTTAATACTAACTTGTAGTGCAAATACTACGAAATAAATTATCTTAACTTGCAGTGCAAATACTACAAAATAAATAATCGTTCACATACATATACGAAGCAAAATACTTCCCTAAACATAAGACATTCCGTATAATCCTACATATCACTACATATCACACATACAAACAAACAAAATGAATACACTTAAAATATAAGCCGTAGAAATAAAAATATAAAAACAAATACATACACATACAATACAAAGCTAACCACTGGTCATAAGCGGCAACGCCGCGGCCATTTCTAGTAATCCTACGAATGTTGTAAGGTGCTCTCCTCTCGTTTTTTGCATTGAACTCCCAGCTATATAGATGTTTGGAAGTGATTTTTTGTATGAATATATAGATGAAACAAATCTACATTTTTTTTGGGGTGATGCATGGCTGCACACTCTGGTCGTCGAATCCAATAATATGAACCAATATTCTGATCGAATCTTATTTTGAAACCAAAGGTTGTTAGTAGGTGTATATCTCTTTCAATTCGTACGTCTTGTTATGGACCCCATATATAAGTATACGCAAAGTAATTTGAAAACCTCAAGGATGTACTCTCTCAGTCCCTAAATATAAGTATTTCGATTTCTGCGCATCACGTTTCACCGTTCGTCTTATTCAAAAAATTTATAAAAATATAAAAATAATTATGATATACTAAAAATATATACGATGATAAAACATGTCTTAACAAAATAAATAATATTTTCATAATTTTTTGAATAAGACGAGCGATCAATTGTGAATTGAAAAAGTCAACGAATACTTACCAAAAAGTTCGCCAAAAGTTTTCAAAATTTTTATATTGCAGACCGTGACATCTCTCACAGAACACGTTTCTCAATGCAAAAATTTTACTACTTTTACCAAAAATTTCACTAACTAAACGGGGACGGAGGGAGTACTAGGTTGAATAACGTCGTTGGGAACTAGCGGGCTTTTTCGAGTTGACGAAAGCGTACGTGGCAAGTGTAAAGCGCACAACTGCAATGACCTGCCGCATGTTAGAACGGTTGACTTCCAGGGATGTCTCAGCTGGATTGGCTTGCTATTCTCCCTTGTACGCCTTCACGGCGTCCACTATTTCAGAAGTACACTTTCAAAAAGAAATATTTCAGAAGTACATTTCTGGTACTGTTTGGACGACTTTGACCGAGTCGCAGGCTTGCAGCTTGGAGGCACGGATTGTCAATGCTGTGCTGTATATAAGTATATGCTATAACTAGGTAGGAACTTTTTGGTCCACTTATCCATATCAAAATGCTTACTACTTTTAGGTGAATTTTTTTTTAGTGTCACATCGGATGTTTGATCGTCGGAAAGAGTTTTCGGACAATAAAAAAAACTTTTCAAACTTGGAAACCGCGAGATGAATCTTTTTTAGCATAATTAATCCGTTGTTAGCACATGTGGGTTACTGTTGCACTTATAGCTAATTATGAACTGATGGGGTTTAGAAGATTCGTCTCGTCGTTTACAACCAAAATGTGCAATTTGTTATTTTTTAACTATATTTAATGCTTCATGCATGTGTGGAAAGATTCAGTGTGAGGAGTGGAGGAATTTTTTTTTAACTAAACAATGCCGTACGTTCACAGAAAAAAGATTGAGAAGTAAAAAAGAAATCAAAACGTACAATTTAGACTCTTTCTTTTGCAATGAAGCAGACAGAAAAATTTGGCAGCCGCGGTGAGCCATGTGGCCCATGTGTTCTGTAAATTCGCGTAAAAACATGTTATACTCCTTTCCATCTCAAACACTTACTAAACTATAAAATTTAAAACAACCTGTATTTTAGAACGGAGGAAGTACACGATATAGTAGCACCAAATACAAAAGGGATCGCTCATTGGATTGCCGATATAGAGTATAGACACAGATGCTAACTAGTCTCTTCTTTGCACGGGTGGTGGTGATCAGCGAATGACTTGCTCGCCTGTCCGCCCACATATCCAGCGCCCTGCGCCGCCGCCGCCGCTTCGTTCGATCTTCGCTCGGACGACCCGTGGCCGTCCGACCAGTCGCTGGCCACCGCGTCCCTCCCGGTGAGCCTCTGCACGACCGACTTGAAGCTGGACCGGTCCGCCTCGACGTGCACCGTCTCGATGATCTTCACCGCCGGCGGCCTCGCCTCGCCCGCTCTCGCCGCCATGGGCGAGGAAACCCGAGAGAACACACGTGTTCCTTTCCTTCTCAACGTCGAAGAGAGCAGCAGCAACGAAATGCCCGTGCAGTGCAATCTCCCCGTGCGGCGATCTGCCTCTTCTTATAGCCGGTCAGGAAGGAGTTCGGTCGCTGATGAGAAAAAGATCAGCCGGCATCGCATAAAACAACTAGTAGATGAGGTCGGATGAGACGTGCAGCCACGGAACCCTCCGTGAACTGGAGCTGCCTGACGGCGGCACGAGCGGCGACCGTACGGTGGCAGATACGTGACAGCTGACCGGGACGGTGGAGGGAGGGTGGGGAGACGCTCAGGGCAGCTGCACCGCGCCGCGGCTGCTGTCGCGCCACATATTCCTCGTGTCAAAGTCAGCAATACCTGGCCGTCCGCCCGAGTCCTCCTCCTTCCTATTCGCTAGTCAGAATAGTGCTCTTGATGTTACCTACTTGGCCTTTTACATGCCTCGACCAGTGGGTATATGAGCGTTTTTTTTTTTTTTTTGCTCTCGCAGACCGGGCCGACATGGCACTTTCTGTACGCAGAGATTCTCAAGTTAGATGACCCAACAAGACATTTGTTGCATATCTCAGCACTTACGTTAGATCGGCCAAGGAATATGATGCCCCAGGACGAATGAGTCGTGCGGCAAGGAATTAACTCATCAAGCAAAAGTTGAAACTGTGGTCTTCTCGGCTGGTCACAAACATAAGCTATGCTCACACAATGGTGGTAAGTTCTTGTGAGACGCAGACAGCAGATGTACAAGGCTACTCACATACTGCCTGACGTCTACTGGAATCAGAATACAGACAGCAGATATACCTATACCAATATGGGGAAAAAATTACAGTGGAACGAACGAACCCGCATACAAAAAATTGGCACACTGCTAAAAGTCTCAAAAATATTTTACACAACAGATTCATAGGCTGGAGGTGGTGGTGGAGGTGGCGGCGATGTCTCAGTTGACGATGGCTTATCCGTTGCCTCGGGTGTCTCTACTGAGGGGGCAGCTGTTGCAGCTTCAACGGGTGTAGCATCAGGTGCACCGGTGGCATTGGTATCCGCTGCAGGAGCTGGAGTAGCAGCAGCAGCAGGATCACTGTTGCCTGCTGCATCCGTAACTGGTGCTGCTGTGGCTTCCTCGTTGCCTGGAGCTGCTGTAGTTTCCTCGTTGCCAGGTGCTGCTTTAGCTTCATCACTGCTGGGAGCTGCAGCAGCTTCTGCAGCCGGGGGAGCTGCATCGGCAGCTGGAGCTTCCGACGGCTTTCCCTCGTCAGTGCCCTGTGATGGAGCAGGAGCACTTTGATTCATGGGAACTCCTTGCGCCCCAGGAGTGCCTTGAGCCATAGGAGCACCGGGAACCGCTGGGGTGCCTTGTGGTGCGGTGGCACTCTGAACCATCGGACCACCTATAGGTCCATTTGAGGCCTGTGCTGCATTAGGTAGGGCAGGTTTTGTGGCAGACTTTTTAATCACGATCGGAGGTGCGGATAGGGGAGGCATCCCAGGAGGAAGTATTTCAATGGGAGGCTTTTTCTCAGTTTCCCCCAAACTGGTGAGCTTTGGATCCTCAAGAGAAGCCAAGAACGCTGCAGCGGCATCAGTTTTCACTGTTGGTGTGTGATCCAGCTCCTTCTGTAGCATCTTGTTCCATGCTATAACCAAGCTCCTCAATGATGGCCGACCATGGGCCTGGAGAATCGATTATACTAGTAAGCATTTAACAATCATACTAAATGTAACACCCCGTTGTTACACTAACTGTGGATAATTTAAGCAAAATAAATAAATAATGAGCTGCTGAAATAACAGTAATGGAAGGACAAGAGACTGCTTTATTAACTATAGGGTTTAATGGTCCATATCTCATGATAGGAATGGGTAATGCATGAAAAAAATCAACTTAACAGAGAACTTACTTGAGAATGTAAAACCGCCTCAGCCAACATTCCTGTGTCCTGCCATGCTTTCTCCATTAGGGCATTATCTCCCAGAACTGCAGCAGCAAATGCTGCTTCGCGTCCATGGCCAGCTGCGATCAAATTGGTTACCAAACCCTGGGCAAGTAAACTGGTGTTAGTGGTTATTCCTATGAATTTGTGACAACTCACAGATAGCAATGCATTGCATTTCCAACGGGTAAGGTCAAGCATGTCCCTCAAGCAATGTTCATGGACATACATGGAGTGTGTGCATGGTAGTGTCTTCCAGCATTGTGATCCCGAAAGGAAAGGCACAATGCAACATCAAAACAAAAAGAGCAAAATCAGGTCTTAGTACGCACTTGCGCATGAACTCTTTGTTTCATGTTATATTGTACCATAAAGCTATACTAGTCTACTAGAAATGTTCTCAACTGTATAATGACATTTTAGCCACCAAAACTTGTTGCCACTATGTTCTTAATCACCAATCATGGATAAGAATAAGTTTCAAAATGTAAATTATTAGCCATGATTTGTGGTCAAACTAACATACCGACAATCTAGTAAGCTCCCCATGGTTTGCAAGACGGAGTGCCAAGCCTCTCAGCATCTGTCCATGCAGAGCTCCCTTTACAGAAGCTGCAGCAGCTAATCTCTTTAGAACTTCACGAGCAATGTCAGATTGTCCAGTGGCATCTGCTGCATCAATAAGGTCAAAAAACTCCTTGACAAATTTCACTATTCCCTGAACGGCGTCTGCAAGACTTTCTTGCTTAGCTTGCTTAGCTACCGCCAAATTAAGAATCTGTGCAACATCAGTGACGTCAGCGGCAGCTGTTTCTTGTCCCACGTCTCGGCTATTACTCATGGTCAATAAACAAGCAAGTGCTCTTTTGAGGTCATTGCTCTGCATCGCAAGGTCAAACTCCAGCCTGAAGGATATCAACACAAATTCAATTAAAGAAGAGGTCTACACATGCCCAGCTATTCTTAAATCTTAACATCCTTACTCTGAGAGTACAGTTAACTCGTAGCACGTCCTAGCATGTTACAATGCCATCTAAAACGCAAGGCTCAAATCAACGAAAACAAAGGTCTTACCTCTTAGATATTCCAGGCAAATGAAGAGCTTCAGTGGCATAGCCCATACCCAGCATAAACTGAGCCAGGTCATCATGATGCTCTCGACCAAGTCTAGTTGCCCTGCATGATTGGATATAATAATAATATTATCATTCTTAGATCCTAAAGACAGCATGAGGCAATGCTCTATACACATACCATTTCACAGCACTAACAGGATCCCCATATGCTGCAAGGCAACGGCATCTTATACCAGGATGGCTGAGTGATAAGGCATGTGCACACATATACCTTTTAAGGGAAAAGGAACATTTCAGAGCCACATCCAGATAAGCATGTCAAAATGAGTAACAAACAATATTTGTAATTTATTTGAATAATTCCACACCATCTTATTGCGCATGAAATGTCCCATGTTCAGGAGGGCATATATTACCTGTCAACAAGCCAGAGAACTCCATCTCTGACACCAACCACAACAAGAGGTCCGATAGGTCTCTTCTGCTCGGGTGGGAAGCGAGTTACCGCAACAGACACCCCTCCTCCAGCAACAGCAACTTCAGCATATCTTCTGTCATCCAGTTCTTTCTGATATACTGAATCATCTCCATCTAACTTGGATTGTTTTGGCACTATAAATGGTGGTATTGATGGAGAATGCTGAAAGGAGGCTAAACGAACAACCTGGAATAACAGTGAAGGATGTAAGAAGAATACATTATGCACATCATTCACCAGTATATCAATGGATTGGCAATTTTCCTAAAAAATGACATTGACACTGCAGCTAATTAATGGAGAATGCATTGCCGCATTAGCTAAATATACTCTGAAGAGATATATTAGTAGTCAAATTAAAATTGTCTGGTCCTGATTTTTCAAGATGGCTTTGGTTCACAGAAGATTTGATAATAACTTGTGGCCGTGGAGAACTTTCATCTTCAATTTGCAAAGGGGTAAAATAGTTACAACAACAAATATTATTTTTTTTAGCCAGTATACTCATCATTACTCAAAAATCAAAATAAGAACTCAAGATACAATACTCTTTCTCAAACAGACACAGCAACCTAAAAATTTTAAGTATCATTCCATACACTTTTATCTAGTGGCATAGGAGTGTGAAACTATTTTTTTAACCCGTTTTGCAAATTTCTTTTTCAAATGCAAAATGATTTTCTTCTTAATATATTGATACACTGCTCTCCTGCGTGTTCTAGAAAAAAAAATGCAAAATGATGAAAGGATCGAGGTCCCTTTCTTTAATGATTGTGGCCTTTAACTGAACTGCTGAGTACTATACACGCCAATTTTTCTTTTAGAAAAAACTCATCTCCATATAACTGGAAAATCAGTGCAAATAACTCCACCATCAACGATTCCTTCCTCGGCTAATAATAATGCTATCCAGAATTGCAATTATATAGTTGTAGATAAGGCCCTTCTCCTCTAATGTAGGATTTCGAAAATAAGTACAGCCAGCTACGTATATCTGAAGTGCTGCCTCTTACACATTTAGTGTATGTTAAATTTTACAAGGTTCGATGTCTTCATTCATTGATCACTAAGGTGAAGGGGCGGTGCTTCAGAAACAGAGCTAATGATGCAGGTCATCTTTTTTGTTTTTTTACAAGTTTGACAAATCCAAAAACAACAAGAAGAAAAGAACTGTGTACGTGTGTATAAAGAACTTGAACATGCAGGAATGTACATAACGATTACATCAGTTCAGAATTTCTTATTATTTGGACTAACTTTGTTAACACTGATGAAAAACAGATGTCAGCATATCGACAAAGAAGAAAAAGAGCACTAAAGCATGCAGTATACTGAATGTTGTACCTGCAACATTGGTGGTCTTAATGATATTTTTTCACTTGCAGTAACCTGGGGAGCTTCAACTGTGATAAGAGCCAAATCTCCATGCTCTACAACTGCCCGACTCTGAGCTTCTCTTGCTTTCATTTCTTCTTTTCTCTTTTTTGTTTCAATGTCAATAGCTGCAACTCCAGCATCAACAAAGACACACCTGGGAAACATTGTTTACAATATCAAGGGACAAAGCATGGTGCATATGAGCCATACCAATTGAAAAATACTGTTTTCTTAACACAAGTCTACCTAGACTACACATTCCACTAAATATGCAATTCAAATCACAGAATTAACAAAATCTCTTCAAGATGAATTCTTTACGGAAGTAATCAGAACAAATCAATTGACATAGCAGCCAATAGGCTACAGCAACTATAATTATAGAAGGAATCATAAGTTCATAAGCATCATATGTCATCATCCATTTCTATTTACAAGCTTGCATCACAAAGGTATAGCAGTGACATATCTGCCTTAAAGAGGCCTTGCATATCATGGGAGCGCAAAAAGGAACATTATGATTGAAGTTATCATATGCAGAAGATCACTATCTTACTCGATTGTTGTTGGTGTAGCCACAAATAACTGTCTTCGATGCCAAACAGCACCAGTTGCAAAGGGAATCGAAACATCTCCAAGGTATCTGAATTGGGGCCGCAAGGATGAAATTACAATATACTGCTGATAAGCGAATGCACAATACTCAACAGTTTGGTCCCACACTGTCCACTCAGGTTGTGCAAGTAAGCCACTTACAGGCTGATAGGTCTCCCAGCTGCACCAAACAATGCAACTTTAGTCTAACAAAGATGTCTGCAAAGATCATTGTCTAAGAAAGCAAGTGTTACACAATAAACTAATTTTACAGGTACATCAGAACAATGTATCAGCCAGAATAAATTATATGGATAGCAAGGGAATCAGGAAGCACCAAGCTCTAGGGGGGAAAAGAACAACATGCAAATCTATACCTGTATAGCTGGAAATTCTGTGGAGGACCTTCTTTAGAGGAAAATGGATCGTCAGAAGCAAAAGATGATCCACTTCCACCAAAACCTGATAAGGGCATCGATTGAACAGTTGATATAGCTGTTGCTGTCAGAGGACTGATTCTACGAGATGTACGGTATGTGACACCAAGCAAAGCACCACCATGCAAACCAATAACCTGAAATATCACAAATATTAAACTAGACTGAAAAGTTTTTTCTGCTGAATTTCTGGCAATGGCCAGGTTTCTATTTCACTAGTCCATCAAAGCTATTTACGAGTGGAAGCAAGAAACTCAAACTAGCAAACACTTTACGTTGCTATTGTTGTTGCTGATACGCAATGCAGCTACAGCATGGTATGAAAGCACAGCAGGTTTCCAAATGACACCAACATGACAATACAAGGTAAGCATAAATATGAAATAAGATTCGATAAAAAGAATTGTCAGCACGTTATCTCACTGTCAACCAATCAGAACCTTTTTGCAATCGAGCAAGCATAAAAAAAAAGAACTAATGATATAAATCACAAACTGTAACTTTGACAATATAGCTCATTAACATTAAACTAATTCCTTTGGAGGATAATGGCATTAAACTGCTGAACTTCTAAACCACGTAAACTAGGAGAAAACTTATTACGTCACATAAGTAGGTAACCAGAGCTCAGCAGTGCCCACAAAACAAAAGCACTGTGTTGCTGTTCCCGAAAAAATGAAAGCTAAGTTATTACAAAAGCACGTAAACTGGAACAATGTACGAAATGTATTTTAATTTCTTTAAGCTGAAGATCGTCCATCACAGGCTGCTACTGCAGCATATATTGGACATAATATAAGGGTAACTACAAATGATGGTGCTTCGTAACTTCAGATTTCCATCAAGATATAAATAAAAAAAGTCATGGGAATTGAAAATCAAATTGGTGCTAAAATATTAAAACTTCAAATGAAAAGGGGGCAAGGAGGGAGGGAGATCACTAACCGGTTCACTACGACCATCAATCGATCTCTGCAAAACATGCGCTGTTCCATCATCTAATAAGATACGCACTTGTACTGTGGCTGCAGAAGCAGCACTAGCTGCAGCTGCTGCTGCTTGAGCTGCTGCTGCTGCTGCTTCTTTTGCCTTTTTAGAAGAACCACCCTTCACAACAAGTGGCATTCTTGGAGCCAATGCACTCTCTACCAAAGCGTATCTGTCACGACAGGTGTCCCAGGCAAAAAGCTTCCCTGTGCCTGAGTCGACAACTGACCAATCACTTGCTTTGTATACAGAAAAAGAAGGAATGTCTGGCCATACAATTGCTACATACCTGCAAGGAAAGTATAACATTTATCATTAGAAAACTCATTTAATCTGGGATGCAACTAACGATGTTACAGGTACGTAAGCAATAGGATTTTGAAGAACTGAAGCAGGTCATTGTTGGAAATAATCTTGTGTGTGTCCAGGTTCACCTAGTGTCTAGGTTCATTGCTATTAGTGCTAGCTAGATTTCAGCTTTTAGTTAAAACAGAATAGCATGCACATCGTGTGGGCGTTGTCTGCATTAATTAGAAGGATATCATGGGCAGGTTGCAACCCTGTACCAGCTATATATATGTATATATGTGAGAAAACGATGAAGGCTGGCCAGCATCACCAAAATAATTACTTGTGCTTGTGTGTGAGTCCAACAAAGGAAAACTAGAGTGTGTCTGTGATAGACACCTAGAAAGTGAGGGGAGTGATTCCCAACAGTCACAAACCAGACTAATGGTGATGGTTCTAGCTTAGCTGGTTCAATGACAAAGGGCTGGTTTTGTTTGTCAAAGTGCTGCATATTGTTTTTTCATGATTTGATCCTTAAACCATAACAAGTTTTAAGGAAAAAAATATCCAAATAAATCGGGATCTTGTTTTAGGGCCTAAACCATTTGCTTTTTAGAAAACTTGTTCCAGATAATTCAGGATGAAATCGGTTGGAACCAAACGACTCATCAAGTTTCCAACAACAGTAATGGTAAATGCAAAGCAGATTAAACACAAGCAGCATTTACTTGTAGCCTGACAGGGACCAAAATAACACAGCTCATAACAGCCAGTGGCTACCTTTGTACTACTAGAAAATACATGAGGTTGAGGACTAGTGCAACAATAACCAGACAAATTCTAATTCAGATTAGGACAATATGTTGTTGGAATGGGTAAACCAAATACAGCATCTAGTTTTATCCTAAGTCAACCTTTTCTACCTTTGACTATCAGTATCTGAAATTTATATAAATTAACAGCGCAAGACTGGAATTACTAGATTGATTATGAACAGTACTTTAAAATATATAACTCTTTTCCATCTAGTCAAAGTGACATATTGGAGATCATGGCAATGTCCTAATTGCCTTACATTTATGATTGGGGGAAGTAGAGACAAGATGACATGCATATCACTTACTTTCCAGAACTGCTAACTGAAAGGACCGAATAGGAATCATGAGGAGCAGGAGTGCTGATATGCTTCTTGGTCTGCTTTACTATCAACTGATCTATTGATTCATTCCTTGATCTTCCTGTATCAGACGCGACACCAGCATTCCCAAGGGATGGATTTGCTGTGTTTGACAATTGAAAATTCAGTAACTTAAGTTCTCTTTCCACTATGTAAACAGCAGAATGTTCCTTGTTTCCTGTCGGTGTTGGTAAAGGAGCAATAGCTGGAAGTGCTCTCGGATCAAACTCGCTTAATATGATACCAATATTAGTTCCAGTAGCAACAAGATGGGGTTGCAAGGGGTGTGCCACCATGCAATAAACCTAGAACACAAAATACAGTCTATAGTTAGCAACACACTTGAGGAAAATGCATATATAGATCAGCACTTGAGCAACAATCAAAAACAAGATTCAGTTTGAAGAAATAGATCAAGCAAAGATTATATCAAGTGTTATATCACTCCAGTCTCTAGGTATACCCAGTTGACATCCACACTTCTATTTTATGTTCTATTTTATACCAGCACCACACATCCTCTTGAATGAGAGGGCTGACCCAAAAAAACATGGGTACAGGTAGTTCCTCACTCTGTGCTGAAAGGTTACCTTGCTGGTACGCATTATTTCTAGAGGTTTACCCGCAACCAATCAAGCCATATGAGATCAAACCATCATTATCAGCTTGAACTGTGGCTAACTAGCTAATCATCTTTAAAAGATTAAAACTCTATGAAATTTAGGCGTAGTTTACTTTAATAAGCAAACCTTTGAAACAGTGCATGCCACTTCCATTTTCTCTCTTTTTTTTTTGGGATAATGATATTTGAGATGTGTTCACGTCCCACAGACAATCAGTATAAGTGGCAAGACTTATGTCCTAACCAAGAACATTACAGTTAATAAGGCAGAGATAAGTGAATACTCCCTCCGTTCTTAAATATATGACGTTTAGGACAAGAAAGTTAGTTCATTTCTTGTCCTAAACGTCATATATTTAAGAACGGAGGTAGTAGAAATATTGTATATTTTCAGAATGTGTTAAATGCGAGATCAGACAATAGCTCAACTACATCTAATTAAAGCCGCTTAAATGGCAAATTAGTGTGCTCCATTAAAGGAATAAGAACAGAAGAATACCCTCAGTTTCTTATGCTGTGCAAGGACCTGTGGAGGAACCAATGATGACAATTCACAGAGTGGTCTTGTTAAAGCAGAATAAGTTGGGTGTTCTATGGCCCTGTAACAATACAGAGTGCACAACCGTGTGGATAAACCATGATTAGGATCATTACAGAAAATATGCAACTAATACTTCTTTAAACAGGCAGAAATATGTACCAAATATGAGAGTCCTTCACACAAGTTAGAATATCAAGGTTTGGTGCACGAGGATGACACCACGATGCAACACTATGACAAGCAAGTTTAGGTACTGGTTTAATGCGCCTTATTTCCTGCACAGCAAATGTGATACTGTAAGCTCTACCTGAAATATCAAATAATACAATCGCACGCAAATATCTACTGTGAGTACCTTGAAAGTAACAGTATCCCATATGGCTAAAGTCTTATCAGCCCCTATTGTAATGAGCTGTGGAGCACTCCCCATCACCCTTGAAAGTTCAACTGCAACTACACCTCCATCATGGGCCTTGACAAATACACATAAAAAAAAGAGTATTAACCAACCCACATTCTAGGTAAAGTTTTTTTACAAGTTATATACAAATGTTCTGTGCCATTTCATATTTTGTTGATCCATAAACAACTCAGTGTAGCAAAATTGGTACCTTCATACTAATCTTAGGCACAAGCTCACGCGAGTCATGGATATGATCAGCGCTCCATAATATCAGAAGGCCGTCGCTTCCTCCAGAAACTAAATGAACCTGAAGAGAATGCAATCATTGTTAATGGAAAGATATAACGGTGCTATCTGAAGAAACGAAATCAGAACTAACAGCATGCAAATAGAAGTTTGCTGTATACAAAAGCAACAGAAATAGCATACTTGTAACCACTGAAATAAAGCAATCAGAGCCAAAGACAATACATAGTTATGCAAAAAATTACCTCACCAGCTGCAGACATGTATGTCATTAAGCAAGCTATAGCTCCTTTATGTCCACCTGTATACCTTCGCACAAGCTGCAAGGATCAAAAGGCTCAGTTTAAACTCCAGTAAGCCAGTAAGGAAGAAATGGGGATACTGTAAAGCATGTTTAACCTTCCATGTCAACATTGAAAGAACTCTGATTACACCATCAGATGACCCGAAGGCAACGAGTGGGGCATCACTTGAAGATGATCTGGAGAGGAATTCCATACTGCAAAAATGAAAGTATAAGGCTTCACATTACATGCTACACAACAGATAGATGTTGAGTGAATACAGCATAAGCCATTTGCATCATACTCCCTCCGTCCGAAATAACTATTCATTTTAGCTTATCTAAGATTCGATACATAGCTTTTGATATGTATCTAGACATACATATATCTAGATCCATAGCAAAAACTATGTATTTAGAAAAACTGAAAAAGCCATTACGAATAGTAATTTGGGACGGAGGGAGTACAAACAAAGAATAAGGGGAAAACAGGAGCACAGAACATTTGCTACTTTTGATCTATTATTGGTGGTAATTGATTTATCACAAGCTCTCAGGTGGTCAAAATGAAGCAGAGAATGCAACAGCGGCATCATAAAGTTGCATTGACACAAGGAACAGGCATAAGATTAAAATGGTCTAGACTCTAGACTACAAAAGTGCTATGCAAAATGCCATTAAAGGTAAGGGCAACTGAGCCATTTGTTCATGAATGTTAGAATCCATCCAAATTCAGGTCCGGTTTACAGTTGATAAAGAATTGCTTTAGTTTTAACAGTACCAAATGCAGTCATGCAAATGTTTGTTAGCAACACCCAGTGCAATCAGTATCTATAATATCATAACGTTAATAATGGAAAAATGATTGTTTATCGCACATGCCTAATGATCCAGGATATTGAAAGGAGTACACTGGTGCTGACCAGTATCACACGGAACGCGGTACCACGCGTAGTTCCGCATCCCCGGTTCGTGCGTCCTGATCGAGGGACGGGTTCGAGACAGATCGATGGCTGGGTCGAAGCAAGGGACGGCAGTTGGGACGTCGATCCCGTGCTTCTCGGAACGAGGTATTATATCCTTGAACGGGTACGATCAGTGAATTAGTTGGGCCATATTTGTTTTAATCAAGCAAGCACGTGAGCCCAAACTAGTAGCCCATAGCCTAGCTCTGATTTTTTGTCATCACCGGATGCTTACAGATGTGTTCTAATCCCATCCAAATGTTTCATGAACTCAATTACATAGCTAAATTTTATGGATCGTACCATATTATCGTTCCGAAAATAGTTGGTTCGCGTACCACATCTCGTACCAAACATTCCAAAGAAGTATACCCCACTCGAATTGGGAACACGAAATATATTGAACCACGTACCCGTTCCTCGAACCGGTCGAACCGGGAACTTTGTGACAATGGTGCTGACCAATCAGAGTATCTTATTAGGTGACTCTATGATAGGTAAAATAAATGGTGTGAAGGAGCCAAATTGCAGGAAGTGGCTTATAGGCCTAAAGCTATGTGTGATGTAGGTTAAACCCTCAACATCAGAAATCATATAATAGGTTTGCTTATTGTGCTCCTTGCATCAGCAACCCAAAACTGACATATTAGAGAAAACCAACCCAATATTCATAATTCAATTAGGCTCAGCTAAATGCCAAAAACAAATGAACAAACATGTGTAGAAATAAACATATCTTATTAGAGGAAAAAAGAATCCGCACCATAGAAGTGATCTGTTGTCAAGCTCTTGTTTAGGAACATCACGGCCCCGCATGGTCACCAAATCCAAAAATATGACTTTGTTCTCGCAGCAAATGACAACAAAGTGTCTTCCTCGTGTCGATGGTGCAGGCGCACTGAATGTGTTAGATTGTTGATTGACTGCCGTTGGGGCCTCAGAAGCAGCAGAACAATTGCGCCAATGTTGCCAAAAGCGAACATCATCATCATAAAAGGAAACCTGATTTACACTTGGGGAAGAACAGTAGGTCCATAGGGAGTCAGGTACATAGTATGCATGTGATCATCACGATCATATTATCAAACATTATCAGACAGAAAATGCAAATCAATACCTTCCCCCTCGAATGGCCTCTGTGGGCTTCCCTTTTGAATCTGCGCAAAACATTGTGAATGGGTGCGGTAAGCAAAAAAGAACATGTTACTTCCATTTGTCCGGCTCGAAAAAGGGTAATGAACAAAATGAAGATAACAACTAAATGACATGTATGACAAAAGTGGAAGGGATGGCAAACATGTAAAAGCAGAAATGACAAAAACAACAGTATAACTATAATAAACAAGGATCTCGAGGTCAAGGGTTTGGCATGTTGCAGATAAGTAAGTTTTGCAAACGACATTTGAAAACATAAAGTTTGGTGGTTATATCAGAACAATATGTAATACAAATTCTTGTTGCATTTGAACATAAGTGCAAGCCCAAGTACAAGTTCGATGAAATAATATGTTACCAATACACTACAGTAATATCAAGGTGTTGTTCCAACTAGCGATGATCACATGAGAAGAAGGTTATTGACCTAATTTACAGTTTATCCATAACTATGGGATCACCTTACTGCATGAAATTAATCAAAGTTATCTTGTTCTACAAGGGCAGAGAAATGACATGTCTGACAGAGCTAACTCGTGGTAACTAGTAGTTAAACAAACGCCCATTTTAACAAATTAAGCACCCGTCCATCACAATTCAGCAGGTGAATAGCATTAACACTAAGCATAGAGACCAACTGGCATGCCCAAACCACCAATTACAATACAAACGAGAATTTGTGCGACACGTACCATCTCCCTCAGCAAGCTTCTCGAGCTTCGCACCAACCAAGCGCCGTTCGTCAACGCCACCCGCCTTCAGTTCATAGATGACCTAAGGAATTCCAAAGCACCGTGAGATCAAATGAGCGATAAAACAAAGCTTCGAAGCGGGCTCTGTACAGCGAGATCAAATTAGCCGAGCGCTAGAGAGTCCCTAGAAGAAAGCTGAACCTGGCGGTGCTCCCAGTCCCAGACGGAGACGCGGTCGTTGGCGTCGGCGGTGACGAGCCAGGGGTGTGTGGGGTGGAGCTGGATCTTCACGACCTTGTCGCTCGTCGGCCGGAACGCCCGGAGGCGGAGCATCTCGCCGCGGCCGCCGCGTGTGGCGGCGGGGTCGTCGCGGGCGACAGGCGGGCGGGGGTGGTAGCAGAGATCTGGAGTCTGGAGATCTGGGGGAGGGAGCAAGGAGGAGGCAGTGATGTGTGGGGAGCTCGCGGGTGGTGGCAGGTCGGGAGATCTGAGTTGGGACCTGCAACTGCAACGGTGAGAGGGGAGAAAGGAAGAAAGAGAAGATGAGCGAGCGAGATGAGCTGGGAGAATGGGCTGATAGTGGGCCTGTTAGCTACGGCCATATTACAAGTTGAAACAGATGGGCCAAAATATTAATGGGCCTATATATCTTCTGGAAGATTTTTCCTATGAAACTATAACCCACTACTAGCCCAACAACAGCCCACTCAGCCCACCAAATTTTAATCTTAGTTTTCTCTTACCTCCCCCTCACACCCCGTGCACGCCGCCTACCCGCCGGGGACGCGCTGCCCCGCGTCGCCGCCTGGCCCCCGCGCGCCCTCGGTGCCCCGCGCCGCCGCCCCCGGCTCCCCGCGCGTGCGGCCGGGAGCTCGTCGGCCGGCGCCGCGCCGGTGCGAGGCCGCACCTCCGCGCCCGCACGACCGCGGTCGGCCGGCGCGCCGCCGCCGGTGGCGGTCCGAAGGTTGAAGAAGAGCAAAAAAAATGTTGGAAAAAATGTTGCAACATTTTTTAAAATGTTGATAAAAACATGTTAAAAAGTCAATATTTTAAAAAATATATTGGAACATTTGTTCAAAATATTGGAACATCGGAGAGAGCTAAAAAATGTTGTCCAACATTTTCAAAAATGTTGGAACATTTTCCGAAATGTTGACGAAAACATGTTGAGAAAATCAACATTTCTGAAAAATGTTGGAACATTTCTTAAAAATGTTGGAAGTAGGGTGGTAGAAAAAAAATAAGTAGGAGTTTTAGATGAGACTTAGTGGGTTGGAAGTTTCAACCCTTATCTACCTTCCACAAACCATATAGGAGCCCCCGGGCAGGCTTAGCAAAAGCCTTCAGGGCCGAAGTGTTGACGCAGTGTGTTTTTTTAGAATGTTGACGCGGTGTGTTCAAGGACAGCAGCTGCTGCGATGCCGCCGCCCGCCACTCCATCCATTGTCGAGGTTTTGACTTTCGGTAATGCTAGTGATACAATGTTCGACGCATCGGACACCCACTGCTGTCCGCGTCACCCGTCCGTCCTGCTTGCTTATCTGATTCGTACATGTTGCGTGCAACATACCTTAATGTCGCGACGGGAATTTCGCAACATGCCCTAATGTTGCGGTGCGGCGGAAACATCTGATGTTGCGTGCAACATACCCTAATGTTGCGACGGAAATTTCGCAACACGCCCTAATGTTGCGGTGCGGCGGAAACATCTGATATGTACATGTTGCGTGCAACACGCCCTAATGTTGCGACGGGGAGTTCCGCAACACGCCCCCAACACACTGATGTTTGGATGTTGCACGCAACAAGCTCGCAACATGTATACTGTGTCGGGGAGGAGGGAGGGGGCGCCAAGTTTTAATGTTGGTCGCAACATGCTTCGTAACATGGCAACATTATTCGCAACATGTTTCGTAACATTAACACCAACATTTTTTCGATCCGACGGCTGAGAGTTTTCCTTATTCGAATCGGATGGTCGGGGAGGTGTCCGATGCTAGCGCCCGGAACGGACGTCCGGGCGCTAGCAGCTCCATTTGACTTTTGAGCCACACCCACCCCACCCCTGGATAAGTGTGTGCGTGCATGAATTTATTTATTTATTTATTTATTATGATTTCTCAAAATATATAGCTCAGTAAAAATTTTGTAAAACTATACTGATGCCTCCATTTCAAATGGCGATAGCATCGCAACCGGCTCCTACCGCCATTTGAAACGGCAACAATGAACAGTAAAGCCGCCGAGAGACTGTAGCTCTTCCAACCGCCATTTCAAACGGTGGTAGGGACTAGTCCATTTTCAAAAAATCACAATTTTTTATAAACTTAAATAGAGATAAATTTTATATGAAAATTGTAGCTTTCAACGAGATCTACAACTTTGTAGTTCAAACTTTTTTTCATTTGAAGTGGTCTTCATGCTCAAATAATCGACATACTATCAAGATCCAAAATTTGATAATTAAATCTAAACATTGTATCAATCATTTGAGCGTCAAAATGAATAATTGTATCAATCATTTGAGTCTTGTGGGAGAAAGCTAGGCACGGTGAACATCATGAGCGTGAGAGAGCCTCCGTCCCCACCACCTCCGCCACCGTCGTCGTGCCCCACGCCGGCGGCGACCGGCACCCCTCCCTCTCCGTCACCGCGCCCCACACCGGCGGCGGCCGACACCCCCTTCCTCTCCTATCCTTCCACCACCACCACCAGGAGGGCCCCCGCTCCATGCTATCTGCGTCGCAGGTGAGCGCCCTGTGGGCTCTAATGGGGATCCACCCCGACATGACAAGACCATGGAGAAAGGAAAAGCGGTTGCTGCCGCTCATCATGATGGAGGCAAGTGCTCTACTGGTAGGGGCATGAAGTTTCCCTGTACGCTGCTGCGCCCGCGTACTTTCAAGCTGCGGTTCCCGACATCGTCTGGTCAAGGCGCCGGAAGATGGTACAACGAGAAGAACATGCAGGGCACTGGCCAGCAGCCTTCTTCGTTGTGGGCTCGTCTGGGTAGTGCACCACGCATTCAAGACCGGGATGGAGGAAAGAGACCTCTGGGTAATGGAGGGTCTTGGTCCGAGATTCTCAAGGCCAAGGCTGGGGATCGCTGCTTCAATTGCCTTTCCGCTGGGCATCGCATTGATGTCTGACGTGACCCGCCGCGCTGTCTGCTTTGCTTCAAGTTTGGCCACAAAGCTCGCTGGTGCCGCTCTCCTCCACCACTTCCCTCGCGAGTTGCTGTTGATGCGCCCGCCCGTGCCCTAGCTGCTCGCGCGCTGCCCCTTTCGCCCTCTCCCACCTCTGCTCCACCTCCACCACCGCATCAGCCGCCCTCTTCCACCGCGTCGCCGCCTGTCTCTGTTCCATCTTGCTTGGCGACCGCGATCATGGAAGAAGATGGCAACGCCTTCCTCCATCGCATCCCAGGGGCTCCTGAGTTGCGCATTGGGCATCTGCGAGTCGGCGTCGCGTGGACTCAGGCTGTCCGTGATGCTGAGCACGACCTGGAGATCTGCACCCTCATCGTCGTGCCTCTGGACGCAAACGTGTGCCTGGAGTCATTGCGGATCAAGCGGGAGGCCATGCGGCAACTGGGCTTCCCCATCTTAGGCGTGGAGGTCTCTCGGCTCGCCAGCGCTACCTTCCTGCTTTGGTTCGATGCTCGCGACCGACAAAACGTTGCGTTCCGTCACGGCGGCTTCTCTGTCGGACATGTGCGGCTCCGTCTCCTGCCGTGGACGCGTCAGGTCAGTGCAACGGTTCTCTCGAGGTTCCAGTACAAGATCAGAGTGTGCATAGAGGGTATCCCTGAGCATGTTAGGTAGGCGAGTTCAGTTGCATCCTTGTTTCCCCGTCCGTCCTTCATTGATGATGAGTTTTGTGATATGGAGAAAACGGAGGAGGAGGAGTGTCTGCGTCTGTGGGTGTGTACTTTGGATCCAGAGGGGATCCCCATTTCCGCGACCTTGCAGGTTGAGGAGCCTGTCACCATACCTTAGGATGGGTATGCGGAGAGCCTCATTGAGATGGGCATGGCAGTAGGAGCAATTCGTATAGATCAAGCCGAGGTTTTAGATTATGAGCTGCTCATTCATGTTGATAGGGTTCTGGATTATGCACCTTTGCCTGCGAGTCCTTCCCACCAGAGCTATACCAGTCAAACTAGTGGCATCCCAGATGATGAGCTTGAGCCGGAATGGCTAGTGAAGTATCCTTTCATGTGGCGTCTGGGAGATCCGGATGATGATCGCCGGCATGCTCCGGAGAGGCGCCGTGCTTCTGTGTTTGAGAGGATTGGCAACATGGGCAGGGACCGGTCGCCGCCGCATGGGGGCAGCCCCTCCAGTCGCGACCTCCGGCAGTTTCCGCCGTCAGGCATGCATGACATGCCCGGTCTTCTGGGAGGAGGTCAGAACGGTGGCGATGGCAGACGTGGCTGAGGAGCTGGCAGGGCTCCTTTCCAGGGGCGTGCGCTGCATGCTTCGGGTGCCTCGGGCGGGTCCACAGGAAGACCGCTGGCAACTGTGGGGCCACTGGGTCAGAAGGTTGGCATGAGCCCTGATGGACAGACTCAGGTTCAACCAATGGAGAAGGTCAGAGAGGTCCTGTTTGAGGTTCCAGATGACAGCTTCCTTGTTCGTGAAATTTCGGCTCAGAAGGATAGGCGGGTGGACCTAATGACGGATGAGGCTGCTGGCTTCTTGTGCCCTGGAGTTCACCTTCCTGCAGGGGCACCGCGCTCGGTGGAGCCAACGGTACCCATGGCGGGATTGGTTGATGCTGCTGTTTTGGATGGGGCACAGGACACCGAGCATGCTGGCCGATCCACGCTGCGTCCGGACAAACTGAGTACACCAATGAAGGAGAAGGAGGCCCGTGACAAGGTACCAGAAGCCTTGGGTGTTGTTGCACATGCCGGCCTGATCAATGCTGAGCACACTGGCCTGCGCGACATGGGGTTGCCTGCTCCTACAGGGGGACATGGTGTGGAGGACAATATGGCAGGTGCGGTTCAGGGGGATCTCTCGGGGATGATCGCCGGAGCTGTGACGGACTTGGGGGATTCGGCGCTGGGCTTTGATGACGGCCCAGATGGCCTATCGGGCCTGGCCACTCTATTCCTCGTTGACGGGTGCCCTAATGGGCTGGAGAACAATGTTGGTTTGGGCTCTATGCCTTCTGATGGGCATGTTGTTCACGCGGTGGCACATTCGAGGCCTTTTGATCTCAACGTTGACTGCGTCGCGGAAGAAGATGTGCAGATACGGGAGGAGCGGGATGGTGCCAACATCGTCCTCAGGGAGCCGCTGGCGAATGCTGATGCCAGAATCAACGCGGATGAAAATACCCAGGGAGGGCCTCGATCTCAGATCAGGGCCTTTGCTAGGCTCGTCATTCCGCTACGGAAATCGCTGCTGTGCAATCCGGCTACCAGACTGCGGCAACCAACTCAGAAGAAGGCGACTGATGGCGGCGCTTCCTCGGCTACCATACCTCCAAGGCATGCTCCCAAGGTGAATTCTGCTATGTGCACCCTGTCTATCGAGGATCAAGCGGTTGCTTTGCTCATGAAGGCAGGGCGTGATCGGAAAAAGCGACAGGCCGTCGGTGGATGCCCACCAGATGTTCGGCGAAAAGTTTGTTAGTGCTCTGGAGGGGGAAACTGTGGCCGGCTTCTGTTCCACATTCGGTCTGCAGGAAGGTGGGGTGCCGGATCCATTGGCGCCCTCGCGATCGAGGCTGATGATTGATGAACAGCGACCTGCGCTGCGTGGCTGCCTGCGGCCGAGGCGTGCATCACTTCTGGTGCACGTGTATCTTAGGCGTCTTTAATGTCAGTTATGTTATTTCCTTCAGTTATTCAGGTTCTTGTGTCCCTCAGGTTGCTGTGTTCTACCTTGAGGAGTACTGATTGTTGTTATTCGAGTTCTGTGTGTGGCATTGTGTGCCCTATGCTTATAAAGGGCGGGAGGAGGAGTACCGGTTTCAATTATGAGTAATCAGAAAAGCTTGGTGTTTAATTGGAATGTTAGGGGGCTCAACAATGTGGTCAGAAGATAGGTGGTGAGAGACATGGTGTTTGAAAATAGAAGCACAATTGCATGCCTCCAAGAGACCAAGTTGGATTTCATTGATGAGGATATTGTTAAGGAAACTCTGGGGCCCAAATTTGCACAAAATTTCGCTTACCTGCCGGCAACACAAACAAGGGGATGGGTTCTTCTTGTTGTTAATGAGGATTTCTATTGCCTGAGTGACAAGGTGGGCGGGGAATTCAGTGCAGCAAAATTGGAAGCAAACACTTCAGTGGAGTGCCGACCATACACCCCTGGGTACCCATACAAGGAAGAATACGAACTCATACCATAAATCCTTGTAATCCTACTAGGACTCGCACCATGTAATTCTACTAGGACTCCTATCTTGTAATCGACTAGGAACCTGCCCCTGGACTATATAAAGGAGGGCCGGGTACCTAGGAGGATAGGTGAATCCCTCAACCCCTCCGGGAAACACCCAAGCGCAGGACGCCATACATGATACCCAAGCAGGACGTAGGGTCCGCTACTCCGGCGGCCCGAACCTGTATAAATCTGTGTCCCGTGTCCTCGCGCATACCTTCGAGTTCTAGGTCTGGCGATCCTCCACCGCACAATCTACTACCTCGGGTACCCCCTTGGTAGGCTCATTCTACTCTTTGATCTTGCTCCGAAGAATCTGCAGAAAATCCGAAGAAATAATATAGGACTGCGATTTGCAAAAGTCGCGTCCTATATGGATGTAGCTCCCGAGCCTTAGTTCGAATTAACAATTCAAGCTGAGGGTCAATTAGTAGTCTTCGTCAAATAATCCCGTAAAATCCTAAGAAAAACTTAAGGACACCTGGCACGGAGCCCCCGAGCCTTGAGTCGAGTACTTTCTCGTTCTTGGAAACTCACTAGACGCGGAGGATTATCAGCACTATACTCCTGGATAGCTGTAGGAATTCCGTGAAGATTCTTGAAGATCTTCTGCAGTCTTTCCATCACGAGATCATCACTGATCTCCTCAGCAGACAGCCTCGAGCCATCATCAACTCCCGTGTACTCGAACCCAAGATGCTCTCGCTGCATCAAGGGTTGTACTCGCCGCTTCATGAAGCTGAAGGCTACCCTTTCAGCTGTCAAGCCTTGCGCCTTCTTCTGCGCAATCTTCGCCAACAGCTCTGGAATACTAGGACTCGTACCATGTAATCCTACTAGGACTCCTACCTTATAACCGACTACGCACCCACCCCGTGGACTATATAAAGGAGGGCTGGGTACCTAGGAGGAGGAGGACAATCCCTCCGGGGACAACACCAAGCGCAGGGCGCAATATACTACACCAAACAGGACGTAGGGTAGCTACTCTGGCTACCCGAACCTGTATAAATCTGTGCCTCGTGTCCTTGTCTTTACCTTCGAGTTCCAGGTCATGGCGATCGTCCACTATCTACCCTCTGACGAGTACCCCTATGGAAGTTGCCGGATATAAAACTCCGACATTGGCGAACTCATACCATAAATCATTGTAATCCTACTAGGACTCGTACCATGTAATCCTACTAGGACTCCTATCTTGTAACCGACTAGGAACCCGCCCCCTGGACTATATAAAGGAGGGCCGGGTACCTAGGAGGACAGGTGAATCCCCCAACCCCTCCGGGGAACACCCAAGCGCAGGGCGCCATACATGATACTCCAAACAGGACGTAGGGTCCGCTACTCCGGCGGCCCGAACCTGTATAAATTTGTGTCCCGTTTCCTCGCGCGTACCTTCAAGTTCTAGGCCTGACGATCCTCCACCGCACAATCTACTACCTCGGGTACCCCCTTGGTAGGCTCAGTGGCCAAAACACTGACAGCTGGCGCGCCAGGTAGGGGATTCTAGTAGGAGTGTGTCTTGAAAAAATCAACACCGGTCCCCACATCTCTTGGAAGATAAATCGGGAAGCAAATCAGTACTCCATGCGGATCAAGACAGGAAGCTACGTGAAAAGCAATTTTGCTGCCACGAAGCCTTAAAAAAATTGGATTCCAATCCTGTTATGCGCACACAAGCTACAGCGCCGTGCTTGG
Organism: Cenchrus fungigraminus; assembly: GCA_036936925.1. NCBI lineage: Eukaryota > Viridiplantae > Streptophyta > Magnoliopsida > Poales > Poaceae > Cenchrus > Cenchrus fungigraminus. The sequence continues at coordinate 37,403,650 of CM072779.1, read as the reverse complement.
AATTTCAATTTCGGGGAGATCGTAACAGCCACACGAAGATGTACCAGGCAGCCTCCAGAACATCGCTTGGTGCACACATAAGGTGTATGCAAGTACGACTGCTTTGACTACACCGGTGTCGGCTGCACTGGCTCTACTTCAACCATGTTGTGCACCACGTCGCATCAACTCAACAATGTCGTGCACCACGACTACTCGCCGTCCGGTTGCACCGGCTCTACTGTGCCTATGCCGTGCATCCGGACGCGCCGTCTCGTCGCTCGACTACTCATCATCCGGTCACACAGCCATGCGCCGCCGCGACATCATCCTGCGGCCACATAGGCTCTACCTCGACTACGCCGTGCACCGCCTCGACATCATCTCGCTGCTGCACCGGCTCTTCCTCGACAATGCCGTGCGCCGCCATGACATCGTCTTGCGGCTGCACCGGCTCTATTTCGATAACGTCGTGCGCCGCCCCGTGACATCATCCTGCGGCCGCACCAGCTCTTCCTCGACAATGCCGTGTGCTGCCACGACATCGTCTCGTGGCTGCACCGGTTCTACCTCGACAACGCCGTGCGCCACCGCGACATCGTCTCGCGGTCGCACCAGCTCTACTTTAACTACGTCGTGCACCGCCTCGACATCGTCTTGCGGCCACACCAACTCATCGTGGACTACTTCGGCTACTCTTCTCGACTAGTTTCTACTAGAAAACTAGTCGAGAATGGTTTCTACGCCCCCCACAACTAGTCGGACCCACCTCCGACTAGTCGACTTCGTCAACACTCGTCCACGAGTTCATTCAAAATCCGCTCCGGCGGTACAAGCCGACTTCAGTCGCATCTCCAGACCGCTCCTGCGGTATCAGTAAGTCATTTATTTTAAATGATTACTTTTTTCTTCTCCTTTAGCTTGTTTTGCGCATGCAGGACAACACGCCAAGGACTACTCATTTGTGTACGCTTCTCAACGGATTTTTTCACGAGAGCTGCACTCTGCCGACTACTTTTTGGACATATCAACAAGTCACCACGAGCTCACTCCATCAACGCGAGGGCTATCCCGAGGAGGCAACTTCTAAAGTCCACTCCGCGTGGCAATCTAAAGTCGACTTACTCAAGTCGCATCTCCAAGTCGACTACTCTAGTCGCATCTTAAAGTCGATTTCTAAAATCGCATTTTCAAAGTCCGCCCTGCGCGGCACAAAGTCGACTTACTCAAGTCGCAATCTAAAGTCCGTTTTGCGCGGTAATCTCAAAGTCCACTCCGCGTGGCAATCCAAAGTCGACTCCGGTCGCACCTTCGCCCGACGGCATACTGCGTGTGTAAGCTTCGATGGAACCTAGTTGTAAGTGGCCCTCGCGTCCTGGCAACGATGGTACCTAGCTGCACGCGGTCTTCATGCTACGTACCATGGGTCTGAAACGCATGGCCCTAAGTACTCTCGCTCTGCCCACTTACCCTGAGTCTCTCTGTTACCGTGTTGATCCATACTCTAGGTCTCCCTGTTACCATCTAATCCTTACTCCAGGTTCCTGCTTCTATGCCGATCTCAGGCTGTAAGTGATTCTCAGGTACAGGCGACTACCTAGTTGTAAACAGTTTTCGGATCCAGGCGACTACTCAGCTCTAAGCAGCTTTCGGGCCTGAGCTACAACTCTCTAGGCAGCTACGGTTGCCACTACTCGTAGGGGATCAAGACAATCCTCTCCAGACAGTTTCGGCTGTGACTACTCGTGGCTTCGGCTGCGATCACTCGTAGGGGATCATGATAATCCTCTCCAGGCAGTCTCATTCTGCGAACTCGTAGGGAGTCATGACAACTCTCTCCAGACGACTCCGTGTCGTATAGAGCAATAAGTGGCACATGCTGTCCATGTCTCTATTTTTAAGAGGCTTCGGCCTAGAGTAACACCCTTCATAGTAGGGTCTCAGTGGAACTCTCATACAAGTTGCTGCTACAGCAAGGATGAGTTCATCACACTGTCTCTTACGGTCTTACTCGTTCTTCGGAACATCCTTGCGAGTACTCTCTCACTAGGCTCATAGCCTCAGAGGTACTTAAGGCACTGTTACTCAATAATGTATCCAGACATTGTCAACTCAATACAATGTGCTTGCGAGTACTCTCTCACTAGGCTCATAGCCTCAGAGGTACTTAAGGCACTATTACTCAATAGTGTATCCGGACATTGTCAACTCAATATAATGTGCTTGCGAGTACTCTCTCACTAGGCTCGTAGCCTCAAAGGTACTTAAGACACTATTACTCAATAGTGTATCTATATGTTGTACTCGATGCAATGTATTTTTTTCAGACGTCTCCGGAGGCAAAATAATTTGTTTTTTCTGTTTTTTAATTCACTTTTTTGCCTTCCGGAACGTGTTCTTTGGCTTTTCAGCTTTGTGTTTCAGGTTTCTTTCTTGGCTCGAAGTACTCAAAGTCAACTTCGGTCGCATTCTAAAGTCTGTTCCGCGCAGCATAAAGTCGACTTACTCAAGTCGCATCTCTTAAGTCGACTTACTCAAGTCGCATCTCAAAGTCGACTTACTCAAGTCGCATTCTAGAGTCTGCTCCGCGCAGCACTAAGTCGACTTACTCAAGTCGCATTCTAAAGTCTGCTCTGCGCAGCACAAAGTCGACTCCGGTCGCATCTAAAGTCCGCTCTGACGGCATAAAGTCGACTACGGTCGCGTCTAAAGTCCGCTCTGACGGCAATATTACTACTCGAAGACAACTCGAGAAGTCTCTGTTAGTTCTTCAGCTCGGGGGCTCAACTCCAATTACTACTCGACGTGGTTCAAATAGCTCACTTGGCTCATAATCTCGGGGGCTGGATGCTACAAGAGTACTCATATGACGGCTTTCGTGAACTGAAGACCCTTGGATTGATTATCTAATCACTTCAAGGCTCGAGGGCTACTATGCTACAACCATCAACCTCTTTTTTCAAGACGGAAGATGCAGATTCTAGATTGACCCTCAGCTTGATTCTACGATTCAAACTCAGGCTCGGGGGCTACACTCCAAATGGAGTGCGATTTTTGCAAATCGCACCTCCATATAGATCAAGACTTCAAGACAAGATGGGTATCTTTTGGAGACTTCCTGGGTTAGAACTCGGGGACGCCTGGGAACTACTCGGGGATGATTCAAAAGTACTCATAGGTGAACTAGAGCACATTCCACTCTTTCCGAAATTCAAGTACTATTGAAGACTTCGGCTAGCAGTACTCGAAACTACTCGACGAAGCTTCAAGACTACTCGAACTCGCTGCTCAAGACTACAAAGTGCTCGGGGGCTTGTCGACCATACACCCCTGGGTACCCATACAAGTAAGAATACAAACTCATACCATAAATCCTTGTAATCATACTAGGACTCGTACTATGTAATCCTACTTGGACTCCTATCTTGTAACCGACTAGGAACCCGCCCCCTGGACTATATAAAGGAGGGCCGGGTACCTAGGAGGACAGGTGAATCCCCCAACCCCTCCGGGGAACACCCAAGCGCAGGACGCCATACATGATACTCCAAACAGGACGTAGGGTCCGCTACTCCGGCGGCCCAAACCTGTATAAATCTGTGGCCCGTGTCCCCGCGCGTACCTTCGAGTTCCAGGTCTGGCGATCCTCCACTGCACAATCTACTACCTCGAGTACCCCCTTGGTAGGCTCAGTGGTCAAAACACTCACATGGAGGATTGGTGGTTGACAATTGTTTATGGTCCACAAGGTGACAGCGAAAAATTGGGGTTTATGAATGAATTGAGGAATATAAGGCATATGTTCGGGGAACGTTGGCTGGTCATAGGAGATTTTAATCTCATTCTTCAGGCTCAAGACAAAAGCACTGACAACCTAAACCGGCGCCTCATGGGCTCGTTCAGGAATCTGGCAAATGATCTGGAACTCAAAGAGCTAAGCCTTCAATGGAGGAGGTTCACTTGGTCAAACAATACGACACAGACGAGAATAGATAGAGCTTTTTGTACAATTGATTGGGATATCATGCTGCCCAACTGTCGACTGCAAGCCATCTCTTCTGCAGTCTCAGATCATTCACCACTGTTACTTGTCGGGAATGCTACAGGAGCTTCCTACAAGGGCTTTCGCTTTGAGGTGTTCTGGCCAAGATTGAGTGGTTATACTGAGGTGGTAAAGGAAGCCTGGGATCGGGATGTACAGGTTCACAACCCTTTCTTGCACTTGCACATTAAGTTGCAATGTACTGCGAAACTCTTAGACAGTGGACAAGATCAAGAATTGGGAATAACAGACTGCTGCTTTGTACAGCCAAGAAGTTGATTGCGATCTTGGATGCGGTACAGGAGCTTAGGCCACTAAGTGCAGAGGAAATTCAGCTTTGAAAAGATTTAAAAAGCAGATTCCTAGGTATGACTGCAATTGAAAAACTCAGAGCTAAACAGAGGGACAGACTATCTCACATGAGGGCAGCCGACACTCATTCCAAACTCTTCTTCTTGCATGCCAACAGTAGAAAGAGGAAAAACTTCATTCAAAAGCTTTCCACTGACAATGGAATGGTTCACACCCACAGTGACAAGGAAGATGTCATCTTCAAGCACTTCAGGGGGCACTTGGGGCAGCAACAGCAGCGCTCCCACACTCTGAATTGGGAAATCCTTGCACTGAGAAAATTGGAAGCTAACTCCCTTGAAGAGGTGTTCACCGAGGAAGAGGTGCGAGCTGTAATTTTAGACCTTGCCAATGATAAGGCGTCGGGACCGGATGGGTATATTGGGGCGTTCTTCAAGTCAGCCTGGGACATTATCAAGTCAGACATGATGGTGGCGGTTCAGTTCTTCTTCATGCAACATGATCATCACTTCAAACACTTGAATGAGGCTCACATGGTGCTGATACCGAAAAAGAAGTATGCTTTGTGCCTAGGGGATTATAGGCCCATTAGCCTTACGCACAGTGTGGCAAAGATTTTCTCCAAATTGTTGGCAAACAGGCTGGCACCTCATCTTAACTTGCTACTGTCGAGATCCCAGAGTGATTTCATTAAAAAAAGGAGCATTCAGGATAATTTCCTCTTCACCCATAATCTTGGGCGGGCCTTGCACAGAGCTAAGAAACCTGCACTATTCATGAAGCTTGACATTGTTAAAGCTTTTGATAGTGTAAGATGGGATTATCTCTTCGAGGTCATGCAACAAATGGGGTTCGGACCGAGGTGGTGTAGCTGGGTTTCTATTCTTTTATCAACGGCTACCACATCGGTCCTACTGAATGGTGCACGAGGGCCCTAGTTCAGACACTTTAGGGGTCTTCGTCAGGGAGACCCCTTGAGTCCTTTGCTCTTCATCATAGCAATGGAACCTTTACAGAAGATGTTTGATGTGGCCACTGCTGACGGCATGTTGACACCGATCCAACACAGACAGTGCTACGAGGGTGCGGATGAGTCTCTATGCTGATGACGTGGCTGTCTTTCTGAACCCGGATAGAGAAGAAATCGGGGCAACTAATGAAATTCTAGAGCTTTTTGGTCTTGTGTCGGGGCTGATTACCAACAAGGAAAAGAGTACGGTTTACCCGATCCAGTGTAATGGTGTTGATCTCTCTGATGTCCTCGAATCCTTCCACTGCCAGGTCAAGAGTTTCCCATGTAACTACCTGGGATTGCCACTGCATACTCGAGCATTGAGGCGAGTGGAGATTCAACCACTCATTGATAAAGTGGCTTCCAGGCTGTCTGCATGGAAGGGGAAACTGATGAACAAAGCGGGAAGGCTAATTTTAATCGACTCGGTATTGTCTGCCATCCCAACGTATTATCTCACTGTTTTTCCCTTGCAAAAGTGGGCTGTTAAGAAAATTGACAAGACTAGGAGGTCTTTCTTGTGGAAGGGATCGGAAAATGCAAATGGAGGGCATTGCCTGGTGAGTTGGGGAAGAGTAATGAGACCGAAAAAGCTGTCAGGCCTGGGCATCATTGATCTCGACTTGTTCAGTAGGGCATTGAGGCTAAGATGGTTATGGTATGCCTGGCAGGATCCTGAAAACCGTGGGTGGGGACTGAGCCCCCGGTGAACGAAATGGACCGACAGCTGTTCAGAGCTAGCACGGTTGTCACCTTAGGGAACGGCCTCAAGGCGGAGTTCTGGAATTCGTCATGGCTGAATGGGGTCGCACCGAGGGATTTGGCACCGAACCTATACAAATTGGCTTGGAGGAAGCATAGAAAGGTGTTTGAGGAACTGGTAAACGCCAACTGGACACGTGGCCTTTGGTGAATGTCTACTGCCCTGGAGATGGCGGAATCTGTGGAGCTTTGGGATCGAGTTCAAGAGGTGCAACTCAGTGACAATCCGGATGAAATGCATTAGCGGTGGACGGCAACAGGCGATTACACTGCCAAGTTTGCCTACAATATTCAGTTCTCTGGCTCCTTTTCACGGGTAGACAGTCAGGTGCTATGGAAGGCCCCCATGGAAGGTAAACATAAATTCTTTGCATGGTTGTTGGTGCAAAGCAAGATTCTGACCGCCGACAAGATGCTGCTGAGGAATTGGGACTGCAATCCTTTATGTGCGCTCTGTGGCTCTCAGCCGGAGACGGTTGCTCACCTATGTCTGCACTGCCCCTACGGGGTTCAGGTCTGGAGTTTGGCAAATGTCTGGTCTAGGGATCTAATTCAGTTGCTGCCGGTCAACTGCACAATTGAAGATTGGTGGAGAGTTTCCTTGAGGGCCTTGCCTAAGGCACAACGAAGAGCAAAAGCTGCGACCTTGATATATTTTGCTTGGAACATTTGGAAGGAGAGGAACAGACGTGTTTTTCAGGGGAGGGCTTCAACACTGATGCAAGTGTTCCACACAACGAAAGATGAAATGCAGCTTAGACAGGAGGCGTTTCGGGTGAACCGTGGGCCGCCGGTCGTTTAGTTTCTATCCCATGATAGGCCTATCTTTGCGAGCACCGAGTTTTTTTATTTTCATTATGTAATCTCTGTTATGTAAACCTGGACTTTCTTCTCCTTCTTAAATGATGCGGTAGTGCTCCTGCCTTTACTTAAAAAAACAAAATGAATTCAAATGGATACGGTTTGAACTACAAAGTTGTAGACCTGGTTGAGATACACAATTTCGGTGTAGAGTTTACCTCCATCCGAATTATATGGAAACGTTATTTTTTTTGAAGATATGTTGTTGAGAGAGAAAATCTTGTCAAATTTTAGATATGAATATAATATCAATTATTTGAGGATCTAAATGATTTCAATGACAAAAGTATGAACTACAAAGTTATTGCTCTCGACGAAAGCTAAAATTTTTGTATAACTTTTATCTGCATCCGAGTATCATATGAAAGAAATATGTTTTGTTAAAAAATATGTTGTCAAGAGAAGAAACATATATGTCGACTTTGAGCATCAAAATGAATTTAAATGAACAAAATTCGTACTACAAAGTTGTAACGAAAGATACAATTTTCATATAAAATTTATGTCCATCCGAGTTTATAAAAAAAATTATGATTTTTTGAAAATGGACTTTCCTACCGCCGTTTCAAATGGCGGTAGAGGCCCGATAATACCGTCATTTGAAATGGCCTCCGTATAAATTTTTAAAAGAAAACGTAAAAAATAAATATAAAAAATCAAACTTCAGCAGGTTTTGGGCCGGAAATGTGTAGCCCGCCTTCGATGTTAGGCCCAAATGATGGGCAGATGGCTTTAGCAAATGAAAATCGTTGGAGCCCTAAAAAAATGAAAATCGTCGGATCACAACGAATGAAAGGTTTCACATAGTAGCATTTATAACTAGTAACCACATGTATGGTCGGTAAAGAAGAACTTAGCTCCTTTTTCTCACTGTACTTTTAAATTTTAATCTGTGCCGTTATTTATTTATTGGACCACCTTTTCAACTTGAGGCTAACTCAAGTACTCCACCATGAGCCAGATCGGCTGGTCAAGAACAAGAAAGCAAAGAAGGTGAAGCGACAGGCATTAGATACTAACAGATACATTACATGAGCTACACCAGAATAGGGCGAACCAGGACACGGTAATCCACTAAATAATCCGTTACCTGAGAACACGTGTGTGTAACGTGCCACTGAAAGTGAAGCAACCACCTTTACTTAGCTGTCACACAGGCCACAGGGGGACACCTGAACTTTCGAGAAAGCAAAGGTGATAGAAACGTAAACGTACGGCAGAGGGGGGACATGCATGCAGCACTGGTACTAGCCTGCTCGTAGGATGTTGCCGCCTCTCTTTTTACTAATTTCCGCAACAACCTGTATATACTGTGTGGCGGTTGGGTGCGAAAAGAAGATGCATTGCACTAACAGAAATGATGCATCGTCATCGATCTGTACAAAGATATCGACGGGTATCGATCATCGAGCATTAACGACGCGATGGCGAGCGGTGGCCTAAAGTTAAGTTTCACGTGATCATGCATCTGTGTTTCGATCGGGGCAACGATCATATCGATCGGTGTCGCCTTATCAGTACGCGCGCGCGATCGGCGCGGCGCGCTCCGTCATCTCGATCGGGCCGGCCGGTCCTCTCTCCATCGAGGCATGCATGCAACCGAACGACGACGACGACGCGACGCCCCATGTTCGTTCTTAATTTCATATGTGCGGTGCGGTGGTAGATAAGGCGCAGCTTTCATGCTGATAGCCCTGATATTGTGTGGGACATGCATGTAACCAACAACCGTCAACCGGTGCACGAGGACGGGACTACTACTGAGTACTGACCTGCAGTGAGCGTCGTCGTCGTCGTTTGTAGATAAATCGCGGCGATTCCCAATGCACAATGCATGCATGTGAATGATGGCGTCTCGTTCGTCTTTAACTTGGTCGTCGTCGGCAGATGCAATGCACTAAGTCAGAATCGATTTGTACTAGCACATAACAATTAGCGTGTTGGCGGGCACAATTGGCACCCGCCAGCACAGTGGTGCGCGGGGGCGCCAGGTCTGTATCCGCCAGGGGTAAAGACACAGTGCTGGCGGTCGACATAAGCCAGCCGCCAGCACAGATCGAAGCACCAGTGCTGACGGTTGTCTAATGTCGCCCGCCAGCACTGTGCACAGTATAACTGTTCCGACACCTTCTTTTCCCAGCCAACCTTCCATTGGAGCTTTGTCCGAGTGGAGCTCGGGAAAAGCTCCAAAAACACCAAATCAAGGGGGAAGGTTTTGCTCTTGTTTTCCTTGGAGGAGGTGGCTATATAAGGTGAGTTTTTGCTATTCCAACCTTCTTTTTCACCTTTAATCCATCATTTCTAGCTTATCTCTAGAGATCTAGACCTAGGGTTAGCAAGGGAGAGGGAGGAGTGAAGAGAGAGAAAATGAACTAATGATTTATTTTTTAAGAATAATTATATATGTGACTAATATAATCATTGTAGTGATATGTTTGTCATTTTATCATTAGTTTTTATTATTAAATAAAAATCTAGATTGAGTTTTCTTTTATTTATTATAATTCAAGAATTTAAGTTAGTATATATATTTGAGTTTAATTGAGGTTTTAATTGTTGTGACTCATATATTTACATGTATATCATTAAATTAGTTTATAAAATGTAGATTTATTTTTTTAAGTTCTTTAAGATGTTTGACATTTTTTATCAGTTTCATAAATTAAAATTATAGAATAAAATATCGTTTAATTTTTTACATATTAATTAGTTTCTAAGATGTAGAATTATTTTATAGGTAGTTCAAAATGGATAATAGAGCATGGATGTATGGCACACAAAGACATTCGTCTACATTCATGTCCGAGTTATCAAAGTTTCTCGAGGTTACGAAGAAGCATGCCCAAATTTGCAAGACAAAGCAAATACGTTGTCCGTGTTCTGACTGTTGCAACAAAGTAGTTTGGGAAGATATTAATATCATGAAGATGCATTTGGTAAAGCGAGGTTTTGTGAAAGGATACACAACTTGGTCCCACCATGGTGAAGCAGTAACTACTGTCAACAATGCAAGCACCGACACTAGGTATGATGAAGTGGGTGGCGAAGATGAAGATGAAGATGAAGATAAAAATGATCATGTCATGATGGATGATGTTTTTGACTGTGGAGATCGAAATGGCGATCAAACAGATGCACCACAGGTGGACGATGCACCACAGGTGGACGAGGAATGTGATGTTGATATGGAAGAAATGTTACGCCACATTGAACCGGAGGTGTTGCTAGGGAGTGCTAAAGGGTTAGAAAATTTTGAGACACTTAAGAAGGCAGCAAAGGATCGTATGTATGAGGGTTGTGGGAAGGAGTGGACAGTGTTGCGTTTCATCATCCAGCTTCTGATTGTGAAAGCTAAATTTGGATGGTCGGACAATAGTTTTAACGAACTCCTTACTTTGTTGGCCAAGCTGCTCCCGAAGCCAAATTTAGTGCCAAACAACACATATGAAGCAAAGAAGATTATCAACCCATTGAAGATGCGAGTGCAAAGAATACACGCATGCAGGAACCATTGCATATTGTACCGCAGTGACTATGCAAACATGCAGAAGTGTCCAAATTGCGATGCTAGCCGATACAAAAGCAATGCAGATTTTGATGCGGAACGTGTCGCTACCTCGAAAGGCACGAAGAGGAAGATGGGTGGAAAGAAAAGTGTAGGCGCTCAAGTGGAGGATGAGTCTAGTATTGGTACTGACACAGCTGGTCAATGTAAAGTCCCTGCTTTGTGAAGAAAATTACGGAGCCATTCATCGTGGAACACATAAAACAGATTAGTGAAGAAAATGATGGTCGGTCCGATGATTGGGTCCTCAATGAGCAAAAGCGTTGTTTCCCATCCTGGTTAAAAGAACATGGGCATCTATTTGAAGACGATGCAGTAATGACCAGATTAGCGTCCGGCCCATCAAGTAATGTCACCTCATGGCAAGCATACGAAATTAATGGGTACACCTTTTATACCAAGGCAAAAGACAACAAGAGTGTCGCTTATCAAAACAGTGGTGTTCGCATAGATGCGATTGATGCCTGCGGAAACAACAACACTTTCGACGGTTTCATAGAGGAAATATGGGAACTTAACTATGGAGCGAATATCCCTATCCCCTTGTTTCGGTGCCAATGGGTCAAACACCCGAAGGGCATTACAGATGACAACTATGGGCTGACACTTGTAGACTTTGCCAATGTAGGTTACAAAGATGACCCATGGGTACTCGCTGAGCGTGTTGCACAGGTTTTCTACATAGCTGATCCTATGAATGTAAAGAAGCACATTGTCGTCTCCGGAAAACAAAGAATTCTTGGAGTTGAAGGTGTAGTTGACGTTGAGGATTACAATCAGTATGATGAATTAGTCTTGTTCAAAGATCATGAAAAAAGAATCAAAAGAATTGAAAGTAGCATTCCTAAATCGGAGAAGCCATGGTTACGTACAGACTGCGAAGGAAGAATTGTTAAAGGATAAATTAGACTTCTTATTAGCACTTGTTATGACGACATTTTGAAGTCATTATTAATATGTCCCATGAGTCACATTTGAACTAAGTTTTTCAAAAAAACAATTTTTTATGAGCTCACAAACTTCCTAAATAAAATTTGAAATATTTTGTTAGAGTTGTGGAAGTTTGGGACATATTTCAACAAGTTTGAATAAGATTTTAATTTTTTTGATTTTTCAAAATTCAAAACGCTGGCGGGTGCTTAAGCCACCCGCCAGCACTGATGCACACTGCTGGCGGGTGGCTTAAGCGCCCACCAGCACAGATGCTCACCGCTGGCGGGCGCTTATGTCACCCGCTAGCACAAATCTTCCTATATAATGCAGCAACGTGCTGAAATTTTCTAAGTGTTGGCGCGGAATCGAAACGACGCCGGGAGGCTGCCAAAATTTCCTGCGCCCCCCGCCGCCGCCGTCAGCTCCGCCGCCATCGTGCACGCCGGCCGCCTCCTCGCGCAGCGCCGTCGCTTCCCCGAGGACTGCCGCCGTTCTCCCGTCGCGCCGTCGTCGCGTCGTCTCCCGCCGCCACGTCGCCTCATCCCTCCGCGCCGACCGCCTCCCTTTTGCGCCGGCCGCCTCCTCCCTCCGTGCTGCTCAGGATGGCTGCCTCCCCGCACGCCGGCGACGACGCGGCCCCCGCCGGCCCGTAACCACCGCCGCCGACTAGTGCGGGCGGAGGATCCGAGGCCGGGGACGGGGCCTCCGCCGCCGTGCCCCATGCGGCCCCTGCCCTGGACGGGGACGGGGCCGCCGGCACCACCGCCCCCGTGCCCCACGCCCAGAACGGGGACGGGGCCGCCGGTGCTGATGCCGCTGCCGACGCCGCTGCCACCGCCGCCGCGACGGCTCCGGGGTTCGTTTTTTTATTTTGTTGCTCCGGATTCATTTTTTTATGTGTTAAAAATTTTAGATATGTATAAATATAGATATAAATATAGATATGTATGAATATATGAATAAATATAGATATGTAATTTAGTTTTCTATGTACAATTGTTTATGGATTGCAAAAAAATTATGGATTGTAAATATAGAAATGCATATTCATATATATATGGAAAATTCAAACATATTTATGGATTGTAAATATAGAAATGCATATTCATATCTATATGGAAAATTCAAACATATTTATGGATTGTAAATATAGAAATGCAAATTCATATCTATATGGCAAATTCAAACATATTTATGGATTGTAAATTAAGAAATGTAAATTCATATCTATATGGAAAATTCAAACATATTTATGGATTGTAAATTAAGAAATGTAAATTCATATCTATATGGAAAATTCAAACATATATTATGGATTGTAAATTAAGAAATGTAAATTCATATCTATATGGAAAATTCAAACATATTTATGGATTGTAAATTATTTTGTTAATTAATCAGCGGTAATCTGAAAAACAAACATGTGAACAACATATTTTGTTAATTACAGTGTGGAATCCTCAGATGATTCCAGTGATTTTAATGGAGACTATGAAACTCCACCTGAGTACGAACCAAGCGTACCGCGGCCACGCAGGCGTCTAGAAGATGAAGATCTTGACTATGAACCAAGCGGAGATAATGAGGTCTGCATGCACATTCAGTACGAATAATGTATGTTGTTCAAATTTAGTTATACTGAAAATGATGTTTTCCCTGTAGAACGATGAGAGATCCCCGCGACGACGACGTCGTAGAGCACCTACCATTGTTGTTCAAGAGGCAGAAGGTTCAGGACCACAACCTTCGGGTACTATTGTTTCTAGTAGTAACCCGAAAAGGAAACGTGGGCAACGAAGAAGAAACCAGATCCCTGATAGAGGACAACTTGTGATAGAACAATTGGGTGACAAAGGCGAGCCCATTGCACCTGAGAACGTAGGTGCTAGGTTTCGGAACGTCGTTGGTGCAAGTGTCAGGGACATCATGGCGTCCTGGATCACAACTGATAATTGGAAGAAGGTGCCTAAGGCTACAGAGGATGTATTGTGGGCCAAAGTGAAAGAAAAGTTCCTTTTTCCGGAAGGCACAGAGAATGAAAGTAGAAAGTATGATGAGAGCTTTTGTGGAAGAACTCTCAGAAATTGGAAGTCTGTGCTTAACACTGAATTTGTTAAGAAAGACAAGGATGCTAGGGATGTGTATGGAAACATCCCGCTAAATGTGTGGGAAGAATTCAAAGAGCAGAAGAGAACAGAGGAAGCTCTAGCTCAGAGTCTCCAAGCTCAGGAGAAGGCTAAGAAAGCTGCTGAGAACCCACATCACTTGGGTTCGGGAGGATATGCTGCCAAGTTAGCAAAATGGAGGCAGGAGGAAGAAGAAAGGAGGGTAGCTGGTTTAACAGAGTTGTTTGAAGGCATGGATGAGCGCAGCAGGAATTGGTGCCTTGCTCGAATTCCTACTGTGAAACCTGACGGCACGGTGACATTCGAGAAGCCCACAATAGAACAGATCTATGAGAAGTTGGGAGAGCTCGCCGAAATGCAAAAGAAAGGTCTTTTCAAGCCTGACAGGCAGAACGATATGCTAACCGCCGCGATCGGTACCCCTGAGCACTCTGGGCGTGTTCGAGGGATGTCATCTACCTTGCCATGGGGTAAAGCATTTGTTGAACACCGGTCAAGCTACAAAAAGCGGGACCGTTATAAGAAGGGCCTTGAAGACAAGATGAGAGAAATCGCCAAGCAAGAGTTGTTAGCCATCTTCATAAGCCAACAGATTTCTGCCGCACAGAGTGCACAAAATGCATCTGATGGTCCAAACTTGCAGCTTGCTGGCCTCCTTCCAAACTTGCAGCTTGCCCAGATCGGAACCGTTGTGCCTCCAAGTAGTGCGGGTTCTATTGCAAATGCCACGTATCCTGTCGATGAAATTAGAGAGGATACACCATGCAAGTTGGTTATACCTTATGGAACAAAACAAGATAAGTTTCGAGAGGTTGCAACAGCCATGGCACTATCGGGTCATGTGTTTCCGAATCCACCACCGGCAGAGTACGCATGGGTGCAAGTTGTATCGGTGTCTGATGAGTCGTGCGAGATTGATATCCCTACTGATGAGGGGATCGAGCTTCTCGGTGATGCGAGGAACCAATACATACTATGGCATCGCCGAGATATCATTCTTAATGCATCACCAAATCCCTCGCAACCTAGCCAAGAACGAGTACCCCTCCCAGATTCAGACCCTAGCCAAGCCCTGCAAGATTCTAATGCTGCAGTCGTCGAGAACACGGAACAACCTACGATGGGTGTTGAGCAGGGAGGTAACAATGAGAACGACATGCCAAGGCTATCACCCATCCAAGAAACTCTCGATGAAGGGGCATTAGCAGAATCTGCAGACGACGTGGTTAATTTTCTAAGGTCATCGTCTCCTACGCCATCTCCACCTACCAAGAGGCTAGCAACAATAGGACGTATGATAGCCTCACATGAACCAAAGAAGGTCACATCAGATGCTGACATGTTCTTCAAAGCACTCAAGAATACAAAGAATGTAAAATCCGGTGCAACTACTAGGAGCCGCCGTAAGCAAAAGAAGGGGCTTGGAGATTTTATTGGGTCGGATGATGTCCCCGACAGGTATGAGCATGGCAAAGCATTCTTGCATTCGTGGCAACTGAGCGAGGGGCCACAGGAACTGAAAAACCTGCACCAATGGATCATGAACGCCATGAAGGAAGGCATAAACTCTATCACCGCGTCTGTCCCAACATGGGTGTTCGGTGCCTCTCAAGTGAACAAGCTTGTAATTGATTTCCAGGATTTGCACGCGATGTACCGTCGTGAACGCCTCGACGTGAATCTCATCACCGCTTGGTGCATGTAAGTCAACATGCACGTACCATACTATATCTTTTTCAAATTCATATGTATTTTTGGTAACCATCCTAAGCGATCTATTCTGTAAGATGCAAGCGTTGGATGAAAAGAAGACAATTGGGAGGTGGAGTGTAGCATATTGTGACCCGCAACAAATATGCGAGGCGGAACACACGTTCGTAATGTCTGAAAAGCTAAGAAAGGAAATCGAAGAATAAGCAACACAAGAGGAGAAAGATATTTTGATACAGAAATACCATACAAGCTTTAGTCATGCGGTGTCTGTATACATTGGAAAGAGAATGAAGAAAATGCAGCATAAGGATAGTATCATGTGTGCTTACAATTTTAAGTAAGTTCATTCTCATTACTAGATATATATAAATAGATATATTATGTGGTTTATTTATATTAATTATTTAAATATAATACAGAGACCATTTCATTGCCCTCCACATCTGTCCGAAGCATGGAGCTGCAATGGTCTACGACTCATTACACTATCAAGAGGATTCTTACAGTCAATTCATCGACATTGTAAAAAAAGTGAGACAACTCATTTCAATAATTAATAATGTGTGTATCAGCTAAATTTGTATTACTAACTTTTGTCTTTGCATCCTTAAAGTGTGTATCGGTTGTACATAAGGAATGGTGGGGAGTACCCTCCAAATAAGGATACAATGACGATACGACATGCTAAATGGGTAAGAACATAACAACTTGGTTTTTATCAGAGTTGTACAATTTTGTTAATAATTTTTGATCATTTTTTATTTGTTTGCAGTGCTACAAGCAACCTCCCGGCACTGTGCTATGAGGATATTACGTGTGCGAGGTCTTGAGAAATATTGGGAGGTACCGGACGAATCCTCAAGACGTAAGCCTCTTGTTGTTTGTGCAAATTATCTTCCTATAATGGTAATGCATTTAGAATCTTTATTTATTGTGTGTACGTGCACAGATGCCTACCATCGAGGGATCGTGAGGAAAGCTGGGTGACAAGCAAATCGACAACATTTGTGCGGACATAGCGAGGTTCATCCTACATGAGATTTGCCATGAGAAAGGCGTATTCTTCGACAAAGAAGGAGTGTTGATTGTGGACGAGTGCGAACATTTACGTAGATGGGCCGGGTTTAATTGAAAACTTGTATTATCTATTCGACATGTTGGATGTAGATTATGTATTACTTACGATATTTTCTGATAACGTGACTTATGTATTATAATATACTAGTTTGAATTATGTGGTATTTGAATTTGGCGGTCAAATACAAATAATAATAATTTCACGTGAATTTAACATACAAATACAATTAATAATAAATACCAGTGAATTTAGCGGGCAAAATCAGATAATAAACAAAAATATAATAATAAATGTGAATTATATACAAATAATAAACAATTAATGCGAATTATATAATAATAAATGGTAAAATGAAAAAAACATGTCACTGGCGGGCGGCTTAAGCAACCGCCAGCACAGAAGGACTCTGTGCTGGCGGGCGGTGTAAGCACCCGCCAGCATAGATGTCCTCTGTTCTGGCGGACGGCCTAAGTGCCCGCCAGCACAGATGTCCTCTGTGCTGACGGATAGGGCAACCGCCAGCACAAAGTGACATTTCTACTTGCTCAAGGTCGTTGGCGGAAGCTCTACCCGCCAGCGAAGACCGGTTTTAGCCGCCAGAACAAATCATTTCTGGCCTAGTGTTGCCTAGCCAGCAGCTAGACGCCTTCCTCGCCTCTCGCTGGCAGCGCTACACCGGCCTCCACATGAGCGTGTCGTCCTTTATTCAAAGGCCATATCATGTCACATTGCCTAGAACGGGCACGTACAATACTTGATTAATTCTTCGGATACTGACCCAATATCAGCTGATCTCGGGCGGCGCCGGTGCCATCCAAGTCATGCTGCATAGTCATAGCAACGTGGAGTGTCTCCTCTCGTTAAAGCACCGCACGTACCCAATGCAAAAACCACGTACTACTATACGCATACACCCAAATGAGGCCGTCAAATAATGCATTCCGGCCGGATTTTGCCGGCAGTAGTACGTACATATACGACGACGACGAAAGGCCGACAAGCTACTAGTCGATCGCTAGGCATGCATGTAGCGCGACGATGATATCGCCGGAAGACCCGGAGACGGGTGGTACGTTGCTAGGCAGAGGGCCGGGGATATAGCTAGATCGAGACTACCACATCAGCCCTACACCACCAGTCACCTTTGGTTGGAGATCGACGTCGCTAAATATCTCGCGCCCTTCGCCGATCCACGAGACCACGAGGGTCCCCTGCTCGACCACTTGCACGCATGCATGGCGTTCGATGCGGTGGTGGACCGGCCGGCCGACGAGGCAATGGGTTATTAGCTCCCGGCGTTGCCGCCTGCGCGCGCGGCCGCGGCCTTCGCATCCGCCGTGTATCAGAGAGCCGCGTGCTCGCTGTCGGGGCAGCGCGCGCGGGGTGGACGACTCCCGGCTGGCCCCGGGCTCCGGGGGCTCCGGCGGGGGCAGCGTCACAGGGCCCAACCCGATGTCCCGATCCGTACCCTGCCCACGACGCGAGGTGGCCCGGGCACACGGACACATGCATATATCCGGAGAGGAGGCCACCACCACCCACCCACCCGTTAAGCAGCAGGCAAGCGGATTGCGGATCCAGCGGCGTAGTTGTTGGCGCGCCGGTCGGGGGCGGAAATGGCAAAGCTAACCGCCGGCCCGACAGCGGGGGTCCCGCGTCATCAGGTGGTGGCCGGCCCGTGTGTGCGGGGCCGCCGCGGGTTGGCCGGCCGGCCGGCCGGGACCCGCGCGTTATCCTGCTCCTGATCCATCGCCGAATCCTCGTGCTCTAGCTCACTAGCTGCTCTGCCCACTGGTGAAAAAATAGCCTTCCGTCCCGAGTGGGAAAGGCTTTAAGTCTCTAAACCTCACCCGGAACGAAAAGGGAGAGACAAAAGGCCTCTCCTTTGTCACCGGGTGGGCAACCGGGAATAAAGGGTGGCCTTTATTCCTGGGTGGTAGCCCCGCCCGGGACAAAAGGGGAGGGTACAACAGCGCATGTGCGCCACCCTTTTAGTCCCGGGTGGTAGCCCCGCCCGAGACAAAAGGGGAGGGCGCACCAGCGCCTGTGCGCACCACCCGGGACTAAAGACCCCGTTGTGAATTTTTTTTGTTTCAATTCCAATTGTTCTAATAATGTTATACGCGTATATTCTCACGTATATGGGTGTAATTTACGTGTACGTATAAATATTTGCACTAATTATACGTGTCTACTATACGTACTATATGAAGAGAATAAACTTATAAATAAATATATACACATTATATTACATCGAAAGCATAGATAGTATTTTCTGAAAGTAGTATATATACATCAAAATACCGTTCCATTCTAATTCTAGTCTAAAGTTCCACCGGAGGTGCTAATTAAACTTTATGAATTGGATGACCGTCATAGTGATTTCTGCCTTTTGGATCAATCACCTGGTCCATTATGAATCCGTAGAGACTTTCTTGAATCGCCAAGAGTCGGTCCTTCTCAATGATTGCGTCCCTAATCATATTGTTCTGTAATGTGCAAATAATTTAATATATTAATATATTACACACAAGAATTAAATATATAAGCGTTTAGAAAAAATGTATTATTAATTAGTTTAAAATAATACTTACAGTATAATCTGACGGGTCTGCCTCACAAAAATTGTGGATGAACTCACACACATAGTATGCACATAAATGTGTCTCCGGTTCCTGTCTCATACACTAAATTGAAGAAGATAATTATGAAAAATTAGTGTTATACATTTTTAATTTGCCCAAGCTGAAGTTGTTATTTAGTTTACGTACCGGAAAATTTGTAGAGAAGTTTATTCTAGGTTTCCATGTTCTAGGGTTGGTAGCCTTGAATTTTTCCCAAGCTCTGGCAGAAAATAATGAAAGTTAGAGCTAGATAGTGTTAGTAAAAGCACACTATTGCATAAAAGGGAACGTATGGATAGAATTATTACTCTTGAAACATATCTTGAAGGTCCAAGTATTTGTTCGGATCTCTTCTCAATGAATCAAAGACAAGAACGTTGCTTCTGTTGACATCAATTATGAGAAGAATCCAGTGGAAATTGTATATACATAGAAGCTCAAAAGATTAGAACTAAATAATGTTAACTAATATAAG
Source organism: Cenchrus fungigraminus (assembly GCA_036936925.1). Taxonomy (NCBI): domain Eukaryota; kingdom Viridiplantae; phylum Streptophyta; class Magnoliopsida; order Poales; family Poaceae; genus Cenchrus; species Cenchrus fungigraminus. Next base: position 37,384,168 of record CM072779.1, on the reverse strand, counting down.
ATAATTAGAAATGCGAACCCTTAGTAATTAAGATGGTAATCACACTTACTCGAAGTTGTAAGGTAGAAGTATCAAATCCTTGTAATGCAAATTACACAAGGTCCTTAGGATTGTTTTGAATGTTGTTTCTGGTTGGAGCTTTACTTGATCTTGATTAACTAAAGATGAGTCCATGAAACCTATTCGTTGGTAACCATTCTTCCGCATGTTATGCATTTCCAGGCTACAGAAAATAAAAGACAAAGTTAATAATTAGAGTATGCATTAATTTGTTAATTAGGGTATGTATTGCACCGTCACTTACAGGCACCAGGCCATGACAAGATCGGTATTCAAGGAGTCAAGATGGTAAATTTCATAAATATCCTTGAATCGCAGCCAGACCAACTTCTCACCTTCACCAGCAAAATCTCCTGGTTTAACAAGCATGCCAATCATCTCCAGGCCCGCCTTAGACGTCTTCATGTAGAAGTCATGCAATCTGCGCATCTGAGTAGGGAGTTTCTTCACCAACTCAGGCCTGACAAAAGATTTCCCATGCTCGTACTGCCATCTAGGTACGAAGTTTTTGTCCCGAGGAGGTGATTCGTGGCCGAGAACATATTGTAGTGGGAGCCCTGTTACTTCTTGCATTTGAATGACTTGCGCTAGTTGTTCTGTGTCCATAAGTGCAAGAGCTCGTTCAGTTGCAGTGAGGCCGGAGGCGACGTAAGTCTATACTCTCGACGTCGACGCTTCTGTTGCCTTCTTCGTTGAAGGCTCTTTCGCTGACATCGACGTTTGTGTTGCCTTCTTCGTTGAAGGCTCTTTCGCCGACGTCGACGTTTGTGTTGCCTTCTTCGTTGAAGGCTCTTTCGTCGACGTCAACGCTTCTGTTGCCTTCTTCTTCCTATAATCCTGTGGCATCATCGACCCCGGTACTTGGTCGATGTAACTATTTGGTGACCCTTCTTGTCTCTTCTTCTTTAGGGACTTGTGCAGCGACCGGTCATAATCACATAGTAGTGATTTTATAATTTCTTGTCTCTTTTCTGCTTCCTTCTTCTCTATGAAAGTTTTGAGTTTCTGCGGACGATCTTTATTCTTTTCTGCTTCCATTTCTTCGAGCAGTTTTTGTTTAGCAGCCTCTTTATTCCCTTCAATCCACGCCTTGAGTTGCTTATCACACTCCGCCTCATTTTCTGATGCTGTCATGTCTATGGCAGCTTCCTTTTAACAGCCAGCTTTTTCCCTTTCTTCTTCGGGGGATCCGGATTTGGCACGGACATAGACGCGGTACATTTTGATCGGGACCGCCTCTTGGCAGGCTTTGGTGAAGACTTCTTTGGTGGTGATTGATGCTTTGGTGGTGATTGCTGACGATCGTCATCGCTCGCGGCAGGAGAATTCCCCCGTTGTGGAGACCGTGAGCTCCAATCATTCGGCGACGACCGGCCCAGTGACGGCCCGGGAGATGGTGGCTGCTGCTCAGCAACACTCGGAGGGATCGGTGGCGGCATGTTAGGTATTATGATGTAATGTTTGGGCCACAATATGATACTGTGAAGCGCATCGTGGAGTGTCCTTTCCCCGTCACCTCCTTGGATGTCTAGCTGTATGTCGTTAAACTTTGGGTCAACAATCTCCTCCAAACCAACTGAGGCGTAGCCAGCCGGAATCTCCATGTCGTGGCTTGTACGTCCTGGGAGATGTGCTAAAGCCATTCCGTATGCCACCTATATATATGTAGAGAAATGATGAAGTTATTAAATGCCTGAGACATGCATCAAAGGTTGAGATAATTGCACGTATAATCAGCTTTATACCGTCATTGTGATGTTGCCGATCGGCTTGTGCAGCTCACATGCGGTGCGCTGATAGAGTTCATCCACAGGGTACCGTTCGTTGTCCTCTACTTGAACTTCTTCTTGGTTTGCCGCCCTTTGTTCTTCGGGGGCCTCTGTGGAAGCACAGCTGCTTTTGCGAACGGAAGGGCTAATGACGGGATCCACCAGTGCTTGGGGCAGTGCTCCGGCAGGGGTGATCTGAGCTACCGCGGCGGCCACTCGTCGTTCAATCTCTGCATTCATACGTTCTTCTTAATCTTTAAGTCTCTGCTCCATCATTTCACGCCACCGCCCCTCTTCACGCTCCCTTCTTCTTTTGCGGCTTCTGTAGGTGTCGGCGCTTCCCTTGAAAGCAAACTTCCACGGGACTACCCCGTAGCCCCTGCAACGTCCTGGGTGTTTCGGATTCCCAAGCGCTAAAGTGAGCTCATCCATGTCTCTGTCAGGAACCAATCTGCCCGCTTTGATGTCTTCATTCTTTTTTATTATCTCATGTGCCGCCTCCCGTAACGTGGGTGGGAATTCGAGGGAACCATCATCAGGGTTCAATCTTCCACCGCGGGCATAATACCAATTCTTTGATCGTTCTTCCCAGTCAAAGACCGCTGGTACGATACCTTTGTTGAGGTCTTGTTCAATCTTCCGCCACTTGGGTGCTGCAACTGTGTAACCACCGCGACCAAGACGATGGTTGTAATCCGTCTTCTTACTGGCACTTTTCTGAGCTCGTGCACTCTTGTTGGCGAATTCTTCACTATTCTTGTAATCCACAAAGGACTGCCAGTGATCCTTTAGCTTGGGATAATCATCAAAATTTGGAGTTCGATTCTGCTTGATATAATCTCTGTGCAGCTGCTTCTTGAAACTTTGCAATTGAGTTGCCATCTTCGTGAGAGTCCACGGCTTCACAAGGTTTGCGTTCACGCCCGGTGGAAGTGTGAAGTGTTTTAGAATATCATCCCATAACATATTCTTAAGTGAATCCGGAACCACCCATGGATTATCTTCCCTTCCATTCTCTATATGATATGGGCACGTTGTCCCTCACAATAGCACCGCATTGGGACACAAACTTGTCCCTGACCTTCTTTGGTTCCCATGGCTGGCCAAGCTCGTTGACTTCAGTGATATGAAACTTCACGTCATGATCGACGATTACTTTTGTACGGCCTCTCTTAGTCTTTTTGCTTGTCGAGGTTGAAGCCTACAAGTTGCGGATTTGTTATTCACACGGGGTTCCAGAATGATATATATACCTCGTTGTTAATACATTATGGATTTGTTAATGCATGATATATATACCTCGTTGGAACCTTCTGCATTAACTATGAAAAGGTCTTCATTATTGTCCTCGGCGCGGCTGTCGATGTCCGCGGTGCGGGAGTCGATGTCCCCGGTTATGTTGAGGAATGCGTCCGCCTGGCTACGCTCCTCCTCGGTGAAGGTTGGGACCTCGGTATTTGGACCCCCAGCAATAAGACTCTCCATCAGCCGCTCCTCGTCCTCATTGTTATCCATAACTAGAAATTTCTGAAAACATAAATGATTTTCTGAGCACATAAATGATTTTCTGAATACATAAATGAATTTCTGAGCACATAAATGAATTTCTGAATACATAAATGAATTCCTGAGCACATAAATAATTTTCTGAGCACATAAATGAATTTCTGAATACATAAATGAATTTCTGAATACATAAATGAATTCCTGAGCACATAAATGAATTTCTGAGCACATAAATGATTTTCTGAGCACATAAATGAATTTCTGAATACATAAATGATTTTCTGAATACATAAATGATTTTTTGAATACATAAATAATTTTTTGAGCACATAAATGAATTTCTGAATACATAAATGAATTTCTGAGCACATAAATAATTTTCTGAATACATAAATGAATTTCTGAATACATAAATGATTTTCTGAGCACATAAATGAATTTCTGAATACGTCATGACCTAAGTGTCGGGCGGGAGTCGAGCGAGGCTACCTAAGTGTCGGGCGGGAGTCGACCGAGTCGAGCGAGACTACCTAAGTGTCGGGCGGGATTGGAGCGTGTCGGGCGGGAGTCGAGCGAGAAAACCTAAGTGTCGGGCGGGAGCGGAGCGAGTCGGGCGGGAGTGGAGCCTCTCGGGCGGGAGTCGGGCGGGAGTCAAGCGAGTCGAGCGAGAAAACCTAATTGTCGGACGGGGTCTAGCGAGTCGGGAAAGAATCGAGCGTGTCGAGCGATACTACCTAATTGTCGAGCGAGCGAAAAAATTAATATCTCTAAATACATATTTCATCTCTAAATACATTTCATCTAAAAACACTAATTAAATTCAGATCTAAATCTCTAAATTCAAATCTAAAATCTCTAAATTCAAATCTAAAATCTCTAAATTCAATTCTAAAATCTCTAAATTCAATTCTAAAATCTCTAAATTCAAATCTAAAATCTCTAAATTCAATTCTAAAATCTCTAAATTCAAATCTAAATTCATAAATAAATTAATTGAAAACATTAAAAAAAATTGCTGACGTCAGCCATCAGGGGCTGACGTCAACAGATCCCCTCACCGGCCGGCAGCGACGGCGGGCTCAGGGGGCGACGTCGGCGGCCGGGAGCGGCGGCGGGCGACAGCCGGGCGCGGGGGAGACGGCGGCCGGGTGTGGGAGCCGGCGCGGAGACGGCGCCCGGGCGCGGCGGAGCGGGGAGCGCGGGCGACTGGGAGCGGCGGTGGCGGAGCGGGGGTGACGGCGGCCGGCAGCGGTGGCGGGCGACGGCCGGGGGCGGCGGAGACGTCGACGGGCGTGGGGACGATGGCCGAGCGCGGGCGGGGTCGACGGGCGGCGTGCGGACGACGGCGGCCGGGAGCTCCGGCGGCGAAGTGCGCGGGGCCAGAAGTGTCGACGGCCGGGCGCGGGCAGGGACGGCGGGGTCGACGACGGCGGGGTGCGAGCTGCGACGACGGCGGAGGCAGGGGCGACGGCGGGGGAAGACGACGACGGCCGGCGAAGATCACGGACGACGGCGGGGTGCGAGCTGTGTGAAGTGGAGGAGTTGGGGAAGAAGAAGGATGGATCCGTGGGATATATATCCCCCCTCTTTAGTCTCGGGTCGTAATCAGACCCGGGAGCAAAGACCCTTTAGTCCCGGGTGGTGATACGACCCGAGACTAAAGGCCCCCCTTTTGTCCCGGGTCGTATCTTCACCCGGGACTAAAGGCCCCTTTCGCGCGGGAGGGCCGCAAGGGCAAAATTTCGGCCTTTAGTCCCGGGTGGTGTTACCACCCGAGATTAAAGGATCCCCTTTAGTCTAGGGTCGTAACACCACCCGGGACTAAAGTGTAATTTTCGGCGGGAACTGTTTTTCCCCTCCGATTTCTTTTCTCATTTTTACATTCTATCTCTTTAAAATCACAAAAAATATAGTAACTTTTACTATTTTTTCCATGCAAAATTATATTTAGTTAAAATATAATAAACTGCACTTTGCTATGCAAAATTGTATTTTAGAGTTGTAAACATTCACTTCCAATTTTCATTTGCAATATTGATGTGCATTCCTAATAAAATTTAATTAAACCGAAAAAATAGTAAATTAATTCAGAAAAATCTCAAACTTGGTGGGTCAATCTCACATGACATATTCAAGCTTCATAAAAATTTTGAGACCGATACAACACTGCAAAGTGCATGGGCTTCAGAATCGTTAAGACATAAGTGGTATAGACATGGTTCGATGAAAGATTCTATATAGCTTTGTGAAGCATGTGTACTCCATCTATATCGAAATGGTCTGAAATTTTTTTAGTTGTTATTTACACTCAAAATATTAGCTCACGCAAGATCTTAGATTTTTCTGATGACTAAATGTATTTTAAGTTTTTTCTTCGTGCTAAAGGAGCTAGAATATTGAGAATTACACATCAATAACTCAAGAATTATGATTCGGCTTCCAGATAAATTAGACTCCTAAGGCACAAGAGAACTTGTGGCTAAGTTTGGCTCCATTCTGGATCGTTTCAGGGGTGGTCTCAGCTCAACTTTTAATTTCTAGGTGATGTCGCACGGAAATTCAATTAAACCGAAAAAATAGTAAATTAATTCAGAAAAATCTCAAACTTGGTGGGTCAATCTCACATGACATTCAAGCTTCATAAAATTTTTGAGACCGATACAACACTGCAAAGTGCATGGACTTCAGAATCGTTAACTTGTTGGAGACCAATAAAAGAGTTGATCACATTAGCATTACACAATTGATTTGATCAATAATCATTACATTACGATATTAATCTCAAGCACGTAAGTACGGTGTCTCTTCACGTCCAAGCAATATGCTTGGGTCAACTTCGACAGCGAACGGAGGCATGCCATCAAACTGATCATAATCATCGGATTGATCTGTTTTGTCCTCGACTCCCACGATTACTCTTTTACCTAGAAGAACTATGTGACGCTTTGCCTCTTGTGGTCCTGCTTCTTGGGGATTTTTATTCTTCGGTATGCTAGTCATATCCTTGACATAGAAAACCTGATGCACATCTTTGGCAAGCACGAATGGATCATCTTTGAACCCAATCTTGGTAAGGTCCACTATTGTCATTCCATATTCATCTTTCTTTACGCCATTCAGGTTTACCCATTGACAAAAAAATAGAGGGACGTTCATCGCACCGTACTCAAGCTCCCATATCTCTTCTATGATACCATAATAGCAGGTCTTGCCCCCATCTTTTCCGATGATGTCCATACGAACACCACTATTTTGGTTTGTGCTTTTGCGATCTTGAGCTCTCGTGTAAAAATTGTAACCATTCATAGCGTAAGCTTGAAATCTTGTAATTGTGCTACAAGGTCCCCTGGCTAACAAAGCTAGTTGTGGATGAATCGTTGAGTTTCCGATGAGTTGTTCACTCAACCATGAGGGAAATGTTTCTAAGTGACGGCGTGCAATCCAGACTGGGGATTTGGTTGGATTTTGAGAAGCAATAATCTGCTCGTGTTCCATCCTATACGGAGTCACCAATGATGATTGTTGCCGGACTGTTAGGTGTGCTTTATGGAACAAATCAGTATTATTGCTCAAACTTGATTTCCTTCTGATGGTACCCTTTCCCTGTAGCCTCCCCTCGTGTCGTGATACTAGAAGTCCAATCGAGTCAATTATGTCGACAAAATCAACACAAAACTCAATGACCTCCTCAGTTCGATATCCCTTAGCAATGCTTCCTTCTGGACGGGCACGGTTAAGAACATATTTCTTGAGAATCGACATGAACCTCTCAAAAGGCCACATGTTGTGAAGGTATACTGGACCGAGAATAGTAATTTCTTTCACAAGGTGTACCAGGAGGTGCGTCATAACATCGAGGAAGAAAGGTAGAAATGCCAACTCAAAGCCGACAAGACATTGAACCGCATCATTCTGTAGCTTTCCTAGCTTGGCTGGATCGATTGCCTTCTGTGAAATTGCATTGAGAAATGCACAAAGCTTTACGACCAGTAATCATACATTCTCTGATAGAACACCCCTCAACACAACCGGAAGCAACTGTGTCATCAACATGTGACAGTCGTGGGCCTTTAGATTTGTGAACTTCTTCTCTTTCATATTTATGATCCCCTTTAAATTCGACGAGTAGCCAGACGGAACCTTAATACTGTTCAGGCAATCAAACACGCTTTCCTTCTCTTTCTTGGTGAGAGTGTAACTAGCAGGACCAAAGTAATCAACATCATCATCATCCTCTTCCGGATCAGTTTCATCACCACCCTCCCGCGGAACTTTGGGAATCTTATGAAATTCTTTCAGGTCCTCTCGTGCTTCGTTGGTATCCTTCGGGTTACCGTAACAACCCATGAAGCCTAGCACATTCACGCAAAGATTCTTTGTAAGGTGCATCACGTCAATTGCGTGTCGGACCTCAAGGCTACGCCAATAAGGTAGCTCCCAAAATATAGATTTCTTCTTCCACATTGGTGCACGCCCGTTGGCGTCAGTTGGAACAGGTTCACTACCGGCACCCTTTCCAAAGACTACCCTTAGATCATTTACCATCTCAAATATGGCATCTCTATTAAAATGGGGTGGCTTCGTACGATGGTCAGCCTTCCCTTTCCAATGCATCCCTTTCTTCCGTAAGGGGTGATTAGTTGGAAGGAAACAACGGTGACCATTATACACGACCTTCTTACAGTTTTTGAGATGAATACCTTGTGTTCTATGTAAACAGTGCGTGCATGCCCGATATCCCTTATTTGTCTGCCCAGAAAGGTTACTTAGGGCAGGCCAATCGTTGATGGTTATGAACAACAATGCTCGTAGATCGAAGTTCTCTTGCCTATCCTCATCCCACACACGTACGCCCTCTTCCCACCATAGCAGTAATAGTTCATCGACCAACGGTCTTAGGTACACATCAATGTCGCTGCCGGGTTGTTTTGGACCTTGGATGAGCACCGACATCATAATGAACTTTCGCTTCATGCACATCCAACCAGGAAGGTTGAACATGCATAGGGTCACAGGCCAAGTGCTATGACCACTGCTAAACTCCCCGAATGGATTGAAACCATCCGTACTTAAACCAAACCTTATGTTCCTTTCCCCGTCCTCAGAAAATGTCTTGAATTCTCTATCAATCTTTCTCCACTGAGACCCGTCAGCCGGATGTCTCAGCAGGTTGTCTTGCTTACGTTCCTCGGCGTGCCATCTCATCAACTTAGCATGTGCTTTGTTCCAGAACAAACGCTTCAAACGTGGTATTATAGGAAAATACCACATAACCTTTGCCGGAACTTTCTTCGTCTTGTCACGGTGCACTTGGAGATCACCAGCATCTTCATCTCGCCGAATCTTATAACGTAGCGCTTTGCACACAGGACAAGCATCCAAATTCTCGTAATCCTTACCCCGATATAGGATGCAATCATTAGAGCATGCATGGAACTTCTATACCTCCAATCCAAGAGGGCACACAGTCTGTTTTGCTTTATATGTGGTGGACGGTAATTCATTGTTCTCCGGAAGCTTGTCCTTCACAATTTTTAGCATCCCTTCAAATGTCGTATCAGACACACTATGTTTTGCCTTCCATTGCAGCATTTCTAGTGTTGTACCAAGCTTTTTGTGACCTGGCTTGCAATCTGGGTATAACAATTTTCTGTGATCTTCGATCATACGTTGGAACTTTGCCTTTTTTTTTTGTTTTCACAGTCCCTATGTGCATCGTGTAGAACCTGGCCGAGATCATCAGCAGGCCCATCAGCATGTGCTGATAACTCTTCTTCGTCAGCATCTTCCATTAAAGTATCTGCAAAAGCTTGACCTGCGGCCCAGTCCGGAATATCCTCCTCCTCTTCTTCGTCGTCTTCCATCACAACTCCTCTTTCACTGTGCTTGGTCCAAACCACATAGTTCGGCATGAATCTGTATTTCAACAAGTGGAGGTGAAGTGTGCCCGGGTCATGGTAGTCTCTTTCGTTTCTGCAATCGGAGCATGGACAACACATGAACCCACTCGCATCCTTGTTTTTTCGCCACTTCGAGAAAACCATGCATGCCGGTAATGTACTCCGCTGACCGTCTGTCGGTGTTGTACATCCATTGCCGGTTCATCTGCATCATATTAAGTGAAAAATGTCCATGTTAATTCTACAACACTATCCCTAGGTATCATTTTCTAATAACTAAATTAATAAATTCTATTTTCTCTAATGTTAAATATAGCTAGCTAAAAGTAAAATTTATATAAAAACAAAAAAAAATCATAGTACAAATGAATGAAAAAAGATAATCATAACAAATGAAAACTACTTATTACCAAATCTAAAGTATACTAATATAAAAACTACATCTCTTAGCTCTTAAATCAAATTTTCTATTTTCTTAATTGTGGCATAAATTTTAAGTATAAAAAATATACACTATCCCTAGGTCTCATTTTCTAATAACTAAATTAATAAATTCGATTTTCTCTAATAATAAATAGAAGATTATCATAACAAATGATAACTACTTATTATTAAATCTAAAGTAAACTAAAAACCTCATCTCTTAGCTCTTAAATAAAATTTTCTATTTTCTCCTTCTCTAAATCATAAAACGAAATTTAAACACAACAAATGAATGAAGGATGAAGAATAATACCTTAGCAACACCTTGGAGGTGAGAAAACTCTAAAAATTGATGAGGAAAAATTTGGGTAGCACCTCCCTAGGTTTGAGGCGCCATGGAGCTGAGAGGAGCTTGCTCTTTGAGCTCTCGGTGAAAAATGGTCGGGCAGGGAAGAAGAAGGTGCGTGCTGTCGATTTTGTATAGGGGAGGCTTTTGCCTCTGAAGGCCGGCCCCGCCAACCCTTTAGTCCCGGGTTGGTTTACCACCCGGGACTAAAGGCCGGCCCCAATCATTACGCCCGTGGAGGGCTGGCCTTTAGTCCCGGGTTGGTTTACCAACCGAGACTCAAGGGTCGCCCCCCCAAATGACCCTGTTGTTTTTTAGTTTAATATATATTAAGGTCTCCAAAATTTGTGATAAAGGCTAATATTAAGGCTTAATCAATACTTTGGAGGTGAGAACCCTAATATTAAGATTTCCAATAAATTAGTCACTAGCCTAACATCAATACTTAAGGTCTTAACAAAAAATATAAAAAAGTTCATACATCAATACTTAATTAAGGTCTTACAAACATAAAAAGTTCATACATGAATACTTAAGGTACGGTCTTAACAAAGATAGAGGGGTGCATCAATGCACGACACATATTTCATACTTCATTCTTCTTCCTTAGATAGTCCATATAGTTGAAGTCTCCGATCTTGAAGTCGAGAACTTCAGCGAAATATGTCAGAGAATGGATCAGTGCACTCTCTATCGCTTCACAATTACGGTCACATGGACTTCCATAAATTTCAAACAGTGGTGAGGAAAACTGATATGACATGCAAAATGAAAGATGAGTCTGATACTTCCAATCTCTTGTGCGTGTAGCATTTGAAGCTCTGTAAGAAAATCCCACAACATCCATCACTTGCTCTAGAATTGCATGAAAGCTCATTGCCGTAAAGGTTTGACCAAACATATCCTACAGTTAAGAATAATGTTATTACGACGCATTAAAAATGCTGAATAAGAAGATTAAAAAAAGTTAAATGGTGCTCCATACCATGTCATCTTCATTTAGCCGACAAAGTCTCTCTGCGGTCGTGGTGACACTTTCTCCTTCCTCGAGTGACTTTATTAGAAAATAAGAGTAATCTGGCACAAAATACCCATTAGCGTTTAGTTGTTGTAAGCATGCCTGCACAGCGGTCCTTTTATAAGTCCTCCTAACCAGTGCAGGGGTACCCCACCCAACAATCGATACCATTTGGATGGGTTCTGAAGACAGCAAGGAGTGATTTTGTCCTCGAACGGCTATGTCAAACGAGATTTTTAATTGTATGTAATTGTTTGGACCGACAATGACGCATTGTGTAACAAGAGGGGTACCACCTAAATTTTCAACAACATGTGCGAGCCACTGCTTATGATTGACAACCTGCATTGTATGAAAATAATATTATTATCCGTGTGTAGTACGTAAACATCAAATTTATACAACGAAAGAATATTACTATGTTGGGACGAGGTCCCTGGCTTCGATCACCAGTAGGTAACTCAATCACACCATGGGTGAAGTGTATGCCTGGACGACGAGCCAAAGGTGGCCGGTCATCAAAACTGATTCCACGACCGCCGCCATGGCGACCTCCACGGCGACCACCGTGACCAGAATAACTTGCCATAGTTATTCTGGACTACTCTGTAATATATATAAAATAATGCTTAAATAAGAGAATGCTTAAATCTATTCTATATAAAAACAAAATATATAAGACCTATTTTCTCATTTTCTAATAACTAAACAGAGAAGTGCAAGAGCTCGTTTAGGTGCATTGAGCCCGGAGGCGACGTAAGTCTGTACTATACCTTTTCTAATCACCCTGATCATTTAGGAAGTACAACCTCACCTCACCATCATATACACGCACCTCACTCTCCCACTTACAGTACATCGCCAAGCTACATCCCTGCATCTCCTACCTAGCTACAGCCCAACATCACCGTCGGTGATGTTGGGCTGTAGCTAGCTAGGATGTAAGGCTACTGGTACAGAACGTCTAACCGACTGTATATATGGAAAAAAGAAAAAAAAAAGAGAATCCCTAAATATATTCTAAATAAAAACAAGAAACACTTAACAAAAATGAATTAAATAGGTAGGTAGTATATTTTCATTTGGTAATGACCATTTTTTAATAAACTAACTTCTAATAAATTAAGCTAAATGTAAAATTAAATGCATCTCTCATCTAAAAGTTAAAATCAATTATCTCTATAGCAAAAACTATAAAATTAGAGGATAAATCCCTATGTGAAACTATGCTTAAAAAAATATGTGAAACTAAATACAATGTTAGCTAAATCTAAAACATCTGAAAACATCATCTCCTCCTACCACCTAAAAATCTAAATCCATATTTTCTCCATTTCTAACCATAAAAACGAAATTTAATCATAACAAATGAAGAAAGAATGAAGAATCAAACCTTAGCAACACTTTGGAGGAGAGAAATCTTCACAAATTGATAACGAAAAAATTGGACATCACCTCCCTAGGAGAAGAACTAGCTAGCTCTTCACAAACTAAGCCCTCGGGTGAATATGAGCTCGGGCAGAGGAAGAAGAAGGGAGGCAGGGATATATAGGCGCACCCTTACCACCCGGGACTAAAGATGAGCCTTTAGTCATTACCACCCGGGACAAAAACTTTAGTCCCGAGTGGTGTTACGACCCGAGACTAAAGGCTCACCCTTTAGTCTCGGGTCGTAATACCACCCGGGACTAAAGTCTGGCGCCAATAATTGCGGCTGAGAGCCGTTGAACGCCAGGCCTTTAGTCCCGGGTGGTATTACCACCCGAGACTAAAGAGGGGCCGGCGCAAACAGCCTTCCGAGGCCACGTCGTCTCAAAAGCATTTGTCCCGGTTCCAAAGTTGAACCGGGACAAATACTTGAGAACAAAGGTCGTTTTTCCACCGGTGGCCGTTGCATGGCACGGATGCCCGACGACTACGATCGCGGGAAGCTTCACCGCGAACCTGGCGAAAGAGGCGCGCGTGTACTATACACACAACAACTAGTAACTGTGTGCATCAACTTCAGAAGAAGATATTCTCAAAAAATAAAACTACAGAAGAAGATCGTCGTCTCGCGGGAAACTAAATATAATTGTCGAGCGTCTCTCTCGCTCTCTGGTCGGTCTCCCCTATGCTTGATCACTACTAGTTGATCTGCACCCGGGGGCGTGCTGCACTGCTGGGGTGCTGCCCGGCGGTGGGGAAAAAGGGAAGAAGGCATCCAGGCAGGCTGCAGGTAGGTTATAGCAGGAGTCCTGCAAACCCAAGCGGTGCAGGACGCTGGCTGACGGATGGACCAAAAAAAGATGACAGCTCGCTCGTACTCGGCTCGTTCACCGTCTGTCGCCTCGAGCTCGGCTCCTCCATGTGCAGCTCGCATCGCCGGTCAGCTTGTTGCACAGTGCGCCCACCGCCTTGTTCGGCTCAGCTCGATTCGCTGGCGCCGCAGCAGGCAGACGGAGGGTCTCTTGATGATCGCAGCCCACGGCATGCCGTATTCTCATGATCACTTCACAAACACATCTATTAGGACACCGCCGGCAGCGCAACGACGCAAGGTTTATCCTGTAAACCCTGCAGGATGCTTGCACAATGGCGGGAGAAGGCCAGGAGGTTCAGACGCCAACCGAAGAAGCTACTGTACCCTCCTGTCATCAGATACCATCCTCATCTAGGATCGTTGGGGAACATGAAGACAATGAGTAGCAGATAAGTCAGGTAGAGTTGCCTTCTTTTTTGTTTGATTGTACACGCCCTCTGCCTATTACTGATCTGTGAGGACATGTTAGGTCGCACATGATACCGAGAATACCAAGTCGATTACCATAGAATCAACTGCTAATGAGACGTCAGATGAGGTAATTAAAGCAAATTGAATAAAAAATTCAAGTGAAGCTATAGTAGTTTGTATTGTTGTAAGCAAACGTTAATTCTCGACTCATTCTACAACAGGAGGTCAAAGTTGCAGAAAACTATATCATCGTTCCTGAAATTGGAATGTCTTTTGAATCTGAGAAGGAAGCTTATGATATGTACAATACCTATGCATGCAAGATTGGTTTCAGCATTAGAAAGAGCGACACAAAGCGTCGAGGAGATGGCAGTATCTATCTCAAATTAATAGTTTGCAGTTGTCAAGGTCATTCGAAATCTGAGTCATCAAAGGACACTACAAGGACAGGTTGCAGTGCTTGTATTCAGTTTAGTGTCAGCAAGGAGGGGGTTTGGACAGTGCAAAAGGTTGTAGTTGATCACAACCATTACCTTGCAAGTCCAAATAAAAGACATAAGCTCAGGTCCCATCGACGTGTTCAAGAAGCAGACAAGAAGCTAATTGGCCACATGAGGGAGGGCGGGATGAAGCCAGCTCAAGTATTTGAGTTATGGTGCAATTTTATGGAGGAGCCGACAAAGTGTCGTTCTCACGGTCTGATTGTAACAATGAGATTGGTCGACAACGCAAGAAGTACTTAGAAGCCAATGATGCACAAACATTGACGCGGTACTTGATAAATAAGCAGATAGAGGATCCAACATTTTTTTATGCCACTGAAATAGATGAAGAAGATGGCAAGATAGTTAACTTCTTTTGGGCAGATGGTCAATCTATCATGGATTACGCATGTTTTGGTGATGCTGTGTCTTTTGACACCACGTTTCAGACTAATAAGTTTGAAATGCCTTTTGCACCGTTCTTGGGAACCAACCATCACAAGCAGACTATAATTTTTGAGGCTGCATCAATATTTGATGAGACTATTGAATCATTTGTTTGGCTATTTGAAACCTTTTTAAAAGCAATGTCCGGCAAATATCCTAGCACAATTTTTACTGATCAAGATGCAGCCATGGCGGGAGCGATTGCTTATGTATTCCCAAACACAAGCCATCGTCTTTGTTTGTGGCACATTTATCTAAATGCTGCTAAACATCTTGGTCACGTAATCCAGCAGCATCCAGAGAAGTTTCTTCCTGATTTTAAGAGGTGTGTATATGAAGACAAATCTGAGTTTTACTTTAAAAAGAAGTGGGATGAATTGTTGTGTCAGTACAACCTTAAGGACAATAAGTGGATGTTAAACCTATATGATTTGAGGAAAAAGTGGGCTGCTGTGCACCGTGACTCATTTACAGCTGATATGAACTCGACTCAAAGGAGTGAAGGTATGAATAATGTATTCAAAAAAAGATTTCGTAGGAAACTGGGTATTTCAGAACTCCTTGAAGAATGTGATAAGGTTTCTGCTAGTCTTCGCAATAATGAGTTAGATGAAGATTTCCAATCACGTCGAAAGAGCCCAGTTACATACATACCTCTTTTGAAGACTGCGGCCCAGTCATATACAAGGAGGATGTATAAAGAGTTTGAAGACGAATTTAATGAACAATTTTCATTCTCTTGCAAATTGGTACACACGAAGGGGTCAATTTTGACATATACGGTTACACATATGTACTCTGATTATGGAGCAATTGTTGCGTTCAACAAAGCAGACATTACAATCACATGTGCTTGCCGAAAATATGAATCCATAGGTATGCATGCTTTTTTTATTGCAATATTATAGCTTATATGATACAAATTGATGAAATATGATATCCATATATAGGTCTATTGTGCAAGCATGCCCTCAAAGTATTCAATGCAAACGATGTTTTCATGTTGCCATCTCAATATATACTCAATAGATGGACAAAGTATGCAAAGAGAGGATTCTATACTGAGAAACAAGGATCTGAGAATGAAAGTTTGAAAACACATGCTGCACGTATTGCACGAAAGGCGACATCCATTGCATTGAAGTGTTCACTGTACAAAGAACTTCTTGTTGATTTGGAGAATGCCATGGATAAGTTGGACATGGAAGCAGATAATTCTCTAAGCAAGATGCAAGACAAGGACAGTGAGGTTCCTCTAGTTTCAATTAATTGTGGTACAGACACATTGAAAGGTAATATATCATTTAGAATTCCTCGAGTGGTAAAGGGCCCAAAGAAGAAACGAGGGACCATCTCTCTTGAAAAGAATAACGGGAAGAAAAAGAAAGGTACTAATCATACCAATTCTAGCATCTGTTTATCCATTAAATGTTGGTTTAGTTAACTCAATTTTTTTGAATATAGGACAAGCTTCGACAACTGCAGCAGAAAATATATCCAAAGGATACGAACGTGCTGATGTAGAACAATTTATCGTAAGTCATATGTGTTGGACTATATCTAATTTTCATAATTGATTTCCTGATATGCAACTATTTATGAGCAGTTTCATATTTTGTGGTACAGGATCTTAATGCCGGTAGCATCGATGGTAACATTATGATGCCAAGGTCTGCAAACGATGTGTGTGGACAATCTTCATCCATGGCCGCTCCATTGATCCAAGGTGGAAATAATAATGCCATAATGACACAATTTGATATTCACAGAAATTCTTCTACCATGGGCAGTCCTTATATCCAAGGAGGGTATACAAATCTCTTACTTGGAGTTGATCGAGCTGCCACATTACACCCGGCTGTTAAGAAATTAAATTTTGGTGGAATGCCAAATGAAGAAAACATGTAACTTTGTTGTGGCATGCATATCTTTTTTTCATTTGTATTATGTCAGTTGGTACCATGTAACTTCTTTATATTTTTTTATAAGGATCACTACACACTTTATAGACCTGTCATTCTTTTGTATGCCTCACTTTCTCATAGCACTCTGTTGGTTTGACCCTTTGTTTCAGATTTTGGAATATTCCAAATTTTGTTTGTTAAACGAAGCAAAGAAACCATCAGGTTATGAGAGCTCTCAAGGCAGCTTTCCTTATATTTTACAACAGACAGCTATTAATCAAAGAAACTCATCTTTACTCATGAATTAAAAGTTTTAGAATTTTCTTGCATTTCATACGTACATTGCATATGTTTACGATTGAGAGGCAGACTAAAGTTTCAGACCATCAAAATTTATTTCAAAATAATTTTATTTTTTGAAACACATCCATACATCGAACAAATTGATTACTACACTATACATTGGAATTGAATAGCATCAACAATCTCTCTCTGTTTTTTTGCGACCAACAATCTTTCTATTTTTATCACATACATAACTACACTATGTCACTATACAGCCTCCCATTGATTTGAGTCCTCATTGCATTCTTCATTTAACAGAGGCTTGTATTTCAGCGAACTTCATCTTCCCAGAGCTAGATCTCCCCACACCCAACCTTGAGAGCAAACTCACACACAAAACAGAACCTTGCTTGACGTTACTGCAAACCAGTGCAGATTGTACTTATTGTAGAAGATGCTCTTAGCCCTTGATAATTTAACAACCTGACAAAAGAAAATAGTTACCACTTCACTTCACCAAAACATTCAGTAAAGACAAGAATTGTTTACCATCTGGTTCAGAGCCCCTATGTCTTTCTTCAATTCAGAGATCATGCTTCCTGCAACTCTGTAATTTTCTACGTCAAACAATGAAAAAAAAACTTCAGTTCTCTTTTTACTTGAATGGCCAAGCAAAGCACAAGCTTACCTACCATAGTTAAACTGAAGTTCTCAAATGGACCGTATACATTCTCAATTGCATCAGCCACAATAGCAACTAGAATCCATTGGCTTCTTTTGCAGATCCATGATTCACACTGCAACTGCAAGCGAGAAATCATAGTTGAATCGGCACGCAACGACGACGGGGTCATACCATCAGTACCGTGCGATGCCGACGACGGAGGAGCCGGAGCCTTCGGCGGCAAGCGTCGGAGGTACACGCAGGGCCTCCCCATCATTGGCGGCGGCGGCAGCGGCTTGCGTCAGATATTTTTCTCGAGGGGTGAGCGAAGGGGAACGAGGAGAGAGGCGGCGCGGCTGAGTCGAGCGAGAGGCGGCGTGGCTGAGTTGAGCACTTGCGAGCTTGCGAGCTGCACATGGAGGAGCCGAGGCGACGGAGGTGAACGAGCCGAGTACGAGCGAGCTGTCATCTTTTTTGGGTCCATCCGTCAGCCGGCGTCCTGCACAGCTTGCGTTTGCAGGACTCCTGTACCCAATTTTTTTCCAGCAGTAGACGGTGGATCTCCTGTGAAAAAGCGGAGATATGGTATGATCTGGAGCCATAATGTGTGGGGGGTGACAACAGGCCACCACTCGCATGCACTCGCTGTAATTCTGTGAATGAATCTTATCTCTGCACGTCCGGCACCGCCGCACTGGCGCCACAACACCACTATTCTGAGTGCACGGTACGTCGTCGTTGCTGCAGCGCAGGGGACCAGGGGTCCAGCGGAAAAACCTTAAACGCTGTCATTGGCTTCCCTGACAACGCGTGAGGATCCGACTGGGCCAGCAGGCAGGCACCGAATTCGATCTCCGTGCTAGCTCTCTCTGACAACGCGTGCACCGACCATCCTCCGTCCGCACCCATGTCTGTCATGCATGGTGGTGGTCCGGCTCCGGCCGGAGCTTTGCAATGCATTATATTTGGGGAAACCACTCCGATTAACCTGATGTGGAATTGGAAAGCATTAGTCAGGAGCCCATCGCGTGCATATGCATCTAGCCAGCTACCGTCCGATCGCGCGGCTTGGCCAGTTGGCCGGGCCGGCCTCAGGCCTCAGCTCGAGGCACCCCGACGTGTCCCCACCAGTCAGTACTGTGGATCGACCACCGCAAACGCAGAAAGCCGTGCAAGCCCACCGTACGTTCTTCCTGTGCTCTCCAGCAAAAGGACATCATCAGATATGATAGCAGCGCGACGAACAGCTAGCATGATGCTACGGGCCTACTACTCCAAGGTTGGCCATTGCTGGTCCAATCGAACACCGACGTGCATCGGTGAACGGTGATCAGTTGATGTGATTTGTGACAGTTAGGCTTCGTCCTGAATTTAAAAGGTGCCAGTAAAACCACGATCATATTGATAAATGATAAGGAGAGTTTTTGAAAGGAGAAAAACAAACAAGGATCGTGTGTCGTATTTGCTGGTAGCTAGTGACACCAGGAGTGGCCGGAGCACGTCCTAGAAAACGAGATACGTGTGAAGCAAGAAACCTCGAGAACTAATAACGGATCGGCGGAGGGCCAGAAGATCGATTAGGGT
Organism: Cenchrus fungigraminus; assembly: GCA_036936925.1. NCBI lineage: Eukaryota > Viridiplantae > Streptophyta > Magnoliopsida > Poales > Poaceae > Cenchrus > Cenchrus fungigraminus. The sequence continues at coordinate 37,365,067 of CM072779.1, read as the reverse complement.
AAGATCATTAACTTGGGCCTACACTGCAACGGTCTAAATATCTTCATAAGCGCACTACTAAGAGCAACTCCAGCAGATGGAGTAAATTTCATCCTCTGTATAAAGTTATTGGGGGTGGAGTAAAAATATTTTCATCCCCAAAACACAATTTGCTCCAGCAGTTTCCCTATTTTGCATCCCAACCCGTGGGCCCCACCATTCCAGTCCTTCCCCTCCCCCAAACCTGCATCTTTCTGTCCCGCCGCTCCCGTCCCCTCCCACCGCCCGCCGCTCACATCGCCGTCGAGGAGGGCGAGCTGCGTGCCAAGCCGCGGCCTCCTCCGATCCACGCCACCGATCTACCACCAGACCACTACCCGCACCACCTCCGACGGCTGCTGTTGCTTCTCTCCGACGCGGGCGGCCGCCCTCCTCACCACCCGCCCGTCCGTGGTCGACGACCCCCGGCCGCCGGTGAAGCCCGTCCGCACCACGCGGTTCCTCTTTGACGAGCCCTGCGGCCTCCTCCTCCTTGCCACCCAGCACCACCCCACGCCGCGCGCTGCTTCGCGGACGAGAGGACAACCACCCCGCCGCCAGATTCTCCGTCGCGCCGAGCAGCGGCCGCCGCCTTCCGCTCGCCGACCTCCATCGCTTCCCTCGACTTCGTCATGATAATCGAGGAGATCGGCAGCGGGCACGACCGCACGACGACGGAGGAGAGCGAGGGGACAAGGGGCCTCCTGCTTGGGCCGGCCGCCGCTCCGGTTGCCGGCGTGCACCACGGATCAGCCGCCCCTTGCTTGAGCACGGTAAGCTTGCCCTGACACCTTGCCAATTGCCAATTGATGCCAAACAACAGAAGATCGACATGTGGTGATCTCTGTAATTGAAGGTCGTTGTTCAGTCTTCAGTGTGGCAGATGCAAGTGTTTCTAGGTATATATGCTAGCAAGCAAGATTGGCAGTATCAAGTAACAATCAAACATGCAGTTCGTCTTTGTTAGTTTTGCTTCTTACAGTAATTAACAACTCACTGAAACCATAATTAATGTTTGTGTCTAGCCTGTGTCCTGTGGATCATCATAAGTGTCAAGATAGAGTTCAGTGATCTTGATTTGTACTCCTTCCTTTCAAAACTAAAGTTCAAACTGTTTGTATGTGCAAGTCCTCTGTGACCCTTTAGAAAATGAAGCGATGACTTGTTATAGTTCCATTGGTTCACATAGGTAAGTAACAAGATTCATCATAACTTTAGATACAGCAATCCATGCTTTCTGACTGCATCATCGTTTTAATTTGGTATCTTCTGCTATTGACTTCTGAATGTAAAAGCTAGGACCCTGGATGCTAGTTATAGATAATCAGCAAGCAGTTCTTTGGTTTCAAAACGAGTAGTATTTTTGTAACAACTTTCTGATATCTAATAATATTTTCCCCTAATGCAGATGAACAATTTAATTGACATGTTCTTTGAGGATTCCTCATCGGATGATGACGACGACTTGGACATGTTCACATTGCTTCTGGTGGATTATGCAAGGAAGAAAAAGCGCAAGCGTCGTGGTTCCATCGTCGGCCGTGAGGTCGTTCGTCGTCCGCAGCAATCGGGACATGACAAGATCTTCCGGGATTACTTCTGTGAGAATCCTATCTACGGGCATCGCTTTTTCCGCAGACGCTTTAGGATGTCCCGTCGCTTGTTCATTCGTATTGCAAATGCTGTGAAGGAGCATTGCCCGTATTTTGTGCAGAAGAGAAATGCAGCTGGGAAGCTTGGACACAGTTGCTTCAAGAAGGTAGCAGCATCAATTCGAATGTTAGCCTCTGGGTGTGCCGCGGATTTGGTTGATGATTGGCTCTACATTGGTGAGAGTACTGCCATCAAGAGCATGAGGTTGTTTGTGAAGTCCGTGGTGGAGATCTTCGGAGATCGATACTTACGAGCACCCAATGAAGAGGACACGGCAAGACTCATGCAATATAGTGAGTCTATCGGATTCCGTGGGATGTTGGGGAGCATTGATTGCATGCACTGGCCGTGGGAAAGGTGTCCTACAGCATTGCACGGCCAATTTACCGATCATTGTCATGATCCGACAATTATCTTGGAGGCTGTCGCATCACATGATTTGTGGATTTGGCACGCATACTTTGGGATGCCCGGAAGCTGCAACGATATCAATGTTTTGCATAGGTCCCCATTGTTTGCACGGTTAGCTGCTGGAGAGGCACCACCAGTTAACTTTGAGGTCAACGGTCACCAGTACAACATGGGCTACTATTTGGCTGATGGTATCTATCCTCAATGGGCGACTTTCGTGAAGACAATTTCCAAACCTAGAGGTAACAAAAGAATTCACTTTGCACAAGCTCAAGAATCTGAAAGGAAGGATGTTGAGAGAGCTTTTGGGGTATTACAAGCTCGGTGGGGAATTGTTCGAGGACCTGCTAGATTCTGGGATCAAAAAACTCTGTGGTACATCATGACAGCGTGCATCATCATGCACAATATGATCCTAGAGGATGAGCGAGGTCAGGATGTAGACTACATCTATGAGACAACTAAGCATGATCTAACTCCAGTGAAGCCTCAGAAGGATAAAGGCCGAATTCACAACTTCCTCGAAGTGCACAGGCAAATCAACAACCGTGAGGGGCACAACCAACTTCAGGAGGACCTTGTTGAGCATCTATGGGAATTCCATGGGCGACAACGGAGACAGAGTTGAGATTTTTTTATGATTTTTCAATTCCTGATTTCTGATAATTTCTGATAATATTCAGCAAATATCTGAAATTGTTTATTCTTTGTGTAGGCAAACTTAGTTTAAGTACCATAACCTTTACACTGTCCCACAAATACATAGCTAAGCTCGTCCCTGACACATGGTTTGCTGCTTGGCTATATGTTACCATCTTGGATTTAAAAAATGTACATAGCTAAGCTGAATTGTCCTGTTTTAAAAAATGTACTTTGACCCTTAGATTTTTCACTGAATGCACTTTGATTAATTTCTCCCCTACTTGTGGGGGAACAACTGATTGTTATTGCTTGGGTAACCTTGGCTTCCTCCTTTTCAGGCCCTGATAACCTGGACAACCTTCGGAGGCTTGCTGAGCAGTTCCAGAAGGTACCTGGTGCTGAGGGTGGTGCCAGTGCAGCTGCACAGGATGATGATGATGTCCCAGAGCTTGTCCCTGGAGAGACTTTTGAAGAGGCCTTTCAAGAAGAAGCACTTGTTCAAGAAGATTGATCCTGTGTGTAATATTTATAGCAGTAGGAACTTCTGCCATAAATGTAAACATGAATTGTGGTTCATCAATGTAATTTATAACTATCTTTCATTTTTATATTTCTGCTTGGTGGAGCACTATGAATTGTCAGAATTACTATTTTCAGTGTCACTCATTCACTTACTATTTTATGAGAATATATCTGTTTGTACATTCTTGCTGAACATGAACAGAACCTGAACCTGAACTCATTCAGTTATCTTGAGTAATGAAAAGATACCTGAACCTGAACTCATTCACTTACTATTTTACTGGAAGCTCTGATGCAACAGGTTACTAGTACTCCACAGGGTTCTTGAATCTGGCAACCTCTTTTGCAGCTGTTCTAGTTTGAATGCAAATTAATTTTGCAGAGAAGTAGGGGAAATTCTGCAGTTTTCAGCAAAATTAAACTAATAATCTGCAGTTTTCAGCAACAGAATGAACTTCATACTACTACCATGTAGCATCAAGCAGGTCTGCTGATTGGTGTAGGTTCCTTCAGTCTCTACCAGAAGCATTTTGTGATTCTGGATCCTGAAGTTGAGGCTAGTTGAGATGCCAACATTATGGACTCATGATAAACAGTAATGCTGATAAATATTTAAGATGCATCTGAGAACATTTTAGAGATTTCATAAATTTTTTTATGAAAAAAACCTAGAACCTGAAGCAGCTACCAAATTAACAGCAAGTTTTTTTAGCATATATAAATTAACAGAAAGTTGAAACTGGCATGTGTGCAAATATGAAACTGGATGCCTCTATATCTGTATTGTACACCTAGACAAAGATGGCTGCTTGCTTCTCCCTTTGCTTGATAAGCAAATATGAGGCTGAAAATGCTTCTATCTCAGAAATCTGAAAATGCTATAACATTTGCTCCAAAAAAACCTCTCTGAGAAGAACACCCAGAAAATATCATACACAAACAAGCAGACCAGGAGCAATGCACAAATCTTTATGTTGGGAATCCTCACATGGCTGACATAAGATAGGAAAAAAAGACAGAGGCACAAGCTAGATCTTGTATATATTAGACCACATGAAGGTTCATACAGTAAAGTACTAATTATTAAAAGAAACTAAGCAGCAGCATTAACTTAGTATCCTCCCAAGATTGACAAAGTCATAATCTCTATCCAGTGGAACTCGAACTACCACTACCTCCTCTTGTCCTTGATGCCATAATCTTAGCCCTCATTACTTGGAAATAGGCTCTCTGAGTCTCATCAAGGCCATTTAAGTCCTGAAGCATAATTTTGGACTCCTGCTCCATTTTCTTGGCAGCCGCTTCCTCTTCTTGAACTTTTAGCTTCTTTTCTTGGACAGCTATCTCCATTTTCTTGGCAGCCGCTTCCTCTTCTTGAACTTTTAGCTGCCTCTCTTGGACAGCTATCTGGCGTTCCTGCAACGACTTCATGTACTCCCACCTCTCATCTTTGTCTAGCTTCTTAGATGCCTCTATATCTTTCTTCGCTTTAACTATCTTTTCTACTGCATCCTGCAGCTCATCCACATCCCCTGCTCTCTTTTTTCTCTCCTTCTCTTTCTTTCTTCCAGGCGGTCTCTCGCTTGACGACGGCCAATCTGAAGTTGTACCATTGCTCGCATTCTCATCATCATCTTGCCATGTGGCAGAGTTCAGATCAGGTAAGCCACTGTGCTTTGTAGGTTGTTGATCAGCATATCTCTTGTTCCACTTTTCATTGTGTTGAAGCAACACCCAGCAATGCATCATGACGAATGACCTATGCTTTGGTTCCCTTTGCTTGTAGAGTGCATGGGTCTCGTTCAGCTACAAAAGTAAGCATTTTATTAGTTACTAATGCCAAAATGGTGCATCATGTCATGTCAGCGAAAATGATATATTACATACCCGTTCTTGCAGTGTCGTCCCACTTAGGTGTTGCCGCTCGACATTAACCACACAGCCTGCCCACCGCGTGCAGCACTCGGAGATACTCGTCCACCGATGGCTGAGGGATCCAATTGAGCGGTCGGAAGGATACTTGACGTTAGCGTGGAAGTACTCCGACATTCGCGTCCAATACGTTGAGCCCGATTGGTCTTTCCCCGCCACTGGATCAAGGCTCACATTCTGCCATGCTAGAACCAGGGCTTCATCCTCATCAACCGAATAGTTGGACCCTCTAGAACTCTTCTTCGAGCTTGCATTAAAGACCTCAACATCTTCATCATAGTTTAGGGGATCCTCATTAATAGCATCCATCATGGCTCCAACGAAACTCTCCCTGTGATAGCAAAGCCAACATGTTTTAGATAGATGGTTTCAGTACAGTTTGTAGCAGAACTGACATAAGATAGGAAAAAAAGACAGAGGCACAAGCTAGATCTTGTATATATTACATGAAAACATATCCAATTTTTATATGTATATATACAGTTTGTAGCAGTACAGTTTCTTGAAAAATTTGACAACATAAGATAACTACAACATAACTGAAACTTGTATATGTCCTAAGCATGAAAACATGTGCTGGGGGCTTTCAGGTATTTAACAAAGATTTTTTCTATTATGCAACCAAAAAAGAAACAGGGCCTACATGCTGAGGTTCTGCAGGGCGACGAGAGGTGACCAGCTGGTGTGGTGATCAGATGGCAGTGAGGGGATGCATCTTCCCTCATTGCAATGTATACTAACACAATGTAAATTCATCTACACTGTAAAGGAACAGGAAGTGCGGCACTGCAAATAACAGGCTAGGATTGTTGGTTCTCTTTGTACCAGTTTAGATAGGACACAAGTAGCGGAAGATACAGGGTGCTGGTTGGGTATTTTTCACAGGGGTTTTGGATCCAGCTCTGGATCCCTTCACTTGTGACATAGTACCATTTTGTAAGTGAGCTCAGAATTACATGAAAATTACTTTGCCCACATAACAACCTTTTATTGACGATTCAGGAGGGAATCAAACCTTCTCCCAAACACACACAGAGATAGTATTGGTTGCCTCATTCTAACATGTAAATTTCCTATCACGATTTCTATAGAATCAAGGTAGCATTCTGTCACATTTTACATTCAAGAATCATGACTCCAGACATACATCATTATTTGACTACATTGTCAGATGTCAGCTATCCTGAATCTGTATTTCAACCTATAACCTATTCATCCAAGTATATACACGGGAGCTTGTCAGTCGATGTTACCCTCTGTATCCAAGCTCAAGTCAGCACATCAGAGTTATTGCCTTCATATGCGATGCTTTGCTTCCATTCAACAGCACATCAGAGTTATGATACTACATTTGGCTTATGCAAATTCACTATTATTTATAATAACAAAAAACTGTTGCACTTCTTTCATGTCCCAGAGATCAATGAACATATTGATCTAAACAGTACACAATAAACATATTGATCAACACAGAAAAATACAGTGCATCACTGGTTACTGTTCAAATCATGGGAAATTGTCAGTATTGTACCTTGGCGCCTCATCGAAGAGGTCGAGACCATCATCCTCTGTGGTTGTTTCACTGTCTAGCAAGGATTGGAAGTCCGTATGTATGGCGTGTTGATGGGCCTGAGCTTCAACCTCCATGGCAGGGACATCGGAGTGGAGGGCGACATTGGCACGCGAACGCGGCTTTGGCAGTCCTTGAGGACGGGATGCAATTGAATTTGATCTCGTAGATGAGGTGGTCGCCTTCTTGGCCTTTGGTATGGTGGTCGCCTTCTTCTTCAGTGCAGCATTTGTCTTCGTGGCTGTTGGAGCCTGCTTCAATGGTGGGCACAGGGGGGGGCCCATGGTGGAAAGGTGGGAGGCGGCCGGAGGCACCATACGACGGAGGTTGGAGACGGCCGGACGATGGCGCTGCTCCCGGACCTCCCTTGCGCCAGCAGAGGAGGAGCCCTGCTGCCAGGGGCGCGCGTCGTCCTGCGCCCAGGAGATGTGGCCCTCCTCCACGCCGCCGGCGAGGTGGGCGCGCCCTGCCGCGACGCCACGACGCCGTGGTCCCTCGGCATAGCCGGCGGCAGCGCCTCCTTCGTAGGGCTCGCCGGGTAAGTGGCCGTCCACGCCGCCGGCTAGGTGGGCACGGCCTGTGTCCATGCCGCGGCGCCGCGAGCCCTCGGCATGGCTGGCGGCCGCGACGGCGCCTCTGAAGGGGTCGCCGGAGATGTGGCCGCCGGCGCCGCCTCCGAACGCCTCCTCCATATCCAGGCCGCCGCGCTGCTGGTGCCGGAGGAGCGGTAGGAGCGGGGCTGCTGCTGCGGCCGCGCGGCGGGAGGAGCGGGAGGAGGAGGGCGAGGCGGCCGAGCGGGAGGAAGGGGGCGAGGCGGCCGAGCGGGAGGAGGGGGGCGAGGCGGCCATGCTGGCGCGGCGGCCTGCGGGCGCCGCCGGCGAGACCGGGAGGGAGGCTCGATCTGTTTCTGTCGATTGGTTTCTGGAGTGGGTCCCACCGTTTTGGGGGTGGAGGAGAGATCCCCTCTATAGAGGGGATGGAGAGGGATTTTTAGTCCATGGAGAAAAAAAAGGAAGGGGATAGGGAAGCTGCTGGAGAGGTTTTTTTAGCATTTGATCCTCTATATCACTATTTTTTTGGTATTGGGGATGGGATAGGGGAGCTGCTAAAGTTGCTCTAAGTGACAACCTGACATAACGAATGTGCACGACTATACTAGCCGTGCATCTATGCCGATGGAGACTTGGGTTTGTCTTTATCGCCGCCGTATCTCGACCTCTGATCGGCTGATTTGGTCGGTCATCTCTCTCCTCGCCACAAGTCGCCGCACGCCGGCCATTTCTCCCGATTGGCCGGCAAGTTCGATACATGGAGGGGAGAGGACACTGGCCGCACACGCGCGTCGCACTTGCGTCGGGCAGTGCCGCGCTACCGTACAAGACTACAGCCGCATATCCGCGTACAGCGTGCTGACTGCTGACGACGGAAGAACGGCGACAGCTTCTCGCAGCTCGGAATATACTTCCATCTACATGTTCAGGCGGTCAAAGTCCGCCACTACTATATGTCGTCGAAGCGACAAATAGCAATCCATCACGCTGGTGGGACCCACCTGTCTGGGCCTTCTTCCTCCTCCATCCTGTCGCCGGTGCTTCATCCTCGAGCTGCATGGCGGAGCCAGGTTAGGGCGGCGGCGGCGGATGCGGCGGCGGGAGCTTCCGCAGACGGTGGAGGAGGGCGGCGCGGGGGCTCGCCGCCGGTAGGTTAGGGTTCGGTGTTCGGGTTGCCGAGGTTGGGTCGCCAATGGCCTCCGGCTATGGAGGGAGGTTCGGGGGCGGCGGCGGACCGGCGGTGGCAACGGGTTGTGGGCGAGGCGGCGGTAGCCGCCGGCCGCGGGTGGTGGGCGGCGGAGGAGGCGGGGGAGGCACGACGAGCTCCCCGGCGAAGCCGAGTTAGTGCGGCGGTGGTCGGCGGGAGCGAATCCGGTGGCGGGAGCTGCCGAAGATGGGGCAGGTGGGCGGTGCGGGGGCGCTACGTGACTGGAGTCGCGAGGTTGAAGACGACGGAGTCGTGATCGTGAGAACGACAGGATGAAAAAGAAGAAGGCGCCGTTTCTTTTTTGGGCCAGCATCGTGGGCCGGCATGATGGGCCTTCGGTGATGGTTTGCTAACCATCACCGAAGCGATGCACAGCCGCACCGTCAAAGTCATGCAAAATGAAAACGACCATGGTGAAGGTGTACAAGCGGACATGGAAATCCCACCCCGTCCGCAGCAAGAGTTGCATGCTTTTGGTTTTGGTGAACACAACCAATGCAATAAATTGAGTTTTTTTGTCACGAAAATTCAGTTGCGGTCTTGTATTTTTTATAATTACTTACAATTTTTTTTGAGAAATAAGTTTGTACTTTGTAAATAACGTATGTAATAATATTTTAAAAAATAAAGTATCCCCCAAAAAAGTGTTAAAGGTACCACGGAATTTTTTCAAAAAAAAAAAAGAGGTACCACGGAGGTATCCAATGTCATGATCTCATGGACCAAACGATGGCGCGCGCACGGCCAGCAACGCTCCTCTGGAACTATCCGTCACATCAATCTTCCTAATAGGTCTTATCAGGAGTATTAAACGATGGCACGCGGGCTTGTTTAGTTCCCAAATTTTTTTCCAACTACTCGTCACATCAATTTTCGGACACTGATTAGGAGTATTAATTGTGGATTAATGACAAAACTCATTCCATAACCCTTACCTAATTTTTCGATACGAATCTAACGAGCCTAATTACGCCATTATTAGACAACGCTGTGCTACAGTAAACAATCTCTAATGACGGATTAATTAGGCTTAATGGATTCGTCTCGCGATTTCCCGTCCATTCATGTAATTAGTTTTGTAATTAGTCTATATTTAATCCTCCTAATAGACCTCCAAAGAGACCCTAAATTTTTTTTTAACTAAACAGGCTCATGCATACGTGGACAGAAAAGTTTGGCATCGACTGGCCTCGCAGTTTGAAACTTTGAATGGCTCGCCGCCTCATGTGACCCAAGTACGTACTCCTAATTTCGGTACAAACTGTCCCAATTTTAACGAAGGGAAACAAAGAAAAGTCGATGCACGTGCTTCACCAGGCTACAGTCTACTGTCTGTCTAGTACTCACTCTGTTCCCAAATACAGTATAAGCATTCCTGGCATTCAAACTCAACAAATAACAGAAGTGATAAAAAACATATATACCTCTCATTTTACACTACCTACCAATTCTCTACCAACCCACCTACCCATTTAGTTTTGTCATATCTCTAGAAATACTTATATTTTGACATAATTTTGAATCCTATAAATGCTTATATAGTGAAACGAAGGGAGTACAAAATAGGCAGCAGGACAGTAGGCCGCCAAGCATCCTGCTCCTATTCGAGGACGGAGAGCACGTCTTCTCTGTTGTACTATAATTTGACTAACTATCAGTTAACTGAATTTTCCGTTCCAGCGCATTGTTGTTCTATTAATCGTGATTTTTTAATTACTAATTAGTGCACCGTATGTAGTTTTAGAAGGGGCTGAGATTTTGTACATTTTCATTCACGTACTAGCCAAAAGGTAGTTTCAATTTTTTTAATCAATCACTAGAAGATTCTTCTAGAAGGAAAAGAACTTCGAAAAAATGAAGACGATGCTGTTTGGTTTGGAGGGAAATTAAACTCACATGTGTTTGGTACGAAGTCGGGCGTTTGCTCCTGTTCATGTCTCACTCTTGCTCGGTCTAGCGGTAGGCCTGAATGTAGACGGTGCAAAACTTTGCCATTGTGACTTTCCACCAACTAGTGATTCACTGACACGCAGGACAGTCTGGCCATATCAAGAACAGCAACCCCGTACCATGTCCCATAACTCTTTTTTTTTTATGTTGTGTCGGTTGTGGGTGCAGGAGACTGATTTTTTTTTTTTGGGTGGGTGTGGGGGGGGGGGGGCATAAGGGCGCAAGAGAATGAAGATATGATCCGTTCACCGCTGATCATTGCTCTCTCCCTCAAACATAATACAAATTATCATGTGTGCTTGGTATTTAACTTACGTAATAGCCATGCTCTAGACCGATCGTAACGGTGGTTTCCAAAATATAAGTCGTTACCAAGATTATAAAAATTTCACTTATTTCTTCTCTCTGCACGCAACTCAATGCAAAAAATTTCACTCATTTCATCAAAATTTCAGCCAACTAAACGGGGCCTAATTAAAAGGCAGCTTACGCTGGAGCTGTCCTGAACGATGTTTATGGTTTTCTCAAGAAGAAGTTTTGAAAACTATTTATTTAGGATACATTTATAAAACTGTTTTTATTTTTGAAATTATGAAACGAACAGGGAACTTTTTTTAAGATAATTATATTCTGATAGACATTTACTATTTTTTGAAAACTCGTTCTATATGATTTCTTTCTTCCCAAGTGAATATTTAAGTTATAAACAGCCGAGTTTGGAAAAGCTTGACATAATAAAAGTTACTTGTATTAACTGTTCATATAGCTTTCAAAATTTGTCCCAGAAAGGGTGTTCTTTTAACTCGTATTAAATACTCTTCTCATTAAACTAACACCAAGTACTAAGGAAATATTGCATTGAGAAACGTATGGAGCTAATGAAATGCTTATTTGATGTCTCTTTTCAAGTTCCAATACATGATTAATTAGGGGTAACAAAGTCATTTGTCACAACTATTAACATGCCTTAAATTTTCTAAACGAACGGTCTTTATGGGACGGAAGGAGCAAGACCCTCTGATCGGTGACGAGTCAGAGATAATGACATGACCTTTGTGCTGCCCTTCCGTGACGTTGAAATGAGCTCTCGATCGATGTTTGACAAGTCCCCGGCCCTGGCCCTTCTGGTCAAGCGTGCGTCAGATCATTTCCACAACATCAAAGAACGTGTGCTATGTCCGTTGGATCCTCCTCCTAAGGCGGCGACGTACGGTGTATTAACCCACCTACTAATGAATTCCGTCATGAGCTCCTCTCGCTGTCAAAAGGCCGTGACCAGCTGGACCAACCCAAATCTCCCGCGCGTGCGCCGGAAAGCCACACGCCTAGCTTATCCGATCCCCGGACGTGGTCACAAACTTGCAATTAAATTAATTTGTTAATACTATAACCGATAAGCAACCAGCATTTCGTGTGCGTTCTCTTTAGTTTGTTTCCCGCTTGTTCTTTTGCGACGAGCTCGCTCTGAACACGCCCCCCGGATTCGGTCGGCCAACCAGCAGCGACGACCCGGGGCGCGGCCGGGCGGACTCTCGCTTTCTCCAACGACGACCCAACGGCCGGTCGACTCATCGCCAACGCGGCGCCCGCGGGGCCCGGCCGCGACGTACTTGCCACGACCGTACCGCCACCGACGCCGCGAGCGAAATCTCACGAGATCCCCCGGCACGGGCACGGACAGACAGACTCCCCGACCCGCGGCAAGCCAAGCAACCGCCGGTGGTTGGCGCGCGCGCGCGCACGTACGCACACGCACCGACGCACGGCGGGGAGGAGCTGAACAGCTGATGGAGGAGGGCTCGCTCGCTCGGCGTCGGCGATCCGCGTGCGCGTCGATCTATCGCCACCTGTTTGCTGCCTAGCTAACGAGAGCGCCCGACGTCGTACGACGGGACAGTGCCGTGGCCGATAGTCGCCGGGCGCTGGCGCGCCGGGTCGTTCCTCCGTTGTCCCGTTGGTGGAGACTTGGTCGGGGGAGGGAGGCCTGCTGCGTACGTCGCGTCGTCGTCGGGATGGGAACGGGGGATCGGCATGCTGGCGAGGAGCGGACGCGGACTGACCAGGCCGACACGTCGGAATGCGCTGGAGAGACCGCGAGCGGCGGGCGGATTCTGACAGAGACTACTACGATTTCGGTTGCGCCCTATCCATACCGGCCGTGCCGGTGGGTTGGTGGTAGTATACGTGCGTGCGTGGGTGGGTTTTGACGAACACATGGTCCGAGCGAGCTAGTCACGTCCAGATCGGTGATTTTGACTGCTGGGACCCAGTGGAGGATCCGCCAAGCTAGAGCTAGCCGCCCGGCCACAGGCCCGCAGGGGGCTACGAAGGAAGGAGGAGTAGCCTGTAGCCATGCTGCGCGGCCGGCCAGCGGCCGTGACTAGCCCGACCGACCGGTCGTGCTCCGGGATCAGGTGGCGCGTTACGGCCCGGCCGGCGACATGCGGGCGCGCCTGGTTGGACCGACCGGCTTCGTTCCGGACCGGACGATCGAGCGCGACAGCGACAGGGCGTGTTTTGGACTGGGAGTTGATGATCGACTTCTCCGATCCATTATGCATCGTCTGTCTGTCCATTGGCGCGCCGCACACGTAGGCTTCGTTCGGTTAGTCCGGAACAGGCCGTTCCGCTACCCATTCCAGCTGGTTTTGTCTGGCCTGTTTTCAAGTCCGGAGTGCATTGGAATTACCATTCGGTTTGATCGGGTCCGGAAAGAAAACTAGCTCGGCTTGACCTCCCCTCCACTCTCCACGTCCCGGAACGAAGCCCCACCTTCTCACCTATGGAACGAATCCACCATGCGAGACGCGAGCTCACCAGGATCGAGTGAAACACCTGGATTCACTCTATCCTGGTCCTGAACTAATCCTAGGTAGGAATGGAGACAGAGCAACCGAACAAGGCCGTAGTGGTGTGGTCTGTCGGTTTCGTTCCGTTCCGTCGTTCCGCCGCGTTACTAGAAGTGAATCACTCCGCGCGCCTCGTATGATGCCTCTTTTGGTCCAGCGCGCTACCCGCTAGGATGTTCTCTTTCATTTGAGGTGTGCAGTCTGCATGCAGGCCATGCTGTGTTACCTTGACTGCCTACATACGTACATATAAAACAAACAGAACGGCGCGCCGACCACCTACACCTAATAGTGTGGTTAGTCACTCCTCACACGTAGTAGTTCACTATTTTCTCACATATACTGTATTTGCAAAAGATAAAGCTGCACCAAACATATACTACCTCAATTATTGACGAACTAGCTCGTTCGAAAATGAATTAATTTACGTGTCCTAAACGTCATATATTTAAAAACAGAGAAAATAGATAGTATCAGGAGTTGAACGTACAGGGTTTAGCAAGAGAAAACGGCGAGATTGCAGCACGACTACTACTAGCAGCATTAAAGTTCGACTGCAATTTCTAAGGCATGGAATTATATATAAATTTATATAGAGTAAAGTGTACGGTGTGTCATCCCGATCTATGAACTCCCAAATTGACCGTTTAGATCCTAAAAATTATTCGGCTGTGTCATTCCGGTCTCTAAACTTGCAAATCACTCGTTTAAATTCTCAAACTTGTTCAGTTGTATCACACCTCGGTCCCCAAACTTGGTTTTGAGTCTCATGTCGGCCAAACAGGACGATCCAAACACTTTCTATCAAAAATAATTCATAATTTTTTCATACGAACTCGAATTAAGACGAATTTTATATAAAATTGTAGCCCTCAACTTCATTTACAACTTTGTAGTTGTAAACTTTTTGAACTAAAATTGTTTAGAATCCCAAAATATTGTTGTATATTTATAGCTTTTGAAATTTTAAGTTTTAAAATTAAATTTTGGAATACTAAACGATTTCAAATAAAAAACTTTTCAACTATAAAGTGGTAGATCGTATTGATCACTATAACTTTCATATAGACCATGTCAGTATCCAAAAATTTTTCATAATTTTAAATTTCAAAATATATATAAATACAACAATATTTGGAGATTCTAAACAGTTTTAATTCAAAAACTTTCAACTATAAACTTGAGGATCTCTTTAAGGGTTACAATTTTGATATAAAGTTGTTGCATTCGAGTTCGTATGAAGAAATTATGAATTATTTTTATATAAAGTTTTTCGATCATCTTGATTTGACACAGATGAGATTCAAAACTAAGTTTTGGAACCGAGTCGACACAACAAAACAAGTTTGAGGACCTAAACGTGTGATTTTCAAGTTTAGGGACCGGGATGACACAACCCAACAAGTTTAGGGACAGAGGTGATCCAGTTGAACAAGTTTGAGGACCTAAATAATTATTTTGAAAGTTCATAGATCCGAATGACACATTCGCGATAGCTTAGAGACCGATCGATACACTTCACTCTATATAAATTGATGTCGCTAGTCAAATCTTGCATTCAATCAAATTATCAAAAAGAGAGCAGATCACTAGTTTACCGGGGGAGGGACAAAAAACTGCTGATCCCGTGCTGCATCTGCATGTGGCCATGTGCTCATGTATCGGCAGCATGTGCACAGTGCGGCTCTAAGAGTGCGTCCAAACCAGATGCTTTAGCAATTTCGACAAAAACACAGCATCCATCGTGTAGTTTATGCTAGGGTTTAGTAGGTTTTAGCGTTGGTTGGTCAATTAGCACTAGCCTCGCCGAGCCCCGAGCATGGGCGGAGGCACTATGATTCCTGGGTATTCCCAGGAATACCCAACAATTTTTCTCACCAATCAAGGCCATATAAGTTACATACAAATATAGACTTAGTATGAGCCAAGCAAACTAAGCAATGGCCT
This sequence comes from Cenchrus fungigraminus, assembly GCA_036936925.1. Lineage (NCBI taxonomy): Eukaryota > Viridiplantae > Streptophyta > Magnoliopsida > Poales > Poaceae > Cenchrus > Cenchrus fungigraminus. The sequence continues at coordinate 37,349,815 of CM072779.1, read as the reverse complement.
TCCTAGCGCTTAATTTCTCATCTCCTAATCCACCATGTTGATTAGGTGAGACTACTTACTACAGTCTGATTCTTTTCCTCATGTATTTAATCGAATGGAACAATTGCTCAGTGGTACGTTTCTTCCAATTTTCTATTGTAGGCACAGTGGTGAACTACTCTGAAAAATGAGGTTGAAATAATTAACGGATTTGAAATGTTTGTGGGAATTAGATGTGATCATGTGAAGGCACATATGCTAGTTTTATCAACCACGCGCGATGCAAGAGCCGATTAGTGTTTGATATACATTTGGCTGCGAGTTATTTTTTTCTTGGAAGTGAAGGACACCGGCATTAACGAGCTTCGGAGAATTCTTTAAAAATAGTGTAGTTTTTCATTCGAGGTGTTTAACTAGAACAATTTACTATATTTTTTTATGTATTAGAAGAGAAAATTATCTTAAGATTTGGGAATACCTAACTTTAAAATCCTGCCTCCGCCGCTAGCCCCGAGCCCTGTAACTACCAACGGCCGGGGCGGGCCACGTGCTCCCGGGCCTCCACCAACGTGCTGTCGGCATGGATATAGGCAACGTGGTGGGCGCGGCACGCACCCACCAACCTACCGCGCGCCTGCCTACTGGCTACCGCCGGGGTAGTATGTAGGGCCCGAGCCCGACGATCCACATCCACCGCATGAATACGTGGCGCGCCGTACGGTCCACCACCTGGAAAGCGACGCCGCCCTCTTTCTTGCTCGCAGGCAGGATCTCCGCGGGGGCCCCGCGGACCCCGAAATCCCCAGATTTGGCTCTGTCTCCCTCCTGCTGCCGCTCGCTCTATTCGGGTTTCGGTGGATCATCATCATGCGTGAGGGGGCAAGCAGGCCATGTTACCTCACCGTCGTGCTACGCTGCTGCTGGTAGCGCCTCTCCACAGGTAGGTAGGCCCGGGGGCACCCAACTTGTAAGATTTCGTTTTTATCCAAAAGCTAATTAAACTGAATCTCATAAACTTTCTACATCATACTCGTACTGTAATTTTATTTAAGCTTGGACAACTAAAATACAGTATAGTATATGAACATACACACAAACCTACGCACGCGCACACTCTGTGCGCACGCTAAATCTATAAATTATATACACACAAAACGTTCATTCAGATATCTGAAAATTAAATCGCGCAACGCTTCGTAGGTGACGAGCGTGTCACAATTACCATTGTAGGTCTACGCACACGTCAATGGCACGTGGGATTAAATTTTAGGAATAAATCCAGGTGCAACACCCACACCCAATCGTGTGTGGGTGCGCTCCCCACCAGGCAGTGGCTGCCACCAGGAGACTCCACCACTGCGCTACAAGTGTGTCTGCATAAGCTTCTCAGTTGAGGAAAGACAGCAACCAGATTTCAAATCGGAGCGACAGTTAGAAAATATATTATGGTCGGTTTGGACCCTCCTTGAGAAGAGTTTTTTTAACACTAGAATTTGACCAAATGAGCGTGCCAAATAGATAGCCAAATTTCAAAAGACTACTCGAAATATCAAGATGCATGCCAACATACGTCTCGAAACATCTCTCTTTTTTGACCGGCAGGATTATTGTCGTTGCCAAAGACAGAAAACAGGTCAAGACTGAATAAATATTTTAACCGAGCCAAGCATAAGCAAAGAGATATGTAGTGGTGCAAGTAATAATGACTCGGTAGAGACCAGTAGCCGTCAAAAATTACTCATAGTTGTTGGTTTGTTAGGAGGCAGTACGTATTTCAAGTAGTATATTGGTAGTTGTTATCAAATTTTACTTTGTCGTTTGTTTGTTGGGAGGCAAAATTCTAATTTTCAACTCTCTACTTTCTGTCTTTCTACGACAACGAAAGGGTTTTTGCTGACCTGTTTTATTAGGCTTTCAGCCGGGTTTTCCTTCAGTTAGCCCACCATGAAACGACACTATATCTGTGAGTGAAGTGAGGACTACTACCACCACTAACTCCAAATCTCCAATGCAACGTGGGGACACACTACAGTGTACTGCTAGTCACTGGAGCGCGAGAGAGATAATCTTAGCTAGCGATGGGAAGAAGAAGCACGTACTGCACCATCATGTGGCCGCGCGCGCATGTGGCGCGCACATTCAACAATTTGCACCATCGATCCTGCGCATGATGCCGCGCCATTCAGGGCTAGATTGATAGATCTTTGCGGCCATTGATTTTCCTGCGCCTCCCCTGTCGATCGGTCCAGCCGGCCGGCCGCCGGCCGGTCCCCTGTTTGCGGAATTCCAAATGGCTGGATCATCAGTCCCCTACCTTTCCTTAACTGAGGCGTGCAGTGCATGTGCACATCATGATCACATTTTCTCAGCTCATTTCCCCTTATCCAGGACCATGGGCACACTCTCCTCATGCGTGCATGCATGTTGTTGGATTGGATCTCTTGTTGCGTTTGCATGCAGAATTCTCTACATACGCTCAAAACCATCTCTCTTTCGTTTTCGATTAGCAGGAAGCACGCGCACACTGTGCGATAATATTCATTTCGCGCGCTAATACCGTCCACTCGACTCAGGCATTTGTTCAATGTTTCAACCCTTAGTCGTCCGATCTTCGTTTTGTTTTTCAAATTCCACGCACGCAGCTCCCTGTCATCGGGCGGTCAAACATAACGATCGATGCGATCGAGTTTTATCTTATCCGCACACCACACCACAAATCTTCTTGCTCAGAGTCAAGCCCTGGTCCCGTGCAACATCCACGCCACCAATGCAACCTAATTTCTCAGAGTCAGCTTCTCTCGTGCAGGGATGTCAATGCCTGATTGGTAAACCCCTTTTCCAAGAGCTCTGCAAAGCTTTTAGGTGGTCATTTGGTAGGCTAATTTCTTTTCATCAGTGTGTCGTTTAGCTAGTTAGTTAGGCGCACTGCCGTCCACTCTGGACACGCCATCGTTGACTGACTGAGGAGTGATAAATCCATGGGATCCGAGGTTTCCTTTCTGTTTCAATTTCTTTCCTCGGAGATGGCAAAGGGAATCCAAGTAACTCATGCTCCGTAGCATCATATCGTCCTACTTATACTTATTGCACGACGATGAACGTCCACATTGCATGTATATATGTACTTCCTCCGTCCATAAACATAAGTATTCTTTGACTTTTCTGTTCACGTTTGACTGTTCGTCTTATTAGAAAAATTATGAAAATATTATTTATTTTGTTATGACATGTTTTACCATCGTATATATTTTAAATATATCATAATTATTTTTATATTTCATAAATTTTTTAATAAGACGGACATTTAGACGTGATGCGCAAAAATCGAGAAATACTTATATTTAAGAACGGAGGAAGTAGCTAGATCCGTAAGACACGCGTCTCACATCACATGCATGATAATTGGGCGCAATGGCCTTGCACGCACTCGATCGATCTGCGGGGAAATAAGAGACGTGTCTACTCGCTACAATAAGTACACACTGTACTCTAAACCTGGCCAAACCAGTCAAATTAAACCTCATTAATCCTCAAGGACAAGCGTGCTAATTAAATCGACGTACTACGTCGTGGCGCTGTCCACGGACCACACGCTGCACGCCCGTCCGGCGTGTTGGCGACTTGGCGTGCGGCAGGGTCCGTCCGTTAATTCTTCCACCGGCCGGGCATGCATGGTCCGGTATGGTGGCGGCGAGGAACTGCTGGACTTGTACGTGGCGGCGGCTGCGCGTGCGGCCGGCACATCTATCTATACTGTAATACTATAAGGAGCGAAAATAATTGAAAATTTTTCTCACTCAAATCGGGTCTACCGTACCCCTCACGTCGGACCCACCCGTCATATATTTTTAGAAGAGGATAGGGTAGAAGGACTATGAAAGTACCAAAAAATCGTAATTTGGAGAGTGTTTCTGCCAAAAGTTAATGTTTTTGTCACCGTGATGACCTCTACCCACCCAGGGTACCCACTTATGGGCCCACCCGTGAATACTCGGCCGTACGTTGCCTCCGTATGATCGTACGCGGCTTGAGTTCCTCCCGCCGGACCGGTCCTCGCCCTCTGGTGGTCAGATTTGACGGCGCGGGAGGCACGAGCAGGACGATAGGGGCGTGCGCGGGCAAAGGAGCAGCGGCGTCGGGCCGTCCAAGGTGCACGACAGCGTCCGACGTCGAGACTCCGGCGCAGGAGGCGAGGTGGGACGACGGTGGACACCTCCGTCTCCATCTTCACGGCCGACCATCTCCTGGCCTTCTGGCCTTCTTCCCTGCCGTCATTGTCCGTTGGGCGTGGGAACACGAGGCTTGGGCGGGGGCTGGGCGTTGTGCTGCCCCCACCTTCGCTTCTTCTGCACCAGGTGCCTAGGTGGCCGCCGGCAGAGCTCGACCGCGTGAGGCCGAGGGGGGAGCACTGCGGTGCCGGACCTAGCTCGCGACGACCATGGCGCAGGGTCAGAGCATCGGCGTCGTCGATCGGGGAGGGCGAAGAGGATGGCCTAGAGGAGACGGGTGGCGGCGGCGCGGCGCTGCGTCGCGTCGGGAAGGGAGCGCGGTGTTGCGTCGCGTCGGGAAGGGAGCGCGGCGCTGCATCAGCCTAGAGGACGGCGGCGCGCGTGCGCGGCAGGGATGGCCCGCGGGAGCCACGGCGTCGTCGGCGGGTCACCATTATCGTTCCGTGCAAGAGCACAGCATGTTCTTCCCCATTCGGAGCATGGTCCCCGTGCCCAGCCGGCATCCCAGCGGCGCAGCTACTCGACGTCGGGCCACAGCCTATAGCGCACCGACGGCGGCGGGTACGGCCACGACGCCCAAGCGCTCTTCAAGTTCGCCGGCGGGAGGCGCTTTCGGTGGCGGCCATCCTCGAGGCTCCCGGGGAGGTGGTGGCCAAGTCTGCTCACCGTGTTGCGCTCCGGAGAGGCTATCGTGCTGCTCCGGTCGGCGATGGCATTCGTATGTGGTCGTCCAGCTTCTGCCTGTTCTTACACAATATTTTTTTTCTTGTTTCGATTTCGATCCGTTTTTCCTCTGGATTCTCCTTCGTGATATATTACTGGTAGAGGCCAGCGTCCTGTTGCTCTCCGTTCTTCCTTTTCTTGGTTCTTTTGCCTCTATTTATTTTTTTAATTTCTATTTTGTTCATTGCTCCAATAATCCTGTACATGTGAAAACCATGTTTTGGTTAGCTTGTGTATTAGGTTATTTTTACATACAAATTTATATTTGTGTCCACGGAAATTTGAGATGTAAATATAGTCTGTATGTGCAAAGTTGAATAATTAGCATCTTAGTATGTGCATGGGTGTGCGAAATATATTTGTTCTTGTGCAAAGGGATGACATGTGAGAGCATAGTAGTGTTCCTTGTGGTCTCATGATAAGAATCGATTAAAAAAATTAAATAAATGATCAAATAAGTATATGTGCATCAATGTACAGCGAGGTACGTCAACGAGGGGCAACTGAGCTGTAGTATAATCTCTGTGAAACATTGTTGTAATAGTATCCTCATGTAAAAATATGTGAGATGCAACGGTAAAAAAAAAAATTTCGCAACGGAAATAGTGTCAGAGGAGAACATGCATCGCCACGATAGAAGAGAGAGGTTGGGGGCCGGTCAGTTTTGTGCTTCAAAAGTCAAAAAGTTGCCAGGAAGCATGGAGTAGTGTTTCACCTTTATGTCAATCACTAAATGCGCATCTGGCAGAGTGTGGAGAGAATACAAGTGGGAGAAAAATCAAATACGGGAAGCAATACACACAAGAAGACAATATTGCACACAAATCGGTACAGATCAACATCTCGGATTGATTCACTCATGAGTGACCGGCGTACAAAATAATAATCTGTTATCAACTTTAGGGTACTAAACTTTTTTTTCTTCCATCATAGGTATGACACGGAGACAATCTATTTTGATGAAAAGGTGTCACAACCTTGAAAAGACAACAACCTGAGTCTAAACTCTTGCAACTCTATTCTTTTGAATTGTTATCTCAAACACAGTGTATCCATTGTACTGTATGAAATAAATTCTCTTTCTCCCCAGTTAGCTACATTTAGGCCCTGTTTAGTTGGTGAAATTTTTGGTGAAAGTGGTGAAATTTTTGCATTGAGAAACATATTCTCTGAGAGGTGGCATGGTCTGCAATGCGAAAATTTTGGGAACTTTTGAGAAACTAAACAGAACCTACTAGCAACGTATAATGTATTTGGATGCCCTCATTTGTCGATACTTCATCTGAGTTTAAATGTATGCCAACTCACATAGATATACAAATATATTATGTGCTCAGACTAAACTGAAACAAATTTACATGTTCTTACTACTGTTCACGAGATATGCTTGTCCTTTTGCCCAGGGTGTGGACAGGAAAGGAGGACATATATAGAAGCTATTACTAAAATTGCCCGTTCAATTGTCTTAGGAGCTGAAGCGTGTCCATGCTACCATTTTGCTGCAGTCCATGAAGTAGCTTTCTACAATGGCTCAATTCGGTTGGGTGAGGATGGTGACAACATTGTAAACACCCTCACCCTTGCTCTTGTTGATGCTGCAACACCTGGGACTACAAATATGAGTATCCAATCTTCTGATCTATTGGCCTCCAGCTCATTGGAAAGGAAAAGGAAGATGTGTTTTACATGTCAAATTTAGGTCTATGGTGAAGCAACACTCGGTTCTTACCAAGCAATTTCTTTAAGCAGAAACCATGTTTTTCTGAGATGTCATTCATGAGCAAGTTCCAAAGGAGAAGACCATAATCACCGCTGCATATTGCAAAAAAATTGTGGAGGCAATTCAAGGCTGAAACTGAATATACAATCACTCAAGCCATAGCTGCTCAGGTAACTCCACTCGACCCATTCCACGAGTGATATATGCTTAAAAAAACCCTTTGTGGCTTTCATATGGTCATTAATACTTCGAAGTGGAGATTTGTCCAATTAAGTATAGTAACAACAACTTGCTGCAATGGCTATCCTTGGAATCAATGAGTTTTCGACATTACTCGGGTATTTCTTATATGCAGAAACATCCATGAGTGTCAGTATTTTTAACGCTGGAATTCTCCGCGCATCTCGATCTTTCCTACTACAAAATTACTCTATTGGACTATAGTAATTTTTTTGACAGTTACTTTTGTTTATGATTTCATATATGAACCTGAGAACGCAAAAACAAAGTGATATCAAGATGTTTGATTAATTTTTCATTTTCTGATCCCACGAAACACACTTGTTGATACGGAGCATCACAGCCAAGAAACTGTTCAAACTATGGTAAGCACATAACACATCCATGATTAAAGAATTAACCTATGAATGAGTTTTTTTTTGTTTGTTACGATATGCAGGTGGATGCATTCGGTCACTAAGATTTTGCAAGCTATTTTGGAAAAATGAATGGCTCAGAATTGAATACCAAAATATAATTAGACATCAAGTTATAAATGTATGCAATGTCACGTAAATACATGAATACTACAATAAAAAAGAACAAACACCAAGAGATAAATGTTTTTAAACACATGCGTGTCGCACGTGCACTTTACTAGTACGTACAAAGGGCTAGCTGCTCCATCGTTGGACGTTCCCGAGCTCGCGTATTTAGGGCGGATTCAATCGATCGGAAATGATGGATATATCAAGAAAATCATTATAGATAATACAAAGATTCAGATTTATTCCGAACTGAGAACAATAAGAGACCGAAGAGCCGAATCGATCCACCTCCTGACTAGTGGATTAATTCCGGATCTCTTTGTGGATATATCATGAGTAAATTAGTTTTCAATAACCCGGAATAAATCCGAATCTCTTATAATAACTATTATGATTTTCTTGTCATATTTATTAGTTCCGACCGAAATCAATCCGGTGGAAACAAATGAGGCCTCAGTACATTCCGGCGTCCCGATCGCGACAGCGCCGCGTCTCCGTCGTCGCGTGCGCTGTCCGAGCTAGACACTGCACGGACGACGTCGATCTGAACGCGGGGCCGATCGGCTAGCTGGTGGCCTGGTGCTCTTGGTGCGGCAAGACTTCCAGCGGACGGAAAGGAATATATCCCGAGCGGCATGGCAAAATCTGATAAGCGACGACGGAGAACGCGCTAGCCCGGACAGCGACGTGGACGTTCGTGGGAGAGCTACACACAGCTACCCACACCAGATGTCACTGCTTGTGTTGTGAGGGGCGTCGTCGGAAGCAACGACAAATTTGTTTGGGCTAGAAACTGCGTCGACGAAACGGATGGAACTGCTGCTGATGATCCAGTTTATTTATATAGATATATATATTTATTATATATACAACCACTGTGGCACTGTCGCCCAGTACTGGCATATCGGATTATCCGATAGGTCGATGCACGCGCGGATGCTTTTTATTTTCGCTTACATCATCCGTCCATTAACCCGCGGAGAACAACCTTTTCTCTCTCTTTCTCCGTGTCTTTTGTTTCTGAGCGTTTAGACCGCCTTTTCCCCTTTGGACCCAACAGTAGTAAACGATTCATCTCACACAGCAAATGCACCCGCGGAGGCACATTCTCCATCCCATTCCCATCAGCGAGCCATTAGCTAGTGCCTAGTGGCTGCACCGCGAGTCAATCGCTAGGTCGACGACCATGACTCGGTGGAAAAGCCGGTCGTCGATCGTGTACTAATTCCCCGCTAAATTCTTCTTTTTTTTTACACCACCACTAGTGCTACGGTTAGCTTAGTCTGCTAGCTGCAGTAGTAAGCCTCTTCAACAATTCTCAGATATGCTTTTCTTTCTCTGGAAGGAAGAATATTCGCCATGTATATCAACCTCGCCGCGCGCATTATTTGTATGTGTGCTTGCGTCACGTCCTTTTTGCTGTTTTCTTCCTTTTGCCCATGTGGGGGTGTAAATTCGAATCCTTTGAATTCAAAGGAGAACTTCTCCTTCGTTCGTCCATGCAAAGTCGCACGCGTATTATGTATAACCTAAAGAAGCTTTTCGACCGGCCGGGCCGGCCCGGCCGCGCGCGATGATCGATGCTTCCATTGTCATGCAAATTATAAAAATATAAACTTTATATAAGTATTTTCGCTAGATTATTAGTGGGTGATAATAATAATAATAATAATAATAATAATAATAATAATAATAACCTACTAGACGTGTGACCAGCTAGATTATTAGTGTGCACGCGCGAATCATATCTCTATAGCTAGCTTGCAGCCCGATCGGGGCGATGGCGTGGATCAGTGTTGGCGCGGACTCGGCGTCAGAAGGAAAATGTGCTCGCCAATAATTTCTGCAGACAAGTTGGTACGAGTCTGGCGGGATACGGGAATTGAATTGAATGTTAGGGTGGTGGTGACTCGGAGCCTGGTCACACAGGGAGTTGGTCCAGCGTCCGCAGCATTGGGTTCGGCCGTCCCTGCTCCGGTTCTGCTCGATCTGGTCCCTTTCCCTTCCATATTTTCCATCAACACGTACGGCGAGTGTATTCTTGAATAACAAAGGTTACCTAGATTTTGTTTAGTTCGGCAAATGGTTTTCAATATGACGGGTGAATAGTGATAATTTACTACTAACTTGCCGCATTTAAGCTGCTTACTTTGAGAGCAATATGCTTCAATGTGACAGATGAATGACTTGAGGATGGAAGGATAATGCGATTCCGTCAACTTCAATTTGTTCTTGATTACTACTGATAAAAGGAGTATATAAAAGGTGGTTGTTTTATGGTTAGAATATTATGATAAGCAAAATGGACAGTTAATGATGATCAGAGCATTATAGCGCGCGACTTCGTCTGCTCAAAAAAAAAAAAACGACATGCTCAAAATATTTGATAATCCCTCCGTTTCAAATTGTAGATCGTTTTAGCATTTCTAAATTCATAGTCCTTGCAATGTACCTAGACATAGTATATATTTAGATAAATAATAAACCTTAGAAATACTAAAATGATATACAATTTAGAACGAGGGAGTAGTAAATTGTGCAACGAAACCAATAATGGAATACAGTGCCAAACGTGCATTTAAAAAAGAAATAATCAGCGAGAGCACATATTGACATGCATCCATGCATTTTTGTTTCAAAAAAATTTTTAAATAATTTTTTTTGAAATAAATATGATGATTCTTTATCTGTGCTGTTTTGTTTGGTTAATTCTCGACGTGAAAACCACTACTATAATTGCATCTGCATTTCATCTTTTTTTAACTCTCTAAAACAAAAGAAAATATCAGAAAAGGAGGCACCTCCTTTAATGTGTATAGCATTAATTCATGCAGGCATAAGGGCAGTCCCTATGGTAGAAATCATGTGCGAAGTCCAAGAGAGCCACATCATCAAAATTCATCTATAGACCTACCTCTCCCCAAAAGTTGGTGTCTTCACCTAATAAATGTCGCTTTTCTCTCTCCCTTATCTCTTACCAATGGAGGAGAGGAGCATACCCGCAAGACTCCAGCCAGGTCTTCCCAATGGCGATTTTGCTGGGTCTTGCGGCCTTGATTCGCGTGAAGAGGCTGAGTCTTGAGGAAGAAACCAGGTCTTGTGTTTTCCTCCTCTTTCTTCATTAACTATGCTGTCATGTCACCAATTTGCTGATGTGTCATCTCATTTATTAGGGATGGACTCCATCCTACGTGGACCATTGAGACTGCCCTAAGCCTGCAAATATCTCACCTAAATCCAGTGATAGTTAGCTAATCAAATGCTGTCAACTTGCAAGCTGGGCCGGTTAGCCTTTGGCGCCAAGTTTTAAAGTTCACTTTCCGATCCCTTAGCTTAAACCATAACCACCGGTACAACTTTACTTAGAATCCAAGAATCTACTCTCGAGTAATTATCAGTTAGATGCGGATCTGCAAAAGGGGAGATAAAAAGCAGAAAGATTTACTGATTTTTCTTTAATTTAATTTGTTTTTTATGTGCTCTGCTGCTAGCTAGTAATACACGGAGTCTGTGGTAGCTAGCTGATCATTACGTAACTGTATTAAAAGACACAAAGCTAGCAATCATCAGTGCTTACTCTAATCTTCTAGCTAAAATATACAGACGGATATTCTGTGTCTCGTTTGGGAATTTGACGCGATTGAAACCTCATTTTCCATCTCGGCATTGCTTATTACACTTGCGCTTCCATTTAGTTCTTTCAATATTGTTTTTTTTCTCAAGGCTAGAAAACTCCATAAGAATTTTCGACCGATTCCATTACGCAGTCTTAGTCAAACGTAACGGTACGGTGGGATATCTCTCATGTAACCCACTCTAAGGGGCCCTTTGGCAGGGCTTTTCTAAGTGCTTCTCCACCGGCTTCTACAGAAGCTCTGTCAAACACCTAACAAAAAAACGGCTTCCAACCTGAAGCCATGGAGAAGCCATTTTGCAATTTGTACTACGGAGGTGAAGCCAAAAATAGTGGCTCCCCGCGGCTTCTTCTCCACATGTGACATTAAAAATATAGAGAAGCCACAACCACAGCCATTTTGCCAAACACTTTACAAAATGGCTTCAGCTTCACCAAAGAAGTCATTTTACCATTGCAGCCACAGCCACAGCTGTTTCAGCCACAGCCACAGCTCTGCCAAAGGGGCTCTAACTTGTCATTTCATTGCTCAGCTAATTAGTAATTACACACTTGGTTTGTACTAACATGACATGTGAAAACCTTGACTCTGACTCTGATTTGTTATTTTGAACGACGTGGCTTTACTGTTAACGTCCTTTCCTGATGACCCATAATGTGAAGCCGGGAAAAGATGTGCGCACAGGAAAAGTAGCGCTGAAGCAAAATCTGGAGCTGTAAGAGCGCTGTCAGAAAGGGATAGGAGTGCATAAAGATTTGGGCATCGAATGAGAAGAGGAGCTCATCAAGTGAAACCCCACAGGCTGTGACTTGTTTTTGACAACAATGACCACGACTTCATATAGTCGGCATATGTTTCGGGTTAGGCAGCAGCAGACCTGAAAATAACGGTTAATGATAGACGACGCTCGGAAAGGTTTCCTTTTTCTCCCACTAGAATCAGGTTCTCTTTTTTTCGTGGAAAAGCTGGAGTAAGGACTTAGAAAAGATGCAAGTTGAATAGTGGTGAAATTTAGTCCAGCAACAAAATATTACTTTGTGTTTTTATATATGTGATATTCTTATCATAAGAATGTGATTCCCTTATTAGAACAAATTTTTGACGAGTAATAAACAAATACACCATGGGTGTCATATTCAACAAAAATGTGATTCACATTATTGGACCAACTATACAATTATAGTCACATTGGACTAACCAAATATGTTTTGCAGACCTCTTTTACGATATGCACAATCTCTTGTGCATTTCGAAAAAATTATGGAGATGGCTCTAGGATACAAGGTTTGTGGCAGCTCCGAAATGTATTTGCAAAATATAGTACAAATATAGATGCTCTCTCTCACACACACACGGACACAAAGTGTACCATGATGACTATCAACCATTATTAGAACAAATTAGCACCAGCCACCAGCCAGACAATAATATTTTTCTCGCAGAATAAATCAGCACCAGCCATCAGCCAGTCGAACAGGCTCGTTATCTGAAAGATTGGATCAAGATATCTGCACTGACGAAATCACCTATACAGAGAAAAACATGCACCGACAATACCCAAAAAGTTATTAATTTATCCATACAAAGAAAACATAAAGATTGTTAGTTTTTCGCTAGGTCTTGCGAATGCAATTTCAATATAAGCTTTTTATGAAATCTAGAATATTATGTGGGGCAATACATTATAAACCCACTAAAGAGGAAATAATATTTTGCTCTTGTCCTAAAAATTTGGTCAAAGATCATAGTTCTGAAAGCATCCATTCCATGGTGAGAAAATTGTGATTGGAATCCAAGCACTACAGTTCACCCTTGATAATATAAAAAAATCTTGCAATACAATGTGTTCCATATTTGTCTTCAATTTTTGACATCTGTTGTGGTGTCTTGAGCAACTCCTTTCGTCTCTTAATATCTGTCGTGTGGGAACCATGCTGGTCAAACTTATTTAAGTTTGACTACATTTGTAAAAAAATACTAACAACATTTATATTTTTAAGTAAACTTATTATGAAAATAGATTCAATGACCTATCTAATTATACTAATTATGCATCATAAATATTAATATTTGATATATATATATATTTGATCAAAATTGATTACGTTTGAATTCCTAGGAAGTGAAAATGACAGATAAAAAAAGGACGGAGGGAGCATGTTCTAAGGCTTGTTTCTGTTTGGTCCTTCAGTTAAGCTAAAGTTTAGCTGGTTAAATTTAGAGGCCAGTGACAGGTGGACCTTGACTCGGGAGGGTAAAATTGTCTTTTCTAACCACACTTAATAGCGTGGATGGAACGCTTGACGGAATGACTCCGAGAGGATAAATCTAAATTTCAATGGCATTGAAGGAAACTTTTTTTAAAAAAAATCTATAACACTGAGGAAACTCATGTAATTTTTTTATGGTATAGAGGGAATTGACTCTAGAACCTAAGTGGACAAGCCCTCGACCGAAAGCTTCATTAATCAAACCTAGGAGGAACACATTAGAATGGCACGTATATTGAACAAAATTTACAGGAGCCCTGCTAGTTAATGCAAGATTTTAGTAGAATCAAACAGGAGCCCTTCTTGTCAAAAAAAAGGAGCCCTGAAGGGTGGTATTTCTTGGACCCTTCCAGTTATGTAATCCGCCCTGCTGAGCCGTCACTTTCACTCTCGGCGGTTGGCTCCTGCAACAGAAATCCAAGGCGAAGCAGAGCACAAGCAGACACGCAGCACGGTCTCACCGTAGCCCCGCACCGGCCACCTGGGCTTAAACCAATTTCCCGTCGCAGCAGCAACCAAAATACCAAATGCTCTCTCCGCCAAAATCGTTTCCTCTCTTCGTTGTTTATTTTATTAATTACATGTGCTGATGCCCGAGCCCTGGGGGGTTTTGAGTTGAGCTCCCCTCCCGGCCCGTGGCCGTGAGGTTCTCTATTTAATCCCTCGTCTTCCCCCCCATTCCCCAGCCTAAAAACTTCCAACTCCGCTGAAGCGCCTGCCTGAGCCCCGCCTCCATCTTCCCTCCCGCCCCCTTGGCACCACACTAGCCTAGTGCCTAGCTCCTCTCGGCGCTTGCTCTTCCCGCCCCCCTTGCCAAAAGAACCGTCAGGAACGGCCATGAAGTACGTGCTGGTGACCGGAGGGGTGGTGAGCGGCCTCGGCAAGGGCGTGACGGCCAGCAGCATCGGCGTCGTCCTCAAGTCCTGCGGCCTCCGCGTCACCACCATCAAGATCGGTACGGCACACGGCAGCGCCCGCCCGCCATTCCATCTCCCTCCCCGCCGGGCCGCTCGGCTCGGCTCGCTCGCTTCCTGACGATTCATTTCTTTTTTTTTTGGGGGTCCGGCCTCTCGGGCTTTGGCGTTTCCGCGCCAAAAGTAACCGCTCCCAGCGGAGGATCCGAAAAAAAGGGCGGATTTTTCGGTGGAAAGGCTGGAATTTGAACCGGGTCTGCGTGATCTCTCCCTCGTTTCGCGCCGTTTGCTTCTATCTGAGGCCCCCCAGACAGAGCCCCAGGCCCGAACGCCTCCCCCCTTTTTGTCGTTTCGGCTGTGTGTTTCGGGCAAAGGAAGCAGCATTTCCGGACACCGGCCGGGGGAGCTGTCTGGGTCTCTGGGAGGTGCGATGGACGCGTGGCATCCTCTAGTGTGAATGCGCTTGCTTGGTGTCTGCTGCTAGTTCGTGGCCGTCTTATAATTAAGCTGAAAAATGAAATGGGTTTCTCAAATTCGGTCGAACTTTCAAACGCAAAACTGCCTCCAACGAACGCATTTTTTGAAGGACCAATCTGCTAGTACGTGCTTTTCGCTGCTTGTTGCTTTTCTCTGCTATTTGCTTTTCTCTATCGCTCTGAGTCTCTGACTGAGGATTCCTGCTATTGCTATCAAGTTGGTTGGAAGCTCTGGCTCATTGCTGGTGTTCTAGCCTTGTAGGCCTGGTTCTGTACTTCTGCACTTGTGCACATGTGTGCTAATAGTGCTGCATGCACTGCTGGTGGTGTTGGTAATTAGCTGTTTTACACACTGTTTTAGGTTGTTGGTTACTGGTTATTTTCTCGAAGAAGCGGGTATGTGAACTTGGTGGTGTCACAATCTTAGTTCCTTCAAAGAGACGGAATCCTCAGTAGCTCAGGCCAAGTTTGTCACCTCGTGCATTAAAATTCTTTTGACAAAATTTTCGTACCATTTCCTGAAGGAAGGTACAGTATTCATCAGTTTGAAACAAACTGATGGGAGTGTGCCAGTACGGGTTTTACAAATGTTTGGGAATTTGTGCGTGCCGTATTCTTCCACCGGTGAAGGTGTGCTCGTGTACCTTTGTTGGGTCAAGTCGTCGATGGACAGAACGACTCATTCTAACTTTTATCAGCTGTTTGCGCATTCCTTAGTTCTCTTCTGTACAAGAATTTAGTTGTAAGGTTTCTGTCTATACTGGAAGTTGGTGAAGGGTTTAAAGACGCCATTTCATTTTTGCTAGGTGAACATTATTTGCTGCTCATAATTTCTTATAGTTTTTTCTTCACTTGTGACCCCCCATCTGCAGACCCCTACCTCAACACTGATGCTGGAACCATGTCTCCATTTGAGCATGGCGAGGTCTTTGTTTTGGATGATGGTGGAGAGGTAACTAACCGCAATATTCTCCAGCATATCCTTTTCGATCTGTGACTCTCTTAACCGCAAAATACTGTTGGTATCATTATGGATGATCATTGATCGTCTCCAGTAGCTCTCCGTAATGAACATCTTTTTCATGGATTATCTTCTTGCACGGTTTCATATTTCTGAAAAGAAAAAGAGTCGTGGATGTAATCTTTTCCAGCTGACCGTTCTTTCTTCCTTCTATTTTTCCTGAAGGTGGACCTGGACCTTGGAAACTATGAACGTTTTCTGGATATCAAACTGACCCGTGACAACAATATAACCACAGGAAAAATCTATCAGGTAACTGGACAGATGCGCTCTAATCCATGTGCAATTAGAACTTGTGTTGAAGATTGTGCTATCAAGTCAAAAGTTGGCTTTTATACTTCCCTGTTTTTTAAAAGAAAATGAGAGGGAGAAAGTAACTTTGACATTAACAAACCCGCAGCGTTCAATGGATATCTGCAAGTCATTGAGCATCTTATTGACTGAATGCACATGGAACCCACAAATCTTTATTGAGTCACTTTACGTTTCATCGTAAGATCCACTGCGGTACAATTATGCATGTGCAGAATCATCCAGGCCTCTAGCCTGCCACCGTTGTCGGAAGCAGCTGAATAAGATTCAGCCTGCCACATGGTGGATTAATTGTGGAGTTGATGCCCCGTTGTCTGTTTCTATCAACTGGTTGATAAAGAATCTTTCTTCTATTGACCACCTCAATTTTGTATAGGATGCAAAAGTAAACTAGGTAACTAGGCCTGAAACTACATTGAAACAAACACCACTAGCATAGCAGATAGCAGTTAACCGCCGTTCTGTTGCTGTTGCCAGTTAGTAGGACCAAAAACATTATGCCTTTTTTCTACATTATCATGTGATCTCCTGTCGATAGCACATAGTCCAACTCTTCTTGGACTTGACACCAACTGTACCTACTGGTTTCATCATCTGTAGTTTAACATAGTTTTCTTTGTAATACATCGGATCAGGCTGTCATTAACAAAGAAAGAAGAGGCGACTACCTGGGAAAAACCGTCCAGGTGTGTGATCAGTATGTGGTCGAGTTTTCATGTGAGAAAAATATCATTGTTGACAGAGGTTACTAAACCTGTATTCATTTTCATTATCAGGTTGTGCCACATATTACAGATGAAATACAAGATTGGATTGAACGCGTTGCAATGAATCCCGTCGATGGAAAAGAAGGACCTCCTGATGTCTGTGTCATTGAACTTGGCGGCACTATAGGTGAACATAATAATGATTCTATTATTGCTTAAGTAGTAGCATTACTTAGTTCAAATACCTAGCATAGTTTATTTTTGCTTAATTGTTCCCATAGTCGTGTAAGTATGCCGGTGCAGGGGACAAAATCTTTTCGCCACATAACGACAGTGGCATTCTTGATGCAGGGGATATTGAGTCAATGCCTTTCATTGAAGCATTAGGTCAATTCTCATATCGTGTTGGTAAGAAAACAACAAGTCCATCCCTGAGCATGACCATTTTCCTTTCGGTGTGATCATTTGTAGAGTTCCCTTTTGGCCTCAGTTGATAATTGATATGCTTGTTCCTGTTGTGTACTGCAGGGCCTGGAAACTTTTGTTTGGTTCATGTCAGTCTTGTTCCTGTTCTGAATGTAGTTGGCGAACAGGTAAGTTTTACTACTACATGAAAGGTGTGAGATGCTTGCATTTTTTTATAGTGTTGATGTCAGATTGTAGTATTATACTATGTAGCAAAATAATTTATGTTCCAAAAGATGAAGTTTACTTTATCTTACAATTTAGATTTTTTTAAAAAACTTATGCTTTGTTAATGTGCTAACGATGAGTAGTACTGCCATCATTGGAACCTAAAAGCTACCCCCTCCACCCAAAAATATAGCTACATTTAGTTTTTTTCAAAAGTCAAATCCTTTTAACTTTAACCAATAATCTTGCAATTGATGTTTCTTTTCCTCATTCGTGTAGAAAACTAAGCCTACACAACATAGTGTTCGAGGGCTTCGAGGACTTGGGTTGGCACCGGATATTTTAGCATGTCGCAGTACTGAGGTAGTGAGCATTCTTCTATTTTTAGTCCTTCAAAGCTGTCTGTTGTTCATTTCAATTTGACACTGAAAATTGCATAACTGATGGTCACTTGCATTTTGGCAGCCATTGGAAGAACATGTTAAAGTCAAGCTCTCACAATTTTGCCATGTTCCGGTAATGATAATACTTGCCATTTCAAGTCTCCTTTTGAGTTTTACCCTTTGCTCTTGTTCTGACAATGCAACTTATGTTGCAGATCTCAAATATTGTGAACCTCCATGACGTGACAAACATTTGGCACATCCCTTTGTTGCTAAGGGTAGGACACTTTTTTTTTGGCAGAATACATACCATAAATTTGGAATCCTTATCTTATTTAACTATCTACAATGATACTTTTTTTTATAGGACCAGAAGGCCCATGAAGCTATTCTAAAAGTTTTAGAACTTCAATAGTACGTATTTTTTTGAATGATCGCTGCACATTTTTTTTCATCTCATAGTTTGAACAAGCAATGCTAATGTGTTCTCTGTTTTTTATTCTGATAACGTATGCAGTGCTGGAAAGGTACCTAGGGAACCTAAGTTGGCGGAGTGGACTGAAAGGGCCACTAAATTTGACAATTTGAAGACTCCGGTAGGATTCATCAGTCATTATTCTTCCTACTGTTCCCAGGTGTGAGGGGTAGAGTGTTGCCCCTTATGTTTTTGAGCGAATGGCTATTTAAATTGAGAGCTGTTGTACAATCAAATTTTCAGGTCAATATCGCCATGGTTGGAAAATATACTGGCCTATCAGATTCCTACCTGTCTGTTCTAAAGGTAACCTTTTTTACTAAGTTCAGATGCACACTTGTAGTTGCAATGATGATAATAATATTCTTACACACGAAGTTGCAGCCGATCACTTGGTAGCTATAATTCCATGTTTGATTACGAATCAATGAAAAAAAACCAGACCAGAGCGACTCACAAGTAATTGTTTTTTATAAAACTTATCTTTGTGAAAATAAAGGCAGTGTCCCTCCTTACAGCAACATTCTAAGCTGTGTCGCAGTATACAACGTATATTAGTATCTCAGATGAATATGAGCAGGCCTGACTTGAAGAGTTTTGGTTTTCTTACATGATGTGTTTTTTTTTTGAATTTTTTGTTTATAACTGTATCTATGCTTCATTGTTCATTGGAGCTCTACCAGTCAAAACTCTTTTCTCGCTGGCAAAGCAAAGCTTCAATCCTGACGATATAACTCTTTCTGCTGACTAATTTACTGAACCTGACCATGTTTCAGGCTCTTTTGCATGCATCAGTTGCTATGGAAAGAAAGCTTGTAGTCGACTGGGTTCCTTCATGTGATCTGGAAGATTCTTCAGCTAGAGAGGTCAGTTTATTACGGGAACCAAATCATTTTTATTCCTTACCGTGCTTTTGCTGATGTTTCCGAGATGCTTGTTTTGTGTAGACCCCTGAAGCCTACAAAAAAGCATGGAAACTGCTGAAGGTAAGCACACTTTACATAAAATGGTGGCATGATGCATTTCTTACAAGTACTCGCGCGGTCATTTGACGGAGTTTCCACCACAGGGTGCAGATGGTATACTCGTTCCTGGAGGCTTTGGAGACCGGGGAGTTCAGGGCAAAATTCTTGCTGCAAAATATGCACGCGAGAACAATGTCCCTTACCTCGGCATTTGCTTGGGAATGCAAATTGCAGTGATTGAGTTTGCCCGTTCAGTCATGAAATTACGTGGTGCAAATAGCACAGAATTTGACCCAGCAGCAACATCGCCCTGCGTCATTTTCATGCCAGAGGTAGGTTATCGCTAACTTACCATGCTTACTTGATAATTATTATCCATTATTATTGCCACTCATTTTGATCTGTATACTTCGGACAACACTTCAACAGGGCTCAAAAACTCACATGGGTGCGACAATGAGACTTGGATCGAGGAGAACATATTTCCAAATCACTGGCAGTAAATCTGCGAAGCTGTAAGAAATCACAAGCCCTCATATTCTTCAGGGTCTAATGTATCATTGACATTGTTCGCTTGACGAGGTGTAATTTAACTGTTGTACATGTGTCTTAGGTATGGCAATATTCCCACTGTAGACGAAAGGCATCGCCACAGATACGAGGTTAGCCTTATCGAATTGTCTGGTAGCCATGTTAAATCATGCATACCACTGCTATTTTGTATAACGATGAAAGTTTTATTTTTCAGGTGAACCCTGATATGGTCCCAGACTTTGAGAGGGCCGGGCTTCAATTCGTGGGCAAGGATGAAAGTGGAAGACGGATGGAGGTGGACTTGGATTTTCTTTTTCTTGGATATTGCATATATATAAGTAGTTGGTAATAATTTATTACAAAACTTTTTCCATCACCTAATGAATGGTGCTCTGTTGGATGCAGATCATTGAGCTGCCCTCTCACAAGTTCTTCATCGGCGCACAATTCCATCCTGAATTTAAGTCGAGACCAGGAAAACCATCTCCACTTTTCTTAGGTAATGCAATCCTACCTTGCAAAAACCACCACTATTCTCGACAAAACAAAACGGCCACATGATCAGTTTTGTTCTGATATCCACTCTACTAATAACACTGCTACTGCTTTCTGAGTATGGCCAAGTGCTTCATCTGAATGAAACAATGCATGCATCTCTGCTGACAGGGCTGATAGCAGCAGCATCTGGGCAACTAGAACCTTTGCTTCAATGCACAGCAAAGACACCGATCAACGGTAAAGTCCCGAAACGGAAACTGTACCCAACTGTACCTGTGAAGAATCCACTAAACAGCTTGGTAAATGGGTACTACCCAAATGGCACTGGCATTCACACCTAGAAGCACAAATACTAAGCGAGGGCTTGATTGATATTTGCTCCTACGGTTTTTGCTTGTACTCTTTTTTCATCTTCTTTTTTGGTTTGCATCTGTCTCTGATCAACTGAGAAGGCTAAGATTCAGCAAGCCCAGCCCAGCCCGGTCCCAGCTCCAGCTAGCGACACATGGTTCCGACATTTTAACGAGGAACGTCCTCCGGTCCGTTGAAGCAGGACTAGCTATAGGGTGGTGAGTTCTAGTGTGTGTGTTTGTGATGTTTCCGGTTTTGTGTTTTTTTTTGGCCTAGAATTAAGGCTGGAAGTGTCTTCGTAGCTTTACTAGAGCCCGGAATCTCTCCCTCCTATTTGTACAATGTACATTATGGAATAACTTATCTAAGGACTGAATATACAAATGCTTGGCCAGGGTTGTCTTGTCGCGAAAATATTAACCACGACATTCGCATGAACAATTTGAGTATCTTCTTATAAAAAAAATGCTAGCAACATTGTTGTTGTTAAAGTTGGTATTTGTGCTGCTCCGCTGTATGTGACTCCCTCAAGGATCTTGTGTTATTTTGAATTATCATTTTTTTTGGCTTTAAAATTTTGGAGCTCATGGCAATTATTTGTTTCCTGGCATCTCCACATCCTGCTTAGTAGTGTGCATCCACTGTAGAAACCAACCAACCGACCGTCTTGTTCAGAATGAGCTTCACTGGTGCATTTTATATTAACATTATCTACTCAGTTTGCTTCCCCTGATCCAAAATATACAACGCGGCTCTAGAAAACCTCGTTCAGCAACCAAACACATAATCATGCTTGTATGTTTTATTAGTGCATTTCGACATATTAGTGCTTTGATGTGGGCGTACATGCCTCAGCCTCGCGACCTTGGTGCGCCTGGTTGGGAAATCATCCTTCATCTTTTCCGAAAGAACTAGCTAAAAAATTGCACTTTTCCTGCTATGATTGAATTTTACACCATCAAACACCCTGTTCGTCTGGCAGACAGCTGGTGGCTGGTGTTGATTTGTTCTGAGAGAAAAGTACCGCTGACTGGTAGTTAGTGACTGATTTGTTCTGAGAGAAAAGTACTGCTGGCTGGTGCGAACAGGGCGACAAGAAGGAAAACAAGAAGGAAGATAACTGCAAGCATTCCACTGACTCAAGAGTCACAAAACATTTTTGGAAAATAATGAAAATGAACTTTACGTAAGCATTTTATTTTGCCAAATATGTAGTCTGATTGTTATAGAGAAGGTGAGCATTCTTCTGTCAATTGTGTACAAGTGGCTCATACATACAGGATACAACGTACAACCACCATCTACCATGAAGTGATTACCAACTTTGTTCATGACAAAATTCCACAGTAATTTGTCATACAATACCATAATATAGTGTCGTGGAATAAAAAATCCTTGAGAACGTAATAACTGATAAAACTGTACACACAAACCGGCAAACTTTCAGAATTTTGCGTTGCTGCCTTCGGGAAAACCAAGCTAAGAAGCTTAAGCTAGTCTCCAAAATTGCTTCTCCATCCAGAAAATACACCTATTCATTGTGATAGAGTTAGCTGCTATAGAAGCTCTCTGAGCACTGAAACGCAGTGCACTCAAACGTTAAGAAAATAGCTGTAAATCAGAATTACCAAAAAAAACCAGATGTCTAAGTAAACTCAGTAATCATACAAAAGAAAGACCGCGGAATTTAGAGGCCAGATGTACTTGTTAGTATAAGCCAATAGACACATAACTAAGCCCAAAAATAGTAAGGAAAAAGAATCAACACTTCTCAAAAACTAAACTATCATGCGATCATGTAGCTTTTCAATTACTTGCTGAATTGCAAAGTTTCTATGCTGTATGACTGACACCAAATTCTGCTAAGAGTATCCTCTTCTAAGCAAAGTCATGCAAACATGTTGCAAGCAGTTAATACTGAATAATCCTCCATCATTCATTCGGCAAAGTAAAGACTCACCGGTAAGCAATTCACTACAGCCAATGCCGCAGACGCATGAAGCAAACTACTCAAACCATTTCCCAGGATATATGGGATATCTGCAAGGAAAAGGAGTGCCCATCGAGGCCGGTAGGGGGATAACCTAACAGAACGTGCGGCTGATAACAGATCACCCACATAAACAAAAGATCCCTCACAAGGACTCTGTCCAAGGTCATTATTTGCAGGATGTGATGATGATGAAAAATTTCCTCCTCTTTGTAAACATCCCACAGAGTATGGTTTGGCATAGGAGACCTCAATCCATGAAAAGCCTGGTTTCAGAACAGGTACCAAGCAGTACTCATCCTGTCAGCATTGATCAAACAGACATACATGAAGCTGCAGTATATAGATCATATAAGCAGTCAAGCAGATAACTTCTATTACAAGGCTTGGCTTCCTAAAGATAGTCCCTACGACTCTTTTTCATTGATGCCCAGGATTGTTAGGCATGATTTGCTTTCCAATAATCCAATGCATATTTTTGTTGTTGTTGGACAATACTACCCCTGCACTTTAAATGTGCATGCATACACATACATCTAGCAACCGTGAGCTAATCCAGCATGCCAAAACATTAAAGGGAAGTGTTTAAGTGAATAATTAGGGGCATTGTAGTCCATTCAATTGGAGTATTGATACAGGTGCTTCAGGAAAACACGCCACATAAATGGATGGAGGTAGTACCAATCAAAACAAATCAGGACTCTTACCTCAAAACATGCATGACTAATTCCATCATGTTCAGCTCTCTGCCACCCATTTCCACATTTTCTAAGCTTTACTACATCTTTTGCAATTAAACAATATCTTCCTTCAACTTCTTTCTGGTCACTACCTCTGCCGGTCTTCTCGGTTAAAATGGATGAGCCATTAGAGATAGCTTTTTCAAAGGCTATCAGTTCATCTGGGCAAGGCAGCTTGTCTCTTATATGCCAGAGATTTTTGCTTGCATCCATCCATGATTCGGGAACACAATAACCCTTACCAGAACTAGTGGCAACATATCTCTGAGAGCCTTCAAGGAACTCAGGACCACTGGACTTTACTGTAGTATCTTGGTTCAGAATCTTGATCCACTCATCAGTTCTTGTTATTTTCAGACCATCCACAGATAGGATAACATCATGAGCAGACAAGTGTTCTGTCAGAGGAGATGTTTGTGGGATTCCCATGACCTGTTCTGACAGTCTTTTAGATTCTAAAAGATTGCTAAGATCAGAAACATGTAAACGCAAAGAAGAAGACTTACCATAAGACCATCACCACTCACATAAAGAGGATATAACACCACTGGTAGTGATAATGTCATCAGCACACATACTGCACAGAGCTATTAAACATGAAGTCATTACAGAAACTTGCAAAACATCAACATGAATCGAGTAACATGCTCAGCTAGGATGACCAACACAAGTGTTAAGTATGCCATTAAATTCCATCCTTGAACTACATCTAAAACCGCAAGTGTTGTTATAGAGTCTACAGGTTCCCAATAGTATCCTGACATTCTGTATTTACACTTCTCTAAGGTCACTTTCTTAACAGCAACCGTTTCTATTTGGTTGATATACCTTGAGGCTTTTATTTAGGCTACAGAACTATATAGTCAAGCAAAGGAATTGAAAAAAGAAGAAGGAAAAACCATCTCCTACATATTGTTATCAGTTTCTGATGTCCCAGGCAAACAAAATATTCCCTCCAGTATGCTGTAGCCTGTAGGCAAGATACTCTCAGATGTATTCCGTTGAATATCAACTGCTTACTAATTGCTACCTTACGAGAAGATAGGGATGCATCTGTATGGTGTAGGAGCTTGGTTAATTTTCCCTTCCATTTTTTCAATATTTCTCGGCTCACATTGTTTAAACCAAATATTCAGTGAGATAGTGACAAATTACATCTTATGTAATTATTTCTTGTTTTTTTTTCCTCCATCATTGTAAGGAAACAAATAGTTATGCAAGTTTGTTTTGATTAAAGCACTACAGTTCTGTGTAAATTAGCAAGAAGTACCACGGATATTGAAACTAGATGGTAATAAATTATGAAAAAATAGACATAACCAAAAAAGATGGTTTAATCATACGTTTTGGAAGTAATTAATGCATAATAGCAATGGCTTACCGCAACATTATGCCAAATTCCTGCACAATAAATCCGGAGCATCGAAAAGAGAGGCAGATTCAACAGTAGCTCATAGTTCAGAGCAACAAATGCCCCAGGAAAAAGTACAGCAACAAATATGGCAACATACTCAATCTCTACTCCCTCACTGTTACACATGTAGAAAAGAATGTGTCAGAACATAACATGAAAATTATTCATGAGCAGGCAAAGTAAAACATAATACAGATATTTTGAGTTTCAAGTGAACACAACAAAAATATGCAGCACATCTAACAAGGAAAAAAAGAAATGAGAAGGTAAGGCATAAAGACCTTGCTGCTGCAATGGCGTGTCCGAATTCATGAAAAGCAATAGACAAGATTGTTGACATTATGATGATTGTGGTATCCATAGTAGATATGATGTGCCCTGAAGTCTGCAATAAGCAGAAATGCATGGTGGGTTGTTGATGTGAGAAGCTGAAACAAAGTTAGTGCCAAATTCTACTTACCAGTAGGTTCTTTAACCAGGCACTAAGACATCCACTCCTGAAATAAAACACACCAATTGCCTCCCACAATAGCATCTAGGAAATTAAACAGAGCACACCACGTAAGACTTGCATACTTAAGGGAGTAGTATAATCAAAGAGAACAATTTGCCCACATTACAACGAAAGATATGTGGACTACCTGCTAAACCCACAACACATTTATAAAGAAGCGTTGGAAACATAAAATTTTTAGATAACCAAAGATTAATAATATTAAATGCAGTTACTGTAAGATATCAAGTGATAGACTTAATTAGATTAACAAATACTTAATACTATAACAATGTCTAGTAGAGATCTAATCAAACCCATGAGAAAGCCAAACTAAAAAGTTTGAAAACAAATCCTTTGGAAACATTGAACCACCGAAAGGAAATCCGTATGTTCCAGTCGTTAGGGGCTTAATCATTAGAAGCACTGATGTCAATTTCATATATTATAGTAAAATTAAGAAATTGCTACCACATATTTAGGAAAGTGATGTAAAATATCAGCAATGCCCTCTGTCTGAACAAGCAGCCTGTCCATCCATCATGAACCAAGACAACTAATGGAGGCATATATAGACTCATGTACACATTGTAAATTATGTCAATGATCGGATCATATTGTGCATTGTAAGGTATAACTGCATGGGATGTTCTAACTGTTTGAGAAGCAACAGTCAGTGACACAACAGGGTCCATGATACAAATGAACATTTTCAACTTTTGTATATAATGCAGAGAACATTGGGAACAACTGACATCAACTTACCAAGGATATACCGACTAAAGCAATGACAGAAAAATAAACACCTATGGAAAACCATGCTCTCAAGAATCTGTCAAAAATGAAGGAAACTCAGTATAACTTTGAAAGTAATGAATGATTTTGAGAGTGGCAAAGAAACTGCACTTCAGTCTCTTGTATTGACACCACTGCTTGACAAGTAACTGAAACAACAAAATTTTGAATACCAATGTGTGCACACTGAACCTAGAAAGATCTGCAGGTCTAACTGGGGGGCTGAAAGCTATATCAGTAAAAAGAATACATACAGGGCTATATCTTAAAGTTTTAGAGAAGCAAACGAAATAAGCATCCCAGATGACAGAAAAAATGCTGAATTTCATGGTTAGTTGGTTACACAAATAAGTCTGGCAATCAATTGGTTATCAAACTGCTATAATGCCAATAACATGTTTAATTTCAGTCACCTATATGGACAGCATTGCTTCAGAAGCAACTAACAACTAAACAAATTGAGAATACTCTAGCAAGAGAGGCTTAGGGTACGTAAGAGCTGAACAATTCTAAGTGTACTACTGAAATTCAGGGAAAAAAGTGAAACGAAAGCAGTGCATGTGCATGGGTGTAGTCTGAAAAAAGTGGTACACAGGTTATTTAGTACTGAAATTCATAATATTTTGCACGAGATGCTTCGAGTTTCAGACAACAAAATATTAACAGCTAATTTTCTACTCATGCCAAAAATCAAGTTTTTAAACAAAATCTTCAGAAACCATACCTAGCATATTTCGACCCCAAACTGAACAGGGTGTCATTGAAGGCATATATCTTACAGTCACAATACCTGAATTTTGAGCATCAACAAAGCAAGATGAAGAGTCTACCCCACTACAGTTACTAAAGAACAAAACTTAAGTACCAGAGAGAAATCTACGAAGGATGCAATTTAGATCGAGCTTCACGAGTAGAGAGAGCGCTAGAGAAGAGACCGTGCAGTTCACTAACCAGCAGGAGAGGGAGCGCTCGGTGCGGCGCGCGGAGGCGCTCGTGGGCAGCGAGCCCGCCGCACGCCCCCGCCGCCTGCCGCGGCCTGCGCCGCCCATCATTCGAGCAGCTGGGCGGGGCGGAGAGAGGCGTCGCCGCCGGGCAAGCAGGATTTCTTTTCCTGTTCAGTTGGGCTTGGGCTCGGACACTGCAATAACGCAATTCTCACTCGCAATTTAGAGTAGCGTTTAAATGCGGGTATTCCGTAACGGTCGGATCCATATTGGAGGGTCGGGATGATCGTAAACGAAAATTTGCAAATACACCCTTTAGCTCTTCCACCTTTACATCTCCCCTCCTCCACTCATGGTCCATTTCGCCTGTTCCTTCCAAATCGCGTCCCGTTGCCAAGGAAGAGGTGCAGATCTCACGGCCTCGCGCCACACCGCGGCTTCTAGAAGCTCCACCGCCCGCCACTGCGCGGTTCTAGAATCTGGTCCATTCGATTCGCGAGGGAATCCCGTAGGATTGAGCGGGGCGGGGGGCGCAAGCTTTGGTTGGAAGGAGGAAGAGGGGAGGAGGAAGATGATACTGCTCCAGTCCCCATCAAGGTTCCTGCTCCAGATCCTGCAGGACCGCGTCCTCAGGTAAGTTAGCTGCCGCCGTACTGATTTCGGCGTAGAGAGAACAGAAACGGCGTGCTGCTGCTGGCGGCATGGTTTTCTGCAATTTCATCGTTTCGTTTCGTGTTGGTGCGGTGTAGCGGCGAAAAGGGCATGGACATCGACTGTCACACGGTGGAGTTCGACGACGTGCGGTATCATATCCAGGTGAGTTCTGTCTTGCGTCGCGTCTTAATTTGCTCCAAAAACAGTGTCCGCTGGGCTAATTATTGGCAACAAATGGATGCTACACAACGTGGCATGGGATTGACAAAATTTTGGCGTCCATCCAAATCAGTGTCGAACACTTGGGCTAGCTAAATTTTGGTTAGGTGGGTTGGAGGCTTGGAGCACAAATCAAACATTTGATCTCAAGGTGGCTATCTATTTGGTATTCCAGTGCCAAAAAGGATATACAGTTTACATTGTTGACTCCACAGTATAGAACAAGAGTCGCTCATTGACTGATAACATTCTGCGACTTTGTGATTGCCATCTGATTAGCATTTCCCTTTATTGACCTCTTAGCTCTTTCATTTCATATGCTGAATTGTTACAAGGAATACATACTAACAATGTAAGCAGACGCGAACTCTTAGTGGTGAAACCATGACAGTAAAGGTTTCTTCTGGGTAACCTAATGTAACAAATACGGACTTGCTGATTTTAAGTGTTACAATTTGAACTGAATGTGTTTTCAAATTGATAGGTTGATATTGTTCTGTTTCAAGTAGGTTTCATTTAGCGGAAGGTGTGTTTTATCCAATAGACCTTCAAATATAGTTTGTAATATTTTTTATTTTCAGTGTTGGAAATGGATGTTGACATGACCCTGTCATGTATGAACTAGCCGTTAAGATCAGTCATCAACTGCCTCATCCTCAATATCATGCCCTGATGTAATTGTTTTTTCCTTCTCAGTTTTCTATGAGGAATCCAAAGGTAATGGTGCTATCGGTTGCTTTGCCGCTCCCACCTCCTGAAGCGATTCTGTATGATGGGCTTCCACTTGGTGCCATTGAGGCTATAAAGGCTGCTTATGGACCGGTTGTGCAAATTCTTGATCCTCCAAAGGATGGATTTGATCTTACGATGAAGATAAACTTGACAAAGATTCCGCCAGATGAAGGTTCTAGAGTTCCCTTTCCAAGGTCATAATTGTCTTGTTGTGCTGCATGATCAAATTGGTTGATGCCTCCACATATCTATAAATGCCACTGTAGTAAAATTTCAATTTAGTGTAACACATATCCAAGGTTATAGCTGCCTTGTCGAACTACATGATCAAATTTGCTGATGATTCTGTGGGTCACTATATGCCATTCATGGGCAGAACTTCATTTTAGTGTTAAAAGGTAGTTGGAAATTCAATAGATGTTTCAGATATCATGCACTTGTATGATATAGTTAGTTGCCTGGGACTTAAATTTGAATAGATTAAAGTAATTGCTGCCCCTATGAAATAAAAAGGTGACATAAAAACTCCTGAAATTGTAATCCTTCATTTTCTGGCATTTTATCAATACATTATCATTTAACCTAAACTTGTTCGCATCTTTACATTTGCTGTCTAATTCTGTTCCATTTATCTTGATTTTCTTTGTTCAATTGTTATTCTTGATTTATTCCTTTATAGTTTGGTAGGTTGTGAACTGACATATTCTTGTATGTGCTGGGAATGTAAGTGTTTTTGTACTGTTGAAGTGCTGTGCTGTTTTTCCAGACCATCAATAGGTTTTTGTTGATGATGTCCATTTTTTTACATTTGTTTGGTGTTGAGATGTGAGGAATTCTCATATGTCTCCTTTTCTTCCATCGTATTAAATGATTAAAATAATCTGACATTTTGGCCCTCGCACGTTTTCTTCGATGTAATTCATTTATGATTAGCCTGCCAAGTGCCAACACCAAAGACATCTCCTAACATGTGATCCTTTTTTGTATTTAAGTCATGTTCTCAGCATTTATAGCTTCTGATCATCTTTTTTTCTTTACTATATTCCAGAACAAAGAAATGCTATCTTGACACAAATTGCATCTGTTAGAGAAGTTGTGCTGGGTGCACCACTGAAGGTTCTGCTGAAACATTTAGCCTCGAAGACAGTAGCTCCTAATGTTGACAAGCTTGTTGCTCTTGTTCACCGTCCTAATGAATCATTTTTCCTCGCTCCCCAGGTATAACTTTAGGGACAGGCGGACAGCCATATCATATAAATATGCATATCATGCAACTAGCACCTAGGTGCTATAATAGTTATATTAGCCCTGAGTATTCTACGTACATGAATGTATTACTTATGTATTTGATGTTACTGTGAATCTGTTCAGTGCTGCCTTTATTTTATTATTTGCACCAAATGGAATTAACTGTTGAGCGCTGGCTTTCCAGGCAGATAAAGTTACTATTGTGTACCCAATGAGATTTCAGGACTCCATTGATATTGTTTTAGCAACTTCCTTCCTGCAGGTATTTTTTATGCTTCCTTCTGTCTCTTTATCAGTTTTGTGATCTATTATTCCTCATGATGCTTTATCTGTATCATATCAGCTACATTTAACACTAAAGATTAACATTAAACTTTTCAGTACTGCTACAATTCATGCTGCACTGTATATACTCCCTCCGTCCCAAAATAAGTGCACATCTCGCACTTCGAGAAGTCAAACATTTTAAAGTTTGACCAAATATATATTAAAAAATATTAATGATTATGATATTAAATAAACATCATTAGATTAATCACGTCATATATTTTCATGACAAATTTGTTTATAGACACAAATGTTAATATTATTTTTCTATATATTCAGTCAAACCTAAAACTTGTTGACTCCTCGAAATGCGAGATGAGCACTTATTTTGGGACGGAGGGAGTATGCAGCAACCCTTCAGTTATTGAGTTTTTCAAGCTCAAACAAAACTTGCTTTTTGGCGGGCACTTGCTATCCTGCTGAAAGCCCTAGCATAGCTATCCTGCCAAAAAGTCTCAGTCTGTTGTGAGCATTTTGTTACTCATTCTCTTCTTGCTGCTGAAATGTAGGAATTTGTGGAGGCAAGACGAACTGCCGCACTTAATAATGTTCCTTCTTGTATGTGGTCTCCAGCACCTCCCCTTGAGTTAAAAGGGGTACCTGCTGATGCACTGAATGCGAATGCTGGCTTTGTTACTTTTGGTAATTTATTTATGCTTTTACTAGTATGCCTTGTTCCTCCATCAAGCTATTTTACCTCACAAACTTTTCATTTGTGCAGTTGTACCCTCGGCATGTTGAGGGTAAAAAGCTTGACAGAACAGTTTGGAATTTGTTGACATTTCATGCTTATGTAAGCTATCATGTAAAGGTAAGACCATTTTCTGCATCATTGGTGTATATAGAGTTACTGCCAGCAGGCTCCCTGGAACATATGTGAATTTACTAGACTTGTGAGTTTGTGCACATCTTATGAATCACTGTATTGAACTGACAGATCCCAGAACTTATTGCTTTGCACTGAGTGACTATTGTGGCCTATTCTAACTAACATGCGCCATTGTTCTTTTTGTATGCCTCATATTTACCCAAGGTAATTTTTCAAAAAAAGTCTGGCGGTTCGGATAAACCATCTGAATAAATTTAGAGGAAGTAAATTTTGTGAAGTCTTGAGTTTTCACAGTCTACAACTCAGCTTCTGAGTCAGAACAATAGAGCTGCTAATACCTGTAGTGTCCAAAGGACTCTTCTTTTCTGATCCTCAGTTTATCAAGAGCAGGATTGAGTGGCCATTACAAGTTACAACCTTCTTTTGGATTGGCCTGTAATGCTATCTTAGTATCTTAGGACCAATTGAGAATAATTTACTTAGCAGACCTAGCAGTCTCAATGGCAGCACTGTATTGAAACATTTGATATTCATGTTGTTTCTGTAATCTGCCATTAGCCCAACTTAATTGTTTCTATGTACATCTAGAATCAAGGAGAAGTGCTGTAGTCATTACTTCAATTTCTTGAGCATCACATTTGCCAAGCAGACTAAAATCGCTGTTCTTACAACCCCACAATGCGTTAATACCGAGATGCTGAGAAGCATATATTTTTAGGTGTGACACTGATAGTCCACAACAAAAACAATACTTGTTTATGTCTCCTTTTTCCTTTTATTTTATTGTGGTAGCAGTTATTTGTTTACAGTAATTATTATCTCATTCTCGTATTAACTCTTGATATTGCGTTTACACTAAACTATTATTTGAATAATAATTCAAGTTCTGAGTTGCTATTTCGTTTATCAGTGCTCTGAAGGATTCATGCATACTAGGATGAGGCGCAGGGTTGAGTCGCTGATCCAGGTAGATTTCAATTATTCAAACATCCTTTTATTGAACCAAGCCATTTGAAATATGTTGTAAATGCTTTATCCAATCTCTCCAGTAAACCTGCATAGTTCATTTATAATTCTTGGTACCCTCTTTAGGAACAGGTGCTGATTAAATTTTTAATTAATTAGTGTTGAGTTGGTTATTACTGAAACAAGAAGAAAAAACTATCCCTGTATTGCGAGCAATGTTTCTATGGTTACTAAGTAGTTTCTTTCAGATCTCTGTATACATCCATTAGGAACATGGGATGGTTATTACTACATAAACATGAAAACCATAGAAACAATGTTCAAGAAAAAAGTTTATTCCAATCTAGTACCTATGTTCTTCACTATTTGTCCATAGCACACTGTGCGCACTAACAAAGAAAGCAATAGTTCCAAGTAAAAGTGAATGTGAAATAACCATCAATACCCCTACTGAACAAGATGATACAAACAAACACTATTCTTTTAAAGTATTTAACTAATTAGGGGCAGTGAGTGAAAGGCTGAAAGCATGCCAATTGACAACATTGTGAAACGTTTTTCTCCCAAGGCTATAGACAAATGCAGCGGAATGGAGGTACTAGGTTGGCAATAACTTAATAGAAAAAGCATAAATGAAATATTGTTTGCTACAGAACCATGCAATTCGTTCAGGCCAACAACATTTGCCTGACCTGCTTACACTGCAGGCTTTGGACCGAGCGAAGTCTGATGCAGAGAAGCTGAAGAAGTTGGTACATGGCGCATCTTTCAATAGACTGGTTTGTACTATGTGCAAGTATCTAACTCACGAGCATATGACATCCTTTCTACCACAATTGATTCATATTATCCTTGTAGAGCCTGAAGAATGAAGGGAATTGAAGTCTGCACTCGGAAATGTTTGACAAATGAGGTTGGACCTTACTTGATGTTGGCTGTGCTACTTGGTCTCTGTTCGATTCTGTGGAGCACAAGATCGAAAGGGGTTGAACAACTCCTTCATTATACTGATGTGTCTTATATTTGGGTGAACATCTGAATTCAGTGATCACAACAGAATATTGATGAGAAATACTAGGTGCAACTTGCCTCTGTAAATCATTGAGCAGATGTTTTAATCAAGTGACGAAATTTTGCTAGTGAGCCTTACATTATACTACCTTGTTTATCAAAATGTAAGTCGTTTTTTATTTTTAGATATGTAGTTTTTACTATATGTCTATATATGATATAAATATAGATGCATAGCAAAAGCTACCCATCTAAAAAAGCTAAAACGATCTATAATTTGGAATGGACCAAGAAGCCAAGTAGCTCATATATCGTCATATGAAATGTACTGTGGATTTCTATATGCAAATATTTGTCTCGGAATGATTATTTTACATGCTGGAAAGTAAAAGGAGAGATGAAAATGGAACGGCCACGATTGATGACCCGGTGTTTGCTCTGCCACATGTAAGGCGAGCATACTGTTACTACATTCACTTTGCAAAACTGCAAAAACCACTAAATTAACGTGCCGTTCTGATTTCTTAGAGAATAGCCACACGAGTTAGTCACCATGCAAATAATGGCCGTCGCGTGCTATGCACTGACTGCATCTGTTAGGCCGCTAAACTAACATCTTGGTCCATGGGACGACAGCCGCTCTCCCTAGCTTTCTTGATAGGTGTCTTTCACTGCATAAATTGGAAATCATTAGCAGCAAGTTGGGGGGGGGGGGGGTGGAATCACTTTGTTCATGCGTAGAAACCAGTCAAATCTGGTCATGGCCGATATCTTCGTGTTCGATATTTTGTGATCTTGACATACATTCGGGAGAACAAGCGGTTTCAGATACGTACTAGAAAACCTGCGCGCCTTTGCCGCGCGGTGCATGTAGCGGGCTAGCCTGTGTCGTGACGTTGTTGTGGTCAATATATTTTCTCATACAAAACTTAGTGACAAAATTGGGTAATTACTCATGAAAGAACACTAATGCAAATTTTGCATTAATAATGTCAGCATGACAATACTTTGAACAATAAAATGGATTTTGAAGTAGATATGTTTGGATCTGTAGCCTTTTCGGTATATCTTCTTATGATTTGTACAACTAATTTATTCTGAGAGAAAAATATTGCATGTTGATTTGTACGGCTGATTTGCTGAGAGAAAAATACTACGCAAGAAGCGGAAAGAAGAGAAGTTGAACAAAGTCCTGATTTTGATGTTACAGGCATCGAGGCTTGCGTACCAATACATGCTTCTTTGCATAACTTAAATTAGTAACTCAAAAGCTATACTTGCAATTCTTGTGCCTCCATAGTACAGGTTTGTAGTTTCCATAAAAAAAGTTCAGGTTTTTGAAACAAAAAAGTGCAGGTAGTATTGTTTATTTATAAAAACATAACATACATTAATATATTTTGGGCATACGTTGCCCATCTAAGTATCATTTTTTTAGACAAAAGCTGGATCTGCCCATATCAACCCAAATAAGATTCAGTAGCTTTTCTCTGAAAGTGGTCTTTTCACTTGTATTTTTAACTCAAAGTAGAAAAAATAAACAATTTATCTGAAACAACCATTGTCCAAATTTAAGCATTCGATGACCAAATGATGTTATCAGAGTAAATTATGATTAATGTAGCTAGAGAAAGGATCAAATATGGATCATACATCTAAATCTTTTATCAGTGAGTAAGCCTTTTTGTTGTTCTTTTGTAAATATGGAGTATATTTGAAGTGACAGTGTGAAGTGAGCTGAATTACTGATATGCATAATTTGACAGTATGAAGAATATTTATTAGTAGCGAAATTTACCTTTTCTAGCACCTCCGAGGTGAAGTTATACCTCGAAATTTAAAGCTCAAGTTGAAATAGCAGAAATAGGCATATCAAATTTTACCAAAAGAAGCAGTTTAGGACATTGCATTGCTGTTGCTAATATAACACGTTTTAAACTAGCAGTACTTAGATAAGCCAAAAAAAACTCTGTTCTGTGATATAACTCAATAGTATGCGATATAATTCTGCAAATCATTTAGTGAGATCTCAATTGTAGGAGACACCTTTAGCTATGGACTTACTCAACTACAGACGTTTATAGAAAAAAAACGTCCCACTGATTAAGTGCATAGAGATGGGATGAACCTTCGCTCATTTTAGAAAATATCATATCAAGTAAGACTTTGGACAGCAGTCTCGATCCAAGATACGAAGTTTTAGTGGCAAACCATCACTCAAGGCAAGCACAAAAAGATGTTTGCTCTTAAATTTTCATAATCAAAGAGGCATGCTCAAAGTTGTGAGATCAGAATTAGTCTGAAACTACAAAGGAACAGGTCCTCTGAAGATGTATCGTTCTTCTTGAACTCTTCCGTACCGGGTCCTCTTAAGCTTTGAACTCTTCCGTACCTGCAACCTGCCAGCCTCAGTTCAAGCTCCTCTTTGCCAATTCTAGTATCTGCATCAACGGAACCGGAACAAGAGGAAGCCTCTGTAGCCATGCATGCGTTGAGGCAGGTAGCAGCAACATAGATGATTTTGAGAAGACGGGACTGACTAACGAGTGGGAGGAGACGACAATGGGGCCACGAGTACAATGTCGACAGCGCTAGTGACCTCAGCATCTACGGCGGAGTTCTAGTGGCCCCAGCTGGCGTCCCCTTGGGTGGAGCTAGGGTGAGGGAATCGCTCGGGTCGGCAACCTGAGAATTCGGCGATGGCCGATGGGAAACACGAAGGATCGAGAATCAGCTTGAGACCCTGCCAGCGCCTGCGACCGTAGATGGAAGATCCTATGGAGGAAAAACATGGGCGACGTGGCACAATGAGATGGCTGAGCTTGGACTCAGGATTCGGTATTTAGAGATTTCCACCAATGTATGTGATGAGAACTCTTGTGTTGTGATCGGCAAGCACACCTAATGTAACCTTATAGAACTCGGCCCTGGTTCCAGTGTGTGTATGAATTGGAGGGGTGTCCGTGCATCAACTCATCTCATCAACAACAACAGCAACAACAGCAAAGCCTTTTGTCCCAAGCAAGTTGGGGTAGGCTAGAGATGAAACCCAAAGGAAACCAAGAAAGGCGAAACACACACACCCACACCCACACCCACACCCACACCCACACCCACACACACACACACACGAAGTGTTAAGGGTAAACAAAGGGTGAAACAGAGGTCATGGTTCAGGCACACTGATGGCTAGTCTCCAAGCACTCCTATCCATTAAGTTAAATACCAATTAACTAGAACGTTGGAGGGATTCAAAGCACGAGATCCATCTACTATGTGTGTGTTGGAGTATAAGTGAATTGTCCACATTTCCTTATCAGCTTAAGCTTTTGGGTTGAACAGGTTGGTACATGCAACTCAATATGGTATCAAGGCTAGATGTTTCGAGTACGAATCCTGGTGGAGGTGATTAAATAAAACAATTGCAGCTCACTCCAATATCCATGTATGTGGCATGAGAAGTTTGCATGTGAGAGTGAGTGTTGGAGTATAAATGAATTGTCCACATTTTTCTATGAGCTTAAACTTTTGGTTGAACTGGTTAGTGCATACAACTCAATAAAGTGCAACTCTTCTTCACCAATCAAGAATCCTTGTTTGTTCTTTGAGAGGTGAATCGCGATCTACATCAACTTCACAAAGGTTGGTGACCAGAAAAGTTGTTGTTGGTCATCAACGTCAAGAGTCATTAACTAGAAATAACGAGCTTTTGATCTGCTGAAGATAAAATTTTAGTTCATCTACATCAACACCTCCGACTACATATGGCATCTACAGGCTCTTATTAGTCTATTCTTAAATTGCTACATTAACTTAATTAGCTAATGATCATAATTAGGATAAGCTAAGATTATGTTTAAGATTAAAATTAGGCTGCGTTATTTCTAACACTTCGAAACCCCATGTACTATAATAAAAATAACTTTGGTACAGTTCTCATTGAGAAACCTTGCACACACACATGCATTTGGATACTGAAATTTGGAAAATAGTGCTATTATTAGTTTCACTGCTACTTTCACTTGATTCATTTTATCTAAAAGTTTGAGTCACACTAGTACCGCAAAACCTTCAAAATTCAAAACATGACTACTTTGGGGAATTTGTATAGCTGATTGAATCTAATTGTGGTACACCATGCAAACAATGATATTAGGTTAGGAGGTAGTCAACTGGTTGTAGAACACCATGCAAACAATGATCTTAATTTCAGGGAGTAGGGTAGCTTTCAAAATATCAAGCATCCTTTTGTTGCCATTCTACACCTACTGTTAGACTTGTCAAGAAAAGCATTTGATATCTGACCTGAATTCTTCACAGACAGCTAATTGAATAGGTGTTATTTAAAATCTGAGTCCCTAATCATATTAATTCCTGTTATAATGTTATTTGAGTTCTGAGTCCCTGATCATATTAGTTCTCGCTGTTATTAGTATTACCCCTTCAATTCTTCATGTTATGCTATATATTCAGCACAATGGACTACTCCCTCCGTCCCTGAAAGATGGTCGTCGTTGGTTTTCGTGTCACAAGTTTGACCAAATTTATAGAAAATATGTGCAACATTTGTATCTCCAAATAAATTTGTTAAAAAACTAGATTCAAATATCTATCTAATGATATTAATTTTATATATAAATATTAATATATATTTTCTATATTTAGTCAAAGTTATTTCTCGGGAAGTGAAAATGACAGTCTTTCAGGGACGGAGGGAGTAGATTGTTTTTAGTATTACCCTTTCAATTCTTCATGTTACGCTATATATTCAGCACAATGGACTAGATAATATTCAACAACCTCACTTGAACTTTAACTTCCATGCATTTTCATGGATTTAGTAATATTGTTTTCAAGATAACGATTAAATACCTAATATAATAGAGTTATTGGAGATGCTCTAAGTTGCAGAGATTAGACAAACAAGCTTTTAAAATTACAGAGCAAACCGAAGCAATTAGTAGCTATCCAAACCTTAATGCCTTCCTCATATTTCCCTTTACTCACAGTGTTTCCTTCAACTAAGCAACGTATTGATTGCAATCTGCCACATACGCTTTTCATGGTTAGTTTGACTTGTTTGCTAGTGCACTGAGCTCATTTGGTTGACTGATGTTTTCTATTTCTCAACTTCATGGAGAGGAATAGAGGATGGACATATCATTGGGACTACAACAGTTTTAGTCAACGCATTTGGATTTGCTTTCTATGCGACACACATTGTGGTCAAGTTGGCAGTGACATGATACATGAGAACTAGGATAATTAATACACCTTTCACATTATGTGTTATGTTGCATTTCAATCATGCTTTGATGTTTGCATTTTCAATATTAGTTTTTATCTAAAAATGTAGAATTTCAATCAAATTTTTATTATTTGACTTTGAACTAATGAAAGTGTGATTGTAGGCATGTGTTGTAATGTTAGTATGTCTTGGCGCATATATTAGTGCAATTGTGGTTTTCATTTTACGAACTAATGAAGGGAGAATCCGTCACGACCAAGATTGTCTCAATTGTTGCTTTCATTGTGCCTATTATCACCCAAAGCATAAGTAAGACTTTAGGCTTCAACTTCCCTTCCAGAAATGTACATATGGTTTTTTCATGGACAATTTTGGACTCTCCTTGTTTTGGGTTTCTTACTGCAGTGTGACTTATAAGCATGATTTTCTTTTAGGCAAAACAAGAAATTAGAATGTGTCTGATTGTTTCATCTTTTTCAACTAATTCTAATTTCTCTACGGACTTAAGCTCGACAGTGCTGACGGTGGAACCTTAAAACCTAATGTTGGATCTTGGCAAGTGTTTTTAGCTTGAACAACTTTGAAATTCTTATTTAAGCCTTTGTGCAAACCTAGTTATATGTGATATTACAATTGAATGATGATTTTTGTTATATATACTTATGTCCAACTTGGACAATGTCACTAGGCACTAGGATAAAAATGCTATTATTTTGAGATTAGTATTTACACTTTGTTAGTTCATTGTTGATAAATTAAAAGTTGGGTGATGTCATTATATGCACAACAACATCCGTTTTCTCTCTAAGGTTTACGAATGGCTTACTATGTGCAATTCATACTTTAGTAGCGATGGATATTAGATTGTTTTGTTACAGTTGACTATTACATATTGTAGAATTTGATAAATATATTAGTTAACTTATGATATTTATACATGTTATGTGATTTCAATATCATCATTTTCCTACCCGATTATAATAATTTGGAGTGTATGGGGTATAAGATATTGCTAACTATTACACCAAATACAATTCGACAAGCAAAGACGCACGATTGAGTGGTGCTTACATAGTCAATGCTTCCACACATCCCACTAATGTTTCTCCTCCAAACCCATATAAGGATGTCACTTCCCGTAAGAAGCAGCAGAAGTAAAAAAATTATACTCAATCAATTACAAAATTCATTTACATACTTATTTCATTATTCAAAAGACAAAATCAACTTAGAAGAGGATAAAAAATAATAGTGGTGGACACGAGATTTTACAATTATATGTAGATAGTATTCTGTTTTGTTTATGTGTGTATACTATTTCTAATCAAACTTTTAAGTTTTATGAATTATTGATGAAGAAACTAACAATTCTAAATATACAATAGGAGCATGTAGTCATCACATACTTTGCAAAATGGATGGTTCTCACCTAACATGTGGCGCAACACATCTAAAAAATGTAACAACCTCTCTCGGACTCTAGCTAAGTAGTTAGTGATAAGAAATCTGTTGGTTACTTATCTTTGGTAGGCATTTACTAGTGCTCTCATATAAAATGTTTAAAATATATACACTATTCATTTTAATAAAATATCTTATATATATAATCTATATCTAGAAACCTCTTTAAAACAATAAGTTTACATGATTTTATATGATCATGTAAGAATTATATATTTATATTTTACTCAAATAACATTCTAGAAGTTTTTGTACGTTTAATGGATTCAACAATTCCAATTGATTCATAATGAATTTTGATATGAGATCGGTGTCATTAGAAAGCATGTCTTCTCAACTTTCTGTGTATATGCAGGATGTTGAAAACAGAATCCATATGAGGTCTAGATGATGAATTTAGTGTGTATTGCTCATGAATTTCGAGGTATACTTAATGTCAGTTGTATTGAGCCTCCAACTTGGTATGATCGTCTTTACTTCTCCTTTCTGTCTTCATACCTATCTTCAAGTATGTGTTGGTCTTCTCTGTATATATATATTTCCTAATCATAATGTTAGGGATGGCATGAGTATGTTGAGTGTCCTTTCCACCTTCATACCTATCTTCAAGTACGTGTTGGTCTTCACAGAAAGGACAATCGCCATGGAGTCTGAATCTTGGTCTTGGTGTCTAGCATTTTTTGGGGGGTTACGTGTTGACAATGTATGATGTGAAAAGCTGACTTTGTGTTTTGTATATTAAGATCGACCCACCCAAGTGAAAAAGATCAGTAAAATACCTTTTCATTTTGTTGTATCGCTGTTGTGTTTCTATATACTAGTAAGGTGCACCTGCGACACGCACGTGATTTAAGAAACAATATTTAATAAAAATACTTAACCTATGGACTTGGTAGAGAACATTACATCAGTATTTATCTTTGTATATGTTCCCTCATCCGATGGACACCTTGAGTCAGTTTTCTCTCTTGGTCAGACTTCAGTTTTCCAAATTCAAGCATCTACAATCCCCACACGTTAATTCTCTCCCTATGATTGCTTTATTTCGTACCAATCACCACCTCAAAAGGAAGATACTTACCTTCAGTTGGGCATCCCACTAGGTCATGAAGCACTTGTTAATGTTCAGTTGAAGGCAAGACAAAACTGCGTTTCCAGATCTTGAATTCTACAAATTTATATATGTATTAGCTCTGCATCATTTGCATAGTAGCTACATCAATGGCTTCCAAACCTGAAATGTAAAGGTGCCATATTTGAAACAGAAATGCATTTTCTAGATTTGAAATATTCAAATAATCTTCATCTATTACTCAACATGAATGAAAACATTTTGTGGATCTCCATAAAAAGACAATCCACCCATCAACATCCGGGCAATTGTTCCCTATAAATAAAATGTAGCATCTTTGCTTCAGTAAACTTATTAGCAATACCTGATCCACATCACCACATGGAAAAGTTTGCATGCACAAGCCTCATGCAAGTCTCTTGGAATGGTGCATGTCCTAGTAGAGAGATTTCTGATCATACCCCGATTTTGCTTTGCGCGGGGGATAAAGGAAAGGGAGTGAGACAACCACCTTTCAAATTTGAGCTAGGGTGGTTGTTGAAGGATGGGTTTTTTGATATGGTTGCAGAGGTTTGGACCAAGGAAAATAAGGGGGTTTCCCCTATGCAAAAGTGGCAAAATAAGATTAGGAGGCTAAGGCGATTCCTAAGGGGATGGGCTAAGGATATGA
Organism: Cenchrus fungigraminus; assembly: GCA_036936925.1. Classification (NCBI taxonomy): domain Eukaryota; kingdom Viridiplantae; phylum Streptophyta; class Magnoliopsida; order Poales; family Poaceae; genus Cenchrus; species Cenchrus fungigraminus. The sequence goes on along the minus strand of CM072779.1, from coordinate 37,308,410 downwards.
ATGGAGCTTATAAAACGGAAAAGCAGGAATTGTTGCGAAAATCTGAAGAACTAGACAAAAAGGCAGAGACCCAGCTGCTAAGCCAGCAAGAATGGGATCTCAAGCAAAGTGTTAGCACTAGGTTGGCTCAACTTTTGAGGGAAGAGGAACTAAAGTGGTTCCAGAGGGCCAAAACAACTAAGATTTTAAAAGGAGATAGTAACACGAGATATTTTCAAATGGTAGCAAATGGGAAGAGGAGGAAAACTAGAATTTTCCGACTCGAACAGGAGGATGGAGTTGTGGAAGGGGAGGAGCAACTAAATAAATACATCACGAATTACTGTAAGAGTCTCTTTCGAGAATCAGAGCGTAATGACCTGAGATTGAATGAGTCCATGGTGGAGGATATCCCTCAAGTCACACCCATGGAATGTGAGCTCCTGGAGGCCGAGTTCACAGAGAAGGAAGTGCGAGAGGTGGTTTTCAAATGAAACATAATAAGGCCCCTGGGCCGGATGGGTTCCCGGCTGAATTTTATCAGGTGTTCTGGAGTCTCATTAAGGATGACCTAATGGCCATGTTCAGAGACTTCCATGATGGTAAGCTCCCGATTTCTTGCCTTAACTTTGGAATAATAATCTTACTTCCAAAGGAGCAAGAGGTCAAGAGAATTCAGCAGTTCCGGCCTATTTGCATGCTAAATGTTAGTTTCAAGATCTTTACTAAGGTGTTGGCTAACAGAATTTCGTCAATAGCATGTAGAATCATCAAACCTTCACAAACTGCTTTCCTTCCTGGAAGGTACATTTTAGAGGGAGTGGTGATCCTGCATGAAACTATCCATGAGTTACATAGGAAAAAACAAAAGGGTCTCATCCTTAAGCTAGACTTTGAGAAGGCTTATGACAAAGTCAATTGGACTTTCTTACAACAAGTCCTTAGAATGAAAGGTTTTTCAGAAAAATGGTGTCAGTGGATACAGAAAATTGTCTCGAGGGGTAGCGTTTGTGTGAAGGTGAATGATGACATGGGACAGTACTTTCAAACTAGGAAGGGTTTGAGACAGGGCGACCCACTGTCACCTATCCTGTTTAACTTGATTGCTGATATGCTGGCAATTTTGATTGAACGATTGAAATTGTTGGGCCATTTCGATGGTCTAGTTCCTCACTTAGTGGAGGACGGACTTTCCATCTTGCAATATGCGGATGATACGATTTTGCTAATGGATGATGATTTAGAAAAGGCGAAGAACTTAAAACTAATTCTAAGTGCTTTTGAGAAGATGTCGGGTCTTAAGATCAATTTTCATAAGAGTGAGTTATTCAGCTTTGGGGAAACCAGGGAAAGAGCATCGGAGTATGTAGAACTATTTGGGTGTAAGGAAGGAAGCTTGCCCTTCAGATATTTGGGTATTCCAATGAGCCCGCGTAAACTCTTGAATAAGGATTGGAGGGGGGCGGAGGAAAGATTTCAGAAAAAGCTTAGTAGTTGGAAGGGCAAATTGCTTTCTTTTGGAGGCAGGCTGGTCTTAATCAACTCGGTGCTCTCAAGTTTACCAATGTTCATGATGTCCTTTTTCCGAATCCCTAAAGGGGTTTTGGAAAAGCTTGACTATTACAGGTCAAAATTTTTCTGGCAATGTGATGAGCACAAAAAGAAATATAGACTTGCGAGATGGAATATCCTTAATAAACCCAAAAATATAGGGGGGTTGGGTATTGTTGACTTGGACACCCAAAATAAGTGTTTGTTGAGTAAGTGGCTTTTTAAATTAGCAAACGAAGAGGGGGTGTGGCAGGAAATGCTCAGGAAAAAATATTTGAAGAATAAGACTCTCTCGCAAGTGGAAAGGAAAGCGGGAGACTCACACTTTTGGTCAGGATTAATGGAAGTCAAAGGCTTGCTAATGGAGCGAGGTAGATTTATCATTCATGATGGCACCCAAACTAGATTTTGGGAGGATCTGTGGATTGGTAATAAGCCTCTAATGAAAGAATTTCCGTCTCTCTATAATATAGTAAGAAAGAAAAATGCCACAATTGCCCAGGTAGTTAGTACTACGCCATTAAATGTCTCTTTTAGAAGAGCCCTAGTGGGGGAAAATTGGGCCATGTGGCTACGTTTGGTAGGAAGTATTCTCACAGTTCGACTTAATGAGCAGAGAGACTCTTTCATCTGGACGGCAAACAAGAAATTTTCAGTAAAGAATATGTACAATGACTTGGTGTTGCGCTCAGAGGTGCCTTTTAATTGTTGTACTTGGAAGGCCAAGATTCCTCTGAAGATTAAAATCTTTCTTTGGTATCTTAGGAAAGGAGTAGTCTTGACCAAGGATAATTTGGCTAAAAGAAAATGGAAAGGGTGCACTCAATGTTGCTTTTGTAACAAACCGGAAACTATTCAACATCTCTTTTTTGATTGTCCAATGGCCAAGTTGATGTGGATGACAATTAGTTTCACTTTTGGGGTTAGGGCGCCTGCAAGCATAGCTAATCTTTTCGGTCCTTGGCTTAGAAGTTTTCCGAATAAGCAAAGGAATAAAGTGTTAGTCGGTGTGGCTGCGTTTTGTTGGGCCTTATGGCTCTCCAGAAATGAAATTGTTTTTCAAAGATCAAATTTTATTGCAATTTTGCAGGTGATGTTTAGAGGAACTTTTTGGATTAGGAGCTGGTCCATCCTATCCAAAGATGAGGAGCGAAGCATTTTGAAGGAAGGTTGCCGTTGGATTGAGACAATGGCTTTGGAGGTCTTCAACAAGAGTGGATGGAATGCCCGGAAGCGTTTGGAGTTTTAGCTATCCGGTGTCCAGTTATCTGTGTTGTTATGCGTAATGTTCTTGTCGAACTGTTTGTACCCTATGTTGGTCTGTACTGGGGAAGTATTCTCCTGTGAGGGTTGCGTCTTTTTGCTGTTAAGCATTAGGTGTCGGTCGTATGGATTGAAGGTTGCAGTTGTGGCTGCCGGAACTGTCATGTTCCTTAATCTAAAAAAAAGTTTACTGGAAAAATGGAAAACGAAATTATGATCATAGTAGATTGACAATTTACTTTGGGTCAAAGAATTGAAGTATTACATTATTATAGCATGCATGTAAAATTATTGAATTACCACACTTGCACCGGTGTGAGCAGTATAGAAAGAAATAAGCTTCCTATTCTAAGTCGTCGTGATTAACGTGCATGTGCTAGGGAGCTCCGCACGTGAGAGAAGCAAGCGCCGCGATGGAGAAGACTTCTGGTGAGGGCCGGGAGAGGAACGTGTTTTACCTGCAACCCTGTAGACTTCCAGCTTTGAACAAGACGTATCATTGTAGGCAAGTAGCAAGAGCTCTGACCCACATTCCACGAAGTTGAGCGTGTAGAGAAATTTCTCCATGGGAAGTTCGGCGATCTTCTCCGGCAATGGAAGATGACACGGCCCCTCATCGCCGTCTGGGCATGGTGGATTGATCTGGTAGACGTACACCTTACGTATGGCAAGAGACGTGAGCTTGCAATGCGTAGAGCTTGCCTTGGAACGACACGGGTCTGAGCATAGCAGGTTTGATATTCCAGGCAGAGAGGGTCCAGCGTTGGTCGCCGACGGTGGCGTAGGCGATGTGGTGCACGAGGCGAAGCGCCAGCATGACGGTGACGGTCCCGGTGGAGCTGACGGCGACGGAGGTGCGGACTGCCTTGAGCGTGAACCTACTGCGCTTGTTTCGCTCGCCGTAGTAGTTGCCGGGTTCCATCTGTGGCAGGAGGGATGCCAGCGGCGGGAGCTCGGCGACGTCGCCGGTGAAGAGGTGGAGTAGGCGGACGGCGGTGTCGCTGTTGCGGTGCAGGAGGAGGAGGTGGGCGCGGGCGAAGGCGCCGGTGGAGAGGTTGAAGAAGCGGACGAAGCCGCGGAGGAGCGGGTGGCCCGGGTACAGGCCGTGGCCCTCCGGCAGCATCATCCATCGGCGCGGGTGGAAGCGCAGGTCGAGAACGCCGCGGCCGCGGGGACGGGGGCGCTCGCGCTCCAGTGGGACCGGACAGCGCGGAACCACATGTAGACGTAGTCATGCAGGTCGCCGGTGGCCAGCACCCGCCACCCGATCAGCTCCACCAGGTCGCCAGCCATTGATGTCCAATCCGGGGACAAATTGCCGGCGGTGTAGCTGCGCGTGAGGCGACGGAGCTTGCTGCGCGCCGTATTCATGAGCCCGGCCCGGCGGCGTTTGGGAACGCCTGCGGCAAAATCTCGCTCGATCTCATGTGCGATCGACAAAACACGGCGGATTCGATCGACCCGGTTCGTGATACATTGGAGAATCCATCTGGTAAAAAGGAAACCTGAAGCGAACTCAAAAGGATTCGACAAGAACTGAACTCTTCCTCGATCGGCTCCGCCGGGGCAGATCCAGCGGCCGGTGCGGGTGTGTGGGCCCGATGTGGGTACCGATGGGTGGGTAAGACGACGTCGAGTAACAAAAACAATTCATTTTTGGCAGAAACGCGCTCCAAATTACGATTTTTTGGTCCTTCTATAGTCCTTCCACCCTATCCACTCCAAAAATATATGACGGGTGGGTCCGACGTGAGGGGTACGGTGGACCCGATTTGAGTGAGAAAATTTTTTAATTGTTTTCGCTCCTTATAGTATAGATTATTGCAAAAGAAAATGTAAGCTCCAGATCGTCCTTATTGGGGAACTGAAGCACAGGTGAATAAGCGCAGTGGTCACCATTGGAAATGGAAATTCTAGAACTCCCCTTAGCTGCAGCTTAGAGCACCTTGGGGGTCAGGCACGACACTACGAAAATACAATAGTGTGGTGTCTGAGCTAGAAGATCTTTACAATTATATTATAATGTCTAATAGTGTATTGTCCGTCGGGTCAAATCTTATCTTATCTTACTTTATTATTATTAAAGTGATGATCTTTTTTGTTCATTTTGTGTGTGATCAAATTTAATCTCATTGACAAGTGAGTAATTTTATTTCAACTTTATCTCAATGAACTGGTAGACCCTCATTAGAACCTCAATAGCCTAGTGGTTATAAGAGGCTTAGTAGCACTTCAGGTTCTGAGTTCGATTTCCTGTGGAGCAAATTTCTTAGAATTTAACGACATTGAACTTTCAATGGTCTTTGAAGATGCTCCTAGTTTATGCGTGTGCATTCATAAGAGCAACTCCAACTGCCTCTGTACATCAACTCAATTCTGTAAAAAAAGAACAATGTTGATAAAAACACGATCTAACAGTCTCTTTTTCTCGCTCTCTATTGTATCCCACTCGGCATCCCTTCACCTCCATTAGCTTTCTTTGACGAGCGCTTCCGGCTCGCCAACTCCATCCACACGCACTCCTCGCACCCTCCTGTCCTCCTGCGCGGGGCCAGACCAATCAAGGCAACAACAAAAAGTCTTGCCAACCTGCTCCCTTCTCTCTCTGCCTTGGCCTAGAGAGAGTGGAACCCAGAAATGCAGAGAGAGAGCACTCCGCCGGCGACCGGCGTTGAGCAGCCTCCGCCTCCCCTTCTCACACAACGTTGTCGGCCGAGAGCAGAGGAAGAGTGGCGCCGCCGGCCGGGATCAAGGGAGGAGATCGGGTACGCGTCAGGAGGAGCTCGGCGGCGCGCCGGGGAGAGCTCGCCGGAGCGCAGGGAGAAGCTTGCCTCGTTTCGATTCACGACCTTCTCCACTCGCCCTACCTCCCCATCCACCCAGTCGACGTCGTCGTTGCTGCCAGTCGCACCACCACTGCCGCCCGACCTCGCCGTCCGCTGACGCAGGCGTGGGGGACACCGGGGAGGAGCTCGGGGAGACGGTCGGCTCAACTCCTCCTTGTCCTCTGCGAGCCAGTCGGCGGGTGCCGCCGTGGGCCGGTCGGTGGGTGCCGCCGCGGGAAGGGATAGCGGCGGGCGTGGGAGGGAAGATCGGGAGAGGGAACGGCGGACGTGGGAGGCGAGGTGAGCGCCAAGAGAGGAAGGATGCAAATGAGATGGGGAGAAAGGAGGACGAAAGGAAAGGATAACGTGGGTCCCACATGTCAGTGTGTGTGAGGATTTGTTTGGATATGGATACACCGAAGATTCGAAGAGAATGTTGGTTTACCCTCTAATTATGAAGTTTTTTATTTTTACAGATCTTCTAAAACTCTAAATTTGACTAGAATTTTACGTAGTCTCTAGAGTTGTTGTAAGGATGGTTTTTTTAGCATTACACAGTACAACACAGACGCTTACAACACGCACGCACACTCACCCCTACGAACACATGTACGCAAACTCTACCCCTATGAGCACCTATGAAGGACTGAGCACCGGCAGATCTGGAGATTCCCAAAGTCGCAACTGGCGCTTCGTCGTCGACAGGAACGCCGCTTACCACTTAATGCACAACACCGGAAAATCCCGGAATAAATCCAGAAAAAAAGTGCGAGCACCAGAATTTGAACCCTTGTGAGTAGCATCCTACGGGACCGTCCTACCATTAGACTACGAGCTCATTCGCAGTTGTTCTAAGGATGATGTGTGCGTTGTGAGTGTGGGCTAGGTGGACCCTAGGTGAATTCCACATCCAAAATCTAACACCCAATAACTTCCGTATCCCGTCTGTCTGTACTCTCTCCCTCCCACTCGTGCCTCACGGCCCACGCTTCTTCCCTCTATATGATCCGAGTCCCTCCTGAATCGTGTTGTGATTTTGGGCAATGTTAGCGTGCAATGCCCGTGGTTGGGGGGCAATGTCGGCGTGCAATGCTGGCCATTAGCCGTGGCAGTGGCTTTTTAGGGCCGTCGGAAAGGCCACCAAGGCCTCAACCCACTGCAACTCACGATTAATCCGAATAGCGTAAAATGCTTTGATTATTATACTGCTGGTGGACTTTTAAAGGACATGGAACAGTCTGGATGACATAGTATGAAGAATAAAATCATAATTGAAAATTTTTCGGCCGAATAGCCAAATCCGTCCTTGAATTATCGCCGAAAGCTCAATTTCGTCCCTGAACTACGAAAACAGTCGTTTTCGTCCTCAAACTTTCGCAACCGGCTCAATTCTGTCCCTGAACTATGAAAATGACTGTTCTCGTCCTCAAACTTTCGCAACCGGCTCAATTTCGTCCCTGCCCAGTTAGCTATGGTTGTGAATTACCGATTCTACCCCTTTGGTCATATTTTTCCCCACCTGATTCATTTTAAATAAACCATAGAAGCTCGTTGTCTGGCGTTATATATGTAATTTAATTGTGGTGTGGTTATGAAGAGTCTTGCCCGGTTTTGAGTATAATAAGCTACGCTGTTGGTCACAAAACTTAGGTTTCCTGGATGCAATCCCTTCAAAGTACCTGAACATCACCATGTACTTACATGCTAATAATTATGTTTCAAAGATGCTATTGATGATATATAAGATAACTAAGACCTTTAAAACGAGGTGTTGATAAAGTTTGTCTCAGGTGATCATGGAGATTAGTGTTGTATCTCGAAGGAGATACACATAGTGTTGGGTGCATGTATTCATGTAAGGCCGACTCCAACAATACATTTCATTTTGAACAGGCAAAAGTCCCTTTGCATAGCCTGCACAGTAGTGATACAAGAAGACATTTGACGCTATCTCCAATAACAGCAGGCACCGTGCGACGCGGACGAAGTCCCGGTGGGAGAGCGTGGACCGGTCGGCGAGCTCCGACAAGGGCCGCAAGCCGGAGAGGAGGAGGAGACCGGCGGCGCGGCGGCCGGGGGAGGAGGAAGAGACCGGGGGACGAAGAAGGCCCGGGGAGGAGGAGGAGAACGGTGGCGCGGTGGCCGGGGAGGAGGAGGATCCCGGTGCGGTGGCGGCCAGGGGAGGAGCTGCTCCGACCTCGTGCCGCCCATCGGATGCCCGCCCGCACCTCCGGGCCCCCCTGCTCCTCCTCCGCCAGATGCCCGCCCGCACCTCCGGGCCCTCCCCTGCTCCTCCTTCGGGCCGCCTCGCACGGTAGAGATGCATCGGAGGAGAGAAGGGATGCATTTTTAGCTCGCCTCTCTCCTCCGATGCAAAATACGTGATGTCCTTGCCTGCTCTGTTGGAGAGAAATTCGAGGATGCACAATGTCAGGGAAGAGGCATAAATGCCTTTGCCTCGCGTTGTTGGACTCGGTCTAAAGGATCGTGGTCTGCATAAGATTAAGTCCAACAAGAGAAGGCAAATCTCGACATCATGCCGTCATTTGCCTCCCCTACAGTATATGCATTGCTTAGGCATTTTTGTTCATCTCCAACAGACAACGCAAAACACAAACCGCTCGCCTCGTCTCCTCCGCTCACCTCCATCGCTCGCCTCCTCGCCGGAGCTCTGCCTGTCCCCAGCCCCAGATCGACGCGACTGGGCTGCTCCTCCCTCTCACCGCCATCGGATCTCCTCGCGCGCACCGGCGGAGGGCGCAGGGGAGGGGGAGAAGGGAGGCGGAGCAGGAGCTCGAATCAGCGGTGGCGGGGGAGCTCGAAAGGGAGGCGGCGGAGCTTCAGTCGACCATGGTGGAGGTTCATTCAGAGACGGAGGAGCTCGAATCGGCGGAGGAGGAGGGTGCCGCGCCGCCGCCGCCGCACAAGCTGGCCACGAGAGTGGCCCGCTGGCGCCCGTCATTAAGTGTTGATTCGCGGCCTCTGGAGAGGGAGGCGCCGCTGCCGGAGCTCTGCCCGTCCCCAACATCAGATCGACACGACGCCGCCTCTGTTCCTCCCTCTCGCCATCGTAGGATCTCCTTGCGCGCACCGACGGAGGGCGCAGGGGAGGCAGAGCAGGAGGGGCGAGGCCGCGTTTGCATCCTCTCTCTCCTCCATAAGCATTTTGCCTCACCCTTTGCCTTCTCTGTTGGAGGTGTCCTCCGGCACACATAGTAGCGAGCGGGAGGCAAAAATGCATTTACCTCCTGCTGTTGGACTCAGTCTAAGTACGCACCAACATATTACTTACAAATAGATGAGCTCCCATAAGCACTTTATTATGAGCATCTTGTGACCATTTTTTTCTCATGAATAGTTGTAACGAAGCGATTTGTTAAAATACATGAGCCCCCATATAAGCACTTTATTATGAGTTCATCTAGTGATTTTTCTGCAAGTTTCAGAGACTAATTCGGCATGGTTTGAATTTTTTTCCTGCTTCGCATTCTCATGATATACTCTACGAACTTGGTTTTCACTGACGGGTTATAGATGGACAAGAACCCACTGTTTCCTTGAACTAGAGAAATATGATCCATGCGCACCTTTCATGTCCTAATCCTGGTGGTAATCGGTCAGTTGTGGGCGAAAATAAGTCAGTTGTGGGCGAAAATAAAACACAGCATGTGCGAGCAACCCAGCCTGTACTACTTCCTGCCAGTCTTATAATTCGGATCTAATTAGAATGACGAAATTAAATGCGAATTTCAGAATTGATTGGAGGGAGTAAAAGTAAAGCTGAAACCAGACGAACCACTAACATGTTATATCAGTTATTGCCATCTTGCACAAGCACTGGTTGCATATAACAGAAAGAGGCCTCACACCCACGTAAACACACTGAGCATCGCAAGATTGCTGACAGAATAATTAGCAATAACGGACTGCCTAAGTTCATGAACAAATATAGGTAAACTTCTGCATCCCCAACTAATGCTCCATCGGCCCATAGAAAATAATTAGAAAATTAAGCCATCTCCAGTAACCCGGCACATGGCCTTGACCTCAGTGACTTTGCTTTCAAACAGAAAAACCTTGCAGCGAAGGTACCCCAACCTGGCCACCTCTCCCTCCACATCAAACTCTACTTTCCCCAACACATGCCGTTCGCTCAGTACCAAGCCGCGCACCTCCTCCCGCACCGGGGCGCCCTCTGTCGTGGCGACCATGGTGGCGATGCAGTTCCTGCTCCGACCACCGTAAATGCAGAACCAAGGCACGCGGCCCCACGCCAGGATCATACCGTGGTAGGAGCAGGGTTTCGAAAACCGCTCGGTATACCGCGGTATACCGCGGTTTTGGCCCTTACCGGTCCGGTCCGGTACCTAAAACCGACCGGTAAACCACTCCCAACCGAACCTACGAATTTCGCAACTCGCTAAACCGACCGGTTTGACCGGTATACCGGTCCGGTTTCTTCGGTTTCGAAAACCGGCCGGTTTACGGTTTTTGAAACCCTGGGTAGGAGACGCGGAGCATCGAGTTCCTGCCTCCCCCGCAGGCTTTGTACTCCTGTCCCGGTGACGCCTCATACGCGTCGAGGGCGAGGTGGAATGCCAGCGGCTCTGGCGGCGACGTGTGAGGGTCAAGCCCGTCGACACCTACGAGCCGGATGTGCAGGTTGGGTAGGGGCCGGAGCTCGGGTACGACGTACACAAAGAAGAACAGCAACACGGGAACGGTAGGGGCCAAAATGAAGAGTGAAACTATTATGGCTTCCTTGCGAGAACACGGAGGTTCTCTTCGGAGTTTGGTGTTGTCTTTGCGGGCAGGGGTGGAGTTGATGTGGGGTGCATGCTGGTATCCGTCGTCGTTACGGCCCACGTCTTCGTGAGCAGGGGAGGACTTGATCTGGCACATGGTTTCTTAGTTGATGTCGAGCGATCTTGAGAGCTGAAGAGGAAAAAGAAGAGACTAGTTAAAAAAACATATGTGAAAGGATATAGGTGTCATTTAGAAAAGATAGCTGTAATGCAAAACGCGTGATGGTAGAACAGTATGGACAAAAGCATATGCCAAATTATTGTTTGGATGATAAACAGAAAGAAAACAAAGTCTTAAACCAATTGATCTCCTCCCTCTTTACACTCATCAAAGAATGGGGGTATTTGAATACGATCACGCGGAGCAAACGGATCGGAGGAGAGTTTGTTTAGAAGGGATTGCATCAAATCGACGCAATGGCAATTTACTAGATGAGATTTCAACTCGATAAAGAAAACGAAATCGCAAGCTAGGATTAAGTTACCAATTCAAGAGGAACAAACCAGATCCTCGTCCGGATAGATGGATCTCGCTCCAGGCCTCCACTCAACTAAAGAAAGACTGAAAGAGGGTTGACTGAGGATCCGCCGGCGGAGAATGCAGCAAGGAGAGGGATCGGACGAGGAACTCGGCGGCGGCGTCGCACTCGCCGGCGCGACGTTGGTGGCTAGGTTTAATTTCGAGCCTGTTGTGTGGAGGCTAGGTTGGTGGCTAGGTCGAGTATATCTATTTTCCTTGTCCTCGTTTGGGTGCAATTCTCGTTATTTTGAGCGATATATCCGCTTGAGCTTTTTACGGGGCTAGCCCTCGTTTACAGGGCACGCCCAAGATCACGAGTCCTCGCGATCGCCTGGGGGAGGAACCGCATCGGCTTTCCCTGAGCCGGTCGCGGAAAGTGTGAGCTTGACCCTAGTCATAAGTCATGATTAGAATTCAGTTCTAGCACAACTGAGGATCTTTGGGCAATGTGCTTCTTTTTGCTTTGATCGATCACAACCATCTTATGTTGACAAAAAAAGGATAGTTGTGATCCCACGTAAACCCTTTTTTATATTGACAACAAGAAGATTTGCGTCTTTAATTTTTTTATTTCAACTAACGGCCTCTTTGGTGGAGCTTCAAGTATAGATTAGAGGAGGAGGAGCGGCGGAACGGAAGATTTTATATTTACCAGCGCCCCTCTGGCACTACATCAAAGGGGAGCCGGAGCAAGAAGAATCTCCAGCAAACACATACTCTCTCTGTTCCTAATTATATATCGTTTTGGCTTTATTACGTTCATAGATGATGTTATGCATTTAGATATACACAATGTCTATATGCATAATAATATCTATGAATCTAGATAACTCAAAACGATCTATAATTTGGAACGGACTGAGTACCTCCCCCGACACGTTTCAGCTTCAACGTACACAAAAGCTACGTTTCAGAGTTATTGCTGCTTTGGTGTTTTAAAATAAAATTGCATCGATGGTTTCGTTGGAGCAATTGAGTGCTCATGCACACTTGTTCTATGCAGACTCCATGCTTATATTTTTGCCTAGCTCTTTCACATTGTAAAATTCTTTGTTGTCTACTCTCTTCTTGAATCCAGTTAATCAGAACCTACTCTGACTGAGTTCAGTTATTTCCCTTGTAGTTTAAACAGTCTAGCAGAACAAAATTGTGTGTTGGGTTATTCTCCTCTCCTACAGCAATGCCATTTGTGCTTCATAATTGCAATTTCCTGACGATCTCTGAAATTGCTTTGTTAATCATTTATTTTGGCTGAATTGTCCCTCAATTGATAATGCTGGTGGCAATTGATAACTTTCACTTAGCCAGTTTGTGAGGGCAACGCGTACAGCCGTACAGGTATTCCCTTAACGGCCGCAAGAGAGACTGATCCGCTTATAGATGGGCAGATGGAAATACCAATATAGCTGATTGTCTGATTTACGAATCTAACCATTTCAAATTTATATTAAAAATAAAAAAATTGACTAAACTATTAGTTAAAAAATTGTAAAATTTGAATCACAATAGTGTGCTTTATAATATAATCTAAAGACGAAGAGATCAATTAATAAACAGATAAAACTATCAGACTACTAGACTAGGCAGAGTAATAATAGTGTACTCCCTCCGTTTCAAGATACTTGTCCTTCTGAGGTTTTTAGATACATTTCTTTTAAGATGTATGTGGACATACTAACTATTTTAGATACATAACAAAGAGAATGTATGTAGAAACGCAGAGGCATGGCTTCCTCCTCCACCGAGCGGAAGCGCTCCCCCGAGCGTGCGCACCCAGCCACCCCACCGCCGATGGCCACTCCGGCCCCGGCGTCCCCGGCCTCCGCGTCACCCTCCACCGCCGCTGCTGTTGCTGCTGAGCTGCCGGCCCCTTCCACGCTGACCCGGCCTACTTCACCGCCCCTATCACCTGCGCCTAGCCCGGAAAGGCTGGATTGGGGAGACATTGAAGACGACGACGACGACGAGGATGGCGCCTGCGACGAAGGTACGGATTCCGGCAACCCCGGGCACGCGGAGGCGGGAGTTACTCCCCTGCGCCGCTCCCCTGCCCACATCACCTGTGCCGCATTCACTGCCGCCCCAGATCTGGAGGATTTGGGCGGCGGCCGGGACTGCGGCGACTTGAAGAAGCTTTCACTGAAGAATACCCTGGGCTCTGGCCTGGGGCCGTCCGAGGCGCCGCTCAAGCTCAAATCCGTCGTCGTGATGCCGCCGGCTAATCACTCCCCGGCCAGACCACATCAACCTCGGCCTGACGGGAGGTGCACGCTGCCTCCTCGACGTGACCTTTCACCACCATGGGAAAAAGCAGAAATCAAAGTGCCGGATGCAGAGGAGCGGCTTTCCTTCTTCGTCCACGGCTTCAAGGACCGCTCCCCGCTGGCCGGTCGCGGGGGAGGGTGCGCGGCCGCTTCCACCAGCCTATAAAGAGGCGTTCCGCGGCAGGTGCTTCCGGTGCCTCGCCTCCGACCACAAGCTTGCCCAGTGCAGGGATCCCAGACGCTGCCTTGCTTGCCGGGGGATTGGGCACTTCGTCTGCCATTACCCCAAGCGTGTCAAGCAACCCATCCACTCTCGGCTCATCTTCCCGACTTCCAGTGTCCACAGCCGCATCACCTTCCCACCTCCAGATATCCACAGCAGGCTCACCTTCACTCCCTTGCCGCACTCCCCTGAGCGCCGCCCCGCTGTGATGGCGTACACCCCTGGTGCCCCGTCGTAGCGGCCGCTGGAGGGCAATGCGGTGATCGTCGTCGAGGGAGCCATGGCTGCGGAGCTCCGTCGACTGCGCTGCACCAGGGTCGTCATCACCGCCACGGACCGACGCTACGTTTCGGAGCCGGAGGAGATGAAGTTTGCGCTGAACCAGCAGCTGCGCATTCCTCTCCACAACATCGTCGTGTCCAAGCACAAGCCGGAGGACTTCTTTGCTCGCTTTGATCATCCTAATCAGGCTGAGCAGGCGGTCTCCAAGGGTTCCGTTGAGGTTGGCGGCACTGGCTTCATCATCCAACCTTGGCGCGAAGACGCCTATGCCAAGCCGGCCGACTGGTTCTTCCACTGCAGGATCTTCATTGAGCAGCTTCCTCTTCACGCTTGGTGTGAGGCTGGTGTGCGTCAGGCGCTGGGAGATCACTGCACCTTCGACTACATCGAGCCCATCTCCTTCACCCAGGAGAACACGAAGATGCTCCAGTGTTGGGTCTGGATGTGGAATCCAGACCTTCTGCCCCGCTCCAAGCTCACCACTCTGTTCCTGGAAGGCGCCGGGAGATCGCGTCCGGGGTGACGGCGGCCCCCCACGCGGTGACATGGCCGACCTCATCATTCACCTCGACAGGTATTTCGACTGGACGCCGCCGCCGGCGTCGCGCACGCCAAGCTCAGGGGTCAGCGGATTGCCGTCCTCCTCTTCGTCAGACTCCGATGGCAAGCCCTTCCCCTTCTACCAGGAGTTCACCCGGTATCCTGGGGTCATCGACGGGCGGCTGCCTTCGGTGGGCGCACCCAGGCTGCGCAACTCCTGCAGGGGTGCTCCGCCGGCTCGCCGTGACCGGGACCCCGACGAGGACGACCGTCGCGGCCCCCCGCGCCGGCATTGGACCGAGAAGTTCAACGCTCGTGGCCGCCCAGCTGATGATCTGCCTCAGGAGATGCGCGGTTTCACCGACCGGTACCGCTCGCGCTCGCCGGCCAAAAATGGCCGCCGGCATGACGGCGCCCGCGGTCGGACTGTGATACGGTCCCCCCCGGCGGCATCACGTGCCCATGACCCGCCACGCCGCGACGACGAAGGCTGGGAGCGCCGCCGCTCGCGGTCCCCCACTCGTTTCATGCACGACGTGGGGTCACATGTTGACCCAGTCTTCGAGGTGGACCAGGGGATTCACGGGTGCGGGCCGGCGCCTGCTGATGGACGGCACACCACACCAAGGGGGTCTGGAGCGATGCCCCTGCCGCGTCATCAGGATCCCCTCCTCCACTACTTTGCTGACCTGTGCCAGGATTTGGCGCAGTGTGAGGCGGGGATGCCAGGGCACACTGAGGACCCCATGCTTCTGGAGGTCGCGTCCACGCTGCAATGTCCGCTGAGCTATTCACCCGCGGCCTCGCCACCGGAAGGAGAGAGGTACCCCCTCCCCAGATTATGTTCCAGTTTCTGAGATGTGGACTGTGGGGCAGCCTAGAGTGACCACTGGGCCGTTCATCGATGGGCCTCCAGTGGGGAGCGGCCCAGTGGGCCAAGGTGGTGTCGACAACTTAGCAGAGCAGGTACACAACATGGAGATCGATGGGCCACCAGTCGCGGAGGGCGACGCGGTTGAGGGTGCCAGGGCCAAGTTCTTTGGCTCTGTGTTCGTGGAGGTGCCACCGCCGGTGCTGGCGCCACAACCGCCGGTCGGTGAATCTCCGGCACCTACGACCCAGGTTCAGCAGAAGAGGCAGAGCACTAGGCTGATGGCACGACCGTCCTCTGTCCCGGTGGCTCTGAGGGCGACACATCACCTGATGCGCCAGCTGGACTTCGTGCGACAGGGACAGGCCGTCGGTGATGAAGCTGTGGCCCAGTACGAGCAGATGTACCAGGGCTCCACACCGATGCCGAAGAAGACGGTGGCGGCTCTCGCTGCAGTCACTCGGGTGGCAAGCGGCATGGTGATGGCAGCCTCTGCGGCGCTGGCTGCGGATGCTGAGGCTGCACAGGTGGAGGTGGCCTGATGGCGGTTGATGTGCCTTGTATCAGAGTTGTGATCTCCTGGTTATCCATGTTAGTCTGTTGGTGCAAACCCATGAAGCCCATCCAGGTAGTTGTAGTGCTCTCTGTTGGTCTTAGTCCTAGTTGGCTCAGCTGTAGTTTCAATTCAGTTACTTACTTCTGTAAGGGTGTTTCTGTAGGCAGCGGATCTAGTGCAACTCTTGTAGTTCTTGTTGTTGTTCTCTGCTACTGATGTTATCAATGTTGGCAAATGTTGTTGGTGTTGTCCCTTTGTGATCATGAATAGCAACTTCTCTATTTTCAATTGGAATGTGAGGGGGCTCAATTCAGTTACGCGCCGGGAAGAAGTCCTCAAAGTTCTGCAGGCATCCAGACCTATGTTGGTGGGCTTGCAGGAGTCGAAGTTGCAAGCAATTACTGACAGCTTGGCAGTGGAGTTCCTAGGCCAGAGACTTTCCAATTACTGTTACCTTCCATCGGTGGGAGTTTGTGGAGGCATAATTCTAGCTTGGGATTTGGATCACATTCAGGTTGAAGGTGTAACCTTGAAGGAATTCTCTCTCACGGCGACAATCACTGTACGGCTGACAAACATTTCCTTTCTGATCACTGTGGTTTATGGGCCTACTGCTGATGCTGACAAGCCACGGTTCATGGCTTAACTGAATGAAATCAAGCCGTCTGATGGCCAACTTTGGTTATGTCTCGGAGATTTTAACCTGATATATTCGGCTCAGGACAAAAATAATTCGAACCTCAACCGTCGGTTCATGGGAATGTTCAGAAGAACACTGGATCGATGTGAACTCCTAGAGATTGCCTTGCAAAACCGGAAGTATACTTGGAGTAATGAGAGGGAGCGGTCGACACTTGTCAGGTTGGATCGAGTATTTTGCAATAAGGAATGGGATCTGGCTTTCCCGTCAATCTGCCTCAACGCTCTCTCGTCCTCAGCTTCATATCACTGCCCGTTGTTCCTAGCTCAAATCCGACAACAGCCGCACCGGGAACACTTTAAGTTTGAGCAATTCTGGACAAGGGTACCAGGGTTTATTGATGTTGTTAAGAACGCCTGGGAAGCACCAGTGACTGGTGTATCACCTCTGAACATACTCCATCACAAATTGTGCAACACTGCTGCAGCTCTTCGCAAGTGGAGTGCAGATCTATTTGGTGAAGCTCTCCTGCAGTTCCATATGGCTCAAGAGATTATCCTACGCTTGGATATGGCTCAGGACAACAGGCAGCTGTCGGTGGAAGAACAAGAACTGCGCAAAGCCCTCAAAGTGAGGGTGCTGGGGCTAGCGGCAGTTGAGCGGTCACGTCGGCGCCAATGTTCCAGATTGACTTGGTTGAGAGAAGGGGATGCTTGCACAAAATTTTTTCACCTGAAGGCAAATGCTCGAAGAAGGAAGAACTTTATCCCAAGCCTCACAAGAAGCAATGGTGACATAGTCTGGTCGCATGAAGAGAAGGAAGAGGAAATCACAAAGCATTTTCTGAGCACTTTAGGGACAAGGGAACAAAGAACACTCAGCTTCAATTGGGATGACTTGGGGCTAGAGGTGGTCCATATGGACGGTCTGGATGCGACTTTCTCAGAGGAAGAAATCTGGGCAGCTATATGTCAAATGCCGTCGGAGAAGGCACCGGGACCTGACGATTTTACCGGAACTTTCTACAAAGTTTGCTGGCCAATCATCAAGGTAGATGTGGTGAATGCTTTCTCATGCATTTTCAACCTGCACACCGGCCCGCTAGCCAAGCTCAATGGCGCATGTATTACGTTGCTACCAAAGAAGGACTTAGCCCAGCGCGTACAGGACTATCGGCCAATAAGCTTGATACACTCTTTTCCGAAGCTAATATCAAAGGTTCTTTCAATCAGAATGGCACCATACATTGACAGCCTCATCTCATCCTCTCAAAGTGCCTTCATCAAACGTCGATGCATCCAGGACAACTTCTTATATGTCAGGAACTTGGCAAGGGCTTATCATAGGACTAAGACACCAGCCCTGCTGATGAAGTTGGACATTTCGAAAGCCTTTGACTCTGTTTTTTGGGAGTATTTGCTGGAGCTGCTTCAGAAGAAAGGTTTTCCAGCTCGGTGGAGAGATTGGTTGACACTCTTGCTAACCTCTTCTTCTTCCTCAATTCTCCTCAACGGGGTTCCTGGTCCACCGATCAAGCACCAACATGTATTGCGGCAAGGGGACCCGCTGTCACCATACTTGTTCATATTGGTAATTGATACACTGCAGAATCTATTCAAAGTTGCTACAGATGAGGGTTGTCTGTCACCACTAAGGGGACGCCATGCCAAGCTGCGCTTGTCGCTTTACGCAGATGATGTTGTGATCTTCCTAAACCCAATAAAACGAGATGTGGACATGGTGGTTGACATCATGGAAAAATTTGGGGCTGCTACAGGGCTCAAAATCAACCTACAAAAGAGCTCCGTCGCTGGAATTGTCTGTCAGGAGCTAGACCTTGATGACATACTGACCTCCTTCCCTAGGCAGCGGATGTCCTTTCCATTCACTTATCTGGGAGTTCCAATCGTGTTGGGTCGGCTGCGCTTGGTTCATTTGCAGGGTGTGCAAGACAAGGCAGTCGCCAAAATGTCAGGCTGGCAGTGTAAGCTCCTTAATCCGGGAGGGCGAAGAGTCTTGGTCAGATCAGTTTTGAGCTCCCTTCCGGTCTATCTGCTCACTGTTATCAAGCCTCTGAAAAAAATTCATCAAAGACTTTGACAAAGTGCGCAGGAGATTCCTTTGGGCTGGTAACCAACAGCTGCATGGGGGGAAATGCAAGGTTAGCTGGGCGCAGCTACAGCGACCGCTCATCAGAGGGGGCTTGGGAATCATCGATTTGGAAGCCTTCAGTCGTGCATTGAGGCTGCGCTGGCTATGGTTTCAATGGAAATATCCTAACCGGCCTTGGACTGGGATGGAGCTACTGGTGGATGCCTTGGATATGGCCCTTTCTGCTTCGGCGACTAAGGTAACTGTCAACAATGGATGCACAGCAAGCTTTTGGATGTCCAGCTGGGTGGAAGGTGGTGCTCCAGCCATGCAATTCCCCAACCTGTACAGTCACAGCAAGAGGAAGAATAGGAGTGTTGCACAAGCTCTGCTCGCTGATCAGTGGATTCGAGATGTGATGCATGACCTGACGGTTTCGCTACTTGATGAATTTGTCAAGCTGTGGGGGCTCATTGAGGAGGTATGTTTTGACAGTCAGAACACACAGGCGGACACAATAATCTGTACAAGAACAGCCAACGGAGAATACACAGCTAAGTCGGCTTATGAGATGCAATTTGAAGGAGGGGTTTTCTCAACTTTTCCTAAGTCGGTCTGCAAGGTTTGGGCACTGGCAAGATGCAAATTTTCATGTGGTTGTTGCT
The DNA here is from genome assembly GCA_036936925.1 of Cenchrus fungigraminus. NCBI lineage: Eukaryota > Viridiplantae > Streptophyta > Magnoliopsida > Poales > Poaceae > Cenchrus > Cenchrus fungigraminus. Next base: position 37,289,335 of record CM072779.1, on the reverse strand, counting down.
GCAGAACAGAGTATGGACGGCCGACCGCCTGCTGCTACGAGAATGGCCGAACTCCTACTTCTACCCCATGTGATACAGAAATCTTGAAACAGCTCATCACCTGTTCGTGGAGTGCCCGGCTTCGGTTTTCATTTGGCAGGCCGTCAGTTCGTGGTGTGGTCGGGCGTCACTCTCTCCTGGAAGCTGGTCGCATGGCTCTAATTTTGCTGGATGGTTCGTCAACCTGGCAGGAACAGGCATGGATGATGCAACAAAGGGCGCCCGTTCCATTGCAATCTTGGTGATTTGGACGATCTGGTGCGAGAGGAACAACCGTAATTTCAACGCCAAAGAGAAGACGTTGGAGACATCAAAGACACTACCAGCATGTGGTGTGTGACCGGCGCGAAAAAACTGGCTACACTAGTTGCTTTTTTCAAGCCGCGAGTAATCGCTTTACTGTTTTCTCTTCCGTTGCGGGGCTATTCCGATGCTCCTGCTGGCCCTGCGGGCTGGTTACTATCCTGGCACACCTAGTGCCTGTAATTGCTACTCTTCTTATTAATTAAGCCGGAATCATTCCGAGTCTTTCGAAAAAAGAGATGTATAGGAACCGAGCGTAGCTTGGATGGCAAGCCTCCACGGTGGTGGGGCTGCCCACCCAGGTTCAATTCTCAGGAATTGCACATGCGTGTCCTACTGGGGTAATTTATTTCCCCAGCAGACGCACATGTGTGTGGTGGTTGAGCGGCCGGATGACCCTCCCAGTAGTCTGCTGTTGTAAAAAAATCTCCTCGTCTGTCCCACGTCAAAGCACAGGTATAAGGCCAGCCTTATCTCACGTGTGCTGCGGTGCCGCTGTGTATGAGTGGGGCAGAGGTTCGGAGATTTTCTCGAACTGTGTGAGAAGGTCTTCTTCTTAATACAATATCGTGGGGTGGTCTTACTCCCCGCATGCCGAGTTTTTTTAAAAAAAAGAGATGTATGTAGAAAACTCAGAATGACAAGTATTTTGAGACGGAGTGAATATAAAACTATCATGCACTGTATAATAATGCATGAGACACACATAAAAGTATAAAACCATCAAAGACACATTATACACTATTGAACTAGGCAGAGACTTGACTCCTCGAAAGCATTGTCTTTGAACAGAAAAGTCTTGCAGCAAAGATATCCCAGTCCAGCCACCTCTCCCTCCACGTCAAATTCAGCCTTTCCCTCAACATTCAGCTCGCCTTGTACCAAGCAGCCCACCTCCTCGCGCAGCAAAGCGCGCCCTTCGCTTTCGCCTCCACCATGACCACGCCATGTACAGTCAGGCTGCCTTCGACGCAGAACCAAGGCACATGACCCCACGCCAGGATCATACCGTGGTAGGAGACGCGCAGCATCGAGTTGCCACCTCCTTCAAGGCGGACGAAGAGGTTGGATGGGGGTTGGGCCATGTTGGTCGTGGCAGCCGCTCTTGCACGGTCGTTTAGCACGGTCAAGGCGATACCTGAGCACACGAGTATATTGAAAATGACGCAAGCGACGATGCCTATTAAGCGGCTTTCAGTAACCCATCTCCACCGTTCACCGAAGCTGAGATTCTTGTCATCTTTGAGACCTTGGATGGACTTGTTGGCGGACATCGCGACCAGAGTTTATTGCGAACCAATCTGCTGAAGAAGAATCACCTGGTAAAAAAACAATGGATGGATTCAGTTGGTTTTTGGTTCAATTACCTAAATTCGAATAAAATTGGCATTGCCTATGGGATGACTAACCTGAATTTGTTTGGGTAATCACAATATTTTTTAGGAAAAGATAAAAAAAACGACCCCCTCTCTACTCACGGCGCAAACAACTATAGCGAGCAAGAGTTGACAGAATTCTGCATATACCTGGTATTGGATGAGGTATAATCCATATCCAATTGGACTTTTTTAGTTGGACTTGATTGGATTTGGACACAGTTGGATCATGGACATCCATATGCTTCTGATCCAACAACGTTGAATTCCGTTGGACAGAAAATAATTGGACAATCCAATTTGTATTGGATTCACAAAAACAAAGGGGAAAGCTACTGTCTTCAGAGATCTCCGCACGTCTCCTCCGTCCCCAGTCCCCGCCGCGCTTCCTCCCCGACCTCCGCGCGTCTGCAGTTCGAGCACCAGCGGCTTGGAATCAGCAGGGATGGAGAGAAGCAGCGGGGCCAGGGGAGAAGCGCGCGCAGGGAAGGGACGCGGATTCACTGACTTGCCTCTGGCAACCGGACGACGCCGAGCGAGGCGCCCGCGGTGGTGACGTTGACGGCGCTGAGGTCGGCCGGGGCGCGCTCGGTGGTCTGGAACATGGCGGTGACCAACTTCCCGGAGGTAACTTGTTTTGGGATGGGAGTTTCACACTAGAACAACCCTAATTGCACTTTTAGATAGTATGTTCTAGTTTATGTTTCATGCAAGTAGTGAAAGTCATAAGATAAGTTTTTAAATTGTCTAATTCACCCCCTTCCCCTCTTAAGCTACGAACATCCGATTCCTTACACCTCCAGGTCACCGTACAGAGAGAAGGAGAAGCGGCGCTGTGCACTTGTTGTAGGCGACGCCTGAGGCCTGACTAACCGGCGGGCGGAGCGTCCAGCCGAGCCGAGGGAGGGACAGAGGGAGCGGCGGCCGCTTGCTCGCCTGCGCTCCTTCCGTAATCTATAGGTTTTCACGATTTCCGTTTTACTTTTTATTTTAGAATATTTCCGTTTTGCTTTTGAGAGATTCATTATCGGGCACCAGGAAGACATTGTTTGAGCCACGACAATATAGCATTACTATTATAGATGGGTCAGGCCCAATGGGCATAAGAGAGCACGACACTATATAACTAAACAATAATGCTATGGAGCTGACGTCTGATGAGTCGGACATGGACGTAAACTAAGAAAGGATAACAACGTCTCTCACTAATATTGTTTTTGAATGTTGCGAAATTCTTCTTCATATTGCACGCTACATGACTTGATATTGCGACAGGTGACTTGATGTTGTGACGAGATTTTTTTTTTGCTACAGTGCTTTAGATCTGACGGCTATAGTGTTTTGATCTGATGACTACATGTTGTAATTGGTCGCCTTCATATTGTAATTGTTTGTCGTTCATATTGCAATCGTTGTGAACATGTTGCATCCGTGTTCTTGACATGTTCGAGTGTTCCATGTGAATGTTTTCAAAATTAGATATAAATATTTTTGATATTGTAAATATTAATTTTTGATGTTGCAGATGTTGAGTTTCGATATTGCAGACATGTGATGTTGGGTGTTGTGTTGAGGGGAAGGAGGGAGGAGAGCCCCTGATGTTGGATGTTGCACGCAACACGGGTCGCAACATGAGTCGCTTGAGTATTATGTCGGGGAAGGAGGGAGGAGAGCCCCTAATGTTGGATGTTGCACGCAACATGACTCGCAACATGACACGCTCTGATGTTTGGATGTTGCACGCCACAAGCTCGCAACATGTATACTGTGTCGGGTTAGGAGGGAGGAGGGCGCCGAGTTTGGATGTTGGTCGCAACATGCTTCGCAACATTAACACCAATATTTTTTTATCTGACGGCCGAGAGTTTTCCTGATTCGAATCGGATGGTCGGGGAGGTGTCCGATGCTAGCGTCCGGAACGGACGTCCGGGCGCTAGCAGCTCTGATAACTAAGATATAAGTGAGTTGTCGTTTGGACTATCGTACAATAGATCCATTCTAACCATGCACAGACATGTGCGGCGCAATTGTGAATGAGCTTGTAGTCCAATGGTAGGACGGTCCAGTGAGACGCTACCCACCAGGGTTCAAATCCTGGTGCTAGCACCTTTTCTTAGATTTATTCTAAGATTTTCCGACGTTATGCATTAAGTGGTAAGCGACGTTCCCGTCGACATCGGTCCAGTGAGACGCTACCCATCAGGGTTCAAATCCTGGTGCTAGCACCTTTTCTTAGATTTATTCTGAGATTTTCCGACGTTATGCATTAAGTGGTAAGCGACGTTCCCATCGACATTGAGGCGCCAGTAGTGATTTCGGGAATCTCCGGATCTGCCGGTACTCAGTCCTTCGGTGGTGACTTCGAGACCTTCGGTGGTGACTTCGAGAATCTCCGGATCTGTCGGTGCTCAGTCCTTCGGAAGTATCCATAAGGTAAGGTGTGCGTATGTGTGTTTATAAGAGTGAGTGTGTTGTAAACGTCTGCGTTGTACTGTGTATTCTAAAAAAGTGAGACACAATTATCTATATTAGATTATTTGAAATGTATATATCTCTATATTAATTTATGATGGAATCTTATTTTGAAACAATTTATGATGGAATCTTTACACGAGTTTATGATGAAAAGGATGGATTGGTGTATATGAATTTGTGAATGAATTTTGAGTAGAGTTGCACTTGCACATTGGAAATATCATGATGAATCTTCATCTTCCTCTTCTTTTCCTTTGGTTAAAGATTCAAAATTGTTGTTGGAATGACAATATGCGATTTCAGAATGGATCGGAAGGAGTAAAAGTAGAGCTCAAACCAGACGGTCCACTACATGCCATATCAGTTATTGCATATTACAGTGAAAGGCTTCACACCCATGTAAATAAACAGAGAAAACGTACAGCAACTACCGCAAACACACACGCTCACGCGCCGGTGCCCGTGGCCCCGGCATCGGCGTCGGCGTTGCGGGCCTCGTCCTTCTTGGCGCCGAAGGTGCCGTGGTCCAGGCCACGCCCCGCGGCGTCGTCCACCTTGTCCTGCACCTTCTCGATCTGGATGGCGCCCTGGTCCTCCCGCGACCGCAGGTCCGTGCGCGTGCGGTTCTCCCCGCCGCCCACCGACTCGTACGTCGTCGGCGTCGTCTGGCCGACCGGGTGCGCGCCCTGCGCTCCCGACATCCTGATCCTCCTACACCGGTGGGTGTGTTGCTCTAGCTAGCGTGTGCTTGCTAGGCTCCTCTCACTCGCGCCTGTCTCCACTTCGGCTGGCCTAGCTTCTCCCTGTCACTTGCGAGGTTGTTCAGCTGGTGCTGCTGCCCATCTCATTGCAAGCAGCAAAATAAATAGCCGAGCAGCGGCGCGAGAGGTGCGTGACGCGCCGGCGCGCCGCGCACGGGTGCCACCGCCGCGTGGCCTGGCCGCCTGGGACGTGGCGCGACGGGAGCGGCGTTCTGGGACACATGGGCGGGAACGTCTTCCTCGCGGAATTGGGAGCGGACTCGTGTCCGCTGCCGTGCAGGTGCAGCGGAGCTCATCCGAGACGCCGGAGGCTTGGGGAAGGATAGAGGATAGACTCGACGTACTACGAGCCACATGGCCGTCGGAGAGGATGGTCGGCATGCCCGACGAAACCAACTAGACCGGCTGTCATTGTGTGCTGCTATCTCTATTGTATCATGTGCAGTAGTGGTGTGTGCAATTGGGTCACTGACAATGTGAGACCGGACCCACAGTCAATGACTGCCGACTACTGCAGAGGACCTCCTTCCGTCGCGAATGACTTGTGTAGATCGCTTTTTTTTTCACTCTGTGTGAGCAGACAGCAGTACAGCACTCACTAGACTGAGTGCAACATCAGGAGCTATCTTTGGGCAGAGCAGCACCCCACTCGAGCTAAGCTGCTGTGCTCCTACACTAACAAGTTACATGACCCTGCACAATACTCCACAATGACGAGAGTAGAGCCGACTTGAGAGTTAGTGTTGGCGTAAGTTTCTAGCACAACTCTGCTATGCTAATACCTGCTTGCATAATTCAGACCTTGCATAACTTTTCAAGAACAAAAATCAGAGCTTGCAAAAGCTGCTTCAGCTTCGAAGAATCCATTACCTAGCCAGCTGAGGACCCCGTGTGGCGCCCCTCGCGCCCTCCCTCCTCCCCGACCCCGCCGCCGCCGGCCGTCGCTCTCGGCTCCGGCGCCCCCCGACCCAACCGGCACCGGATCCGCGACCTCCTCGGCGCCCTCGTCCCATTCGTACCCCTCTTTCCCTCCCTCGTGCTCCGTGCGTGGAGATCGGGCTGCGGCTCCCCGCGCCGCCGCCGCCGCTCCCGGGGCCGTCGCCGGCCGCTCTACGATGTCGCCGGTTGTCCTTCCTCCCCTCTCCCCCTCATGGTTGTAATTGAGCTTCAGGAGGCTGACGGCGCGCCCGAGCCTCCTGCCCGGCCGACGGCGTCCGCCCTCGCCGGCGCCGGCAGGGGCGCCCCACGACGCGCGCCGTTCGTGGCCTCCCCAACGGCCACCAGGTCGGCCGAGGCCCCCCTGCCCTCGGCCCCGCCCCCGCGCTCCCTGGCCGTGACGCCGGTCGGTGGCAGGGGCCCTCCGCGGCGCGGGCCCGCGTCGGCGCCGGCGGTGGCCGCGCCCCTTCCGCCTCCGGTCGCGTCGGGCCGCTCCCCGGCCGCCGCGGCCTCCCGTGCCGGCCGGGGAGGCGCCCCTGCTGGCCGCGCCCGCCGCCGGTCCTCGGCTGGCCGCCTCGGCTGCCCTGGCCGGGCGCCACCCTGCCGGGCCGCTGGCCGCGGCCGGCCCCCCTCCTGCTGCGCGGCCGGTCGGAGCCGGGGTCTGGCCGGTCGCGGCTGCCCTGGTCGGGCCTCCCGCTGTCAGGCCGCTGGCCGCTGCCGGTGGCCGGTCGGTCGCCGCTGGCCCTCCTGCCACCGCAGCTGTCGGCGGCCTGCCGGGCGCCGCTGGCCGTGGCCGGCCCCCCTCCTGCTGCGCGGTCGTCCGGAGTCGGGGTCTTGCCGGTCGCGGCTGCGCTGGCCGGGCCTCCCGCTGTTGTTGGCGTTTCTAAACCTCAACACTGGGCACCGGGGCAGCGTGAGCGTGTAAGAAACTCCCGGGTACACTGACGAGTGCGAACGAATCCGCAAGCGTACGGATACACCGTTGTAGCACTTCTCCCTAGGGGAATGAGTATTCCCATCGGGTTTCGTTCCCTCAGGACAGAGAGTAACCAGAGAGGGTCTATCCAAGGACACCAGCTTTCGCTGGGATAGGTCGGGATACAAGAAGCACTTCCTTAAGGGACTTAGCTCTCAATATGTATTTCTGTCAGGTCTTAGTCATCCCCGCGGGGCGACAACACTCCAGGGTGCTGGCAAGCGAGCCCAACTCGGTACGCGACGTAAGAGGGTTGACAAAGGGTCCAACAAGCTGTCACCACTGCGGCCTACCTCTACGCTAAGATCGTACGTGGTCTTCGCAGGGAAACCAGGGCCCAGACACCACGTCTGTACCCCAGATAAATACTATAGTGCGGCGTATGCTAGCCCGCTAACTACACTATAGCAACCGTATAGAAACGGTCCTACGAACAAGGGAAAGATCGGAATCAGATCATATCATTGAACTGGGAGCAGAAAGGAAGCTATGGATGCAGCTAAATTAGATACAGCGAACTTACTTAGCTAAACAGGATCAGAGTATGCAAACAAGTAAATGATCTTTGGCTCTGGCTCTAAAGGATCGAAGCCTTGTGTCATGAAGAACACAAGCCTCTAACTTATGAACGAGCCACGAACACAAGAACAAAGCAATCATGCATGATGTCCACTATAGTCTAAATAAGAAATGCTGAAATACTCACTTTGATCTAAATGAAGAACGAGCATCCACGAGGATATCAACTCACTCCTTACCCCTACTCTACCTCTCAACTAATCCTAATCTAGATCTCTCCTCATCACCATTCTACCACAAAGAGGTGAGAATCACCTCTCATGGGCAGAATTGGAGAGAGGGAGAGAGGGCTACACAAGAGAGAAGTGGAACTTGAGAGCTTGGTGGTGTGTGAGAAATGGAGCCCCTCCCCTCCTATTTATAGACAAGGAGGAGGCTTGCTCCGGGGCTCAAAGTGCCCCTAAACACCCGGGAATGCAGCCAAGAGCCAATGAGCAAGCAACAAGTGGAGGGGGGAGATCAACCGACCCTAGGTTGGTTCGACCGATCTTAGGGTCAGCCGAAACTCCTGGCCCTCCATCTGGAGTGTGCTTCCTCTGGCTCGCTTCCATGTGGGCCCTGATGCCTCTCCTCCGTGCATGGCACGTTTCCTGGCGGTTTAGTTGGCAAAGTGGGCCCATGGATCTATGTGATGCTGATGTGGCAGCATATGATTCGTCGAGAGTCCTTCACATGGATTGGTGACATCATGGATCCAGGAGAATCCATGTGGCAGCCCCTGATTGGCCAGCATTTGAGTGCCTTGGATTGGAGTGGAGTGAAAGTGTATGGATTCCTCCCATTTCTTATGCTGGATACCTGCATTCAAATAGACATCGACACTGGTGGAAAGTATGAGTTTAAGCACCTATTCTAGTGTGGATGTGCAATTCATGCTCAAATTTGCAGGAGTTGACGGCCTTGAAAATGGCAAATATCGACCGTCAACAACACCCCCACACTTGACCTTTGCTCGTCCCGAGTGAAGGGGAAACAAAGCCAAGTGGGTCATGAATACCCAAGAGTAAGACAGACATAAGAGATATTCCAAGTCATACCTTGCTCCTGTGAACTTCTGTGTAGTGGCTATCATGTTCCCTTGGGTGATTGAAGAGTAGAATAGCTATGAACCAAGTCACTTATGCACCTGATGATAAACACCTTGGGGTTTTGCAAGATTTTCATAAACAAAACTCTTGCTGGCTTTCTCATTTGATTCTCTCGAATCGCTCAAAGTGTGTATGTCCTCACTAAGGCATTTGCCTTTCTTCATCCTACTTCTAATGATGGCTATATGTGGAGCTCAGGGTAGGATAAAGAGAAAGCATACTTGCATCACATATTTTGCAAAGTCAAAGACTGGATCCACAGAGAAAATCAAATCATTCCATCAGATCAAGATGTGCACCGGTATGGCTATGGTGTGTATGGTAAGGTGGATACTAGGCCCGGAATGGGTGCTAGATATTACCATACATATATGTGGTGAGAACTGTGGGTTGATGGTAAGGTGGACACTAGCCCCGGAATGGACACTAGTTATTACCATCTATGATATGGAACTCCTTTTTGCATGACCATCCCTCTCTTTTTCTCCTTCTTTATTTTGGATATGGGCTATCCTTTCTTTCTTTTTTTTCAGAACGTGCTTTGGGCATGTGTATATATTCTCTTTTTTTTCATAGCCCATATCTCTTCCTTGAAGGATACTTTTAGAGAGAGAGGTCATACCACATATGGAGCTTTATTTTCATGGGATGGATGAATGATACAATGCTAACTTCCAGCGTAGAAGCATAACAAGGGGAAATAGGTGGGGTGCACATAAATCTTGATCATGAAAGTAATGATAAGAATTCTCATAAGGGTCACAGAATTTGACAAAGCTCAAAGTAATAACAAGCAGCATATGAACTGAAGGGTTTTACCTACAAAGATCATATGGCTCTAATGGGACGGAGGCATATCAAAGAGGAGCCTTTCCAAGAGGTTTTGAGTTTTCAAAAATACATTCCCCAAGAGAGTTAGTCATCAGAGCAAAAGATCATATCATCCAGCCATATCATACTCATCAATTACTTAGGTGAACATGCTTGTCCTTAAGAGGATTACGGTTCACAAGCATCAGGCAGACAACAAGGAATAAAACATATGTAGGTCTACTCAGGTAGACGGAGCTGGGTGATCTTTTAGCATCATCATTCGAGTTTTAGTTTAGAGATAGACATATATAGCTTATAAAACTCAGGAATGAAAGAGAGTGAGTTGTCGAGATGCAAACCGGCGCTATGCATGGGAGATGAACCGTTAGAGGCTCTCCACAGGAGTGAACTCGTGCGGGTCCTGTTCAGGTTCGCGGTAGGTGATCGATCGGCTAGCGCGGAGTGCTCACAGTGGGTACGTATGGAAACGTCGTGCCTGCATTGGGAGAGTCGTGGCTCTTCCCCCACACTGTCTCGAACCTAGATGTCCTCTAAATCAAAGAGACCAAAGTAATGACACAAAGGGGTGGCTAAACCGGGTTACATGACCGGTGAGCCACTTTATTCAAATTCAAATGTTTCAAACAAAACGATTAGGCGCTTACACACATGCAAGGGAAATAAATGGAATAAAGGGAAATCAAACCTAGACCTAGACTAGCGCCTAATGAACTAAAGCTGGGGCTAATCCCCACTACTCGGCATCAAAGAGGCCTGCATGCCCTGTAGCCAAGAACAATCTCCTCATCTTCGTGCAAAGGCCACGGCGAAGATCACGTATGTCGTCTCTCAGCTCAGCCAGGTCCAACTTCTGCTCTGAGTAAGCAGCTCTGAGCTTCTCGTTGCTGGCCTCCAGTTCCTTCATCAGCGGGGTCAGCTTGGCCACTGAGGAGAGCTTAGGGAGTTGCTCGGTTTCCCGAGTCCTCTCCCTGGACCTCCTAGTGTAGGGCGGTGGTGGAAACCCGTCGTCCAGGCCAAGGTCTTCCTTCTCTTCTGGCAGAATTGGAGATGGGCGTGCCTCAGGAGCCCTCTCCTTGGGCAGTGCCGGCTTCATGGTCACCGACGGCTGCGGTGAAGGAACGGACTGCGTTGAGCTCGTCTGCCCTCCAGCTAGCGATGATCCAGGTGTGCTACATGGAGCGAGCGGCAACCCCCTGGGCCGAAGCTGAGCCGTGGTCAGCCTGCCGTAGGGGCTGGCCGCCCATCTCATGTGCCTCTTCCCAGGCGAGGCAGAGCGCCTTGAAGGCGGTGTGCCTGGAATCCTCCCGCCCGGCGGGATGGTGGCGAGCGGGGGAACATCCAGGATGCCGGCCACCATTGCGAGGTCCGCAGTGGGGGCGGTAACGACGGAGGGGTTGCCTCCTGCCCCGGGACCGGCGGACGAGGTGGAGCCGTCGAAAGGGACAACACTCCTTCCGGCCATGGATGCGGTGATGAGCTGAGGATGGTGAGGTGGAGGAGATGGATTTCGCGATGCGAAAACTCATCGGGCGGCAGGGAGAAGGTTTCTGGAAGAGAATGAGACGCACACGCGAAAGAAGAAGGGGAGAGGCGGCACCAGGGTTTCGGCCGAACCTGGGTTCAGCCGGCTCCCTGTGGGCCCCTCTGGTCCTCCCCTTTCTCGTGTGGGCTCCAGCAAGTCTCAGGATCGACGGCCCAGGTGGTTTCCCCGAGATGGAAAGATTGGCTTAGGCTTAAGGCTGAAATAAGGTTGAGGTTGAAAATTCATCCTCCACTATATACCAACCTTGGCCGAACCATGATATATCCATAAAGAATCTGGGGGGAATCACCTTGGCGACATACTCGGTTCGTCAAAAGTGTAGGCACCTCTGACTGTAGTCACGAAGCCTTCGTGTCGCCACAATGGTGCCGCCTTCCTGTAGACCTTTTGCCTACTCCTCTTTATCTTGACACTTTCTTTCTCCTGCATGACCACGGTCCACAAGATACCCGAAGGATAATTCTTCCTGGGGAAACGAGATGAGTCCCAAGAGTACTTAGGATGCGGGTGTCTTGTGATCTCCTGTCTTAACTTATGACCATCTCCTTGCAGATAATGTTGATATGATGATAAGCTCTGATCTGCAAGGGTAGTGCATATACGAACTCGAGCCCAGAAAGGTATATCGAGGCTGAGGGCAAGCATGATCATCCCAAAGAGGCCGAGACATTCCCTGATGTGGTCACAGGAGTCGAGGACTATAGCACTAGGGTCGCGGAACTCGGAGATGAAAAGATCGAGCACTGAGGCTAGTGCTTCACCAATAGGTACCGATCTCTGAGTGAACTCAGGCTCGGAAAGACACTCGGCCTTCAAAAAGGATAGAGCATGGACTTCCGGAGGCCGGTGTACGATCAGGAACCAGAGTTCAGATGAAGAACAAGATTTAACTCGCTCTTACCTTAGGCAGAGGGTTCGACGTTCTCATCGGGGCAATGAAAACATTCCGAAGTCTGGCCTAAGCTTCCAATGGGGGGTTATGGATAAGCTGGAAAGTGCACCTCCCATTGGGCATCGATCAAGTCAGGCGTAAGATACGAAGTGTTAGCTTCTCCTGACTGATCGGCATCGATCGATGTGCTTGAGATAGAAAGTGAATGCACTCCATTCGATCGGTAAATGATCATGCTCCTTCGGTCTGATGGATGAATCCAATGGATTATAAAGCAGAGACCGATGTCTCGGTTTATACGAAACTTCAGTGCAAAGCACTTTAGCTCAAACCTTGACGTAGAAACACGATAGGCCTCTCATACCCTACTTAGGAGTCAGTAGTGAGGATCGAACAAGTCATCCTGGCCGGGAATGGTCGTTCTTTCCGAACTACTCTCTCCGTCCTCCCATGAGACAAAGTCTCGGGGGAGAAGGTCTAAGAAGATGCACGAGAGGGGAACCCAAGGGTAGATCTCGCGCCACGAAATCTTTCCCTTAGATTCCTGCTATTCAGGAATGACATCTTCAGCCAGAGCTCAGAAAGAATAGATATGAAACCTCGGACTCGGCTGACGATGGATCTAGGTGGCTTAACATTTCCTCTGGGGGTTGCCTCATCGACCGGGATGCAAGGGGAGCTGAAATCTCGGAGATTATCCACGATCTCTTTTCCCTCGTCAGCATCTAGGTGCACAAAGGATCCTCCGGAGAGAGCATTAAGCCTCATGGCATCATCCTTCCGCAATCCAAACCAGAAGTGCTGAAGCAACATCCAATCAGGAATGTAGAGGACTGGGCAATCTTCCACCGCGGAGGCGAAACGATGCCATGCCATTCCTAGTGATTCCTCCTCACATTGCTTGAAACAGAGAATCTTTGCCCTTAACGAGATGACACGTCGTATTGGGAAGAAGTGGGAGCAAAAAGTTGCTCTCAACCTTTCCCAAGTAAGGTAGTCTCTACCAAAACAACGGTGCCAATCCCGTGCTTCCCCGGAGAGGGATAGCGGGAAACACTCTCTTTTCCGAGCATCCGGTGATTCTCCGGTTTTACCCTGAGTTTCAATCAGACGCTCGTAGTCTCTCAAATGATCAAAGGGGTTCTCATGACTTAACCCTGAGAAGGATAGGTCCTGACTTAGCTTCATGAGAGAGGGGCGAATCCATAAACCAGATGTAAGAGTGGATCTTGATGAACATGGTTCTGAGGGTTAACTCCTCAAAGGCGGAAGGTGTTTACAAGGATAACCTTCCATGGGTAGCAGGGGTAGAGGTAGAAGTAAAGAAAACAAAAGGGATATCTCAAAAAGGGTAACGGGGGTGAAGATAGAAGAAAAAGGAAAAAGATAAATACGAGGATAGACGGGCTCGAAGGTTAACAACAGTCGTCCCCGGCAACGGGGCCAGAAATGCTTGTTGGCGTTTCTTAACCTCAACACTGAGCGCCGGGGCAGCGTGAGCATGTAAGAAACTCCCGGGTACACTGATGAGTGCGAACGAATCCGCAAGCGCACGGATACACCATTGTAGCACTTCTCCTTAGGGGAATGAGTATTCCCGTCGGGTTTCGTTCCCTTAGGACGAAGAGTAACCAGAGAGGGTCTATCCAAGGACACCAGCTTTCGCTGGGATAGGTCGGGATACAAGAAGCACTTCCTCAAGGGACTTAGCTCTCAAGATGTATTTCTGTCAGGTCTTAGTCATCCCCGCGGGGCGACAACACTCCAGGGTGCTGGCAAGCAAGCCCAACTCGGTACGCGACGTAAGAGGGTTGACAAAGGGTCCAACAGGCTGTCACCACTGCGCCTACCTCTACACTACGATCGTACATGGTCTTCGCAGGGAAACCAGGGCCCAGACACCACGTCTGTACCCCAGATAAATACTATAGTGCGGCGTATGCTAGCCCGCTAACTACACTATAGCAACCGTATAGAAACGGTCCCACGAACAAGGGAAAGATCGGAATCAGATCATATCATTGAACTGAGAGCAGAAAGGAAGCTATGGATGCAGCTAAACAAGATACAGTGAACTTACTTAGCTAAACAGGATCAGAGCATGCAAACAAGTAAATAAACTTTGGCTCTGGCTCTAAAGGATCGAAGCCTTGTGTCATGAAGAACACAAGCCTCTAACTTATGAACAAGCCACGAACACAAGAACAAAGCAATCATGCATGATGTCCACTCTAGTCTAAATAAGAAATGCTGAAATACTCACTTTGATATAAATGAAGAACGAGCATCCACGAGGACATCAACTCACTCCTTACCCCTACTCTACCTCTCAACTAATCCTAATCTAGATCTCTCCTCATCACCATTCTACCACAAAGAGGTGAGAATCACCTCTCATGTGCAGAATTGGAGAGAGGGAGAGAGAGCTACATAAGAGAGAAGTGGAACTTGAGAGCTTGGTGGTGTGTGAGAAATGGAGCCCCTCCCCTCCTATTTATAGACAAGGAGGAGGCTTACTCCGGGGCTCAAAGTGCCCCTAAACACCCGGGAATGCAGCCAAGAGCCAATGAGCAAGCAACAAGTGGAGGGGGGAGATCAACCGACCCTAGGTCGGTTCGGCCGATCCTAGGGTCGGCCGAAACTCCTGGCCCTCCATCTGGAGTGTGCTTCCTCTGGCTTGCTTCCATGTGGGCCCTGATGCCTCTCCTCCGTGCATGGCACGTTTCCTGGCGGTTTAGTTGGCAAAGTGGGCCCATGGATCCATGTGATGCTGACGTGGCAGCGTATGATTCGTCGAGAGTCCTTCACATGGATTGGTGACATCATGGATCCAGGAGAATCCATGTGGCAGCCCCTGATTGGCCGGCATTTGAGTGCCTTGGATTGGAGTGGAGTGAAAGTGCATGGATTCCTCCCATTTCTTATGCTGAATACCTGCATTCAAATAGACATCAACACTGGTGGAAAGTATGAGTTTAAGCACCTATTCTAATGTGGATGTGCAATTCATGCTCAAATTTGCAAGAGTTGACGGCCTTGAAAATGCCAAATATCGACCGTCAACAGCTGCCAGGCCGTTGGCCGCTGCCGGTGGCCGGTCGGTCGCCGCTGGCCCTCCTGCCACCGCAGCTGTGGGCGGCCTGCCGGGCGCCGCCGCCCCGGGTTCCGCCACCCCTGCTGCACCTTCCTCGTCTCGCTTTGACGAGCTCGACGATGGTCTCGACGTGGGCTCGCCACCGCCGGTCGAGGCTGTCCACTCCCCCTCGCCCCTACTACTCTCGGTCGCTCCTCTCCCTGCTGCCGTCGGGCCGGAAGCCTCCTCTCCGGTGGTGGTGCCCGTGGGTGCGGTTGACGCCCTCGCCGCACTCGCCACCGTCCCGAGCCTCTCCCCCGCCACGGCCGCTGCGCTCGCCGCCGCAGGGCCGGCTGTGGTTGCCTCCGCCCTCCGCGTGCTGGAGGCGTGCGCGGGGCACGGCGGCGGCAAGGTGCCGCCCTCCCCCTCCACCCCTCGGCCTGGCCGCGACCTCTCCGCGAGCTGCAGGCGTGCGCGGGGCTCGACGGCGGCAAGGTGCCGCCCTCCCCCTCCACCCCTCGGCCTGGCCGCATCCTCTGGAGGCGGCGGGCATCGACCGCTTGCCGCTTGTCTCTGCTGCTGCAGGTGCTGGGGCGCGTTCTGCGGGGCCGATGGATGGTGGCCCCTCTGGCCCCTGTCTGCCTCCGGTCACGACGGTGGAGAGATTGGAGCCTGTCTCGGCAGAGCCCGGCCCCTCCATTCCCTCCTCCCGGGAGCTCTGGGACCTTGAGGCTTCGGGCTCCTCCGCCTCGGGCTCGTACTCCCCGGTGTCGCGCGGTCGCTCCCCCTCTCCCACCTTCTCAGAGCAGGTGCGGGCGGCCGGCATCCTGGTGCCCGGGCGCTCCCCCTCCCCGCCTCCGCACCCGCCCCGGTCGCTCCTCCGTGCTCCCCCCGCCCCGGTCGCCTCCGCCGCTACCGAGCTTTCGTCGACGACCGCACCGCGGCCCGTGGCCGCCTCCGCAAGGGGGGTCCTGGGCAAGCGGCCGCTCTCCCAACCTCCGCCGCCTCCGCCCCCTCCTCGTCAGTGCGCCAAGGCGGGGAGCGGCCGTGCTGGCCGTTCTGCTGGGCCGCCCGCGGCCGAGCCCCGCCGTGCTGGGAGGCAGCCGTGGGGCCGCAGCCGCCTCCCGGCGGGCACGCCCGTGGGCCCCGGGTGGACGCCGACGGCTTCGTCGAGGTGCGATCGCGCAAGCAGCTACGCGTAGAGCGGTCACCGCCGCCTCCACCTCCGTCCTCCGTCACCCGGATTTGGTGGGGAAATGCTTCAACTGCTTCGGGGAAGACCACATAACCACCTCCTGCCCTCACGCGCCGCGCTGCTTCCGGTGCCACCAGCTCGACCACCACGAGAGCTCGTGCGGACGCCCGAAGGTTTGCCTAGTGACGGTGGAGGGCGCCCGTCCACGTTCGGGAGGTCACACCCCCTCCCCACCCCTGGTCGCTTCGCGCCCTGCCGGCCGCTCCCCGCTTCCACCTCTGGCTGCGCAGGGGAGGGGCGCCCGGCCGCCTCCGCCACTGCAGCAGAGGCGGGAGGCGCGGCCGCCGCCATCCCTGGAGCCCCGTCGTCGCCCTGCTCCGGCGGCCCGCGACCCTCCGCCGCCTCCTCCGCCGGAGGGGCGTTGTCGCCCCCCTCCGGCGGCCCGTGACGCACAGTCTTCACCGCCGCAGGTGGGCCGCGGGCGTGCCCCCCCTCCGCAGCGCGCCACGACATGGTGCCTCGGGAGGAGGCGCCGCCGCCGCCTCGTCGTACCACGGCCAGGGCAGGCGAGGTGGCCTGGGGGGCGCCGCCCCCTCCGCTTCCCGTGGGGGCCTCTGCTGGTGTCCCCGCGCTAGGTGACGCGGACCGCCGACCTCCGCCTCCGCCCTCTCCCCCCCGGCCACCCTGGGGCACCCCTCGCGTCGCCCGCAGCTGGAGTCCTGCATCGTCGCATGCATCCCTGATGTCGTGGCCAACAAGGTCGTCTTGGAGCGCGCTTTGGTCGCTATGGTCGCGGGCACTTGTCCGTTCGCCTCTACGACGGACATGGTCGCCTACCTCACCGGTCGCTTGGGCCTCCAGCCGGGGACGTACATGCCCTACCCCTACCACCCTGAGAACTTTCTCATCGTCTTCCAGGACTCCTCTGAGATGTTGCGGGTTCTTCAGGAGCCCATCCCGGACAAGCCCTTTCGCCTCACCTTCCGCCGGTGGCGGCGGGAGAACTAGGCGGTCGACGCGCCGATGCGCTACGAGGTGCGGGTGGGCATCAAAGACGTGCCTGTGCACCTGTGGCTACAAACCACAGCGCAGGACGTCCTCGGCTCCTCCTGCGCGGTCGTCACTCTGGCTCCTGAGTCGGAGTCGAAGGCCAACCTCAAGGAGCTCTTCGTCCTGGCAGGCTGCATCGACCCGGACTTGATCCCGGTGCAGAAGGACATGCTGGCACCGATCGAGTTCCCCGGGTTGGGCGCCACCCAACCCTGCTTGCGCTACCGGGCAACGATCGACATCGTCGAGATCATCGACACTCAGGCTCCCCCGGTTGATGGTGCCTCCCAGTCGAGAGGGCCGGATGGTGGCCCCTCTGGTACTTCTGGTCGCTCTTTTGCTCCTCCACAACCGGGGCCCTCGGCCGTCGGGGGCACTGCCGAGCCGTCGCAGGCCCCTAGGGAGGGCCTCCACCCTCGTCCAGCAGGCAGTCTGGTCGTGCCGCAGGAGGGGCGTGGACCCGCCTGCTGGGGTGCCCCACCTCTGCTCCTCCGCTCGTCCCTCCGGCTCCCTCCTACCCCTACTGGGCGCTACAGGGCATTCACCGCCCGCCTGTCGTCCCGCCTTGATCGTCTCGCCTCTCCATCGCTGCTGCGCCGTTCGTCGCTCGTGCCGCCCCCTCCTCTGCTCGGGCGGACGAGGTACGTGCGCCGACTGTGGCGGCCCCGCTCGCTCGGGCCTCCTCTGCCTCCTCTTCGATTCCGGTCGTGCGGCGCCTCTGCTGTGACGAGTGGCCGCGGCCGGAGCACCTCCCTCCTCTTCGCGAGTCGACGCCGCCCAGGTGCTTCACCGACGACCCGATGCTTCTTGAGGCGGCGCTTCTGGTCGCCTCTTCTGCTTCGCCTGCTCGCACCGTGGGCGCCGCCGGGGGCCCGGCCGCCGGCCGCCACGTCCTGGACGCTGCCGACCGCGGCCTGGCCGCCGCCGGTCTCAACCTGGCCGCTGCCAGCCAGGGCCCGACCGCTGCCAGCCAGGGCCCGACCGCGCGTGGGGGGGGAGAGCTCCACCTTGGTTGCTCGCGCTCCTTCCTCCCATCGTGTGGTGCCGGTGGCGGACGTCTTCCGCAGGTTGCTCTCCCCCCTGGCGGCCCGACAGCTGCCGTTGCACGAGGACTCTTTGCCCTGCTACTACCTCGTGGTCGCCCCGCCTCCACTCCGGTCGCCTTCTCCTTCTCCGACACCCGCCGAGTCGTGTCCCTCTACCCCTCGGCACTCGTTGGACGTCTCTCCGGTGGCCGCAGAGCTGTCTCCTCCCTCCCCGGCTCTCAGGTCGCGCTCCCCACCCCCTGCTGTGACTGAGGGACCTTCTCAGGGAGACCTCGAGTCACTGGTGGCGGACTTCTGCGCCTCTCTACAGCGGCCACCTCCGCCCCCGGCTCTGGGGGCTCCGCGCCGTCGCCGTGCGAAGGCCTGCCCGCCACTCACCACGCTTCGCCGCAGCAGTCGTCTCGCCGCGGTTTCCAGGGCTGCTTCCGTCGTTTCCTTAATGACCTTGAGCTTCTTGAGCTACACCTCTAGGGCCGTCTCTTCACCTGGAGCAACGAGAGGTCGCATCCTACTTTGGAGCGTATTGATAGAGTTTTTGTCTCCCAGGACTGGGAGCTTCTTTTCCCCTCCTCCGCTCTGCATGCTGTCTCTTCTAGGTGTTCCGATCATGCCCCCCTACTCCTCCTTCTCGACTGTGGGGTGCACCCCAAGAAACGCTTCACCTTCCAGGCCTTTTGGCCCAAGGTCGAAGGCTTCTTGGACACCATCAAGGCGGTCTGGTCGGGGCCGCGCCCTGATGCTGACCCGCTCCGTATGATCGACCACCTCCTTCGCGAGACAGCGAAGGCGCTGGTAAAATTGAGCTCCAAGGTGATCGGTACCATTCGCCTGCAGATCCAGATTGCCAAGGAGGTCATTTTCCGTCTTGAGGTCGCACAGGATTCACGGTCGCTCTCTCCTGAGGAGATTTCCTTACGGTGTTTCCTCAAACTATGCTACTTAGGCCTGACTTCGCTGCAGCGAACGATCGCTCGGCAAAAGTCCAGCCTCAGGTGGCTCCGTGAGGGGGACGCTAACACTAAATTTTTCCACCTCCATGCCAACCACCGCAGAAGGAAAAATTTCATCCCATCCCTTTTGGTTGATGGTCGCCCGGTTTTTCAGGAAGAGGACAAGGCTACAGCAGCCTTTGACTACTTCGACCGAATTCTGGGTACCCATCATGAGCGTTCCTGCGCCCTCGACTTCGAGGAACTGGGACTCCCGCGGCTAGACATGGAGGACCTCGGTCTTCCCTTCTCGGAGTCCGAGGTCTGGGAGGTGATCAAAGACCTCCCGCTGGACAAGGCCCCCGGCGCGGATGGTTTCACAGGTCGCTTCTACAGATCTTGCTGGTCGATCATCAGGGGTGATGTGCTGCGGGCGTTCAACGCTCTCTCTGACATGGACTTCCGCAGCTTTCACCACCTGAACGGTACTCTCCTCACACTCTTACCCAAAAAACCAGACCCAGTCGCTCTTTCTTATTTCCGACCCATCAGTCTAATTCATAGCTTCGGGAAACTTTTTTCCAAAGCAGCTGCTAACCGCTTCGCCCCACACCTCTCTTCTCTAATCTCGTCCAACCAAAGTGCTTTCATCAAAGGTCGCCTCATCCATGATAACTTCCGCTACGTCCTTGGCACAGCGAGAGCACTTTCTAGTCGAAAGCTTCCTAGGATCATGTTCAAAATTGATCTAGCCAAAGCTTTCGACTCGGTTGGCTGGGTTTTTCTTCTTGAGCTCCTTTCGGCTGTCGGCTGCCCTCGCAGATGGACCGATTGGATCTCGGTCATTCTGTCCACCGCTAGCACCAGAGTGTTGCTTAATGGTGCCCCTGGGCAGCGGATCTGCCACGGTCGAGGCTTGCGTCAGGGAGATCCCCTATCCCCCATGCTCTTCGTGCTGGTCATGGAATGCTTCCATGCCCTCTTCCGCAAGGCGGAATCCCGTAGTCTCCTTCTGAATCTAGGGAGGACCATCCGCTTTCGCGCCTCTCTCTACGCTGATGATGTGGTCGCTTTCTTCTCTCCGGTCGAGCTTGATCTGCGGGTCGTCAAGGCGGTGTTGTCGCTCTTCGAGAGCGCGGCAGGCTTGGCGGCAAACTACACCAAGAGTCAGGTCTACCCCATAAACTGCTCCGAGGATCACTTGTCTCTGGTCCGATCTATCCTCTCCTGCACGATCGCCGACTTCCCTTGCACCTACCTTGGGGTACCCCTTTCTATCAAAAGACTACCCAATGCGGCTCTGCAGCCACTGGTCGATAAGGTTGCTAGACGCCTACCCCCTTGGCAGGGCAGACTGTTGAGCTGCAGTGGTCGCCTCGTTCTTGCCAAATCCACTCTCTCTGCCATCCCGGTTCATATTTCAATGGCGATTTCCATCTCCCCTTGGGCACTACGCGCGGTCAAAACCCTCATCCGTGGCTTCCTCTGGTCCAGCACAGAGGTGGCCTCGGGCGGTCGCTGTCTGGTCGCTTGGGTGAATGTCACCTGCCCTACTCGCTGCGGAGGTCTCGGCCTGCCCAACCTTCGTATCTTTGGTACGGCGTTGCGCCTCTGTTGGCTTTGGCTGGCGAGGACTGACCCGAACAGGACATGGGCGGCGTTCCGCTTCCCTGTTGACCAGGCCACTCATGCCTTTTTCAACGCCTCCATCTCTGTGGAGGTTGGGGACGGTACCCGTGCACTCTTCTGGGAGGACAGCTGGATCTCCGGGTGCTCCGTCAAGTCCTTGGCACCAAACCTCTGGGGCCGTGATCTCGCCAAGGGTGCGTCGGTCCCGCACTGTCGCTGAGGCCTTGCAGACGAGGGCGGCTGGGATTCGTTGGGTCGCGGATGTAACCCACGCCCGGACTGTGCAGGTGGTCTTGCAGTACCTTGTCATCTGGGACCTACTGCAGGAGGTCAGGCTCACGTCCGAACCTGACCGGTTCATCTGGAAGTGGTCGCCTAGCGGAGTTTACTCCTCGGTTTCGGCCTACTCCGCCCTCTTTCTTGGTCGTGTCAACATCCTCGGAGCACGACAGATTTGGAAGGTTCACATACCGGGGAAGTGCAAGTTCTTCGCTTGGCTGGTCTTGCACGACCGTTGCTGGACATCTGACCGACTACACTATCACGGGCTTAGGGACTCGGACACCTGCGCGCTCTGCGCCCAGGAATCCGAAACGCTGGACCACCTGACGGTGGACTGTGTCTTCGCTAGAGAGACCTGGCTTTTGGCGCTCAGGTACATTCTCCTTCCGAGCCTTGCTCCGGATAGCCCGGTGAGGTTCGCAGAGTGGTGGTGCTCCGTCAGGAAGCAGGTCGCTAAGGCGCGGAGGAAAGGATTCGACTCCTTCGTTTGGCTGGTCGCTTGGTCGCTTTGGAGGGAGCGGAACAGGCGCGTTCATGACAAGGAGGCTCTCATGCCGGTGGCGCTCGTTCCGGCGATCATAGATGAGGCTAGGTCTTGGGCGCGCGGGGGCTTCCTCCCGCTCGCTAGGTTGTTAGGTGTTCGCCCGGTGAGGACGGTGTAAAGCTTTCGCCTTCTTTTCGTTAGGTGCCGTGCCTTGTTGTAACCTTAACCGGATACTTTTTCTCTTCAGCCTGGAGAGCTACTCTGATTATGGTTCAATTTCCCAACTCCAGAACCCCTAACATCGCCTTCGTGATCTCTAACGACAACCTCCAACACCCTTCACTGCCTTGTTCATAAAAGGTCCCATCAATGTTAATTTTGACATACTCATTTGCCGGGGCACGCCATTTTCATTTTGGTACAGCATTTTGTGTATGCACCACTGGTTTCTTTAGTATCTCCATGAATTCAGTGCAATCTTTCTGAATTTGGCCAGCAAGCTGTGGAGCCTCAGTTCAATGTCCTCCAGCGTTTTCATCATTATATGTGCGAATCCTCCTTGACGCTGTGATTGCTTTTATTTGATCTTCCGTCCACTCCCATAGTCCCATATATTGGCGCCGTACCAGGGTTGTTTTTATCCGACCAGTTCGACCAAACCGCCGCCCACCAATTCCGGTTAACCGGTTCGGTTTGACCGGTAAAAACCGACAAATTCAAATTTCAAACCGAAAACGCATAACAACCGGTTTTTAGCGGCTAACCGACCGGTTTGACCGGTAAGCTTGACCGGTTACCGGTAGTTGAAAAAAAACGAATTAGTGAAGAATTTGGTGTGTTTTCAAATTTAAATTTAAAAATTGAAAAATAAAAAAAATTCTAAAAATACTTCAAGGTGTGTAGAATCTAATAGTGTTAAAATTTTTCAAATATTAGTGCATTTAGTATTTTTTGCGGGCATTAGAAGTTGAACCGACCAATTTTTTCTCTTTTTCATTTTTGGTTCTTTTTTCTCTTTTTCATTTTTGGTTCAACTTCTAATGCCCGCAAAGTATACTAAATGAATGAATATTTGAACAATTTTGACACTATTAGATTCGTCGCAACTTGAAGTATTTTTATGATTTTTTAGAATTTTTTCATTTTTTGAATTCAAATTCAAAAATTTGAATTTAGCCGGTTTGGTACCGACCGGAACCGGACCGGACCGGCTGGACTGGTTACCACGGTTTCCGGACCAGTTCCGGTCGGGAAAAAAAACCTTGCACCGTACTCAGTAAGCATTTTAGATTGTCACATTTAGCCTCCAAGGGAAGAACATATTCATCTAGTCCGATGCATATGGGACACCTATTGCTATTTTTCTTCTTCATTAGCAGGCTGTTGCGGGCCAATCTCCACACAAAGACTTTATTCGGACAGCACATGATCCAGATTTTCTTCAAGGGAAGGATGTGCCCATAGTCGGACAGTGAATACTGGCGGCTAAGATTGACACTAAAAACATCCTTGGGATACGATCACCTCAGAAATGTGGAGCGACTCCTGACCCCCGCGTCGTCTCCAAGGGCGGCTCGGGGGGCGACACGGCCCCGCCACCCCTCCCCGCCCGCGACCACCGCCGGCCGCCGCCGCCACCTCCTCCGGCGGCGGCGGCCCAGCCTCCCCCCTCTTTTCTTCCTTCTCCTCCTCCTTTCCTCCCCTCTTCCTCTCTTCCCTCCCCCTCCCACACCACCAAACCGGTCGATTCTTCCCCATCGCCGACGGTGCCGGTACCTCCTCTGCGGCCGGCCCCGTGTCCTCGGCGAGCACGCCGCCATCGACGCCCGCCTTCGCCGCTCTCGCCTCCGCCGCCGGGGCCAACCCTAACCCTAGATCTGGGCGGGTGGGCCCGGCGGCGGCGGCCCCGCGCTCCGCGCCGGCCCGCTTTGCGGCTTCTTCGCCCGGCGGCCGTGGCGGGCGCCGCCCCCGGCCTCCTCCGCCGGCACCTTGGCGGGCGCCACCCTGCCTCCTACGCCGGCACCCCCCGACCTCCTCCGCCGGCGGCCGTGGCAGGCGCCGCCCCCGACCTCCTCCGCCGGCGTCATGGCGAGCGCCGTCCTGTC
The DNA here is from genome assembly GCA_036936925.1 of Cenchrus fungigraminus. Taxonomy (NCBI): domain Eukaryota; kingdom Viridiplantae; phylum Streptophyta; class Magnoliopsida; order Poales; family Poaceae; genus Cenchrus; species Cenchrus fungigraminus. The sequence goes on along the minus strand of CM072779.1, from coordinate 37,265,740 downwards.
CCTGCACCAGCGCCCCTCCAGCCCCCTCCTACCACCACAGAGGTCGGGTTGGGCCCCTGGGCCTGGATCCGGACGTCGTACGCGGGGCCTCCCCGGTCCCCCTCCACCGCCGGCTCCGCCTCACTCCCTTCGCCTGCTCCGTCGACCTCTGCCGCTCGCCCCCCTGACGGTTCCGGCGGCCTTCCCGGCGGGCACCGCTCCCCACTCGTTGATGGCCGGCCTGCTTCCGCCGAACGCACGCGTCACCTCCCGGTCCGGCGCCACCTCGACTGCCACCCGTCGTCCCCGTCACCCCCTCCCTCCCGGCGGTTGCGGCGGCTCCGGCCGAGGCTGCGTCCCGCCGTCGAAGGCGGCCCGCTTGCTCCCGGCGCCCCCTCCTCACGGCGCGGGTGTTCTTGCGGGCGGCGAGATGTGGAGGAGGTGCCCTCTCCCCTGCGCCTCCTCTTCCTCCCGCTGACGTCATGGTTGTCGTGGTGTTGGTCCTGCCCGGCGAGGTTGGGTGCCGCTGCTGGAGGCCGGCGGCGCGGCCCGCTTCCCTCTCCGCTGTTCGCCGCCCGAGTCTTCGGTGGTGCTGCCATCTTCACCTTCGGCGACTGCCCTCCGTCGCTCCTTGACCTGCTGATGTGCGCCCTCGTCGTCGTCGTCGCGGATGCCCGCTGCCTTGCCATCGGTGTGCTGCGCTTCGGATCCTCGCTCGGTCGGCTGCGTCTTGTTGTTAGGAGCCCTGCGAAAGTTTGCTCAGGCGTTTGCCCAGCGGACAACGGCTGCGTTTCCGGACGTAGTTCACCTTGTGGGGGGGCGTTGTCTGGCTCCTAGCTCTGCTGATCATGCCATGCGAAAGCTTGGTCTGCTTCTTCGTGGGCAGACGGACGTTGACGGCGTGGACGTCGTTCCCCCCTTGGAGGCTTCGTCTTGCAAGACCAGACGCCCTACCTTGTTAGGTCCGATGTTAGGCGGCCAGTGATGTGTGGGTTTCCGCGAGATCTAATCTCTTGCAGGTTCAGCTGCTCTAGGTCGTGTTAGGCCCGTTGTTGTGGTGGTGTCGGGGCCCCTTTCTTTTCCTCTTGTCGTCTAGGATGTTGTCACGCTCTAGAGGTTCTTATAGAGTCGTGTTCTGTATTTTTCTCCTCTCTTAATGAAAAACATGCTTTGCACGTCTTTAAAAAAAATCAAACTCCCATGCTATCAAATCACATGATCCCTGTTACTGACTGCATGGATGAGTTCACTGACCCTTTATTTGAACAAGACGGCCTCGTACAGAACGATTCTGACATCATCTCATCCAACACTCTTCCAGTATCACTTCAACGAATCCTAAGTAAATGAACATCGAACTCTTTGAAACACCACTAACTGCTAAAATGAAATGGCATAATCTGTTCGTTAGCGTGGCATTGATAGCGGCAAACTCATTTCCGACCTGATAGCGGCAGACTAAAATCATCGGTACCATGGGAAGTGGTGGCATCGATAACACACACTTATTAGGCACTTTAGAGCTTATCACTCAAGACACATGGATCTGATTTTTTTTATTGTCCAAATTGAAGGGTGAAGAATGGTCGTTAATGCCACCTAAATGCAATCGAAAAAACTGATGATCCACAAGACAAGCATGCAAGTCAAATTAAATCTCCACAAATACAATGGAGCTTATTGTAGGCAACCTAATCATAGCACTGGCCAATCGTTCTGTCCTTTATTTTGAGAGCATGCATAACACTAGCATCTTTAATTAGCTTACATCTAAATGGCGCCGTGGCGCATTCACTCCATCAGAGGCATGATAACAATGGCTATGTAACCAAAATGACTTAGGAGTTGTGGTCCGTCATGAAGCATTGAAGTTGCCAAAATTTCATGTAAGCTCAATTGGCAGCCAGTCTTGATTGGAGCTCGGCAGCAACAGCGTCAATGAACTCTTCAGTGTTCAAGTAATGGCTTCTCGTGACACTGCAAATAAGAAAGTCAGACATCAATGACAATAAGAAAAGTTAGCAATCATGCAAGTAAAGATGAGTTAGATGAAGCAATAACTAAAGTATAACATACTTGGCAGATCCATGAACAAGAAGTGCGAGATCTTTTGTCATCTTCCCAGACTCCACAGTTCCAATGCAGGCAGCCTCGAGCTTGAGCGCAAAGTCGAGTAGCCTAGCATTGTCATCGAGCTTTGCCCTGTGATGCATAAACAGAGTACCTAGTGAATCAGCTAAGCCTACGAACTTCAGTCCAGGTAGAAGAATGATAATTCACATCCAAGCTGATACACTTGCATTAGTTCACAGTTTTTGACTTTTTGTGAAACAATAAATTATGATATTCTTAGGCACGACTATCATGTAGCTGAACAAAGACAAAAGCTCCTATATTACAGAGAGCATATAGCAAGATGAGGTCCTACCTGTGTGCAAGTCCTCTTGTCCAAGCAAAGATTGAAGCAATGCTGTTCGTACTGGTTTCACCTCCTTTCTGGTGAACACGGAAATGGCGGGTAACAGTGCCATGAGCAGCCTCAGCTTCAATGGTTTTTCCATCAGGGCACACCTACATACAGAATGGATCAGCACCAAAATGCATTTATCTGAAGATAATAAGTATGTTCAGCTATGACACTAAACCAACTAAAGCTAGTCAACATGGATAACGAAGTCAGTACATACCAACACCGATGTCATCAAACCCAGCGAGCCAAAACCTGCACATTGATATAGATGAGAAATCAGAATGCAGTTTAGCCGTGTTGGTCACCACATATGGGCAAAATACAACATTAAGCATATTTATAAGAAATTAGTATATTATGACCTTGAGCCAAGAAATCACTCTGCACATCTCCATCATAGTTCTTGCAAGCCCACACATAGCCTCCTTCACTCTTCAGCGCGTACGCAACCATGTCATCAATCAGACGATGCTCGTACCTGCCAGAACAGTATCATGACATTCTGCAAGAAAAATTTCTGGAAGATTTGGACAAACAAGAAGATGGAAATTTACCATATTCCAGCAGCCTCATATTTGGATTTCCAATCTGCTTCGTACACCTCCTGGAAAATGTCCTTAAACCTGCAAAGTCAAATAATATCATAAATAAGACATATTTGTCTAGAAGACCAAAAGAAGCTATGAATAACAGGATCATACAACTATATAATACCTGCCATCGTATTTCTTCAGGATTGTGTTTTTGGTGCTAAGGTAGAGTGGCCATTTCTTCTCATAAGCAGTTGCCATAGAAGCCTCGGCAAAAGCTCGAATTGACTATTAATAGCAATGAAACAAATCTTCAGAAAAAATACTCACAATGGAGACATTATTTGTAACTAATGACATCAAGCTAGCAATGAAATGCAGTACCTCATCAGTGTTGTACATAGACAAGGCAACTCCTCCAGCACCAGTGAAGTTGAATACCTCCAGATCAATCTGCTCTTCCTTTCCCTCTACCAATTGAATACAAAACAAAGAAAAGTAAATGATCAATCTTTTGCTTGCTGAAGTTCTCTGAATGACAAACAATACAATAATATACATGATAATGTGAAGCTGTGGAATAAAGGCAGCCATACCAAAAACTAGCTTGAGCTTCCCAGGCCCCTTAAGAACTGCATCAGTAGCCCGGTACTGATCACCGAAGGCATGCCTTCCAATGCAAATGGGCTTAGTCCATCCTGATTTCACCAGCACTTCAGTTTAGAAGGAAAACAATGCATAAAAAATGTAGAGTAGTTCCATATTTTCCTTAAATACCTGGAACAAGCCTTGGAACATTTTTGCATATAATTGGCTCTCTGAAGACAGTGCCTAAAGACAAAAGAGGAGGAAAGAAAATCATGAACAGCCCGATTATGTGCATTGCACAAATTACAGAAGCACCTTACCATTTATAATGTTCCTAATTGTGCCATTTGGGCTCTTCCACATGTGCTTCAGGTTGAACTCCTTAACCCGAGTTTCATCTATCAGTGTTGAAATAGTCAGAGATCTATGAACTTGCATCACATTTTCAAGTTTCAACAATACGAAATTATGAAGAGGGCATGTTTCATCTGCATAAGAATCAAATGTACCTGGAGTAATGGTAGCACACTTAATAGCCACATTGTACCTGCAGAACAAATGTTTGATGTAAGAAATCTAGAAAAGTTACAAGTACATGGAGCAGTCACTCAGCAAGTACCTTCAACAAAAGAGTGGGTGGATCTCATTGTTAATCAAATTTTTACAAAATCCTAAGAATCTAATACAATATTCAGCTTGCAGATAATAGAAGTTGGTTACAACAAATTGCACTTAACAATTCGGGAACAGTATGACTTAAAATCAAGCATATCATTTGGATAGAATTTAAAGTAGGAGTATTCAAAGAAATTCTTACTTGAGAGTAGCCTCTGCAGCCTCCACTGTGACCTTGTCATCAGTTGCTTCACGGTGTAGAATACCCAGGTCATAGTACTTGATGTCCAGGTCCAAAAATGGGAAGATAAGCTGGAAGAATCAAATTTATCAGCATTTAGACTAACCAAAACAGGACAGAATAAGTAATGCAGATTAATCAGACAACAGGAAACATTAGGTGTTGATCACCTTATCCTTGATAGACTGCCAGAATACCCTGGTCATCTCATCACCTGTAGTAAGAAAATGACACAAGGTATCAGTGACACAATAGATGAGTACAGTAAATAATTAGTTTTGCACCTGTCAGATGGAGAGAGAAAACACCAATATACTAATTCATGGAAATAAGTTTAAAGATGGAAGAGCAGCTATTCTTCTTTTCTTATTTGAAAATGGGAGAGTGGTTAGCGTATGGGCCAGGGCCAGGGCCACAAGCAGGTCGTCCAACGATGATTGAACGCAAAGTATGACTACTGCACCCAAAAAATACAAAAATTGCAGCTTAAAAACACATATAGCAAAGCAAGATCTAGCATCTAGGCGCCTAGGCATACACTAAAATTCGACCACCACCAGGAAAGCACAAGCTAGTCTCTAAAACCACCACTTCTTCACTATTTTCAGCCTCCTCTTATGCAGGCTTCGTCTAAATTTTTCTGCACCTTTCTCCGTACATAGATCATCATCCGTGCACCCGTGCAGCATCTGAATCTCGCCGCATGCCTAAATTCAGCATCTCAAGCGGCAGCAGGGAGTCGCATCCGCGTTTCCGCGGAATCACGCCGCGGCAACTCGGCTACAGAGTACAGAGAAGGCTTCCTCACTAAACCTCCATACGCGATCTCAACCACCCAACCCTTGAGCGAACGGATCAGAATTAACGCAAGGATAGCACCGCGTCGACAGTTCGATCTCACACAGATCTCACCGCACCCCCGAAACCCAGGCGGAAAGTTTTAAATTCAGCAGCGCGACGCGAAGGTGCGCTTGGATTGTGATCAGCAGGAGAGGGGATCTAACCGTCCATCTCGACGATGGGGTTGGCGACCTTGATCTTCTCGAACGCCATGGCCGCGAGGGCGGCGTCCGCAGCTTGCCTCGGAGATCGGGAGGGGCAGGCCGGCGGCGGCGCTTGTGGGAGGAGGAAGAGAGAAGGCAGGTAGAGGCAGGGGAAGAGAGAAGTGAGCAAGTTTGCGAGCGGATTTAAAGATCCAGAGGGTCGCGCCGGTCCCACATGGCAGACGTGGATTACGTCTCTTTAGTTTTCCGTGGGCGCTCGCTTTGGGATCGGACGGTGGGGGCGAAGCCTGTGTGAATCGAGGGCGTACGTGTGGGCCGTCGATTATGGAGTTGGGGAGAATTTGGTGGCCGGACGCCGGAGGTGTTTGTTGTCTGTTGGCCGCCGCAGCAAGTTGTTGTGGAATCATGGATTTCGTTTGATTTTTCCAGCAGCCTTTGGGTTTGGTGGGGTGTCACCCGAGATTTTTGACTAATCTTTGGGGAGAAGTGTTAAAGGTTCCGTCTGAATCTTCAATCCACCGTGTCTCATCTAGTAGTAGGCTCTCATAGGACTCTACAAATTGCCACATACTTACATAAAAGTGTGTGTGTTTAAAACTCCTATAGTTTTGCAGGAGCATCGCATGCACCAACACTTGTACGTATGTGTAATTTGATTTGAAGGATATGAGATGGCTATGGGCTATAGGTAAAGTTTTAAAACTCAAGACTCTAAGTCTTATCTAGATTCCAAGTCTATGATACATTCGAGATAACAAATAATTTTAGACTCTATGTAAAGTCTGCATTGAGAGTGCTCTAAAAGGCTCAAACAAACATCGAACTTTTCAAGTAGTTTTCGAAAGATAAAAAAAAACTGAGTTCTGGAAAACTTAGTTTTATAAGTTTTTCATAGCTTGTGCTTTCAGTGGTAGGCGATGTTCCCGTCGACAGCGAGGCGCATGTGGTGACTTCGTCATGCTCCTAGAGGTAGGATTTGCGCGCGCGTGTTCATAGAGATGAGTGTGCGTGCGTTGTGAGTGTCTCTATTGTACTGTGTAATTCAAAAAAAAAGGCTAAATACATCTTATAAAAGCTAGTGTTGCATTTTCAGAAGAAAAAACCAGCAACATCTTTTCAGAAAAAAGCGCAAAAGATGCAGTTCAAACAAACATGCCCAGAAAATATTCTGAAATAAATCTATTAAAATGTCAATATGAATATGTAAGTAGCCTATAATAATGTCTAACTTGGGTGTTATTTAGTCTCCTCCTGCCCTGGTTCACTATTTGTTCGGAGGAAGAGAAACATAATACTTCTTCCGCTAAAATACTATTTATTTAAATGCATAGAGGACGTACTACCTCCGTTCTTAAATATATGACGTTTAGGATAAGAAAATTAGTTCATTTTGAAATAGTTTTCTTGTCCTAAACGTCATATATCTAAGAACGGTAACTCGACAATAACACAAACAAAAGAGGACAAATTATTGTTGGGTGTTTTATATATAGTTTCGAAGTCCGTTTAACTTTATCATCACTAATGTACTCCATATATACGTCCTTGATACTAATGCTTGAACTACATCTTCCTTGATATTGCTTATATATGTTGTCTAGTATGAAAATAATATTACATGATTAGTGTATTAAGATTTATTTTGTATCATAAATGTTATAAATTCGGTTAAATTTAAAATTGGTTGATTTCTGAGAGTTGCATTCTTTTTTTAGTTGGGTGGGGTGGGGGGTGGGGGGGGGGGTACTGGAGTAGTGCCCAACTCCGAAAGTGTTCAGTAATCAGCGTGATGCTTCAGAGGCACACATGCTTCAGCATCTCCACCAACCTGAACCCACTTCAAATAATCAGCTTTGTCTAATCAGCATCCAAATGATTCCGATGCACTGACAACCGGGGCCCTAACGAAAACGCATGTCCTATGTGTCAGTCACTCGGAGCATGTGTCGACCATGGGATCTGGATCCAGGGGTTCATTCATCTATAAATTTCTATATCAAGGTTGGATAAAAAAGCGAAGCAATTTTCAATCTCACCTACTCTTTTCCACTTGCCAACCCAGGTCGGCTGTCGGCATCAGTCATCACCAACAGCCCAGCAGGCAGCAGTCCAGCACTAGCTGAAACACTTGAGCAAGATGACATCGTTCCATTCTGATTCTGACTTCTGTCCATACGATACGAGCTTGACCGTTGAGATGTCCACAGGCCACCGTCATCTGGCCTGTGCTGCAACCCCATGAGAAGCTAGTTTAAGCAGACTTTTAATTTGTTTTTTGTCGAGCAAGACGGAGCTTTTAGTATATAGCTTTCGGATCAGTTGCCTGTCATTGTTTCAGACCTTAACCCCGTGCCAATCTTCCACCATTCTGCCTTCAGATTGCGCAAAATATCTCGCGTCCCTCTCATGGCAGCGGCGGCTCCAGCAGTTGGCGAACCACCCCAACGGCAGTTCCAAGAGCCGGCCAAAAGAGGCAGCAACACTCGGATGGCACGAAGCAGGGACACCGTATCATTATCCGTCCCCAAGCGCGTCCAGGTCCTCATGCCGTCGTGATCTTACTCATTCATCGCCGTCGTTGCTCGTTGTTGCAGCGATGCCGCAGGTAGCTCCGTAGCTGAAGCCTTTTCCCGTTTCGGGGTTTCAGATAAGAGATAAGCTTGCTTGGAGGCTCTGATCGGAGCTTTTTTTAGGGAAAAACTGAGGAGATGTCCCCACAGTATAAAACATTTTTATTAAAAAAAGGAGAAAGGAGAAATAGAGTTTTATATTAGTTTACATTGGAGGTGATTGGTAGGCTGCATTAACTTTATCCAGAGTTATGCAATGCACCGTAATTGTGATCGGTAGGCTCTACAGGGCGTTAGTCTGGCCCTTATAATGCAAAGTGAGAAACACAAATGAGGGCCATTTCAGACTTCGGATAGTCTAGATGTTGAATCAGCTCACCTCCTTCCTCTGCGGCGGTGTGTGGCCGGCGGTAGTGCATGACCGGCGGGCTCCCCTCGCGGCCGGCACGGGCCACCGGGTCGCAGCACGCAGCGAAGGGGGCGGCGGTGCGCAGAGGAGAGGGCGGCCGGTGGCCGCGGTAGTGTGTGATCGGCGGGCTCCCACGACCAGGCGGCTGAGCTCGCGACGCTCGCGGCGGCTCGCGGAGCTGTGCTCGCGACCGGGCCAGCGGGCAGCGGCACACAGTGGGGTACGATGGAGGTGCAGCCAGTGGAAGAAGAAGACTAGGAAAGGGTAAACTTACCTGCAATGGGTGAGCCCATTCAACATATGCACCTTACCATTCACATACTTGCGCAAGCCAAAACTCTTTATACACCCTACCAAACACGAGCCAAAATGCTAGACCTAGCCAGACTTCAACTGGTCATGGGTTTATCCTAGCAAGGCTCTAGCTTATGCAGCCTACCAATCACTCCATTGCTACTAACTGAAAGCATCTAGCTAAACACTAAAGGCAGATCGCAGATCCGTCTTTCATCTAAAAGTGGGTGTTACATTGATTGATGAAGAGGTTAAGCCAACGTTCAGGGTTTGGATCTCCTTTGTGAAAGATTTTGTTATTTCTTAATTTCTAGATCTCCCATGCTATGATCATTGTTGCTTATGTGAAGAAACTTAACCCATGGTCTTGCTTTGCTCTGATGATTCAGTCTCCCATGTCAATTGACAAGTCCCGCTGGAAATGGATGGCAGTCCATGAGTCCAGCAGTGGTGTGTCACACATGACACAAATTTCATCATCATGCACGTTGATGTTTCTTCTTGTCAGCATAGATTTCGTGTTGAGCCTGTCAACACATACAAGCTAGCCAAAAAAATTTATTCTTGAAATGCACCTTGAAGCCCAGATGGTTTTGAAGATGGGGTGTGCCTGGAAAGTGTCGAAGACATGGGAGTAGAAGCTCTTGGAGGAGTAACCATTTCTCCATATGGTGACCCATTTGTCCTCAATTTCAGCATCATATGGGGTATTCTGTATTTCATCTTGAAGCAATTCTAGCTCTTCCATTGCTTGTTCCGACAATGGGAGGACGAAGATTGAGTCAAGATCATCAATTTGCATGATGTCTTTCACTGATATGGTGCTTTGTCTGGCAAAGGATGATGTTCTGAGGTATTTGTTGAGCCATCACCAACTATACACCTTGCAATCCCTTGATAGATGTTGTTTAAACGCAGAACATCTTTCTACCAGAAGGATCCCACTTCTCTTGCAGCGTGTGGAACCTTGTTTTGATAATATCTGAACCAAGTCAGTTGCACCCATGGAACATCTTCATGATAGTAAAATTTGTGCAGATGCTTGATCAATAAGGCATCATTTTGCAGCTTGAGGTTGATAACACCCAAACCTCTTTTGTCTTTCGGTCTGGACAGTTTCCCACGCCACAAGGTTTCCTCTTTCATCTTGTCTGATTGGAGCTTTCGGTTGCGTTCTTGGTAGGATAGCGTTTTGGACCAGCATAGCAATGCTGGAGCTGTCACACTATTTTTGATGAGCAGCACGTTTGTCTGGGAAATCGCTATACGTGGGGTGTCATCGTCAATGGTAAACATCTTCGACCTGAAATTCTCTGATGGCCTGGAGCAGGATCATATTATTTTTTCAGGCTGCGGCACGCCGACACCGTCACACCGACCTGATCTCCTAGTTCTACTGTCTCTAAGCCCAATATAAGCATCAATCATCTATGCTCGAGAAAGGCAAATACTGACGGAATCCTCCTCGAGCTCTAGCTTGATAGCCGTCATCTCAAGAACTGTGATCGGCAAGTGCAGCAATTGCTGGGTAAGAATGACCGAGCATGTATTTACTGTCCCTGTCAAGGAGATCCGGAGTCACAATGCACCGCAAAGCGAGACCTACTGTTTCACGGAAGAAAGAAGATTCAACTCATAGCACTGACCTTTTTATATGTGGTGTTGCACAGCGCAATCACTCTTTTCTTCAATTAATTAGAAAAGCATAAGAGATGGCATGCTTGTTGGTATTCCATGGAAAATAGCATGTCCTTGTCGAACGATTGGCCGGAGAGGGGCGCTTCTTTTAACTTTGAGCTTCATCTTTGCCCAGGACGATGCACATCTGCCGATCTGCGTCACCTGATCAAAACTAGCCTCGAGCTCAAATACGCGAATGGACTGACCCGTTCGAAAGATCACTGCCAGTGGTGCTAGATGCTCGACCCTAATTGGTTTTTGTCAGTGTAACGCTCCTGGAGTTCTCTCTGAGGAAGACGAACACTCCAGGCGGTGTGTGCACGAGGCACGACGCATTCCCAGGAGTACCGAGACAGTGAAGGAAAACTGGCGCCAGCGCCAAAACGAGCATCGAAGTCGAAGCAGGAGGTAGGTGGACGCTTTGGTTACTGCCTACTGGATGGAGTCTGGCCACCGCGCGGGCGGCCGTGCGATCCGGGCATCCGGCCGCCGGTGGGGGTACTGTGTGTGGTGCCGCCCTTCACAATCCTACAGATCGCAGAAGAATTTCAGTCTGACAAAAACGTTCCGGAAAGAACAGCAGAGGAAACTAAATAGCAGCAAAGTTGATCTCTCAGGGTTTGCAATCTGGCAATCAGCATGACCAAAAGAGCAACACGCCAACACGCGATTGCCAGAGGGAGAGGAGTAGGCGAGCAGACTCGCGATAATCAGGAAAATAGTGGTAGATGCCACAAGTTCTCAGCAAAAACAAGGGGATCCTAGATTCCTAGGAACAGACAGCGTCAGCTTGACACTCTAGAAATCCACCCCGAGCAGATCACGCTCGGGGGCCTAAAAAACACAGCCGGCACTGTCATGAGTCATCACGCATCGGATCGCGATCGCCGGATAGCTTTCGCAACACATGTGGCTGTAACCTGAAATCTGCTCAACGCGCACAGAATGTTTCCTCCCAGAACGAGCTAGCTCGTGCCGGCCCGGCCGGACGATACAAGCCTGAGCGCCAGGCCAGTTTCCGCGGGCGGCACGCTCTTGGCCTGGTTGCCGTGGCCCGAGCGGTGCCACCGGCGGCGCGAGGCCGCCGCCTCCTGCCGGTGCGAACGTGCCAGGCTAGTAGAGCTGTCTGCTTGATTGGGGGTTTGGTTACCAGGCAGGAGGAGGCCCTTTCTCCATCCAAACTGTACCCAAGAGCGAGTGGCCTGGTGGCGACGAGCGGCGACGTCTCGACTCCTCGGCCATGGGAACCCATCTCTACCCTGTTCCTGGCTGAAGGTACACGACGACCAAAACGAAGTGCGTTATCAAAGACGAAAAAAAACCGCCATCGACCAAAAAAAAACGCGCTTCTAGAAGGAGGGACTGGCACTTTGGAGCGGCGGACTCGACCGCGGCGAGCCGGCGCTCGCTCCCGGACCGACTGTTGAACCAAGCCATCATCTGTGTGCCGGCAGAGCCTCGCCGGATCGCCTTGGACATCGCCGGCCGGGGAAGATAACGAATCAACCGAGCGTCACTTGCATCTGATCCGCTGCGATTCGTGGCCATGGACGGCATGAATCCTCCAAGGATTCAGGTTCAGGTCTGTACGCGCACATCGCCTGCTTCTCGGCCGTCTGGACTCGCCTTCGCCGCCGCCTCGCTAATCAGCAACTCATCTCCGGTCTCTCACGCCAAAGACTCCAAAAACGAAGCTGCCAAGGCCACGCCACCATCCGCAACCAAAATGCAACAACGCCCAGGCTCGTGCCGCCCATCGCCCCTGCTCCATCTCCCGTGGCCTCACGCCGCCGCAGCCACAAAATCGACACGGCGGCCGCACGAGCGCCGGTAAGCCGCCTTCCGTTGTTCGCTTCCATCGCGCCCTCGCTAATCAACGAGTCCTCCTCGCACGAGCCGCGCTGGAATCTAGCTAGCGCACCAACAAATCACCGTCAGAACCCAGCACTGGAACCCGAGCCGAGGCCGTACGTGCCGCCGCCTGCCTGGTGGGTTTGGTCGGGCTCCACTCCCACCAGCCACCATCGAAGCCCGTTCCTGGGCTGTGGGTGGCGCGCTGTCCATCCAGCTCCGGCGAAGTCGTCAGTCACACACAGCGGGGGCAGCGAAACACTCCGGCGAGCGGTGGCCGGCGTAAGCACAGGAATCAGACGTGACGACGCGAATGTGCGGCGGAGAGGGAATCGCCGTCGTCTCCCCCGCATCCGGCAAAGGGCTTAAAGATGCAGCACACCTTTTATCCGCCCGTGGATTCGAGCACGACCACCATTCCACCATTAACAAACAAAGACGACTGAAAAGGGAAAAAGAAAAGAAAAACAGAGCAGGACTCCATTAATCCTTCAGACCTTCGTCTTGCTCCGACTCGCAGACTTCCCAGCTCGTGCTGGATGTGGATCTACTGCACCTTCCGCCTGCCCAAGCGGCCGTGCACGATTTTCGCATCACCCGAGGAGGTCGATCGACACGAAAACGCCGAGAAATCCAAGATCCGAGGGAAGAACAACAACGAAATTGTTCCGCGGCGGCCAAAATCAGACCAAAGCGGCACGGGAACGAAACAGCGACAAGGAAATGGGATCGAGACGAGCGAAAATTCTTCATCGACATCTGCCTCCCGTCGAGGTGGCCAGATCATCATCCTCGCACGCATCGAGCCTGTAGTAGTATAATCATCATCCCAGCCATCAACAGCGCCCAGCTATCCTGCCCACGCTACTCGTGACATCATCATCCCCACGACCGGAGGTAGGTGGTGGGGTGTGCTGCCGCTCGCTGCACGAAACTTGTTCATGGCCAAAATCTATCTCTCCCCCTCCAGACCATGCCTAAAACCACCAAAAATTTCCTCGCCGAGTCTTGACCAAAAATCGAACTCCCCAGCACAAATCACCTCCAGTCTCTCGAAATCCAGATCAAACCCAAACACGCAGCTCGAATCATACAACACACAAAAAAAATCGAAACCGAAGCTGCCAAGGCAGATCACCATCCGGCCACGATGCCATCGAAATGCCACGCCCAGACTCGTGCCACCCATCACTCTTGCTCCATCTCCATGGACGCACACCGCCGCGGCCACCATCAGCGACCACGAAATCGAGATCGGCAAGCCCGCTCCCACGACGAAGACGACGACTTCCATCCAACGACCCCTATCCGATCCAATTCCAATGCCCCCCAATCCGCACGAGGAAACTTCGAAAAAAAAGGGACGCATCTCCCTCACCACACCGACGAGCCGCGCTTCCCCCTTCTCTATTCTCCCTGGTACTTGGGAAGCCCATTAGAACACACAAAGAACAAGAAGCGCAGCGAAGAAGAGAAGAAAAAAAAATCCCCAAAATCCCAGACCAATTTCTCTTCGTCAACATCTGGCCATCTCCACCCGAGCTCGTCTCCGCCGCCTCCGCGAGGGATCGAGAGGGGAGAGGAGCTCCCCAATTTGCCGAATTTCCGCCGCGGGCGGGTAGGGTTAGGGTTTGGCGAGGCGCTCCGCCCGCCCTCCCGATTCGCCGGGGTGATCTAGCGGCCTGTCCGGCGGTTCGGGATGATCTTCAAGCGGAACCAGCGGTCGGAGATCCTCGCACTGCGGCGCTGCAATGCCGCGGGCGGGGGAGGGGAGGACGAGGGGGGAGGCGACCCCCGGCCGAGGAAGAAGCGGAGGGGCGACGAGTTCTTCCCCGTCGAGCTGCTCGGCCACGTCCCGCCCTCCGGCATCCCGTACGCCGCCCACGGGTTCCGGTGGAGCGAGGAGACCAAGGCACCGGCGGAGGCCGCGCAGCCGCCGGCCGCGGCGAGGCCGCCGGTGGTGCGCACGTCGCGGGGCCGCACCCAGGTGCTGCCCTCCAGGTTCAATGACTCTGTGCTTATTGACCCCTGGAAGAAGGAGAAGCCGGCGAAGCCGCCGGCGCCTGTCAAGACAGAGCAGTTGGTGCACAAAAACGGGGTGCTGCATGATAGAGTTGCAGTCTCTGACAGGAGCTTTGCATTGTCTGAGCTGGATGACACCGATGACGAGGTGGAGGCCTTGTTGGAACGTTGTCGAGCGCGCCGGAGTTTGGGTAGCTCCAGGAAGTACTTAGCCTCCCAGAGCACGCTGACATCGGTACACGATGAACCATACAGCAATTATCGCAGGAAGGAAGTAATGCTTAGGCATTACTATGAAGAAGACGATGAGGAACATGAAGACGACGAGGAAGAAGAGGATGAAGAGTATGAATACGAGGAAGAGAAGGATGCATTACTTTGTACTGAAGAGTTTGTGTATGGGGACATTGTGTGGGCAAAGCTTGGCAAGCGGCAACCCATGTGGCCAGGAGTGGTGGTTGACCCAACTCAGGAGGCTGCTGCTGAGGCATTGCCGCCACAGCCTTGCGGTGTCTCTGTGCTTTGTGTGATGCTATTTGGCTGGTGCACAGAGTTCAGTGATGAGAAGGTATGATTTTGCAGTGACCATTGTCTTCAAACTGTTTTACTTATTCTGCCTCATTTCTCTTCAGGGATGTTTATTACTTAATGATGATGCATTTGATGATATGATGGATTGCAGAAGTACGTGTGGGTGAAGCAGGGGTTGATATTTCCATTTGTTGACTACATGGACCGGTGAGTAGTAATTCAAAATCTTTTACTATAGCAATTAAATGTAATGACTACCGCTGTTAAAATGCTGCATTGCTGCTAAAATACCTTTTTTTGGCAACTTTACTATGATTAGAATAATGCCAGCTTGCGTGTTAAGAACTAGCTGCATTACCATTTCAGATTTCAAGGGCAGACAGAACTAAGCAGTTGCAAACCTGCTGATTTCCAGAGGGCAGTAGAAGAGGCATTTTTGGCTGATCAGGGATTCTCTGAAGTCCCGATGGATTGTAGCACCAAGGGCCAACCTGTTGTGTGTCACACTTTCCCTGATGATTTACGTGAAGTGACTGGTTCAAATGAGTTGGAGTGCCAGCCACAGATTAAGGCAAGTTGGTGAATTTGTTTTTATTGATGCACAACTAAGGATATGTGTATGTTTAGGCTATTTTAATAAAATCAATGTCTTATGCCTAATGTTCTCTGTTTTACTCTAATGTGTCTTTTATTTCATGGGAAACTTTACGGTGCCACATTATCTTGCCACATTGAAAGGGCCATAGAAGAAGTGATGTACGACAATGATAAAATCTTGAAACAAATAGATTCTAGCTGATTGTTTACTATGTATTCAGGATTTCTCTGTGGAATATCAAAGTTTCTTTGCCCTAGTAGCTTGTTCTAGCCTTCTAGGTTTCTCATCTGCTGGCTAATGTTAGTAGTATCAGGTCACTTAAGCATAGATAGTACTGTTACACGCTAAGATCTTGTTAAAACTACTGCATTTTATATCATCTATGCCCCAGTAGACTGATTATATTTGTTCTAACATTCACACAGCGGTACAGAAGAGCACTGCAGTGCGAGTTTTGTGGAAATTGCTTTCCGAACAAGGATGCAAACAAGATGGTGTATGTGATGGAGCAACTTGCTTGCAGACCTTGTTCCAGGGTATGTTTTGGAATACCAACTTGTTTACTTTATGGTTATCATGTTGGCAATACTTTGTCCTGTAATAGGCCTTGCTCTAAGTCCTAACACTAGTTGCACCTGCAGATCTTGAGATCAAAACAGTACTGTGGAATTTGTTTGAAAAGTTTGCAACATAAATATGGTGTAAGATGGGTAAGACAGACTGTAAAAGTTTTGAGTATCAAGTGTATTTCATCATTCCCGAAAAAAAAAGTGTATCTCATCATTTGCAGTTGCAAAATTTAATGTTGATAAGTGGTAACCAGGTTTGCTGTCATGGTTGTGAAAGTTGGGTTCATGCAGAATGCGATGCAAACTGCAGCGACCTCAAGGTATGTCTCTATTTTCGCACAATAACAGAACAAATACATCTGCAGTGTAACTGGCATATGTAATAACATGCTAACAATTAAATGCGTAGGATCTACGAGACACCAGTTATCGCTGCCCTTACTGTAGAGTTAAACTGAATTCATCTCTCCCTAGGAAGACTGCCAAACTTTCTGATGTCAAGTAAGCTAAAATCATTCGTTTATGTGATTCTTTATTTAAAGTGTGTGTTTTGTTGTCAATAACATGTATATTGTATAATATTTTTAAGCAGAAAAGATAGTTCTGCACAGAAAGGAAGCAAACCTGACAAAGTTGCACTTGTCTGTTTTGACATGGAAGGAACATACTTACCAGATCTCGAATTGTAAGCACTGTTCTGTTGAAAATTAACCCCCACCCCCACCGCACACACATACACACACTTGTGCTCATGGTAGAATTTGCTTATGGCCTTATCTTTTTGGCAGAATTTCTTGCCATTGTGGCCCTTGCAAGGGGCAGAAATTTTTGTTCAATGAATGGGAGCGGCATGCTGGCTGCAGAAGTAAAAATTGGAGGTCCAGTATTAAGCTTAAGGGCTCATTGACGGCATTTGGAAAATGGGTATATATGCCTCAGCATATTTTCAACTTTTGCCACTAAATCTGATATCTCTGTGTTTTGTGCCTTCTGTTTTTGCATATTCATATTGCCAAACATTTTTATTTACAGATAGATCGACATCAGCCAGGAGTGTGTCCCACAAATCCTTCAAAACGCTCATCTCAGAAAATGAAGAAACAGAAGTTAATTGATTTGCTTAATGGTATAATAGCTTTGATTTCGAATCTTAGCAGTTTTGAAGCTACTTCTACCAATGGATTTGAATTCGTGTAACTTGATGTTTTTTTTCCATGCAGACCCATATGATCCTGTAAATGTAAAATGGACGACAGAAAGATGTGCGGTTTGTAGATGGGTTGAAGACTGGGATTACAACAAAATTGTGATTTGTAACAGGTAACTGAACTTGTCTTACCTGTAAGTCTTTTCTCTAGTGTAAACTTGTTTTGCAATATGGTGCAAATCCCAAATTGCAACTAACAACACTCATGTTCAGATGTCAGATAGCAGTTCATCAAGAATGTTATGGTGTGAGGGGTAAGCAAGACTTTACCTCATGGGTTTGTCGAGCTTGTGAGAAACCTGAACAAAAGAGGGAGTGCTGTCTTTGCCCTGTAAGAGGTAATGGATTTGATAGCTATTGTGTAATTCTTTCCTTCAGTAACTTGGTGTGTTTGAGGAAGTAATAGTACTGGATGAAAAAAATTGTATTGACACACTTTTTAAATGAAGACCTTATTGATGTTTGCTCTCTACCCAAGTTACATGACTAATGCAAGTACCTAAAATTGAAGCACAATCGAGTAGAATGAGTTTACCAAAGTCTGGATTCTTTCTCTTTATCGAGTATTCTGCTTACCATTAACCTGGTTCCTGGTGAACTTTTGTACTTATTGCAGGTGGTGCTTTGAAGCCAACAAATGTTGATAATTTGTGGGTTCACGTGACATGTGCATGGTTTCAGCCACAGGTTGCTTTTGCTAGCGATGAGATCATGGAACCTGCTATTGGGATATTGAACATTCAACCTTTGCTATTTATGAAGGTTATTTATCTTTCATTCTATCATTTAAATTGCTTAAGTGGATTGACCAACTAGTGCAACATCATTTCTTATACTGAACTATGACAATCTAAGTGTGCTTCATTCTCATCTATTTCTCCAGATGTGTGTGATTTGTAGACAAATACATGGGTCATGTACTCAATGCTACAGGTGCTCAACTTACTACCATGCCATTTGTGCATCAAGGGCAGGGTATCAAATGGAGGTATATCAACAGACTGCTGGCAAATGATACATTTATGCTGATTGAAATGTACCTCTTTTTTTGTCCCGCATTTGTACATAGAGGTCTAACTCTTAATATTAATTTTCATGTATGCAGCTGCAATGTTTGGAAAAAAATGGCAAACAGACGACAAAGAAGATTTCTTACTGTGCTCAGCATAGGTAAGGCTTTGTTTGACTGGAGGAAATGAAAAAAAGCATTAGGGCAGCTAACACTTTACTAACATATAAGAGGACTTTGTTCAGTTTCAGTTATTTATTTGGCCTTGTGTGCCTTAATGAGAGTCTTAAGTATTTTTTGTTTCTATTGCAGGAACCCTAACCCTGATAATGTTTTAATAATTCAAACTTCTGCTGGAACTTTCTCATCAAAGAAGCTTGTTCAGAGTAGTGGCAAAGTAGCTGCATCAAGACTGATTAGGAAAGATGTCCCCATGGAATCACCATCCGAAGTTGAAATTTCAGAGAACTTGTCAGCTGCAAGATGTCGGGTTTATGTTAGGAAAGACATAAAGGTATCATTATATTCTTATGAGTTATGTCTATTTTCTTAGAGAACTTATTTGAAGATGAATGTAGGGAATGTAAACCTACAGTAGCTACTGGAGTAGCTATATAATTGCCATCTAGCATGGTGACATAAACAATCATTTACGATGAAGTTTTATATAATAGTTTTAATCTTACAGAATGTGCTACTTAAGTATTGATGGTTCAGTAGAAGATTGCAATAGTGGCAAAAGATATTAACTACTAAACATGCATAGAGGCTACTACCGTGTAATAACTTTAGTAGTCGTGGACACATGTTTTTTTACTTACCTTTGAAATCGGTCATACTATGCAAAAGGTTGTGTAAATGGTTCCATATTTACCTGTATCCACCAAGATGTGTTGGATTGCAGTCAGTTACCTATTCTCCCCAATAAGGCTGCTCTAGAACTGCTGACTTGCAGTCTATGCTAATAATATGGTTGCTACGTACTTTGCATGGAAACTTTGTAGCTGAAGAAGTATAACTATTCAACAAAAAGTCGAAAGCCTAGTGGTTGAAATCTTCTATCTTTTAGAATGCTTCTTTCAGTGTAGGGAACCGGCATGCCAAAGAAAGTATGCATGGTCATGCTATCCTAATGTTGCCCGTTGCCCTTCCAAATTAGTTTTGTTCAGCTGGAGAGGGAATTTGTAAAAATAACTGTAGTAATTCAACCAATCCTCCCTTGGCCAATCATATGCTGGTGATCCAGGTTGCTGACTTGCCAAAGGCATGCCAACCTCAACTTCAAATACATAAGAATATTAGTTGTCTTTACATGGATGTTCAGCTATTGTTATGCCACCTTTTTTGAAAGCATAACCGTGCTTTATTAACATGCAGAGATCTAGAGAGGGAGCAATTGCACATCGTGTGAGGGGACCTTGTCAACACCGCTGGGATGAAATTGATAATCTGAATCCTCCAAGGGTAATTTTCTGATTACTGCATGACTTATTCTCTTATTAGATTTTTTCCTCCATTGTATTAAGTTCAGTTGTACTTCTCTACAGAATGAAAGGGACCCAGAATCCTTTTCTACTTTTAAGGAGCGTCTACGTTATTTACAGGTTAGTGTGTCTTGTGTTTTTAAGTTTTCTTCGTGCCTTCTATGCTAGTATGATATAATGATATCTTTGTCTTCATTATTTCAGAAAACGGAGCATAGTAGAGTATGCTTTGGTAGATCAGGAATTCATAGATGGGGACTTTTTGCTCGTAGGGACATTCAAGAAGGAGAAATGGTACCTTACCTCCCTCATCATGTGTAGCATTTGTTTGTCAGAATTGTGGCTATTAGGAACCTAGATTCGCTTCACCATGATGGCAGTGCTCACTTTCTACTTTTATGTGTTATTTTGGCTACAATTTCATATGTTTTGCAAAAATAATTGGTGACCCTTGTTAAATTCTTAGTTTCTTTTTCTGCCCCATTCAACCATTCCTCTCACTGAGCTTGAATTACTAGAGTTTATTTCTCATAAGTGCACTGCCCTAGCATTCAATAAATTTGCTCATGTAAGCACTTTCTATTATATCTTTTCAGGTCCTTGAGTATCGCGGTGAGCAGGTCAGACGAAGTGTTGCTGATTTACGAGAAGAAAAATATCGGGTGCAAGGCAAAGATTGCTATGTGAGTTATTAGTTGTCTTACATGATCACATCAGTTCATCAGATATATGTGGTGTAAAGAACTTGAGTAGATTTTTTCACCCCAGGGAATAGCATTATGTTAAATATAGTGGATATGCTATTATGGATGCTAATTTTCTTGTTATGGAAGTTAAATTTGGTGTTTTGATTCTAGAGTAGCGTTAGAGGATTATTAAACAGTTTCATGTCTGATAACCCTTTTGGGCTATTTATTTATTTATATTTTTTGGATGGTCATAGAAGACACATCTCATTTTTAATCATGTAGCATGTATTCAAATTTGATATTTGGTGGTATCTTTATTGACCATGTCTTGGTAATTTGTCTAGCTAAATACTAATTGCAGTATATTGCTCTTTTTCTTGTGTGCGGATAGCTTTTCAAAATCAGTGAGGAAGTGGTTGTTGATGCCACAGACAAGGGAAACGTGGCACGCCTGATCAATCATTCTGTAAGGATCGCGTGCCCTGATTTCAAATATGTAACTCAAACAGATGCCCATTTGATGTTTCTACTTTTCTATGCAGTGCACACCAAACTGCTATGCAAGGATTATGAGTGTTGGGCATGACGAAAGCCGTATTGTTCTAATAGCCAAGAAAAATGTTAGGGCCGGTGATGAGCTAACGTATGTTGGTTGACAGGAACCTCATTCCCATTTTATCTCTACAAGATCATAATCATGACTGACCATATTATTTGTTTGGTGTGATTTGTAGGTATGACTATCTGTTTGATCCTGATGAGGCTGACGAACGCAAAGTGCCTTGCCGCTGCCAGACTGCTAACTGCCGGAAATTCATGAATTAGATAGTGTAGATATCAATGAGCTGCTCACATAGTTTCTTTTTCTTTTTAATTTATGCCTTATCCCCCATGATTAATTTTTGGTAAATGTTGATCTCACCCTTTTTTTTTCTTTTTGACATTCTTTGTTAGAATAAGTTTAGTTAGAGCTCACAAGCCTGAGCTTCCATTCCTGTAAATACCCCAGATGTAATCACTACGCCCAGTTCATTTATTGTAATAAAAATTTTGCTCCATGTTAAGCTTGAAATTGCGCATTAGCGGACTGTACATGTCTCCATTCAGTGTAAACCGTTCATTTCTGCATTCATTGTTGCAGTCATACTGTTGAGGCCTTGCTGAACTCACTGCGTTATTGCAGCTTGCCGGTGATGTGAAGCTTGTTTTCAGTCCATACGATTGTTCCGACAATTCTATTAAAACGATGTGTGCAACCTCCATATTGTGTTGGCATTTTAGCACATAATTAATGACTTCGGAACTCGAAGTCTAAGTAGTCCGAGAGCCAAATCCCACTGACTGAGTGGAGACGGTATCGGTGTAGGAGTAATCCGCTGCTGTGGGGTTTTCCATGAAAACGATCCAAAGCAAATCGGAAACGAAATCACACTATCGGAAACGAAACCTGGTTGAAAAATAATTGTCATATTTTGAAATTTAACTATTTTGTGAGAAATATAATTTAGAGGTGAAATCGATTAGAAATACTAAATTTTATATTTGGATTGCATTGGAAACGAAATCATTTTTTCTGAAAGCTCGGTCGGTCAGAAATTTCCATCACCATTTTCACCCTTCCATCTATTGCTGGCAACTTAACGGCTATCGGAGGCTTCGGGCTTCCACGCCGTAGAATGCGGGGCGCAGGCTGCACAGCGGCAGAGCGACCGCACACGTTGGCACACGTTGCTTTTGCGAGCAGCCAACGGCCATGCGGCGGCAGCGGCAGCGGCAGCGGCACGGCAGATTCCCATTTCCCAAGCGCACGTTGTGGAAGGGAGACGACACCGGCCGGGCCGCCGGGCTCGACTATACGAGGCCAGCACGGCGGCGGCGGCGGCACCCTCGCAGAGTTTTTCCTCGGCGGCGGGGCGAGGCGCTTTTGACCGTGCGGTTGCCTGCCTCATGATGATGCGCCTTCCTGGCTCCTGTTGCGGTGTGGCCCAATGGCGATCCCCCCGATTGCGATGCTTGGCTTCAAGAGACTTTATCAAACCTACTACCTTCTAAAATATTATTTGGAGATTATTTAAGTAATATTTCTATTTTATAATTTTCAGCAGTTTTTTATATCTTGTGCGTAGTATAGAAAATCATGCTCGTACTTCATCTTTTGCTAGCGAAAAATCCGGAATAGAGGATATCTATATTTGTATATCCAATTTAAAATATTGTTGGATGGTGTGTGTTTTTTTCCAAAATATCTATTCCTGTAATCACAAAAGATATAAAAAGTCTCTTGAAGATGCTTAAATATATAATGTTTATGACAAACTAATTAATTCAAAAATGAACTCAATTGTTTGTCCTAAATGTCATATATTTAAGAACGGAGGGAGTATTAACTAAATTATTACTAGCAAGTCAGCGCCTCAAATTTCTTGTTGGTATCAAAATAATCCATCGGGTCGAGAATCCCTATCTCTATTCGTCGTAACTGTGAAGACACCTCTGCGTTTTTTCTTTCGTGCATTCATGTCAACAAAAACACTAGAGAGGCGGCTGGCTCCAATGGGATTTTGAGACGGTACTCTGCTTTATGTGGCAAGTTTTCTTGTACTTGTCGTTCTGCTAGTGAATTAACGTCGGGGTCTAAAACTCTGAATGGCTATGCGTTCGGATCAAGCAGCGCAGCATGTCGTCGGATCTCATCTCACTAGACTCACTACATCTGTACACACGAGTCCAAGAATCTTGGCAGGAAAATTAGTGAGAAATTTGAAAATTTGACACTCAATTCGAAGTCTCAACTCCTATTGACACTCAATTCATGACCTCTTCGAAATTTAACACCATGCACACAAATTCCTTCAATACGAGGGACTCACACCATTTTTTGCCTTCAGCCCCTGGTGAAAAGACATTGGTGCCCCCTTCTTCCTCCTTCGTAATCTTCCACCTCATGGCCATGGGGCACGACAAGCTCCATGGACCGACGCTGGAGCTCGCCCTCGTCGGGACGGAGCTCGTCGCGGCTGGAGCTCGCCAGCGCCGCCGGAGCTCCGCCGGTGACCCCTAGCAGGAATGCCGCGAGCCGCTGGAGCCCAGAGCTCGCCGCCTCGCGTCCGCCGGCCCCTCCCAAACACCGCGACCAAGATGCTGAGCGCCTGGCCCAGCTTGAACTGCCGCCGCCGCCGCCAGGGACCACGACCGTGAGGGGGCGCAAGCGGGGAAGCAGGTGGCAGAGGGAGGTGGAGACGAGGTGGTGCACGAGCTTCG
Organism: Cenchrus fungigraminus; assembly: GCA_036936925.1. Lineage (NCBI taxonomy): Eukaryota > Viridiplantae > Streptophyta > Magnoliopsida > Poales > Poaceae > Cenchrus > Cenchrus fungigraminus. The sequence continues at coordinate 37,242,139 of CM072779.1, read as the reverse complement.
GCGGGACTGTGCTTCGCGCGGCGGTGGCGGCGGGCGGCGACGGAGGACACCGACGACGTGTCAGGAAGCCGACCAGCAGCCCATGGGTGAGAAACTGGAGGATGAAGAAGATGAGGGTAGTATGGTCATTTTACTGAGGGCTGAGGAGAGAAATAGAGACAAGTCCCTCATATTGAAGAAATTAATATGCACAGTATCAAATCTCAAAGAGGTCACGAATTAGGTGTCAATAGAAGTTGAGATTTCGAATTGGGTGTCAAATTTCTAAATTTCTCGGAAATCAGTTGCCTCTAACTGCAGAAGCGGCGACTGCACGTTGAGCCCGGCGTGCTTCCTGATTTGGTGGCGGGGTCGTCGGTCCGGGCGGCCGCATTCCCAGGTGACGCAGCTAGCAGCCGATTCCCAAGCGCACGTTCTCTATAAATGGCACGGTCACGGTCACTCAGGAGTCAGGATCGCCCGCCTTCGCGTCGAGCTCGAGCTGGCGAAGGGCGTCGTCGCGACGCACGGGAGCTCTGCGACCCGAGCGGGGCGGCTTTTTCCGAGACCGCACGTCCGCACCGCACGGTTGTCTCGTGACCAGCTGACAGTTGACAGCGCACAGGCGAAGCTATGCAGACCGATGCACACGCTGCACTGACTTCATGGCCTAGTTCTGAAGAAGAGATCAGAAGAGATCTCTTTGGGAACAGAATGAAGGATATACTGGTTAGATACGAATATTGTAAGCCTCAACCTCAACAGCCAGCGCTAGGTGCTTATGTTTGAATAGGTTAGCGAAACCTACACTTCCCTCACGTTTGATCCGGGCATACAACACATATTGGCCGATTTGGGATCACATACCGCTTTCAAATTCCAAACAAACATCCAAATTTGGAATCACAGCTCACCCCTTTCAAATTCCAAAACCATCACGATTTACTTCAGCACAATATTTCTTTTATTCACTCAAACGATCAGTAGCACCAATATTATAATATCATTCAGCAATGAATCTACTATTTTTATAGCACAGGTTTTTTCAGAGCCTCAAATCAAATGTTACCAATGATCATTATTCTCTAACCTTATTAACTGCCATAGTATTTTGAAAGTTAGTTTTTCCATATTTTTTTTTAAGTAAAATGAGAGACTCAGAGAATGACTGAAAATCATATTTCCTTATCAAATATATCTACTTTTCGGTTATCATTAAAATGCTTCAGCGACAACATGGAAATATCTTCCCAAACTTTAACTTAGCCACAATGTTCTCAGGATGCAAAGACAAAGTTAAGCCAACAAAAGGACCACGAGAAACCCAAGCCATGGCCAATGCCAGAATGCAAAAACAAATTAATCCAAAATTTAAACCCATATATTTAGCACAATTTCCAAATGGGCTGCCATTCATCTTCTATCTTCTAAGGGGATAATGACGCACCTAAATTTGCTGCACATTGACAAAACACTAGTGCACTTTTTTTGGGACACTCATTTTCCTAACATAACCATCCCAGAAAAATGCATCAGGCAATGAGTGGTCGAGCTACAGGCTGCAGATATTCATGCCAATGGGGGCACTAATACAAGCAAGCAGATAACAATAAACACTGCTGGATGAGCACAGGCTGCTTGAGGCACACCTCACATCAGGCCCAGCACCCCACAGGCACGTGCAAGTTCCCATAAGCTAGGCACCTAGCTCACTGCGAATGTTACACTAGAAAAAGCGCCCAGATGTAAGGAAAATAACGCAGCTCAAAAAGGTCGGCTGAAGGCACGCCAGATGTAAGGAAAATAACGCAGCTCAAAAAGGTAGGCTGAAGGCACAAGTCCCTCAGACAAAAAGGAATTAAAAATGGAATAAAAAGGAGTTCAATGTGTACTTTCAGGGGAATTAGGTATCCGACTTAAATTTACCCTACTTTCCTCCTGATCATCGCTTGCAGCGACATCAAGCTTTGTGGCAAGGATAGAGGTCACCTCACCAGGATCATCATCAATAACTTTACCAATCTGATCCTCCATACCTGTCTCAGCATGTGCATGCATGATGAAGGGTCTCTCTTGAGCAGGGGGGCTAGCAGCAACAGGAGCAACCTCCTCCTTGCCTAGGCTAGGATCTGTCATAGCAGGGGGCATAATCTCCATGTTACCAGCTGATGGTTGTGCAACATCTTCCAGGCCATCAGCAGATACAACTTCCAGTAGGTCACCAGCATGTTCTAGGGTTGCTTGAGGTTCACCATCCTCCAGGCCATCAGCTGGTACTTCGTTTTCTGAAGGTATCACATCCTCCATATCCTTGCCAGGCGATGTGATTGCTGGTGGTGCCACGACCTCCATCTCTTCATCAGGTTGTATGATTGCTGGAGGTGCATCCACACCACCAGAGTCTATAACTCCTGCAGTAGCCACCCCTATCCTATCACCAAGTTCCTGATTTGACGGTGACCCTACCTCCATAACATCAGTGTGATGTTGCACAGCAGGGTTGCTCACCACAGATTCCTTTGAAGTACAGTCAATCATTTCCGTGTCCTGACTACCTTCTGGTGCGTCCATCTTCTCTTCCATTTTTACAGATGCAGAGGTAGGAACTAAACCCTTTCCAGTCTGGTTCTTGTGAAGGGCCAGAGCTCTCTGTTATTGTGGAAAATGGAAAAATTAATGTTCCCACATCTATAAGTAGATAGCTAAAATCATAAGAGCTGGTAAACAGATTTTAACATTCAAATAGGAATTTCTAGAGAAAACTGGGGGAGCAAAAAAACAAGAACTTGCCTGAAAGATAGCAGTGTTACTCTTGAGGTAAAGTGAACTGAAAGGATTTGGGCTTCCATAGTTTTCAGTTATCTTTCCAATATTTCCATCATCACACTGCATAAGACATAGTAACAACCATAAGAATGGCAAAACTGGATGAGGAAACAGACACTAATTTCAACGAATGTGAATACCTGACTAAGTTCATTCCTAACCACAAGAGGAGCTTTTGCTACACCCAAGTCTCCCAGCAAGGATATGCACCTTTTGTACAACTCAGACTCAACTAGATCATGTGACACACTAATTCTGGATAGATAGCTTTTACAGAAGACTGCGCCATTCTTTGACAGCATAGAAGTCATAAGTTGTGCTCCTCGAGGAGCTTCCAAACTTTTCAAAGCACTTTTAGAATCATCCTTTGCTTCAAAGTTTTCAGAAGTCAAGTGTTCAATTTCCTTTTGCTCGACCAGAGATTGAAGATTGTGCTGTCCACTAGAAGAATCAGAAATAGCAGTTGCTGCGGAGTCAGGCTCCTTCTTAGCAACTGGAAGTTCAGCATCAGGTACTTCATTTAGTCCCTTAGATGCATCACCAGTCAGCTCCCATCCTCTGCTGCCACCATGAGGTCTGTTCTGATCCCACTCTTGCCTACCATAAAGATATGGTTCGCTGGGAAACACACCACTGCCTCCATTCCAAACTTGCATGTGAGGTGGGCATGATTCATCCAAAGGATTAGGCCACCCAAATGGCCGCATGTGAGTTGAAAACCTGTCTACACCATCATGCATGGGATATGAAACTCCAGGTTGGTTCAACTTCATTCGAGGCCTAAGGTTAAACATAGGTGGCCCAGGAAATTGATGAACAGGAGGGTGAAATCCAGGAGCACCATGTTGGATGGGGACAAAACCATTTGAAACTGGAGAAGGCCAGTTTGGCGGATTGTTCCAGGCATGTCCATGTCCATGTCCACGTACAGAATTCATATCATTCCTCTTTTGATGACCATGAAACCTTCGATCTCCACTTTGAGGCCTACGGTCATCATCATGCGAACCCAAGAAGGAGTCATCATTTCTGTGTCTGGAAGGTGGCAGAGGATGATTCGGTGAAGTTCCTGAAAAATGACCTCTACTCATGGATGAACCAGAAGGTGTTGGCTCTCTGAACGGAACTTTAGCTGGTGTTCTATCTTGATGATGTGATCGTTCATGGGACAGGTCACCATCTCGATCTCTGTATTTTGTAAGACTATTTCTTTCTCCTTTACTATCAAGACTACGCCCACCACTAAGCCTACCTGAAAACCTTTGGTCGCCTGAAGATGGAGATTTTTCAGATAATTGTTTTGGTGAAGTATGCTTGTCCTTCCTAGGTGTGCGATCATACTGTGATGATGTAGAAATTTCCAATGGTACATCACGAGACTGATGATCATCCTTCTGTTTGAGCCTCTCAGAAGGCCAAATTTCTGTGTCCCTGTCACGAAGTCTAGAAGCAGGTGTCCTTTCTCTCCCAGAAGATGTTCTCGGGCGACTATTTCTCTCATCATAAGGCATTTCTCTCTTTCCATGATCCATCACCTTAGATCCATGCCTGGACATCAATCAATTAACCATTTCAGGTGTTAGAAAAAACAAAGCACTCAGGAGAACTGCAGATAACTCAACCATGTCAAAATCTGTTAACTGGTTGAAAGAAATTGTAATATTTGCCAATCTTTAACGAATATCTAAATCAGATATCATGAATTTCATAGCAAGTGTATCAGGGTAGGTATGATAAACATCCATAAGCTGCACCCACTCCTATGTTTTTTTCTATGCAGACAAAAATCAATCTAGCAAGGGACCAAACTATTTTAAAGGGACACAAGAATTTTCCAACCAGGTCTATTAAAAACCACACTGACATGATACAAACTTTTGAGGGCTATAAACAAAATCAACCACAAGGAGGCACCCTATAAGATAAATAATCTGTAACCCTAAACCTCAAAAAGGAACTTTCCAACCTACAGATTGTTCCAGACCATGATGGATACTCTTCACACAATTTTTCACCAAAATTGTTAACTTTAGTCAACAAATATACCTAATAAATGCCAATTTATGAAAGATGTTATCATGGGGCTCCTCAAACACTTACCACAATGATAGAATTTATTCAACACAAAAAACTGCCAGCTAATACAAAAATTCAAGTCAAAATGATAATCATTACAATCAAGCCTTTTCTGTGACAAAGATGCCCAGCTAGCTTATAACAGAAATGATGCACAATTTTGCACACAACATGCACCTAACACATGTGCTTAGCAAGCATGAAACAAATATTCTCATGGTCAACACTGAACAGCACTACATGTGCTTTAGCAAGCATGAAACAAATATTCTCATGGTCAACACTGAACAGCACATATTACTGAAGCACTATGACAAGATACAGATACAATGCTGCAGCTTTATAGGAAATGAATGCAGTATTTTCAGATGTATAAGACGAAAAAAAGTTACCGGCTTTGATCTTTGTCGTGATAAGAACTTGGGCTAGGCGAACTTCTTGAATGGATTTTACTTGGACTAGAACTACGATCAGGTCTTGCTCTCTCAATCAGAGAATCCAAACGCCCACTGCCCGATGATTTTTCCAAATTCACACGTTGATCACGTGTGCTTGGAGGCTTTGAATCATATTGGTCCTCATTGTCCTCAGGAGGTCGTTTCTTCCCCCTACTTTCCTTATACCTATTGCTATAATCCTCGTAATGATCACCATCTTGAACTGCTTCCTTTCTGTAATGGCTCTCTGAGCTTCTGTGCCCATCTTTAGCACTCTTATAATCAGCCCTGTCACTTTCATGACCACGGGTCACGCGCTCATCAAGAAACTTGTCATCTTGTTGTCTTTTATCCCTACCATAATCATCCTTATACTTTTCCTTATACTTGTCATCATCAAACTTTTGTTCCTTAGAACTCCTAGATTTACCATGTTCATATCTGGACAGAGTCTTTCTGTCATCACCGTCTCTATTATCAGCAGGCCACTTATCTGTATCTTCAGAATCATCTTTCCTTCGGCTGTGTTTGTCAGGTTGCATCTCAGGATTATTGTACTTCTCTTTTGCAGAAATTTCTGCTTCCAAAAGAACTAGTTTAGAAACAACACACAACAACAGAAAAGAAAAACTAACACAACACCATATAAAGGAAACTTGAGAACAGCAGTCAGGAAAAACATGTAAACAAGTAAAAATTCAGCACCCGATAAAAAACTCTTATACTATCGACTACCCTGATACATTAACATAATTTAAGACAATTATATAACAAGATATCAAACAGTAAGCTCATAATGAGCAAAAACAGACTGTCAGTTCTCTAGGAAATAAAATATCAGTTTCTCCAACGCCAAAAAAAATCCAGTGAAGAGTATATAACTTCATAATTGATAAATTGCAAAACAATCTGCTCAACTACAGGTGAGATGGCATCAATGTACCAAAGGCAAATGGATACACAACATTGTTCCAGTAAGGAAGAAAATTATAGAAAACAATACAAATGTAGGATAACTGTTAACTCCACAGGATGCATTCACTTTCGACGAGGCTAGTAAAGTAGAAAATTAGCAACTACGAAAATATTGATAGCATTAAGCAAAGCATGTCTAGATACAATCTGCATAAGAAAAAGTTAAGCAAAGCTAGTATATCCCTATGACAAAACCAAATAAGCAGGAACATTGAACATAATGGCACACATACAGTAGGAATGTTATCGGCATTGTAGATAACATGTAGAAAAAGGATTACTATACCATTGATCTCTGTGTCTCTCCTGTAGTAGGCCTCCTCTTCTGCCCTACTTGTCTTAGAGCCAGTCTTCCTGCTACCCCCATCATCATACCTCTCATGCTTGGAATCATAGTCTTTCCTATCTCTCTCCCGCTCCTTCTGCCTCTCCCGTTCCCTCTCCCTCTCCCGTTCTCGATCCCTATCTTTCTCCCGCTCCCGCTCCCTCTCTCTCTCCCTCTCCTTCTCTCGCTCTCTTTCCTTCTCGCGCTCTCTGTCCCTACTCTTTTCCCTGTCCCGCTCCTTCAGCCGCTCCCATTCTTTCTCCCTTTCCCTATCCCTATCTCTATCCCTATCTCTGTCATCCTTGTAGTGTCCGGTACTCTCCCTCCTCCCCAAATCCTTCTCCGACCGCCGCTTCCCAGAGTCACTCTTGGACACAACCTCCTCAGCCCTGTCATCCACAACCGCTGCCCGTCTGCTTGACCTCTTGGATTCATCCCCTGATCCCCTGGACTTGTCGGCCACTTTCTCCGTATCAGCATGCCCAAAAGTATCGCTCTTGGACCTCTTGTCCACCAGGTGATCGTCGCAGACGCCGCTGTTCCACCGGTCGCTGACCACATCCACCACGGCCTCCTCAACCCTCTCCTTCCTCTTCTTCCCGTGCTCCGCGTACCCGTTCCCCGATCTCACGGCCTCCTTGCCCGAAGACGAGCGGCGCCTCTCGGGCTCGGGATCTCGAGAAACCCTAGCCGCCGCCGCGGGTTCCTCCCGCGCGCCGGCGGCCGGAGCCGACTCCTCACCCTCGGACTCCGATCGGTCCGCGGAGCCTCCCCGCCTGTGGGACCGGTGCGACCTGCTGTGGCGCGAGCTCCGCGGCATGGCGGGCCAACCCTAGCGCGAGCACCACCACTGAGTCAGATGCGGGCGCTTGCGACGCGAGGCCCTGGAGCCCTAGGGCGCGCGCGGGATCCAGGGGGATCTAGGCGCCCGTGGCGGTTGGGGGAGAGGGAGCGGCAGGGCGCTGGAGCACGGCGGCTAGGGTTTTGGTGGGGTGGGAGAACGGAGGGAAGGAGGGAGGGGGGTAGAGGCGGCGGCGGGGGATGGCAGACGACGAGTTCGTGGGTGGAGGAAATTGGGAGGAGAAAAGGTTGGTTGTTTTTTCGGCTTTGGATTTGGGGGACGGGTTTGTTTGAGATTTGGTCCGGGCTGGTGGTTGCTGCGCGGTGCGGTGCGGTGCGGTGTGGTGCAGCGCAGCCGAAGGGGCGCCGCGGCAGGATTGGACACGAGAGACGGGAGTCGAGGCGCGTCGCGCGGGGGTCCTTGGCTGTGCTTTGCACGGTTTCGGGTGTTTTTTTTTTTTGCAAGTGTTGCACGCACGCTAAAACTTTCGCCTCATTTGCTTAGTCTGCCATTGCATCTGCACTTTCGGTGTGCCGTATTTGCATCGTCTTTATTCTTTTTACAATTTTGGTGGACAAAAGTTGCAAAATTGTAACATCTCACTCGTTTTAAACCGTGGTTTGATCTGTAATCGCACTTTCGGCGTGTCATACTTGCATGATCTTTATCTTTTAGAAAAAAATAGTGGACAAAAGGTCTTAAAACTTCGGCACCGCACTCGCTTAGGCCACAATTTGGCTTGTGTTCGCACTTTCGGCGTGTCGTATTTGCATAGAGAGAAGGGTAGGTCTCTCGATTGTCACACTCCATGATTCAAAGTAGAGATCTTACTGTTGTTGTGCTATGTGATTTTAAGGTTAAAGATCCGCTGATTTAACTACCACATCTTTGAAAATAGGGTTCAACTTCCACTATTGATACTCACATATCAATTATAATTTCACACATGAAAGTCTAAGTATGTAGTGAAAGATGAGAATGGGTTGCTTATGTTACATTTTGAGCCTCGTGAGAATATGGAGTCTATTTCGATTCATTGGTCCCATACTGGTCTAATGCTTCTTATTAGGATTGAATCATCATTCGTGGCATGATCAGATGATAGAGTTATACACACTTACACTATTGTGTCACATTTATCAGGACTTGAGATAAAGATGTGCTTAAATAACCTAATGGTGAAATAAGCATCTCGTTTACCATTTAGTGCCAAGTGAAATGTAGTATATTACTTTTGCATCCAAATATGAAGTGCTTGTATTACTTATGAAACACATTTATGCTCACATGCACTGTTGGACTCATCTTTTATATATGCATACGTGCACACCCTATCTCTATAAACACCTTAGACGATTGGTGATATCTTGAGATTGGAGAAGCCACCGTGGACACATCGATGCTGATGGACATCTCGCATATTATTGGAAGAGTTGTGTTGTTACTTTCTAAAATGAAGTCAAAAATACGAGTACCCATGTTGACGAGTTTATATTCAAGATTTTTTTGCCATAGTTGGATATCATTTATATGCAAAAGGGGTTTGAAAGTATTGTTCAATCCCTACAATATAGAAATACTTATTTTCGCATGCTTTCGTACGAATCCAGTAGTGCATTTGGATGATTTATGTAATACCTAAGCTGTGTTTCTGACTAGTAAAGACCTTTATTATGAGTTTACTAGCCTTTGTGTCATCATTTTGCAACCTGAATATATTTACCAAAATATCTTTATAGTTTAGGAACTAAATTTGTCCGAGAAACTCATATCGACATGGAGTAAAACAAAGCTTGACAAGGCATTTTGTACCTATTATACTTCAACTTAAGTGGTGTTGTTGCATTTTAGTTACCATTATTATTCATTTTTCATGAGCTATGATGTTCATAAAATATACACCGAATGGAAAATTGAAAATAGGATTTGGTTAAAAAGATTGCTTACACAAATTAAGAAGTACAATTTATATGGAAGCACTTCTTGTAACACCTAATAAATTACTTAAATAGACATAGTTACACCACAACAAAAAAAAAGACATCAACATGCAAACCACTTGAGAAACACTATTGATGGACTAAGCATCAAACCACATGTGAATTAACGGAATAGATAACACATTCACAATGATTAAATTTGACATTTTTACAGAATAAAATATGAATTAAACGAACATGATAATTTACAATATCTTAAAACATTAGTATGCTTTGCGAAAAAGGAAAAACATGAAACATCCATGTACACATATTTGAGAACTCAAGGTAGTAAACCATATGACCCAATCAAATAAATTAAATATCCCTTATCAAAATATTAAATAGAGATTTTGCCCACAAAATTCTAAATAGAATGCTTGACATTTTTTAACAAATATACTTGATTCATTAAGTAGAGCGGAGTAGTAAAGTATGTATTAGACTATTAGGTATTGTCAAGGCTACGTCCCAGGTACCCATAAGTAAGGAAGAAGCTAGACTCCTATTAGGTTTTAGGAGTCTCATGTAATCCTACCAGAACTCCTACATTGTAACCAACTAGTAATCTCTCTTCCCATGATATATATAAAGGAGGCTAGAGTCCCTATATTGGCATATGCTCAGAACCAAGGTCGTTGTATTGGCATATCCTCAGAACCAACCCCAAATAACATGCCAGCAGCAGGGTGTAATATACAACACCACAAACATGACATAAAGCACATATATATAGATATGCTATATATTTAGATTAAATTCTAATACCCATACCATTTTAATTTAATATACCAACTATTGTTCCAACATAGATATCGGAGTCGAAGCTATAGCAAATAAACAAACTCTACAACAATAGTGTTATTAATTTTCTCCTTCATCAATGTTGAAGATACTTATACTTATCTGTGGTTAATTAGCGTGCCATACCATTTAATTAGGGATATCCTCTCTAAAATCTTTAGGCTGCTATATTAGAGTATAATCAGAATGTATTTATATGAAAAAATAGTCACCACAATTAAATTTGGAATGACCATGAGCCAAAAACATGTTCTAGCAACATACTCCGACATGTGTGCGCGCACCACACCAACCGTAGCCCCTCTAGTCCATGTGACCCTCTCTTTCACGCTACCCTACTTCAAGATCCCCATTCTCCATTGGTAGAGCCTGTTAGTATCAGTATATGTACACACCTGTTCTGCACAAGGTCAAACCATGAACTAAAGGTGAAGAAGTATACATACCTCTTGTATTGTTCCCAATGCAAATAGCTCACTCTGATTGAGCTAGCTCCCTCGAGCTCCAAACTATCAACTGACAGTAAACTATGATCCCTTCCCTTTTCCTATGCTTGCCTTACCAATAAGACCTTATTCGAAATGATTCTAGATATGAATCAAGGGAATTATTTCGAACCATTCCAAGTCAATTTCGTGTCATTCTAGAGAGGAACGATCGTTCGGTTAAACCTATGATGATTTGAAACCCCGTTTATTTCGACCTTTCCAAAATCTTCTATATTTTTTAGAAGTTGCAGAACTTCATATTTTTTAGCAAGAAAGTATTGAGCTTTTTTGAGGTGACATCCTTCTGCCACCTGCCAATAAATTGTCGGTTTGTTTTTCTCCTAGTAATAACAAGCAAAATTTTTTTAATAAAATAGGCACAAACTCGTGCCCGTTCGTTAAAAAACCAAGCAAAAGATAAAACCGCAAGCATAATCATGCTACAGTAGTCAGGTGGAAATACTCGATTGCTACGCTCAACTGCACAGTACGGTGGCTGTTGGTGGGTAGACCGTAGTCCGTAGAGGCGCAGACACACAACTCGCTCGGGATTTAGGTTGTCCGCACTGGGATGCGCTACCCGCACGCTACAGGACAGCGTGGACGCATCCCGTATGCCTTCGGCGTTTCCCTCCCCCCCCCGCACCGGGGGACGCCAAAGCGCACGGGACGTCCCGTTCAGGCCGCGGGGACGCCATTCCTGGCGTCTTCCCGGGTGCGCTACGGGACGGTCGCGCGGGTCCCAGCTGCCTCCCGCCGCCGTGTTCCCCAACCACCCCCGCCCTCCCGCCCGCCGTCGGAAGTGCCTGGGGAAGTAGAGAGGAGGAAGATGGCGCCGGCGACGTCGACGGAGAGGAGCGCACGGAGGGGAGACGAGACAGTGGTCGTGGACGCTGACTCCTCCCGGCCTCTGCCGCCCCGCGCAGTATCCACAGTCGCGGCGAGCACGATGAGGACGAGAGGAAGCTTCGCCGTCCGCCGGAGTCCTCAAAGGCCCCGCCGTCGCCGGCTCAATCCGTCACCGGGCCTCGAATCGAAGGCCGTCGAGGTCGCCTTGGGGCCCGCCGCCGCTGCTCGAGGCCGCAGAGCAGCCGGTGGCAGGGAATAGCGGCGGCACCCTCCCCTCCCCTTTCTTCATCACCACCGAGGAACAGAGGCCGCCCAAGCTCGCCGTGCTTGGCCCGCCGCGAACGCCTTCTTGTCCTCCTCCATGTACGGCGTGGGAGCTCGAGGCGGCGCGCGCGAGTGCGGCCGGCCGGCGGCGCGCCTGGAGCTCCGTCGCGGAACCGACGGCGGTGCCTCCAGTCCTCGGCGGGCCCGAAGCCGACATCCTCGGCGGTCGGGAAGGGGAGGAGCTCCACCTCAGGGGAGGGCGGCGCAGTGGACGGAGGGAGCGAGGCCGGGGAGGAAGAGCGCCACCGCGGTCCTCGCGCGCCGCTGGATAGATAGTACTGTAGCAAAAACACTGTTTCGGGAATACTATTTGATACTGTAGCACGTGTACTGTTCACGAAGGTCTGCCCATTCATGCGATGGACGGCTTTGGAGGGAGGGTAAGGCACCGCTACAGTGACTTACCTGAATCTGGATCCGCACGCAACCGCCTCGCGCCCCCGCCTCTTGTTAAGTCAAGCCCCCGCGCCTCCCTCTTCCCTCCGCTGCGCCGCGACGGTCTCCTCCCACTCCCGCTCGCACTCGCAGACCAACGGCGACGGTGCAGGTATAACCGGTGCCCCGTGCCTGCCCCATATGCCTCTCGCGGCGGCCGCTGCTGTAGCCGCCTGCCCCTCGCCGGTCGGCCTCGCCCGCCCCTTGTGCCGCGCCTACCCGCACCCGCGGCGCCGGCGGGGGTTCCGGTTGGAGGCCAGCTCATCGGCGTCCGCACCCGCGCCGGCCGCGGCGGATGAGGGGGCTCGAGCGGGGCCGTGCCCCGTGGTCAGGTTCGACATGGACAGCTTCGCCATCGCGGACCGCGTCAGCGTCGGGCTACACGGACGGGTGGGTGCTGACCGGAATCCTCTTATTCGCTCTCTACCTTGCTAAATTTCTCGCGCTTCTCCTCCGTTTGTGCTAATTGTTAGAGATTTTTTTTTGTTCGTGATGTAGTCGGACGAGATGATCTTCGAGGCTACGGTGCGCGATCCGAGCAGGTTAGTGTCGTAGATAGTACGAATTCGTTGCGTTCGTGTCGATTGTTTCTGATTTTGGTGTTCAGCGAGCTGTATGGGTCAACGGTGGTGCTGCGGCAGCTCAAGAGCTCGCAGGCGAAGCGCAGGGGCCGGCGCGCACTTGAGGTGGGGTTTTCCTCTCTGATGAGCTGTTGTTTTAATGCGGTGGAGTAGGTGCGGAATGCGCTGGTTCAGCTCGAGTTGGCTGTGTGATTTCAGGTACTGAAGAAGCTGGCTCGCCGCCAGATGATGTACCACTCGTACGCACTGCAGGTCCATGGTTACATTGCTCCGGGCAATGCTGTGGAGCAGGAAGATGTCCCGTTAGTATTGGTGCATGGGGTTAGTGCTTTTCTCTTACTTGCTCAAGCTGATCTGGTCGGCCTTAAATGCAGTACTGTCACTTTCAGGTTTCAATTTTGGTCTTAATTGCAGTTTGCAGTCATTTTCGTGTCAGCTCATGGGTTTTTGGGTGTATGTAGGTGTACTTAAAACATTAATTTGCATATGCTCCCAACAGAATATTGGAACTCTTCATAGTTATTTTTGTGTATAATACCTTAACTGTTCAATAAGGGCTAGATTTTACTTCCTTCTGGATTGATCGATGCACTGGTAGAGGCACTGGTTTTTTTGTTAATTCACCATTTCAGGGTTTATTTATTTCTATGCAGTATCATGGGAGTTATTCTCTGCGCCACTGGTTGCAACTCTCGGATTGGCTCCCAACCTTAGAAGCAACATTAGCATTGGATGAAGAACAAGTTAGAAGGGTAGGAGATGACTCTGTTGGAGGACCAGCTGTAACTCGACAACTACGCTTGATTAGGATTTTGATGAGAGACCTTTTGATTGGTGTAAGCTGCAAACACTAAATTTTTCAAAATGCACTCATTACCTGTTGATCTGGACTGAGGACACATTTTATTTGACATAGGTAAACTATCTACATAGCCATGGGCTGGCACATACTGAGCTTAGATTGGAGAATGTTCACGTGAGCCCAATAGACAAGCATGTGAAGGTGAGCAGCCTTTCTATTTGTGTATGTTGCGTAATTGGTTGTCTTCTGTCTTAGTAATCATGCTTCATAGTTTACAGTGGACTTCAAATTACATTTTTGTGCAATGTATTTAAATAACTGAAAATTAGGTTACTTATTCCTCATGATTTTGCATCAACATGTGTTCAGCATGTGTCTTGAATGTTCAAAACTTCAAATGACATAAATACTTCTTGGCTGAGATATTTAACAGTTTACTTGTATATTTAATTATTGACCTTGCAATTTTTATGTGTGGTTTGTACGTTTTGTTATCCTATTCACTGTTTTCAGCTGAATCATCAGTTGTCAAAATCAACCTGTTTATGTTTCACTGTTATCCTATAAATATGACCTGTTAAAGTGCCAAATCAACATTTGTCTCTACCTTTTGTGTGCCAATAACAAACCAATTTACATTTGACACCTTTTTAGTTGAGGAATTAGACACCATGACATCACAAACTCTCAAATGTTAACCATTGTTAATTATGTCAGTTAGGACTTGGTACACCAATGAGCCACTGAATGATTGTCATGTGGGCTACACATTTCTCTTTGCTCTTTCGGCAGCTTTAACTCTTGATAAATGCACAACTACTTTTGAAGAAAATTGAAGGACATTGTCTCTCTTCTGGTTATACACTTGCTGCTCAAACAATTGGAGCTATTTGGAAAATTCAACTTATAACTAGAAAAAACTGTTGTACCAGATATTGATTGAAGTAAGCTATCAGTGCTGTTGAAATGTCAATCTTTGTACATCAACAATCTTACATTCTGATCACTGTAATATTTTTCAATGCTTTGCAAATACCGTGTTTCTATTTTTTTTAAAAAAAAATCTTAGTTGATAATCCATTCTTTTTATGACGAAAACCCTTTTCAGATTTGTACTGTTGTAAAGAATCCAAATATCACCAACTTGATTTCATTTTTGAAAAGTTCATAAATTTGTGTAAAATATTCCATAGGTAAAATAGCCAGTTCTCTTCTTTTGTAATCGAATATGACATTTGAACTGCTATGGTCCTTACCAATCATAGTTCGTAGCTAATCCTATCTAAGGAAACTAATCCCTAATCATTGTTTGGTGCCAACTTGCCATGAGCCCATTTGGCCAAGCCATGCCCTTGATCCACACCATGAAAATACTGATGCACAGGAATGCACTCATACAACTTGCTTATACACATTCATAACATTAATCTATGAAATATATAAACTGAACCAAACCATGGAGTTAATGTTCAAGGCTCTAATCCATTCGCAACAAGCCTCACATGGTTACAGTCTTACAGGCATCTAAGTTATCTTGTGTAATCTATTCCTATGTTTTGTAAAAAAATTTCATCTAAACCTAACTTAACTAGCTCCTTTGATGATGTATGTATTTAGGTTGGCATTCTTGGAAATGCTGCTGATTTTCATGATAATGATCCTAGCAGCAGTACAGCAGCAAGTAACGATGAAAGGAGGAAAATGATGATAGCATTTGACATGAGGTAAGATTTATATGAAACAAAGAGGTTCTTGTACACCTGCATATCTGTCTTACTACTTCTAAAACAGTACATAGCATGAAGTATAAACCCTTATGTGCTTTAATCCAAGTCTTTTCTTTTTGTCTCTAGATGTGTTGGCTTCATCATGGCAAAGATGGTTTTGAGAGAACTAATGGATTCTTCAACTTTCTCCAAATTCAAATCTTTCCTGACAAAGGTTTGTTTTATGCGCTTCCCTTGAGTTACATCCTATTTGCCAGTTTACTGTTCAAGCCTTCAGCTCACTAAGATCTGTGGTAGCCATAGTATGTTCATACTGTGGCACAGTATACCACCACAAGGTTCATTGCTATTTTTATGAGCTTTGCACGAAGTAAGCATTATGTAAGTGCCATACTGAGCCAATGAATGGCCTGCATTATGAAGAAATATTCAGAGGTCTCATTCACACTATTGCGGGATATTACATGTTCTTATGACCTGCATTATTAGACCTTGTTTTGCTTCACTGAAACTCCCTGGTTTCAAAATATAAGACCACATTTTGATGCAGGCGAGTCTAATTTTTTATAAATACTAGTACTAGAATTGACTATTTATTTCCTTTCTTGTTTTCCTCTATTTCAGGGAAACAACCCATTCTGTTTGCGTGAGTTCCTTCTACCAATTCTCTGCCAAAATTCTCCATCTGGAAATATAGGTTTGCAGGCAAGTCTTATTTCCTGTAATTTATTGGGATATCATTTCTTCAAGCAATCTGATAGTGTCTTTACTGTTCCTTAGATGCTAGATAGGCAATGGGGTGCTGGTTGGAATCTTTTGGCCTTATTGCTGGCAACAAAACCTGACAAAAGGATAAGGTATGCTTATCAACATTGCTAGTGAATACTTTGTTGTGTCATATCAACAAATTCATAGCTAGGATGCTTTCCAGCATTATAGAGTTGTAAATACTTTGTTGTGCCATATCTGCAGTTGTGTTGATGCATTGCGGCACCCCTTCCTCTGTGGGCCAAAATGGCGAATAAATCCATCAACTAGTATCATTCGATGGGGCTTGGGATCGACTGCTGTTCGCATGGCTGAGGATTATATCTACGGACATCATCAGGTACTAATTTTCTGCACATGGGTGGATCACGTCTTAAACTGCATCTCATTCTGGTCTTGCTAAAAGGCTTGATCTCGCACCTAACTGAAAAGTGACATATGAAGGAAACATGTTATCCATCCCAATTTTATATCATTGGACAATTCTTGTTTGAAAGAAACTTATAGACTCCCTTTCACATATCTACAGCGCAGGCGATTAGCGTATTTCATTGAATTGATGGAAGTCCTAAACCCTAATTTAAGAACTGAGGTAACTTCTTACTATGTTTCATGGATATATTCGTGATATAGTTATGTCGGTAGCAACTTTCCACTTTGAAGATTAGCTGTTGTAGTTTCTTGTATACAGTAATTGCTGAGGTTTTTATGTATGATATGAATTTTTCATACTCTATCATCATGATGAAGTGGAGAAATATTTGTTTTCATTTTTGGTATTTCCTTTTATGTTTTTTTTTCTGCAAGATGGATAATTCTGGTTAACATTTGGTTTCAGTTTCTTTTCTTCCTCTCTTTTTTTTCTTACATATGTTATTGTCTGCTTGACAATTATTTTATTTCGCTATGCTTTTATCCATTTAGAATTGGCTTCAGTTCCTATCTGGTCGTTGGCGTCTCCTGTACAGCACTGGAAGACATATTGGCCTCACGCTTCGTCAGCCTTCCACTAGAATCCTCATCAGTGATGTGTTCCTCACAGTTAGTTCACAGTCCATTGATCCGGTCTTCTCTCTGACCTCAGATATTGGTTTCAGAATTATGCCAGAATCTGATTGGCCTCATGACAAATCTGGCACTGGAGGAGTTTTGTCTGTCACCACATCAGCAAGGATAGCTGCTGGGAGGATTTATATTCATGAACAGGACAACAAAGAGACTAGGGTCACATCTTCAAGATCTTCTAGGAGATATCTTCGTGGTAAATGGAGAAAAGTTGCAAAGATGAAGGAGCTGCCAGCCAGTCTCCCCAGTGTAAACATTGCTACGGATGAAGTAGACTTATCAATGAGCTGCAACTCGATTTTGAATGCTGATTCTGCACAAAAGGTGCTGCAAGAGATCCGTATTCAGACCCCACCGGAAATGTTCGATTTGTCGAAGATTGTCTGTGGGACATACATTGACGCGAGGTTGATGGTTCTCCGTTGTGTTGATGGGTCGGCTCTGCTTTTCACTAGATCGAATCTGACGACTGGTTCCTAAGGCCATGTAATGGGTATTCTTTCTCTGTACATTCTGTAATTCTAGCTGTACATTCATTTGTAACAAGTGTAGATAATAAGATGGTGTAGGCCAAAGTTAGACGGATATATCTGCTATATATTCCTGTGAATGATCTTTTTTGGTCACACGCTCATGGTGTAGGCCAAATTTTAGACTGATATATCTGCTATATATTCCTGTGAATGATCTTTTTTGGTCACGCGCTCAGCCCAGGTCTGAAGTGATGGTTGTGTGTTAGGCATTGAATTTTGTAGCAACGGGGTAGTTTTGTTATATGTTTTTTTATTTTACTACATCTTTTCTTGTAGCCTTTGCTTAAGAATTTCTTAGATAGAAACCTTAACCCTATAACCTGTGACTGTTGCGGCGGTGGGAGGAAAGTGGAGGAGGAAGATTTTCTTGCATACAGGTTCTATTTTCAGCATGAAGTATGGCAACATGATGCGCACGCATTTGTTTGATCTGAAGTTCGGAACTTTAATTTTTTTTAGATTACACAGTACAACGCAGACGCTCACAACACGCACGCACACTCAACTCTATGAACACACGTACGCAAACTCTACCCCTATGAGCACCTCCGAAGAACTGAGCACCGGCAAATCTGGAGATTCTCGAAGTCACCACTAGCGTCTCGTCGTCGACGGGAACGTCGCTTACCACTTAATGCATAACGTCGAAAATTCCCGGAATAAATCCAGAAAAAGGTACAAGCACCAGGATTTGAACCCTGGTGGGTATGGACCGTCGTACTATTAGACTACAAGCCCATTCGAGTTCGGAACTTTAATTTTGAAGCATGTTGCGTGAGTTGGGCTGCACAATGGCTTTGCCGATTACTGAGGCCCAGTTAGACATTAAAGGCCTTCTTCAAGTAATCAAGCCTTAATGGCTTAATGGCCCACACACAGGTAGTATAGTTCCTTCTCGTTCTCTCTCTGCTCGTCTTCTCCATTGATTTGTTGCGTTTCAGCCGAAGTATTCACAGCAGTATAGTTCCTTCTCGTTCTCTGCTCGTCTTCTCCATTGATTTGTTGCGTTTCAGCCCAAGTATTCACAGACCCGTATCCACCGGAAGGCCATCAATAGCTTTACCAAACCGTTCTGAGGTGCGACGCGCCCATTCAAGAATGTCCCACTTAGGTATGCCGGCATTAAATGAAAGAAAACTCTCTATTGTCACCATTGGCTGTATGGTGACACGCTCAACCGACGTTCCCTTCTTCAGAATGCCGCACAAGAGTAAAATCTGCGGCCGATAACAGCGGAATCCACTCATGTAGACCATCTTGAGATGATGGAGGCCACCCATACATGAGGAGACTTCCTCCCCTGTTGCCTCACCATGCCAGCATTCGCTCATCAGCGTACGATACATAAGCTATTTTAGAAGCCACCAAGTAGAGAGGGGTCAGAATGTTATTTTATTGCACGTCCACTCTTCCCCAAAGAGCACAAGATAAATCAGCAAAGATTAGAGTACTCACATGCAATTGTAGCGTCTCCAATTGGGGTGCAACACCCAAATAGCGAGCAAATTGAAGAATTCCATCGTGGTTATTTGGTTCTTCAGTGAATATTCTTATTTCACAAGTCAGATGCCTCAAAAACATAAACGTATACATAGGTCCTATCATCTGAAATATGCATGTACAAAACAAACAAGAAAACATTTAAATCTGGATAATATGATGCAAGCAAAAGTGATAAATACCAGGTACTTGTGAGGTCCAGACAGGTGGGGGTGCTTTCATATCAGAATGCAAGTGTAGCACCTCGACTGCTGAAATACTGGGAATTGCAGTGAAAGCATGGACCAGTGCATTGTTGTCTTTTACAAATGAGCAGGACTGTGATGATAGTACTACCTTCTCTAACTTTAAGCAGCCATGGAGCACTATATAAGTCATGCCCCCTTTGTACTCAAAATGAGTAAGACCAGTAACATGGAAATCAATCTTATGGACACGCATACGAGAAATTTGTAAATATCTAAGTTTATCAAGTTGGTGTGGAACATACAATTGGACCACACCACTGCATGCAATCAGCTCTAATTCCTCAAGAGAAAAACAGCTTTTTAGCAAGCCTGGAAGATCTCCAGATATTTCAACATCATGCAAAAGAAGCCTCTTGAGCTTTGTCAAGCCGCATATACCCAAGTGTGGCTTTATAGAAACATCCTTGAGAAACAAGGATTGGATGAAAGGCACACCTTGAGCACCTAAAGCCTCAAGAGGAAAGTTATAAACTTTGATGTCTGGCTGTCGACCCTCCAATTTCGGCCACAGGTTAATTTCTATACTCTTGGACTTTGATGCAGTGGCAAAACGAATCCAGTTATCAAGATGATTTACGGCATTCTTCTTAAGACTGAACCTAATGCAGAACTTATTGAGCACTACTCCACTGTGCTGTTGAATAATAGAATTTACTGTCTTAAGGAACTTTGCTCTTTCTATTTTGATGAAATCCTCCTCTGTGGTCCAGTCATTTCTGCCAGCGAAGCATAAATTAGGGTAGCATGTCCAGATCTTTCGCCAGTTTCTTGACACAGGGCTTGTCCTAGCAGCCTCCTTCAGTGACAGCAGTGACATAACAAGAGGTTGAATCTCCTGTGACAAATGATATGGGTTGAGTTTTGATCAAAACTACCTGATAGGCATGCTAACACAAAGTACACAAGGGTTCACATTCAATGATCAAAGTGCCTACATTGGATTAGGAAAACTGAGCACATATAATCGGACACTAAAACAGTAAGGGCATGCAAAGAACCAAAACACAGCAGTAAGATTTTTTTCTTCCACCGAACTCAGCTAGGATGGAACACTGGAGTCCAGAAGATCTTAACTTAAACAAATTCCAGGAAGCATGATGCATGTGGTGAAGAAAAGCTACACCAAAGTTTGCTTCGAAAATTAAATCATTTGCAAACACTGGAAACAAGTCATAGTTACTGGCAGAATTTGAATTCATTTGTTTATCTATTACTTCCTCCGTTCTTAAATACATGTCGTTTAGGACAAGCTAGTTAGTTCAAAAATGAACTAATTTGATTGTCCTAAACGTCATATATTTAAGGATGGAGGTAGTATTATTTTCTGTTGCCATGACATCCATTCTCAAGCATCATGCCAGTCAGAAACTCCTCAGGACTTAGCAGAGACTAAAGATTAAATCCATAAAGATTGATGGATTCACGGAGGCTGCAAGAGCCACAAAGTTCAGCCATGCAACACCTAGCAGATCCTAGTAGGGAATGATCAGAGAGGTTGTGCAAAATTACTGGGAACATTTGTGGACCTGCTGTGTTTCTGGTGTCGATATGACTGTAGCCTACAAGTGTGGTCTGCAGCTGCAGTCATAGAAGTTTTGTTAGGTTATAAGGGGGGTGTTTGGATGGAGGGGTAAATGGGGTAAATAGGGCAAATTTACCCCTAAGGTGCCAAACATGTGGGGTAAATGTTGTGCCCCCCTAATTCCATTTACCCCTAAAAAGTAGCAAATTGGAGCAAAATTGTGGTGGACCCCAGCAGTGACGGATCTAACGGTGGGGCTAGAGGGGCTCTAGCCCCCCTACTCCCGTAAACTCCATTGAACTTAAAGGAAGATTAGGAGAAAAAGAGAGAAAAAAAGAAGAAGAAGAAGAGAGAATTGGTAGAGATGGAGAAATAATAAGAACTCAGCCCCTCCTACTTTTTATCCTGCGTCCGTCACTGGACCCCAGCCCTCTCTCTCACATTTACATCCACATTTACCCCACATTTACCCCTCAATCCAAACACCTCAAGGAGTAAATATTATTAGAGTCAAATGGAAGGGGCAAAATATTTGACTTAGGGTAAACATTTACCCCTACAATCCAAACAGACCCAAGAAACGGAAGGACGGGGGAAAATTGAATAATAAATAACAAATCAATCAAAGATAACGTGTAGAAAAAAAAAAGCACACTTGCTTAATCGATGCACAGGTTCATAAAAAGAGTAACATACTTAAAAATGGTTCATGAACCAAGGGGAAGGAGCTATAAAATATAAAATTTTACCCCCAACTCAACTGAAAGTAGAAGAAACTACAGGGAAGGAGAAAAGAGAGAATTTTACCGAGGGCAGATCCTCCATGCGGAAAGAGGAGCGAGTGAGTGCCTCGCTAAGGCCGCCGTGGTGCTCCAACCTCCTCAGCTTGGCCGCCACCTCGTCCTCCATGTGCCGCCCGCTGCTGCAGTAAACAGGGACGGACCCAGTACAGGAGATGGGTGAACACAGGTGGAGATGGGTGAACACAGGTAATATCCCACAGATTTTGGAAAAATAAAAAATAAGAAATGAAACTACTAGCTAAATATTTGTCCGAATCCGAATACAAATAGCATAGGATTTGGGGTGTTCGACTTTGCTCGAGATGTAGGTTGAGAGAAGGAATCGGACATGCCTGATGGATGCTCGTCACCGGCGAAACGACGGCAGAGGGCGGCGCCGCCGCCCGCCGCGGTGGTAGAGGAAGGCTGTCAGGCGGTGCAGGCGGCGGATGCGGCGACCTTCAGCCGATTAATGTCGGCGGCGGTGGACGGTGGCGGCGCCGCCGGAGCCGGGGGTGGTGGGGAGCTGCGGGGCGAGGGACTTCTTGTGCGGCGGCGGGAGTCCGTGACTCGAGACAGGATGAGTCGGGGGAACGAGATCCCCTGAATTTGCTCTCGGCAACAGCTCGTATACCTCAGTTCGCACGTATGGGGGCCCAAGAACACGGCCCATCTAGAGTAGGAGGTGGAAACGCTGCAGGCCGGCAGCGATTTGGCGCGGACACACCGTTTTGGCGCGGACGCTGCTTCTTTTGGCGCGTTTCCATCGCCAGAGCCTGGAGGCGGAGGACCGAGGCGGCGATCTGCTCGTGCTACTGCCGTTGATCCGATAACCTGGTGGAGTATTCTGCACTATATATATATATATATAGATCTCCATAGTACTAAGATTAGACTTTTCAGTTTTCTAATCTAATCAATGTTGTCATCCCTAGATGCGTTGAAATGGATTGAAGGTACTTCTTTCGCTGGATTGAAGGTACTTCTTTCGCTGCGTACAAACAAATCCTGCATGTTTCAGATGGCCGAAAATAGGTATGTAATCATGATTCTTTATTTGCTCCTCTCAAGTACAGAGTCTCCAATTTAGTTGATAGTTTAACATCATTTTTTTTTGCTACTGTAGGGAGAGTTGATTTCTGGTTCGTTACCTCAAGTTGGCATGGAGTTCAATACCATACAAGATGCCTGGATGTTTTGGGTTGCCTTTGGAGGTCAAAAAGGCTTTGAGGTTAGAAGAAAGTATGCAAACAAAAGAGAATCTGATGGAAAAGTTAGTTCTTGTAGATATGTTTGTGCAAATGAAGGCCATAGAGTGCCAGATAAAAGGGATCATCTCACAAAGCGTCCAAGAGCTGAAACTAGAACTGATTGTCCAGTCCGCATAGGTCTTATACTGGACCGGGAGAAGGGAAATTATAAAGTGACTGATCTGATTTTGGAACACAATCATAGCCTTCACCTGCCACAAACCTCACACTTGATGGCGTCCCAAAGGAAAATTTCAGGGTTACAAGGTTTTGAAATTGAGATGGCTGACGATGCAGGAATTAGGCCCAAAGCTGCACATGAGTTGGCTTGCATCCAAGTTGGTGGCTCAGCTAATCTCAGCTACACTCTTCAAGACCAGAAAAACTATTTGCGGGGCAAGCGACAACGGGAGATGGCATATGGTCAAGCAGGAAGCATGCTTATGTATTTTCAGGAAAAAATTGCTAAGAACCCATCATTTCAATATGCATTGCAGATGGATCGGGAAGAACAGATTGCTAACATATTCTGGGCTGATGCTAAAATGCTCACTGACTATGCATATTTTGGTGATGTTGTCAGTTTTGATACTACTTTCGGTACAAACAAGGAGAGTTGGCCTTTTGGCATATTTGTTGGGTTCAATCAATTTAGAGAAACAGTGGTGTTTGGTGCTTGTCTCATGTATGATGAGACATTTGAATCCTTCAAGTGGCTATTCGAGACCTTCTTGAGAGCCCATAATGGCAAGCAACCCAAAACAATATATACCGATCAAGATTATGCAATGGGAAAAGGAATTAAGGCAGTCTTTTTAGAATCATGGCATGGTCTGTGCACTTTTCACATTATGCAGAATGCTGTCAAGCATATACTTGAACTAGCTGATGAAGAATCAGATGTTTCTCCCAAAGAAGAAGTAGAAGACAACAATAAAGAACCAAGTATTCTCTCAGATTTCAGTGCTTGATGTCATTGCTGAATTCTAGTAGTATTGGTTCCAAATAGGAAGAATGTATTTTGCCTTCTGTAAAATAGATTATTTTGGAGTAGCTTTTGCATCTGTGGCTGAAGTATAAAATAGAGCGAAAATTGTGAGTCCGTATGACCTGCAATAAGGTCATATAAACCTAGTGGATGCCAAAGAATAGCAGAACAATTTGTGCATCTCTTAATTTGCAAGACTCGGCAGTACTTTTTATTCAATTCCATGATAATTTACAACAAAATAAAAATCTATAAAACTGCATGTCTTCTATGCTTTCGATGCAGCCACAAGTTACAAAGATTGCAACCTCCTGCACAAATTCCACTATACAGGCATGATATTCATCGCACTGGCCTGTACTAGCCCAGTACTGACCAAGCAAGTAGTCGGGCTTCAGCTTGAGGTTAAGCTAGTTGACCTCCTGGATAGCACCCGTGCTCCTGGACAGCTCCTCGACGAGGTGGAAACGCTGCAGGCCGGCATCGTCCAGGACGACAACGGCGCTCGGCAAGGGACGGCGATGGGGAGACGCTCGGCCTGTGAACGACGACGACGCAGGCCGCAACGAAGGGATGGTGACGGCGCCGCTTTGAGCGAGGGGATGCGACGGCGCAGCTCTGGGAGACGGGATGGCGACGGCGCGTCTCTCCTCGACGCGACGGCGGCGGTGGGGTTGAGCTGACGACGGCGGCGGCGATTTGGGGGAGCTCTCGGCAGGGGCTGCCCGCTGCCTTCTCCCCTTGTTAGCAGGCCGTGTTATTGGGCCCTAACATATGCGAAGGAGGAGGCAGATTGCGCTTGCTCAGCTTCTCCTTTGGATGCCAGCCGACGGCCGTGATGACCGACTGCCGAGAGCTGTCGCCAAGAGCAAATTCAGGGGATCTCGTTCCGAGTCGGGGCGGTGCGGGGGGCTCCTATATGTTTCCAACCCATTAGACCCATTTACTACTTCATCTTCTTCCTCACTGTTCTTCTTCCCCGCGACCTCCACCCTCGCCGCTTCCTCCACCACCCCAGGCCGGCGGCTGCCTCGCCGCCGCGCTGCCGCCCACCGACCACCGCCGCCCTTCCTAACCCGGTTGCTTGTCGTGCCCCCGCCGCCGGTCCCTGGCCCACCGGCCATCCAGCCCTGCCCGGCCAGCGGCGCTACCGCGCCTCCTGGCCTCCGCCGCCGGCCGAGCCGCCACCGCCGCCGGCCGAGCCGCCACCGCCGCCGGCCCTCCGCGCCGCCCCCGCACCCTTCTCTTCTAAGGCCGGCGGCCATTGAAGCCCCGCCCCCAGAAACCCGAACCCCCGAACCCAAACCCTAAGCTCCGCCACCTCCACCACCGCCCCGGCCGCCGGCGACCTCGCCGCTGGCCGTTCCCCCCACCGTCCGCCCGTTCCTGATCTCCCATCCCACAACCCCGAACCCTAACCCGCCGCCGCCTCGACCACAACCCCGGCCGGCGGCGACCTCGCCGCCGGCCGCTCCCCCCACCACCCACCCTCGTCGTCCTCCCGCGTGAGCGCGCGCTCGGCGGCGCGAATGGGAAGCGGCAACTGGAGGAGGTGAGAGGAAGAAGAAGCTCATCCGACGGTTGCTACCACACGCACAAATCTTGGAATATTTATAGATAACTTCGTTTCTAGCTTCCGGAAGATGTATAGGATTCCCGGGCGGTGCGGGTCCCTTTTTTTAAGTAAATAAAGGGTTCGTTATTTGTACGGAATCAAACGTTGGTTTATTGAGGCCCAGTTAGTTGTTAAAGGCCCTTCTTCAAGCAATCAGGCCTTAAAAGCCCGCATGGTCATGGAGTCCGGTTCCTCTCTGACGCTCGCTATATCATCTGCTCGCGTTCTCCCTTGTTGCGTTTCAGTCCCGGACTCCGGTAAATATCTGTCATCTGACAGAAGGATTTGTGCCGTGCAGTTCCGTAATTCTCTCCACTACAAACCGATCGACGTCGCAGCATATACTCGGCGAACAGATGGACGAAGCCGAGTACCAACAGCTGCCGGCGGCGAAGAGGGAATCCGGTCACGCCCCTACTAGAAAGAAGGAGGACGACTGCCCTGTTATGGTGCTCCTGGGGCTCCTCATGATCTGCAGCACAAGCGCGCTCGTGTACGGGCTGTGGGCGGGGTTTGACAGCACCCCGCCCCCTCGGCTGTTCGTCCGGCTCGTCGAGGTCAAGGGGCTGGGGCTCGGCGTCGACGACCGGTGCGCGCCGTCGGTGTTCGAGCTGGCTGTGGACGTCGACAGGATCCCCGAGGAGGCCTTCCACCGAGGGCCCATCGACGTCGGGGGCGGGGGCGCGATGCTGCGGGTGTCGTACCGCGGCGTGATCCTAGCGTGGGGCGGCGTGCCGCTGTTCACCATCGACGTCAGGCGGCTGGGGCGGAGCGCGGAGGCCGTGGCGACCGTGGTGGCCAAGGCGGAGGGATCCGTGGTGCGGCGGGAGATGCGGAACATGATACGCGCCGAGCTGCAGGCTTTCGGGAGGGCAGAGTTCGACGTCGACGCGGAGCTTCGGAGTTTGGGCGGCCGCCTCCACTGCAAGACCTACTTGTTCCAAGTAGACCTGAGCATTTTGAGCCCGGCCCGGGCCCGGCCAGCGCCAGGCCCGTCCACGGACCTTACTGGACGGGCGTGGGCAGAGATCTTGAAGCCCGCGAAAAAAAATCTAGGTCCGAACCCGCCCCGAAATACTGTTTTTAGCTGTTTTACACTATAAAAAGCGCGGGCAGCCCGCCCAAGCCCGGGCCCGGGCCCGAGCCCTGCCCGAAAATTGAGGCCCGACAAGTCCCATGGGACGGTCATGGGCAGGATTTTCTCAGCCCGAAAAACCCGGGTTTTTTTCGGTCCGGCCCGAACCCGACCCTGCCCGTGAAATGCTCAGATCTAGTTCCAAGGACAGGCAACGGAGGCACTGCCTCCATGTTGGGTTGAGAAAAGGTCGAACTACAGTTAAGAACTTCTACGCAACGTATTGTTAAGGATTTCATATCCAAATTGTTGTTCGTTTTAACTTTTTAGGTACATAGTTTTTACTTACGGAACTGCTAGCGTCTGGATGTTCGTTCCGGCCGCTAGCATTAGACGCCTCCGCGGTCGTTGAATTCGAAGCAACTCAGCCGTCAACCGTTGGATCGAAGTCCAGCGACCCCATGTTGCGAACTATGTTGCGTGTAACATCCAACATCAGGGGCTCTCCTCCCCTCCTCCCCCGACACAATACCCAAGCGACCCATGTTGCGACCCGTGTTGCGTGCAACATCCAACAAGGAGCTCTCCTCCACTGGTGGAAAAACAGCCTTCCGTCCCGGGTGGGAAAGACTTTAAGTCTCTAAAGCCCACCCGGGACGAAAAGAGAGAGACAAAAGGCCCCCCTTTGTCACCGGGTGGGCAACCGGGAATAAATGGGGGCCTTTATTCCCGGGTGGTAGCCCCGCCCGGGACAAAAGGGGAAGGCACACCAGCGCCTGTGCGCCACCTCTTTAGTCCTGGGTGGTAGCCCCGCCCGGGACAAAAGGGGAGGGCACACCAGCGCCACCCCTTTAGTCCCGGGTTGTATTACCACCCGGGACTAAAGACCCCGCTGTGAATTTTTTTTATTTCAATTCCAATTGTTCTAATAATGTTATACGTATATATTCTCACGTATATAGGTGTAATTTACGTCTACGTATAAATATTTGCACTAATTATACGTGTCTACTGTACGTACTATATGAAGAGAATAAACTTATAAATAAATATATACACACATTATATTACATCGAAAGCATAGATAGTATTTTCTGAAAGTAGTATATATATACATCAAAATACCGTTTCATTCTAATTCTAGTCTAAAGTTCCACCGGAGGTGCTAATTAAACTATATGAATTGGATGACCGTCATAGTGATTTCTGCCTTGTGGATTAATCACTTGGTCCATGATGAATCCGCAGAGACTTTCTTGAATCGGCAAGAGTCGGTCCTTCTCAATGATTGCGTCCCTAATCATATTGTTCTGTAATGTGTAAATAAGTTAATATATTACACACAAGAATTAAATATATAAGCGGTTAGAAAAAAATGTATTATTAATTGGTTTAAAATAATACTTACAGTATAATCTGACGGGTCTGCCTCGCAGAAATTGTGGATGAACTCACACACATAGTATGCACATAAATGTGTCCCTGGTTCCTGTCTCATACACTAAATTGAAGAAGATAATTATGAAAAATTAGTGTTATACATTTTTAATTTGCCCAAGTTGAAGTTGTTATTTGGTTTACGTACCGGAAAATTTGTAGAGATGTTTATTCTAGGTCTCCATGTTCCAGGGTTGACAGCCTTTAATTTTTCCCAAGCTCTGGCAGAAAATAATGAAAGTTAGAGCTAGATAGTGTTAGTAAAAGCACACTATTGCATAAAAGGGGACATATGGATAGAATTATTACTCTTGAAACATATCTTGAAGGTCCAAGTATTTGTTCGGATTTCTTCTCAACGAATCAAAGACAAGGATGTTGCTTTTGTTGACATCAATTATGAGAAGAATCCAGTGGAAACTGTATATACATGGAAGCTCAAAAGATTAGAACTAAATAATGTTAACTAAGATAATTAGAAATGCGAACCCTTAGTAATTAAGATGGTAATCACACTTACTCGAAGTTGTAAGGTAGAAGTATCAAATCCTTGTAATGCAAATTACACAAGGTCCTTAGGATTGTTTTGAATGTTGTTTCTGGTTGGAGATTTACTTGATCTTGATTAACTAAAGATGGGTCCATGAAACCTATTCGTTGGTAACCATTCTTCCGCATGTTATGCATTTCCAGGCTACAGAAAATGAAAGACAAAGTTAATAATTAGAGTATGCATTAATTTGTTAATTAGGGTATGTATTGCACCGTCACTTACAAGCACCAGGCTATGACAAGATCGGTATTCAAGGAGTCAAGATGGTAAATTTCATAAATATCCTTGAATCGCAGCCAGATCAACTTCTCACCTTCACCAGCAAAATCTCCCGGTTTAACAAGCATGCCAATCATCTTCAGGCCCGCCTTAGACGTCTTCATGTAGAAGTCATGCAATCTGCGCATCTGAGTAGGGAGTTTCTTCACCAACTCAGGCCTGACAAAAGATTTCCCATGCTCGTAGTGCCATCTAGGTACGAAGCTTTTGTCCCGAGGAGGTGATTCGTGGCCGAGAACATATTGTAGTGGGAGCCCTGTTGCTTCTTGCATTTGAATGACATTTGCTAGTTGTTCTGTGTCCATAAGTGCAAGAGCTCGTTCAGTTGCAGTGAGGCCAGAGGCGACGTAAGTCTGTACTCCCGACGTCGACGCTTGTGTTGCCCTCTTCGTTGAAGGCTCTTTCACCGACGTCGACGTTTGTGTTGCCTTCTTCGTTGAAGTCTCTTTCGTCGACGTCGTCGCTTGTGTTGCCTTCTTCTTCTTCCTATAATCTTGTGGCATCGTCGACCCCAGTACTTGGTCGATGTAACTATTTGGTGACCCTCCTTGTCTCTTCTTCTTTAGGGACTTCTTCAAGGAGCGGTCATAATCACTTAGTAGGGGTTTTATTATTTTCTTTTCTGCTTCCTTCTTCTCTATGAAAGCTTTGAGTTTCTGCGGATGATCTTTATTCCTTTCTGCTTCCTTTTCTGCGAGCAGTGCCTGTTTAGCAGCCTCTTTATTCCCTTTAATCCACGCCTTGAGTTGCTTAGCACACTCCGCCTCATTTTCTGATGCTGTCATGTCATATGGTAGCTTCCTTTTAACAGGCAGCTTTTTCCCTTTTTTCCTCGGGGGATCCGGATTTGGCACGGGCATAGACGCGGTAGATTTTGATCGGGACCGCCTCTTGGCAGGCTTTGGTGAAGGCTGCTTTGGTGGTGATTGCTGACAATGGAGGTCATTGTCATCGCTCGCGGCAGGAGAATTCCCCCGTTGTGGAGACGGTGAGCTCCAATCATTCGGCGACGACCGTCCCGGTGACGGCCCGGGAGATGGTGGCTGCTGCTCGGCAACACTCGGAGGGATCGTTGACGGCCCAGGAGATAGTGACTGCTGCTCGGCAACACTCGGAGGGATCGGTGGCGGCATGTTAGGTATTATGATGTAACGTTTGGGCCACAATATGATACTGTGAAGCGCATCGTGGAGTGTCCTTTCCCCGTCACCTCCTTCGAAGTCTAGCTCTATGTCGTTAAACTTTGGGTCAGTAATCTCCTCCAAACCAACTGAGGCATAGCCAGTTGGAATCTGCATGCCGTGGCTTGTACGTCCTGGGAGATGTGCTAAAGCCATTCTGTACGCCACCTATATATATGTAGAGAAATGATGAAGTTATTAAATGCCTGAGACATGCATCAATGGTTGAGATAATTGCATGTATAATCAGGTTTATATATACCTTCATTGTGATGTTGCCGATCGGCTTGTGCAGCTCACATGCGGTGCGCTGACAGAGTTCATCCACAGGGTACCGTTCGTTGTCCTCTACTTAAACTTCTTCTTGGTTTGCCGCCCTTTGTTCTTCGGGGGCCTCTGTGGAAGCACAGCTGCTTTTGCAAGCGGAAGGGCTGATGACGGGATCCACCGGTGCTTGGGGCAGTGCTCCGGCAGGGGTGATCTGAGCTACCGCGGCGGCCACTCGTCGTTCAATCTCTGCATTCATACGTTCTTCTTGTTCTTTAAGTCTCTGCTCCATTATTTCACGCCACCGCCCCTTTTCACGCTTCCTTCTTCTTTTGCGGCCTTTGTAGGTGTCGGCGCTTCCCTTGAAAGCAAACTTCCACGGGACTACCCCGTAGCCCCTGCAACGTCCTGAGTGTTCCGGATTCCCGAGCGCCAAAGTGAGCTCATCCATGTCTCTGTCAGGAACCAATCTTCCCGCTTTGATGTCTTCATTCTTTTTTATTATCTCATGTGCCACCTCCCGTAACGTGGGTGGGAATTCGAGGGAACCATCACCAGGGTTCAATCTTCCACCGCGGGCATAATACCAATTCTTCGATCGTTCTTCCCAGTCAAAGACCGCTGGTACGATACCTTTGTTGAGGAGGTCTTCTTCAATCTTCCGCCACTTGGCTGCTGCAACCGCGTAACCACCTCGACCAAGACGATGGTTGTAATCCGTCTTCTTACTGGTACTTTTCTGAGCTCGTGCGCTCTTGTTGGCGAATTCTTTAGTATTCTTGTAATCCACAAAGGACTGCCAGTGATCCTTTAGCTTGGGATAATCATCAAAATTTGGAGTTTGATTCTTCTTGATATAATCTCTGTGCAGCTGCTTCTTGAAACTCTGTAATTGAGTTGCCATCTTCGTGAGAGTCCACTGCTTCACAAGGTTTGCATTCACGCCCGGTGGAAGTGTGAAGTGTTTTAGGATATCATTCCATAACATATTCTTAACTGAATCCGGAACCACCCATGGATTATCTTCTTTTCCCTTCCATTCTCTATATGATATGGGCACGTTGTCCCTCACAATAGCACCGCATTGGGACACAAACTTGTCCCTGACCTTTGGTTCCCATGGCTGGCCAAGCTCGTTGACTTCAGTGATATGAAACTTCACGTCATGATCGACGATTACTTTTGTACGACCTCTCTTAGTCTTTTTGCTTGTCGAGGTTGAAGCCTACAAGTTGCGGATTTGTTATTCACGCGGGGTTCCAGAATGATATATATACCTCGTTGTTAATGCATTTATAGATTTGTTAATGCATGATATATATACCTCGTTGGAACCTTCTGGATTAACTATGATAAGGTCTTCATTATTGTCCTCGGCGCAGGTGTCGAATTTCTGAATACATAAATGATTTTCTGAGCACATAAATGATTTTCTGAATACATAAATAATTTTCTGAATACATAAATGATTTTTTGAGCATATAAATGAATTTCTGAGCACATAAATGAATTTCTGAAGACATAAATGAATTTCTGAGCACATAAATGATTTTCTGAGCACATAAATGAATTTCTGAATACATAAATGAATTTCTGAGCACATAAATGATTTTCTGAATACATAAATGAATTTCTGAATACATAAATGATTTTCTGAATACATAAATGATTTTCTCAGCACATAAATGAATTTCTGAGCACATAAATGAATATCTGAATACATAAATGAATTTCTGAGCACATAAATGATTTTCTGAGCATATAAATAAATTTCTGAATACATAAATGAATTTCTAAGCACATAAATGATTTTTTGAATACATAAATGAATTTCTAAATACATAAATGATTTTCTGGGCACATATATGATTTTCTGAATACATAAATGAATTTCTGGATACATAAGTGATTTTCTGAGCACATAAATGAATTTCTGAATACATAAATGATTTTCTGAGCACATAAATGAATTTATGAATACATAAATAAATTTCTGAGCACATAAATGAATTTCTGAATACATAAATGAATTTCTGAGCACATAAATGATTTTCTGAGCACATAAATGAATTTCTGAATACATAAATGAATTTCTGAGCACATAAATAATTTTCTGAATACATAAATGAATTTCTGAATACATAAATGATTTTCTGGGCACATATATGATTTTCTGAATACATAAATGAATTTCTGGATACATAAATGATTTTCTGAGCACATAAATGAATTTCTGAATACATAAATGATTTCTAAGTGTCGGGCGAGAGTCGAGCGAAACTACCTAAGTGTCGGGCGGGAGTCGAGCGAGTCGGGCGGGAGTCGAGGGAGACTACCTAAGTGTCGGGCGGGAGTCGAGCGAGTCGGGCGAGAAAACCTAAGTGTCGGGTGGGGTCGAGCTAGTCGGGCGGGAGTCGAGCGAGAAAACCTAAGTGTCGGGCGGGGTCGACCTAGTCGGGCGGGAGTCGAGCGAGTCGGGCGAGAAAACCTTAGTGTCGGGCGGGGTCGAGCTAGTCGGGCGGGAGTCGAGCGAGTCGGGCGGGAGTCGAACGAGAAAACCTAAGTGTCGGGGTCGAGCGAGTCGGGAAAGAATCGAGCGTGTCGAGCGATACTACCTAATTGTCGGGCGAGCGATACATATTTCATCTCTAAATACATTTCATCTAAAAACACTAATTAAATTCAAATCTAAATCTCTAAATTCAAATCTAAATCTCTAAATTCAATTCTAAAATCTCTAAATTCAAATCTAAAATCTAAATTCAATTCTAAATCTCCAATTCTAATATAAATTCATAAATAAATTAATTGAAAACATAAAAAAAAATTGCTGACATCAGCCATCAGGGGCTGACGTCAGCAGAGTCCTCACCGGCCGGGAGCGACGGCGGCCTCAGGGGGCGACGTCGGCGGCCGGGAGCGGCGGCGGGCGGCGGCCTGGCGCGGCGGAGACGGCGGCCGGGCGTGGGGGTCGGCGCGGAGACGGCACCCGTGCGCGGCTGAGCGGGGTCGACGGGCGGAGCGGGGGCGACGGCGGCCGGAGCGGCGGCGACGGCCGGGCGCGGCGGAGACGTGGACGGGCGTGGGGACGACGGCCGGGCACGGGCGGGGTCGACGGGCGGCGTGCGGACGACGGAGATCCACGCGGCGGCCGGTAGCTCCGGCGGCGGAGGGCGCGGGGACGTGTCGACGGCCGAGCGCGGGCAGGGACGGTGGGGTGCGACGGGGTCGACGACGGCGAGGTGCGACGACGTCCTACGGAGATTAGCAGGGGGACGACGATGGCCGGCAGAGAACAACAGGGGGACGACGCCGGCGGAAGTGGTGACGAAGTGGAGGAGTTGGGGAAGAAAAGGGGTGGATCCGTGGGATATATATCCCCCCTCTTTAGTCCCGGGACTAAAGAGCCTTTAGTCCCGGGTGGAGATACGACCTGAGACTAAAGGCCCCCCTTTTGTCTCGGGTCGTATCTCCACCCGGGACTAAAGGCCCCTTCTGCGCGGGAGGGGGCACAAGGGCAAAATTTCAGCCTTTTGTCCCGGATGGTGTTACCACCCGAGACTAAAGGCCCCCCTTTAGTCTAGGGTCGTAACACCGCCCGGGACTAAAGTGTAATTTTCGGCGGGAACTGTTTTTCCCCTCCCATTTCTTTTCTCATTTTCACATTCTATCTCTTTGAAATCAAAAAAAATATAGTAACTTTCACTATTTTTTTCATGCAACATTATATTGAGTTAAAATATAATAAACTGTACTTTGCTATGCAAAATTATATTTTAGAGTTGTAAACATTCACTTTCAATTTTCATTTGCAACATTGATGTGTATTCCCACTAAAATTCAATTAAACCGAAAAAATAGTAAATTAATTCAGAAAAATCTCAAACTTGGTGGGTCAATCTCACATGACATATTCAAGCTTCATAAAAGTTTTGAGACCGATACAACACTGCAAAGTGCATGGACTTCAGAATCGTTAAGACATAAGCGGTATAGACATGGTTCGATGAAAGGTTCCATATAGTTTTGTGAAGCACGTGTACTCCATCTATGTTGAAATGGTCTGAAATTTTTTTGGTTGTCATTTACAATCAAAATATTAGCTCACGCAAGATTTTATATTTTTCTAATGACTAAATGTATTTTAGGTTTTTTCTTCGTGCTAAAGGAGCGGGAATATTGTGAATTACACATCAATAACTCAAGAATTATGATTCGACTTCCAGATAAATTAGACTCCTAAGGCACAAGAGAACTTGTGGTCAAGTTTGGCACCATTCCGGATCGTTTCAGGGGTGCTCTCAGCTCAACTTTTAATTTCTAGGTGATGTCGCACGGAAATTCAATTAAACCGAAAAATAGTAAATTAATTCAGAAAAATCTCAAACTTGGTGGGTCAATCTGACATGACATATTCAAGCTTCATAAAAATTTTGAGACCGATACAACACTGCAAAGTGCATGGGCTTCAGAATCGTTAAGACATAAGTGGTATAGACATGGTTCGATGAAAGGTTCCATATAGTTTTGTGAAGCACGTGTACTCCATCTATGTTGAAATGGTCTGAAATTTTTTTAGTTGTCATTTACACTCAAAATATTAGCTCACGCAAGATCTTAGATTTTTCTGATGACTAAATGTATTTTAGGTTTTTTCATCGTGCTAAAGGAGCGAGAATATTGTGAATTACACATCAATAACTCAAGAATTATGATTCGGCTTCCAGATAAATTAGACTCCTAAGACACAAGAGAACTTGTGACCAAGTTTGGCACCATTCCGGATCGTTTCAGGGGTGCTCTCAGCTCTACTTTTAATTTTTAGGTGATGTCGCACGGAAATTCAATTAAACAGAAAGAAATACTAAACTAATTTAGAAAAATCTCAAACTTGGTGGGTCAATCTCACATGACATATTCAAGCATCATAAAAATTCTGAGACCGATACAACACTGCAAAGTCCATGGACTTCAGAATCGTTAACTTGTTGGAGACCAATAAAAGAGTTGATCACATTAGCATTACACAATTGATTTGATCAATAATCATTACATTACGACATTAATCTCAAGCACGTAAGTACGGTGTCTCTTCACGTCCAAGCAATATGCTTGGGTCAACTTCGACAGCGAACGGAGGCATGCCATCAAACTGATCATAATCATCGGATTGATCTGTTTTATCCTCGACTCCCACGATTACTCTTTTACCTGAAAGAACTATGTGACGCTTTGCCTCTTGTGGTCCTGCTTCTTGGGGATTTTTATTCTTCGGTATGCTAGTCATATCCTTGACATAGAAAACCTGATGCACATCTTTGGCAAGCACGAATGGATCATCTTTGAACCCAATCCTGGTAAGGTCCACTATTGTCATTCCATATTCATCTTTCTTTACGCCATTCAGGTTTACCCATTGGCAAAAAACAGAGGGACGTTCATCGCTCCGTACTCAAGCTCCCATATCTCTTCTATGATACCATAATAGCAGGTCTTGCCCCCATCTTTTCCCATGATGTCCATACGGACACCACTATTTTGGTTTGTGCTTTTGCGATCTTGAGCTCTCGTGTAAAAATTGTAATCATTCATATCGTAAGCTTGAAATCTTGTAATTGTGCTACAAGGTCCCCTAACTAACAAAGCTAGTTGTGGATGAATCGTTGAGTTTCCGATGAGTTGTTCACTCAACCATGAGGGAAATGTTTCCAAGTTACGGCGTGCAATCCAGACTGGGGATTTGGTTGGATTTTGAGAAGCAATAATCTGCTCGTGTTCTGTCCTATACGGAATCACCAGTGATGATTGTTGCAGGACTATTAGGTGTGCTTTATGGAACAAATCAGTATTATTGCTCAAACTTGATTTCCTTCTGATGGTACCCTTTCCCTGTAGCCTCCCCTCGTGTCGTGATACTGGAAGCCCAATCAAGTCAATTGTGTCGACAAAATCAACACAAAACTCAATGACCTCCTCAGTTCCATATCCCTTAGCAATGCTTCCTTCCGGACGGGCATGGTTAAGAACATATTTCTTGAGGATCGACATGAACCTCTCAAAAGGCCACATGTTGTGAAGGTATACTGGACCGAGAATAGTAATTTCTTTCACAAGGTGTACCAGGAGGTGCGTCATAACATCGAGGAAGGAAGGTGGAAATGCCAACTCAAAGCCGACAAGACATTGAACTGCATCATTCTGTAGCTTTCCTAGCTTGGCTGGATCGATTGCCTTCTGTGAAATTGCATTGAGAAATGCACAAAGCTTTACGACCAGTAATCGTACATTCTCTGATAGAACACCCCTCAACGCAACTGGAAGCAACTGTGTCATCAACATGTGACAGTCGTGGGCCTTTAGATTTGTGAACTTCTTCTCTTTGATATTTATGACCCCCTTCAAATTCGACGAGTAGCCAGACGGAACCTTAATACTGTTCAGGCAATCAAACACGCTTTCCTTCTCTTTCTTGGTGAGAGTGTAACTAGCAGGACCAAAGTAATCAACATCATCATCATCCTCTTCCGGATCAGTTTCATGATCACCCTCCCGCGAAACTTTGGGAATCTTATGAAATTCTTTCAGGTCCTCTCGTGCTTCGTTGGTATCCTTTGGGTTACCGTAAC
Organism: Cenchrus fungigraminus; assembly: GCA_036936925.1. NCBI lineage: Eukaryota > Viridiplantae > Streptophyta > Magnoliopsida > Poales > Poaceae > Cenchrus > Cenchrus fungigraminus. The sequence goes on along the minus strand of CM072779.1, from coordinate 37,205,002 downwards.
AACTCATGAAGCCTAGCACATTCACGCAAAGATTCGTAAGGTGCATCACGTCAATTGCGTGTCGGACCTCAAGGCTACGCCAATAAGGTAGCTCACAGGTTCACTACCGGCACCCTTTCCAAAGACTACCCTTAGATCATTTACCATCTCAAATACGGCATCTCCATTAAAATAGGGTGCCTTCGTACGATGGTCAGCCTTCCCTTTCCAATGCATCCCTTTCTTCCGTAAAGGGTGATTAGTTGGAAGGAAACAACGGTGACCATTATACACGACCTTCTTACAGTTTTTGAGATGAATACCTTGTGTTCTATGTAAACAGTGCGTGCATGCCCGATATCCCTTGTTTGTCTACCCAGAAAGGTTACTTAGGGCAGGCCAATCGTTGATGAATACCTTGTGTTCTATGTAAACAGTGCGTGCGTGCATGCTCGTAGATTGAAGTTCTCTTTCCTATCCTCATCCCACACACGTACGCCCTCTTCGCGCCATAGCAGTAATAGTTCATCGACCAACGGTCTTAGGTACACATCAATGTCATTGCCGGGTTTTTTTGGACCTTGGATGAGAACCGGCATCATAATGAACTTTCGCTTCATGCACATCCAACCAGGAAGGTTGAACATACATAGGGTCACAGGCCAAGTGCTATGACCACTGCTAAACTCCCCGAATGGATTGAAACCATCCGTACTTAAACCAAACCTTATGTTCCTTTCCCCGTCCTCAGAAAATGTCTTGAATTCTCTATCAATCTTTCTCCACTGAGACCCATCAGCCGGATGTCTCAGCAGGTTGTCTTGCTTACGTTCCTCGGCGTGCCATCTCATCAACTCAGCATGTGCTTTGTTCCGGAACAAACGCTTCAAACGTGGTATTATAGGAAAAGACCACATAACCTTCGCCGGAACTTTCTTCGTCTTGTCACGGTGCCCCTGGAGATCACCAGCATCTTCATCTCACCGAATCTTATAACGTAGCGCTTTGCACACAGGACAAGCATCCAAATTCTCGTAATCCTTACCCCGATATAGGATGCAATCATTAGGGCATGCATGGAACTTCTGTACCTCCAACCCAAGAGGGCACATTGTCTGTTTTGCTTCATATGTGGTGGACGGTAATTCATTGTTCTCCAGAAGCTTGTCCTTCACAATTTTTAGCATCCCTTCAAATGCCTTATCAGACACACCATGTTTTGCCTTCCATTGCAGCACTTCTAGTGTAGTACCAAGCTTTTTGTGACCTGGCTTGCAATCTGGGTATAACGGTTTTCTGTGATCTTCGATCATACGTTGGAACTTTGCCTTTTCTTTTTCGTTTTCACAGTCCCTTTGTGCATCCTGTAGAACCTGGCCGAGATCATCAGCAGGCCCGTCAGCATGTGCTGGTAACTCTTCTTCGTCAGCATCTTCCATTAAAGTATCTGCAAAAGCTTGACCTGCGGCCCAGTCCGGAATACCCTCCTCCTCTTCTTCGTCGTCTTCCATCACAACCCCTCTTTCACCGTGCTTGGTCCAAACCACATAGTTCGGCATGAATCCGTATTTCAACAAGTGGAGGTGAAGTGTGCCCGGGTCATGGTAGTCTCTTTCGTTTCTGCAATCGGAGCATGAACAACACATGAACCCACTCGCATCCTTGTTTTTTTCGCCACTTCGAGAAAACCATGCATGCCGGTAATGTACTCCGCTGACCGTCTGTCGGTGTTGTACATCCATTGCCGGTTCATCTGCATCATATTAAGAGAAAAATATCCATCTTAATTCTACAACACTATGCCTAGGTATCCTTTTCTAATAACTAAATTAATAAATTCTATTTTCTATAATAATAAATAAAGCTAGCTAAAAGTAAAATTTTTATGAAAACAAAAAAATCTTAGTACAAATGAACGATAGAAGATTATCATAACAAATGATAACTACTTATTACTAAATCTAAAGTATACTAAAAACCTCATCTCTTAGCTCTTAATTCAAAATTTCTATTTTCTCCTTCTCTAAATCATAAAACGAAATTTAAACACAACAAATGAATGGAGGATGAAGAATAATACCTTAGCAACACCTTGGAGGTGAGAAAACTCCAAAAATTGATGAGAAAAAATTTGGGCAGCACCTCCCTAGGTTTGAGGCGCCATGGAGCTGAGAGGAGCTTGCTCTTTGACCTCTCGGTGAAAAATGGTCGGACAGGGAAGAAGAAGGGTGCGTGTTGACGATTTTGTATAGGGGAGGCCTTTTGTCCCGGTTGGTAAGACCAACCGGGACAAAAGGCCTCTGAAGGCCGGCCCCGCCAACCCTTTAGTCCCGGGTTGGTTTACCACGCGGGACTAAAGGCCGGCCCCAATCATTGCGCCCGTGGAGGGCTGGCCTTTAGTCCCGGGTTGGTTTACCAACCGAGATTAAAGGGTCGCCCCCCAATGACCCTGTTATTTTTTTAGTTTAATATATATTAAGGTCTCCAAAATTTGTGATAAAGGCTAATATTAAGGCTTAATCAATACTTTGGAGGTGTGTTCCCAAAAAAATACTTTGGAGGTGAGAACCCTAATATATAAGGTCACTGGCCTAACATCAATACTTAATCTTAACAAAAAATATAAAAAAGTTCATACATCAATACTTAATTAAGGTCTTACAAACATAAAAAGTTCATACATGAATACTTAAGGTACGATCTTAACAAAGATAGAGGGGTGCATCAATGCACGACACATATTTCATACTTCATTCTTCTTCCTTAGATAGTCCATATAGTTGAAGTCTCCGATCTTGAAGTCGAGAACTTCAGCGAAATATGCCAGAGAATGGATCAGTGCACTCTCTATCGCTTCATAATTACAGTCACAAGGACTTTCATAAATTTCAAACAGTGGTGGCGAGGAAAACTGATATGGCCTGAAAAATGAAAGATGAGCCTGATACTTCCAATTTCTTGTTTGTATAGCATTTGAATCTGTGTAAGAAAATCCCACAACATCCATCACTTACTCTAGAATTGCATGAAAGCTCATTGCCGCAAAGGTTTGACCAAACATATCCTACAGTTAAGAATAATGTTATTACGACGCATTAAAAATACTGAATAAGAAAATTAAAAAAAATTAAATGGTACTCCATACTATGTCATGTTCATTTAGCCGACAAAGTCTCTCTGCAGTCGTGGTGACACTTTCTCCTTCCTCGAGTGACTTTATTAGAAAATAAGAGTAATCTGGCACAAAATACCCATTAGCGTTTAGTTGTTGTAAGCATGCCTGCACGACGGTCCTTTCATAAGTCCTCTTAACCAGTGCAGGGGTACCCCACCCAACAATCGATACCATTTGGATGGGTTCTGAAGACAGCGAGGAGTGATTTTGTCCTCGAACGGCTATGTCAAACGAGATTTTTAATTGTATGCAATTATTTGGACCGACAATAGCGCACTGTGTAACAAGAGGGGTACCACCTAAATTTTTAACAACATGTGCGAGCCACTGCAAATGATTGAGAACCAGCATTGTATGAAAATAATATTATTATCTGTGTGTAGTACGTAAACATCAAATTTATACAACAAAAGAATATTACTATGTTGGGACGAGGTCCCTGGCTTCGATCACCAGTAGGTAACTCAATCACACCATGGGTGAAGTGTATGCCTGGATGACGAGCCAAAGGTGGCCGGTCATCAAAACTGATTCCACGACCGCCGCCATGGCGACCTCCACAGCGACCACCGCGACCAGAATAACTTGCCATAGTTATTCTGGACTACTCTGTAATATATATAAAACAATGGTTAAATAAGAGAATGCTTAAATCTATTCTATATAAAAACAAAATATATAAGACATATTTTCTCATTTTCTAATAACTAAACAGATAAGTGCAAGAGCTCGTTCAGGTGCATTGAGCCCGGAGGCGACGTAAGTCTGTACTATACCTTTTCTAATCACCCTGATCATTTAGGAAGTACAACCTCACCTCACCATCATATACACGCACCTCGCTCTCCCACTTACAGTACATCACCAAGCTACAGTCCTGCATCTCCTACCTAGCTACAGCCCAACATCACCGAGTCACGTATAGCCCCAGCTCGTCGGTGATGTTGGACTGTAGCTAGCTAGGATGTAAGGCTACTGGTACAGAACGTCTAACCGACTGTATATATGGAAAAAAGAAAAAAAAATAAGAGAATTCCTAAATGTATTCTAAATAAAAACAAGAAATACTTAACAAAGATGAATTAAATAGGTAGGTAGTATATTTTCATTTGGTAATGACCATTTTTTTAATAAACTAACTTCTAATAAATTAAGCTAAATGTAAAATTAAATGAATCTGTCATCTAAAAGTTAAAATCAATTATCTCTATAGCAAAAACTATAAAATTAGAGGATAAATCCCTATGCGAAACTATGCTTAAAAAATATGTGAAACTAAATACAATATTAGCTAAGTCTAAAACATCTGAAAACATCATCTCCTCCTACCACCTAAAAATCTAAATTCATATTTTCTCCATTTCTAACCATAAAAACGAAATTTAATCATAACAAATGAAGGAAGGATGAAGAAGCAAACCTTAGCAACACTTTGGAGAAGAGAAATCTTCACAAATTGATGACGAAAAAAATAGACATCACCTCCCTAGGAGAAGAACTAGCTAGCTCTTCACAAACTATCTCTTAAGCTCTCGGGTTAATGTGAGCTCGGGCAGAGGAAGAAGAAGGGAGGCAGGGATATATAGGCGCACCCTTTAGTCTCGGGTCGTAATACCACCCGGGACTAAAGTCTGGCACCAATAATTGCGGCTCAGAGCCGTTGGACGCCAGGCCTTTAGTCCCGGGTGGTATTACCACCAGAGACTAAAGGGGGGCGGCGCAAACAGCCTTCCGAGGCCACGTCACCCCAAAAGCATTTGTCCCGGTTCCAAAGTTGAACCGGGACAAATGCTTGGGAACAAAGGTCGTTTTTCCACCAGTGCTCCCTCCTCCCCCTCGACACAACACCCAACATCACATGTCTGAAACTTAACATCCGCAACATCGAATATTAATGTTTGCAACATCAAAAATATTTCTATCTAATTTTGAAAACATTCACATGGAACACTTGCAACGCGTCAAGAACACGGATGCAATATGTTTACAACAATTGCAACATGAACGACAAACAATTGCAACATGAAGACGACCAATTGCAACATGTAGCCATCAGATCAAAATACTGTAGCCGTCAGATCTAAGCACTGTAGCGAAAAAAAAAATCTCGTCGTGACATCGAGTCACCTGTCGCAACATCAAGTCATGTAGCGTGCAACATGGAGAAGAATTTCGCAACATTCAAAAACAATATTTGTGAGAGGCGTCCGGTATTTCACCGACGCGTCGGACGTTGTGTACTTAGCATTAGTGTTTTACTTATGTATCTAAGAGTGTATTATATCTTCAGATGTAAAACAAATAGTAATTTGAGTGGAGGGAGTACTTTGGTCGCAAAACCAAATCTGCGGGCCTGCGCTCCGCACGCGCGGTCCGACTGGGAGGCTTGCGCTCCCACGTGAGCGCCCCCCGTCCTCACACGTTTCTTTTTTTCCTTTTTTTCTTCATCCAACGTAATTTTTCTTCTGCATAAGTTATGTGCATAATTCGTCGGTACAGAAAAAATTATGCGTACAACTCGTCACTTACAGAAAAAAATTATGCCCACAACCCGTCGTAGAGAAAAAATTATACACACAAGTTATTCTTCAAACATTTGTGCATACAAGTTGTACGTATAAGTTATGCACGTCATCAAATTTATAATTTAAAATTATCTAACAAAAATTTATATTTCGCAGTTATATGTCGAAGTTGTGTGCATAAGTTTCAAAAATAAAAAGATAAAATTGATGTTTGAAAAAATTGGTGTATAAGCTATTTTTTCAAAAAAAAATTGTGCATACAAGTTGTATGCATAAGTTCTGCATTTGAGCTAGTGCCAAATTTGTGCTTAAAAATTATCTGATAAAATTTTATAGCTCAAAGTTATACATCAAAGTTATGTGTATAAGTTATGATATTCTAAAAAAGGAAAGTTACGGAATTTTCATTTTTACAAAAAAAGGAAAGTGGCGGGGTGAGAAGGAGCTGTCCAGAAATCATGCGCTCCGGAGCGCACGCGCGCGGAATAGGAAGCCTAGTTAGCGCGTGCGCTTGAAGGCCTGCCAGCGATCGATTTCAGACCGACGTGGTCCTGTTGGAGATTTCTTTTTTGACTTTTGCTCCACCGCATAACTCACCTTTCCGCGTCGTTTTGTTTCCTTTCTGCGTCATTTTCTTTCCCTAAATATTTCTTAATCATTTTTTCATGTGCTGAGGAGCTTGGTTAGCGATTGGATCTCCGACACCCCCTCCTTTCCGTTAGATTAGACTTTTCACTTGGGGAAAGATTTGTTCTCCACAATTTTTTATGTTTAGAATATTCTAACTTATGAACATAAATTGGATGCATAATTGTTTTTCTACGAACAATTTATGCATATATTTTTTTTTCACAGCAACTTGTGCACTTAACATTTTTCATAACAATAATTTGTGTGTATAATTTTTTTTCCTAATGACGAGTTATACACATAAATTTGATAGTAACGACAAGTTATGCGGATAAGTTTTTCTTTAACGACGAGTTATGCACATAACTTTAACCCTGACGACGAGTTATGCGGATAACTTTTTCCTTAATGACAAGTTATGCATATAACTTTTGACCCTGATGACGAGTTAGGCAAACAACTTTTTCCTAACGAGTTATGCACATAACTTTGACCCTGACGACGAGTTATGTAAATAACTTTTTTCTCAACGACGAGTTTCTTTGACGTTTTTCCCTAACGATGAGTTATGGTGATAACTTTTTTCTCAAAAACTAATTTGTACGCATAATTTTTTTCTAACAACAACTAATGCGCATGGTTTATACAATTATATATTATTTTCTTTGTAAAAAAATGAGAATGAAAACTCGATAAGTACAAATAATATTTAATTAATATAGAAAAATTTAAAGAAAAAAAGACTAGTAATCTAGGGTCCCTTTGGCACACCTTCTCCAGCCGCTTAGGCAGCCATTTTTGGTGAAGCTGTGCCAAAGGGGGGGGGGAAACTGATTCGCAGCCGAAGCTGCCGCAAATCCCGCTGACTGGAGCGGTTTGGAGGGGAGGCAGCTGAAAATAGCAGCTTCCCCCCGCTTCGCCTGCCCTTTGCCCAGCCCTGCCCCCGGTGGGGCCCATCATGGCACGCGCGGTTGCGCGCGGGGGAAGAAGGGGCACGACGGTTGCGCGGCCCGGGCAGGCGCTGCTGCGACCGCCGGGAGCCTGCGGCGGCGAGCTGGGAAGGGGGCGAAGGGAGCAGCGTGGCCGGAGGTGGCCGGCGGCGGTCGCAGATGGAGCGGAAGGTAGTTGGAGGCGGCGCGACGGCGATTGAGGAGGAGCTTACTTAGATCCTGCCGCTGTCGTGAGCCGTCGTCCCCATGCGCCGCCGTCCCCATGCGCCAACGTCCCCATGCTCCTGTGGTGGAGCTGGAGGCCGGGGACCGGCGGCTCGGGAGCGGGGAAGGTGGAGCTCCTCCGGCTCGGGCGCGGGGAGGAGTGTCGGAGGAGGTCGGCGGGCAGCGAGATCCGGAGCTCCGCCGCCATGCGCGGGAGCTCGCAGGGGGTCGCCGGGGAGGAGGAGGGGCGGGCGGCGGGCGTGGTGGCCCGGGGCAGAGGTGGGGGTAGCGGAATGGATAAGGGAGGGGAAAAATAAGGAGACGGAAAAAAGAAAAAGAGGTGGGGGAGAGGGGAAAAAAAGAAAAAGAGGAAAAAAGGGAAGGGTATTATAGGTATTTCGCCCTCTTATCATGTGACACAGCCAGGAGAAGCTGTTTTGCCAAACGTTTCTCTAAAACGGCTTCAGCTTCACCAGCAAATCCGCTTCACCAGCACAGCCACAGCTGAAACTGCCACAGCCACCGCCACAGTCGTGCCAAACGCACCCCTAGTATGCACGCGGGTGCACTGTGCACAGCTGGAAATCTGGGATCCACTTGCCCGATGCGCTGAGCAGCTCAGCAGCATGCAGGCGTGCATGCCTGCATGGCACCACGGGCGGGTGGGCCCGTTCCTGATACCTAGTCTGTGCTGCGTCGCGGTGGGAAGCGCGACAACGCGTGCCACGCACGTGAATGGAAAAGGGACGCGCTGGTCCGATCGGTCGCGCGCTGGCCTGGAGAGCTCGGTCGGTCGGATCGATCGCTCGGGGCGCACACTCGTCAAATTGATTTTGGGGATTTATTTCTGAATTCTTGTTTATAAATTTCTACCCCTCTTTACCGGCGGTTACTGCCAATCAAACACACCAAAGAACTATAAAACATAGTATCACTACTAGGGAAAGGGGCTGTTGTACCGGTCCGTAACACCCCATTAGTACCGGTTTCCAAACCGGTATTGTTCGATCGGTACTAATGTGAAATCACATTAGTACCGGTTTTGGAAACCGGTACTAATTGGGACATTAGTACCGGCTCTCAATGCCAGCCGGCTCTCAATGCCAGCCGGTACTAATGTGCTCGGGCCCGGCGACGTGGCATGGTGCACATTAGTACCGGTTCTAGATGCCAACCGGTACTTTTTTTTCTTTTTTCTTTTTCTTTATCGTTTTCTAGTTTATTAATTCTATCGTATTTGATTGATTTACGTATACTAATCCTAATGCCTAATACGCTATAATATAAATTCGTGTGCTATATAAAATATTTGAGATAATACTATACATGCATACGTATATATGTATTAGTATAATATCTAATATCATACTAGTACATATATTGATATGCATGTATTATCTCAAATCCGGTAGTTGATCCAATGCAAGAACATATATAATATTGTGCATACAGAAATATGAAAAATATATATTAGTGTATATAATACATTGCATCAAAGGTCAGCAGGGTTTAATATTAGTTTTTTTGCTCCCTGACGATTGGTCCTTTGCAGAGCTTTTTCCTCTCTTGCTCCTCTGCTTAGTCGACTCTGCTTGTTCCGTCGACTTCCCAGTTTCTTTTGCCGTGGACTTCCCCGATGCTTCTTCCGTGGACTTCCCCGTTATAATAACAGATGATAAGCCTGAATAGAATTCTCCACCTGGCGTAATCACCTCATCTAGAAGAAATCCGCATAGTTGTTCTTGAATTAACCGAATTCTTTCCGACTTGAGGAGCCCCTCCTTGATGTCATCAATCTACAAAAGAATATGAACAAAGAATAAGAGCTAGTACAAAAAAGAACATGGACAAATAAGAACTACATACATGTGTCATTTAGTTTAGTGGACGCACCCTGTCTTCAAGGTTGGTACCTTGTGCGAGGCTTGAAAAGATATGCATGAACTCGCATACATAGTATCTGCACATATTGGTACCTGAAGGTTGTGTCAAGCACTACACATGTGCGAAAACAAGGTTATGAAATATGTTTAATTATATTTGAAGACATGAGATATGCGGACTAGCAGAATACACATACAAGGAAATTATAGTGGAAATAAAAGTTCTCTTTGTATTTTCCCGGGTGCTCTACACAGAGGCGAGTCCATGCAAGTTTGATCATCTCTACGACATCTTGGTATGCGCTTTTTTCTGTAGTTGCCCTCAAAGAGTCGAAGATGAAGACCTTGCTTAGAGACGGACAGAATGCAAAAAGAATCTGGTGGAAGCTGTGCATACGTGTAGAAGTATTAGTTTCTTGAAATATATATGCAATGTCATTTGAAAAAGATAAAATTGATGAGATACACGTTGCTCACCCGAAGTTGTATGACAAAAGTATGATACCCTTCTCATGGTGTTTTTCTAGAAACAAATATATATGGTCCAATGTGGCCAGCTCCCATTTTCTGACACAAGTCTGATTTATCATTAGTGGATCCATGAAGCCGACGTCCCTTATTCCTCTCCTCCTGCACCGCTGCATCCCAAAGCTGCATGATTGAAATTAAATTCAAATTAAACACAAGTTAAGATAAGGTAGAATGGCTAGATCATTGTTTTCGAGACTTACAGAGTCCAGCAAGCGATGAGTCCTGAGTCAATTGCATCTTGATTGAATAAGTACCAAAATGGTCAAATTCCACACCAAAAGTTTCTCGGCCACGGAAATAATGTTCATCATCTATGGTAATTTCCACATAGGTTACACCGATGGCTGACGCAGCCATGTACCAATCATGCAGTTCATGCATTCTTGTTGGAAGAAACGGCACCAACTGCGGCCACACAAGAGGTTTACCCCACTCATACTTCGGTCTATTTGCCCCTTCATGCTTTGGGATTGGTTCGTCCCCTCGGATTTGACCAAAAGCCAGACCTGATTCCTTATTGAATACGAGCATATGCTGTTCAACCGTAGAAAGCACCTTGATGGGGGAGACAGATTGCTTTGACTGGGTGCCTAGTTGTGGAATTGTAGATTTAGCTTTATTCGCCTGCTTCTTCTGTTTGTGCATCTTGATTGCCTGTTGGTCATAGTCAGTCAAAGGAGGTGCCTGGGCATTTATACGTTTCTCCTCCATTTTTTTTCATGAAACGATGAAATTTCACCCAGTTAATTGGTTTCTCGACCGGTGGCTTCTTCGCTTTGAATATTTGTCTATCAAGCTCAGCCCGCACTGAAGCATCTAGCTCCTCCTGAGTCTTCTCGTAAGATAATTTTGGTTGAGGCTTCTTCTGCTTGGGCTTCGTCTGCTTCTTTGGAGGAGGGGGCGGAGGATGGTGCGCAGCTCGTCGTTTGGTACGCTTGCCCTTAACAGACTCATCACGCTGAGGGGACAGACTCTCGTTTGGGTCCCGATCAACTAGAGAACTCATGCTTCCTGTTGGAGATGACAGTAGCTGATGATCTTCGCCTTCAGGCACGGGGGGTGTAGATGAGGCATCAGGAAGAGGTGCTTCTGGTGAGGCTAGGGGTGCTTCCTTGACCGGTTCCATAATCTTTATGTGAGCCTTGTCCCACAATACCCAACTGTGCATGGTATCTTCAAGCACCTCTTCCCCATCAGGTCCCGGTAACTCCAGTTCGAGGTCTTCCCAACCGGGGACCACTCGGTCGACGGAAACTTTATGGTAAAATGCTTTACAGAATTCCACACCCATGAAAGTTTGCCCCGGTTCCGGGACCTCAGCAACACCATAAGCCACCGGTAACATCTTGTTTCTGAGTTGAGCGAGAAGCTCACACGCTGACCTCACTGTGATGTCATCCACGGGGAACCGTTCGTGGCAAACCTCGGTTGCTTTTGCTAAGGCTTGGGGTGCTTCTGGTGAGGCAACCGGTGCTTCGTGTGAGGCTAGGGGTGCTTCCTTGACCGGTGCTTCTGTGTTTGCTGGTGCTGCATCCGTTGAAGCGACACTACTTTTCCCCTTAGTAGATGGCGGGCTCATTTCATCTGTAGGCCCTTGCTGAGATGAGTGTTTGTTAAGAGCAAGGGCCACACGCTGGTCAATGATTTCCTCCATTCTTGCCTTAGTCATTTCTACGCGCTCTTGCAATACTCTGAGTTTCCTATCTTGTTCGTCCTTGTTCCTTTTACGCTTCTTATAAGAGTCAATGTGCTCATGCCATGCGACTTTCCATGGAATCACACCTTTGCCTCGGCAACGTCCAACATGTTCTTTAGTGCCTATTGTAGCTGAAAGCTCGTCCTTCTCTCAATCAGGTATGAAAGTTCCTTCGGCAGCAGCCCTGATCAAATCAACAAGCCTTGCAGCTGTCTGTCTTAGTTGCTCCCCCGGTATTAATGACCCATCTTCGGGATTGAGCGAGCCACCATGTGCATAGTAGTAATTCCGCGCTCGGTCAGGCCACTCCAGAGTTGCCGGTACGATTCCACGTGCCATTATCTCTTGCTCCATCCGATCCCATTAGGGCATGGCCATCGCGTAACCTCCAGGGCCAAGATAATGAAATTCTTTCTTTTTATGTGCATTGGCTGTGTTGGTTGCAATCAACCTGGCGGCATCTTCTGATTGCTTGCCCTGTACAAATGCATCCCAGTGATATCTTAACTTGGCATATCCCGGCTTCTTAAAATCGGGTGTAAGCCCCTGCTTGATGAACTCCATGGTCAGCTGCTTCTTGTACGTCTGAAAGGCAATTGCACCCTTCTGCAGGGCCCAAGTGCACACATCTTTCAAATCTGTGACTTTTGGAAATGCGAAGTGTGCTTTCACCTCGGCCCAAATCATGTTCTTCTCTGTGACTGGGACAACATCTGGCCGAACCGGTACCGGTGGTTCATTCTCTTCATTTTGCTCTTCGTCCTGATCTTGATCTTCATGCTCAGCTTCTTCTTGATCACCTTCTTTGGGTAGCAAGTCAGGTGCGTCAACCGCTTTCCAAAACCGAAAGCTTATTGGGATGTTGTCCCGAACAAGAGCCCCAATGTGATTTATCAACTTGACAACATTTTCATGTGGAGCTAACGGTCTCCCATCGGGAGATACTTCCGTGATGATGAAACGCCCCTCTAGCTTCTTCTTTGGGCCGCGTTTCCCACCCGGCTTCTTCTTGCTGCTCGATGCAGGCTCCTGGAAATTTAAGAACTATTAACTCATTTTCTCTAATTAGTAGTTTCCTGAAAAATCATGATGAGCAAGGTTTTTCAAGGCGCTAGGCGGAACCTAGGCGGTGACCCTCAGCCTAGAGCCTAGGCGAGCCTAGGCGGGCCTAGGCGTTTCTAGGCGTTTTTACCAAATCCCAAAAAATGTTCAGTAACTATGAAAACTAAGGAATGCATTATGTTTTCAGAGGAAGATGCAACAGCTTGCAGCAGGTCTGGCCATCCATTGCTGGATTTGCTGCCATGATCAAGAGCAGGAGCATCCTATGTCCAGTAAAATACATGGAGCTCAAATCATGTAGTAGGAGGGCAGGGAAGACGAAGGAATGCTCCCAGCTTTCACTTCTATGTAAATATGTAATAGCTTAGCTTAGTTTGATATGCTTTTTTGGGCTTGTAATCTCTAAATTCCTGGCAGCTGTGTGCCATCAAAACAGAATATGTAACATGTTTGTCCTACTGCAACATGCATACCTTCATGTCTTGATTTTCCTAGTACAGCACAACTTGCTTGTCTTGTTGATGTCACATGTGACATGTCAGCTTCTTTCTTCCTCCTGCAATACCAAAGAGGAGACTATAAGAAACAAAAGTCACTAATGACAGATTCAGATTGACAGTAGGGAATTAGAAACTCATCTGATCTGAATTTCAGTCATCCATATGTCCATATCAGCCAATCTTGATATCAGCAGGAAAAGGGGAAAACAATAATAGACAGAGACAACTGGTAGGAGGCATTACATTACAGCAGATTAAAAGTTCACATCACAAATTCATAAAGTAGAGCTCAGTTCTCACAACACTAAAGGAACACATCATAAGTTCATAAATTAAAGACACACATGATAAAAGATAAAGCGTGTCGTGACGACATTGACACGACAAAAGACAAAAGATCTACAATTCAAAAGGCAGAGGCATACTATACACACAACAATCTGCAATCCAGAGGCAAGAGGAATATTATACATAAAGCAATCTGCAAAGCACCAAAGCAGTCTGCATATAAAATAGCACATCAACCAGAGGGGGCTTAACCAGAGGAGAGGAAGGGGAGGGAGGAGGCGGGGGCTCGACCAGAGGAGGGGAAGGGGAGGGAGGAGGCGAGGGCATGAGGCCGTGAGGAGCAGTGAGGAGAACTTGAGCAGAAGAGGGATGAAGCGAGGAGCAGTCAAGCAGAGGAGGGATGAGCAGAGTACCAGAGGATGGCCTAGGGAGGAGGCAAGAAGCAGAGGAGGGGTGAGCAGAGGAGCGGCGGAGACATACCTTGGGGTCGCGGCTGCGGGCGGTGAGGAGCTCGGCTTCACGGGCTCACAACAGCACGGTGAGGGAGGAGCTCGAGTTTGAGGCAAGCGGACGGCGAGGGAGAAGCACAGGCACGGGTCAAGGCGGCCGGTGAGGAAGCAGATCGGGTTCGCGGCGGCCGGACGAGCTTGACTGGCAGCGGCGGCGGTGAGGAGATCCACTTTTTCTTTCCAACCCTAGCGTCGGTGTGCCATCCGCCCTTTTATTCCCCGCCGCCAGTTATTCTCCTCCCGCCATGGCGTTCCCGCGCGATTTTCCTTTCCCGCCGGGCTGGTGCGCGCTCGCTCCTCGCCGCCTCCGCGCCGCCTTTGCGCCGCCTCGACAGCTTCCGCGCGCCTGGGCGCCCGCCTTTCCCCGCGGAGGCGTTGCGCTGCCTAGGGGACCGCCTACCCCCCTAGGCCCCGCGGGACCCCTTCGCCCAGCGCCTAATCGCGCGTAGGCGACCGCCTTGTGCCGCCTTGTCGAACCGTGATGATGAGGTATTGGTTTTTATTAATTATACCTCGGATGGTTCTCCATCATTGCTTCCTTGAGCAATTAGTTGCTCCCTCTCGTTGCCATCGCCAAACATGTTCAGGTAGTTGTCGGCCTCTCTGTTATCCTGCTCTTGTTCATTCGGTGCATCGTTCAGTATTGCGAGCAATTAAATCCATGATCATTTGCTCCGCTTCTCGGTCCTCTTCTATTCGCACCATTGTAACTAAAATAATGTGACAAAAAAATACGAGGACAAACTATTCCAATGATGAGACTATTAAAAATTTAATTCTAAATAGAGCGTGGCGGGGGGGGGGGGGGGTCGGGAGAGTGGCGGGGGGTCGGGAGCGTGGCGGGGGGAGGGGGTCGGGAGCGAGTCGAGCGATTTGAGTCGAACGTGTGCAATTGAAATTTAAATAACATTTACATCCACATATAAATAATATTTACATCCACATATAAAAAACATTTGAATATACATCCAAATTGAAATCTAAATCTAATTCGAAATCAAATTCTAAATAACATTTACATCCAAATATAAATAACATTTAAATCTACATCCAAATTGAAATCTATATCTAATATCTAAATCTAAATTTCTAAATAACATCTAATTATAAATTAAATCTAATTTCAATCTATAACAATATCTAAATCCAAAACTATTTTAAATCTAATTCAAAATTTTAATTTAAAATAAAAAATGAAAAAATAGGGGGCTGACGTCAGCCACCGTCGGGCTGACATCAGCCCCCAAATGAAGGGCGCGGCACACGGCGGCGGCATGGGAGGGCGTGTACCGGCGGCGGCGCGGGCGGGGACTAACGGCGACGGCAACGTGAACCGGCGGCGCGGCGGGCGGGGACGAGACAGCCGGCGACGGCGCTGCGGCGCGCGCGGTGGTGAGCGCGGCGCCGGCGCAGGGGGAGACGAGATGGCGGCGGCGCGGGGACGAAGGCGGTGACAGCGCGAGGCAGGGACTAGCCGGGGACAACGCAGGGGGGGACGAGGACGGCGACAGCGCGCCGGTGAGGGAAACGAGGGGCGGCGGTGCGCGCGGCGGTGAGCGCGGCGCCGACGCAGGGGGGAGACGAGACGGCGGTAGCGCGGCCGGGGATCGACACGGCGCGGGCAGGGACGAGGACGGCGACGGCGCGCGGCGGGAAGCAGCTGGGGACGCGCGCGGGCCGGCGTCGGCGGCGAGGGAGACGAGGGGCGGCGGCGCGTGCGGGACGGCGTCGGCGCCAGGGTCGGGGACCGGGAACGGCGAGAGCGGGGACGAGACGGCGGGGGCGTCGAGGACGGCATGGCGCGGCTGATCGGCGGTCGGCGAGGGAGACGAGGGGTGGCGGGGCGCCGGCGCGGGACGAGACGGCGACGCAGGGGAGAAGAAGGGGAATGGAGGGATCGGAATTGGCTAAGTGTTGGGGAAGAAGGGGGCGCCACCTTATACATCCCCACATTAGTACCGGTGCTCAACTAGCATAGGTACTAATGTGGACATTGGTACCGGGGCTAGTTTAGGCCCGGTACTAATGTCCACATTAGTACCGGTGCTTCACCGGTACTAATGTGGCTTTTCATTTCGCGCCAAATGGGAGAAGCACATTAGTACCGGTGCTATTTTCATTTTGTTGCCTACTGTTTTCTTTTTATTTCTCATTTTTATTTTCTTTATTGTAGTTTATTTATGGTAAATCAAATATAACTCATAAAATGGTAGAACAAGTTTAGTTAATTTTCTTTACATAGATACTATAATATCCTAAAATGAACAATCAAAATTAAAATTTTCTTATCATTAAGTTAGTAATATCTTCTGAATTGTCTTTTTTTTCTTGACATTAACAAACGGAAATATATTTATTTTTTTCATGCAAAATCTTCCTTACATAGAACATCCAATGTAATTAATATAGTAATCATGATTTAGTCTTGCTCATGTTTGTTTTTACGTAATTTTTTTATTTAATATCTGGTAATGCTAAAAAAAAGTGAAATAATTGAATGTTTTGTTAATAAAGTAGCAAAATACTAGTTCATTAAAATATTACAATACTTTGGTACATGAGCACAAATGAATATAACTTATTATACATCATCATCTAATGCAACATTAACAATCTTTCTCTTCACGAATGTCCCTTGGTTGTGATCACGACATAGGTATGGAGTGTCCTCTTCGGCTAACAGGATGCTTGGGTCAATCTTTACTAAAAATAGAGGACGACCATCGAATTGATCATAATCTTCTGAAATGTCAGTCTTGTCCTCAACTCCAACAATTTTTCTTTTTCCCGGTAGAACTATGTGACGCTTTGGCTCATTATTAACAACACCTTTATCATCACCCTTCTTTATTATTGGTGGTTTGCTCGACATGTCTTTCACATAGAAAACTTGAGTCACATCATTCTAGGATGAACGGTTCGTCTTTGTATCCAATCTTATTGAGATCCACTATTGTCATCCCAAATGTGTCTGTCGTTATACTTCCTGTAGGGTTTTTAACCCACTGACACTTAAAAAGAGGGATTTTTAAAGGTCTGTAGTCTAATTCCCATATCTCTTCAATGACACCATAGTATGTTTGTACATTTCCTTTGTTGTCTATTGCATCTATACGGACACCGCTGTTTTGGTTTGTGCTCTTTTGGTCTTGGGCTCACGTGTAGAATGTGTATCCGTTTATCTCGTATCCTTGGAACGTAAGTACTAAGATAGACGGACTTCTAGCCAACCATTGCAGTTGCTCTCCAATAGTGTTATCACCCATAAGTTTTCTCTGCAACCATGATGCAAAATTATCATTGTGATGACGTGTAATCCAGGCCTCTGACTTCCCTTTGTTTGAGGCCCGTACAATGGACTTGTGCTCCTCCCTGTATGGAGCCACTAGGGATGATTGTTGCAGGACAAAGGAATGTGCTGTACGAAATAACATTTCATCCATATCCATCCGAGATTTCTTCTCTAGTGTGCCCTTTCCCCTGAGTCTCCCCTCATGGCGTGATACAGGGAGTCCAATCGGAGCAAGCTCATCAATAAAGTCGACACAAAACTCAATCACCTCCTCTGTAGCATATCCCTTTGTGATGCTTCCTTCGGGACGAGCATGATTACGGACATACTTCTTGTAACTAGACACCAACCGCTCAAAAGGGAACATGTTGTGTAAATACACAGGCCTGAGGATAACAATCTCTTCAACTAGATGCACTAGAAGGTGGGTCATGATAGTAAAGAAAGAGGGTGGAAAGATCATCTCAAAGCTGATGAGGCATTGCACGACATCTTTCTGCAACTGCACTAGATTCTTTGGATGTATTGCCTTCTGAGAGATCTGGTTCAGGAATGAACAAACCTTGACGACTGCCAATCTCACATTCTCTGGTAGAATACCCCTTAGTGCAATAGGCAGCAATTGTGTCATCAACACGTGGCAGTCATGAGCCTTCAGAGTTATGAATTTTTTCTCTTTGTAATTTATTATTCGTTGTATATTTGAGGAGTAGCCTGTCGGGACCTTGATACTGTTCAAACAATCAAACATCATCTTCTTCTCTTCCTTGCTGAGGGTGTAACTAGTAGGGGCCAACCAATTCCCCATATCTCTCTTTTCGGAATGCAGACTTTTTCGCTGTTTCATAAATTTAAGATCCCGACGAGCTTCAACTGTATCTTTTGGCTTTCCGTATACACCTAGGTGGCCAAGAAAGTTCACGCAAAAATTCTTCATCACATGCATCACATCAATTGCATTGCAAACCTCAAGGATTTCTCAATAAGGAAGCTCCCAAAATATCGACTTCTTCTTCCACATGGGTGCACGTCCATCCTTATTGTTTGGAATAGATTTGGCACCAGAAGACTTCCCAAACACTACCTTCAAATCTTTCACCATAGAAAATACAAGTTTACCATCACGGTGCAATGGCTTCTTACGTTTTTCTCCAACACCTTCAACATGCTTTTTTCCTTCTAAAATTAACGGGTGCTTAGGAGGAAGAAATCGACGATGGCCCAAATACACAATCTTTTTACTGCGTTTTAGATACACACTGCAAGTATCATCTAAACAGTGCGTGCACACTCGGTATCCCTTGTTTGTTTGTCCTGATAGATTATCAAGTGTCGGCCAATCATTGATGGTGACAAACAGCAACACTCGTAGATTGAAGGTCTCCTGTTTGTCCTCATCCCACACAGGTACACCTTCTTTCTTCCATAATGTTTTAAGATCCTCAACCAACGGTCTCAGATAAACATCGATGTCATTGCCTAGCTGCTTTGGGCCTTGGATGATTATTGGCATCATGATGAACTTTTTTTTCATGCACAACCATGGCGGAAGGTTGAATATGCATAAGGTCACAGCCAAGTGCTATGACCGCTACTGAACTCACCGAATGGATTGAATCCATCCGTACTTAAACCAAACCGAATGTTCCTCACGTATTGTGCAAACTCGGGGAATTCTCTATCAATTAGTCCCCACTGCGACCCATCAACGGGATGTCTGATCTTGTCATCTGCTTTACGATCTTCTTTGTGCCAACACATCAACTTTGTATTAGCCTTACACCTGAATAAACGCTTCAGCCGTGGTATCACTGGAAAGTACCACATTACCTTAGCAGGAATTTTCTTCTTCTTCTTCTTCTACTTCTCTCCCTCAACATCGTAAGGGTCGTCTCGTGGGATCTTATAACGCTGCGCTACGCACACAGAACAAGCCTCCAATTTCTCATATTCTTTTCCTCGGTAAAGGATACAGTCATTAGGGAACACATGTATCTTTTGAACCTCCAAACTCAGAGGACAAACAACCTTTTTAGCTTTGTACATTGACTCTGACAATTCGTTCTCCTCTGGAAGCATGTCCTTTACGATCATCATTAACTCATCGAAGCCCTTGTCAGAAACTCCATGTTTAGCCTTCCATTGCAGCATTTCCAATGTGCTACCCAACTTCTTGTGCCCCTCTTTGCAATTTGGGTACAATGGTTTCTTGTGATCTTCTAACATAAGCTCAAACTTCTTTGCCTCCTTCACCTCTTCGCAATCTTCCTTATGCTCTCGCAACACCTGACCTAGATCATCGAGCGGCTCATCTTCCCCTTGTTCAGGCTCTCCCACCATTGCAACATCATCCTCACCCATGGATCATCTCCCATTGCAAAGGCACCTTCTTGAGTCCAATCAGGAATATTGCCGTCTTCTTCTTCGTCATCTTCCATTATAACCCCTCTCTCCCCATATTTTGTCCAAACAAAATAGTTTGGCATGAATCCCCATTTGTATAGGTGATCATGAAGAGTCTTTATCGTTGATAAATCTTTCAAATTCCTGCACTTTCTGCATGGATAAATAATGAAACCGGATGGGGGCTTGTTGGATTCTGCTACTTTTAGAAATCCACGAAGCCCATTAAAGAATTCATTGGATATTCTCTTGTCGTTGTACATCCATTGCCGGTCCATCTACAAATAAAGTATATATAACCGAACAAAATATATTATTATGATGTAACAAATTCAAGATTATATGTGTTACACTAATTCATAGTGTTCAAATCCATATTCCACATGAAATATAAACTTTTTACTAATTTCCTAATTAGCAAACAATTTTTCTAATGAGGAAAACTATTTTTCTAATGAGGTGACTCTTTTTCTAACTAAGAAATTATTATTGTAATGAGGAAATCATTTTTCTAATGAGTACGTACTAGTGTTTAAATGAAGGCAAGTGATTATGTTACATAAATCCAATCTGTTCAAATCCATATTCCACATGAAATATTAACTTTTTACTAATTTTCCAATGAGCAAACAATTTTTCTATTGAAGAAAACTATTTTTCTATTGAGGAAACTATTTTTCTAACTAAGAAATTACAATTGTAATGAGAAAACCATTTTTGACTCGGTACTAGTGTTTAAATAATGAATGGAAGACTATGTTACACAAATTCAAACTACTTAAATCCATATTTCACATCAAGTAAAAACTTCTTCCTAATTTTCTAATGAGAAAAAACCATTTTGATGGATTGAAGAAAACTTTGTTCTAATAAAGAAACTATTTTTTTCCTAAGAAAATATTTTCTTAGGAGGAAAATATTTTTCTAATGAGAAAACATTTTTTATACTAAGAAAACTATATTTCAAATTAAATTATTATTATAATAAGCAAACTATTTTTTTGACTAATAAATTATTTCTCTAATTCTAATATTAATATTCTAGTCATTTCTCTTAGTAAGTACATCTAAAGCATTTAATATATTTATTTATATAAAAAATAATGAAAAAAATTAATTTGTATCATCATATATAACATCTCATCCAACTAACACGGCACATCCATTTGAATCAGTTCTATTAGAACATAGACAAAATACAATAAATAGAAACAAATCTCTATTCTTAGTTCATTTTAAAGTGCTAAAATTCTCTTATTTCAACCAATGAAACTTAACAAAATAAGCATGAATCAAGGGAGTATGAAGTAACTAACCTCTAGACCACAACGAGTGAAATCGTCGAGAAATGGTCGCAAATCGGGCAAAAACTCCTCTAGGGCACTATGGAGAAGGAGGAGCTCGAAGTGGAGAAAGAAGGGGGGCTCGGGCTGGAGGAGGAAGAAGCTGAGATATAGCTGTTGGACATTAGTACCGGCCCGTATTACGAGCCAGTACTAATGTGGCTACATTAGTACCGGCTCGTAATACGGGCCGGTACTAATGTTCCGCGCCCACATTAGTATCAGCCCATATTGAGCACCGGTACTTAGACCTGAGCATTTCACGGGCCGGGTCGGGTTCGGGCCGGGCCGAAAAAAAACCCGGGTTTTTCGGGCTGAGAAAATTCTGCCCATGACCGTCCCATGGGACGTGTCGGGCCTCAGTTTTCGGGCCGGGCCCGGGCTTGGGCGGGCCGCCCGCGCATTTTATAGTGTAAAGTAACTAAAAACAGCATTTCGGGCCGGGCTCGGGCCAAAAAAAATTTCGCGGGCTTCAAGATCTCTGCCCACGCCCGTCCAGTAAGGTCCGTGGGCGGGCCTGGCGCGGGCCGGGCCCGGGCCGGGTCGGGCCGGGCAAAAAATGCTCAGGTATACCGGTACTAATATCGTGCTCAATACGGGCCGGTACTAATGTTTGCCACGGGATGGCTCCGCCCGCCTCCTTTTTGGCACGGGACATTAGTACCGGTTATGGTCGACAAGTACCGGTGGGAAAAAAATCATGTACTAATGTTATTTTTACCCTGGGACGAAAGTCTCCTTCCCTAGTAGTGTATACTCAGACCAACGTGCATAGAAGACAAACACCGAACAACATTTGAGGTAAAATACGGGTGTCATACACGGTACACGGCATAGTATGATATGCATATGTGGCACTGTAGACTCGGATAGTCTGCTTGGCATCGATTAGCATTTTTTTTATATACAATGCTGCTAGCATCCAAATCGTCGGATATGAAATTTTACATCGGACCCTCGCCGACAAAACGTTATAAATTACCTGATGCAACATCAACCGTCCCTAGTTGCAATATGAAAAACAATGTGTAACTCTGGGATAAAAAAATTTCCACCCCAACATTGAACATGATGTTCCATGCATCATTTATCGTGATGTGCAGAAACAATAATTGATCGTGATACTTAACTGTTACAAGGAGTGTCCGATTTTTGTAACGATTCCACACATCTTTTCCTTCACTACCCAAAATCGCCTAGCTGCCGTGAGCCCTTTTGTTCGCCGCGAGCTGGCTCAGAAGCTCACGACAACAACACTACACAAGGCGTCAAAACGTTTTTGCCATGAGCGTGTTGATCGAGCTCACGGCAAAGTCCTTGACACATAGTGACACCTCCTCGCTGTGACCGCCGTTGTCCTTGTCCGTCCCTTTTGCCGTGAGCCGGACGCCTAACTCACAACAAAATAGGGGGCACACGACGTAAGCCCCTAACCGTGACGGCCGTTGGTCTAGTCCGAATCGTTTGTCGTGAGCCAGACGGAGAGCTCACGGCAAAACAGAGGCCACACGGTTTGCCGCGAGCCGCTGCCGGCTCACGGCAAAGGGGGCGCATTGTCGTGAGCTAAAGCCTCGCTCACGACAAACTTTACAAAAAAATATCTTTTGTAATAATCTTGCTGTTGGTCGCAGTCTCGGTCACGTGGCGACCACCCTTGCTCCCAGGTGTAGATGTCCATTCGGTCCGCCCGGCCCGGCCCGGCCCTGGCCCGAGCCCGGGGTAGCCCATTCAACTTCGTGCCGGGCCAAGCCTGACACTACGTCCTACCGTGCCGTGTCGTGCCAGCCCACGGGCTGCGACGACGGCCCAGGCCCGGGCCCGCAGGCTTGTTTCATGCCGGGCTAGCCCGAAATAGCCCGGGCCTTCACGCGGACGTGGGCGGCCCGAAGCCCGCAGCAGGCCAGCAGCTCTCCCAAGTCCCAGCCGCGCCGGCCACCGTGGAGAGAGGGGTGTGGAGGCGCCACGCCGGCGGTGGAAAGGAGGGGAGCTCAGGCCGCCGCGCTGACTTGCGACCGCCTCACGTGGGGCTGCACGGCGGCGAGCCGGAGGAAGAAGGCGAACGGCGGCGCGCTGGCCGCGGTCTGCGAGCCGAAGGGGAGGGTGTCGACTCCTCCGCACGCATGGCGGCGGCGGCAGTCATGTCGGCCTCCGCCGCAGCCAGAGCAGGGCGGCGACGACAGTTCCTCGGCGCGGCAGGGTAGGCGGCCGCGTCGGCGGTCGGCATGCAGCCTCCGCGGCTCCGCCTGGGCGGCTGGGCGCCCGGCCGCGCGTGCGTTGACCATGAGGCGTGAGGAGCAGATTTGAGATTGGGGAGGGGGCTGCAGCCTGCGAGATTGGGGGCGGCTGCGGGATCCAATGGAGGCTAGGGTTTGCTTTCCTTTTTATACTGAGATTCAAGATAACAGGCTGCTCACGGGCCATCCTTTCCCACTATGCCGGGCGCGGGCCGCCCGACGTGCTAGGGGGACGGCCCGCGCAAACATGAGGTAACAGGTCGGGCCAGCCCGAGCGCGAAGATTCTCGTGCCGGGTCGGGCTCAGACCGGGCTAAAAAAACTTGCTTCCGAGCGGGCTGCCGGGCTGCAGGCTTTTTGGACATCTATACTCCCAGCTCGAGGCATATGCTTTGTCTCACAAGGGCAAGGTAACGTCGGACATCACCTACAATGAGGCAGACCCGCCCGAGACATACACCAACCTGACGATCCAGCCCCGACTCGTTCGGTACAACATGGTGGCAAGGGAGGTCCATGGGCCAGAGTTCGATCCGAGGACGGCGCCTGTTGATGGAGAAGTCATAATGAGGATTGGACTAGGCAGGAAGCATGGTCGGTACTTTGTTAGGACAGCATCCTCGACCCGGCGGATGTTCCAAGTCTCCCGCAGGTTCGAGCTCGGAACCACGAGCTCAGCCCCGCCCATACGATGACGGTCGAACGTTGCTGAGACCTTGCCGGAGTCTGGAGACAGTCCAGGTTATTTGATGTCTATATCCGTTGTTCATTGACCATGAATATATGTTTGCTTTGTATTCTAATGTTGGGATAAAAAATTGTAGACCCATCTTGCAGAAGAGAGGGTCGAACAGCAGAGGGAGCAGGCGACCAGGCAGCAGCAGATGCATCATTATGTTGAGGCCAGTTAGCAGCAGATGCTTCAGTACATGCAAGGTCTTTCTACGGTGATTGCTCAAACAACGCCACAAGCACAACTCCCTTTTCCACCTGTGCTCTTCCTTCCTCCTCGACCGACTACAAGTACTCCAGTGAGTTAGTTCCCTTGTCTTTTCATTTATTGTAGTGACTTGGAACTTAGAATGACTTATAAATGTAGAATGACTTAGAAACCTAGACTGACTTAGAAATGTACAATGTTGTAGTTTCATTCTCATAGTGATATAGAACTTTCATTCTCATAGTGATATAGAACTTTCATTCTCATAGTGATATAGAATTTAGAATGTTATTCTTTCCTTTTTTTTACTTTAAATCTTGTGCAGAATCTATCAGCGTCATCGAATGATAACCCCGTTGGACAAGACACGTCGCCGCCTCAGCGGCCTTCGTGGTTTCTAGGGACGGGACCGTGAGGGCAAGTGCCTTACGGCTCTACTTACACGTGGCCGCATGTTGTGCCGAGCATGGTGTCGTTGCCGCCTCAAGGATCGCCTTACGCATGGCCGCAGCCGCCTGCTGGGGGTCGGGGACGCAGTAGCCGCAACAGCCGCCAGAGCAGCCACCGCAACAGCCACCGCAGCAGTCGCCGCAACAGTGAGTTGTGGACTTCATTTGCATTTGTGTACTACTTAAACTTCCTATGTGCTTATGTTGATACTTAAACTGTTTGTGACGCTTATGCGGACTACATGTGTTGATTATGTCAATATTTGAGCTGTCTGTGATGATTATGATGATATTTGAAATACTGTGATGATTATGATAATTTTTGAAATGTCTGTGATGCTTATGATGATATTTAAAATGTCTGTAATTGTATCAAATGTGAGGTTTGTTTCAAACCCGGGTAGTGAACACTGGCGTGCTCTTGAAAGGGTGATGCGCTATCTAGTAGGAACAATGAACTATGGAATTCACTATTCTGGAGACCCCAAAGTCTTGGAGGGATATAGTGATGCAAACTGGATTTCTGATGCCGATGAGTTAAAGGCCACAAGTGGGTATGTGTTCACACTTGGAGGTGGTACTGTTTCCTGGAAGTCTGGCAAGCAGACCATCTTAACGAGATCAATAATGGAAGCAGAACTCGCAGCATTAGATACTGCCACTATTGAGGCCGAATGGCTCCGTGAACTCCTTATGGACTTGCCGGTAGTTGAGAAACTGATACCGGCAATTCTAATGAACTGTGATAATCAAACTGTGATTGTCAAGGTGAACAGTTCAAAAGACAACATGAAGTCATCCAGGCATGTCAAGAGGCGGTTGAAATCTGTCAGGAAATTGAGAAACACCGGTGTTATAGCCCTGGACTACATCCATACGGCTAAGAACCTGGCAGATCAATTCACAAAGGGTCTGTCACGTATCGTGATAGATAATGCATCTAGGGAACTGGGCTAAGGGTTACACCCAAAAAAGAAGGAGAAGACTTCTTCGATACTTATTCACCAGTCGCTCGATTGACTACTATTAGAGTACTACTTTTTCTGGCGGCCTCACATGGTCTTCTCGTCCATCAGATGGATGTCAAGACAGCTTTCCTAAACGGAGAGTTGGAAGAGGAGATCTATATGGATCAGCCAGACGGATATGTAGTAAAGGGTCAAGAAGGAATGGTGTGTAAGCTGGTGAAATCTCTCTATGGTTTCAAGCAAGCACCTAAGCAATGGCATGATAAGTTACGACAGAACTTTGACCTCTGTTGGCTTTGTTGCGAACGAAACTGATAAATGTGTGTACTATCGCTATGGTGGGGGCGAATGAGTGATTTTATGCTTGTATGTAGATGACATACTTATCTTTGGCACGAGCCTTGATGTGATCAAGGAAGTCAAAGACTTTCTATCTCAAAAGTTTGAGATGAAGGACTTGGGAGAGGCTGATGTTATTCTTAACATAAAGCTAATCAAGGGAGAAAATGGTGGGGTGACTCTGTCACAGACTCACTATGTTGAGAAGATGCTGAATCGGTTTGGCTACAGCAATGCTAAACCCACCTCGACTCCCTATGACGCCAGCTTGGTTCTTAAGAATAACTTAAGGATAATGGTAGATTAGCTGAGATACTCCCAAATCATTGGTTCCTTAATGTATCTGGCTAGCGCCATGAGACTCGACATTGCATATGCAGTTAGTAAACTGAGCCGGTTTGTTTCAAACCCGGGTAGTGAACACTGGCGTGCTCTTGAAAGGGTGATGCACTATCTAGTAGGAACAATGAACTATGGAATTCACTATTCCGGAGACCCCAAAGTCTTGGAGGGATATAGTGATGCAAACTGGATTTCTGATGCCGATGAGTTAAAGGCCACAAGTGGGTATGTGTTCACACTTGGAGGTGGTGCTGTTTCCTGGAAGTCTTGCAAGCAGACCATCTTAACGAGGTCAACAATGGAAGCAGAACTCGCAGCATTAGATACTACCACTGTTGAGGCCGAATGGCTCCGTGAACTCCTTATGGACTTGCCGGTAGTTGAGAAACCGATACCGGCAATTCTAATGAACTGTGATAATCAAACTGTGATTGTCAAGGTGAACAGTTCAAAGGACAACATGAAGTCATCCAGGCATGTCAAGAGGCGGTTGAAATCTGTCAGGAAATTGAGAAACACCGGTGTTATAGCCCTGGACTACATCCATACGGCTAAGAACCTGGCAGATCAATTCACAAAGGGTATGTCACGTATCGTGATAGATAATGCATCTAGGGAACTGGGCTTGAGACCCACGTGTGTCCTTCCATAGTGGTAACATATCCTATGTGATCAAAGATCCCGTGAATTAGGATGGTGAAACAAGTTATGGTCTGACTGAGAGAGAGAACCTTTGAAGTGGCTCTATCCCTGAAAAAGATGCATTTCTCTTCAACACTGTATGGCAGGCTGGTATGCATACCTTAATGTGTTCCAAGTGGCTTCCATGAAACAAGGTAGTTGTTTCTTTGAAGCAAAGACATAGTCCTACAGTATGTCTTGGAGGAGCACACCTATATGAGTCAGACTACTGGTCATAGTCTATGAGATGTGGGTAATCTCTAGAAAACTCATGAAGAGGCACGGAGTATGACCCATAAGCTCCAACCCGCGGGGATGCTATGTGCAGCCTAGTATCAGTAATGGGCTCGGGCCAAGCTTAGATGCATAAAACTGGCAATTCAAGGCATAGTCCATTGTTCAGTTGCAAATAAGTGCAACCTGAGTTCCTGGTGGATGTTCAACTTAACAGTCTCCACCGCAGTACTGGTATATCAAAACAGAAAGGGAAAATGAGAGCATTTCCAATGTGACTTGTAATTCTTGGTGGGGATTGTTAGAATAAATGGGTCTAGAGCCATTTATTTTAATAATTAAAGAATTAAAGCCCATTGTTTTAATGCTAAGGAAAAGTGATAAATAACGTACGGGTAATTGAGGAGCCTTTTATTCAACTTATGAGGTAGACCCTTGGTACATCTCTTGTGAAGTTGAATAAAGGAGAAAGGCGTGCCACACGCGCGCGCGCTCGCTCGCCTCGCCGAGCCGGGCCGAGGCCGTGGCTGTGGGCGTGGGTGTGGTCGAGTCGAGACGAGAGCGGAGCGGAGCGAACGGACGAGATGAGCTGCGGGGCGGGAGCACCTTTTTGACGAGACGAGACGAGAGCGCAGCGGAGCGAACGGATGAGATGAGCTGCGGGGCGGGAGCACCTTTTTGCCGTTGGAAGGGAATAATCATTTGGCATATTCCCAACGGTGATTTGGTTTCCTTAACCGCGACTGTCCAGGTTCATCCACCGCGTCCCCTCCGCGTCCCAGATCTGGATCTGGGCGCACCCCCTCCGCCTCCACCCGCCTATATAAGGAGGCCCCCCTCCTCCTCCTCAACTCACCAATTCACAATCCAGGTACTCCTGCTTAGGAGACCTCTCCCTTTTTCCTCTCTGTCTGCTGCCCTTTTGCATTCCCATCACTTGCACCGCGCGCACGGTGTTGGCGAGAGCAGAGCCTCCGGAACCTCGTCCTGCTGCGAAGATCCTGCTCGGGGTACGCGGGCGATAAGGTTTTTGGGGAGCGTCTTCACGCGACTGCTCGCTCCTTGTACAACTACTTCCCGGCTTCACTGCGATCATCTTCCTGCATCGACTTAGCACGACTACATCAAGCAAGGTCCGCCCATGATCATGACTGATCCAGCGGACAACAGCGCATCGGGTGTCTCCGACACCCATATCGCTTCTGGGTACACTCTCAAACTAATTCGGTTTCTTATATTCATGTTTAATAGTTGTTTAAACATGAACACATGCACATGCTTTGTCTCACTCACCATAGTTATTTCTATGAAATATCTATTTAATAATGGAATTAAAATATGCCAAAATATTGCCTATCTTCTAACAATCCAAAAACCTTATAATGTTGATAGGAATATGTTTGGTGTCACTAGATTTGCAAATGCAATTAAGCCAAAGCCTTTTGATGGTTCCAACTTTAAGAGGTGGCGTGAGTTGGCCACCCTGTGGCTCACCGTCATGAACGTGATGTACGTCATCACCGGAAAAGCTCCCGAGGGTGTCTCGGGAGAAAAGTTCAATTCAGATGATAATCTGTTCCGGGGTGCCGTCATCAGCGTTCTGGTTGATAACCTGGTGGACACCTATCTCCGTTACAAGACAGGGAAGGACATTTGGGAGGCTCTTGAGGCTCAGTACGGAGCTTCTGACACCGGCGGTGAGCTGTACGTAATGGAACAGTTTCTAGACTACAGGATGGTTGAAGACCGTCCTGTGGTGGAACAGGCCCATGAAGTACAGGCGCTGGCTAAGGAGCTTGAGAACTACAGCAAAGAGGCCCCATGTGTGTTGCCCGACAAGTTTGTGGCTGGAGCCATTATCGCTAAGCTGCCACATTCTTGGAGGGACTTTGCTACTTCTCTAAAACACAAGAGAAAGGAATTCACTTTTGATAATCTTGTTGCGACTCTTGATGTTGAAGAGAAGGCGAGAGCAAAGGACACACGTGGAAAGGCAATAGCCGGTCCCTCAAGCGCAAACTTTGTGCAGAGGGACAATTCCAAGTTCCAGAACAATCAGAACAAGAGGAAGAAGCCTTCACAGAACCCGTCCAAGGCTAAGCAAGCCGACGGGCCTGATAAGAAGAAGAGAAAGCCGGGCGGGGGGTGCTTGCTACACATGTGGCAGTCCGGATCACTTTGCTGCAAAGTGCCCGGATTGCAAAGATCGCAAGGCCCCCAAGACAGTGAACATGGTTGTTAGCGAGGGTGGAGGAACATCGGGGTACGGTAATTTCTTACCTACAGTTCTTTCAGTATGTTCTTCACCAGAGTGGTGGATAGACACCGGTGCTAATATTCATGTATGTGCTGACATTTCTATGTTTTCTTCTTACCAGGTCGGGGGGACTACATCCTTGTTGATGGGGAACGGTGCCCATGCGCGTGTTCTTGGTGCTGGTACGGTCACTCTGAAGTTCACTTCGGGGAAGACCATACAATTGAAGAATGTGCAGCATGTACCTACCATCAAGAAGAATCTAGTCAGCGGGTCTCTACTGTGTAGAGACGGGTTTAAGTTAGTCTTTGAGTCAAATAAATGTATCATTTCTAAGTTTGGTACCTTTGTTGGAAAAAGCTATGATAGCGGAGGCCTGTTAAGCAGCCATGTCCGACACCAGGGCCGGCGCTGCGCCCGGCGAACTGCATTGAGGCGTGCGGGAGGCCGGCCGACGGCCATGGCCCCCGATGGTGGTGCCCCTGCCTCCCTCTACTGCATCCCTGGCCGGCCGCCCCTCCACGCGGCTCGCCTGGCCGGACGACCGACCGCCCTTCCCCACGGCGCCTCCCTCCCATTTCCTCCACCTTTCAGATCCGGTAGCGGCAGCGTGAATCACGGCGGCCACGAGCGGCGCAACGACGTCTCACGGGTGCTCCCGTGTGGACGTCCCGCCTTCCCCTGCGACTTCCTCTTCGAGCTGCGGCGGCGTCTGTGTCTCCCTCCCTGGCCATCCCGTCGTCCATTCAAGCACCGGTCGACGAGGGAGTCCAGCAGGCGTGCGGGAGGAGCAGGGGCATGGCGGGTGCGGCGGCGGGCCTTGAGCGCTGATCGAGGCCGCGCCGTGGAGGATTTTTTCAATGTGATGCGATATGGGGAAAGTAGGTGGGCCCAGCGGGTACGCACGAGCGGGTATGGTGGGCGTGTGGGTGAGAAAAATAATTCATTTTTGATAGAAACATTCTTCAAATTGTAATTTCTATGGGTCTACCTTCTATTCGGTCCTCCAATTACCTAACAGGTGGGTCTGTCACGAGGGGTAAGGTGGGCCCGATCCGGGTGAGAAACGTTTTCAATTATTTTCTATCTTTATATACTATATAGAGATATAATACAAAGGTACCTTAAGATTTTAATTCATTTAACAACAAGCAATCTAACATTTACGCATATAATTGAAATCAAGGTAAGCTGCTTGAAAGTAGTTTAATCCCCTAGTTTTGTAGGAAGAGAGAAACCGCATGCAAGGCGTATTTTCATAGTCCACACTAAAGCCAAAGAATGCTCCGTGTTTTGAAATCAATTTCCACAATTATGACCATGAGTTGGAGAGATACACAAGTTAGTCTCTAGAAATAAATTGTTGTCCTTTGTGAAACTGAACCGTAACAAAGTGCTGCTAAAACTTGAGGTAAACGATCGAGTATGCTAGCTATCATATCCTTGGTTCCTCGCGCACGTCCCAAGTGCTTTACAAATACGCGTTTCTCATCGCG
The DNA here is from genome assembly GCA_036936925.1 of Cenchrus fungigraminus. Lineage (NCBI taxonomy): Eukaryota > Viridiplantae > Streptophyta > Magnoliopsida > Poales > Poaceae > Cenchrus > Cenchrus fungigraminus. Next base: position 37,174,093 of record CM072779.1, on the reverse strand, counting down.
AATGGGTTTGTAGTCCAATGGTAAGACGGTCCAGTGGTACGCTACCCATCAGAGTTCAAATCCTGGTGCTCGCACCAGCCGCTAACGGCGGAGGCCGCGAGAGCTTACTACCGTAGCTCACACGATCTCACGATCATGGATTTTGTCTACATCATCCTCTTCACGATAGCCGTTTTAGCCATCGGCCATGTCATCTTCATGCCGCCGGCTGTCCACTACGACGACGACCCAGAGCCGCAGCTGTTGATGCGGCTGGTCGAGGCCCAGGGTCCGGATCCGTGCGTCGACGTCCCGGAGTTGCATTCCCCGATCTTCGAGCTGGCCGTCGAGGCCGATGGGGTCTCGGAGAGCAAGCGGGGGCCCTGCGCCGGAGGCGGGGACGACGCGATGCTGCGGGTCTCGTACCGCGGCATCATCCTGGCCTGGGCAAGCGTGCCACGGTTCTGCATCGACGGCAGGCAGGGGCCGAGCCCCAGCTTGGCGACCTTGGTGGCCACCGCGGAGGGGTCCTTTTTGCGGGAGGACCTATGGAACATGATACGCGCTGAAACCCATGCCCTCGGGAGGCTCGAATTCGTCGTGGAAGGGAGCCTTGATGGATTGGGTCACCTCCGCTGCATAACGTACTTGTTGCAGGACGAGCCGACGGAGCCGCTGCCTCCATGCCAATTCTAGGGAAAGCCACGGGAGGAAGCGTGGTGAAGATCTCCAACGTGTATATTTCCACGTATTAGGGATTTTATTTGACAAAACAATGTGGATCTTAAACTTTGACTCCAGATATAACACAGTTTGCCAGTATAATGCTACCTTCCGAGCGTCCGGACGGGGAGTAAAAAATGGACGCGGGTCCCACACCATATTGAGTCCGTTCGGCTGGTATATTGAATAGTGTTCAGGTGATAGATTGAATAGTATTATCTTCGTAGCGCATTTATCTACCACCACACGTTTCTTCGGCTGCGCTGCTGCCTAGTGCCTCCCCATTCTTATCCCTTCCCTTCACCCACACACCATGGACGACTCCTCCCGCGAGCTCGCAGTGCCCCGCTCCATCGGGGGCGGCCCCCTGCGCCAACCGCCGGGGAGGAGCTCCTCCACCGTGCGCCACTCCCTCGTCGCAAGGGTGGTAAGGACGTGTGGGGCGAGCCGCACGGAGTTGCTCCGCCATCAGCGGCGCTCCGCCACGACGAGGAGGCGTGGGGCGAGCCGCGCGGAGTTGCTCCGATGCCGGTTGCCGCTTCCTCGCAGCGAGGGATGGGCGGGCCCGCGGTGCCGCGGCCCCGGGGCGAGCCGATCGGCGGATCTGCCCCGCCGGGGGTGCATCGCCAGTTGCGCGCCGGCTCTTCCGAGCAGGGGGGTGAACCGCGAGGGGGGGTCGCCGCTCCCTTGTGGCGTCGGTGGACCTGGCCCCGCCGGGGTGCAGTTGGGCGCCGGCCGCCGCCTCTTTCCTGGCTAAGGGCGAGCCGCAGGGGGCCGTGTTCTCCCTTGTGGTCCGGGGAGGTGGGCGAGTTGGACCGATGGAGCCAGCTCGCGGCACATCCATGGTGGCAGAGCCTTGTCCGATGGCGTCACATCCCAGGTCGAGCGAGCAGGCAACACGTTCGAGGTCGCTGTCGGCGTTCGACGACGCGCCCCTAACATGTGCATCTCTCAGTTCCTGCTACGGCAGCAACCCGTCCATGGCTCAATGGAGCCTGCTTTGTCGTCGCCACGTCCGTGGCCCGGCGAGCGGATGGCGCCGCCCATGGCCGCTGCCGCCTGCTGGCGCTCGACGATGCTCCTCTAACGATTGCTTCTTCGAGAACCTACCCTACAACCGCGACACCTTTGTTGTGTCTCCTGCCGCTGGCTCACCCTCATCGGGACCATCCGGGGCATCCGAGCTGCGCCCAGGTCAGGTTGAGCCTCCACCAGTCCACCTCCATCTCCCCGGCGCTAGCTCTCTCTCCCTGACTGTCATGTTGCAATAGGTATCTAAATAGGTATCTATTGATGTTCCATCAAAGATTTTTGGATGTGGCAAGCCCTATAGATGCGCACGGGGACTTGAGGTGTTTGCAGATGAATGCATCTCACGATGTTGCACGGTTGATTTTTCTAAGATGTTTCAGTGTTGCAATTGGTAATAGTTGATGTTTCAACTATTATTTTTACATGTTTCAAGTGTTTTACCTGGATGTTTCAAGTGTTTTTGTCTGATGTTTCACGATGAATGTTGCATGAAACATACAATGTTTCAAGTGTTTTATCTGGATGTTTCAAGTGTTTTTGTCTGATGTTTCACGACGAACGTTGCATGAAAAATACAATGTTTTCAAGTGTTTTATCTGAATATTGCAACTATTTTATCTTAGTGTCACATATGTTTGCAATAGATTTTTCATGTTGAAGGTGTTTTGCAATAGTTTTGAAGGTATCTTCTAATTATTTTAGCTATTTCGAACGCACGCTACAAGTATTTTCATCAAATTTTTTACACATGTCCCGATGGATGCACATGCCCAGACCGCTTGCAAGCGTGCTGTGCGAAGCAGAGGGGGCTCGAGTGGTCCCGCGGGGGGTTGGGGCAGCACTGTAGGCCCAACACGGTCCCCTATGAGAAAAGCAGCACGGTTCCCCCTTTCCCCGCGTGGGGAATAAAAAGGAGATCTGACGGTACAATACTTTTTGATTTGATGCTTGATGATGCGTATGGCGCTAGCGTCCGGAACGTTCGGGTGCTAGCAACTCTCATTGTTAGTTGTCTTCTTCCTTTGGTCGTATAGTGATCAAATATAACTCGATCTTTGTATATGTTATTTGGGGCTTACGTAAGAGAATTGACACCTAATGAGATAAATTTTAGTGTACTTGAAAAAGATCAGAAGCATACATCTAGCGAAATCAAATGGTGAAAACAAACGAAGTACCACGAAGTACCAAAACAGAAGTACCAATTTGATGAGACCAAGTACCAAAAAAATAGTGAAAAAAACATTATGATACCATTTTAATTATGTGTAAATCTATTTAATTTTTTAAGAAAGATAATAAAGAAAAGTACCTGAAAGTACCGCAGATATTTTCCTCTATGTATGATTAATATTAACAATTATTGGTTCTACACGAATTAGAAGCTAACCAAATAGCAAAAACAAGTAAATCCAAAATTATTCAATCAATCATTTTTTTTGTTGCATGAGAAATTTAATTACTTAAATCATTTGGAACATAATCTGAATCGGACAGGTGCAATTTTATCTTCGTTATTCTTACACGTGTGGGAGTGGGATTCAAGTTACACCCATATCCTATCCGATGGCTGGCCCATTTCTTTTAGGCTTTGTTTGAATCCACCAACCAAAGTTTAGCTTGTTAAATATAGCTATGTGGATCCAAACATAATTCAGCAAAATTTTAGCTGGCTAAAGATTCCTTTAGCTGGTTGAGTCCAACTAAACTGGAAAATTGCACGCCACCTTTCTTGGGAAAAGCATTTAAAGTAGGAGCAAGATATATGATAGACAAATACATTTTCAACTACCACTCACTACCGGAAAACGTGTGTTTGTCGTGAGCTTCGAGGCCGACTCACGGCAAAATACCTTTTTACCGACGACTGTGACGAAATCTCATGGCAAAAAGTAAGCTCACGGCAAAATTGGACTTGCCATGAGCTTTCGAGGCCGGCTCACAGCATAATTTGACTTTGCCGTGAGCTTTAAAGCCGGCTCACAGCAAAGATTTATTTTGTCGTGAGCTTTTGTTTAGGCCGTCGGCAAAAAACCCTCTTCCCATCTTAGAATGTTTCCATAGTTTTTTCATACAACTTTTGATAAAGAACAACCTTATATCACAATTGTACATCTCGGAAATATCTACAACGTTTAGTAAGAAAGTATTTCAAAAATTTTAATCTAAATATGTGTTTCCTTTTTCCGATTGAATATAGAAGAGACACTTGTGAAGCAACACATAGCTACACTTGTCTTCTATATCCTAAACTTTTTCTACTCTCTCCATACAACATGTGGTACTTCATGTGGAAATTTGGTATATTTTTGTATTTGTTTTCAATATTTAAATAGTTAATTGCATTTCATGCAATTTTCTAATCAAGTCAAATTTGAACTCCAAGTGATTTAAATAATAAAATAAAATAAAATAAGTAAAAAAATCATATTCATATTATTCAACCCATTTTGAGGCCTTACTCATGAAATCAAAATAAATTTCGAACATCATGATAAAGAAACACGATCACAAATGTGCGTTTGAATGATTTTAAAATTCTAAAAAACGCAAATGAAGTCTGAAAATCATGAGATAATATCACACATGCAGGGCTGCAAAATTGAGGTTAAGCTTATATGCTGATGATGCACCGATTTTCCTTAACCCTATGAAGGAGGTTCAAGTTGTTTCACAAATCCTTGACATTTTCGGCCAGGCTTCTGGGTTATTGATTAACAGATCGAAGTGTGCGGTCTACCCAATCCGATGTGATGATCTGCAGATTGAAGAAGTAATTGAGGGTTTTGGCTGCCCAATTCAGAACTTCCCTTGCACTTATCTTGGCCTACCACTTCACTACAGAGCTTTACACAAAGTGGAAATTCAGCCCATCATTGATAAGATGGCAAATAGGCTACCATCCTGGAAAGGCAGGTTCTTAACAAAAGCTGGAAGGCTCAAGCTTGTAAATGTTGTGCTAACATCTATCCCAACTTATTTCCTCACCGTGTTCCAAATAAAGAAATGGGCAATCAAGAAATTTGACAAAATTAGGAGAAGTTTCTTGTGGACAGGATCGGAGATTGCAAACGGGGGTCATTGTCTTGTGCAATGGGCAAAAGTGCAAAAGCCTAAACATCTCGGAGGGCTTGGAGTGCTCGACCTCGAGCTGTTCAGCCGGGCATTGCGCCTGCGATGGCTTTGGTTCCAGTGGACAGACCCTGACCGGCCATGGGTAGGCACAGAGGTGCCATGCAACGACACCGACAAGCAACTCTTCCGAGCTAGCACGACAGTGGTTGTAGGCAATGGCGGCACAGCAAGGTTCTGGGAGTCTTCATGGTTACAGGGCCGAGCACCTCGCGATTTGGCGCCCTCATTGTACAGACTGGCCTCGAGGAAGAACCAAAGTGTGAAGGATGACTTGCAGAACAATAACTGGACACGAGGACTTTGGAAAATGACCACAGCTGACGAAATGGCTGAATTTGTGTCTCTTTGGGCCCTCATCAGCGAGGTTCAGCTGACCGATCAAGAAGATGCTATTACCTGGATTTGGACACGGCATGGGACGTACACTGCAAAGTCCGCCTACGCAGCGCAACTAGCTGGCTCTTTCTGCTACTTTGATAGCAAGGCGATCTGGAGAGCCAAAACAGAAGCCAAGCACAGGTTCTTCGCCTGGCTCATGGTTCAACGAAAAATCTTAACCGCAGACAAGCTTATCGTCAGGAATTGGCCTTGTGATCCAAACTGCTCACTTTGTGATCAGGAGCCCGAAACTGCTGAACATCTGTGCTTGCATTGCGTTTTTGCCCAAGAAGTGTGGCTGCTGGTGCATCAATGGACAGAGGGCTTGGTGAATTTACCTAGCCGTAACACTTCCATGGAAGATTGGTGGAACACTGAAATGGCGACAGCTGCAGGGATGGAAAAAAAGAGACGGGCGTCCATTATGATCTATACGGCCTGGAACATATGGAAGGAGAGGAATAGAAGGGTGTTTGACAAGAAGACGGCTGCGCCCACGCGAGTTTTGCAGCTGATCAAAGATGAGTTGGCTATCAGAGCAAGTGCTTGTGGACAGCCTGCAGACTGTCCAACGTGATCTCCATGCAAGTGTTGAGTCATGAGTGTTTTTTTATCCTTCTGTAATCACAATTATGTAACCGAACTTATTATTCTTCTTCTTCTTCTTATATGACATAGCAGCGCTCCTGCTAATTTTTCAAAAAAAAATCACACATGGAGGGTGTGGTAAAAATTGTGTAAGTTTCTCATATTTTGTCACGCACAATGCTTAGAAACTGAAACATCTCTAAAGAAGTTTCATAAAATTATGAAGGAAGCGGCTAGGTTATAGGCAAAGTGACATTCAAATTGGAATTTGAATTCAAAATTTTCTACTCTTCACATACAACATTTGGTACTCCATATTAAAATTTGGTACATTTTTATATTTATTTGCTATATTTAACTAATTAAATACACTTTAATCAATTTTTGAAAAAAATCACTTTGCCGAGAGCCAGAATTAGGGGCTCACGACAAAGCCGGCACATCCAGCCCACGTCCCCGGCCCATGTACCCATATAAACCCCACCCCACCTCTTCCCCTCGGACACCACCCTGCCCCCACCGCCGCCTCCTCCCTCTGGCCGCCGCCGCCTCCTCTCTCGCCCACACTTCTTCTCCCGACCCGGCGACTTCCCTCCGCCCCCACCGGACCCTCTCCCTCCCCGGCCTCCCCTCTCCTTTCCCCTCCGCTTGCTCCTCGCCTGAGGCGAGGAGCGGCGACGGGGTGAGGCGTGGTAGTGGCAGTCAGTGGGATGCGGCAGCAGGATCCGGTGATAGCGCTACAGCGGCGGGGCTACGAGATTCGGTAAGCCTATCTCTCTCTCCCTCCCTCCCTCCCTCTCTCTCTCTCAGTAGCCGCGGGCCCCTGCTCCTCCCCACAGCGGCAGCCCTCAGATCTAGCTCCACCGGCGGTAGGCCCTACATTCTCTCCCTCAGATCCGGGAGATGGTGTGGTGCCACGGCGGCCGGCGGTGGTGGTTCGGCAACAGTGTGGTGGTGGTGTCGTGATGCCGGCTTGGTGGTGCTAGCGGCGGCGGCCTGGTGGTGGGGGCCGAGGTGCATGGCCGATAGGGACCGCGGTGCCTGGGCGATCTTTTTTTATTCTTTTTGGAAATTCTTTGGTGAGAGACATCGTAGTTCACGGCACACGTGTGCCGTGTACCCTTTGCCGAGAGCTTGTTCTCGCAAAGTCTGTGCCTTGAGGAAAGAGTCCTCTGTCGTGACCCGGGCTAACGGCAAAGGTGTGGTTTCCCGTTAGTGAATTAGCTATAGGGTCCAAACACCTCTAGCTAAAATTTAGCTAACTAAAATACTAAAAAAGTTCTTAAACTTTAGCTAGCTAAATTTTAATTGGGCGGATCCAAACAAGACATTAATGGAGCTTATGATGGGTATTGGACTGGAGATTTAATCATAAGCGTGAATCAACACCCACATGTTCGTGAGTCCGGCCTCCAATCTAATACTCACTTCGTTTCAAATTATTTGTCACTGTTGACTTTTGATCACGATATTTTACCATTCATTTTATTCAAAAAAACCTATGCATAGATCGATTGTTTTGTTTGTTATCATCAAATGTATTTTAAGTATAACTTGACATTTTGCATATTTGTATCAATTTTTTTTACTAAGACGAATAGTCAAACGTTATGATCAAAAGTCTAACAGTGATAAGTAATTTGGAACGGAGAAAAAAAATAATAACCTCGCCATTTTACTTTTGCACGCTGAAGCAGCAGTCGCGCATGCCCTGCCGAACGTCATATCCGGCGGCTGGGGCGAGACGGCGGCATCACGTCGTCGTCCCGGGGATTTGCTCGGACTGTCACTACTAGGGAAACAACTTTTGGTCCCAGACCGGGTGTTTTTCACCCAGTACTAATGTAGGTATTAGTACCGGGTGGGAAGACAGGGTCCTGAAGCGCCCCTCGTGATCCACATTAGTACCGGGTGTTTAAAGGACCCGATACTAATGTGGTCGGGAAACATTAGTACCGGGTTATAATGTGGTCGGGGGACATTAGTACCGGGTTATAAGAACACCCGGTACCCATAAAGACACGCTAGTATCGGGAAAAAAACAACCCCAGTACTAAATTTCTCATACTACGCGGTGCATGGTTCCTATGACTGGACGGACGGTCCCGATCCCTCCCTTCTCCATTCATTCACTCTTATTTTCTCTAAGTCTCACCTCTCCATCTCTATCTTCTCCAGACCAAGGGTGGCGCACTGGATCTGAGGCGAGGCGGCCGCGGCCGCGAGCGGAAACCCAGCGGAGGCACGGCGGCGAGCGGAGCGGGAGGCCGGCGGCCGACGGTGGGCGCAAGTGAATATTGTGATTTTTTACTTTGTAGTGAATCTTATGATTTGGAATTTTGCCATGAATTTGTGAATCTTGTGATTTTGAAATTTATTGTGAATCTTGTGACTTTCCTATGCATATAAATGAGTTGATTTGAGACTTTGAGATGAGATGAGAATGGAAAAAAAAGAAAATAAAAATTAAAAATAAAAGAAAAAGTGACGGACGGAAGGGGGTCAACGGAGACAAACGGTAGAAGCATATTAGTACCGAGTGAAACACCTAATACTAATATCTCTCTCACATTAGTACTAACATGGCAATACCGGTTGTCCACCCGGTATACTTAATTAGAGGTTGACAACCGGTACTACAGTTCTCTACTTTTATTGCGTACGGTCCGGCATGCATCTTGGCGTGTAGTACGTTTTCTATTCTACTACGTGGCGTATCCGGTTTGGATGCGGCAGCGACATATATGTCTGACTCGGTCATTGTGAAAGTCTCACAGCTTTCAGCACGTACAGGGGTACAAAACAAAACCAAAAACTTAGACAGAGATACATAAGCCGGCCTTCCCAATACATCATATATAGTACATGTAACCGATCCTTATGCGTCTTTGCGTTTCTTTTTCCTCTCTTCACCATATAACCGATCGATCGACTTGTTTCCTGCCAACCCGCACCGCCGTATACATACGATGAACCAAGTAGCCAAGCACCAGCCGCCGCCTCCGGCAGCGGGAGCCAGCTCACCCAAGTTGACGATCACGGTTTTTTTCTACTGCATCCTTGCGACAATAGTCATTTATGGTACCGCCCTGCTCGTCTTCATGCCGTATGTCCGCTACTACGACCCAGAGCCCCGGCTGTTCATGCGGCTGGTCGCGGCCCAGGGTCTGGATCCGTGCGTGCCGGAGACGGAGGTGCGTTCCCCGATCTTCAAGCTGGCCGTGGAGGCAGAGATCAAGCGGGAGACCTGCGCCGGAGGCGGGGAGGAGGACGCGATGCTGCGGGTCTCGTACCGCGGCATCATCATGGCCTGGGCCAGCGTGCCACGGTTCTGCGTCGACGGCTGGAGCCAGGGGCGGCCGAAGAGCCCCAGCGTGGCGACGACCTTGGTGGCCACGGCGGAGGGGTTCGTTCTGAGGGAGGAGTTGCAGAGCATGATACGCGCCGAAACCCGCGCTCTCGGGCGCGCCGAGTTCGACGTGGAAGGGAGCCTTCCTGGATTTGGTCACCTCCGCTGCAAAACGTACTGGTTCCCTGGCGAGCCGACGGAGCCGCTGCCTCCGTGCCGCTTTCAGAAAAAGCGACTGGAGGACGCGTGGTGAAAATTCCCAACGTGTTATTTTTCTGATTATTTTCCTTCAACTAGCTAGCAATGCCAACAATCGAGTTGGATCGCTAGAGACGACGTCTTCAAAAAGGACGCAACGTCATTGGAGCCGCTGTCACTCGTCCAGGATCTCAACAGGGTTTTCACCCAGAGCAACCCGTGCAACAGGGGTCTAAAAGTCAAAGTGAATACTGCCTCCCACCCAAATTATATATAATCCTTCTGTTTCATATGATATGTCGTTTTGGTATTTCTAAATTCATAGATTTTTCGATGCATATAGATATGTACTACGTCTGCATACATACTACTATTTATGATTCTAAATTTCGCAAAAAACAATCTACAATTTGGAACGGAGGGAGTATTTGGTTGTTTTGAATTTAATTTTTAAGTTCATAGGTGTCACACCCGAATTTAAAGGCAAATTCGAATGCTCATATTATATGTGCGACAGGATCAAAGTTCACACATATAACGACTCAGTGATAACCAAAACACAATGCCATAACGTAAAAAGAGTATTAAACTTTATTACAGACCAAAATATCTCATAAACGAACTAAATATTAACGAGTAGCAACGCAGCGGATAGGGTCAACACCACAGGCAGCTGACTGGTGGCACGCCCGCCTAGAGTTCGTCGAAATCTCCAGGGAAATCTTCAAACCTCTCAAAGTCTGAACAGCATCCGGATTGTGTCGTTGCAATAATGAAAACAAGCGTGAGCACATGCCGTACTCAGCAAGCGGAAACATAACATAACATGCAAGGCTTTATAGTGGAGGCTGTTGGTTTAAGCATTCAACATTTTAGTTGGTCAAGTTTTATTAGCAACATAAATACTAGCAAGTGTAAGTTTATACCAAACCCACGATTAGCATAAGAGAATAAACAACATAAATAAAAATAGATGCATCAAGTTAATCATTGTCTTCCATAGATTAATCATGTGAGGGTCCAGGCCGCTCTTGACCGTGAGCACGGCTAATCGATTAGTTTTACACTCTGCAGAGGTTGTACACTTTCACCACAAATCGCGTAAAAGTTCTAGGAATTTTGAACTCAACCATGCGATGTCGGCCAAGCATCATACCGCACTACCTAGGTGTGATTGCATAGGGACGCTACGAGGCCTTTACAAAGTTGCCCCAGTGTGAAGCAACCCGCGAAGGTTTTGAGTCGTTGCAGAGTATAGAGTCCCCTAGTAGGTACCGTGTCTTAGCAAAGCCCACTCCCTACTAGAGCGAGTCTATACCCCACTGGCGCTCCCCCTGCCCTTATCAGGTAAGATCACCCTAACACTAGAGTCCCTAATTAATTAGCCAAGGCAGAGCCATATGCCCTTGTGGTTGCACTGTTGTCCTGGGTGGTCGCTCCATGTTCCGATTAAACAAGGTGATCTTATATTAATGAAGGTATAGCATAAATAAATCAAGTTTCATAAAGTTTCATTAATACCATCCACCAAGTTAAGTATAGTGTGAGCTACCCAACAATAAATTAAACCCAGGTTGTTCAAGGTAAAGGGATAAAATAATCTAGTCATGTCCTTAAAAATGATCCCATCCATTTAATGCAGGCAAAAGTAAGAACAATGAATTAAATGCATGTTGTATAGGTAAACGGGTATGCATCAAGGTAGACTTGCCTTCAACAGATCCTTGTTGCTGTTCAGACACTTGAGCTTCTTGGTCTTCAAATCCTTCAGCCCAAACGTTCTCTACGCATCACATCAAGTACATAAAAGCAAACAATGGAATAAAATAAGAAACAATCACCAAACAGTATTATCAGAGCAAAACAGAGGTAAAAAGCTATTCTACTCTTCGATACGATCGTTTGGACATAAAGAACGCTAAAAACGGAGTTAAAACGGAAAAGATATGACTAGAAGAAGGTGCAGGGGCATAACTGTGAAGATTCTAAGGTTCCAGGGACCTATCAGCAAGAAACCGAGGGCTTAAGCGTAAAGAAACTTAAAAACAAAAGGGCTTGGGTGAAAAACTAGGGTTCTGGACCTCGGGCACTATTTTTATAAAAGCCAGGGGCTAAAACAAAAGGAGAAGGACCGATCTGTATGGGTTTTTATATGGTGGAAGGACCGGCTTGTTATATTAGAAAGTGCAGGGGTTTTTCTGCAAAAAGCCACGGTCACGCGGGATATAAGATGGTTGACCGGTATTGACTCCCGGCGGATCTGATCTCGGCCGCAGGGTCTCGATCGGACGGACGAGGTGCTCAACAGGCGAAGGACGGTGGCGCGAACACTGGCGAGCGGCGGCGCAGGAGCATAACTCCGGCGAGCTTGCCCGAAATCGAGCTAGGGTGCACGGTTGTCGAAGGGATCTGGTCGAGAACCTTGCTGGGGCGACGACGAACCGATCTAAGGCTTCGGGGAGGTGTCTCGAGCAATGGCGACAGTGCACGGCTCGGCACAGCAGCCGGCGGTGGAAGAAGAACTCCGACGAGTTCAAGCGCGCTCTGTAGAGCTCCTGGACGTGAACAAGCGGCATCTTTAGATTCCTTACCCTCGTGCGGTTCTTCTGGTAGTCTTCGCGTCGACGGACCGGCGACGAGGCGGCAGATCGACTGCGGCAGCTTCCTAGGGTTCCGATCGCGGTGCGGCTGAAGCTCGGGGGCGGCTGCGGCTTTGGATTGGGGAGGGCGGCAGGCTCAGGAGCTTATAAAGGGCCGGGCGCAAGCGTACGGGGCAGGGTCACTCGGAGTCGGCGACGGCCGGGTCTCCAGCTCGGTCACGGCCATGGCGGGGAGAAGTCCGGAGCGGGGACGACACGGGGTTGAAGATGACAAGGCGGCCCCACGTGTCAGCGGCTGCGGGTGATGGGAAACAGGCGGGGGTTGCACGGGCCAGTGTTGGGCCGTCTTTTGCTGGGCCAGAACAAACAGCGGGCGGCGGAAAGAGATCAGGGGGCATAAACGGACTTCGGCTGGTTGGGCTCAAACAAAAGCCGGACCAGAAGGTGGGTAGGGTTTAAAAGGAAAAGGAATAAGCTTTTGAAATTTTAAAAGAGAATTCAAACACATGAATTCAAATTTGAATTTGAACTCAATCAAACAAAAGCAATGCTCCAGCATGTAATGCAACAATAAACTCCTATATTTATTTTATTTAATTTTCAAAAATATATTTGAATGCCTAAAAATCCAAATACACTTTATATTCCTTAAACTCAAAGCATTGTTTCTATTCAAATTTTATTGAAATCAAATTTTTGCAAAATTAGGATGTTACAATAGGTGTTTGTATATCTAGATTTATATTACTACTATTTAGCATACTATTGGAGACACGTGAAAATATATTAGCTAGAATGTTCGTGTAAACTATTGATTGTATGGATCAATTATTTAGGATCATGATCTATACTATAAGGAGCGAAAACAATTAAAAAATTTTCTCACCCAATCCGGGCCCGTCTTACCCTTCACGCCGGACCCACCCGTCAGGTTGCATGATGACCAAAAAAGTGAAACAACCATAAAAATCGCAATTTGGGTAGCGTTTCTGCCAAAAACATAATATTTTTTTCACCAACCGCATATCTACCCACCTCTTGTACCCACGATCCCTCTATTTGGATTTTCCTCCTAGGACTCTGTGTTTCCGAGACATTACACGACCCTCTCCGTGTTTTTCCTAAACAGCCACGCATGACGCAACCTGTTGGTTGCTGCCATCTCCCCCTATCCTCGCCATATAATGAACTACATATATGCAACGAATTCGTGAATTATTTGCAGCGGGGGACGGCGACAGCTTCACGACAATTAGGCTGGGCATGCGGAACACGCCAGGGGCGGAGAAGCAGCAGGCGGTGGCGTTGCGCGTCAAGGACGACAAGTCCATCTCTTCTTCAATTGCCAGATCGAGGGCAACCACTGAGTCATCTTCAGCACCGTCGCCTTCGTCACGACGCTGCCGCTGTCTTCCAGTACTGCGTCATCCTCGTGTGGCAGCCGCGACCGGGCCAACCCGCCGTCGTCACCCCGCGCACGCATGCCGGGACCACTAGCAGACCACCGGCTTCGTCATCCACTGGAGCCAGATCGTCGTCGACGAGCAGCTCGCCGCCGCCAACAACAGGTCAGGGCCAGCGGCAGCGGTCGAGACGTACCAGGGCCGGCCGAGGAAGGACTTCGCGCGGACGATGGTGATGGAGTTCATCATCGAGGGCTTCGTGCACGGCTAGGGGTACATGTCGTGGGAGGGCAAGGAGAACCTCGGCACGACCTTATTCGATGAGTTCGCCAACGTCGGTGACGACGCGAACGTCACGAGGAGGAAGAATATGGGGTTCCACGTCATGAGCAAGAAGAAGGCCCTGCAGTTCACGGTAGGGCACTTCTTGCACGACGCCGAGTGCATACTAGAGAGCGGCTTCGCCAGTGAGTTTAGGGTTGGCCGGCAGCAGAGAAGAGTATTTGTTGCGTGCGTAGATGACGGCGGCAGCGGTGTGAATCTATGCATGTAACAACTGATCAATATGTGTATGAGCGCTCGTGTATGTAATGTGTGTGCATGCTTACCAATTATGTGTCAGTTTAGAAAACTACTACCTACACAACTTCTATGTTAATTCGCGAGACGAATCTACTAAGACATTTGACTAACGATTAGAGACCATTGGCCAACGATTAGAGGACGGTTACTGTAGCATTATTATCGTAAATTATGAATTAATTAGACTCATTAGATTCGTCACGAAAAAGATGTTCGTCGCGCAAAGTTGCACTCAGATGTGAAAATATTTTGTAAATAGACTTAATTTAGTACTTCATGCATGTAAAATTTCCTAGGGAAAATATTTTCACCCAGGAACTCAGGACGACCACACCCGTGCCGCGCTCCTCCGCCTTCACCACGACGCCGCAGGAGGCAACCGTTGCTGATGGCCGCTGCCGGGAGGCAAGAGTAGCTAGAGACGGTGTGGTGGGAGCTTCGTGAAGAATTTTCGGGTCTAACAACCCATCTGCGGTTCCTGCCTTTCCTATCATCTCGATGACCCCCTCGCCTTCGTCCTCAATCCTGCCGTTCGTATCTCGATGGCGCCCTCGCCTTTTCGTCCTCGAATCATCAGCGTCATGTTTTTAATAAAAGAATAAAATTAAGTTTGTGTATCTAAAAATTGAAAACATTTTCTTAACATGTGCATGCCGCACGTACATTTTACTAGTACGATAAATAAGTTGTAACAATTTTTACCTAAAACATAAGTAGTATTAGTAAAATGCACACGCGGCACACACATTTTTTTTTAAAAAAAACTACTCAACACGTGTTTTGTGCTCACACATATATAGTACCAAATTTGACAAATTGAAATTGGATTAGTGATTATCATAAATTGCTATCTTCCATGTACTGGAAACAACAGTCATGTTGATGTTGAGTTGTTGTTGTTTACGCGCAGCATATCAAAAGATACGATTTTAAGAAAAATAGAAAAGACTGAAATCATCTATAAAGAGGAAAAGGACCTCTAAATCATTTGAGGAAAGACAATGCTCCCTCTCCCACCGCGGATGAGGAAAATATATTTGTGCAGGTGCAGGAACCTTCAGTGGCAGGAGAGACGCCACGACGTAGAACTATAGCCATCAAGAGTGACACTCAATTGAGAACGCTTCCTTGCTGCTGTTGCTGGTGAGCAGCTATAGCCTGCAGGCCCCTTGACATCTCCTTTCTTTCCTCACTCTCTTCTAGTTATGAGTACAATTATTAGTGCAGCGCCACATTAAAATAGTTCTCCCCGCAAGAGATGCTAATTGTGGAAACGGTTGCTACGCGGATGCGTGACAGGAAAGAAGGTAGGCAGCTAGAGATCGATATGAACCATCATCCATACTGATAGCTGTACCCTAGCAAATATGGCCGGTTAGAGACAGCCATCACGATTGCGAAAGGACCTGTAGCCTAGTACTTACAAGAGCCTCGGTAGCACCTCAGGTTGTGGGTTCGACTCCTCGTGGGAGCGAATTTCTCAGGATTTAATGGCGTTTGTGCTTTCAGTGATAGGTGACGTCCCCATCGACAGCGAAGCGCCTGTGGTGACTTCGTCAATCTTGAAGATTTGCCGACCCAGTCTTCGAAGATGCTCCTAGGGGTAGAATTTGCGCGCGTGTGTTCATAGGGATGAATGTGCGTGTGTTGTGAATGTCTCTGATGTATTGTGTAATTCGAAAAAAAAAGAGACACCCATCACGATTGATTGATCCCAGAAGAAGTTGTCGATTCCCAGCTGCTTAAGGGCATCTCCAATCAGTGGCGGAACTGGCGAAAAAAATTGAGGGGGGCCAGATAAACATTTGAAGATTGAGGAATATGACATAGACTTGGCTTATCTCGACTTGTTTTGGCTTATTTTCTCTCACAGAATATTATTCAATCTACCAGCTGAGTACTATTCATTCTACCAGCCGAACGGCCTCAAATCCTATTTTTACTGTTTACCCAACATACACTAGATAGTAATGACTATATATAGTAATTAATTATGCAACGACAATAAAAAATTGAATAATTTGCAAAAGTGATCAATATATCTTGTTCATTTAAATTCCACAGTGATTCTTCACTGTATTGAAATAATAAAAAATCAAATATATCGTAACCTTTATGGCAATCTCTCTATGTGAGAAGAAATTAAATGAAAAAACTTAGGAGATATGGTTTTGAGTTGGAGGAGTGATCCTTTCAAGTACGTATATTAGACACGTATAATTAGTTTAAACATTTATACATATATGGCGGATATGTGAGAAGTAAGGCTCCGGGGTAGACGGTTTCACGGGGCTGTTCTTCAGGACTTGTTGGCTAATAATCAAACACAACATTATGGCGGCGATCCACGCGGTGTTTGACCTACGCCGCCATGACCTCAACCTCCTAAACAAAGCCAACATCATCCTGCTACCCAAGAACGAGAGGGTTGAAGACGTCCGAGACTTCCGACCGATAAGCCTAATTCACACGATAGCCAAAATCATCACGAAGGTTCTAGCTCTTTGCCTAGCGCCGCTAATGGGTCACCTTATCTCTGCAAGTCAGAGTGCCTTCATCAAAAAGAGAAGCATCCACGATAATTTTCTTTATGTGCAGAACCTCACCATGCGTTTCCACCAGACAAAGACACCGGCTTTACTCCTCAAGTTAGACATTTCCAAAGCTTTTGACTCAGTACGCTGGGACTACCTCCTCTCACTCATGCAGCATAGAGGCTTCCCAACCCGGTGGCAAAACTGGATAACGGCGCTACTCTCGTCCTCTACTTCAAGAGTCATGCTCAACGGCTCGCCCCTTGCGCCCATTCAGCATGGCAGGGGCCTTCGCCAAGGCGACCCGCTGTCACCGTTGCTCTTCATGGACGAGATCCTAGCAGCATTACCTTTGGCCAGAGCCCACTTCCCCCTTAAATACCTTGGCTTGCCACTCTCACCTAAACGTCTGCGCAAAATTGACTTCCAACCGCAAATTGCTAAAGCGGCGGGGAAGCTACCGGCCTGGTACGGGAAGAACCTCACTCAAGCGGGCCGCGTCTGCCTCACCAAGTCTGTCCTTTCCTCCCAGCCGGTGTATATGCTTTCAGTGATAAAAACTTCAAAAGAGGTTCTCGACGACATTGACAAGATCAGGAGACGTTTCCTTTGGGAAGGCGACAAAGCCCTCACAGGAGGAAAGTGCAAGGTCAACTGGACAAAGACTTCACTTCCAAAAGAGTTTGGCGGCCTCGGCATCCTAAACCTGAACAGATTCGCCTCTGCTCTACAGCTATGTTGGCTCTGGAATGAGTGGGTATCACCGGAGAAGGTGTGGGTGGGCACCGAAGTACCTTGCAACGACCGTGACCGACTGCTTTTTGCGGCATGTACAACAATCACCTTGGGCGACGGCCGGAAAACTTCGTTTTGGTCTTCGGGCTGGCTTCAGGGACGCCGACCAAAAGACTTAGCCCCACTTCTGTACGACAAATCTAAGAAAAAGAAAAGGACAGTGGCGGAAGCGCTTTTAAATGATGCTTGGATCCGGGACCTCGACTACCGAACGGGCTTCACACCATCGCATCTTTCGCAGTTCGTCACCCTGTGGAATCTCGTCAAAGACACTGAGTTGCAACAAGACCAGGAAGATAGCATCGTTTGGACGCAAACTCCGCATGGGGAATACACTGCAGCTTCGGCTTACCTGCCACAATTCAATGGTTGCATCGCCGCGACGTGGCCATCATTTGGAAAACTTGAGCACCTCCGAAATGCAAATTCTACGCTTGGCTCATTTTCCAAAACAGGGTGTGGACGTCCGACAGACTTGCCCGCCGAGAGTGGGACCACTCCCCTTCCTGCCCTCTTTGTAGACAAATGATGGAATCCGCGCATCATTTGTTGGCATCCTGCCACTACACGTGCAGGGTTTGGACTCTGGTGGCAGATTGGACAGGCCTTCCCAATCTAAAGCCGACTGAGTGGCCGGCTAGCAGAACATCGTTGTGTTGGTGGAAAAACCTTTCACGTCTCTCGGGCGTGTCGCGTAAGGGTGTGCGCTCGGTCATTCTTCTAGTTATTTGGGAGATCTGGAAGGAAAGAAACGACAGAGTCTTCAACCGTAGAGAAGCGGCACCAACTTCCACATTAGCGAAGATAAAAAGCGAGGCGTCCGCTTGGATCGCCGCAGGAGCGAAGGACCTTGCGGTCCTTTTGTTTAGAGCATAAATACTTTTGCGGCACTAGCTTGATGCCTTGACCTATTTGTACCCCTTCCACCCCGTCATTTGAGGTTGTTGGATGCTGAGGAAAACCAGAGGAGTTCAAGACACATAGAAGATCATATCCAAGCCATCCAAGTGCTAAATTGCTCATCCATAGACTTGCACATGCTTTGTGTGTGTGCTTAGTGTTAGGCTTAGCTTAGAGTTGAGTGAGTGCAAGGTGTGCTTACCTTGTGAGGTGATTCTCGAGTGGATCAAGTTGTACGAGGTGCGCCAGAAGCCTTGGAGCCTAGGTGGCTCTCCGGTAAACGTCTTCGACCCTCCGGCTTGGTGTGGAGCGGCGAGGACACTTTGTGCGGGGACGTGGAGACCCCCTTCCCTTGGGAAAGAAGCTCCTTAGTGGAGGCGGCATCAAGGTGATCAAGGGAGCTTGGCGAGTGCCTTCGTGGCGAGCCTTTGTGGCAAGTCAAGTGGTGCTCTTGGGAGAGACTTGATGATCGGGAAGCAATACTCTTGTGTGGAGTGCTTCAACAACGTGGACTAGGGGTGGCTTAGTACCTACCGATACCACAGGATAAATCGCGTGTCAAGAGTTTGCTTCCTCTCATCCCCCTTTACGTTTCCGCATTACTCTCTTGCATCCTTGCTTGTCTTTACTTTCCTAGAGTAGTATCTTGCTAGGATTGGCTATAGGTTGCAAAACTTATTTTGGGATGGGAGTTTCACACTAGAACAACCATAGTTGCACATCTAGATAGTATGTTCTAGTTTATGTTTCATGCAAATTAGTGAAAGCCATATGTTAAGTTTTTAAGTTGCCTAATTCACCCCTCCCCCTCTTAGGCTACGGGCATCCGATTCCTTACAATAGCTTAACTCAAAATGACAACGAATGGATGAGAAGAAATCAAGCAAGAGATTAGCAACGAGGTACTAAGCTAAGGTTGGCCAAGTAGTGACTTGGACCATGTGCTTGGCTAGGGTGAAGTGGCCATAACTTGGAGAATTTCGAGGTATCAAGTCGAGCCTAACCGAGTGAAGCAATGAAGAAGCATTATATGTTCTTTGAGACATGTGAAGGGTGACTTGATCAAGAAATGTGTTTCATTCTTGTATGGAGATCAAAGTCACTAGCTCATCTAATGCTACTCTTTTGATAAGTACCTCTCTCTATAGCTGTTCATACTCATATGTGAAACATGCTCATGTGCTAGTTAATCATATGAGTTGGACAAGCTACCTATACCCTCTCTAGTAAAATTATGTCAAATATCATTCGGTGTTATTAACCGCTTCATCTAGAAGCTTTGAGTGGTTCTTGTTTGCAGGGACATAGGTGTGAGCAAAAATTAATGAAGATGAAGCTCAAGTGGATCTCTATAGGGCTTATATTTCATCTTGAGTATAGGTACGATGTACTATCAAGAGGGATGCATCACAAGGACTCTTGAAAATGTCTTAGTGCTCAAGTAACCTATGTGAGTTGAGAGAGACACAAAACCCACACGTACACGTTCTCGGGTTTGACTCGGCACCGATTTTGGGAAACCGGTGGCACCAGTTTTGTGTCAGCCGGCCCAATAGCTACTTGGTTTGAAATCTCGGTGGCACCAAGTTTGGGAATCTGGTGACACCAGTTTTCCCCTGAGTTTGCAACGGCTAGTTTTTGGGGTGTTGGGTATTTATACCCTGGGTCCCCACTGTTGCAAGCTGTTGTTCTTGAGGTTGCTGGTGTGCACCCCTGCTATTTCTTGCTAAGCCAAAGCCATTCTAGCTCTCCCCAACCCCTCTTTGTGAGGTTGTCCGATCTTTGATAGATCTAGTGAGTTAGGTGGTAGAGAGAAGCCTTTGTGAGCAATCAAAGAGCACTTGATTCCCTTGAGCACTGTTAGACGTCGTCAAGCTCGTGTGAAGCGTTTGTTACTCTTGGAGGGTTGCCTCCTAGACGGATAGGCGTCTCCCACAAGCTCCCAAGGTGTGGTGAGCTGTGGGACAATTTGTGAGGGTCTCGCTTCGCCTCTGAAAGGGAAAAAGCTATCTAGTGGATCGGGGAAAGGGTTGAGTGCAACCTGGCTTCGGTAGGAGAAGCACCCAACGGAGAATAGGATTCACACGGTGGTGAATCCGAACTTCGGTAAAACAAATCACTGCGTCTCTTGTTGGTTTACCTCGTATTTACCATACATATCATTCCTAATTCCTAGCTTGCACTTTGTCATATTTGTCGATCTACGTAGTTGTTAGTGTTTTTGGAGTGCAGGGACCTTACTTCATCTAAGAATTACTCCTTAGCCTACACACCAAGTGGATTTCAGTTTGGAGTAAGCAAACAAGGAGAAGACCAAAAGGGGAGTCACTGCCAGGCAAATCCGGTAGGACCGGATTTGCAAACTGGGTAGTGGTGCATTTTCCGCTGCACAGGCGCGGTCTAGAGACTCTGGAGATTTTTCCAGAGACCCCGGAGTTTCCACAGACTCCGGACAAAATTCCTGAGTATCCGAATTTTACTGATAAATTGTTTTAAGTGATGATTTTCAGGTTGCGCCTATTCACCGTCCCCCTCTAGGCGACATCAAGACCCTTTCACGAGCACAACGCCCGAACCAAAATCGAAGCGTGAGCAGTGGGGCACACGGATCACAACCTCACAACACGACGAGCCGCAAGCCAGTGCAACCAATTCTGTCGAAAACCATGCGGCGACATTGCAGTTTGGAGGCGGCGGCATTACAGTTTGGAGGAGGCGTGACTACCAAAATGAATCTCCAGGGGTGGAGGGCCCGCTCTTGTTTTCGACGGCCACCCTTAGAGCAACTCCAAGAGCATCTTTAAAAATCACTAGCTAAAATCCTGATTTAGCTAGTATGTAAAATGAAATAGCTAGCAAAAAGTTGTTGACATCCAACAGTCTCTCTAAACTGAACTCTCTATATGCTCCACCGTCTGTGGGTCCCGCCTGCCATACTCATGAAAATCAGGATAGCTAGTCACTAGTCACTAGTCCAAGATAGCTAGCGGGACAACGAATTTAGCTAGTTAGGATAGCTAGTTGGGTAGATAGCTAGTCTGTTGGAAGAGTGTTTTTGAGATTTTTTCCAAAATTTAGCTAGCTAAGTCATTTTAGCTAGTCTCTTGAAGTTGCTCTTATAAGCCCGCCGCTGGCGACAAGCGAAATTAAAATCTAGGAGGAGGATGGAAAGCAAGTAGAACATACATGATACCCGGACAAGCTCGTGGTGCTACAACTACAGTGGCAGCACCACGATGTGGGAATGATGAGCAGAACCACAACAACTGTAGCCGTGGCGACGGGCCATGGCCTCCGCTCCCACCCACTGGCCTTGATCCTTATGTAGGTGCCACCCTGGAGTTGAGCGAATCAAGCAGCTAGCACTTGACCAACGAAGTGTTGCCGAGATAATTCTCGCGAACAAGCGCTTTATTTGTCGTCCTCGCGAACAAGTGCCGAGATCCCAATGGCACGGCTCGTGGAGGGGAGGTGATGAGGCAGGTCGCGACGTATGTGGTGAGGTAGTCTAAGGTCACAATGACGAGGAGCCAATGGAGAGGGCATAACTATGAAATTGGAAGCAGAATCTCTGCTGGTACTCTCGTACGCAGTCTGTCAGGCAGGCTCGTAGGAAAAGCAGGCGGGCGAGCGAGGAAAGAAGAAGGGACGGGTCGTGGGCATGATTGATGTGGATAGGGAGGGTGTTTGGTACTCCCTCCGTCCTGAAATGTAAGGTATTTAAGGATTCAAAATTTGTCCTTAAATATAAGGCATCCTAGGAGTTTTTGGTAAGTACTCAATCAACTCAATTAGAGACTTGTCAAATATTGCACTTATTAACTAGAAAACTTACCTTTAGTTATCATTGACTAAGGGTATATGTGATATTTCCCCACCTCTTTAATCTGTCTTAAAAATTCTAGAATGCCTTATATTTCAGGACGGAGGGAGTAGACAGGTAAGGAGAACCGCGATAGCAATAATATTAGTACATTTTTGGCAACTAAATCCCAATTGTACAATTCTCTACCATATTCACTTCTCATAATACATGACATGTGGATTAGGCATTAAGAGTAAAATTGCTTGTTACATGCGGTCATTTATGTAGTAAATTGCTTGTTACACACAAGGAAGAGCCGTAATACTTTAGAAACAATCTATCAAACCTCTGACTTCTTCTAGAGATTATATACCATTCGTATCGAAAAATTAGGTAGAGGTTATGGAATGGGTTTTGTCATTAATCCACATTTAATACTCCTAATCAGTGTCGGAAGATTGATATGACAGGTAGTTGAGAAAATTTTTGGGAACTAAACAGAGTATAGAATTTATAGTACTCCCTCCGTCCCAAAATATTTGCACCATTTGACTTCTGCAGATCTCGTTTGACCATCCGTCTTATTCAAAAATTTTGTGAAAATGTAAAAATAATTATGATATACTTAAAATATATATTATGATAAAACATGTCATAGCAAAATAAATAACAGTTTCACAATATTTTTGAATAAGACGAATGGTCAAATGTGAAGCACAGAAGTCAAAAAGTGCAAATATTTTTGGGACGGAGGGAGTATACAATTCTTCCAGTGAGCTCACTGCTCACGAGTCACGTCACGACACAGCTCGGCAGCTAGAGCTTCCCATTATTATTAATAATGACAGGAATAATTATCTCTCTTAATAATGAGAGCAATATTTACCTGCCACATAAATCGCTGCATTCCCATGCGGTTGGATGCATCACGAGACGGGTGACCAGTGACCGCGTGGCTTGACAAGGAAGAAAGTCCAGATCGCTGGTCCAACGCTTAGGTTACCCAACCACACCCACCCAGAGATCCGTTGTCCCACGGCAGGTGGGCCTGTGTCTCCTCCGCCAGTTCTCCTCTACTCCCTCCCAGCAGCCTTTCCCTTTTAACGCCCCGGCTTTGCCTTTGCTGGCACCTCGCAAGTCGCAACTCCAATCCCCCCAACTCGCTGCGACTGCGAGCGCTGGCTGCTACGACTCACGAGCGGCGAGGAGAGGAGATGCAGAACGTGGTGGAGGTCGAGCCGGGCCGCCCGGCCGCCGATGGCCGCCTCTCCGTGGGGCCCACCTACCGGAGCGCCTTCGCCCGCGACGGGTTCCCGCCCCCCGTCCCCGGGCTGGACAGCTGCTACGACATCTTCCGGTGAGCTTCCCTCTCGCGCGCGCTTCGCCCTTTGGTTCCGTGCTGTGCTGCGGGTGGGGTTTATGGAGCTCGCTGTTCCATTAGCGAACCGTGAGGCGAGAGTTGGCGGAAGATTGCTTGCTTGCTTGCTTTTTGTTTTTATTTCCGTGTTGCCCCTTTTGGTTACTTGCCTCTGTTCCGTTTCTCGGAGACTGGGATTTCCTACATTACCAATTTTTCTCGGTTAGTTGCTTGATTATGACGACATGGCTATTTCTGTTTTTTTAATAAAACCCCGAAATAGTAGTGGATTAGTTGATCTTTATCTGCTCCCCTTGCTTTTGAACCCCCAAAAAACAAAATAATCCAATTCTGTATGAGATTTATGTGTAAGATTAGTTGCCATGCTCACCTACTACCCTCTGTTGTGAATGTTTTGAGATCCTAGTGTTAGTTATACTTCAGATTCGCGTGGCAGTTGTGGGAGCAGTCACTCTTCAGGCTTTCGTTTGCTTCGGATCCGGCCCTACGTTGTTCCGTAGGGGGGTAATCATGGACGTTTTTTTGTTGCCAGATTTGCCACTTTGGACTTGGTTGCAACGTATTGTTGACCTTAATTGCTCCTTGCTGTACCTGATGGGCAACATCTCCTTTGGTCGGTAGGCAGGCCCTGCTAGTCTGCTATTGGTCTATTCAGTCTCGTGATCTCGTCTATGGTCCCGCAAAAATGTTAGTCAAGTTTGAAATCTATCAGAAGAAAACTCTCTGAATCAAGTAATTGTTAAGTGAAATTCGAATCTGTTTTGTCATGTATCGTTACTAAATCTTTGGGTAGTAATGCTGATATCACATGGGTGATGGATCAGTACATCAATAGTCTCATGTTTCCTTTGTGTTGGACAGTTGACCTTTCATTCTAGCATGTACACTTGCTTCTGACTTCCTTCCGACAGCTCTTAAATTTTTGGAGCTATTTTCTTTGTTCCAATAAATCAAGTGGGCTATTTGTCTCCAAATATCAAATTCTTTAATCCGTTGGTCTCACCATGTCTTTCCTTATACAGGATGGCAGTGGAAAAGTATCCAAACAACAGAATGCTTGGTCACCGTGAGACTGTTGATGGGAAGGTAACTGCATTACTCTGTGAACAACTTCTGTTGCCCTGAGACTCCAGCGATATGGTGCTTGCTCAAATATGATTTATTATCTTGTGCAATAGGCTGGCGCATATGTCTGGAAGACATACAAGGAGGTGTTTGACATTGCAAACAAAATTGGTAACTCTATCAGGAGCTGTGGACTTGCAAAGGTTTGGTCACTGTTTTTAGTGTTCTGCTAATTTATTCACTATAATACTAATTTACCTGAGCATTAGATGTTGAATTTTTCCTCACCTTGGAAGGGCACTAGAATCAAACATTCACCTTAGGCGCTTCAATTTGATGCACTGTTGGCTAACGAATCATGCCATCTTTTGCTGATTAAAAGTTTCTATTTGATAATTTTGCAGGGTAGTCGTTGTGGTATCTATGGTGCTAATTGTCCTGAATGGATTATCACAATGGAGGTAAAATATTATATGTTAGCAGCTTTTGATTCAGTGCATTCTTATCTTTTGCCTCTAACAGGGAAAAATTGCCCCCACCATGTTTGTATTTTGAACTACCAAAATGTCAATTTATTCACCTTAAAGTCTTTATTCTTTGCAGGCTTGCAATGCCCATGGAATCTACTGTGTACCATTATACGATACACTTGGTATATATTTTCCCATTTCCCCGACTTCAGTTTTGGCTATACATGAATGAGGCCACCATGTTCTGTTTGTAATATATCTTGCTAGGAATTTTTGTTGTGCATCAGTGAACCATATTTCTATTTCACTTCTCTTTAGAGAACATGCATTGATATCCATATGTGTGTGCTTCCTTATTTCTTTGAAAAGAATTAAGCCTTGCAATACCTTCAGAACGTACTTTAAATCTGATGGCCTTGTTAGTTTATATGTGAAACCATTATGTAGGGAATGAACTAGGAAAGTGGTATTGTGTGAGTATTAATCTGTCCCCCTTCACCACCACTTCTGCATTTACTAGCATTAAAAAGAACTTGAGCATACATACAGCTCAAGTCTTCTTATTGAACACTCTCTTTTTGTAGGAGCTGGTGCGGTAGAGTTTATTCTATGCCATGCAGAAGTTGAGATTGCTTTTGCTGAGGAAAAGAAAATTGAGTTGGTATGGTTCTTTACCGCACATGCAGAGTTAATATGCTTTCAACATGTAATCTGTGTCCTGCTGTCCTGTCGTGGAACTTATCTTAATTTGTATTCTTGTGTTTGCTTTGGTGATGAATTCGTGAAGTTGGCCCCTATTTGTTAGTGTCTATTTAAACATATTTAGTGTCTTGTCTATTGTATCTCTCGAAAGTTCTGCCACCTGTCTGGATCAATAGAATCATCTACACTTCTATGCACAGTGAAAAAATTGGCCAATTTTTTTTTATTTGATGCGTTTTCTATAACCTAGCTACTATCTTGGTGTGGATTAGGAATGTTGCTATCCAATCCACAAGCCAAGATTTATGCATGTACAAGGTAGAGCAAAACGACAGAAAGCCCCCTAGCTAAGCATACCTATGATACACAACTAACAGACTCAACCTATTCAATGTGGCCTTTTATTGTTATATTTTGGGACAATAGTTTGAGAGCTGTGTTTCTGATATGATAATTTATTCATTGTCTTATATTTCAATACCTTTGCTTAATATTTCTAATGGCATGTTCACTATTTTTAATTTGGTCAGCTCTTGAAGACCTTACCCAAGTCAAATGAGTTCTTGAAATGTAAGTTCAATATATCTTAGATAGATTCCATCATCATGAACTAAAATGTTTCTACCATGGAATTAAAGAACCTTAATATCTTATTGCAGCAATTGTGAGTTTTGGCAAGGTAACTCGAGAACAAAAGGAAGAAGCTTCCAAATATGGGCTGTCAATCTACTCATGGGATGAATTTCTGTCCCTGGTAAGAGGCTCCAGCTCTTTGCAGAATTCATTGAATATTATTGATCTACAGCTTTGCTAATACCATGTCTTTACACACATGCAAAAGAATAACTGCATAAAGCAGATACATATAATGATTCATGGAACATCAAAATAAAAACTTTTGTCATTGTAAATTAGTTTAGTCTGCTGTCGTTGTGCATTCACTTGCATTCCGAGATTCAAAATTTTAAACCATTGACCAGAATTGGACTTCGGTGATCACATTGGGTCAAACCATGCCCTACATTTTGAAACAGAGGGAGTACATTATTGCTGGCAAAATATCTAAGTTAAATGTTGCTCTTAATAGTTGATATGACCTTTAAACTACAGTGACCTATCTGCGGTGGACACAAAAGTGTTTGGTTTAACTGTCAATTTCATATAAAATATTCAACTAGGCTGATATTTATATTGCTGGTGATAATTACTGGAGTATTCAATTTTGTGTGTGGTGCTCTGTCTGCAGGCGGCTGACCAAGAATTTGATCTTCCTGTCAAGGAGAAGACAGATATATGCACTATAATGTATACTAGTGGAACTACTGGTGACCCAAAAGGAGTACTGATATCCAATGCAAGCATTATTTGTCTCATTGCTGGTGTGGACTGGCTACTTAACTGTGTAAACGAGGAGGTGAGATGCTCTGGAAGTTCTTGCATTATGTAACCTTACATCACACACAGGCTAACCATTAAAATCATCTACAAATATGATAATTTCAGCTGGCACAAAGTGATGTTTACATGTCTTACCTTCCTCTTGCACACATCTTTGACCGTGTTGTGGAGGAGTTGTTTATTTTCCATGGTGCCTCTATTGGATTTTGGCGTGGGGTAAGCACAGCTATTTGTTCACCTAAATACCCTTTTGTCATTTTACTTTTGGGACTGTAGTGACTGTTAACTTCTTTGTCACAGGATGTTAAGCTGCTGGTTGAAGATATTGGTGTTCTGAAACCAACAATCATGTGTGCTGTCCCACGTGTTCTTGATCGGATATTTTCTGGTAAGGAGCTACCTGAAACATATGTATATCAGTCTCATAAATAATTTTCGTGGATGGGATATCAAATGTGGTTATGAGCGGTAGAATAATACATTATTACCATATGGTTATAATCAGATTGTTTGGCCACTGATTATGATGGGTCAATTTATGTCACTGCCACTAAAATTTTCTTTTGTTAAGTACCTGTTATGTGCCAAACTGCTAATGTTCCTATTAATTAATGTTTATGGTGTAGTTTTGGTGTTTTGTTGTAAGAATATTTTGTCGGCTTTGTCTAGCCCATCAATAATCTGAGGCGCCTTAGCCATATAGGTTGATCTACTGTTCACCTGAGTAGATCGTATGTATCCACATCGTATCTAGTCTTACCAATTTTACCTATCACTAGTTTAGATTTTAGTTCATGATTGTAAACCTGGTCATGGAAACTTTCATCCTGTCCATGTCCAGTTTACCCCCATTAATCTGTTCAATTTATGAATTAGCATGTTTCATTCCTGCTCAGATTCAAAAAACAAAATGTTTCATTTCTGCTCTTGATATATGAAGTATTGGTAGTTGAGGTTGTTTTAATCTTTCATATAAGCTCATTCGTGAATTTGTTCTGTAGTTCTTGGTCTATCTATTGGAGAGTTTGCTTTTACTGTTAAAAGGCTTTGAGACTGCTACTGTGTGTACAAGTTTGAGTGTCCATGGGTATGCTCTTCTCAGTTCTCACATTTACCTAATTTTTCAGGACTACAAGCTAAAATTTCTTCTGGTGGTTTTATAAAGAGCACTCTGTTCAATCTTGCTTACAAATTGTAAGTTTATTATCCTAAATATTCTAAGTAATTGTTTCTTCTGATTCTGCTATATGATAAATTTTTTCATTAATTACCAAGTGCCTGTACCTGCAGTTAACCTTATCTCTTACAAGTCGAGGTGTTAACTGCACATTATATTTTGCAGCAAGCAGTTCAGAATGATGAGAGGAGCTAAGCACGATGAAGCTGCTGCCATATGTGACAAAGTAGTTTTTAGTAAGGTAATCAAATTTGGCAGCCAATGATTCTTGACTGAATGATTTTGTCATTTTGAATAACTTATTAATCTTCAGGTGAAAGAGGGTCTTGGTGGCAATGTTAGACTCATTTTATCTGGAGCTGCTCCACTTGCTACCCATGTTGAAGAATACTTGAGAGTGGTGACGTGCGCACATGTCGTACAAGGATATGGTACTCTTTTTTGTTATGCGAAAACAAGAAATTCCTAATCTTTTGATTGGTTCAAGTTGCAACCTTGCTCCTAACATTTGTCTGTTGTAGTTCATCTAGTTGTATAGTGTAGTACTGTCATTTAATTCTACCATTAAAACATGTGAATTGGTGCAGCCATGTAAATGAAGTTACTAACTCATAGTTGTCTGTTCACCTCATCTCTAATGCTGATGGCTTGTATTGTCTGCTTATCACATCATCTCTTTTCCCCCATGATGTTTAATTTTAAATAGGTCTTCAACGTAAACAGAGAAAAATGGGTCTTCTTTATAAACAGGGAAAAGGAATAGTCTCTCAAGAAACACTATTCCAGCACTATTCATTTGCAACTTCACTATTCCTTTTCACCCAAGTGAACGGTCATACCTGTGTAAGCTGATGCTTTTGTTGAGGGTGTGAATGGAATTTGGACTTTTTTCAACCTATACCTGTACTGGAATGTCTTGACTCATCTTCTTTCCATTCAGGTCTCACGGAAACTTGTGCTGGATCTTTTGTCTCGTTACCAAATCAGATGTCCATGATAGGAACTGTTGGCCCCCCAGTGCCAAATATTGATGTTCGTCTGGAGTCTGTCCCGGAAATGGGTTATGATGCACTTGCAAGCACAGCTCGTGGAGAGATCTGCATCAAGGGAGAAACATTATTCTCAGGATACTACAAGCGTGAAGACCTCACAAAGGAGGTCTTGATTGATGGATGGTTCCATACTGGTGTGTTTTGCTAATTGATTGCCATACTGTTGCTCTGTAAAGTTTTGAAATAGATGATCACATTTTTGCGATGTCCATTTGAGCAGTTCAATTTCTATGTAAAAATCCACTCAGGGTTCCAGTCATGTAGCAGAACCAAAATGCTCTATTTTGTGCCTCAATCAAGCTGAGATCTCACACACCTTCCTATTCTGGTTGCAGGTGACATTGGTGAGTGGCAGCCTGATGGAAGTATGAAAATCATAGACCGCAAAAAGAATATATTCAAACTTTCACAGGGAGAATACGTGGCAGTTGAGAATTTGGAGAATATTTATGGCCTTGTTTCTGCTATAGACTCAGTATGTAGTGCTCAACCTTTTAATTTCTATGGTCTTTGATTTTTTTCTGTGACATTGTTCTATATATGAAAATGTAACAAAACCGGATTGGTTTAAACAACTTTTCAGATATGGATATATGGGAACAGCTTTGAATCCTTCCTTGTTGCTGTGGTCAATCCCAACCAGGAGGCACTTGAGAGTTGGGCTGCTGCAAATGGAATAAGTGGTGATTTTGAGTCCTTGTGCCAGAATGCGAAAGCAAAAGAATACATTTTAGGAGAACTGTCAAGAATAGGAAAAGAGAAGAAGGTGAGGATGCCGTTGTTCTCATGCTCTTTCTAGCAATTCTTGTCTGCTTGCTGCTGGTGCACATGCCGTAACACTACTTGTTTTCTCAGCTCAAAGGTTTTGAATTCATCAAAGATGTACACCTCGAACCAGTACCCTTTGATATGGATCGCGACTTGATCACTCCGACATATAAAAAGAAACGGCCGCAGTTGCTCAAGTACTACCAGGTACTGCTCATTGCAATACTGTTGCAGAGTAGCTCCAGTTTATTTTTGTTTACTTGCGCCCATGTGGCTCTGTCATTTGTTGAGCTGTCCTTGAGTTAGTTTAAGCTATACTATGAACTAGATAGCACTTCTCTTTATGCTAGGCTATTGCTTGTCCATTTTTCAGAATTCTTTTGCTGGTTTACGGGTTGTGGTGCCTTGCACTCAAACAAGACAATTTTTCTGAGTACTACCCTTCTATTTGCAGGGCGTCATTGACAACATGTACAAAAGTGCCAAGTGAGCTCGCCATGCCATATAGAAGAACATCCAAGGTGAAGATTCCCAACGCCCAAGATGCTGATAGAAGTACCAAACCAAGAAATATTCTCTTTTGCTGTGTATATGTCCGTAGTTTGGATGCCAGACTTATACATCACCTTTCAGGAATTATTTGCCATTTATATGGCGTGTGGGCAAATGGGCAATGTTGGCAGCGTGCAGAGCTACTCTGAAACTGCCAGTTAGCCAACATCGAACACTGATTAGCAGAATAGTTTGTCACTTTGTCGGGGTGAACTTTTGAGGCATTATACACTTGAATCGCACCCTTTACTTGTGTCTACTTCCAGAATCTCAGATTCTACCGAGACCCAGGAATACACTTTTTGAGTGGGATCTGTGTGAATCACTGAATCGTGACATGCTTCTCTCCGGCCCTTCAGTAATATTTCCGAGGGTCTCTTGTGTTGCATTCATGGAATGGAGTAGTGTCCATGCCTCGCAGTTGCGTGTTGTTCAGCAGAGTAAGGGAGTTCCTGTTCGTACACACCACAGCACCTCCGCTGCTGCTGGTGGTTCGTTTCTGGTTGTGGAGCAATAGTTAGATGTGCCAGTAGAGAGCAAACAAACCTATATTCTTTTTCTAAAATATAAAAGAGACTGATATATATTCATTCGACGCTTTCATTCAACAGGCATCTCACCTGCAAAGTTTCATATTGCCGGCGCCTCGCCCAAGCCTGGGCAGTAGATCGGCCACGTAGGCACGCCCCCTCGAAGCAGTCGACCTTGGCGCACGTGTCGTCCTGGTACCTCATGTCTGTTTTGTAACCAGTTGTTGACTTGTTGTTGAGCCTTTGTTCATTGTGCTGCCTGCGTGCGCTGCTGTTGGGGTCGTCGTCGGACTCGGACCCAGACCCGTTCAGTTGGAGAAAGTTTTTGCCAAAAATTTTTAGTGCCTCTTTTATGGTAATTAAACATATAAATATTCCATCTCACTAAAGAAAAATATTTTAAGTAAAACATTTTTCTTTTTTAGAAAGAAATCAAAAAAATTTCGAAATAATGATTAGATTAGAAGAGCAGCTGATAATAAGGATCCGCATAAAAGAGTTGTGTAGCTTAGTAACATCATACTGACATGCATCATTAACAACTGAGATTGTAGAGCAGGTACTAGTCTTGTGGATTGATGCACTTCAGTTAAAAGACCCGATGTGGCAAAGTCTTGCGTTAAAATAGTACTTGGCGTAGTTATTGTGCTTAAATCATTTTTCGAGTTCTGTATCTTAGGAATAATATGAAGAATATATAGAGGAAGATCAATAACTCATATAAATTACTTAATGATTATTATCCTAAATAGAATTTTCTTTTTTTAACTAGTCCGCTCTATATTTCATCGTAGAAAAAATTTCATTGTGGAAAAAACATAAAATTAAAAAAAATAAAAAAAGTCTAATTAGATCTATCTCGAATTTTTGAGAACCCTTTGAAAAGACGTTCAAGAGGTTCTCAAATCAAACAAAAAAGCAAGAAACCTTCATATCATAAAAATGAGGTTTTTATGTTATGTAATCATTTAGATGGTAATGTAAATGAACCATAATTATGTAAACCTATTCCTAACAGATTGATACCAAAATAACAGATCCAAATTATAAGAAATCCTATCGAAGCTACAAGTGCGGAATTTGTACCATTCCAATTTGGATTTGTTCTACTATGTAAATATATAGCAAATATGGTCCAGGTAATAAATACCCCAAGTTTCCTTAGGATCCCCATGCCTCATTAGCCCATACTGCTCCACAAAGAATACCCATGGTTAAAAGGGAAAACCCTAGACTAATGACACGATAACTCCAAGAATCCAAACGCTCAGTTAATTGATATTTGTAATGATTTGGAAATGCGGTAAAAGAGGTGTTTTTAAAGCACTTCTTTTTGCATGTACATTCATAATGATACCAAGAGTGCTTTAGGCCGTCTCTAAGATATGTTTTCGGATATCACCATACAATTACAACCCATCTTTGCTTAATAAATACAAAATATTAATGCTGGTGTGCCTGGCGTAACAGCTCCTGGTGCAACAACAAGTGCCAGCTTAACGTGGGGAGGCAGCGAGTTAGTAGCTGTAGGCGGCAAAGTATATTTGTTACCTATTCCATTAGGAACCGCATATTTTTTTAGTAGACTAATTAGGAAACTATTACATGAATGGATGGGAAATCAAGAGACAAATCCATTAATTAATCCGTCATTAGAGGTTGTTTACTGTAGCACCACGTTGTCTAATCATGACATAATTAGACTCATTAGATTCATCTCGCGATTTTAGAGGGGGTTATCGAATGATTTTTGTCATTAATTCTTATTTAATATTGTTAATTAGTGTTTAAAATTCGATGTGACGGGTAGTTGGTGGGGCTGCTGTGACTGTGCATGACAAGAGCATGGGTTTGTTGGGTTCCATCTGATCCGACCGAAGCCGAAGTGCCGCACGAAAGGCCGCCCATGCACGACGCTAGTCACGTACTCACGTCTCGTCGGTCGTCGTTTTGCCGCTGCCTTCCGTTCCGAGTGGCGAGCGAGGGCAGCAGGATGCGTCGAGAGGCCGGTCCCCACATGTCAGTGAGCGAGCGCGCCGCTTCCATGCCGTGCGCAATGCGCGCGGTGCGCGGTGCGGGGCTTGCACCGTCCCTGCGTGTCTGCGCGCGTGAGAGCATGCGTGTACATTTCTGTTGCGCCCACGTATATGCGCCCTCGCCTTCTCTTCTCCGTTGCCTGTTGGACAACACTGTGTTGGTAGATGATCGATGCTACTGTAGCTGGTACGCACATTTCTGTTAGTCAGCGACTGCATCTGATCTTCCTAATAAAAAAGAGAGTCAATGAGTGTATCTTTACTTCAAAAAAAAAGAGTATATCTTCAGTACTGCACATGCTACTCTGATCGTCCACGAGGACCGTTTGTTCCTTGAAGTTGCACTAAAATACAAAATGAATAGGAAATGGCAATGGCATTGTGCATCGCGCTCACGGTACTAGTAATTAATACACGTTTCAGTGAGAAACACAACTTTTCCTAAATCTTTTCCGGCGACACGCCTGGGTGATTCAACAAAGAGGAATTGAATTTCACAGCTTTATCCGCCCGTGCAGCGCCACGGTGGCGCCGTTTAGACATGTAACGCTGGCAGGGACAAACACGCCACGTCTGCGTCACTATGGTGGGTCGGTGACACTACTGATACAGTGATACTGGCATCTTGCACCTTTACATGTCGGAATCTCTTTTGGTCATGTACTGTAATCTACACGGGGCTCTACCGAACACCTACACGTCCTTTTCTAACCAAAAGGAGGACACCAAAGACACATCTGACATCTCCGGTTCGCCAAGTCAAGCGATACAGTACGTCATTCGTTTGGAACGTCCGACCATGTTTCCAGACGTCTTGTCAATATATGGTCTTTGGGCTGCAGCTAGCATATACATTCTATACATTTTTTTTTAGAATCATTCTATACATTTTTGCGTCCAGGCGCCACGAAGTTAGGTACTTTACTACGCGTGTGGACGACCATGGGTGTGAGAAGCAGCATACGGACACGCGTACGTGCAGGTGGTGCGGTGCGGGGCGTGCCCAAGCGCCTGCATACGCCGTATAGAACGACGCTATAGCTCGTCTCTCCATCACACACGTCACATCTTTCTATCCTAGGTCGCGAAAAAAGAATTAGTAAACTTTCGGCGGCAAGCACGCTGGGTTGCATGCATGCATGAGCATGACTGTATTTGCCTATGAAACCAAAGAAAGATGTGCAATTATTTCGTTTTCTTTACATTATTCAAAACTCCGTTTCATATTACTTGCCATTTTAATTTTTAGATATATATTTGTTATGTATCAACCTAGACATAAGTGTATATCTAAATGCATAGCAAAAGGAATATACCTACAAAAATCAAAACAAGAAGTGATATGAAACAGAGAGAGTACATGCAAGGAATGAAGGGATTGATGTACATTTGCTGCTTCTTCTTAAATGATATGGCAGTGCTCCTGCCTTTAATTTTAAAAAAAAGGAATGAAGGGATTGAACATACACCGCAAAAATATCGACAACACCATGTATATACCAGTGGTGCTCTCTGCTGGTTGAGATCATTATACATAGCTCTTCACGCTTCTTCTTAAATTAGAAACTGAGTCCAGACGTATACCGTACCCCCCACACAATTTAAGGACCTTTTAGGAATGTTGAGAATAGCAGGCTATAACATTTCGCAGAGGAGCCTACTTTTCCGTTATAGCGCCGCTATTATAGCCTGTTATTTAGTACAACGTAGTTGTAGCGGCATGTTGCCAAAAATGTTATAACACCGCTATAGCCTGCTATTTGCAACACTGCCTCTTAGGCTTACACCATTGGGTATTATTCATACACTCTCCCCAAATCCACACCCACTTCAGTATCTATCAGTAGTGGAATACTTGTACCAGCACATTTGGCTTGCTTCGATGGAACCACGACCAACGACCTTGGAGGCTTGGACTCCCAGAGAAATGGTGCACCAAATTAACCGTATCTCTCTACCTCTACACATCGACCTCGTAGACCGCGCGCGGCACCCTCTGAGAGCCTGAGTTACGTTGTTCCTCGCCCGCCCCATCTTTCTTCCACTCCACCGCTTAATCCACAACGACGGCCGACAATGAAAGCATCATCATCGATCACACACAACAAACCTTCCAAAAAGCACCATCCTTCCTCCCTTAACGTACGGCGCTACGTGACGGACCGTCTCCCGGCGTAGCCGGGCACGTACTATACGCCACGCCAGATGGAGCCTCTTGGAAACGTCAAAACGGACTGTACATGTACGAGGACCGACCGATCGACGACTCGACCTGCCGTCTGCCCTGCCGTGCCGCGGGCCGCGGCCCGCGGAGTTCTCGAAAAACCAGCGGAACGGGAGGCAGGCCGCAGGCAGGGCCGCAGGGGCCCCCCACGGCTTGAGGAACCTTTTCGGAGCCGCGCCACACGTGGCGAGCGGTGCGGCAAACCAGCCGGCGTACGAAGGCATGCATGGCCCATCCATCCGTCGTGGCATAATCGTCGTACTACCGAGGGCGACAGGACGGAGGAGAGAGAGAAAGAAAAAGCCGGGGCGCACGCGCCCGTCACAACTGCCGGGGTTCTCCACTTCCACTCCACGTCGCGCGCCGCCCGCAGGCCGCAGCGGCGTGGGCCTCCGGGGTCCGGCGCACAGGAGTGAGTACTGCCCGCAGCCCGCCTGGGAGGCTGGGAGCCGGAGGCGGTCAGGAGTGAGAGAGATAACGGCTGCGAAAGCGAGACGAGACGCGGGCGGGCGCAGGCCGCGCGCTGCACCTGGACCTCGGCATGGCCCCCCGGCGTCCTCGGCCGCCGACACGCGTCCCGCCCGCCAGGCTCCAGGCAGGCGCAGGCCACCCGCGCCGCCTGGCGCCTGCTATTTCCCCGCTCCACCCAGAGTCCCAGACAACCGTCCACGGCCGCGCAGCCCTTTGGGCCTTGTTTAGTTTGCTAGAAATTCTAACGTTTTCTTCACTTTCTCTCCATCACATCACAATAAATACGTCAAAAGACATACTCCCTCCGTCCCCGAAAGATCGTCGCCAGACAACAAACGGAGAAACCAAGACGGAGAGGAAAAGACTCTGCTACCCCTAAAGCGTCACGCGTCGTCCTTTTCCAGTGCAGAGCGAAGAGCGCTGCCTCGGCCTCCGCGTCTGCTCCGCCATGCCGCACCCGCCCCGCCGCCGCTCCGCCACGCCATGTTGCGCCCCCAGTGCAGGCTCCCGCCCGCCGCCGCTCGGCTCCGCCACGCCGCGGGGACAACGGCCACGACATCGGGTGCCTCGTCGGGGTCGCCGCGGAGGAGGTGGCCGAGGCGGGCGAGGATGCGCGCGATGCGGCCGTCGTCGGAGTCCTCGCCGCGGTCCGCGGAGGAAGACAATGCAGGCGAAGGGGCGGAGGCCGAGCACCTGCGCCAGATCCGCCATGCTTCGTCCTCGGAGCTCTGCGGGCCCGCAGGTCGACGGCGGAGGCCCACGGCGTGGCGCCTCAACCTGCCGCGGCGCCACCGATGGCGGGAGGCGCGACACGGAAGCCTCCCATCGACGCCGCTGTCGGAGTCACCACGGCTGCCGCATCCCTGCGTGCTGCGAAGTGCACCAGGGTTGCGGCTCCAATCGCCGGCGCCGCACCCGTGCGTGCCGTGAACACCGCCACCGCCGCGCCTCCTATCGCCGCCGCCGCCGGAGTCGCTACGGCCTCCGCACCCGTGCGTGCTGTGACCTGTGCCGCGCCTCCCATCGCAGCAGCAGTCGACGCCGTCGCAACGGCGCGTGTCGGGACTCCCCCCGCTGCGCCTCCCGACGTGGAGCTTCCCGCAGCTCTCGCCGCCGCTCCAAAACCTGCCGCTTCCGGAGCCGGATTCTACACTCTCCTTCACTGGTCCCGTCCATGGGTGAGGGGCGGGATCGATGGAGGAGCGGCGGCGGGTGCGGAAGTCCTCGTGGAGGGGATTTGACAGAGGCGGGCAGGTGAGCGCACGACGGCGCCGATGCGCGGCGCGGCTGGGTCGCTGCGCTTGTGCGTGGTGGGTGGAGCCGGGAGGTTGGGGATAAGATTGGGTTGCTGCGTTTGGG
Source organism: Cenchrus fungigraminus (assembly GCA_036936925.1). Taxonomy (NCBI): domain Eukaryota; kingdom Viridiplantae; phylum Streptophyta; class Magnoliopsida; order Poales; family Poaceae; genus Cenchrus; species Cenchrus fungigraminus. Next base: position 37,136,910 of record CM072779.1, on the reverse strand, counting down.
TTGCCTCGCCCTGCCTTTTTTTTTATTTACTGTCTCACGGTCTTGCCTCTTGCGTGTGGTGCTGAGGCAGCTACGGCCTACGACTCGCCTAGCCAGCGACCAAGAATACGGGACGCACCTCTGTAGCTTCCGCGACCGTGATTACATGACGGAGGGAGTATGTTCGGAGTATTAAATATAGGTAAAACAATAACTAATTACACAGTTTTGATGTACTTTGCGACACGAATCTTTTGAGCCTAGTTAGGCCATGGTAGGATAATATTTACCACAAACAAACGAAACGTGCTACAGTGTGCTACAGGAGTTCAAAACGTTAAAAAGGCAAATTTTCCTACCAACTAAACAAGGCCTTGGTTCATTAAACATTTATAAACCGTTAACATTTCCAATCAGGTCAACGTCAAGTTGCGTCCCGTGACGTAGTCACGTAGCCCGTCGCCATCGCGTGATGGCGCTTTCACAAAAAGTTAAGCTTAACTGCTTAACCGTACCGTTGTCCAAAATTGTACAGGGAAGTGTGCTGCTATCACCACATACTGTACAACATGAGCGGTCAATGATGCTGTACAAAAACATGTGTAAGATACTTGCACTATTGTTAACCCTAGAAGAAAACCCCCACCAATTTTTTTTTCTACCCATTGAACGCAACAATATAAAAAATGAATTGTATCCACACCTTTCCACAACATAGACAAAAAATGCAGCATAAGCTTTTCACAGTTCCGTGAAGAAAAGAATATGATATAGTTTCTAGATACTAGTGTTCATTCTACCTTTCTTTACATGGAAAACATTCCACCTACAAAGAGCAATGCAAGAACAAAACAACTTGTCATTTGATAGTCGATCAAGGCATGGGCCGCGTAGGAAAATAACAACTCTAGATGGAGCTTTTTAAAATTTTTGCTCAGTTTCTTTAAGCAAACATGGGCTCTTATGAGTTCTTTTGGTGAGACTAAATGCCTACCTTATTGCTCGGGAGAGAGGTGTGGGAAAGATGGCGAGAGGGGGGAATACAGTCCGATTATATCCGGTTCTAATTTCTGGTGGTTGTGGGTTGACGATAGCGGGCCGGCCCATGCATGTCGAGGTTTGCTCTATGATGTCGTCCGCTGCCACTTTGATGTTGCGTATCAAATTTCATGCTTCAACCGTTTTTATGCTTTAACACCATAATAGCACATCTCGTAGTGTCCTTATACAATACGCTTTCCCCCTAAAAAAAAGAAATCCCACTCAACAAATATGTCATTATATCCGTCCAACATGGGTATAGGCCATGAGAACATGCATCATATCTTCCTATGTTGGCCGGTGATTAGCCTTCTTAAAAGAATGCAGCCCTTTTTTCTCAAATTTGTGCCCTAACTCTTCTTGACTATCTAAGAAAAAAAAGGTTTGTTGCATTGAGAAACATCATCAAACCGACCAACTAGCTATACATTAGGATACCTAACTCTCAGCACAGAAGCATGTGTTTGGTTCGTTGTGCTCTAATGCCATCTAAGGGATAGAGATCATCTGAGTATGACTGGTTTCTAGCTGTGATGGTAACATGTCGATTACAAGGTGACCTATCCTCATGTCTACGCCACGACTCCCCGCCGAAAATGCATAAAACATCCATGGTTTACCTTTATAATGGATGAAACCTAGCTAATATGCACTAAAATTGTCTATATACTCATCAAAACATTAAGATGGCAATGCTATAGAGATTTTTATATTTTATTACTATAATGTCATGTCTGCTACATTCATATACGACAAGCATTTCATATACGACAAACATTTCACGTAGAAAAGGAAAAACTGCGAAACAATGTATCACTCTATCTATCCAGTAGGGGCTTGGGCCGTGCACGTGTATTATAGCCTTTGACGAGAGTTCGTGACTTGCTCTCTTTAGAGACACAAAAGGCCCTTAACAATTCTTTTAAAACATGAGGCCCAATTCTTTCCCGCTAGGTGCAAAACTTTCGAATCTCAAGGCCCGGTTCTTTCCCGCTCAATACATATTTTGAATCTCAATGCCTGATTCTTTCGCACTTGACGTGGAACTTTCTTGGCAGATAGTGCGAATATATAGAAAATCAACAGGTGGAATGTGGCTGTGAGAGAATTTATTTCATGTGAATATATATAGAAAATCAATGGGCAGAACGTGGCTCGAATTTCTCCGGTTCTACCTTTTTCCCTCGTCATGAATGAACAATGTCGGTACATCACTAGTTGTAATTGTTAGTATGCGTTAAAAAATCATGTTTGAACTTTCATTGGCTGAAAATCAACCGAGCTACGACAATTGAATTTTTTGGGGTATCCATTGAAGTTTGCATAAGGTTTTTCAATCTATTTCCACTTGAAACCTTATGTAGTATAGGCATATAAAGTATACCACTTTGGACGCCATTTATGATGCTACTTTCGAAGAAGTTGATGAAATGTACAGCACCTCCTCATTCAGTGCGTACTGATTTTACCACAACATTCCCGTGAGACATAATGGAGTGCCTAATCTGAAAACGCACGCAGTCGAATTCTCTCATGCGCAGGCTGTGCTGCGCACACCACAGCTGGCGTACCTGAATCTTTTGATCACTAGCAGGCCGCAGGCGGACACGGCGTGCCGCTACCAATTCACACTCCTACCAGTCAAAACCGCACGACATGCCCCACCAGGGGGTCGTCTGCCGTGCCACCCTTCTCGCCGGAGTCCCACGCGTAGGCCAAGCGACGAGAGCCAGACGGTGCCGGCGCCGCCCGCGCCTTCTCCGCGCAGGCACGCACACCTCCACCGGCGTCCGGCGGACAGCTGGGCCCCGCTGCCTCGCTTGCCGATCCCGTCTCTCCGGTTCACGCGAGCCGCGCGCACCGGTCGCTCCCTGCAGCCGCGTGAATCGAAAGCCGCCCATCGCGAGCGCCACGCGACGGACGCCGGCTGATCCCCACCGTCCACGTACAGGTCCGATGGGATCCACGTCAGGGTACCCATCCCCCGGTCCTCCCTCTGTCGCGCATCCGGGCCATGTACTGCCGATCCGACGGCTGCCCGCCGCTGCCGGGGGCTATTTAAAGCCGGCCTGACCCCACCCCGTTCCTCACCTGTCTTGCGCTTCCTTCCCCATCGCTAGTATAGAAGAGAAGAGAAGCATGAGCAGGAGTCAGGCCAGCGGTCAATGTCACGGCGTCCCCGTGGCCGGCGTGGCCGAGCCTGAGCCCAAGGTGCTCCTTCCGCTAGTGGTTAAGAAGGAGATGAGTAGTAGCAGTGAGGCGAGTGAGAAGAATCATGGCGTGCCTTTGCCCGTGGCCGAGCCTCAGGCTCCCGCGGCGGGGGCGGACTTGAGGCGGCTGGCGAGGCGCCGGAGGCGGGAGATGGTGCGGTTGAACCGCTTGGCATCCTCGGACGGGTCCAAGCGGGCGCGCCCGGAGTCTGGCACCATCTCGGCCTCACCCGGTGGGTCGGCCAAGGTGGCGCCGGAGCCGCAGCAAGGGGCCGGTGCGGCTGCCGCGGCGGCGGTGGGGGTGTGGCCGAGGAGCCTGTCGCACGGCGTGCATTCCGTGATCGGGCTGCGTCCGGCGATGGAGGACATGGTGGACGTGGCGGCGCCGCTACCGGTGGTGGCCGCGGCGGGGGAGGAGAAAACTGGGGAGGGCGAGGAGCGCGGGAAGGAGAAGGAGAAGGAGGAGGGAGACGACGTCTGGGTTCCAGAGTTCTTTGCCGTGTACGACGGCCACGGCGGGGCCTCGGTGGCGGAGATGTGCCAGGACCGCCTGCACGTGGTGCTCGCGGAGGAGATGGCGCGCCTGCGCCTCGCGAACGGCGGCGGCGGCGGCGGCGGCGACGATGAGGCCGGCGCGCTGTGGAGGGAGGCCTTGCTGGCGGCCTTCGCTCGCGTGGACGGCGAGGTCGCCGCCATCCAGATCGCGAGGAAGGACACGTTCCCCCCGCACACCGAGGGATCCACCGCCGTGGTGGTCGTGGTGGAGCCCCGCCGCATCGTGGTCGCCAACTGCGGTGACTCCCGCGCCGTGCTCTGCCGCGGCGGCGTCGCCGTGCCGCTCTCCACCGACCACAAGGTAACAAACAGCTCACTCACGCGCTATCCCCCAAACACGGTCCTCCCGATTTACGACCAGGCGGCATCAGGTAGGGGGAGCGGCGGCGGCGGCGAGCTGATAGCTCGCCAGGTGCCCCCGCTCCAGAATCCAGATCCGCACGCGAGGGAACGCTGCGCCTCTGATCTGACGCACGCGTCGACGTCGCCGTCGTGACGCCATCCCCTGCCGTGCCCCGGGGATCACACGCAGACACAGGTGGCGCGCGCCGGCTGCAAAGCCAGGATGTTTTTTTTTATTTGGCGTGCTGCCGTGTCGACGCGGGGCCGCTCCTCTCTCCTGAGTCTCCTCGACCGCGCCGCAGGTTTCAGCAGGTCCGCCCTTGTAGCGCTGCGCCACCCGTTTCTCGCTTTCGGCAAGGGCGCCCCAGGCTGCACGGTTAGCCCAGGTCCCTTGTAGAGCTGCGCCAAATCAGTTTGGAAGGCGATCCCGCCCCGCTCCTGGCCGCGGAGTTTTGGTGTCCCGGCCAGGGTGGGGTACGCGGTCGTCTGGGGCTCGGTGAGCGATGGAGTTTGTCAGTTTCACACACACACTCACAGTCACACTGCGTGACAGCGTGAGGAACTCGATGTCCCACCTGGCTCGGGGTTGGTTACGGTAAACGCCAAGCGGCGGACGGGGTGGTCTACACCTGGCCAGGTCCTGGTCACGCGGCAGAGCTGGCGACACGTCGTGGGCGGAGGGGGGAGTTCCCCACCGGGCCAAGGCGCGGTGGGCGTGTCCAGCCGCGGTTACTGGTTGGGTCTGCGTAAAGTAAAGGGTGCTTGGTTGAATCTTGGTCGATCGGCCAGTGTTCTCTGGTGGTGGCTGTATATGCTGGCCTGGCCACACTGGCTATCAGTGAATGGGATCCATTCGCACTCGGGCTCCTTTCGCTCAGGTCATTCGGTTTACTAGACATTCCTTGCTTCGTATACTCATGCCTGAAATGATTCAAGATTGCTTCCAGCTCGTACAATGCTCATGCTGAATTGCTGCCCTCTCACTAGAAACCAAAAGTCAGTGCTGTACTGCTTTTAACTGAGCCATTATCGGTTACTACTTTTAACTGGTTGCTGTAGACAGAGCTTGACTTCGTCTAGCCTGAGGTTCGATCGGCTAGTGGATCGGAATTCAGGAAGCAGATGAACAGACCGGGTAACAATTCTACACCTGACCCAAAAGGAACCGTTCTTCAGGCTCGAGCCCCTAGATCCTGTGACCTCGTGGCCTGTCTCTGTCCAACCCATACATGCTCAAGTGCTCTTTTGCAGTAATCAGATAGTGTTATTTGGTTATTTAGTTCAGTAGGCCGGGGATGTAGCGGCTTTATTGTATTTGTGTAGTGCAGCGAGAGAGTAAAAGCCTTTTTTTCTTTCGGTGGTTAGTAGCTTGGTTCAGTCCTTGTGTGATTACTAATGAGTAATGACATATGCTCCTGTGTTTCTTTGAAAGCTTCAAATTGGAGCACCTTTGTTTTCCAGTTTCCTTGAATTACCATGTGGTTTGTGATACAGTCGACCGCTATCTATATTTCGAGGTTTTCAGTTTGCCTATATCATATCTCTTGGTAAAGTCGGGTGCTGTTGTGGTCCTCTGCAACACATTTTCTTCGATAGTTATGTACAGTTAGATTTATGTCTGTAAGATGTGCATGTCTTTGGTTCAGTTGTTTATGGTAAACATGGGTACGGTACTAGTAGTTTAGTCAAACATGCCACACAGGATGCTTCATCATTAAATCTGACATCTTCTAGGTGAGTTATTTAAGCTCTTAATCATGCCCCTTATACATTTTTAAAATACTAGGTTGATCAATCTGTAAACAAAATAGAGTAGAGTTTACTTTGTTGCATAAGGTTTCTGCGACAAATGTTTAAGCAGGTAGCTAGGTTTAAATATAGACGAAATGTGAAATATAATAATATGCTGTGTTCCCGTCGTCTGAATCCAGATTTCCAAGTTAGTCTAAGTGACGAGTATTCTTTTTTTTTTCAATGCAGTGCGCTGTTGAATTGCTCTATTGTGGTTTAATTTGAGATTTCTTTTCCTATTATTATTACTGCAGTTGCTTTACAGTTTCTGCTTTGTCAAACACGCATGTCGCGTTTGTCACAGGTAATGCTAATGGGACTTTGTTTTACACATGTACAGCCAGAACGCCCGGATGAGTTGGCAAGGATAGAATCAGTTGGTGGCCAGGTCATCTACTGGCAGGGACCCCGTGTCCTGGGGGTGCTTGCAATGTCAAGGTCAATTGGTACGATGATGATGCCTACTTTTGCACTTTACATTGTCCATGTGGGCGGAGATGACAATCATCATATATTTCTAGCAAAGAGTATCAACCACTGAATTCCTTTGATGTGCCTGCCATTTCAGGAGACTATTTCATGAAGCCAAGCATATCAGCCGAGCCAGAGGTGACAGTGACTGAGCGCACGGGCACGGACGAGTTCATCATCCTGGGGAGCGACGGGCTGTGGGACGCCATGTCCAACGACTACGCCTGCAGGGTCGTGAGGTACTGCCTGAGCGGGCGGTTGGCGGCCAAGTACCCCGCGACGGTGCCCGGGAGCTCGGCCGCCGACGCCGCCAAGCTGCTGGCGGACCTGGCGGCGGCGCGGGGCAGCGAGGACAACGTCAGCGTCGTGGTGGTCCAGCTGAGGCGCATGGTGTGGAGGAGGAAGCAGCAGGCTGCTGCTCGCCAGAACGGCAGTACGTAGCCTGCGGGAGCCCCCTCCCGGGCGGCTCGTCGCAAACATATAAGCATGCGTGGCGACGCAGCGAGGGAGGGAGGGAGAAAGAAACTCGATCGCAGTATGATGGGACGGTGTGGAAACAAGAAGAGGGCTACGAGAGCTGCTGCTCCTATATATGGTGTGGCTGGGAGTGTGTTACTCGTAGCCCGTGCCGTTGTATTGCGTTGGTTTCTAATTTAGTTAACCTGACATGCATGTGGCATTCTGGACGTGGAAGCATAATGAAACATGGGATGCTTTTACTACTTCTGGTCGTCTTGCTCGAGTCAGATTAGTATCCTGCAGTTTTAGCTGAAGTTGCAGTGCCGTTAGTTTTGGCTCTCGACAGGGCTTTTGGGCGATGTGTTGTGCGAGTGCGAGAGGTAGAAATGTGTTAGTCTGACGGTAAAAGCACTGGCCAAGATTAAGAGGTGAGAGTCGTCAGTCACAATTTGTCTTGATTTTGTAGCCCTCTCAATGGCTTCAATAGTCATGATCCTGCTGCATGTTTCTAACAAATTCAGACACTTCGCCACCACAGCATTTGTACATGCCTCATCAGCAGCTGCAGCATTTGAAAAGCAGTTGTTAGCGACGGAGAGACAGTTTTTATTCGAACGCATATATTCAGACACACGTTCGAGCCCATGGGCCTTTGCTGGTCATCCGACCAGAGAGAGATTCGTGAATGCTTCACTGCGCTTCTGAACACACCGTTCGGTTTTGCGTTTGTAAATAAACATAAGTGATCCAGTGGTTGCTGACGATGTGGCTGAACCAAAATGCTCGTCAGTTAGCAGTCGTTTTATAGGAAAAAGAGATCTCGTTGCACGAAAAAGGGCTCGGTGTTCAACATGAACCATGACAGAGTTGTAAATCCAAATTAAAAGGAAAAGCGTTCAGATAGAGAGTAATACGCTTACACAATTTTTCTAGAAATGATATGATTTGAGGAGTATAATTCCGCTATTTATATTATAAGCTAGCTCCATGCACGTTCTGCAAGCATTATGTACTCAGGGAAGATTTCCTTCTTACTAAAAAAACTTCGTTCCGTGCCCACATTTGAAAATATTGGGCTGTGCATGTGCTCAAATAAAAAAGAAAATAAAATCTGAATTTCTTTTGATAGAGAATGGACCAGGATTGTAAAAAATCTGAATTTCCGACATGTATGTATGCACTACACTCTGTAAGATGTGGGCCTCAACACGTACAATAGTTTGGTTCTTCTGGTCATTCCTAGCTATCCCGGACCTCCATTTGTTGATGTGCACGTGAGAGTCAACTAGAAATTTTCGTATTTCCCATTGTAGCCTACTGCTCGCCACCGGTGGACGCCGAGCCTTCTGTCGCAGACGTGTCTTCGTGCGCTGCTGGCTTCTTCACCGCCACGCCGATGTCAATGCCAAAGAGAAGCACCCTGCCCACCACGGCCGGCCCAGGTGCTGGCTCCGGGTTTGTCTCCACCGCCGGCGCCGGACCAGGCTGCACCGCCGCCTCCACGGCCGTTGCAGGCGATGCCTCGTCCGCGTACGCGTTGGCCGGCAGCGAGAGCGTGAGGACCGGTGGTGGTGCAAGGGGCTGGACGAGGCGCGGCTTCTTGTTGGGCACGATCGGCGGGCCGGCGTAGTGCTTCCTCATGTGGCCGCCGAGCTGCACTCCCGCTGGGAACACCGCGCCGCAGACCTTGCACACGTGCTCCTTCTCCGGCCTGGCGTTGCGGCGGCTTGGGGCGGCGCCGTCGTTCCCGAGCATCCCCGCGGCCGCCGCGGCGAGCTCCCTGTTCTTGTGGCCGGCCCTGTGGCCACCGAGACCCTGGTGCGTCCGGAACCACAAGTCGCACTCGTTGCATGTGTAGCCGTTCGGGTTTTGTCGACCTGCGGCGGGCCGCGGCGCGATGGGCGGCTGGTGGACGGGTGGAGCTGGCTCCACGACAGCAGGCGGCGACGGCGGTGCCATTGGCTGCTGGTGGATGGATGGAGCTTGCTCCCCTGCAGCTGGCGGCGTCGACGGCGGCGCAGCTTGTAGGTGGACGACGTCCTCGCTACGCGGATCGGCTGCTCCTGCCACGACCGTGTCCACGCCGTCATTGTTCATCGGCTGCGGGCTGCTGCTCTGTTCTGAAGCATCGGTCATTGTGGCCGCCACGGGTTCGGGCGGCGGCGGGTCGGGAGATGCGGACGCCGTGGACGCGGATGACGGATCGGGCGATGCGGACGTGGTGGGCACGGACGACAGAGTGGGTGCCGAGAACGCCAAAGGCATCGGCTGGAAGACAATCTGGGGTTCGGCAACCACGATGGCCATGGACTGGTCTGAGTCTGATTCGGCATTCCGAGTGGCTGCCCTGGCCCCCAACCCCAAACCCAAGCAGCCTCGCTTGCCGGTGCCGCCCCAGCGCCCTACGAATGCCGCATCGCGCTTGATCCCCTTGGCCTTCTTCCCGATCCCCTGCTGCTCCTGCTTCCCGACCCCAAGCTGATGAACCTTCATGTGCCCGCACACCGCCTTCAGGCTGCGGAACTCCTTCCCGCAGACGGGGCAGGGGAGCATCGTCACCGGCGCGGCGGCTGAGGACGAGCTGCCGTTGCCGCCGTTGTTGTTGTTCGCCGCGACGGAGGACGCGCCGGCGCTGCCGTACTTCGCCGCGACGGGGTACGGGCTGGTGGCGTCGTCGCAGTTCGCCGGGACGGAGCAGGCGGCGTTCCTGTCACTGACGGTCTTGTCCGAGTCGCTCGAGTAGCTGTGGCAGTTGTAGTATTCTTCGGTGTCCACGTCGGAGTGGTACCCGGGGACGACCTCGCCTTCCTCCGGCTCGTCGGCGTGGAAGCGCCTGGTGGGGCGCCGCCGCCGCTCCTCAGAAGAGCCTGCCATCACGGTGGTGTACGTGTGTGCGCCCACCCGCGCTAGGGCTCCGCTGGCCTTGGTGTAAGTCGGAGCAGGATCCCGAACCCCAACGACGACGAGAGCGCGAGCTGCTGGTGCTCGACTTGAGAGTTGGGAACTGGGAAGACCGGAAGAGTTTGGTTTCACTAGCCCGGCCAGAGGTCCCTTTTTATTGCGCGCCGTCACCCACGCTCCTCGGACGCGTCGGCGGCAAGGACTCCGAGACCGAGATCGATACGAGGACGGGGACGGCGCGCGTAGCAGGCGCAAGCGCAACCGCCTTGCTTGGTCGATCCCGTTGCGGAATAGCTAGGGCAGACGCGTCACACAATTATACTCCAGCCCGTTTCACACCCCGCAGGCAGGGGCGAGCTGCATTTTAACTGTCTTTCCCTGGCACGACTCCGCTCAGAGGTTGTTTCAGAGATGGCTGGGTTTCGTGTTCGCCTTCGCCACTTCGTCATCTGCCAGAACGCGCTCCGGATCCGATTCGGGAACGAGCTGCGTGCGCCACCTGAAGATGCGGCTGCAAATTCAGTGGCGGAGCCACCACTTTGGCGAGGTCTGGCGGCCGCCATACCTGCCGCCGGCAGAGGAACCTCCCGCCCCCAACGGCGCACCCAGGCTGCGATTGCGAGGCCATCGATTTCTTCCAGGGAGAACCGGCGGAGAAGAAGCACAGTGCTGCCGGACTGGGTTGTGGCCTGTGGGCTTTTTTTTGTTTAATCCCTTTGACCTTTGCATTCTTGAGTTTTGGCCCATCCGCCCATACGAAATGTAACAGCCTATGACCATGATGTTGGATCAGCACTTGACAGGCACAAGCACAAACCGATCGATCCCCCCACGCGCCGCGCCTGTTCCTATTGGCGTCGCCGGTCGCCCTACGCCGCGCCGGACGACGCAGAGCCGTAGTGACCGGCGTGAATCGTGGTGGCGCCAGATGCCGATGGAGAGGGAAATCAAGACCAGCAGCAAGGAACCAACAGTGTGCAGCCGCCTGATCGATCTTCCACCAATCCTACTCCCCAAGACCATGCTGCAATCCGTCGACGGCAATCCATTTCAAATGCTAGTGAAGTTGGAAAAAAAAATTTGAAAGGTGAGAAATTGAGAAAGTTTGTTTAAGTAATTGATTAATTAATCTGTATTTGCACAATTTTGATACATGCGTTTGGTATAGTACTTGTCAGTTGTAAGCATCAAGAGTTTTTTTAACCCTGTTTCTGGGCAAGAACAATCTAAGTCTAATGCTGCTGTGGAAGAACAATACAAGTCCACATATCAATGTTTGGAATTTTCAAATGATTGTGACTTGCAGTTTGATATATACCTATGGTTATTGCATTTGAAGCTTTTATAGCACGTGTGAGTTTTTTTACAAATTAGTAATAATTAGTTTGTCATAGCTATATTTTTATCCTGGCTCCGCCACTAGCTGCAAATTATAGCTCCACGGCTAGTCTAGCTGTACTGCACGACTACGAGCCACTGCGACGATCAGCCAATCGAGTTCAGGTTCAGGATGGATGAACTGACCGGTACTGTAACAGCTTAAGCAAGATGATCAGCTGATCATAGCTGCATGATCGACACACACCATAGCACAAAATACCATCTCGACCTTTCATCCTCCCTCGATTTAAAATGAACTGACAATCAACAAGTAGCTAGACTTCTTTCGTTCAAAATTACAGATCACTTTGCTAAGTCGAAGTTTGACCAAGTTTATCATAAAAAACATCAACATCAAACTACTTTCATTAGATACACCATGTAATGTGTATCGATTGTGCATTATTTGACATTGTAGACGCCAATATGTATTACCTATAAATTTGGTAAAAATAAATAGATTTTGCTTAAGACAAAACTAAAATAGTTTATATACTCCTTATATTTTATGCAAAGTATCATAATTGTTTTCACATTTTCATAAATTTTTTGAATAAGATGAGCGTTCAAATGTGACCAGCAAAAGTCAACAAGTCCTTATATTTTGGGACGGAGGGAGTATATTATATACTCCTTCTGTCTTTAAATATATGACATTTAGAACAAGCTAATTAGTTCATTTTTAAATTAATTTGTAATATATTGAAGAACGACGGTAGTAGTTACTATTGTAGTAGTGTCACGCTGGTGGTGATCGATCGAAAAACGTTGAAAACGCTACCCGTTGTTAAATTCCATCTCTTCTGCTTTTCCACCCATATGCATCTGCTATTTACTCATTTTTTCAAACATGTAAGAGCTTTGCGTGTTAATTTTATTGAAAGGACCACAAGTGGATAATCCTTATGTTACATGCGCCTTATTGCAAGCGTGTGGGCTGGTGGCCAGCTTAATATTGTGAAAAAGTCATCAAGAATTTAAGGAACGATAACAATCTTAAAATCAAGACAAATATATGCAGCAAGATCAACCATTGTATTTGCATTCAATTGTCTCTGCAAAAGAGTAATGACTGCTCTCCCTGAATCTTTTGGGAAAGAAAAGAATGCATATCTTGTACTAGTAGAATCTATAACAGGAAACAATATTATACTATACCCTTTTTGTTAGGGTGCCCGCAGGCCTCAACTTTTCTTCTGTTCCTAGCTGAGAGTGCTCGCGAAAAAAACTTTCCATTGTTGGCTACTGCTCCCCACCGGTGGACGCCGAGGCCTCTGGTTCGGGCGAGCATTCTTGCGCCGCCGGCGTCTTCACCCCCGCCCCAATGTCAATGCCAAAGAGAAGTACTCTGCCGGGCATAGGAGCCGGCGATGCCTCGTCCGCTTTGATCGACAGCGCAAGCCTGAGGCGCGGCTTCGTCTTGTTGAACGGCGCGCCAGTCCAGTGCTTCCTCATGTGGCCGCCGAGCTGCAATCCTCCGGGGAACTCGCGGCCGCAGACCTTGCACACGTGCGGCTTCCCCGGCTTGGCGTCGTCGCGGCCGTTGCGGACGGCGCCGCCGTGGAACGCGCCGGCGATCTCCCTGTTCTTGTGGCCGACCACGTGGCCGCCGAGCCCCTGGTGCGTCCGGAACCACATGCCGCACATCTTGCATGTGTACCCTCTCGGATCTTGGCGGCCTCCGGGCGGCGGCGCGACGGGCTGCTCGTGGACGGGTGGAGCCTGCTCCCCTGCCGCAGGCGGCGGCGGCGGTGGCGCAGCATGTGGGTGGACAACGGCTTCGGTGGGCGGATTGGCCGCCGCCGCCGCCACTGTTTCCATGGCGTCGTCATCGCGCGTCGGCTGCGCGCTGCTGCTCTCGACGGAATCGTTGGTCATTACGGACGCCACGGGCACGGACGAGGACGACACCTTGGATGATGGGGACGCCATGGGTGTGGACTGATCCGGTGTTCCGGTCGCCGTGGGCGCGGGCGGCGGATTGGGTGCTGCGAACGCCAAAGGCATCGGGTTGAAGACAATCTTGGCTTCCGCAACCACGACGGTCATGGATTGGTCGGGTTCGTCAATGGGAGGCGCAGCACTGCCCCTCGACCCCGAGCAGCCTCGCTTGCCGGCGACGCCCACGGCAGGCGCCTTGCGCTTGGTCCCCTTCTTGTTGGCCTTCCCGATCCCCTGCTCCCGGTGAACCTTCATGTGCCCGCACACGGCCTTGTGGTTGCGGAACTCCTTCCCGCAGAAGGGGCAGGCGAGCGCCGGCGTTGCGGAGGACGCGCCGCCGCTGCGGCCGTTGTTGTTCGCCGCCGCAGCGGTGGACGCGCCGCCGCTGACCCCGTTGTTGCTCGCCGCGGCGGGGGAGGACGTGCTGGTGGCGCCGCGGTAGTCGTCCGCCGGGACGAGGGAGTCGCTGATGGTCTCGTCGGAGTCGTCGCTCGAGCAGCCGCGGTTGGTGTTGTAGTACTCCTCGGTTTCGGCGTCGGAGTGGTACCCGGGCGGGACGACCTCGCCTTCCTTCTCCGGCTCGTCGCCGTACAGATCGGCGAGGGGGCGGCGGCGGTGGCGGATCCGCCACCGGTCTTCGTGGGATTCTCCTGCCATCGCGGGTGCACGCAGGCGCGGCTGTGGCTCCCGCTTGCTCGGTGGGAACTAGGGCTGCTCCGCCTCCGCCGCACTCCCGAGTTCCCCACCCGCTCGCTGCTCGTGCTCGGGAGCGGGGGGTTGGGATGAGATGGCTTCACTTCCCACGGGCCAGATCAGGGCCCCTTTTATTGCGCGCCGTCACCTGCGGCTGCGGGAAGCGTCGGCCGCAAGGATTTCGAGGAAGATACGATCCGATACGATACGAGGACGGGGCAGCAGCGACCCGGCCACCCGGGTCTCGCGCAACTGCTGGGGTCGATACCGTTGCGGAGTCGACTAGGACAGCCGCGTCGCGTCACCGAGTCCCCGCGGCCGGTTTCTCTCACCCGGCTAGCGGGCGCCCCGGATACGATCCGGAAACAAGATGCGTGCGTGACCTGTTCAGCTGCAGGCCAGGGCTTCCAGCCTATAGCTCCTGCTACTCGAGAAGTTTTGGTAGGGACATTGATGAGGAGATTTGTTTTGTTTTGGTAGGTTTTAAGATTTGGTATGCGCACGATCGATTATTTAGAGCAAGTTTAATAACAGAGCCAAGTATTTGGTTACAAGATAAACTATGTCAGCAAAGTAATAGCCAAGCTGTACAATAACAACTATTTGCTTGTCGTCTCCATGAATAAAAGCTTTTTATAATTCTCAATCGGTCCCACTTTACACTCCGTTTGCCACTCACCTTTCGCCATACGATGACCCTGTTTAGGAGCCCAACTCCTCCTAAAATACACTATGCAAAAATGAAGATTCCCCATCACATCAAACATCATATCAAAAATGTCGGTACATGTATGGAGTACTAAATGTAGATGAAATCAAAAACTAATTACACAGTTTGGATGTACTTTGCGAGACGAATCTTTTGAGCCTAGTTAGACCATGGTAGGATAATATTTACCACAAACAAACGAAAAGTGCTACAGTGTTTTCCAGTTTTTCAGTCCAAAATCCGTGCAAAATCTCCTAATTTTGCATCCTAATTTTGGCTTCTAAACACATCCGATGTCTCATAACGCACTGCGCAGTTGCAGGCTGCAAAGCACCTCGGCTTGCGTGACCAGCTGATCGCCGCATGCAGCGACAAGCTGCCTTCTGTATCCTCTCTTCTCTCTTCCATGTTACCCTGTTGTGTTGAGCTGTCGGGCTATACGCCCATTATTGGACTTGCTCTTATACGAATGCAACTTCTGGGTGTTGCCAAACTGAGAGGGCGCAGCCAGTCACCAAGTCGTGCACAAGTTTGGACTTTAGTCGACTGGGTGAGCCAGCTGAACTGCGTGAAGCATATGTGCACGTTTCCTCCACGTGAGAACAAGAAAGAACGATACTTTTAAAAAAACATATATATACCAAAAAAGAAAGAACAAGAAAAAAAGAAAAAAAGAAAGAAAAGAAAAGAAAATGTAACATGGTTGTTTCTGTTAGAGCTTTTTGCGTTAATGTCTTAGCGTGACCTACATGCTTCACGTTGTATAAACATTTGGCTTTGATATTTATGTATTCTTTTGACTACATGGTACAACAGGTGATTTGTCTCATTCCCATCATGTTCACATATCTCATGACAATAGGATCACTGGTTTATTTAATACTACATCCGTATCGATAAATTATTGATTTTTTTTAACAATTTTAACCATTCATTTTACTTAAAAAATTATGCAAGTATCAATGTATCATCTACTTAGTTTGCTACATGCTTTATCATGGTAGGTATTTACGCTTGACTTATCTTTCTATAGTTTGCAACAATTTTTTGAATAAGATGAATATATAGTCAAGTTGTAAGAACGACAAATATACGATATCACCAGTACGTGACCCCCCCTCCTAATATCATAATAAAAAAAATAGGATCACTGGTTATGTGGTGCGTCATATTGGTTGAGGTAAATACATTCCAGTTGTTTCTAGAACATCCCAATAATGCAATATCCCATCATACAAGTTACTAATTATTTTTCACCTTCTTCTGTAGGTACTACAAAGGAAGGGGGGAAAATAATTCGTTCGACATCTCGCATCCAATGTGGCAAGATGTGGCTAATGCACACCGTTAATGAGGTGGTAGTGAATGGAGTTTTTTTAAAAATGAGAGCAACTCCAACAATTTACTATTTCAACTTGGCATCCATCTAATTTTGGCAAACAAGAAAAAATGACCTCCAACAGTTTAGCAAAACAACTTGACATCAATAGCAACTTGGCATCTCAAGCCTCTCCACGCGTAAATATGCGCGCCTCCGGTTGCCATGGCGACTTCCACGGCGTTTCCCTCTAGGTGGGAGGGTGAAAAAAGAAATAAATAACAGAGAAGAGTTCCTGATGTAAGTTTTCAAGAGGTGGAAGGACATAACATAATTATGTTTCTCTCTCAGAGTTCCTGATGTAAGTTAGATCTGAGTTTGACAAATGAATTATGTCAAATTGTTGGAGACAAACTCTTTTTTTACTTGGAGCATCTCCAAGAGTTTGCCAAATTTTACTTGACAAATTTGATGTTTTGCCAACTTTTAAAAACATATGTCAAGTAAAAAGAGAGTTCATCTCCAACAGCTTGGCATAATTCACTTGCCAAATCTAGATTTAACTTACATCAGGAACCCTGAGAGAGAAACAA
Organism: Cenchrus fungigraminus; assembly: GCA_036936925.1. NCBI lineage: Eukaryota > Viridiplantae > Streptophyta > Magnoliopsida > Poales > Poaceae > Cenchrus > Cenchrus fungigraminus. Next base: position 37,120,527 of record CM072779.1, on the reverse strand, counting down.
AAATATGTTTCTACCCTTCCACCTCTTAAAACTTAAATCAGAAACCCTGAGAAAAAAAATTTATTTTTATACCCTTCCACCTCTTCTGTTACGCGAGGATGCGCCGCGGATAGCTGCGCGCATATATACGCGCGGGGAGGAGTTGTTTTGCCAAACTGTTGGAGGCTAATTTTTCATGTTTTGCCAAATTAGACGGATGCCAAACTAAGATAGCAAATTATTGAAGTTGCTCTTGGCATATCTTTTTAGAAGTTGGCAGAACACAAGATATGCCAAGTAAAATATGGCAAATTGTTGGAGATCCTCACAATCCGACCTCTCCTCACGGTTTGCAAAACCGACCCGGTAGCACAACCAACCAGTTTTTTCACCCCTAACCGAACCTAAAAACCAACCACCTCGGTAAACCACCCGGTACCACCGGGTCCGGTTTTTGACGTGGTGAACCGGTCCGGTTCCGGTTGTGTGAACCCTGCCTCTCCTACCTCCACAACCAAGAGTTGAATGGAGTTGAAGGGGCAAGGGATTTAGAACGTACAAACATGTTAAGGTATGACCGTGTGAGGCACAGTCTTTAAAAGAAAATCCGGATGTCCGACAAGACAGAGCAGTACAGGATGGTATAAGCGAGGATTAAATGTTTGCAGAAAATAAAGCACATGGAAGAGAATCAGAAGTCAATACATTTTATAAACAAGCATTAAGCTTTGATCGAGATACGCGAGTGGCCAATTGCTGAACACAGTACTTCTTGCAGTGGCAGAACATCAATTCTCTCAAATCTTAAACTGAAACTAATTAACCTACACATAGACAATTCTAATTGCTTGTTTTGCAAAGGCCCTAACGAATAAAATACGTTGACAGGCCGCACTTGCTTGGTTTGGGCTCCCCGTCGTGCGCCGCCAGGCCGGCCTTGCAGGTGTGGAGGCTGTAGAATCTCTGGCCGGTGGTGATATTCACGTTGTAAAGGGTCAGGTCGATGTCGAACTCCGCCGCGCCGTGCATCTGCTGGTCCACCCAGACGTGGTCGCGGAACATCTGCGAGAGCGGCGCCTGGTCGGCGGCGGCCGGCACGACGTCCCTGACCGCCTCCACCCACTTGCCCTGCCCGCCAGCGACGTAGAACTTGGGCACCGGCCCCTCGGCCAGTTTGATGCCGGCGTAGGAGATGGCAATCTGGCCGCTGTCGTGGGCCACCGCGAGGGATTTGTGGAGGTCCAGGAGGCCGATGGCGACGTCGAACTCCACCGGGGTCTCGCCGCTCCTGCCGTCGACGTCGAGCCCCCGCGCGCCGAGGAGGCTGACCGTTACGTAAGGGGGAGCCGTGGCGACCACTAACCAGTGGATCAGGAAGACCAGAGCGACGAAGAGGCCGGCGAGCAGGATACTAACGCAAGCTTTTCCCTTCCAGGTGAGTGCCATCGATCCCTCACCTGCCTATACGGCGCCGGCGGACTTGGGAGGCGCCGTAGGTTTTCGGGCCGTAGGTTTTCGGCGTCGTCGATTTGGTGAAAACTAAACAGCTGCCATGGTTGATGAGCTCATATATGTAGTGCTTTGTCCCTGCAGAACCGTTTTCCATGATGTAGTCCAAATCGGATATACATGACCGACTCCGGCCCAACCCGTTTTTAATCCTATGGTCGTAATTCTTCTATCTCCCACGACTCCAAATCAAATACGGATCGATGGCCGAGAAGTGAGAAGCTCGCGTACGTGTTCGTCTTCTAGCTGTGTGCTTTTGCGCACGTATAGGCCGGGGGCTTCTTGACGTTCTCAATGTCTGATGACTCGGTCATATGACTCCTTTTCGTTTTGTAGTATGCAGATGGTGTTTTACTGTAGGTTGATTAGAAAAAAAAGTGGAGCTCGATCGGTAGTACTGTTTGCATTGGTTAACACCATTACTTCTATAACTATTTGTATCAAAATACTTGGAAGTTGAAGAGAAGTGTCCAAATGACATGTCTTATTGTAAAATAAGATATGTTTGTAGCGATGAAATACCACAACCTACCCTAGATGATATATGAGAATTAGAATTCTCTATGATATGCTTTCCCTAATAAAGGATCCAAAATACCTTGCTTACGTATCATTGGAAAGTGCATTAACATAAATACGGCAATAAACATATGTAGTACAAAGGTATGTAAATTAAAAAAACGAGTCAAAGTGGATTGGCACACAGTAGCACTTCCATGTAATAATTCCACTAAAAGGGATCTTATTACTGGAATTGCTTCAAGTACGTTTTTGTGCTTTAAAACCCGTTCAAATTTAAGTAGACGATCAGTTAGAACTTTTCTTGCGAGTTTCCTTAGCTCGTTCTTCTTCCTGTTCTTTATCCTAGGGGTATACTCTACCAATTGAAACTTATCATAAATAAGGTTATTACCCGTCTATCTTACTTTACTCTTTCTGACGTAGTAAGATAATAAACTAATATCGCTTTACTCCTGTCCTGCTACTTGGCAGGAAAGTATATTATATTTTTCATGAATAAGTTAGTTGAGTATAGTTAGTAGCAGCTGACTTGAGAACAATTATATATAGGTACAAAAAACCACTTGGAACTAAGTGACCCTGCGCATTGCTGCGGGAATTCTACAAAATTTGAAGATGAAATTTGAAAGAAAAACACTAAGGTGATTGCATCGCAACATTTTTTTTGCAAACACTACAATTCCAAACATGGGGAACCAAGATCACGTCCTGGATCACCGTCTCCGTCGCATCGGGCCTCCGAACTTGGTTTTGCGGCCCAAACCAAGAAATCGCCCACCGATGGTTTTGTGGGCAAACCACCAAACCCCGTGTGCAAGCTTCGGGCTCGATCCGCTACCTTGCACCAGCCCATGTTCACGACTTCAACTTACTAGGCTCGCACCGCACGGCTCGCACTTGACCCCATCGGCCACCGGGTCTATCGAACCAAGCCTACTTGCCTCTCCATCACACGGAGGTCGCTACGGCTAAGGCCTTTCGCGTTTGTTCTTTACCTGCACCAATACGAGTCAAGCCGCAACCTGTACCTGCACACTTAGCCAAGTATCAGTCCTCACAATGTTGTCAATCACTCATCACTAAGTAGCGACCCTCCACTGGTCTTCGGACACACCTGGTCCTCATATTATATTAGTTCTGACTAAAAATTTATGATATTTGGGGAGTACATTTAATACAAATTCAACCATTTTAAATATATATTATAGAAAATAAAAATATTGGCTAAATTATTAGTAAAATTATAAATTTATAATCTTAATATGCTCGTCTTCCAAACATCCACAGAGAAAGTAGCATGTTGGTTGTTGACGGCTGTTAAGTACTACTTTCAGCCATTAATATTCTCACATAAATGGAGGCATAAGCATTATTTACTTGCATTTTGGTTTGAATAATGTAGTTCCACTTATCTTTGGAGATTATTTATATGCAGGTGAAATACCCATTAAAAGAGATGGAAACCCACCTTCTATGGAAGAACCATGCCAACTCAGCTGAGGAGGTGGCTGCCACCAAGGAAACATGTGGCAATCCACGTCACTGATCCAAGGGAGGCACTCACCAACGAACCAGAGAGCGACACATGGACTTCACATGGATCAAGGGGCCCACCTCGGATACCAAAACAAGCCATGCACCGGGGATGGATCAGAGGGCCCACAAGGCAGCCACCCAGAGGAAAACCACCCTGAGTGGGGGGCCTAGGGGGCCGGCCGATCCTAGGATCGGCCAAACCGCCTTATGGCCGCCCCATCTCGTCCCTCCACGTGTCACTTGCTCATTGGTCACTTGCTTCACTCCCAGGTGTTTTGAGGCCATTTGGTGCCCGAGGCAAGCCTCCTCCTTGCCTATAAATAGAAGGGGAGGGGCTCCCATTTCACACACACCACTCTCTCATTCTCCTCTCACTTTTAGTCTCCAAGGCTTGGGGTAGGCTAGAGTAGCTCTTATTCAGGTTCCAAGTCTACTTTGGAGTCTAGGTATAAGTTCTCTTTTATCTTTATTTCTTTGTATGACTTTGATCTACTTCAGTTATTCAGCTATTTCATATAAAGTCATGGTAGATCATATGCTTGATATGTTCTTGAGTTCATCTCTTGTTCATTGTTGACGGTCGATTTCCGTCAACCAAGAGCACATGTTACACTTTGGTTTGAGCTTTGAATTATAACTAACCCGCCACTAGGCACACTAATGATTTAACAAGTTCACACTTGCATATGGTTTTTAGAGTATGTTGTTTACGCAGGAATTAAGTACCTAAATGAGGACTTCCGCGAAGAGTTCATCAAGCACTTTATGAGAAGCTCACGAAGCCCGGCACAAGTCAAGACACGAAGTGAACATGACTCCAAATGACCCGAGGACTGAAGCATGAAGCCGTGAAACTCCGAGGACCTAAACAGAAGATGCGGGAGTTCGTGCACCAAGTACCCTTATCCAAACCGCGGGGAAAACGACATCAAGGACCCACATGGAGTTCGACAAATATTCAAGAAAGTGCGAGAAGTATCGTGGCGAAAGACGGGCCCGAACCGGGCCAGGAAAGCCCTAGGCCAGCCAGCCCATGCCGACCGGCCTGGCCCATTTTTGGCCCGGTTCGCGACGCCCTTTGACCTACACGCTCCTCGGCTCATTTATATCCCCTGCCTCCGACGGCCGCCACATTCATTCATCAGAACTCGGCGAAACCTAGAAGTGAGCACCAGAGGGAGACGACGGCGGCGGAGTCCTCGAAGTTGTCTAGGGGATGGCCTAGGCCAACCCTAGCCGCCATGGCCGCCCTGCGTGGTTGTGCCATGGTGGAGTTCCGGAGCTAGTTGAGGTCATCAATGGTATGTATGTTGACGGTTGTTATCCACTCACTTTTTACCCGTCAAACATGTATCTTTTGGCATGAAAAATGATTATCAACACTAGAATAGGGCTTAAACTAACCATTTCCACAAGTGTTGGTGATTATGCAAATACAGGTGATTAGCACTAGAAAGAGGAGTAAAAGCACAAGTCTTTGATCCAAGTACTTCAAGACCAGCCAATGAGGGGATGCCACCTAGGATTCCCCTGGATCACTGACGTCATCAATCCAAGAAAGGCAAGCCCGACGAATCACGAAGCACCACATGGACATCACATGGATTCAAGGGTCCACTTATCCCCCAAAACCGTCGGGAAACTTGGCATGCACATGGGAGTAACTTCAGGGCCCACCAATCAACCACCACGACGAAGCACAGGGCACCACGTGGCGCCACGTGGCAGCCCATGATTGGTCCTTTGTTGCAACCCCTGGCGTTTTGGAGCACTTGGAGCCCCGAAGCAAGACTCTCCCTCCTCTATAAATAGGAGGGGAGGGGCTCTCATTTGGAACACACACTTCTCCTCCTCCTCCTCTTCATTTTGGCTTAGAGCCTCTCTCTTTAGGAGAGGAGAGCTCCTTGTATAGGATTAGTGCTAGGAAGTGAGGTGGGAGGCTTGGGGACATGTCATGTTCATGACATCTTCCTCAAGAACGATCCTCAGCGGTGCCTTTGTTCTTCAACTAGACTAAAGTGAGTATTTCGACATTTTCTATTTAGACTAAAGTCGTATGCATGCTTAGTTGCTTTGTTCTTGTGTTCTTCGTTTGTTCTTGGTTTAGAGGCTTGTGTTCTTCGAACACAACCCTTTCGATCTAGTAGACTTAGATCATAAGTTTGTATCTAGTTTGCCAGCTTGTCTATTAGAGTAAAGTTGATGCTCCTGCATGTCTCTAGTTAGATCAAAGTGCATTCATGATCTTGCATGAGTGATAGAGCATACCTTGAGCTAGTGCCAGTATCTCCCTCGCGGATTCGTAGTTCCGTTTTTATACGGAGTGCGAAGACCGTGTGCTTGCGTAACAACCGAGGTAGGCCGCAGTGGTGACAGCCTGTTGGACCCTTTGCAACCCTCCGCGCCAGCGTATCGAGTTGGGCTCGTTGTCAATATATTGGCCTCTCCCTAAAAAGTTAGGATGTGCTGGCGCCCAAAGTGAGTGTTATACCTGAGAGACCGTAACTAGACTCTGCGCTCGATCGAGGCAGATCCTTTCTACCTATCCTATCAATCAGTGTTGTGTCCTTGGATCATCTATACTAGAGTAGGAGATAGTGCACATCGTTCCTTGGATTCGATACCCTTGGAATACTCTCCTTCCTTGGGGAAGTGCTACAGCGGTATTTCTGTGCGCTTGCGGTATACCCGGTTGCTCTTATACGCTCCCTCTAGGTGTACAACTAGTGGTGACAGTAAGAAACGCCAACAATGTACTCGGTGGTGGTGACTCAAACACATCTATTATTATGTGAGCAATTACAATCATGTTTTTTGATCTTTAAGCGATTCCATGTCTCCGTCTTTACTTTCTTCCTATCGTGAATATGATTTGATCCTTAGTCTAATGCTAGTTTAGACTACATAGCATGCTTTATGTAATCATGGTGATTAGATCTAGTATGTTGACCCTGCATGATTGGTAGACATGTCCATGTATGGGCACGCCCGTAGATCCCCCTCTTCATTAAGGGAGCATCGTGACAGGGTGATTTCCCCCGAACGAGCGGATGTCTTCGGGAGGTAGGCCGGAGGTAGGAGTTTAAGGATGCTTTTAGATGAGATGCTTGGTTTGTTGCTCGTTTGCTGGAACTACAACTAGAAGGCGCTAGGCTTAGTTGTCCCCTTGGTGGCGCTTTACCTTGCCTATGTTCGTGTATGTGATCAACCTTGTGCCATCACACATACATCTTTAAAGGTTACCTTATATGCAATCAATGCTTCATGTTAGGTTAGTTCGATAGATTAGGTAGAGAACCTTAGCTGTTTGCTTCCGATCCTTGGATTGACAGACCTTGGGAGACCCTCCTTGGTAAAAAAGGCACCAAGTCACCCGTACACTTGCGGTGAACTCCAACACGGTTTTGAACCGTCAACAAGCCCTTTTTCTGGTGCTGTTGCCGGGGATCGACAACTCGAACCCTAGGGTGATCTACCTTTCTATTTGACTAACCCTAATTTTTATTATTGCATATACGCTTATTTTCTTGTTCGTGTCCTCGAAAGCAAGTGAAAAGCTAGACACAAGACGTTCGATGAGTTCTCTACATACACACCCCAACAAGATGATTGCGACATCAAGATTCGCTCTTTAGTGGTAGGTGCTAACTTTGGTTAGTGGCCCATCATCCGCTATCGAGCCCACACCCTACACAAGAGCATGTGAACAAGGTAAGTCAACGTGTCAATTGAAATTTTAAGAGTAATGCTTTGTGGAGATTTGTTTGTTCAAGCAATAGGTATTGGAAGCAATCACGATGCCCCCGAGATCACAAGATCAAGCTCTTCAACATCTTCGAAGTCTGTTCGCATCAAGTTTTGCACAGCCTCATGGGAAGAACAACAGGATATCTTTGGATATTTAGAAGCCCCATGAAGTTACACTTCTAACGAGTCAAGAATCAAATCGATCGGAGGTTCCTACAAGCGGATATGGCCAAATCACCGATGATTGCACGTCCTGAAAATTTCTGGACAGCAAGCAAAGCTGAAGGGAAACAGCCATAACTCCCTCATTTGGACTCCGATTAAGATGGATGAGTACCCATTGGAAAGGTAATTTTATAATTTTTTCACTAGAATTATATTTTGGTATATGTTCTGTTATGTATACAGGGTGAAATCCAAAGAAGAGGCAGCTGCACTATGATGAGAACAAGATGGCGAAGGTGAGGACGACAACAACGAAGAGGATCTTAGGGAATGCTTGCATTAGACCACTCATGAAGAAATGCAGAGGCTTGGAACAAAACAAAGACCCCTGGAGCATTGGCAAATGAAGACACAAGTTGACGACATCCGACGCAAGGAGATGTTTGAAGGAGACAACGTAGGATTACACACAAAGGACGACATCTGATGGCGCGGAGCACTTTGGGTTCTCACACGAAGGATCATGGAGCTACATGAAGATATTTAAGACATGTGTGAAGCCCCGCAAATGAAGAAGAGGAGTGATCCTACACAGAGCAACCTTGACGACATGTGGCACGAAGGAAGGAATTGAGAAAAAGTCTACACAAGCCACCTCCGATCATCAAGGATTGTTCGCTTTCAACTCTGGAGGATCACTCACGAAGAAAAGCTCTAATGCTAAGGTACACATTAACCTCTCAAGATACTTTTGGTGATGATAATGTCCCTTTGATATTTTGAGGTCCATCCAAAAGTATGATTCGATTCTATGCCTTGCACCTTTGATGATCATGTTGATAGGCTAGAATTTCTTGAGAATGATAAAGAGGCTATGCTGTATTTACACCTTCAATTTCTTTGCCTAATGAACCTTTGCCTAATGAGAGCTTAGCGCTGAGCAATAAACTTATGCTACCTTTAATCACAACATGTTTTGTTCATCCAATTTAAATTGTGATTATGTATGCATTTGTTTGCCTTATGTCTTGCAACTCTTGGACTTGCTTCGTGCTTGGTCAAGCTAGTGACCTTAAAAGAGTGTTTGTCGGGAGAAAACCCGAGTTTCACTAACCATGCAAGTCATTAAACCTTAATAAAGAGAAGAGAAGCCATGTCCTAAAGGAATTGCAAGCTCGTGCATCGCCTCCTCGAATCTCGAGTACGGACGTTGCTGTTTTCATCAATTTTGAGCACCTGATCAGATATGTAGAAGAAGGAAAAATTTGAAAATCAGAAGCTCCATCAAGTGCCAATTCCAACGCGTCTAAGATCGATGAATTTGAAGACCAGTAGAAGGAGATATGACAAAAACATTAGGCGCTGCACAGTCTGAAACCAGATTTGGACAGATTGCAGCGTTGGAGTAAAACAAACATAACTCATTCGTTCGGAGTCCGTTGGGGGTCAACAAAGACTTGATGGAAAGAAAATTTCATGCACCATGCATAGGAGAAATTGTTTGCTACATGGTCTAGTCTGGGCAGAGAAATTCATGAAAGAGGAAGCAGCGACGAAGAGCAAAGGAGGAGAAGGTGACGATGATGCAAGGAAACGATCGGGCAAGCCTCTCATCAAGTAAAATGACCGTGTCAAGCATGGAGAGTGGATCAAAGCTGCATGAGCACCTTCAAATCTTGCATGAAGGACCATGGCTTCGCGACCACGAAAAGGTACGTAAGAAAGTCGAGCTCTATGACTTTAAATGAAGCACTTTGCGGGAGGCAACCCGTTTTCTTTTGTTTATGTTTACATATATATAATATGACCGTCTACATTGTGATCTTAAATTGAAACATCAACTAACATTGTACCATTACTCTAATAAATACCACAATGCCATGTTGTTTGATTTAAATGCTATTGAGAGAGCACTTTGTTCTTGATCTTGGAAAACTTGTAGACCTTTTTGTGTGCCTATTAGTGTTAGTTTATTTTTCTTTGTGTCTTTTTAGCGAGAAATATGAAGTTGGCACCATCCTTTAACTCTAAGCTTGTGGCTAGTTAATTTAGGCTAACTCTTGCATTTGTTTTAGACAACCACCATATCATGTCATTTTGTTCATCCATGTCATATTGCATTGCATGTTTTGTTTTGATCTAACTTTTTGCCCAACCAACCTAAGCCTTCCTATAGCCCCCACCAAAAACCGTAGCCAACAAGGGTAGGGTTGACTTGCGTTGATTGGCTTGCACCATTCCGGTTGGCCAAGCCCACCTCTATCCCTTGTTCTAACTAAAAACTTTGACTAGCCCTCCTATGAGAAAATCTTTCACACCTTTAGCCTTCCTAAAACCTTAGGTTTGTTTTTCATAAAAAGACTCTTAGCACACCTTAGATAGAATTTCTATGCTAGACTCCCTCTCTTCAAAATTCTTGTTTGAGCCAAAAATATAGGATACCCATAACCTACCCTTAAAATCTTGTTAGTTTGGTTGTTTGATCTTTTCAACCCTTGCTAACATTTGTTTGCGCTAACTCTTTGCATTTGCATTTTGCATCCACCTCGTTTTCATCATCTTTATGAGAGCTAGGTCTTTATGAAACTTTGTGATGAATGGACCACCATCATTCAGTTTTATATACCTTGCTATCATGTTGCATTGGTTGGTTTATAAACTTTGCAATGCGTCCTACTTATCTTACACTATAAGGAATTGTTAATCTTGGGATAAGCATGGTGTTTTGACCTTTGTTAATAAATCTTTATGGCGATGGAGATGTTTGGCGACCACTTTGTAAGCATGGAGCTTACAATTTGGTGTAAACATTATTTTGTTTCTATACCATCCTTTCATTTACATACACACTTGCACACACGTACACCCACTAGGTTTTAACTTTTCTTTCGCTAGATTAATTATGCCACAAGTTAAGATCTTAGGGGATGTCTTTGGTTTGTCGGCATAGAGTGAGTATTCCCGACCATCACCTCGGGGTACTTTGTGCTTTAGAATTGTTTTGCAGGCATTATGAATCACTCCCATAAGTTCGTGATAAAAAGTTGAAATCAAGATCATCAACACCTCCAAAATCTCGAAAGAAGCGCTGTTGTTTTCATCAAGATTAAGCACACATTCAGAAGTGTACAAAAGAGGAAAATTGGATGTTCAGGAGCTCCATTAAGTCTTCTTTCCAACGCATCAAGATTCAACATTTTAGAAGACCCGTGCAAGGAGTTACAATCAAATCTTTGGGTGTCACACGTCTTGAAATCAGCCTGAGACAGCTTGCACTCACGGAGTAAAAAGGGCATAACTCCTTTGTCCGAAGTCCGATTAGGGTGAATGACCACTCATTGGAAAGATAATTTAAAGCACTTTGCAATGGAGTGACGGTTCAGTACATGTTATGTTCTGGAAGTATAAGAAAAATTTGTGGAAGATGAACCAGCAATGAGGGATAACATGGAAGGAGGTGAAGATGGAAACAATTGGGACAAAGGCTTGTGACAAAGGGTGGACGTTGGAGGACAACCAAGACAAAGTGAAGAGTATGACGATCCACACATGGTGGTAGGACTTCAAGATGGTTCATCATCTTCCATGCCTAGCAACATGCTAAGCATGGGGGAGAATTTGGTGGACATGAGAAGACCGCATGGAGCAAGGATGACGATTCTTCTTGCATGTTAAGCACAATGCTTAAGCATGGGGGAGGCCGTGCTACACTTCAAGAATCAAAGGACGGTAACAAATCCTCAACCCTCTTTTTGTCCTTGTCTTTCTATATGCTTGTACATATATTTATGCTTTCCAGAACCTTAGATGCAACCTTTGTATATCTCTCTATGGAATAACATGGCTACTAGGAGTACAACCTAGGTTTGTTTTTGTTTTCAATAATAATCACCATTACCTTGTGGTCAACATGATGATATCTCGTATGCTCTTGCTTATGGATATATGATGATCATTGCCGCTTTGATCATTCTTGTGCTTGGTTTATATATGATTAAGCTAGTGCTCTCTTTTAATATGAATCTGAAATTTAATTAATGCTAGCCTAATCTTTTGTGGATGTTATGATAACTTAAGTCCCATAGTTGTTTTCGTTGCTCTCAATTTTGAATGAGTCAAAGATCATTTATTTTTGTTCTTAAAAGTTTATGCTAACCTTGTCACAAGTACCACTTGCATTTTGCTCTACCTATCCAAAGCCTAAATTTACTTGAGTGCAAAAACCTTAGTTTACAAGATTTATTTTTGGGTGCATTGATTCAAGGCTTGATTTCTCTGGCTCGAGACTAAGAAGCTGCTCATTCTGTTTTTGCGTATCGTTCTTTATGCTAGCCTCTTCTATCTGTGCATTGTGAGTTTCCACATTGGGAATTTCGCAAACCTCGCCGGATATCCAACCACAAAACCCAAATATATCTTTTTTGTGTTCACCTCCTTGACCACAACCCAATATATGAGTATGGATGAATATTTTGAGGAAGATTACAAGGAAGGTGCTTCAAGTGAGTAAGGGAGACTTCCAAAAGGATCCCTAGAAGATTTTTCGAGTATCTCTCTCTAAGAAAATATGAGAGCTTCAATTCCCACCTTGGCACATTTATCACCTCTTTTGCCCGAGGACAAGCAAACGTCTAAGCATGGGGGGGGGTTGCCAAGGAAGTGCTAGTATAGTCTAGAGTTCAAGGGGAGCAAATAAAAAAAGAAAGAAAAAAAAGAATGAATGAAAAAAAATGATAAAGTAGGAAAAAGTATGATTAGAAAAAGAAAGAAGAAAGAAAGAAAGAAATAATAATAATAAAGCTCCCTGATTCTCTAGCTATGTTTAGTGCTTTTTGAGTTTTCAAGAGGATTTAAGATCAAGATCAATACTCATCTTTCCAACCATGTGCAATCCGATAACGAGGACTTCGTTTGTGCCTCGGGATCACTCTTTGCCATTTGCACATGTCCACCTATCTTAAAGTGTGTGTTCATCTCTCCCCCCTCCTTGTAACATTATTTTTCCAATGACCTTTTTGACGAGTCTCGGTAAGTCCATGAGAAGCTTGTCTTGTTTTGATAATATCTCGACTATAATATCTTGGTACGACTAAACTTTCCCATAGCTCCATATAAAGCCTTCCACCAAATATTTGAGAGAGGAAAGGAGTAGGACAAGTAGGCTTGAGAGACAAGATGAGATGAGAGTTCATGAGCAAGATGCAAGGAGGTTTATTATTGATCTTGGTAAAGAAATTTTTCTTCATCCCGCTCTTTATCTTTAAAATTTTTGAGATTTGTTTAAAATTTGAGAGCATGATTATTTACTTGTGGAAAGAGCTTAAATGATATCTACCCTCCATAGTGATGAAAGCTAGTTACGTTATGAAACTTTAACAAATATAAACTTGGAGAGCATTATGTTTTCTCATGTATGAACAAGTGCAGGGTATGAACATTGAAAGGCAATACTGACATCCATTAAAGGCTTACCCGAGGACGAGCAAGGTTTAAGCATGGGGGTATGTTGACGGTCGATTTCCGTCAACCAAGAGCACTTGTTACACTTTGGTTTGAGCTTTGAATTCTAACTAACCCGCCACTAGGCACACTAATGATGTAACAAGTTCACACTTGCATGTGGTTTTTGGAGTATGTTGTTTATGCAGGAATTAAGTACCTAAATGAGGACTTCCGGGAAGAGTTCATCAAGCACTTTATGAGAAGCTCACGAAGCCCGGCACAAGTCAAGACACAAAGTGAACATGACTCCAAATGACCCGAGGACCGAAGCATGAAGCCGTGAAACTCCGAGGACCTAAACAGAAGATGTGGGAGTTCGTGCGCCAAGTACCCTTATCCAAACCGTGGGGAAAACGACGTCAAGGACCCACATGGAGTTCGGCAAATATTCAAGAAAGTGCGAGAAGCATCATGGCGAAAGACGGACCCGAACCAGGCCAGGAAAGCCCTAGGTCGGCCGGCCCATGCCGACCGGCCTGGCCCATTTTTGGCCCGGTTCGCGACTCCCTTTGACCTACACGCTCCTCGGCTCATTTATATCCCATGCCTCCAACGGCCGCCACATCCATTCATCAGAACTCGGCGAAACCTAGAAGTGAGCACCAGAGGGAAACGACGACGGCGGAGTCCTCGAAGTTTTCTAGGGGATGGCCTAGGCCAACCCTAGCCGCCATGGCCGCCCTGCGTGGTTGTGCCTTGGTGGAGTTCCGGAGCTAGTTGAGGTCATCAATGGTATATACTTGGTGGTGGTGACTCAAACACATCTATTATTATGTGAGTAATTACAATCATGTTTTCCGATCTTTAAGTGATTCCATGTCTCCCTCTTTACTTTCTTCCTATCGTGAATATGATTTGATCCTTAGTCTAATGCTAGTTTAGACTACATAGCATGCTTTATGTAATCATGGTGATTAGATCTAGTATGTTGACTCTTCATGATTGGTAGACATGTCTATGTATGGGCACACCCGTGGATCCCCCGCTTCATTAAGGGAGCATCGTGACAGGGTGATTTCCCCCGAACGAGCGGATGTCTTCGGGAGGTAGGCCGGAGGTAGGAGTTTAAGGATGCTTTTAGATGAGATGCTTGGTTTGTTGCTCGTTTGCCGGAACTAGAACGAGAAGGCACTAGGCTTAGTTGTCCCCTTGGTGGCGCTTTACCTTGCCTATGTTCGTGTATGTGATAAACCTTGTGCCATCACACATACATCTTTAACGGTTACGTTATATGCAATCAATGCTTCATGTTAGGTTAGTTCGATAGATTAGGTAGAGAACCTTAGCGGTTTGCTTCCGATCCTTGGATTGACAAACCTTGGGGGACCCTCCTTGGTGAAAAAGGTACCAAGTCACCCGTACGCTTGCGGTGAACTCCAACACAGTTTTGAACCGTCAACATTCATCATTTAGAGGCTTGTGTTCTTCATGAACACTACCTTTTGATCCACTTGAAGGATGATAAACTCATTCCTTATGTGTTTGTTCATAAGTTAGAGGCTCGTGTTCTTCACGAACATGACCCTTTGATCTTGTTGACTAGACATAAGAGAGTTCGTATCCGTTCGTATGTCTAGCCTTAGTTGATCTTGTTAGATGGCATGATAGTGTTGCATGAGGTTTGTGTTCAAGCTACGGTACTCGGTCTAAGTTGACCAGTCTTCCGGTGGCTCTCACCCTGGGTCATAATAGCCCGAGCCGGGTGAAGTCTAGCAGCAACGCAGGCATGGTGCCTGGGTTGTGTGGCTACGTTAGTTATGAGCATACCCCCCGTAACGATAGAGGTAGGCCGCAGTGGTGACAACTGTTGGACCCTTTGGAACCCTCTGCGCTGGGGTATTGCTGTAGGAGTCTAAAGTATAGTTTCGCAGAGTGCTGGTCGTCGCGGGCTATCTCCCCGTTTGTACCTGGGTGCTGAACCTTACCCTCTCATGCAATGTTTCGTGCCTATCTCCTGTATCTTCTAGTTTTGTATGTTTAGTACATTAGAACCTAAAGCTAACTCGTATGTTCCCCCTATGCCGTAGAGTGCTAGAGTAGAGGTAGATCTGAGTGTGTGTCGCACTACCCTATCATATCTTTTATCTTACCCCTGCCTTTGAGTTGTTTTCTATATCTATCTGTTGGTTTACATTCAGTGCAAAAACATAAGTCTATGATATCTGCCATTGCCTTCCACGGATACGATACCCTTGGAATACTCTCCTTCCTTGGGGAAATGCTACAATGGTTTATCTGTGTGCTTGCAGATTCATTCATGACCGTTTAGATTTACCTTTGGCAAGTCTTGATGTTCACGCTAACTCGGTGTCGCTAGTAGCGACGTTAAGGAATGCCAACAAGCATTTCTAGCGCTGTCGCTAAGGATGGATTCTAAATCTGTTCTTAAGTGATCGACGCTACGAAATGTCAACAAGCATTTCTGGCACCGTTGCCGGGGAAGGCACAGGATTATCATGACTATGGTTTGCATCTATTTATAAATCATGAGTAGGTTAGGACAACTCTCAATGCAGGTTAACCTTGATTGTCTTCTTTTATCTTTGGATGATGAAGACAAGTAGTGTATGACTGGTTTCGACTTCCAGAGAATTTCACTGAAGATCCCGAGTCACTAGTGAGGAAAGCTCGAATTCATTTCGACTCACCTCGTCGTACTCGTCCGGAAGGCGATCCAGCTTCCTTTGTACCATCCACGTCAAACGCTATGGCCCGGAAGACACTTCGTGAGTACTCAGCTCCTTCTGCTGACCAGGTGCTGCAAGGCCCTGAGGTGGCAATGGGGACTGAAAATTTTGAGATCAAGACGGGTCTAATTACGATGGTACAGGCTAGCCCATTCTGTGGCAAGCCAAATGAGGATGCCAATGCCCATTTGCAGCAATTCCTAGAGCTATGCAGCACTTTCATCATCAGGGGTGCAAATATGGATGCTGTTCATCTTCGACTGTTTCCATTTTCTCTCCCGGGGAAGGCCAAGCAATGGTTCTACGTGAATCGTGACGCTATCAATACTTGGGATAAGTGTTCAGAGGCATTCCTCAAGAAGTTCTTCCCATTAGGTAAAACTAATGCTCTTCATGGAAGAATTTCTAGTTTTCAGCAAGCAGTAAGTGAATCCATTCCAGAGGCTTGGGAAAGGCTTCAGGAGTATGTCCTGGCCTGTCCTCACCATATGATGGAGGATTGGCTTATTTTTCAGAGCTTTTACAATAGGCTGACTCCGACAGCCCGAGGCCATACTGATGCTGCTACTCAGGGAGCATTCTTCTCACTCACTGTTGATAATGCTAAATTACTCATTGAGAAGATGGTTTTCAACCAAGGGTGGAGTGATGAAAGACTCCAATCACATCCGAGGGGTATTCATACTGTCAAGGAAGCAGATATGATTACTTCCAAGTTGGATCTTCTTATGAAGAGATTAGATGACTACACCAGCGAGAAGCCTGCCATGGCCACCACTACTCCGCCTATGGATTCTCATATGACTTGTGAGGTTTGTGGCAACACTGGGCACTCAGGAAATTATTGTCTGGAGACTCAGGAGGAAGTGATGTACATGAACGACAACAACAATGGTTATCGTCCACCTCAACAAGGAGGCCAAACGTGGAATCAACAACGCCCTTATTATCAAGGAGGTAACCAAGGTAACTCTTACAATCCTAACCAACCCTCCTTGAGAGATCTCGTTTTCGGGCAAACTAAGATTAATGAAGGTGTTAACAAAAAGCTGGCTGCCCTTGATAATACATTGGAAAGTCTCAATGTTAAGCTTGATAGTATTTCTTCTGCTCAGAAGAGCCAGCTGAGTTTTAACAAAATGTTAGAAAACCCAGTTGGCTCAGCTAGCTGCTTTGGTTCCATCTGCTGATAACAGGAGGATCCTTGGGCAACCCGTATCCTCTTGTGAAAATGTTAGTGTAGTTTCGACTAGGTGGGGTAAGCCACCTAGGAAGACACATGCTCCTAACTATGCAGGAAAGCCCATACAACAAATTCTAGATCCATGGGAGGAATCAACAGTTGTGCACAGAAGAGATCCTAGCTATCTGGCTATTACATGCACCATCTATTACAAGATGATCAAGCATGCCCTTTGTTACCTTGGTGCAAGTGCTAATCTCATGTCCAAGGCCATGTTCGAGCAACTAGGATATCCAGCTCTCTCTCTGACAACCTGGACTATCCAACTCGCCGATTCAACGATACGATTTCCAGAAGGAATTGTTGAGAGCCTATTAGTCAAGGTCAAGAACTCTTATGTCTTCGCGGATTTCGTGGTCCTTGATATAGATGACGAGGGAGGAATGCCGCTCATCCTTGGGTGATCATTTCTCAGCGATGTCCGAGCTAGAATCAATGTGGGGGCCGGAGTAATCCGTTTCCGCATTGGGAAGAGGAACTTGAAATTCAAGTTTCAAGACAAAGAAGAGCAATGCTATTTGGTGCAGGATAGTGTTGAGCAGCTTGGGGGAAGGACGGAGCCTTCACCCCCAAAGAAGAAATCTCCGTCAAAGAAGCAAAAGAAAATTCATAAAGAATGGCGGAAGATTGAGAAGGCACCAACCTCTACTTCTCAGGAGTGGGGTGCCGAGTGGAATTAACCGCTGAGAAGAGTCCAACTCGTCGGACTAAAAATGATGGGTCCTTTCTACCAAAAAGGTTAAAGCTGGTATTTATCTCATATTTCCCTTTCCAAAATTTTACTTGATTTCCAAAATTGCATATTTGATTTTTCCAAAACCTTGCATCTGCATGCTAGATTTATCTAGCCTTTTTCCCTTTCCAAATAAAATTTCTTAAAATAATTTCTAAGTTTGAAAATTCTAGAAAAATCATTTGAAAAATATTTTGAGGGAATTTGGGCCAAGGCACTCAGGCAGGCCCCTAGCTAGCCATTGGGGAGCCACTGGCTAGGGCAGACAGCTGCTGGGCCCCACCTTGCTCCAACGGCTCCTAGCCGTTGCCCAACGGCCATGTCTGGATGTCCGACGCATTTGCCTATAAATAGCAGGGGAGAGGGGGTGTTCTTCACCCATTCAACTCATTTCACTCACACTCCCCTCTCTACTCTTTGCTCTCTTGGTTTTCTTGGATCTCTTGCTCAAGTTTGGATCATCAAGTGTTCTCACTATTGTGTTGTTGAAAGTATTGCTATTGGTGGAGCAAGCTCGGTAAGAATTTCATTCAATTTCACTAATCCATCACCGAGCTGCTCTTGTTGTCCCGTTGTTGTGCTAGCATGAATTGGGCGGCGGACACTCTTTGGAGGGTGACACGCTCCCGTTCGCGGGCAAGCACGAGTTCATCCGTCCCCGCCGAGTCGATGCCGAGCCCATCAACGATGGATTACGAAGAAGAGCAAGCCGAGCCACAAGCGGTGGAGGAGGTCGTCAATGTCTCCCCCTACCTCAGCTTGCGGGGCGCTCGAGAGGAGCAGGCCTATGCTCTCTTGAAGGATCGAGTCTTCGCCCACACCCGGGGCTTCGACCCAACACTTATGGAGAAAACAGGTATGGACCTCGAGTTCGCTTCCATTTGGTCTGCTCTTGGTTGGGAGGAGTTTGCGCCGGTTACAGAGCCTGGCTCTCGGCCCCTCACCATCCAGTTTCTTTGCTCTCTTACCGAGGTTCCAGATGGTATTGAGTTTCGTCTTTTTGGGACCGATTATCGTGTTTCTTGGAAGGAACTTAGTCGTCTCCTTGGTTTTAGTCCTTGTTGTGCTGTTTCTTTGAAGAAGGCTTGTGAGGGTTTTGTTCGAGACTCTTTCTAGGCAGACATCTCTGGTCTTGTTTACAGTGGCAAATTTGTGCCTCGGTGCAATGATATTGTGCATCCCACTCTTCGTTTGTGGCACAAGTGGCTCGCCATTACTCTCTTTCCACGAGAGGATGTTCAGCCTGTGCGCAGCGATGAGTTGATGCTATTATATGCCGCTGCTAAATAGATCAAGGTCTCTCCCATTAAAGCTATGATTCGGCAGTGGATGATGAATTTCAAGATGATAGGTCCTATTGAGTGTACATCTTTGGTGACTCGTATCGCCCGTACCCTTCATTGGGACGCCCCGAGTTCTCATTGATGAGGCATACTTGATCCAAGGGTATATACTTAAGAAAGGCCCAAATGATTCTTTGACTTTCTTCTTTCCGGGTTATGCAAATCAAATCCCGTTACCTAACCCGGGGTTTCGATTGTATAGCTCGGAGTCACTAACCATTCCCCTTGTTACACAAGAGGAAAGCCATCGTGCTAGTGTTTCAGGCAGGTCCACCAGAAGCGTGGCAAAGAGAGCACACATGCAGCAGCAGCAGTCACAGCCACCACCACAGCCACAGCCACAACCTGCTACACCACCGGTGGCAGGAGGGGCCCCTGCGGGGTACATGTTCGGGGTTACTCCTGGATATGCACCTGGTTGGGATCAGCCCAACTACCAGTCGAGTGCGAGTAGCACGGCTTGGGTGAGTGCAAGCGGTGCTCAGTGGGCTACACCCGCTAGTTCTAGCTCCGGTGGTCCGCATCTGTCTTCATCCTTCAGGCGGCACTCCTCAGCCTTTGCGCGCGATGCTCAGCTCGCGCAGCAGATGGGAGAGCTCACCGTCCAGGTCACGGGATTGGAGGAGACGCTGAACACCCACGTCGAGTCTACCACAGCGTGGCAGCGTCAGGCTGGCGAGAGGATCGAAGCCATGCAGCAGGCTCAGCAGCGACACATGGAGGAGCAGAGGGCTTACTACGCAAGTCAGGGATTCTTCTTCCCTCCTCCGTAGTGAGCCTGAAGCTAGCTTGGGGGAGGACCCCCATCCTGAGGTAACTTGTATCTTCCTTTGCTTTCAGAATATCTTATAAATGAAAACCCAAAAAATCTACAAAAATAAAAAGACCAAAAAGATTTATTTGCTTTCATCATCATCATTTGCTTAGTTTGCTTTGATATGCATAGTAAGAATGCTTTGCCTCTATGGTTGAAATGATGAATAGTTGCTCTGTTTATTCTTCTCGTATGTCCTGCTTACAACTTTGTATCCTACCTAAATTTTGAGTTTGTTGGCTTGCACGTTCAAACCTTAGCTTGAAAACTGTGGGTAGCAAAAAGCATGATCCTTGCCTATGTTGTTGTGAGACATGATATGGTATAATAGAGTGCTATGATCTTGTACCTAGTGACACTTGACATCCAGAGTTTTCATTTTTGAAAAATCAAAACATGATGAGTTCCTCAATGATGAGCATTTCCTATCCAAGGCCATATGTAGATTCTAGCTCTTGTTAGCCTCCACATATGCAGCTTGTTCTCTCATTGAGCTTTGTCAAATTGTTGTGACCCTTGTTAGAACTCATACTCCCCTGATCAAGATCACGTACACGTTCATGCTAAACTTCTACACTGGAAGTTAGCATTCATCATTTGTTCCATTTGCTTATGCATTCTTCCATAAATAAAACTTTATGCATCTTTGTATCATTCATCCCTCTCCAAGTATCTCCAATAGAGACAAAGGGCTAGCTGAAAAAAGAAAAAAAAAGAAAAAAAAAGAAAAGCATGGCAAAAATAAATAAAGAGAGCTAGACCAAGTCTCGAAAAATTTCAAAAGGAGAAAAAGGGATTGATATGTGCAAGAGAAAGAGTTCCACCATATAGATGGTAATAACTAGTACCTACTCTGGGGCTAGTGTCCACCTTACTATCAATCCTTCCTTTTTCCCATATAAAGCACGGTAATATCTAGCACCCATTTCCGGGCCTAGTGTCCACCTTACCATGCTCATATCCATCACACACATATGCACATCTTGATCAGGATGTATGTTTGTTTCTTCCAAGGATCCGGTTTTTGACAGCAAACTATGAGAGACAAGTATGCCACATTTCTTCCCTACCTACAACTCCACATAAGCCTATTAGGAGTAGGATGTGAAGAAAGGCAACATTGATGCCTTGGTGAGGAACCATACACTTTGAGCGATCTGAGAGTATCATTTGAGGAACTCTGATATTCTTTTGAAAAATTTGCAAAACCTCCGGATTGATAACTGATCAAGGTATGAGTGATTATGCATTTGCTATATAACCATTCTGTCTCTCAACCGCCTAAGGCAGGTGAAGCTATATGCCCATGTCATCAAGTGAATGGTAAGAACATTGCCAACTTGTTCAACTCTTGGTAGAGTACTTTGCTGTATGTTTGCCATATGTTAAGAATATGACATTGTAGCAACTCCTGATCAACCAACCTAAGTCCCTAATGTCTTGCTTGGAGACAAGCAAGAGGTTAGCTTGGAGGAGTTTGTTAACGGCTGTTAAGTACTACTTTCAGCCATCAATATTCTCACATAAATGGAGGCATAAGCATTATTTACTTGCATTTTGGTTTGAATAATGTAGTTCCACTTGTCTTTGGAGATTATTTGTATGCAGGTGAAATACCCATTAAAAGAGATGGAAACCCACCTTCTATGGAAGAACCATGCCAACTCAGCTGAGGAGGTGGCTGCCACCAAGGAAACATGTGGCAATCCACGTCACTGATCCAAGGGAGGCACTCACCGACGAATCAGAGAGTGACACATGGACTTCACATGGATCAAGGGGCCCACCTCGGACACCAAAACAAGACATGCACCGGTGATGGATCAGAGGGCCCACAAGGCAGCCACCCAGAGGAAAACCACCCCGAGTGGGGGGCCTAGGGGGCCGGCCGAACCGCCTTATGGCCGCCCCATCTCGTCCCTCCACGTGTCACTTGCTCATTGGTCACTTGCTTCACTCCCGGGTGTTTTGAGGCCATTTGGTGCCCGAGGCAAGCCTCCTCCTTGCCTATAAATAGAAGGGGAGGGGCTCCCATTTCACACACACCACTCTCTCATTCTCCTCTCACTTTTAGTCTCCAAGGCTAGGGGGTAGGCTAGAGTAGCTCTTATTCAGGTTCCAAGTCTACTTTGGAGTCTAGGTATGAGTTCTCTTTTATCTTTATTTCTTTGTATGACTTTGATCTAGTTCAGTTATTCAGCTGTTTCATATAAAGTCATGGTAGATCATATGCTTGATATGTTCTTGAGTTCATCTCTTGTTCATCATTTAGAGGCTTGTGTTCTTCATGAACACTTCCTTTTGATCCACTTGAAGGATGATAAACTCATTCCTTATGTGTTTGTTCATAAGTTAGAGGCTCGTGTTCTTCACGAACACGACCCTTTGATCTTGTTGACTACACATAAGAGAGTTTGTATCCGTTCGTATGTCTAGCCTTAGTTGATCTTGTTAGATGGCATGATAGTGTTGCATGAGGTTTGTGTTCAAGCTACGGGACTCGGTCCAAGTTGACCAGTCTTCTGGTGGCTCTCACCCTGGGTCACAATAGCCCGGGCCAGGTGAAGTCTAGCAGCAACACAGGCATGGTGTCTGGGTTGTGTGGTAATGTTAGTTATGAGCATACCCCCCGTAACGATAGAGGTAGGTCGCAGTGGTGACAGCTGTTGGACCCTTTGGAACCCTCCACGCTGGGGTATTGCTGTAGGAGTCTAAAGTATAGTTTCGCATAGTGCTGGTCGTCGCGGGCTATCTCCCCGTTTGTACCTGGGTGCTGAACCTTACCCTGTCATGTAGTGTTTCGTGCCTATCTCCTGTATCTTCTAGCTTTGTATGTTTAGTACATTAGAACCTAGAGCTAACTCGTATGTTCCCCCTATGCCGTAGAGTACTAGAGTAGAGGTAGATCTGAGTGTGTGTCACACTACCCTATCATATCTTTTATCTTACCCCTACTTTTGAGTTGTTGTTTTCTATATCTATCTTTTGGTTTACATTCAGTGCAAAAGCATAAGTCTATGATATCTGCCATTGCCTTCCACGGATATGATACCCTTGGAATACTCTCCTTTCTTGGGGAAATGCTACAATGGTTTATCTTTGTGCTTGCGGATTCATTCATGATCGTTTAGATTTACCTTTGGCAAGTCTTGATGTTCACGCTAACTCGGTGTCGTTAGTAGTGATGTTAAGGAATGCCAACAAGCATTTCTAGCGCTGTCGCTAAGTATGGATTCTAAATCTGTTCTTAAGTGATTGACACTACGAAATGTCAACATTGGTTTTTCCATTGATCGGTGAAGAGAAATAACCATAGTCGCGTGCCCCTGTAAGGTAATGTGTACTGCAACTCGCTGTCAGATGTGCACCATGTTCGGTTGGCTTGTGATTGATAGTTGGTGCTGATTTGTTGTGAGAGAAAATATCGTTGGCTGCCAGGTGCTAGATGGTTGGTGCTGATGTGCTGATAAGCTAGGCGAACAAGAAGGTTGGAGGAGGGGTTTGCTGAGGGAATCCAACACCGTCAGATTTAGGGGCAGCTTGCTTTTCTTGTTTTCCTAGCCTAGCATGGTTAAGTATAAGGATTATATGATTTGGTTTTTTTATCCAGCCATCAAACTTTTCTTTTGGTGGAGCCAGAGAGCAAGATCGGCTCATCTCTGTTGGTAAAGCTAGCCTTGCTCAGCAAGGTCAGACGAGGTAGGTAAGAACTGTAAGCACACCCTTAGAAAATCAAGGGGAGTCAGACAACGGTGGTTGGCTATATAGCGGCAGATATGGTGAGAGTACGAGACAAGTGCTCGAAGGTGACGGCTAGCCATAGGGCGGCCTGTGACAGAACCGCACAAATTAATTCCATATTATTACCTAAACCACTCCACTTGGTCATTAAGCAATAATACAGAAGTAACTTGTCGCCTCTGCCGGGTCAAGCCCGGTAAATCACTTTAACCAGGATCGAAAACTTGTACATTAAAACTCACACGACGGCGAGTCCAGAGACAAACATTTCACAAATTATTACATCAAACTTCATAAGGTTTAATATTACAAACCAAGTCCTTTGCATAAGGTAAATAGTTCAGAGTTCGAAACACAACGGAAATAAAATACTAAACGTCATAAGTAACGTCATAAGAGGCCATCCATGACGTCACTAAGCACTGTCGTCCTCCCACTCCACTTCCCAACTGGGTGGGAGAGAACCAGGCCACGGAAACCCATCATCATTCACATCACCTGAAAACAACATCAAAAGCAAGGCTGAGAATACTAATACTCAGCAAGACTTTACCGGCAGGTGATGGAAAAATCACCAACTCTCTAGACATGCAAGGCTTTAGCAAGGCTGAGAATTGAGATTGCTTAACCATACACTCTATGTCCCATAATGATGGAATTTTAAAAGCAACAAAGTGTATGGTTAAGCAAGATTGCCTAGAGTATGGCAACTAGCGACCTATCATGCTAGTATTTGAGCATAGGAGCCTATGATCATGCATCTAGGGTTTCAATTCAACTCCTGAAACATAAATGCACAAACATAGACAAGCATAATTGTAAAAGTTAGAAAACTGGGTTATGCTCCGGGGCTTGCCTTCACTAGCAAAGTCAGTGGAGAAAACCTCCGAACTTTGGTTCGGGTCTTGCTGCAATTCCACCATGCTCACTTCTCCTTCAGCGAGATCTCCCTCGGATTCTGACACCAACTCGTAGTTTCCGTCCGGAAGTTCTACACGACATGCATATGCATTAACTTCATGTATTTATAAATGAGGAGTGAGAACATGACTTAGAATTGAAGGGTAAATGTGGGGGTGTATGGGTGACCACATTCACCTGGATAAGGATATATCCAGCATACTCTTCCTATCAAAGAAAGGGGTATGCATGCGTGGTTTAACTCCTTATTTGACGGTGATTGTGTGCACATCTAAATTAATTAATTAATTTCTATTCACCAAAATAAGGGTATTGTTCATGGTGTGATTTGGTGAAGCTCAACCAAAAGATTTGAAAAGAAAACAAAGGTGATTTTTATTTTTCTTTTAATTCATAGATTAAGCTTGATTTACTTCAAAAATTCATTCTGGAAGAAATACAAACAAGATGTCCATGAAACTTTGCAGGGAGGCACATCACACTATACATGAGCTACTGCCAAAAATTTAGATCAATCCAAGCTATAGATCTGGCATGAAAAATACAACTAGATTCATTCATTAAAAACAAGAATAAATCATACAAAAATAAATATACAACATATGGAGCTAGAAATTCATGTAGAGGTTCAAGACACCTAATCATGGAGAGATATGCACTTACTCAGCAAAGAAAATTTAAATTAATTTAAATTTATGAAGGAAGGGTAAATTTGTGCTAAACTTACTTGACCCTATAAAACATGACAAAAACATCTCTACTATTTATCAAGGGTGCAAAACCATTAAACAGGATCATATCAAAAAGATGAGATCCAAAAGATCAACATATTAATTTATAAAAAATCATAAACAGGAACAAGGCTGAAAATCATCTTTAATTCATAACTAAAGATCTACTTGATAACTTTGTGCCAAAATTGAACCAGAAAACCAACATGATAAGGCAAACAACATATCCAAAATTCAGCTTCAGATCATGCATAGGATTTGAATTATTTCAGATCTATTCAAACTGGTAAATTCAAAATTATTTAAAAACTACACAAACATTTGAAAACTTCCTTTGTAGAAAAGTTTTGTCTAGTCACAAGGATCACAACACAATTGAATTTGCATTTTTACGATTTTTCTGTGATTTGATATAGATTTTACAAGATCCAGGAGAAATAAATAAAAAGGGGTAGAATCTTTTTGCCGAAAGGTCCTCAGAAAGAAAACTCCTTTCACAATTATGCCCTTACCTTTACAGAAAGGCCCTCGGTTTCACGATTTAAACCCTGGGAACTTATGGGACCTCGCAATGTGGCCCTTGGGGCTCACCGGCGGCGGGAACCCGCCGGATTCCGGCGAAGTGGGGCCGGAGCAGGCCAGGGTAGGGCCGGCAGGTCTCCAGGGCTCACCTAGGGATCGGTTCGCGGTCTAAGTTGGAATCGGGGGCGGTCCGGTGGGGTGCGGTGGCGGAGCAGTGCGGCGGCGGGTGATGCGGGTCGGCTTCCGGCGAGCTGCGGCGGCAGAGCTCAACCACAAGCGGCACAGGAAGCTGTGGTATGGTCGTGTGGTGGTGCTAGGGAGCTCAGACGGGCGCGAGGTAGTGCGGAGGGTGCAGGTCACCGACACAGGGGCACGACGGGTGTTGCGGCCTGTGCTTCGGCAAGGTACGGCGCGGGGCGGAGCAATGTGCGGCTCGGGAAGCACCAGTGGGGGCATGTGGTCGTGCTCGGCTGCTCAGGCGGGTGCGGGCTAGTGTGGGAGGGAGAGCTCAGCGGCGGCGCCCATGGTGGCCTTGCGGAGCAGGGTGGAGACGGCGCGGCGCTGCGGGGCTCGCGTTTTATAGGTGACGGCGGTGGCGGGAACAGCGCGAGAGAGCCCTGGGCTTGCAACGCGCGCGCGGGCGGAGGACACGGCGGGCACAAGCAGCGCCCCGGCTCGGCGCAGGGTGTGCTCACGGCGCGCGCACGACACGGCGCGGCTGCCCTCCCCCTGGCGCGGGCCACCCAGGCCAGTGGTGCCTCGGGGAGGTGGCGCCTGGGCGCGGAGTGCCAAGTGGCAAGGTAGGACCCACAAGACTGGTGGGCACGGACGTCAGGGCATGAGCTCGGCGCGCGCGCGACGCGCGGCCAGAGTGCCGGCCAAATTTTGTTTGCTGGAGCCCTGTTTGACCGGCCGTTTCTCCAAATTTTTGAACTAAACTCAAAAATTGCCAAAAAGCAAAGTTGTAGACCAGCTAACCAGCTTCAATTTTTGCAAAGGCCGTCCTATGAAATTCTTCATGGATTTGGAGATAAAATGGTTTGAACTTTGGGATTTTCTCTGTTTGGTCAAACAGTATCCCTAAGCTTTGACCAACATTTTGTGGACTTTCCACTTTGAATCTCTAATGCCGCCAATTGAATGAAATGTGTCCCATGTAAAGATGAACAACTTTCCTATTGGCCGATTTTGAAGTTGTTATATGAAAAGTGGAGAACACGCTAGATTATCGATGAAAGGTCTAGAGCTCTAGGGTTTTGGCCTTGATTTGAAGGGGTTTGACTAGGGTTAGGGGTTTGACCAAGTCAACCAAGTTAAGTACCTTGCTTAGCCTTGTTAAAGATGGTAATTACTGTTACATAAACATCAGGGATGTTACAGCCTACCCCTTTACAAGGAATCTCGTCCCGAGATTCGAAAAATATGATTGGATGAAATACTTCAGGGTGAGATAAAGGGTTACAGGAGAAAACTAGCAGAGCAAGGCTAAACTCTTCGAGATCTAAAGCTCAGAGAGGATAACAGATACATGGTTTTCCTCACACACTTTTACGTCGCTCATGAGGAAGCGGGCATTGAATGTACACATGAAAAGCTAGGACCAGCGAGAACTGGAGCGTAAAGCAAACATACACTCCTACTAGATCCCAACGAACAGAATCGAACATCTCCAAAAAACTAGCCATGGGGTGATGCAGATTGGATTCTTCTCTTGGACTTCTTCTTGAGCTTCTTCCTTGCGTCACCGACGAATGCCGTAGGCGGAGAAGATGGATGGCGTGCGTGCTCAATGGAGTAGCCGGTAGGGAGTGAGAGTGGCGGGGATGCAAAGCTCCAGTGGATGCAAGCTCTGACCTCTGAGTAGGGAGAGCCGACAGAAGGAGGTGTTCCTTTTATTGATGCTCACCGTGGTGCGGTGGCGGTGGTGCTCACGCCACTGGGGTAGGGGCCGGTGGATAAGGAGGTGCGGTGGTGGCATGTGGCAAGCTGGTGGCTGGCATTGGGTGCCAGGGTGACAAGACGGCAATCGTAGTGGTGCGCAGGCGGTGATCAGCTGCTGCGGTAGAAAGGTGGCAGAGTGATGGAACGACAGAGAACAGGCAAAGCACGAATATGGATGAAGTCAAATTGACTCTCGAGAATCAAGGAGAAATCGGGGTATCCAAAATTTCCAAAATGAGATTGTATCGAGGAAAGCTCGGCAAAGGATTTTGCCTACCTTTTGTTTACTCCAATCCTGATTCCTTTGATTTGAAAGAATTGTGTAAAAGGATCATGGATCGCTGATCGATAGAAAAACTCCTCGTATCTTGATCGTGGTTGACAAGAAGAAAAAAAGGCGGAAGTTTAAAACTATGGCAGACGTCAAGTACCTGTGACAACTTGTGATCCTTCGGGCACGTTCCAGGCCAGACTCTCACGCTCTTGATCTCTTGGTCGAGATGTTATCTTAACCTTTTGGTCCTTGCGAACATATGACTGCTGCTTTCTTCGGAGTTGGGGGCAATCACAGGCGAAATGACCCGATTCAAAGCAATTGTAGCAACCCATTTGGTCACTAGATTCTTCTTGGCAGTACAAATGACTAGATTGCTGACTAGGGAAAGGAATCCTAGGAGTTGTAAAATACTTGAGTGATTCCCTTGCCTCTAGAAATTTTGTACTAAGTTCAATCCTCTCTCCTTGGGGTGACACGATGTCCCAGTCCTTTGGGTCGCTCCATGTGTTAGAAGAGCATTCACGAAAGGGATGACCGCTCTCTCCACATTTAAAACAAATTTGGCATTGAGCGGGAAGACTCCTTCCCAAAAACTTCAGTAATTTCTTAGGCTTGGTGGCACGCTAAGTTTTGACTGGCCGATTAACATTAATAGCCTTGTTGCTCTGTTTCCTTTTGCATGGACGAAATTCCGTGCAAGTAATTTCCCATCCACTTAAGTCAACCTTAGGTAATATCTGCTGGCTGCACCGACTTCTTTCTTCTTCCTTCCAGAGGTCCAGGGGTAGTTTTGATGGTGGTATGAGAGATTCTAGGATGTGTTGATTGGAATCTTTCCATTGTTGAATCTGGGTTGCATGATTCCTCAACATATTGAATAGACGGGCCTGATCAACCATAGATCCAAACAAGGCCTGGGAGAGGCTGTCGACTAAACTAGTTTGTGACAAACCCGGATAGATACCATGGATGACGCTATGCACTATATGGTCTAGCACCATATTTTGTGCATTCAACATCTCAATTACGCCAGCAATGGTGTCTATGTCAGCCTGGGTAGGTAACTGGGGCGAACAAGACTCATCCGGCCGAGGACTCTTGGTATTTCCCGGTGGAGACCATCATCCTGAAATTTTACCATGTACTCAGCAAAGTTATAGAGTACAAAATTGGTATTCAAAATTTGAGCTAAAACAAGAGAAAGACAGCCAAAAAGGATCACACTCAGTTTGCTGTCACATAGGAAAAACAGCAGACATATATTCACCATTCTGACCATAACTCATGTTTCCTTTAGCCAAATTCTCTGAAATTTTTACAGTAGGTGCTTGACAAGATTTGACACAACTTTTGTATCTATGTTGTCCCTAGAAAACTCTGTTCAAGGGGTCGAAAAATGCAGACCAACAGAGCATCCCAAAACTGAGAAACAGGGACAGCTATTAAGGTTGGGACGATGTGAAGGTGTTTTTGTGAGGTGCTTTAGGATAAATTTTGAAGTGATTTATTTACTTCTTAACAACTTTTAGCATGATGCAAAAAGTGTCCTAACCATCCTCACAAGGCAAATCCATGCCCGAAAATCGTGGTTAGCGCCAGTGGCATGTCACAAGTATACGTCTCTCCTTATAATAGCTAGTCGGATAACTAACCGTTCGATCTACCAGAACGTGGTTAGTGTACCTGCAAAAGAAAGAACCTTCCGTGCCAGCACGTCACGGAAGCATCCACAAACATTACCATTCGCTATAGAAACGGCACCCATGCGTTTAGCGCTGCATGGACAGCGTCCAACCTGAGACACGCCCCTTTGGAATGGAGGGTGTCCCCCTTCGCATGTTCGTAATGCGGAATCATGCACATGTATGGCAAAACGTGGCGACATCACAACCCATGATATGTTCATGTGGAATAGAACATACCATCCTTCGTATGATTTACATACGGAAAGCGCACGTATAAAACACGTGGGCATCCAACTGAGAAGATAGGATCCGTTGAATAGATTGCCCTATCAACCCTCGCATACTCGTGATGAGGCACAGCACATGTATGAAACATGTGGCTTAAGAAGTGCTGGAAGTTAGTTTAAATACACCATAAATTACTAGCCACCTAAAAGAACCCAAAATCCCTCTAGGGCCTCTCGGACTAGTTCATCCTTAGCGTTCCTAACGCATTTTGCAAACACAGCTTAATCTTGCAAGTTTTATTCCAAAAACATGTTATTAAGGGTGTATTAAAATCTCTGGTGTACACTTGAGCTCTGATACCAGCTGTGACAGAACCGCCCAAATTAATTCCATATTGTTGCCTAAACCACTCCACTTGGTCATTAAGCAATAATACAGAAGTAACTTGTCGCCTCTGCCGGGTCAAGCTCGGTAAATCACTTTAACCAGGATCGAAGACTTGTACATTAAAACTCACACGACGGCGAGTCCAGAGACAAACATTTCACAAATTATTATATCAAACTTCATAAGGTTTAATATTACAAACCAAGTCCTTTGCATAAGGTAAATAGTTCAGAGTTCGAAACACAGTAGAAATAAAATACTAAACGTCATAAGTAACGTCATAGGAGGCCATCCATGACGTCACTAAGCACTGTCGTCCTCCCACTCCACTTCCCAATCGGGTGGGAGAGAACCAGGCCACGGAAACCCATCATCATTCACATCACCTAAAAACAACATCAAAAGCAAGGCTGAGTATACTAATACTCAGCAAGACTTAACCTGCGGGTGATGGAAAAATCACCAACTCTCTAGACATGCAAGCTGTTATGGCTAGTGGGTTGTTTTGCTTAAAAGCAACAAAGTGTATGTCCTTACTTTCAAGTTTTAGCTCAAAATTCTAGTTGATTATCCATTACTAAGTAAGCAACTATTGCAAGCATAAGTTGTGCAAACAATTAAGCATATATTCAACTTAAATCTCAATTCCATCATTAAGGGACATAGAGTGTATGGTTAAGCAATCTCGGGTAACGGTGCGAGGCCGACGATCGATCGATTATCAACCTTGCAAGGGAAACCTAAACACACGGGAGAATGCACACCCCAAAAATAGCCAACTAAAAACCAAAGGGGGTGGGGTATGCACCAACCAGGTGGTTCCCAACCATCCTCGACTCAGGATCCATTTCTACAGTCTTTGGTACATGGTGGTTGGTTCGGCCTCGCCTCCCCAACCCCACACATGCACCACTCTGTTGCAAGGAGAGGGGACTCTTCCCAAGATTAGTGGTCATAGATCCCTTACCGGATCAAGAAGGTATTAGGCTTGCCGGTCTCATTCCCGGCAAATGTTTAGTACGTTCAAACGCTTAACCACAGACCTACTGGCCGGAGCCGGTCCCATGCTCTTACCACATGAGCATATCAGTTTAACAAGATCTTATGATTCCAACATAAGAAACCTATAGCTCACGAGTGACGAACATCACTCGACTTTTACCAAGTCCTTAGAGTATGGCAACTAGCGACCTATCATGCTAGTATTTGAGCATAGGAGCCTATGATCATGCATCTAGGGTTTCAATTCAACTCCTGAAACATAAATGCACAAACATAGACAAGCATAATTGTAAAAGTTAGAAAACTAGGTTATGCTCCGGGGCTTGCCTTCACTAGCAAAGTCAGTGGAGAAAACCTCCGAACTTTGGTTCGGGTCTTGCTGCACTTCTACCACACTCACTTCTCCTTCAGCGAGATCTCCCTCGGATTCCGGCACCAACTCGTAGTTTCCGTCCGGAAGTTCTACACGACATGCATATGCATTAACTTCATGTATTTATAAATGAGGAGTGAGAACATGGCTTAGAATTGAAGGGTAAACATGGGGGTGTATGGGTGACCACATTCACCTGGATAAGGA
The DNA here is from genome assembly GCA_036936925.1 of Cenchrus fungigraminus. Taxonomy (NCBI): domain Eukaryota; kingdom Viridiplantae; phylum Streptophyta; class Magnoliopsida; order Poales; family Poaceae; genus Cenchrus; species Cenchrus fungigraminus. The sequence goes on along the minus strand of CM072779.1, from coordinate 37,088,732 downwards.
TATATCCAGCATACTCTTCCTATCAAAGAAAGGGGTATGCGTGCGTGGTTTAACTCCTTATTTGACGGTGATTGTATGCACATCTAAATTAATTAATTAATTTCTATTCACCAAAATAAGGGTATTGTTCATGGTGTGATTTGGTGAAGCTCAACCAAAAGATTTGAAAAGAAAACAAAGGTGATTTTTATTTTTCTTTTAATTCATAGATTAAGCTTGATTTACTTCAAAAATTCATTTTGGAAGAAATACAAACAAGATGTCCATGAAACTTTGCAGGGAGGCACATCACACTATACATGAGCTACTACCAAAAATTTAGATCAATCCAAGCTATAGATCTAGCATGAAAAATACAACTAGATTCATTCATTAAAAACAAGAATAAATCATACAAAAATAAATATACCACATATGGAGCTAGAAATTCATGTAGAGGTTCAAGACACCTAATCATGGAGAGATATGCACTTACTCAGCAAAGAAAATTTGAATTAATTTAAATTTATGAAGGAAGGGTAAATTTGTGCTAAAATTACTTGACCCTATAAAATACGACAAAAACATCTCTACTATTTATCAAGGGTGCAAAACCATTAAACAGGATCATATCAAAAAGATGGGATCCAAAAGATCAACAGATTAATTTTTAAAAAATCATAAACGGGAACAAGGCTGAAAATCATCTTTAATTCATAACTAAAGATCTACTTGATAACTTTGTGCCAAAATTGAACTAGAAAACCAACATTACAAGGCAAACAACATTTCCAAAATTCAGCTTCAGATCATGCATACAATTTGAATTATTTCAGATCTATTCAAACTGGTAAATTCAAAATTATTTAAAAACTACACAAAAATTTGAAAACTTCCTTTGTAGAAAAGTTTGGTCTAGTCACAAGGATCACAACACAATTGAGTTTGCATTTTTACGATGTTTCTGTGATTTGATATAGATTTTACAAGATCCAGCAGAAATAAATAAAAAGGGGTAGAATCTTTTTGCCGAAAGGTCCTCAGAAAGAAAACTCCTTTCACAATTATGCCCTTACCTTTACAGAAAGGCCCTCGGTTTCACGATTTAAACCCTGGGAACTTATGGGACCTCGCAATGTGGCCCTTGGGGCTCACCGGCGGCGGGAACCCGCCGGATTCCGGCGAAGTGGGGCCGGAGCGGGCCAGGGAAGGGCCGGGAGGTCTCCAGGGCTCACCTAGGGACCGGTTCGCGATCTGAGTTGGAATCGGGGGCGGTCCGGTGGGGTGCGGCGGCGGAGCAGTGCGGCGGCGGGTGATGCGGGTCGGCTTCCAGCAAGCTGCGGCGGCGGAGCTCGACCACAAGCGGCACGGGAAGCTGCGGTATGGTCGTGTGGTGGCGCTAGGGAGCTCAGACGGGTGCGAGGTGGTGCGGAGGGTGGAGGTCACCGGTGCAGGGGCACGGCGGGTGCTGCGGCCTGTGCTCTGGCGAGGTACGGCGCGGGGCGGAGCAATGTGCGGCTCGGGAAGCACCAGTGGTGGCTTGTGGTCGTGCTTGGCTGCTCAGGCGGGTGCAGGCTAGTGTGGGAGCGTGAGCTCAGTGGCGGCGCCAATGGCGTCCTGGCGGAGCAGGGTGGGGACGGCCCGGCGCTGCGGGGCTCGCGTTTTATAGGCGACGGCGGTGGCGGGAACAGCGCGAGAGAGCCCTGGGCTTGCAGTGCGTGCGCGCGGGCGAAGGACGCGGTAGGCACAAGCAGCGCCCCGGCTAGGCGCAGGGTGTGCGCACGGCGCGTGGCACGGCGCGGCTGCCCTCCCCCTGGCGCGGGCCACCCGGGCCGGTGGTGCCTCGGGGAGGTGGCGCCTGGGCGCGAAGTGCCAAGTGGCGAGGTGGGACCCACAGGACTGGCGGGCATAGATGTCAGGGCATGAGCTCGGCACGCGCGCGACGCGCGGCCAGAGCGCGGCCAGAGCGCCGGCCAAATTTTGTTTGCTGGAGCCCTGTTTGACCGGCCGTTTCTCCAAATTTTTGAACTAAACTCAAAAATTGCCAAAAAGCAAAGTTGTAGACCAGCTAACCAGCTTCAATTTTTTGCAAAGGCCATCCTATGAAATTCTTCATGGATTTGGAGATAAAATGGTTTGAACTTTGGGATTTTCTCTGTTTGGTCAAACAGTGTCCCTGAGCTTTGACCAACATTTTGAGGACTTTCCACTTTGAATCTCAAATGCCGCCAATTGAATGAAATGTGTCCCATGTAAAGGTGAACAACTTTCCTATTGGCCGATTTTGAAGTTGTTATATGAAAAGTGGAGAACGCGCTAGATTATCGATGAAAGGTCTAGAGCTCTAGGGTTTTGACCTTGATTTGGAGGGGTTTGACTAGGGTTAGGGGTTTGACCAAGTCAACCAAGTTAAGTACTTTGCTTAGCCTTGTTAAAGATGGTGATTACTGTTACATAAACATCAGGGATGTTACACGGCCGGCTGCCAAAGACAAGAAAGATAGACAGCAGTGGGAGCATGGGCACTGACCCGCTGTGAGCTTTTTTTACCGCTCGTCGAAATAGTAGCACACTGGTGAAACATTGGAGCTCGTTGCCTTTTTCATCATCTTGGTCATATTTGCTAGCCATTTGTACAGATAGTTGTCCAAGGAGGTCAATAGGTGCTCTCATGTTTGTTTTCCTGATTCTTATGGCAGTTAGAGGGAATGTTGATTACATCCTTCCAAGTGTACGTGTTCTCCATAAGAGTGTCCTTAGAAATTGTTCATCCCATATTACTGACACATGCTAGTTCTTAAATGTTATTTAGGCATCTGGATGTGCAAGGATAGCTAGTGCAGAAGGGTTGGCATCACCGACTCCTATTTAAAGTCTGGGTAGTGATCCAGACATCAAAAATTGGGTGGTTCTATCCATTGATAAGCTACCAATTAAATCAAACTCTCCTTCTTATAGATTTTGTACATCAATAATAGACGCTATAAAATCCTCTACAAAATGTCAGTTGTAATTGACATCCATGACTTGTTTCCATCCTAGGCTGTGAACATATAAGATTTTTATTGTACAATGAATCCATTTTGTTTAGTCATGCCACCCTTGTTGGGGACTAAACTGCTTAGGAGAGTTTGACTACGTGCACTCTACAATAAATGGTAGTTACTGTATCATGTTGACTTAGATCACATCCAAATCCCACTATGTGCACTTTGCTACTACCCTAAATGAAAATATTAGACACTAGTGCAAAAAGAATATACATGTGCTTAGTTTAAATTATTTTAATTTGTTTTCTCCTAACTACAGCTAATGATCTAAGCTTAGCATTATCATTGTCTCCATTGTTCATTTGATGGGTCTATGGATGTTTCAAAAGTATGCTAATCAGAATTATGCTGGAGAAGATGTTCTATTAATCAACTCTATCACAATAACTTCAAGTGTGGGTAACCTGTTGATCTACTTCTTGAAAGACAAAAAACACAAAAAGGTAAAGAAAATAGTTTACATTTGTCGTAACTGTTTGTCTAACTTGCCTAATTGATCTCACAATTTATTTCAGTTATCAATATCGGATTCTCATGATAATGTTCATTATCATGGTGTGCAATGGCATGAGACGGTTGGTTTGGCACCCAAATCAATTGTCTCTCAAAGAAGAAAAAAATTGTTAAGGAAGTCTAGTAAATACTTGGTTGTCACTGGAATATTACTCTTTGCATTGGTTAACACCCTACCCTTTTCTGATCTAGTAAGATAATAAACTGATCTAGTAAGATGATTGGTTTCCCAAGTTCCAACTATGTGCACTTTGCATTGGTTCCAACGATGGATCATATATGCATGTGTGTTCCATTCGTTGACTCCAAACTATTTTCTGGTAAGAGTAATGTTGTATGATTGTTACGTTCTCTAGTAAGTCAAACGATGTATTCTAATTAAGTTTTTGAAAATTAGCAATATGTGTTGTTTCCTCTCTTTAGTAATATATATGTTAAATTGAAACATAAGCTACCCTCCCACTTGCTCTATTCCAATCATGTTTTGCATCCCTAAATGATTCTAGTGTGTTTTCTTTGAATGGGAAATGATCAATTCAGTAAAAGTTGTAGTGATTTAAAAGTCTGAACTCTAAAATATCCACAATAGCTCTTGATATTGTGTCCATAGTAGTATCAGAAATATCTTAATATTTTACTTTGCTCTTTATTCTTTTGCTGCCCTTACTTCTTTTTTGCACTTTAACCCTTTGTTCTAATTAATATAAAACTCCAATTGCCCTAAATTATAAAAAGGAAGGTAATATATGGCCATATGACTGTATATTTATCATGCATTCTAATAAAGTTTTTGAAAAGTAGCAATATGTGATGTTTACTCTCTTCAATAATTTAATTAAATTATATTGAAAATAATATTGAAGTGATTCTAACATAATGTTAAAATAAGTAGCAATATTAACATAATGTTGCAGTGATTTTAAAGTCCAAACTCTAAAGTATCCACAATAGCTCTTAATATTGTGTCCATGGTAACACTTTATTGAAAATATCTTAAGATTTTACTTTGCTCTTTATTCTTTTGATGCCTGTACTTCCTTTTTGCCTGTACATCGACTAAGGTCCTCCCAAGATTAGTATGACTAATCTAGAGGATAACAGCGCATCGGGTGTCGCCAGCGCCCGCCCCGCTTTTGGGTACATACTAAACTTTCTATGTTTGTTCATGCTTAATTGTTGTTTAATCATGAACATGTTTATATTTGATCGTTGTTTAAACATGAACACTTGCACATGTTTTGAGTCACTCACAATAATCTTTTTATTGAAATATCTTTTTAATTGTGGAATTAAAATATGATGAAATCATACATATTATCCAATAGTACCCACAAAGTCTCTTTTCCATATAATCTGAAGAGCACCACCGTTAGTTTCCTTGATCAAATCAGTGCACCAAGAAGTCATAGTATGTTCCCATATGTATCCTCTGAAATCCTCCAAGAATAATCCCTCATATATACTGCCTCCGGTCTCTAATACTTGACGTTTCGAACATAAGTTTTGAACCGCAACAAGTTCATTTTGCTTGTCGGAAATGTCAAATAAAAAAATTGAAGGCAGTATATATAAAGGAACAAACAACACTTGAGAAATACGTCCACCACCTATGTCGTCCTACGTCCTTGTCCGCTGATCGCTCCACCCTCATCATGTTCTAGCTGTTCTTTCTCATCATCCACAATATTCTTGGCCTATCACCTTCTACAGCTAGAGGGTAACCCCCTTGCATAATTGCCATGGCTTTCCATTCCATATATAGTCCATGCGGCCTCTAGCCTTTTGCTTCCTTTAATAATATAAACACTATGATAGATGTACATTCTCGACCGTAGCTCTGTTTTAATCCAGTTCTCGCTCGCTTTTGTAGTAGCTTGAGTTAGCTTGTTCTACATTTTTTCAAAATGTGTTATACTATCTGGTGCATTGTTCTTAGTTGCTTTCTATGTATTGTTTTATTTGATTTGATTTGTTTGTGTTGAGGATCGAAGTAAGTGGGAACCTTGACTTTCTTTTGAGGCAAATGTGTCCTTGATCATCATCTTTCGAGCCTATTTATTTATATTACACAATTTTTTATATCACTTTATACTTTGCTTGCACTAGATGTCAAATTGATGGGAAATGATTATAGGAAGTTTACTGGAATTTCATGATCATTCCTTATTGATATCTTGTAGAGGTAACCTTTTCATGGGTAGATTCTTGCTTAGTTTTGCTTAATATGAGTTGGTGGTTGTTAATAATTTTTGACTAATGAACCGTTCGACATTTGGGATGGTAATCTCTTTTATAGAAATAAGGAACCTTATTAGGGGCTCGAGTAAGTGGCTTGATGTCGACGATGATGACGATGAAAGTTGGCATACTGGTTGATTTGTTCCTGGTAGAGCTTTACTTGTTGGGTATTGGCCCACTGGTTGTGGTAGACTTGCCCAAGTCATGAGTAAAGGACCGGTCTATGGAGCAACCACACAGAAATACTTGTACAACCACGAGAACTATGACTATGATCTTCACTGATTACGTTAGATGTTCTCTCGGATGATGAAAGGTGGCCGCCGACGCGGAGCTCCGACGAGACACTACCACTTTGCGGCACCCACTTTCCCACCCCACCACCACCTCTTCCCTCCGCCACCAAGGCCCTCGTGAATGCCCCCACACAAGCAATGCCCAACCGGCCTCCTCCACTGCCCAGCCGACAATGCCACCGCCGTCGTGCCTCGTCGTCCTCGTGTTCGCCACCACCTCCCATCCAATATGCTGCCAGGGGCGAAGCTGACTTAAGGCATTGGGGTCGCCGGACCACAATGAAATTTGTCAAATCTAGTGTAAAATACTATTTAACATTGTTCATCTTGTATCTGACATCAGTAATCCATGAAGCTGACCCCAGTGGTTCTATTTTCTGACTTCGCCCCTGCCTGCTGCCACCAGGCCCTCCTTCTAATCCATCGGAACTACGGTAACATCCAAAACTCAGAACCCCGAACCGGCAATCCCCAACTCTAATATCTTGCCGAAGATGCTCATCAACTCAACTGAGCTCAATTCCTCCCTGAGCGGAGCTTGAATCCACCTCTCGCCAGGGTTCAAGAAAAAATAAGTGTGGGAGTCTTGCCTTATAGCTTTTCCCTTTTACAATGGTTAAAAATTAATGTGATACGGTCTAAAGCGTCGCAATAGCAACCAATTAATCAATTGTAACGATATCACGTTAATCGGGAGGAGGCATGGCAAATACTTGTGCTTTATACACTGGTGGAGAAGGGACTTTAGTCCCGGTTGGTAAGGGTGTTATCTCTCTAAAGTCCAACCAGGACTAAAGCTTAGAGACAAAAGGCCTCCTCTTTCTTACCGGGTGGCCAACCGGGACTAAATCGGTTGGTAATACCAACCGGGACTAGGGGGCACGTGCCAGCCCTTTAGTCTCAGTTGGTAATACCAACCGGGACTAAGGGGGGCACGCGCCAACGTCAATTTTTTTTAAAAAATCCCTGGGAGGCCCTCACACACGCGCACGTCCCAAGTCACAAGTCACGCGATTTTTTCACGTGAATACGCATGCGCGGTGCGGGGATTCGAACTCGTGACCTGTAGCCTCACACGTAGCTTCCTTACCATCTCACCTACACAGCACATGTGACTGAGTAGAGAATGCAATCCTCTTATAGTAACTCGTGGGAGACCCTTTAGTCTCGGTTCGTAACACGAACCCAGACTAAAGAGAGGCCTTTAGTCTCGGTTCGTAACACCAACCTGGACTAAAGGCCCCCTTTAGTCTAGGTTGGTGTTACGAACCGAGACTAAAGGGGAGCCTTTAGTCTCGGTTCGTAACACCAACCTGGACTAAAAGCCCGAGATCCTTTAGTCTATGTTTGTGTTACGAACCGAGACTAAAGGATCCCCTTTAGTCTGGGTTCGTGTTACGAACTGAGACTAAAAGGTCAGAGCTCTCCTCCCGCTTATGGCCACGTCGCCCAAAAAGCCTTTGTCTCGGCTCCAAAATTCTACCGGGACACTAATGTGTGGGAACAAAGATCATCTCTCTACTAGTGATAGTTGGGCAACAGTTTTTTATTTGGTTGCAATTCCAGTGTAAATGCTCCAGTAGTGAACAATGTATAGCTTTGTGAAAAAACAATACGTACGTATTCATGTACCTACGCAGAAGAATCACCGTACAGATTCCTCCAACACGTCACAGCCCTGAATATTGCAGCCGCGGTCTTGCTCCCCCTCCACCCCCTCCTCCTCCGCCTCCTCGCCGCGCCGCGGTTGGCCGCGTCGGGCGGCGGCGCCGTGCCGCCCCGGTGCTCCACCAGACGGCGGGACCACGACGCTGCGGCCCCGGAGAACGGCAGGACCATGAGATGGCTCTCCAGGACGTGGTGCAGCGACGCGAGCTCGAAGGAGTCGTACAGCGGGCTCCCGCAGTCCCATACGGCGAACACCAACTCCTCCTCCTCCTCCTTCGCTCTCACCTGCTGAAGGTCAGCTCCTCCGGCCTCCTGCTGCTGCATGCTGGGTAGCTCTGGCCAGTCTAATCTTCCTAGCCCAGATCGAGCTATCGTCTCAGAGACCCCAAGCTGCTTCCATGTGGCGGTCACCTTCTATGCATAGTACAGGACTGCAGGTAGAGCAAGGAGGAAGCGGACAGTGTGGTGTAGGTGGGTGCAGGAGGAAGCTCTGCTCTCTTAAGCTATGGACAACACACAGATATATCAGATATATATTGCCCATTTAATCATGTGTGTGATGATATTCCAGCTGTGGACGACAGTGTCAGGTTCCTAATTCCATGATGAGGAATTAATGGCGTCGGGTCTCTAGTGGGCCAACACCGAGCGTCAGTGTACGTGCTGTTGGCAGTAGAGCGGTACATGAAGTTTGACGATCCGAAACTTTCGCTTGTTTAAAAGTTTTTCAAAATAATTTAACTTTGATTATATTTGTACATTTTTTAATAAGATGAGCGGTCGAATTTAAAGTAAAAAATCAAACGGGTTATAGTTTGGAACAGATGGAGTATGTAGTTAGATGGTAAGATAAAGTGGGGAAAATAAAAGGCTAGCTAAAGCTGATCTTGTATATAAGTACGTATTCCCTCCGTCCCGCAAAGAGTGTCCCTTTGGTTTGTCCTAAGTCAAACCATCTTATGTTTGACCAAGTTTATATAAAAATATATAAATATTTTTGATGCTTAACAAGTTCCATTAGATTCATTATGAAATATATTTTCATTGTATATCTATTTAGTATTATAAATATCGATACTCTTCATTATAAAGTTAGTCAAACTTTAAATAGTTTGACTGAAAAAAGTCAAAGTGGACACTCTTTGCGGGACGGAGGGAGTACAACGTAAGGTGCGTAGCTGCCTTAATGGAGTTGTCGCCGCCGGCATTCGTATGGGTAGTCGGACAGGATGTGTGACGTATATGAGTAGTGTGAATAATAGTAGTGATGGTGTATACGCTTGTATGTCTATATCTATCTCGTACCTAACTAAGCTGAACTGAGGGATATTTCCATGCATCTATAATCCTTCTTTTTTGTCGGTTTCGTTTCATATATACTGTATCAGTTTGTTGGTTCAGTTTGACTTAGCTTGTTGTGCTCTGAATGGGAGTGTTGATTTTAGTTGTAGTTATATTATTCGAGTGTAATAAGTGAATCGTTCGAAATCATATCAGCTTAGACTTTGTGGTGCAATAATTGACCTGTACTATGTGCAACTTAATATGATGCCAAGACTAAAAAATGTCCGAGCTTAAGACCTTGGATGCACTATGTAAGAACCCAAGATAGGAGACGCGGGTTAAGTTTCAAAGGAGACGCGACGCGTCTCTTAAGTTTGTGTCTCTAATGACAAGTCATAGGAGACGCGTTTTGTACGTGTCTCTTTTGAGAGAAGTCAAAGGAGACACGTTTTTACTAATACGTGTCTCCAATGACCCCCTCAAAGGAGAGGCGTTTTACCAATCCGCGTCTCCTATGTAAGTAATTGGAGACGCATTTTACCATCCTGCGTCTACTTTGAGAGTCATTGGAGACACTTATTGGCAACCCGCGTCTCCTTTGATGAATTAAAAAACAAAAAACAGCAAAAAATACAAACATGTCCCTACTCATTTATTACCCATGTCTTTTTACAAACAACTCCTTGAAGAAATCAGAAATTACAACACATGCCTCAAAACACATCTCCAGGGGATAAAACACATCATTTTGAGAACTCTTTTACAAAAAACTCCCGGTAGAAATTGAAAATCACACCACATGCCTCAAAACACATCCTACAGCCTTCCATTTCAAAACTACCAGAGAGGAGACCATTTGACCTTCCATTTCTATCAGAAGCTAGAACAAACACAAAAATGAATGGCATGTTCAGTCTTCGAAGACTACACAAGGCATGAATCAAAAATGAGAGTTATAAATTTCAGCTAGGCTCTGCACCTCTGCATATAGAAATGAACACCGATATTCATGAGTGTAGACAAAAGAAGGCACTAAGGAACACACAAATGTACTGGCATCGACATGACTAGTCATCAGATACAAGGATATTGGCATTACTGTTAGTCTGTTACATGCATCAACTGAAAAAGAATGAACACAAGACCATTACTGTTAAGAGACTCAAGGTTACATATTGTGTTTTCTAGATGATGGAGTAGCAACAAAATGGTAAAAGGCAGACTTCAGTAGAAGGCACTAACCATGGTCCTTGTACTTCTCATAGAGATGGACAATCTCAGTGAGGTTGGAGTTAGTTATTCCACTGAAATGAGTAAACATATGCAGCTATTATTTTACAACATACATCAAAAAGCCTAAAGGCACTCATGTGGCTTTGATTGGCTCACACTCATTAAGACAGTAAAGGACTAAAGGCAGTAAATAGCAAGAAACCTGAAATGATAAGTATGTGAAGCAAGCTAGATGATAAGTATGCTGGACAATAAGCACTTTAGCACATGGCTGAATGATTATATAAATAAAATATTGCCATGTCAGAATATAGGATTTCAGCATGCAAATTTGTTAACAGTGTACTATATGAATAGGCCAAAGCAATCCAATCCAGCAACAATTTGCATTCTTGTACAAAATGGCATATAGGTGGTAAGGCTTAGATGAAAGTCGCAATTAAGCTGTCATATTCAGAAAAAAGGCAAAATAAATTCATAAAGGAACATAAAACAATACTTTCAAGTGATTGGAGACTTAACAACAATGGCTTCATGTAGACAAATACCAATAAGCACAAGAGCACTAGATGATTTCTTGCAACACTTAATTTTGTGAGGACAAAATAAATAAGGCAAAATGTTAAATATTGAACAATAGATTTCAGCCTCGAAATACAGTAAGATGGACAGCTTGAAGGAAAATGCACAACTAACCTTGTGTTGCGAGCACCTTCAGTGTCAGAACTCTCAAGCTTGAAGTCTCTGGTGTCTTATGTGTGTTACAGTCTTCCGTTACAACTCACTGACCTGGAGTACATATACAAACCAATAGACAAGTTATCAGTTGAGTCATGGCTATTAGCTACAACTGAAAATTAAACTTTAGTAGCTCTGGCCTTCACATAAATATATATAGAGGTATACATCACAAATACAAACATAGAGGTGTATATGAATCTACGTATCAATTGAGAAGTAGAAACTATATGAAACAAATTATCATAGTTTATTTAAAGGCCTCTAGTTCAGCTATATTTGTTTTTTTTTGGAACAAATGATTTTTCTGGGAGCAACAAAAAAGCAACTTCTCTAACAAATGAAATTTAGATGCTTCCATTGCAATAGATGGCCGAGAAGTAATTAGTTTGCAAGCTTATATGTCCCATCGTTCCCAAAGGCCTAGCACAAATGGAAAGCACATCAACTGGAAACACATGAACATGAGCAAACATCAGGTAGACAATACACGCAACAATCTAACTACGAATTTTGAAGTCAATGGCATCCTGAAGTTGGGGACGAGGATCTAGGGTTGGTGTGATTTACTGCGCCACCTTACCAAATCAGCACTGCACCGAGCATTAGCAATTTGGCCATGCACACTTAAAATGACCCCTCATACAGTGGAGTGAGAACAGCGCTGAAGCTGCACGACCCCGAGGGGTTCAATTCGAGTGGAGGGGGAAGGGGAACCTTGAGCTCGCCGCAGACCATGAGGGAGACGTTGGTGAAGAGCTCGTCTAGCGACTCCGCAAGCTCGTCCCGCCGCCTCCGCCACCACGAAGTTCGCACTCGCCATCGCCGACGGTAACTTTCCTTTGTGCCCACCGCCGTCCGGATCTACACAAAAGAAGAGGATGGAGGGAGAGAGATACCGAGACATGGAGAGGTGAGGGAGACACTGCACCCCCTGTGCTTGCACCTTACAGCCGCAGCCACCCGCGTCGAACCACCCTGCATGGATCTGAGCCAGAAGCACGGCCGCCGCCTCCTCCCAAGCGCCGCTACCCGCGCCGCCGTTCCCGGAGCACCGAATCCGGCCGCCGTTCTCGGAGCGCTAGATCCGGCTGCTGGCCGGACCCGAGGCCGAGGTGGAGAGAGCCGCCATGGGGAAGGGGGAGGAGGGAGAGCCACAGGGGGAGGGGCACCGGAGAGCTGCCGTCGGGAGAGGTAGAGACACGGGAGCGGGCGGGGCGTAGGCGGCGGTGGAGGACACGAACGGGCGGCGAGGGAGGTGGGAAGGGCAGGTGGAGGCGGTGGCGGGACACGAGAAGGAGACAGGAGAGGGGTGCGAGCGGGGTAGGGTTAGGGGCTGAGGCTGTTAGGGTTAAGCTGCAGGACCTTGTTGCAATTTTTAGAGAACGGAGGGGTATTTTTGCAAAATAGCCAGGCGGGGTGCGGGATGAAGCGCAGAAGCACTGCTCGCCACGTGGAAACTTCGAGTTCAGAGACCAGTGTTGACTGGAGACGCGTTTTCAGAAGTGCGTCTCCTTTGTTGCTTCACAAAGGAGACGTGTTTGGTAGACCCGCGTCTCCAATAACTAGAAAACTCAAAGGAGACGCGGATTGATAAAACACGTCTCCTATGTGTGTACATAGGAGACGCATGTTAAAACTGCTGATTTTTCGCAGAGTTATTGGAGAGGTGTGTTCCTATGAGTCATTGGAGACGTATTTTAAAACCGCGTCTCTAATGATAGTGTCTTTTTTCTTTGATTCTTACATAGTGATGGCCTATGGAGATCCACACAAGGAGAACTGTTCAATTAAATGAATTGTTTGCATGTTCAGTTAGCTTAGACTTTTTGGTGCAATTGGTCAATGCACACATGCATCTCAAGCATTATCCATTCATAAATGCAAGCAAAGAGAGAAGCGCATTTTGGACGCATTTCTTAATTTGATCACCAGCCCGAGCGGCCGATTTTTTTTAAAACTTTTTTGGAAAAGTTTTTCACAAATACACCTCTGGGAGAAAGATTTCGAAAAATAGACCCTGATCTCGGCGCCATGACCTCTGGCGCTGAGATAAAAAACTAGCGATACTTTCGATTTTAGAGTCTCATTTTAAATATGTAAACACACTTTCTTTTATCCACAAATATGTCAAATGTTAACCAAAGTTCATAGATTCCATTTTCCATGTTATTGACCACATCTTACACACAAAACTTCTCATAAAAGAATTTCAAAGTGGGTTGATTTAAACTATTTTCAGACTTAAAGATTTTCAATTTGCCGATAGCTTTACTTTCAATTTTGGAGTTCCAATTTAAATATGTAAACCCACTTCTTCCTGATCAATAATTATTGTCAAAAGTAAACTAAGGTTCATAGATTCTATTTTGCATATTGTTTATCTCATCATATATATAAATTTCTTTATAAAATAATTTTGAAGTAGGCTAACTGCACACTGTTTTCAGACTTGGATTTTTCTTATGGAGGCGGCAACAAATCCTAAATCTGAAAGCAGTGTCAGTTAGCCCACTTTGAAATTTTTTATAAAGAAACTCGTATGTATGATGCATCTCACAACATTCAAAATGAAATCTATGCATCTTAATTAATATTTTACAATAATTTTTGATCAAGGATAAGTGAGTTTACATATTTAAATTGGAGTCCAAAAATTGAAAGTAAAAGCTGTCGGCTGAAAGAAAATCCAAGTCTGAAAACAGTGTCGATCAACCCACTTTGAAATTATTTTATGAAAAGTTTTGTATGTAAGATGTGGTCAACGACATGCAAAATAGAATCTATGAACTTTGGTTAACATTTGACAACATTTGTAAGTCAATAAAAAAATAAGTTTACATATTTAAAATGGGGCTCTAAAATCAAAAGTATCGCTGATTTTTGACCTCGGCATTACAGGTCATGGCGCTGAGACATGTAACCTTGGTGCCACGCACTATGGCGCCAAGGTCATGGTCCATTTTTCGAAATCTTTCTCTCAGATGCATATTTGTGATAAACTTTTAAAAAAAGTCGCCCCGACCGGTAGGCCGGTACGAAAAAAATAGAACCTACTAGGAAAAACTCAAACTCGGCATGGGCAGCCCAATAATACTGAAGGCCGAAATCAACCACTTTATTTTCGTTGGACCAGCCTGAGTTCAAACACCGCGTGAGTCCCTTTTTTTTTTGAAACGAAACTATGCATTCTATTAACTGAAGGACTCAGTCATATTCCATTAACTGAAGGACTCAGTCATATCACTGGCCAGTGGCCACAATATCCTCAACGCCCGGAGGCGCTTCATCCCATCTAGAGACCGAATTTAGAGGACTATTACATCCATACGCCGCAAGAGCATGCACCACACGATTACAAAGTCTGGGACAAAACGAAACTGAACTAGACATGAACATCGACCGCAACACCTCCTTGATTTCAAGCACAATTCCTCCTGTCGCAGCTAATTCAAAGCTGTTTGATTCCAGCGCCATTTTTAGTGTCAGCGAGTCCATTTCAATCTGTATCTTGCTGATGCCTGATGCCCAAGTCGCCTGCAGCTGTGACGCCCATTAGACAGGCCACTGCTTCCGCATGGAAGGCATCCAACAGAAAGGAACAACTCCCAGCACCTGCACTGATCACCGTGCCAACATTGTCCCAGATCACATAGCCCCATCCCCCTGCACCTGTGCTTGACGAGAAAGCACCATCCGTATTGATTTTTAGGACGTCCTGCGCCGACCTCTGCCACTTCTGTCTTTGCTTTGGAGGCTTTGCAGTCTCTTTCTTTCCTATTGTCAGAAATTCGTCAGATAACTTTGAAACGAGCTTGGCCAAAGTCTGACGATCCCCGCAGCCTCTCGCCTTCTCTCACCCGGTTCCTCTCCATGCACCACTGTCTCAGCAGAACAACTACCTTCATTCTGTCGCCCTCTTTCAGGCCCAGAACCGATTTAATCACCTCCTTTGCTGACTGCAAATTGGCCAAGTTAAAGACATGTATGTCCCTGAACCTGAAACCAAGACATCCTTCCCCGTTCGGTGAGCCATTATTTAAGTGTTAGTCAGTCTTACAAAAAATCATTTGAGTCCCTCCATTTTGGTTTACAACTTGACATGATCTTCCAAGTTACATTTTGAATATTTATTTATCTTATAGCTTATAATTTAAAATTTACATTTTGACCATTCATTTATGTTATATTATATTGTTTATGATTAAAACATTATAATCATTAGAGAGTATATTTATTATAAATCCTACCACTTCAAATCTATATTATAGAAATAAAATTATTAGTAAAATTATAAAATTTGAATCTTAATATGCTCGTCTTTAGATATCAATGGAGAATGTAGCAGGTTGGTTTGTCCATTGACCGGTGAAGAGAAATCATGACACAGTCGCATGCCCCTGCAAGCAGCGGCGGATCCAGCGGTGGGTCTAGGGGGGCTCCAGCCCCCCTACCACCCTGGATCTCATGGTAATGCCTCCAAATTTTCCATAAAAATTTTGAGGAGAAAGAAGGAGAAAGAGGAAGAAGGAGGAGGGAGGAAGAAGAAGAGGAAGGAGAGCCCCCCTTACCCGTCAATCCTATACTCACCACTGCCTGCAAGGCAACTTCTACCGCAACTCGCTGCAAGGCTGGCCGTAGGGTGGCCCGCTGCCGGAGATGAGGAAGATAGGGGGCAGCGGGAGTGGCCGGCTAGCCGCCGTGAGTTTTTTTTAACCACGCGGCGACTAGTAGCGCCCCGACTCCCCGGTGAAACATGGAGCTGGTTGCCTTTTTCATCATTGGGAGTGGATCGGAGGGTCGGACCCACGTACGTATATGCATTGCTACAGTACAATTTCAAAAGCGGTGTACAGTACACTGGTGGAGACGCGGCCTTTCGTCCCGGTTGGGCCAAGGGTATTATCTCTTTAAGGCCCAACCGGGACGAAAGGTGAGAGAAAAAATGCTCCCCCTGTCACTGGGTGGGCAACCGGGAATAAATGGGGGTCTTTATTCCCGGGTGGTAGCCCCGTCCGAGACAAAAGAGGGGGCAGGTTAGCCCCTGTGCGCCCACCCTTTAGTCTCGGGTGGTAGCCCCGCCCGGGACAAAAGGAGGGGCAGGTCAGCGCCTGTGCGCCCACCCTTTAGTCTCGGGTGGTAATACCACCCGGGACTAAAGGCTTCGCGGTTATTTTTTTATTTTTCAATTCTAGTTGTTTTAATAATGTTATATGTGTATATTCTCATGTATATGGGTGTATTTTACGTGTACGTATAAATGTTTGCACTAATTATACATGTCTACTATATATATATATATATTACATCGAAAGAAGAGATTGTATTTTCTGAAACTAGTATATATACATCAAAATATCGTTTCATTCTAATTCTAGTCTTAAGTTCCACCGGAGGTGCTAATTAACATTTCCGAATTGGATGACCGTCATAAAAATGTCTTCCATTTGAGCTAATCACCTCGTCCATCAAGAATCCCACGAGACTTTCTTGAATCGCCAAGAGACGATCCTTCTTAATGATTGCGTCCCTAATCATACAGTTCTATAATGTGCAAATATGTTAATATATAACACCCAAGAATTAAATATATAAGCGGTTAAAAAATGATGCCTTATTAATAGGTTTACCATAATACTTACAGTATAATCTCCCGGGTCTGCAGTGCAAAAATTATGAATGAACTCACACACATAGTATGCACATAAATTGGTCTCTTGTTCCTGTCTCGTACACTAAATTAGAGAAAATAATTATGAAATATTAGTGTTATTCCTTTTATAATTTGCCCAAGCTGAAGTTGTTTTTTGGTTTACGTACCGGAAAATCGGTATAGAATCTAAGATTATGTTTCCATTGTCCAGAGTTCATAGCAATGAATTTTTCCCAAGCTCTGGCGGACAATAATGAAAGTTAGAGCTAGTGTTAGTAAAAGCACACTGTTGCATAAAAGGAAACGTATTGGATAGAATTATTACTCTTGAAACATATCTTGAAGGTCTTGGTATTTGTCAGGGTTTCTTTTCAACGAATCAAAGACCATGACGTTGCTCTTGTCGACTTGAATTATTAAAAGAATCTAGTGGAAGCTATATATACATGCATGGTGAAATGATGAGAACTAAATAATAATAACTAGGATAATTAGAAATGGAAACTCTTAATAAGATGGTAATCGCACATACTCGAAGTTGTAAGGTAGTAGTATCACATCCTTGAAATGCAGCCGATTCAAGGTCCTAAGGATTGTTGTGAATGCTGTTTTTGGGCATTGCCTTACTTGGTCTTGACAAACTAATGACGGGTCCATGAAACCTATTCGGTGATAACCCTGCTTTCTCATCATAGTAAGTTCCAGACTAAAGAAAATGGAAGACAAAGTTAATTAGCAGATGCATTAATTTATTAATTAGCACATGGATTGAACCGCCACTTACAGGCACCACGCGATGATAAGATCAGTATTCAGGAAGTCAAGATGGTAAATTTCATAAATATCCTTGAATTCCAGCCAGACCAACTTCTCGCCTTCACCAGTAAAATCATCCGATCTAATAAGCATGACAATCATCTCCAGACCCTCTTTAGATGTCTTCATGTAAAAGTCATGAAATCTACGCATCTGAGTCGGCAGTTTCTTCACCAACTCTGGCCTGACAAGAGATTTCCCATGCTTATAGTGCCATCTAGGTACAAAGTTTTTTTCCCGAGCAGGTGATTCCTGGACGAGAACAGTTTCTAGTGGGAGCCTTGTTGCTTCTTGCATTTAAATGACCTGCGCTACTTGTTCTGTAGGCATAAGTGCAAGAACTCGTTCACGTGCAGTGAGGCCGGAGGCGACGTAAGTCTGTACTCCTGACGTCGATGCTTCTGTTGGCTTCTTCGTTGAAGGCTCTTTCGCCGACGTCGACACTTGTATTGGCTTCTTCTTCTTCTTCTTCTTCCTATAATCCTGTGGCATCATCGACCCCGGTACTTGGTCGATACAACTATTTGGTGACCCTCCCAGTCTCTTCTTCTGTAGGGACTTCTGCAGGGAGCGGTCATAATCAGTTTTCAACTGTACCTGTTTCTTTTCATTTTCCTGCCACTGTATGAAAGCTCTGAGTTTCACCAGATCTACTTTATTCTTTTCTTTCAGCCGCTGTTGTCTACCTTCCATAGTTATTTTATGAAAAAATTCCTTTACTTGTTTTTGGCACTCCGCCTCATTTTCAGATTCTGTCATGTCATATGGTAGCTTTCTTTTAACGAGCTGCTTTTTCCCTTTCTTCGTCGGGGGCTTCGGATTTGGCGGGGGCATAGACTTGGTAGATTGTGACCGGGACCTCTTGGGAGCCAGCTTCGGGGAAGATTGCTTTGGTGAAGGTTCCTTTGGTGGTGATTGATGACGAGGGAGGTCATCGTCATTATCACTCGCACCAGCAGAATTCACAGGTTGTGGAGACGGTGAGCGATGAGGACTCGGTGACGGCCGGGGAGATGGTGGCTGCTGCTCGGCAGCACTCTCGGGTATTGGTGGTTGCATCTTAGGTATTCTGATGTAACGTTCGGGCCACAATATGATACCGTGAGGAGCATCCTGCAGTGTTCTTTCCCCGTCACCTCCTGGGATGTCTAGCTCCATGTTGTTAAACTGTGGGTCAGCAATCTCCTCCACACCAACTGAGGCGTAGGCAGGTGGAATCTGCATGCCGTGGCTTGTACGTCCTGAGAGATGTGCAAAAGCACTTCCGTACGCCACCTATTTATCAAAGGTAGAGAAATGATGAAGTTATTAAATGCTTGAGACATGCATCAAAGGTTGAGATATAATTGCATGTATAATCATATTTATACCTTCATTGTGATGTTGCCGATCGGATTGTGCAGCTCACATGCGGTGCGCTGACAAAGTTCATCCACTGGGTACCGTTCGTTGTTCTTTACTTGAACTTCTTCTTGGTTTGCCCTTTGTTCTTCGGGGGCCTCTGTGGAAGTACAACTGCTTTTGCGAGCGGAAGGGCTAATGATGGGATCCACCAGTGCTTGGAGCAGTGCTCCAGAATGGGTGATCTCAGCTATCGCGGCGGCCACTCGTCGTTCAATCTCTGCATTCATACGTTCTTCATGTTGTTTAAATTTATCTTGCATCGTCTCGCGCCACTGCGCCAGTTCACGCTCTTTTCTTCTTTTGCGACTTCTATAGGTGTCTTCGTATCCCTTGAAAGCATACTTCCATGGTACAACCCCATACCCCCTGCAACGTCCTGGGTGTTCCGGATTCCCGAGCGTCAAAGTGAGCTCATCATTCTCTCTGTCAACAATCAATCTTCCCGCTTTGATATCTTCAACCTTTCTCATAATCTTAAGTGCCGCCTCCCGTAACGTGGGTGGGAATTCAAGGGAACCATGAATTCTGTGAATATACAATGATTCCTGAGAATTTCTATGAATTTCTAAGAATAAACAAGAATTTCTATAAATGTCTATGAATTTTCTGAATTTCTGAGAGTAAACAAGAATTCCATGAATATACAACAATTTCTATGAATTTCTATAAATGTCCATGAATTTCCTGAATTTTCTATGAATAAATAAGAATTTCTATAAATATCTATGAATTTCCTAAATTTCTGAGGGTAAACATGAATTTCTATGAATATACAACAATTTCTGAGAATTTTTATGATTTTCTGAGAACAAACAAGAATTTTCATAAATTTCTATGAATTTCTGAGAGTAAACATGAATTTCTATGAATATACAATTTCAATGAATTTCCTGAATTTTGGAGAATAAATAAGAATTTCTATAAATATCTATGAATTTCTGAGAATAACTAAGAATTTTTATGAATAACTAAGAATTTCTATGAATTTTTGAGAATAACTAAGAATTTCTATGAATAACTAAGAATTTCTATGTATTTCTATGAATTTCTGAGAATAACTAAGAATTTCTATGAATTTCTGCGATGACGTCTACTGAAGCGGGCTCGAGGCGGTCCCGCGTGGGCGGAGGCGTCGTGGGCGGAGACGTCGAAGGGGTGACCGCGCAATCACTAGCGCAGTGCCGGAGTTAGACCGGGCGACGCAGCGGACGCAACACGACTCGGATATCTGTCGATTGCATATTTTTTCATTTTTTAAACAATATAAATTAAGAAACTAAAAAATGTTTACGGCAGCAAAAAAATTGCTGACGTCAGCACTAAACCCCAATCCCCCGCGCGCCGAAGCAGAGGCGGCGCGCGCCGGTGGCCGCGCGGGGGATTCAGGCCGCGCGCGGAGAAGGCCGGCCGGAGGGCGCCTACTACGGCGCGGCGGGAGACGACGGCGGCCGGACGACGGTCGGGGCGGGATGGGGAAGGCAGCACGAGGGGGACGGCGCGGGACGGGGACGGCGGTGCGGCGTCGACGGGGACGGCGGCGGGAGAGGGATGACGCGAGGGAGACGACGACGGCGGCACTGGACGGCGACGCGAGTCGGCGACGGGGACGACGCGGCGTCGACGGGGACAATAGCGCGAGACGTGCACACGGCGGGGGACGGCGCGGCGTCGGTCCGCGCCGTGGATCCGGCGGAGGAGGCCGCGCGGCGGGGGACGAGCGCTGCGGCGCCGGAGACGACGGCGGGGGAGACGACGGTGGGGGAGACGACAGCGAGCGAGACGACGACGGCGTCACGGGAGACAATGGCGGGGTGCGACGACGGCGGGGGAGACGACGGCGGGTGCGACGATAGTGGGGTGCGACGACGACGAGGAGGATGGCGGAGGCAGTGGAGTAGTGGGGATCAGTTGGGGAGATGGGGAGGAGAAGACGGATATATATCCCCTCCTCTTTAGTCTCAGGTCGTAACACGACCCAGGAGTAAAGCCTCTTTTGTCCCAGGTGGCGTTACGACCCTAGACTAAAGGGGGGCCTTTTGTCTCGGGTCGTAAGGCTACCCGGGACAAAAAAAGCCTTTTCGCGCAAGAGTCCCCCGAAGGGCAAAATTTAGCCTTTTTGTCCCGGGTGGTATTACGATCCGAGACAAAAGGCCCCCCTTTAGCCTAGGGTCGTAATGCCACCCGGGACTAAAGGGTAATTTTGGGCCGGAAGTTGTTTCCCCCCATTTCTTTCCTTATTTTCTCATTCTTTCTCTTTACAACTTTTTAAAAATAGTAACTTTTAATATTTCAACCATGCAAAATTATATTTAGTTAAAATTTAATAAACTGTATTTTGCTAGGCAAAATTATATTTTAGAGTTTTAAACATTCACTTTCAATTTTCATTTGCAACATTGATGTGCATTCACACTAAAATTCAATTAAACCGAAAAAATATTAAACCAATTCAGAAAAATCTCAAACTTGGTGGTTCAATCTCACATGACATATTCAAGCTTCATAAAAAATTTGAGACCAATACAACACTGCAAAGTGCATGGACTTCAGAATGGTTAAGAACTTAAGTGTATAGACATGGTTCGATGAAAGGTTCCATATAGCTTTGTGAAGCACGTGTACTCCATCTATGTCGAAATAGTCTGAAATTTTTTTGTTGTCATTTACACCCAAAATATTAGCTCACGCAAGATCTTAGATTTTTGTGATGACTAAATGTATTATAGGTTTTTTCTTCGTGCTAAAGGAGTTAGAATATTGTGAATTACACATCAATAACTCAAGAATTGTGATTCCGCTTTCAGATAAATTAGACTCCTAAGGCACAAGAGAACTTGTGGTCAAGTTTGACACCATTCTGGATCGTTTCAGTGGTGCTCTCAGCTCAACATTTAATTTCTAGGTGATGTCGCACGGAAATTCAATTAAACCGAAAAAATACTAAACCAATTCAGAAAAATCTCAAACTTGGTGATTCAATCTCACATGATATATTCAAGCTTCATAAAAAATTTGAGACCAATACAACACTGCAAAGTGCATGGACTTCATAATCATTAAGAACTTAAGTGTATAGACATGGTTCGATGAAAGATTCCATATAGCTTTGTGAAGCACATGTACTCCATCTATGTCGAAATGGTTTGAAATTTTTTTGGTTGTCATTTACACCCAAAATATTAGCTCACGCACGATCTTAGATTTTTATGATGACTAAATGTATTATATTTTTTTTCTTCGTGCTAAAGGAGCTAGAATATTATGAATTACACATCAATAACTCAAGAATTATGATACCACTTTCAGATAAATTAGACTCCTAAGACACAAGAGAACTTGTGGCCAAGTTTGGCACCATTCCGGATCGTTTCAGGGTGCTCTCAGCTCAACATTTAATTTCTAGATGATGTCGCACGGAAATTCAATTAAACCGAAAAAATACTAAACCAATTCAGAAAAATCTCAAACTTGGTGGTTCAATCTCACATGACATATTCAAGCTTCATAAAAAATTTGAGACTAATACAACACTGCAAAGTGCATTGACTTCAGAATCGTTAAGAACTTAAGTGTATAGACATGGTTCGATGAAAGGTTCCATATAGATTTGTGAAGCACGTGTACTCCATCTATGTCGAAATAGTCTGAAATTTTTTTGGTTGTCATTTATACCCAAAATATTAGCTCACGCAAGATCTTAGATTTTTCTGATGACTAAATGTATTATAGGTTTTTTCTTCGTGCTAAAGGAGCTAGAATATTGTGAATTACACATCAATAACTCAAGAATTATGATTCCGCTTTCAGATAAATTAGACTCCTAAGGCACAAGAGAACTTGTGGCCAAGTTTGGCACCATTCCGGATCGTTTCAGGGGTGCTCTCAGCTCAACATTTAATTTCTAGGTGATGTCGCACGGAAATTCAATTAAACTGAAAAAATACTAAATAAATTCAGAAAAATCTCAAACTTGGTGGTTCAATCTCACATGACATATTCAAGCTTCATAAAAAGTTTGAGACCAATACAACACTGCAAAATGCATAGACTTCAGAATCGTTAACTTGTTGGAGACCAATAAAAGAGTTGATCACATTAGCATTACACAATTGATTTGATCAATAATCATTACATTACGACATCAATCTCAATCACGTAAGTACGGTGTCTCTTCACATCCAAGTAATATGCTTAGGTCTACTTCGGCAGCGAACAGAGGCATGCCATCAAACTGATCATAATCATCGGATTGATCTGTTTTGTACTCGACTCCCACGATTACTCTTTTACCCGGAAGAACTATGTGATGCTTTGCCTCTTGTGGTCCTTCTTGTGGATTTTTATTCTTTGATACGCTAGTTATATCCTTGACATAGAAAACCTGATGCACATCTTTGGCAAGGACGAATGAATCATCTTTGTACCCAATCTTGGTCAGGTCCACTATTGTCATTCCATACTCATCTTTCTTTACGCCATTTAGTTTTACCCATTGACAAAAAAACAGAGGGATGTTCATCGCTCCGTACTCAAGCTCCCATATCTCTTTTATGATACCATAATAGGAGGTCTTGCACCCATTGTTGTCGATAGCATCCATACGGACAACACTATTTTGGTTTGTGCTTTTGCGATCTTGAGCTCTCGTGTAAAAATTGTAACCATTTATATCGTAAGTTTGAAATTTTGTAATTGTGCTATAAGGTCCTCTGGCTAACAAAACTAGTTGTGGATGAATCGTTGAGTTACTGATGAGTTGTTCACACAATCATGAGGGAAATGTTTCCAAGTGACGGCATGTAATACAGAGTTAATATTTGGTTGGATTTTGAGAAGCAATAATCTACTTGTGTTCCGTCCTATATGGAGTCACCATGGATGATTGTTGCAGGACAGTTAGGTGTGCTTTAATGAACAAATCAGTATTATTGCTCAAACTTGATTTCCTTAGCAACACTTTGGAGGTGAGAAATCTACACAAATTGATGACAAAAAATTTGGGCTGTACCTCCCTAGGCTTGAGGCTCCATGAGAGAGAGCTAGCTCGAGCTCTCGGGTGAAGAATGGTCAGGCAGGGAAGAAGAAAGGAGATTTTATATAGGAAGGCCTTTTGTCCCGGTTGGTAAAACCAACCGAGACAAAAGGCCTTTTGTCTCGGTTAGTTTTACCAACCGGGACAAAAGGCCTCTAAAGGCCGGCCCCCTACCCTTTTGTCTCGGGTTGGTTTACCACCCGGGACTAAAGGTCGGCCCCAATCATTGCGGCCGGGAGCCGTTGGAGGGCAGGCCTTTAGTCCCGGGTGGGTTTACCAACCGAGACTAAAGGGTCGCCCCTCAAGAACCCTATTGTTTTTTTAGTTTAATAAATATTAAGGTCTCCAAAATTTATGATAAAGACTAATATTAAGGCTTAATCAAAAATTTGGAGGTGAGAACCCTAATATTAAGGCTTTCAAAAAATTAGTCACTGTCCTAACATCAATACTTAAGGTCTTAACAAAAAATATAAAAAAATTCATACATCAATACTTAATTAAGGTCTTAACAAACATAAAAAGTTCACACATTAATACTTAAGGTACGGTCTTAACAAAGATAGAGGGGTGCATCAATGCACGACACATATTTCATACTCCATTATTCTTCTTCCTTAGATAGTTCATATAGTTGAAGTCTCCGATCTTTAAGTCGAGAACTTCATCGAAATATGCCAGAGAATGGATCTGTGCACTCTCCATCGCTTCACAATTACAGTCACATGGACTTCCATAAATTTCAAACAGTGGCGAGGAAAACTGATATGGCCTGAAAAATGAAAGATGAGCATGATACTTCGAACCTATTGTGAGTGTAGGATTTGAATCTGTGTAAGAAAATCTCACAACATCCAACACTTGCTCTAGAATTGCATGAAAGCTCTTTGCTGCAAAGGTTTGACCAAAGATATCCTGCAGTTAAGAATAATATTATTACGACTCATAAAAAATGTTAAATAAGAAGATTAAAATAACATTAAATGATGCTCCATAACATGTCATGTTCATTCAGCCGACAAAGTCTCTCTGCGGTCGTGGTCACACTTCCTCCCTCCTCGAGTGCCTTGATTAGAAAATAAGAGTAATCTGGCACAAAGTACCCATTAGCGTAAAGTTGTTCTAAGCATACCTGCACGGCGGTCCTTTCATAAGTCCTCCTAACCATGGCAGGGGTACCCCACCCAACAATTGAGACCATTTGGATGGGTTCTGAAGACAGCGAGGAGCGAATTTGTCCTCGAACGAGTATGCCAAATGAGATTTTTAATTGTATGGAATTGTTTGGACTAACAATGGCACATTGTGAAACAGGAGGGGTACCACCTAAATTTTCAATAATATGTGCGAGCCACTGCAAATGATTGAGAACCTGCATTGTTTGAAAATAATATTATTATCCGTGTGTAGTACGTAAACATCAAATTTATACAAGGAAACAATATTACTATGTTGGTATGAGGTCCCTGGCTTCGATCACCAGTAGGTAAGTCAATCACATCATGGGTGAAGTATATGCCTGGACGATGAGCAAAAGGTGGCCGTTCATCACGGCGACCGCCACGGCGACCACCGTGACCAGAATAACTTGCCATAGTTATCCAAAACTATTACAATCTCTGCAGGAAAATAAGAGAATGTTTAAATTTATTCTATATAAAAACAAAATATATAAGACCTATTTTCTCATTTTCTAATAACTAAACAGATAAGTGTAAGAGCTCGTTCAGGTGCAGTGAGGCCGGAGGCGACGTAAGTTTGTACTATACCTTTTCTAATGACCATGATCATTTAGGAAGTACAGCCTCACCTCACCATCATATACACGCACCTCGCTCTCCCACTTACAGTTCTCTACATCACCAAGCTACATCCCTACATCTCCTACCTAGTTACAGCCCTACATCACCGAGCCACGTACAGCCCCAGCTCGCCGGTGATGTAAGACTATAGCTAGCTAGGATGTAAGGCTACTGGTACAGAAAGTCCAACCGACTGTATATGGAAAAAAAGAAAAAAATTTAAGAGAATGCCTAAATGTATTCTAAATAAAAACAAGAATTACTTAACATGATGATGATTTGAAGACAATACGTGAATTCAGAGATGTGTTTGAAGCAGTGGTTCAAAATCTAGAAGCTGACATAGTGCACTACCTCTAGTTCCGACTGAGCCAGCTGATCAAGCATGATGTCGACATTCTCTCTCTCACTCTCTGAATAAGGTGTCTAAGAGATGTTGTATATGCTAAAGCTAACCTCCTGAGAGGTGTCACTCAAAATATTATGCTTGAACAGCTGGCTCCTATCGGAACTAGAGGCGGTGCACTATATGTCTGAATTTCCAGATGTTACAACAAATAACATTTTAATTTTTTCTATATAAATACAAAAATACTTAATGAACATGAATGAAATAAAATTTCTATTGTCTCTAAAAATAAGAGAATGCCTAAATGTATTCTAAATAAAAATAAGAAATACTTAACAAAAATGAACTAAATAGGTAGGTAGTATACTTTCGTTTGGTAATGACCATTTTTAATAAACTAACTTCTAATAAATTAAGCTAAATGTAAATTTAAATGCATCTCTCATTATTTCTAAAAGTAAAAAATCAATTATCTCTATATCAAATACTAGAAAATTAGAGGATGCTTAAAAAATATGTGAAACAAAATACAATGTTAGTAGCTAAATAACTACTTGTTTCTAAATCTAAAACATCTAAAAAACCTCATCTCTTAGCTCCTACTACTACCTAGAAACTAAAATTGCTATTTTCTCTATTTCTAAACCATAAATCAAAATTTAATCACAACAAATGAAAAGAGAATGAAGAAAAAATTGGACAGCACCATGGAGAGCTTGAGCTAGCTCTCGGGTGAAATGTTGAGCTAGCTGTCAGGTGAAATGGCTCGGGCACAGGAAGAAGAAGAAGAAGGTAGGGACTTATAGCTTATAGGCACCGGACTTTTGTCCCGGGTGGTATTACCACCCGAGACAAAATGTGACTCTTTTGTCTCGGGTCGTAAAACGATCTGGGACGAAAGCTTTTGTCCCGGACGGTGTCACCACCCGAGACAAAAGGGGTGCCCTTTTCTCTTGGGTGGTGACACCGCCCGAGACAAATTGTCGGATCCAATAATTGAGCTGCAGAACCCGACGGAGGCCTCCCCATTTGTTACCAACCGAGACAAAAGACCGAGGTCGTTCGCAGGTGTTTCGGACCACGTCGCCCCAAAGCTTTTTGTGCCGGCTCCAAAGTTGAACCGGGACAAAAGACCTGTATCAAAGGTCCGGTCTCCACCAGTGGTATCAGCTGGTTGCCTCTCTGTCTCCATTGATCACCGATGATGTATTTATACTATATATTGATAGCCTTTTCTTGCTAAAATCGTATTAGGACAAGCCCATCCGTGAGACCCATCATCCATGGCGACCTGCCCGTACGCTCTATCGTCCTTATCACACACGTGCGCCGGACGACGACGATCGACACGCTGGCAGCACGATCAAAACCGAGCCCTGTCTACAGTGTGCCTACCCGCCCCTTGTGTAAAGTTGGTCCTGCACTCCTGCTCATGACCGGCCGCCGGCCACCGGGAGCAATGCATGGGCAAGGCATCGAGCGAGCATATATGCCGGAGTGCTGACTAGTAGGTGAGTGCGTCCGCGTCAGGCTCCGCAACCTCGGCGCCCGGCGGTCGTTGTTGCCGCTGTCCTCACCCGGTAAGTAGCCTGCGGGCGAGGGCAAGTGTGTGATTCTTCGTGTGGCGACTGGACACTGACAGTTGACGCCCAATTGGCTGCTGGTACGACCGGGATCGCTCAGTTATCCAAAAAGAACATTTGTATATTCAGTTATCGGGTCCGTCAGGATACATGTGCGCGATCTGCTCGTGGCTTCTTCGATCGATCGTGTGGGTTCAATCGACCACGCACGCATCGTATCATCTGCGCCTTCGTGCCGATTTGCTGCAAACGTATGTGCGCGCGAAAGACTCGAAGGAGATTACGATTAGGCGGCTCTGGTAGCTTCGCGCGTGCGTGCTAAGATTTACAAATTCAAGCCGCCACAGTGGCGGTCGGAAAGAAATTAAGTTCTTTGATATTTTTGTGCGATATCTGGCTACCGTTACAGACTTGCGAGTGGATGGATAGGGGAAGATTATAGGCGGCGGGATCATATCTAGTTCGTTTCGCCTTTACGGCTTTACCAACTGGCTAGCTGGTGTGTCGTGCGGTGCTAGTGGGCACGTCGTATTCGCGCGCGCTTAGAAGTAGCTGGCCGGGTTCTCCATGAAATCGGCGTCCAGCGGGAACATGAAGTCCATCTCCGCCATGCTGCCCAAAGGGGAGTTGGTGGTGGAGGCGAGCTCGACGTCGTGGTGAGGCGCGTCCCGGACCAGGCTCTCCGGCGTCGCCGGCGACACGAAAGGGGACGCGGTGACACGGACGCCGCCGGCGTCGTCGGCGCCGCCCCTCGCCGGCACGTTGGAGGGGAGCAAGAACGGCAGCACTTGCACGGGCCCCGGGGAGGCCGCCGTCTGCTCCGCGGCGGCGGCAGGCTGCGGCCAGGCCTGGGAGTGCTCCCCGCTCGCTGCTGCTGCGGGGCCCTGGTGGTTGCCGGCGGGGTGCGCGCCGGCGCCCGGCGCCTGGGCGCACGTGTGGTCGCCGTTGTACACGACGTCGAAGAGCAGCGGGTCGCCGTCCGTGCGCTGCACCTGCTTGCTCGCGTGGCAGCTCTGCGTGTGCCGGTACGTGCACCGGAAGTAGGCTCTGCACGCAGGAATTGGATCGAGTCTCTCCGAGATCAATTTCAAATTTTCAATGATCAAGCACAGGTCAGCTCAGCTGGGTCAGCATCACCCGTGCGCGCTGCTGAAAATGTTGTACGGATTTCTCGAGGCAAGTTAGGTGGTGGTGGCGGCGCTGACCTTGGGTACTTGGCGCCGAGGATGTCCTTCTGCCCGTACTTCCTCCAGCTGAGGCCGTCGTCGAGCGGGGTGACATCCTGGACGGTGCTCACCCTCACCTGGGTGTTCCTTTTGGGAAGCATCTTCCTGCGTTTTTTTTCACCGGAATCGCAAGTGAGCCGTGGGCGGCGCTCGTGTTACTGCTACAATTAACCGCGAAATACTAGGCTTTTGTTCGCCGCCTTACGTACCTCTTCTTGCACAGGCCTGCCGCATTGCCGCGGCCCCGGAACTCGCCGCCCTGGTCCGACCCGCCGCTGCGCGGGCTGCCATCCCCGCCCGACGGCGGCGACTCCGGCTGCCCGACGCCACGCCCGTCGGCGCAGGGCGATATGGCCATGTGCACGGCCCGGTCGATGGAATCGCGCATGGTGCAGACGAGCGCCCTGCACCGCTGGTCCCCTCCGGCCGCCGCGCCGCCGACACCGCCCTGCTGCTGCTGCTGGCCCGCCATGTGCTCCTCGAGCTGCCTCACCATCTCCAGCACCCGCACCAGCTCCGCCACCAGAGCGCACTTCTCCTCCGACATGATGCCCTCCATCGCAGCTAATTAAGCTCTCGCTAGCTCACTCTCCCTCACCGCTGTGTGCCTCAGGCACCTCGCTCGCTCGCTCTTCGGTGCTGTTAGTTCATACGTGTTGTCTTGCGTGGCGGCTGTGGTGTGGGTGTCGTCCAGAGGAGATGAAGCGTGAGCCTGAGCCGGAGTGTAGAACGGAATGAAGAGTGGGGGGTTCTTATAGAGGAGGCAGAGGCCTGAGCGGCATCAGTATCTGAGCTCGACTGTCAGGTGGAAGAGTATGAACTTTGACTGGACCAACGGAAAAGGGTGATTTTCCTTGGGGTTTAAAAGGACCTGTGTGTAGCACTCACTAAAACATTCAAAGGCGTTGAATTGGACCGGTCTTTTGGTCATGGGACTGGCCACCGAGATGTTGCTAGTCCAGTTTACAGTTTGACCGGTTCCCCCCTCACCTCAGCTGGATCGCTCTTTTGGTGTTATTAGTGGTGCAGATGGTGCTTCTGGCGTAATCACATATTCTCCTTTTTACTACTCAAAATGCATTTTCTTCCTGTCAATATATAGGATTTTTACGTACGAACGACCTTTTCTTCATGATTTTGGTTTTTTAGAGTGTTTGTGGTTGAGGTTAAAAAGGAATGTGTTTGGCTACGACTGACGCAGCAGCGTGTGTAGAAAACTCCACGAAACATCTAGACTACAACACAAACCAAACACAACTTTAGTACTCAGTGTCGTTGGGCTTATAGGGATGGATATATAGGGCAACATGACTTCTTAACAATTAATGGTGGATGAAATTAAACACGATGATGATATCAGTTTTAGGTGGCAAAGGTGTCAGGTCCCCTCTCCCTCGCATCGCTCTCCAGAGCAACACATGGGCAATCACACACAGCGCCACCAATTTCCATCTCCAAACCCTAACCCGACAGATGTTGCTTCGTTCCTCCTTTCCCTTGCCCCTATACACACATGTCAGGTCGCTTGTTTGTGCTGCTACCATTATCATGTGGCATCTAGTCCACCATAGTTGAATTCAAACCCTTCATCGGCAAGAACCCGTCCGCCACCTAAGGGCAACCTCCTCCTTCGTACCGCTGAATAACCTCTTCCAGGGCTCCTTCGGCCCATGGCATTGGTGTGGGCTCGCCTTCCCTAACCTTCCCCTAACCTAAATCCGTACATTCTAGCCTCAAGCAGCTCTACTCTTGAAGCTAATCCACTACCTACCATTACATCTGGGGGGGAGGCATTGTTGGCGCTATAGGTGGTCCTACCACGGTTGATATTTAGACAATCAACAGGAGGCACCTGTGAGAGCCAGTTGCTACCTTGGAGGCGTCGCCCTGGCTGCACCAACCTTGTCGACAATCGTCATCACCCTTGCTCCAAAGATGAACTAGTTCAGCATAATTGTCAATCGATATCACTTTGTGTGCTAGGAATGGGCTCTATTCTGATCCCAAGCACCGTGCATGAGCTCATCATCATCATCATCTTGTCTACCTACCATCATCGTTGCTCCATCTGGTTTAGGACACCCTTTAGGTCTCAGTGGGTTGTTGTGCAGTCAGGGACAGATGCAGTGGGGGATGCGAGGGGGGGGGGCTAGCCCTCCTACTGCCTGCAGAACAATGGATCTCCTCTTCAACATCCTTTGAATTTTTCTGCTATAAATGAAGTTTGTCTACTATTTAGATGTAGAAGAAGGTGTTCAGCCCCCCCTAAATCTAATCATGGATCCGTCACTGTGTGCAGTGCTAGGTTCAGGCGTCCCGAGAGAATGCTCTACTCAGCTTTTGCGAATGCTAGCGGCGACTACGGCTTTAGGTGTAGTTTACCCTGTTGGAGGCATTGTTGAGGTCGCTCATCCCTTTGGTTTCTCTAGGGAAAGATTGATCCGTTCTCGAATGCATGTCCCTCTTGACTTCATTTCGCATTACCTACCCCAGCTTCATAGACCCCTTTCTGTGTCTTGGTCATATGCAATCACAGCAGGTTGCCATGAATCTTATCTTTATTTTCCAAGGCTTCGGTACCATGGACTTTTTAATTAGTTGGGTTTTTTAGTTGGCTTGTGATGCGTTATGGGGTTCTTGGGTTCTTTGCTTTAGTTGTAGTGGGTTTTGTGTACCACCATTTACGTTGTGATACTAAGTAATTTTGTGTCTTGAGAACTCCTTTGAGATAGTTTTGTTATTGGAATTCTATTCTTGATCTTATCAATGAGACATGTGCTCATACATGCTCTCGGAAAAAGAAATCAGTTGTAGTAGCAGGTGGCTAAGGTAGGCTATTATTATACGGTTCAGTGCGGCAAAAGATGAGGGGCCTACGGTAGAAGAAATTACAGTAATGCTACGCTCCGGGCGTCCAAGCGCGTGCCTCCAATCCGGACGGGTGACGTGGCTCCTTCCTATCCACATATTCTACCGCTGCCTTCTCTCGTAAAAAAATCAGATGCGCACCTCTTCTCTCTCGTTCATCTTCTCTTTTCCATCTCCCCCATTGCTCCTCTTCTCTCTCGTTCGAGCTCCAGGGAACTCGAACCCTCCCTACACCCATGGTCCCCGGTGCAGATCTGGTGTCCAGCTCATTCCATCTCTCTCCCCTAGGTCCAGATCCGGTGTTGTGGCCCGTTTCCCCTGCAGATCGAGCGGCAGCGCAGAGGTGTTGACCTGGTGGTGCTCCAGCGAGCTTTTGGAGGCTAGTGGAGCGGTAGAGGTTGTGGGCTGGCGGTGCTTCGTCCGACACCGCTCGTCGGAGCTGCTTCGTCGTGCGTTGCAGGGGGCTGCCGCAGGTTGCTCCCTCACGCGTAGATCGCCGGCAATGAGGACGAGGGGCTACTCCACCGCGGTGAGGAGGGCTGGTGAGCGGCACCGGGCACTGGGCCCTGCTCCCCCGCGACATGCTAGCTACGTCAGGCGCTTGCTGTACAGCCCGGGGCTGGCGAGCTACACGATGCCGCTCCCCCACGGTGAAGAGGGGCAGGCGAGCTGCGCTGTGGCGTCGCTTCCCCCATGGCCAGTGGCTAGCCACCTCTGGAAGAGACAATCCGCTTCTACTCTCCCTCGTCGTTTTGATTTCGAAGTGGTTTTTGATGTTGCAATCATTGTTCGCAGATGTTGCAATCGTATTCTCAGATGTTGCAATCATTGCTCGCAGATGTTACATGAATGTTCTTGGTCATGTTGCAATCGTTTTCTAGATATGTTTCAATCATTGTCTGCAGATGTTGCATCTGCGTTCGTGTTGCGGTATATGATATCGGTGTTCATGTTTGCTATCATTTTTTAATGTTGCAATTGTTGTTCATAGATGTTGTATTAGTTGCATATTGATGTTGCATTGGTTTATATATCAATGTTGCATGAATGTTTGTGGGATGTTGCAATCATTGTTCACATATGTTGCATTGGTTTTATATCGATGTTGCATGAGTGTTCGTGGGATGTTGCAAGTGACATCCAATGTTGCATTCACATATTTTGAGTGTTGTAAACATTATTTTTCAATGTTGCATTTTTTGACATGTTGGATGCACTAGATTTGAACATCTGATATTCCTTTTTCTCTCCTCTCTCTCTCTCTCTCTCTCTCTCTCCATGTGCGGGCACAAGACGTTTCTTTTTCTCTCCCCTCTCTCTCCATGTGCGGGCACAAGACTCGAGAAGTAGCATGCGCTGCAGTAGTGCTGCTAGTGGCGTGCGGGGAACATCCCAGTCACGTGGGTGGGCCCCAGCTGTTGTGTGAAGGAGGAACGCACGTGGGGAGGGGGGCTGCTGGACGGTTGATATGCCATCTGACGGCTGCGGACCCGTCTGTTGGTAGCGCCTGGAACGGACGTTCGGGCGCTAGCAGCCGTGGAGAAATTATTAAGGAGGTGTGACAGATCCGGGATTCAGTAGTCCACATCCATCTGTTAAAGGACTTGTCCGATTGCAAAATAAACTAAGCCGATGGGGGTAAGACCGTCCCAATGGTTGTCATTAAGAGAAGACAGCCAACTCCCGGCTTAGAACACCTCCGAACCCCGACTTCATCGGCGACGGGATTTTTTTTAGAGAATAAAGCCCCGGAGAGGAAACCGAGCGCTCGGTGAGATTCGAACGCTGGCCGGCTGGGATGCTCACCTGCGTCCGCAACCACCCGAGCTACGTTCAGTCTCTGGCCGATTGCAAAATGGAACATGCCTTCCTCTTCTTGGTTATTAATTAGGTGAATAAAAAACTGCGGTTCTGAGTTGCGTGGATCATTGTGTACCCTAATAATTGGCACGAAATTACTTGTCTACCTGCCATTATCGTCGCTCCATCTGGTTTAGGACACCCTTTAGGTCTCAGTGGGTCATTGTGCAGTGCTGGGTTGAGGTGTCACGAGCAAATGCTCTACCCAGCTTTTGCCAATGCTAGCGGCGGCTACGGCTTTAGGTGTAGTTTACCATGTTGGAGGGATTGTTGAGATCACTCATCCCTTTGGTTTCTCTAGGAGAAAGCTTGGTCCGTTCTCGAATGCATGTCCCTCTTGAGGGCTTCATTTCACATAACCTACCCTAGCTTCATAGACCCCTTGTCGTGTCTTGGTCATATGCAATCATGGCAGGTTGCCATGAATCTTATCTTTATTTTCCAAGGCTTCGGTACCATGGACATTTTAATTAGTTGGGGTTTTTAGTTGGCTTGTGATGTGTTATGGGGTTCTTGGGCTCTTTGCTTTAGTTGTAGTGGGTTGTGTACCACTATTTACGTTGTGATACTAAGTAACTTTGTGTCTTGAGAACTCTTTTGAGATAGTTTCATTATTGGAATTATATTCTTGATCTTATCAATGAGACATGTGCTCATACATGCTCTCGGGAAAAAAATTTTGATTGTAGTAGGTGGCTAAGGTAGGTTATTATACGGTTGCGGCAAGACGAGGCCTACGGTAGAAGAAATTATTAAGGACGTGTGACAGATCCGGGATTCAGTAGTCCACGGGCTTGTTTGGATGCAAGGGGTAAATGTTTACCCCAAGGTAAATGTTTTGCTCCTTCCATTTGCCTCTAATAATATTTACTTATTGAGGTGTTTGGATTGAGGGGTAAATGTGGATGTGGATGGGAGAGAGAGGGCTGAGGCCCACCACAATTTTGCTCTAATTTACTACTTTTTTAGGGTAAATATTTGCCCCACCACATTTGTCCCACATGTTTAACACCTTATGGGTAAATTTAGAGTAAATTTACTCTATTTGCCCCATTACCTCTCTATCCAAACACTCCCACATCCATCTGGTAAAATGACTTGGCCGATTGCAAAATGGAACATGCCTTCCTTCTTGGGTTATTAATTAGGTGAAAAAAACGCGATTCTGAGTTGCGTGGATCATTGTGTACCCTAATAATTGGCACGATATTACTTGGAGATAATTGGCATTCATGTTTCTAAAGTTGTACTACTACTACTTGCATAGGCTACCAAAGCAGCATCACCCATTTTTGTTATGTGAAAGCAACAGAGCTTTAGTAGCCTTGG
Organism: Cenchrus fungigraminus; assembly: GCA_036936925.1. Classification (NCBI taxonomy): domain Eukaryota; kingdom Viridiplantae; phylum Streptophyta; class Magnoliopsida; order Poales; family Poaceae; genus Cenchrus; species Cenchrus fungigraminus. The sequence goes on along the minus strand of CM072779.1, from coordinate 37,053,811 downwards.
AGGCAGAGCGGCTGCTTGGAATTTGGATGGCTGGAACCACCCTAATAATGTGACAGCTTCGGCCAAGATTCCACGCAGGATAAGACTGCACCCAGAATAGTGACACAAACCACGATAATTGAGATGTGTATGGTGCCATAGCCAGTCTGTCGTCCTACAACCCCGCAAGCTTCGAGCTCGAATATAACCCCTTGCCGTTTCCAAATATCCAAAAGCTAGCCGGCCGGCCGGCCATGGCGGCTCGGATCATATCGGAGGAGGCCCGGACCTGGACTACTGTACTGGCCAACAATGCACGCAGCTAATGCGGAGACGACACATCACCATCGCTAGCTTTCATTGCCCCGACCATGAGCGAGACTGGACAGAGACGAGATGGATATGCTTTGCTGGCTGGGGGAGGGACGAGGTGTCAGCGAGACGCACAGGATCTGGTGGCCAGGCATGGTGCCGTGGATGGCACGAGACGACGCGTACGGCAGCAGGCAGGGCGCCCGTAGCTGCCTGCTTCCATTTGGAAGGCGGCTTCGACATGCATAATGCATCTTCGCGCACTGTAAAAGAGTACACGGTCGCGTCGAGATTCTCCTCCTCCTCATCAATCATCACGCGGTGCCATGGGACGACAGCTACAGGCTAAGACCATCTGCACTGGCTCCTTCAAAAGCCTTCTCCAGGACGGGGATCCCGTTTTTCAGGCTGCAGCGGGGGACGGGAGCCCCTCCTTCATTTTCCCGTCAGCTCGCATCGACGCCATATCTAAGGGGATGGCGGAGCGACGCCATCCGCGCGGGGCCCACGCTCCCAACTCATCGCGTGCTCGCGCCTGCCCTTGGAATGCGCGGTCGCCACTGCAGAGGAGCTCGCCGTCGGCCCGCCGTCGAGGAGCTCGTGCATCCGCCCGCCGCCGGGTTGGACTTTGGAGGGGAGGGCGCGCGGCCGCCGCCGCTGGAGGAGGAGCAGGGGAGCGTGGTGGAGTCGCCGGAGAGCGAGCAGGGGAGGGCCATGGAGGGCCCCGTCGGAGCAGGGGAGGGGGCGGCGGAGCCATGGCCGCCGCCACCGAGCGCCGAATCGAGCACTGCCTGTCCACGCCCCGCGCCCCACCCCGCGCCCGCGCTGCCGCTGGAGGAAGAAATCGACGAGGCGGAGCAGCAGCCCACCGCCATGGACGCAGGGAGGGAAGGTCGCGCCGCCTCGCCGGGAGCGGGAGGGAGCCGGCCCCGAGCACGACGGATCCGCGCCTCCACCCGCCGCGGAGCTCCACGTCGCGCGGCGTGCACACCAGTCGCAGGGAGGTCGCCCAAGCCACCACCAACGCGCCGCGCACGCTCGTCCGTCCGCCGCCGCGCGCCTCCTCGTGGGCTCCGGTCGCCGTGGCCCTGCTCCTCCGCGTCGCGCCCTGCTCGACGGGGGAGGAGACGGCCGGCGGCGCCGCGCGGTGGGGCTCGCCGCAGCCACCCCTGCGCCTTCCACCGTCACGCTAGCAGGACGAGCAGCGCCCGAGCCCGGCGGATAGGAGGGGGCGGCGCGCCGGTGAAGAAAGGGCGGCGCTCCGTGGGTGGGCACCTGGCCTCGCGTCGCCGTGCTCGTCCGCTCGCGAGCACCGCCGGAGAGGAGGGGCAGGCCGGATCTCACCGTACCTCCTCCACCGCCGCAAGGGAGGCCGGCCACCGCAGAGCTAGGAGCCTCCGCCCCACCTCGCTGCCTCCGCGCCCGCATCGCCTTCGCCCGTTGCAGAGAGGAGGCCGGCTCCTTCGCGCCGCCGCCCCACCGGCGCGCCCGCTCCTTCGCGCCACCGCCGGGAGCTCGAGCTGCTCCGCCGGCGCAGGGAAGGGGGAGGGAGAGGGAGGGCCGGAGGAGGAGGATGCGACACCGGGCCCGCGCCAGCTCTCCGCCGCGCCGTCGTGCTCCGCGTCGCCGCCGCCGTCGAGCCCCACGCCCCCGTCGTGCTCCGCACCGCCGTGCTCCGCGCCGCGCCGTCGAGCCCCACGCCCCCGTCGTGCTCCGCGCCGCCGTGCTCCGCGCTGCCGTGCTCCGCGCCGTCGTGCTCCGCGGCAGAGAGGAGAGAGGGAGGAGCGCCGGGGAGGAAGAAGCAGGGGAGAGGCAAGGCGGAAGGAGCGAGGTGGGGGGAGGGGGGTAGGTGGTGGGGTGATAAAGGAGGGGTGAGGCTGACGTGTGGGTCCCGCCGGAGAGTAGTTGGGATAAAGTGGAGATATAAAGAATGATGGATGCGGGAGAAGGGAATATAAAGGAGAGAATCTGGATGAGTATGGTGGCATATTCCGTTTTGAAGGAGGTTTTGAAGTATGACAAGTGTGGATGGTCTAAGGCTGGTCGCACCGCAGACCTGCATAACGAACGGTACTGCAAATACACAGGTGAATCGTCCGCACCGCACACCTCCATTGCAATCTGTAACCTTCCGTTCACTACAGTAAATCTCCACAGGTAGCGCTCCTGACACGAACGCTACGGCAACAACCTCCTCTCGCGCCCTGCTCGGGAAGTGTCCCGGACCCACCATCCGGAGGAGGCGCGAGACCGCGCCGGAGAGGAGGAGCAGCGAGGCCGCGCCGTCGGCCTAGGACTCGACCCCGCGCCGGAGAGGAGGAGCAACGAGGCCGCGCCGTCGGCCTAGGACTCGACCCCGCACCGGAGAGGAGGAGCAGCCAGGAGAATGAAGCCGCGGTGATGGGGACGGCGAGGATGCCGCCACGCGCTGGGCGCCGCGTGGCCAGGCCGTCGAGGTGTGGCCATGGAGAGCCGCGTCAGGAGGGAACGCGGCCCCTGCCTTGCCTCACCGCGCCTCGCCGGGCCTGCGCCCGGCCGCCGCCGCCGTCCACTTGCCTGTTCGCCGCGAGGCCGAGGCCGAGGAGGAGGCCACGGGGAGCCGCGCCGGCCGGCCACCGGCGGGAGGAGGCCGCCGCGGCTCGCCGGACACCCGTGTCTGCGTGGTTCGCCGGCCATCCACGTCCGCGCGGCGAGGAGGGGGAGGAGGCGCCGGGTCTTGCGCAGGAGGAGGGGGCCAAGGGGGGAGGAGGTCGACAGGTCGTGGGAGGAGAGGGCCAACCGGAGGCCAACACACGCCTTCTTCTCCTTCGTGGCCGTCTTCCTCGCCCAGCGCGCCGTCTGCACCACCATCCGCTAGATTGGGCGGTGGGAGGCCGCCCGCACCTCTAGGAGGCCGAGCCTCCTCCCGAAGCCCCAGATCTGGGCGCGAGAGTAGCAACTGGGAGGAAGAAGGGGAGGGGAGGGAGGAGAGAAGGGGCGGCGGACAGCTCTGGTGCAGCGGCTTTGGTGCCAGCAGCCACACGGAGCAGAGGAAGGAACGGTGAGGAAGAAGAAGTAGTTGACTTGGAGATCGATGTGCAGGTCCATGGGCTGCGGAGTTCTTTGGAAACGGGTCTGTAAAAGTCCGCTGACCTGTGGGCCATGCCCCTTTTGCAGGTGCCTTTGCCGACTATGCGGTGCGAGGCCTACTTACAGCTTCGCCGGCCGGCCGGATCGGAGCAATATCATTAAGATCGGCGAACCCGATCCTCACGCGTCCACGGAGAAGACGATCGAGATGTCGTCATGCTCCGGAACAAAAAGAAGCAGCCAGCAAGCGTGAATTGGTTTTTTTTTTTTTTGCAGTAAATGGCACGCATACACTTTGCGCTCGATCGTCTCGCGAGTCTACGTGCTGGGTTTTTTTCACCGTAACGCGCACGTCCTGAGCGTATTATGAGAGCAACGCAACATCGCATCGTGCATGGGGCTAACAAGCGTACGTACCAGGTCATGAAAGAGGACAACACTAACCTTTGGCAAGTAGCTCTAGATAGAGGTAAACTGGAACGGCTAGAGATAAAAAGATAAACCGAGGAAGAATCACACGCGGTTTTCTACTTTTTGACAGGTTCCAACTTAACACGAAGTAGACACTCCGAAATGATCCCGCCCGGGCCCTCTCTTTTACCACGTCTCTGCAGCAAGCTCTTGGGTTAGTTGTGGCTACTAGCTACCGGTTGATCGATCACTACACGCGTCGTTTTCTCTGGGAATTTTATGTGTGCAGTGTAGTGTAGTGTCTGTGGACGCGATAACGTCAGCGGGCTTACGGCACTTTTGGGATCTTGTGCATGCCTCGCTTTCTTCCCGTTATCATCATCGCTGGTTCTCGCTTTGATCCCGTCCTCTCAGACAAAATTCATGTCTCAGACCCGCGACGACAAAGATCTATTGGCGAGGTCGAATTCTGTCACAGCTGCTTGGGCCCCCACTGAGAAAGAATAATGCATGCGCCCATTGATTTGTACGTACTCCCTCCGGTTCCATATTAGAAGTCGTTTAGGACAGCGACACGGTCACCAAGGCACAACTTTGACTTATCTTTTCTGTAAAAATCTTTACTAGAAAGTTATATATGTATATTCTTATGAAAGTAATTTTCAAAACAAATCTATTTATATGATTTTCACATTTTCAAACTCAACGACTTAAAAGTTATTCATGATTTATATTCCCAATGTTTGACTCAAACCTTGTCCAAAACGACTTCTAATAGGGAACCAGAGGGGGTATGTATGTCTAGAAGAGCTCGGCGTACCACTGACTCAAAATAATGAAACAAAAAAAATGTCAGGGCGTGCAAGTGTGTACTAATACACTTTCTCCATATACAAAAGATCTGTGCTGAATGCCATATCGTTTGGTAGCCATGGAATGCTAGGTTTACTCGTGGATACGTGCGACGATATTTTGTTGGAAATGCTACCGGGTTATTCGCACCGTTTCAACGTTGAAGTGCTTGTCGGGAAAAAATCCGACACCACCACTTTTCTGTATGAATTGTTCACACGTTGTACACTCCTAGGTTTCAACCTACGAATGTTTGTTGGTTAAACATCGATATCGTACAGTATCATTATCATGTGGCTTCTAGACTGCGTTGATCGTCGTGTGGACGGACGGACCGGCCAGTCTCCGCTCCGCGCGCGAGCCGGTAGACCGAGACCGAGGCGCGCGAAAGTAACTGAACTCCTCGCGGACGAAGGAATGCTGGCGAAATTAACCAGACTAGCCATGACCCCAAACAAATTATCTCTATATATATATATACTACTAAAAGAATGAAGTGAAGATAAAAAGTTGATACGTCTTTTTCCCTTCGGACGACCACGGGGAGGACCGCGGCTCCCCCTCGGATGACCGCGGCTCCCCTCGCACTGCCCCTGATCCCACCCTCCCACCGCGATCTGCTCTGCCTCCTACCTAGTGACCCTCCCACACCGCCGCCACCTCGCGCGTCCTCGCCTGCGCAAGCCCGCCGCCGCCCGTCGGACCAGAGGACGACGAGCTGGAGCTCTGTCGCCAGTTGTCGTCCCTGCTCCAAGGCTCCGCTCCCACCCCCGATCCATCCTTTCTTGCCCTCGCTCCCCTCCCACCCCCACGGGCCTCCTCTCCTTTTATATCGCGCCCAGCCCCTGGCCCTCGGTCGCCAACTCGCCATGCCCACCCCGCCGCCATCCCCCGTCCCCCGTCCTCTTCGCGCTGACCGGCCGACGAGCCTGGGGTGCGGGATCCGACGAGTATCGCGGATGTGCCGCCGCCGCCACCCCTCCGGCCCTCTCCCATTTTTCTCTTAATCCGCTTCCCATCCCCTCCCATCCATCGACCACGCGGCGACGCCTAGGGTTCGAGCGGATCCGTGCGGCGGCAACGCACAGGCTTCGATGCCGGCGACCCCCTCCCACTCCAGTGGCACCCCTCTACACCAACATCCACCGGGTCAACGCTACTCCCACACCACCGCATCTCCAGGTCAACACCGCCATCGGATTGACGTCGTCGTCGCGCCATTACGCCTTTCTGGGTCGGTGCCGTTGCCACGCCGACTCGTCCTGTCGCTCTATGCTGGTGGACGGCTGGAGGCGCAGGCGCACGACTGCTCGTTGTCATGGTGATCGAGTTGGTGAACGGTCGTTGGCATTGTGCGGCCGTGGCCTCTACGCTTGCGAGTACGGCTGCAACCAGCAGGCATTAGTCTCTATTTCAGTCTTAAATTCCCCTAATTCTTTTTCAGTTCCCATGAATGATTCTGTTTATCTCATTTTTGTTAGACTATTGGGATCCCTAGACTATTTGCTACCTTCCTGATTAGCCTACCTCTTGCAATTTGAAACTTTTTCAAATGTAAACTACTATCCTATATTTGGTACATGAATTTGAGCGAGATACTGAATGTTTCAATATTAGTTGCATTTTCTGAAATAGGTAAGACTCTATGAAGATGTCATCGTCAAGGACTTTGAAGAAGGGAAGGAAAATTTTCAGGCTAAATGCAGACATATGCTGCAGTTCTGTCCAGAAAATGTTGAGGAAACTTCATAGTATTTTTATTGTCAGCAACTGTGTCAATTTATTTATTAAATGTATGTTGCATTGCCTTCGTTGGTATAATGCCTTTCTATTTCCAGATGACCTGTCCTATTATAATTACTGACGATGGGCTTTCAGAGAGTATGCTTGATGGATTTGCCAGGTATGTTCAATCATCTCTGTTAGGCTTTTCGTATTTAGTCTCGGTGCATTCTTTTCCGTTCCTCCTAATTATAGTGGTAACTCCAGATGCCAACTGTTTATTGTGCTCTGGTGCACAACATTACTTGGTCAGTAGTGCTGTTATGTGTGGAATTGATTTCTAATGCCGTCAGCAATGAAAAGTTGCCTTAAGTTCCTGGAATCCTGGGGTTCTAGATATCAACTTTTGACAAGTTAGCCGAACCTGACTGTTAATATTACTAGCTCTAAATAGGGTAGGTCAGCATAAGTTCGTCAGTTTTGCTTCTTATCCATGATTTTTGTTTGCTTAGAATCAGCTGCATCTCTTGAAGTTGTGAAAATCACAATTATTTTGAGCTCCATCTCGGTTGAAGCTCCAATTTGGGAGTTTAAGGCTTTTTTAGTTGCATACACAACTGCTAATTTGAAATTGTAGGAGTGTGTGTTATGATTTTGTGAGGTTCAGTCACTTGTAGTTGTGTAAACAATTGATTTCATGCCACATATGTTTATCCTTAGCAATTTGCTAAAGTAGTGGTCTTCTGCAAAATCTCAATGGATCTATTACTATCTATTTCACCTTAAAGACGCTCATTAATTTACCCCTGGTTAGTGGTTACCACCTTGCTGTTTTCACATGTTGCCCTGATATATCTGACTGATACTCATCAATTTTAGGGATTCATTTTTCTTGTAAGATTGCATTCAGTAACTTTGTTCATGTAGTAGTGCATAGCTGCATATGATGCCTTCATTTTTAGTTGCTTTTAAGTAATTTTGGCCATTGTTTATTATGTATATTTAGTTTATGTGCAATGCAAAGTAGCTTTATCTTTTTCAATCATGAGTTAAAATTTGTCGGACTTCATTACATATCAACTTTTTATTTTGCCAGACTGCATTATTTATCAACTTTGCATTTCCTATCTTGCGAAGATATGAACTTCCCACAATCGCTTCATGGATAGTGTGGACCTTTTCTCCTCTATTCATAGAACTATTTTCATTCTTGAGTGTATATTATTTACATTGTAAGCTTTAAAAAGAATATCTTTCTCTGCTGCCTTTCTTTGAAAGATACATATTTGTTTTCAAATTCTAACTGGCCATTGCTGGTAGCTTAAAATATACTTGTCTAAACCAATTAAACTGTGTGCATTGTGTGAAGTGATTTTTCTTTTGCAACTTGTTGCAGACTTCTGGTGCCCTTTGGGTTTACAATGTTGGAGACCCAATTAATGCATCCATTTTTTGTTGATGAGCTGTTAATGTCAGAGTCATTCAGCTGAGAGGTATGGCTGCATAGTAGCGTAGGTGTTCAATGTAAAGGAAATGACATGTATGCCTTTTCTTTCATATTTGCTTATGTTTGCTCGAGTTCTGGGAAAGGATTAGAGCATATGCTAAGGAGGAGCAAGCTGGCAAAAGTGTTATAATGTGAGGAATTGGTCCAAGAATTGGCATCTATTGATCTTCCTGACGACATATTTTCGTCATCCTTGATGGTTGGTGGACTCATCTTTGTTGGATGGTTCCATTGGTTCACGGTCACCACATAGCTTCAAGCGTTTTCGTTGGAGGTGATATAGCTTCAAGCATTTTCGTTATAGGTAATACAATCTGCATGCCTGGCTGCTCGACCCTTTTGCGACAGATTTTTCTGACTAATAAGGCACATGGCAGAGCACGTAGGGCTCCATTATACACATTCATTGTGGTATAGTAGGACATTTTGCACAAGAGAGTAACCATCTTGTCACAATCTGATAATACTAATTATGTGTCTATTACATGTGCAATTGCATATGAATCATAATTATGTTTCATTCCGTGTTGTACCTAATAGTATTTCCGATAACAATTTTGTGTCATGTGGTGGGAATCTACATATTTTTGCATGTACAGTTTTTTTTTGCCCGTAGTAACGCACGGGTACGATCCTAGTAGAACTTAAAAGTGAGAGAGAATTGGCTCGAAACCGACAGGAGCCGATCGATCGATCGCATACATACATACATACATACATACATACATACATACATACATACATACATACATACATACATACATACATACATACATACATATATATATATATATATACACACACATACATATATATATAAGGCATTTATATTCTATACCCTGGGTATGGAATAATATTCCATACCCGAGTCCGACCTACGCGCCACTAGGGAAGCCACCGGTTCCCTCCGCACCGCGTCTGCTTTTTTTTCGTTTTTCCCCGGCCTCACAGTCACACGCCCGGCTACATCGTGGGTCCAAAAAAAAGAAAAAGACCCAGCGGCAGTTCAATCCCTCCCCGACCAAATTCCGTTCCCTGCCGCCGCCGCCCATGCCCCCCGTCCTCCTTCGCCCCCGTTCCGCCGCCCACGCCCCCCGTCCTGTCGTTGCCGCCCGTCGACGCCGCCCCTGGCCGCTCGCGACCCCGTTCTGGCGCCGCCGTCCCCGGCCCGCCTCCGCCATCTCGGATCGGGGGACGAACACGCAGCTCATCACCATGCGCCCCGCCTCCTCCAGCTCCAGTCTTCTCGGCCCAGCGAGATGCCTCTGAGCCTCCCTGCATTGGCAGCTAGATCGACCTCTGGTTCTTGGCATGCCCGTGAAGGTGAATTCCTCCAAATATTCTGCCGGTGATTAATTAATACTCATCATTTTGATTTTGCTGATCTGTGTGCACATCGAGTGCCCGTGATTTGGTTCCGATCTATGGAGGGCCGGCTCCCATGATTTGATTCCATTCTCCTGCCGCCGCCGGCGACGGTGCTCGCCAGTCTATCTACCCTCAGCAGGTGACGGCGGTGCCGTGAAAGGCCCAGGGGCTAATACGTGCAAGGCTGGTCTGGCTGCGGTCCTGCTTCCCCTTCTGGATCGGCGGGGATGGGCATATGGGTGTTGGACGGCCCGAGAGATCCATCTCCTCCGCGACATCTTGGCACTTTGCTGTTCCTCCCCCGAGCAGCTGATTTCTTCAGATGAGGCTGCATCGATATCCTCCGGCGAGTCAGGTGAACCTCTTTTCTCATTTTTATTCTGTATATATGAATTAGACTTTCCTAGAAATAAATAAAGACAATTAGATAAACAAAAATGCAAGAGAATTTTTAATGGCCAAGAAAAATCAGTTGTGCCTAGGGGCAAGGATGCACGGATACGCGGATACGGATACCGGTACGCGATACGGTGATACTCCGATATGCTATTTTTCCCAAAATGCGGATACGGGGATACGACAATATATATAAAAAATAAATAATAAATTCACCGAAATTAGAAATTAGCTGTGTATTTAGGCCATGAAACATGTGGCCCAACACAGCCCAATTTGAAGTAACATCTTACTTCCACCGAGAACCTTATCTGCTCACTGCTCCTATGCTCTTTCTTCTCAACTTGCACCTCCGTCTTGCGTCCTCTGCTTCCCTTCACTGACGCGCTAGCGCCGCTCCTTCAATCATCGCATCGCGCGGTCCCTCCTCGATTACTCTGTTTTCCACTCCTTTGAACCGATGTGAATGACAGATGGTGGCAGAGGTCGGAGTGGCAGCGTGGGAGGTGCAGCCGTGGCTGGATAGTGGCGGCGCGCCGCCGGATTCCAGGTGCTGTCACCGCCCTCTTCTCTTCCCCTCTATCCTCTCTTTCCCTCCCACTCTCTCCATTTGGCGCGCTGCAGGGGCTGCGGTGACGGCATTACGGCAAGGGAGCAGCAGGAGCATGTCCTGCGAGAGGCGGCTGCAGCTGCACGAATGGGGACGAGAGGGGATGCAGTTGAATAGAGGGCTTCTGTACGAAGCGATTGAGTGGTGATAGGGTTTGAAGGTATCCCACAGGTGTCCCACAAGTGTCCCAGGAGTATCCGATTTATTTTTATTATTTGGAAATTGCTAAATATCTGATACGTCCGGGATACGTATCCGGAAGTATCCGTGAAGTATCGGTATCCGATACGGTATCCGATACCGGTACGTGAGTTTTGCGAAGTATCCGCGTTTCTTAGCCTAGGGGTGGTAATGGATCGTGACTCTAATTCATTATTCACAATCCAACTCAGCTCCATTTATTTTTAGTTCAAAATTGCATAGGATTATGATCCGTTCCTTAGAGCCCGATCCTTAAATTTGGTAGACTAAATTACAAGGTCCATTACGGTCCCTGGTTGTGCCAAATAAAACCAACTACGATATGTTTTGTCTGCTCAAATCCCAGAAATACTAATGCTATGATTGGAACTGCAGTAAGTATAATGAGGGAAGAAAATACAACCCTGACTGATCTGAGATGTTCGTGAATATCACTTGCTTGATTTAATTTAACATAGGACATTCTTGATATTGCGAGCAACCTTGATTCATGGTTCCCTGAGTCAGAGTCGCATTTGTACTAATGCGCAAGTGCTACTTGGTTACAACCCCTGAAAATACTATCTATTTAGTGAACACCATACCTCGAGGTATTTTCCTGAGCAGCTGGTGGGCATCATCCATGTTGACTATCCCAGCTCCAGCTGCTGGGGTGCTTACTGACATGCTTTACAGAGCTGAACCTTTGTTTGTGGGGAGCTGCGAGTGCTTCAGTATTGCTCTTGGAAAACATTTCGATCTCAACAACCTGAAAGCTAGCTCTACTTCACTACCCAGGAGTGTATGGGAAATTAGGAGTGCTATGCTAGACAGCTAGAGTACCTCATCTGCTGCATGCAGCACTTCCAGCAGGAGTTCAATAATTTCTGTCTGAAACTACTACTACATCAGTAACGTGCCATTTCCAATAGATTTTTCCATTCTCATCTGTGGTAGTCTCGAGCATGGCGAAGGAGGTCAAGCGAAGTGCACGGCGATAACCAGCACCAATGATGTTCCAAATTATTCCAGTTTTACAGTATCATCAATGCCCTATTTATAGAAATATGGTTGCGAAAATTGGGACTAAACTACACATTATTTAGCAATTATTTTTGTTATGAACCAATTACTAGCTTCCATCTATGCAGTCCCTCAGCATTCTTGGGTGATGCATCTCAATTCGACAATATGAGCCCTGATATTATTCCGAGAATGTGAAATTGGTCGGAGTTGCAACGTGCAGGTAGTATTGGTTCTCCAGCAAACGCATCTTTGTTCATTTTTTCTGTTGTGATAAACTACTCTTATTCAGAAAGTTTAGATACAATGCAAAATGGTAATGGTAATTATTCAGAGAACACCTTTTCTGTTTTATTTCAGTTTTGCTCCTCGTGTGTCATGGCTACTTCCCCTGCAAATTCACTGCCATCACCCGCTACCACCATAGCTTGCCAAACAATTGTTCATGGTTCAAGCTAGTCTCATGTTACCTTTGCATGTTTATTCATTTATCAACTAGCTCAAAACCTTTATAAGGAGTTTAGAGAATGATTTTGCAGGCTAGTTTAGACTGCATAATTGAATAAGTCCCTTGAAGCATTTTAGTTCTACAAATTAATTTGCCAGGTCAACCTTCTCGCCAATATTTCTTTTCATTCCATTCAGAAATGAATCTTGTCAATTCACATCAATGGCAAGCATCTAGTTGCTGCATGTGTGAGTGATTTGGTGGATGGATTGTTCAGTAGTTCAGTTTTGTAGTTTTGGATGACATTTGGCAAAGTCTTCAGTGTGCTACCTGGTAGCCTGGTACTGTTTGTGTGGTTTTGGCCACCACTGTTGAAGACCTGCATACGAAATACATAATGTCTCATGGATTTTTCTAATTTTTGATTTGCCATACAATTTTAGGATATCTCGACTATTTTTATTTGTTTGAGCTGTAGGATTTCACAAAATATTTTAGAACTACCTTTGTTATTTGGAATGAAACCCTGATCCCATGTATCACCTTATCAGAAAAAATTCGTCCATTACTTCCATGGCTAGTAAAATTCATTTCTTCTCTTTCTCGAACATTCATTATGATTCTGTAGGGCCTGGGGTTGTTGCCAGCTGATTAAAACAAGTCGACGGTCATTCAGAGTTGTATTTATATTGCTGCCAATCTTATTGTTTTGAAATTGATTGTCATGTATTTTCATCAATTTCTCATCTTGGACCTTTTGATGTAATCATATACTACAATCTTGGAGAGTCAAAAGTACTTATATACCACTTTGCTAGCTAACTGAATTAGCCTCTGGTTAGTTTTCTGAAATTCTGTAAATATCTCTCTTAAACTATGTATATTGAACTTCAGGTTTAATTAGGCTCTACTTTGTTACTGGTACATGTTATACAGAGATATAAATTACCTTTTCAATAGCCACTCTCGTTCAGGTAAATAATTTGCGCCCTTTGCCTTCCGATTCTAGACTAGGATCTTCAGTTCACGTGGAACAAAACAAGCTAATTGTTGTTGATATTAAAATCACACTAGTAAAGAAGATGGTGTTCTGTACTTTGGTCCTAAGGTTTTTTCAAGCTACTGTATACAATTTCTGAATTAATCACAAAGACTTACCTAATATATTACTTGACACCATATAAATCTATTGTTGGCTAGGTAGTTTGAGAATTTTTTTTTTTGCATACACCATTACCAGTTGGTAATAACATTTAGTAGAACTGTAAATATTTGCTATATGGATCATCTCCTGTCAGTTCAGATTGGTATGGCCGCCTCCTGGCATCTCATGTTTGATTTTGCTTGCCTTGTTACAATGTTATTAACTTCTATTATTCAGTTTTTAAAGTTTCTTCTTGCCTGAAATTGTAGAGGTTTATTTGTTGGTTGAGGAATTCCTGTTCAGATAACTAGATCTTTATTAATTTCCTTTTTTGTGAATATGAATAGATGAGTTCCTGATAACTAGATCTACTCTCGGTAATGGTTGGCCACTGTTTTTGCTTGTTCTGAACAAAAATGCCCATAATCCATGGCATCTTTTTCTGAAAAAAACATATTTAGCATATAGAGATTTTGGTTGTTTTATCTCCATGTTTTCGCCACTTACACAGGGAAGCATTCTGTTCATAATAAATGTTTATGCCATCTATATCTACCTCACACCGATCAGTGATTTATTTGAAGTGATTCTCCTATTGGTAAATGTTGTCGTCAACTAGCATTTAACAGTTAACTATATGTTTCGAGGTTAGTTGGGGTTGTGTTAAGATTAATCAAAGTCAGGTGTAGGGCTGATTTGGGTGAGATGGAAACTAGTGACTGTATGTTTGTTTTCAAGCAGAAAAGACATCCATTCCTTTGTCAGATTAAGGTTCGTCCTGTCATCTCAATTGCTTCCATCCTCATGAACAGGCCAGGGCAGTGCTTACTGTTGTTTAAAGGGGGCCATCGCCACCCCTGCCTAATGAAAAACTCTAATTTATAAATAGTAAACTAGGCACTTTTCCCCACTCTAATTTATGTTTGGGAGGCTGTATTAAGAAGCTGGATTAACTCCCTAAGCATTTCGGATTATATGGGATCTGCACTGTGCGACTACTTTAATCTTACATGTTTTATTTCAGTTCATCATCTCCTAAGCACGTATTGCAAATCTGCAGGAGAGGGATAGTAGGCGTGCTTTCGGATAGTTGCAGACAACTAGATCTCTGTCTGAAATGTGTGCACTAGCATAGAAGTAGCAGTACCGGGAGCAATTTGTATATGTTAGCTCACAAATCGTGTTTCTATTTTGTGCAGAGGGCGGTCGTGAAGACTCCCGCTGGAGCTCATGCCGGAAGAGTTGCTTGATTGACAGAAATCTTCCACGCAGAGACCACCGACCGTCAGGTTGCCAGAGACCACCCGCGTTGGAGGATCTGCTCGCTGCTGATCATGGCGGGTGGAGACCTGACGGCTTGGCAAATTTCAATTTGATTCCGTGTGAGCGTGCACGGGTGGAACATGTAGGCTTGTACAGCTGGATGATACAATTAGAGGGGTAGAAATGACCCTTTTTTGTTTTGTCAATCTATCCTACAGTGGTAGTCTAAAAAAAAAAAATCTATCCTACAATGGTCCCGCATGCTTTTTTCTCTTAGCACATTCCCCAAACCTAGTGTTTTTTAGAAAACATACTAGTAATATTTTTATCCACTGCATGCTTTTTTCTCTTAGCACATTCATGAAATCTTCAGTCCTGGTGACTTGTATGGACCCACTTACAAAGACGATGAACCCCTCTCTGACGTGATGTTTGACAATTGAATATGCAAATCCGCACAGCAACGAAACCTGCATGGCACGTGAACGAAAAAAAGAAAAAAAAAGGTAACCAACGAAACCTGCGCAGAGGTGCGCGTCCATCAAAAAACGGAAAGGGCATCCATCGCTGAAAAATCGGAAAGCTCATGGACCGGTCGTGCGGGATCCATCGCGGAAAAATCGGAAAGTTGACGGAGCGGTGCGGTCGTGCCGCTGGCTAGTTCGGGTACCGTACCTGCGGTATGGAATAGCGTTGCCATATATATATATATATATATGGTATTTATATTTTACACCCTGGGTATGGAATAAGTATTCCATACTCGAGCCAGTCAACGAGCCATTCACCGGATCGGCCGTCCGGGTTCCCGCACCGGTTTTTCTTTTTCGATTTTTTTTTATTTTTTACTGGCAAAGCTGAGATCGTGGGCGTGCCTGTACACCCCCGGACGGCCGGACGGTTCCCACAGCAGGACGGCATCCTCGTCCGTGTCGCCATCTCTCGTGCTCTGCTCCACATCGCCACCGCCGCTGCCGGCAGTAACCAGAGGTCCCCAGCCAAGCCCAGCTAGACCTCCCACCATATATCCTCCACACTCGGAGGTGGAGGTCGAGGAGCTGAGCCACTACCAGACTTGGGCGACCAGAAGAAGCCGCGACGGAGGCGTCCAGATCGACCCAGGGATGGCAAGGTCTGGCGAATTATTGGTGCTTCCTTGTTTGATTTGATGGGTTTGTAGATCGATTTGGTTCATCAACAAAGGCTTCCAGTTCCAAGCAAGTAATTGTGTGAACCTGTATTTTGTTTTGGTGTAGTGCATTCAACTTGGTCATCGCAGAAAGCTTGATTTGACCTTGACAAAACCTAATTCAGATGTGTAGTTCTTTGCATCACAATTTGGATAGGAAACTGCACTTCCAAGAAGAATATATGTTCTCTGTGTATCTACTTCAATCTCTAGCTAGCTATTCAATAAACACTGATTAGTTAGAAAATTATGCGAGATGTATTGATTTATTGACGTCATGTTTGGGTCAATGGGTCTTTCTGATGCAGCGCACCTTCTTGTTCGAAGCAATCAGAAGAGCACAAGTGACAACTGATCCTCTCCTCAAGAGGCAATGTATTGATGGTCCTACCTACAGCCCATGGAATTAATGTTCTACATTGCGCATCATTTGTGGATTTGAATCACAATTTGTTGACTAGCTTGTTCAAATGTGCACAGGCTACCAGGCTGCCGGTCTGGACCCTTCAGCATCATCATGGACTTCTCTTGCTGAAGCTCAACTCTCAGTGCCATGGCTTCATTTGGAAAGATAAAACTTACCATGCATTACCTGTGTTATCAACATCACTATAATAGCTGGCCAAGCCTCTGATTCTTCCAATTTGTTTTGAGAACAAAATGACTGGCTTTTTTTTCCATCAAGGGCTACGCTCGAATTTCATTACCGAGGCAACGAAATTACAGAGTCACAAAGTTCACAGGATTAAACCAGAACAACCTAAACCGAACATAAAGCATCAAGCAGAGTTGTGCGCACAGGCGAGGACGAGCACACAGGGCTGACCTTCCTGCTTAGACTAACAGCGAAAACACCACCAGCAGAGTTTAAAACACATGAGAAGCTACTGAACAAACAGCAGCCAACAAAACGAAAGTATCTTCCAGAACAAAGGAGCTTCTTTTTCTCTTCCTTCCTCGCCAAGTTTGGTCTCTTCTTTCTCTTCTTCCTTTCTCCAGCAACTTCTCTACTGCAGCAGCACCGTTCCAGTTCTTGGTTCTCCATGGTCTTGATCTTTGGGGTGATGGAGTAGCGCCGCATTCTTTAGCGCGTCAGCTCCGGCCTCCAGCGTAGCTTTCTCCTCCTTTTGCAAACCTGCCCAGTATTTGAGAAGAGATGAAATTGAGCAAATGATCTCTGTAGGAGATCTAGTCTTTTTCTTTTCAAAGCAGGCATTATTGCGCGCTTGCCAGATTGCCCAGCAACTCGCAGCTAAGCCTACCATATGAATACTTGGGTTTTTTGGCATATATTTCTCACACCAAACCCAAAACTGTTCCACATTAGCTGGTCTACAGTCTGCTCTGATTACCCAGGCTGTTAGACTCCAAACATATTTGGCCAGGGAACAGTCAAAGAAAAGATGAATTAAACTCTCATCTTTGTCACAAAATTTACAGTGTTGGTCTCCTTGCCAGTTTCTCTTTAGCATATTGTCTTTTGTTAGAATTGCATTTTGGTTTAACAGCCACATGAAAACTTTGATTTTTAAGGGGATTTTTGCTTTCCAGATTCTTTTGTTAGAAACCCCAGAATCCCCCTCACATAAATGAGCATACATAGATTTAACTGAAAAGGTTTTATGTTTGTCCCAAGCCCAGGAAGGCTTGTCCTTTTGTTGCCCCAAGGCACAAGACATTAATATGTCTCTGAGTTGCCTTAGCTGATTTTGAGCAGTTTCATCTAACCATCTTCTAAAAGTTAGTCTCCAACTTCTCTGAGCCATTTCTGCTACAGATGCATGCTGTTCATTATTTATTTCATATAGGTCTCTGAAATTTTCTTTCAGAGCCATATTTCCACACCATGGATCTTCCAGAAGTATGTGTCTACACCATTTCCAATTTTCATAATTCTACCAGCCAGATACAAGTCTTTTATTTTGATTAGATCATTCCACACAGGGGAATTATGTGGTTTCTTTTTCAAATTAGTAATCCCACCTTCCACCTTATATTTTTTCCTGACTATTTCTTGCCAGAGACCTTCCCCATTCTCAAACTTCCACCACCACTTGCATAGAAGACTAATATTCATTTTCCTCAAGTCTTTTACTCCTAGACCTCCCTTCTTTTTTGGTTTTGTAATCACTGCCCACTTAACCAAGTGATATTTTCTCTTGGTGGCCCCTCCTTGCCAGAAAAACTTTTTCCTTGTTGTATCTATTTTCTTTATCACTGTTTTTGGTAACATATACATGGACATAGCATAAGTTGGTATACAGCTTAAGCAAGCATTCAACAGTATCAGTTTGCCTCCATATGACAGCGAGGTACACTGCCATCCATCTAGTCTTTTTAGGATCTTTTCATTCAAGGCTATCCAATCCTTTACATGCAACCTAGAGCCAGAAACTGGGACTCCTAGGTATTTTATAGGCCAGGACCCAGTAGCACAATTTATCAACTCAGAGTACTGTAAGGCTTTTTGTTCTTCCGAAGATACCATAATTATCTCACTCTTACCAAAGTTGATTTTCAAGCCTGACATTTTTTCATATATATATAGGAGAATTTTCATGTTTGTCATTGTTTCCAAGTCATCTTCCATACATAAAATAGTATCATCAGCGTATTGTAGAATAGCCACACCTCTGGGAATTATGTCTGAAATGAACCCTTTTATCAAGTTGTTTTCTTGTGCTAACTGAACCATCTTTGCCAAACAGTCTGCAGCCAAGTTGAAAAGTAGAGGAGACAGAGGATCCCCTTGCCTTACTCCTTTTCTACTTTTGAAGTAGCTGCCCATAGTTTCATTGACCTTTACACTCAGGGTTCCACTATTGACTACCTTTTTTATCCAATCACACCAAGTTTCACAGAAACCCCTTTGTTTCATAGACTCAAACAAAAAGCTCCAGCTAATCTTATCATATGCTTTTTCAAAGTCCAGTTTCAAAATTATCCCATCCTTTTTCTTTCTTCTGGTCTCATGTAGGATTTCATGTAGGCTTAAAACCCCATCCATGATATTTCTGCCTTTTATGAACGCATTTTGACTCCTGTTTATTATCCTACTCATGCAATCTTCAAACCTCAACATGAGAGCTTTGGTTATGATCTTGTAGCTGACATTTAGAAGGCATATTGGCCTATATTGCTGTATTTTTGAAGCCTCCTTTATCTTTGGTATTAATGTTATAACCCCATAGTTCAGCCTGTCCACATCTAGCTCATGTTTCCAGAAATCATGGATCATGTCCATAATATCTTCTTTGATTATTTCCCAGCAACTTTGATAGAACTCCACAGGTATGTGGTCAGGCCCTGGGGCTGTATTCCCTTTCATTGACTTAATCACTTTTTTTATCTCCTCCTCTGTAAAAGTTTGTATCAATTGTATGTTCTCCTCCTCAGTAATTTTCTCATTTTGTTCCCAGCAGTTTGGGTCCAAAGAGAAAGTTGGACTTTCAGAGGGTCCAAACAGACTTTTGTAATATTCTGTTGCATGTTTTATGATATCCTCCTCTTTGTCAATGATTTCACCATCTTTTTCTATTTGAAAGATAGTGTTTTTCCTTTTTTTCCTATTTGCCTTTTTATGAAAGTAGTCAGTATTGTTATCCCCTTTCAGCAACCAGTTCTCATTGGATCTCTTATGCCAGTACAATTCTTCTTCCTCTATCAATCTAAAGAGCTCAGCTTGGATAAAAGACTTCCTGCCCAAGAGAGCTGGTGTCAGGATATTCTCTTCTTCTATTTCTTCTATCTCAGCAAGCTCTTTTTTCAGGATCACCCTATATTTTTTTGTATGTCCTTTTAGACTGTTCCCCCATCCTTTCAAGAATTTCTTGGTTCTCCCTAGTTTGATGAACCATTTCTCTGTTGCACTCTGTGCATTTATTGGCTTTCCCCAGATTTCCTTTATCTTGGGGACGAAATCCTCATGTTTTATCCAGTATGTTTCAAAACAGAACTGTTTGGATTTTTTGTTTGTGTTTTGTTCAGTACACAACAACAGAGGGTTGTGGTCTGACATCAGTCTTGGGTTTTTCCTTAAATTTGTGAGGGGGAAGACCGCTTCCCACTTATCATTCATCAGAACTCTGTCCAACTTTTCTAGTGTTGGGTCAGCATGGTTGTTACTCCAGGTGAACTTTCCACCATTTAGTTCAATCTCTCTGAGCCCATAGGAGTTGATGATCCAATTGAACATATCAGAGTATCTATTGGCACAAAAGGTTTTATTTTTTTCACTACTAAATCTTATAATGTTGAAGTCACCTCCCACTATCATTGGGAGGTTATTTTTAGCACAAATATTTGAGAGTTCCCTTAGGAACTGTTCTCTTTTCTCTTCATGGGCTGGGCCATAAACTGTAACTAACCTTAAGTTTATATTAAGTTTTTTATCCAAAACCTCAGCTTCAATTGCAAAGTCATGTTCTATCACTTTAACTATATCAAATTTTTCCTTAATTCCACAAAGAATCCCACCAGATCTGCCTTGTGAGGGCATCCAGTGCCAGGCATAATTTCTGTTAGGATCAATATTTCTAAAGAACTTCTCTGTATATCTTTTTTTCATTGTTTCCTGTAGACCAATAAAGTCTGCAGTGGTATCTTCCAGCAAGTTTTTGATGTCAGTCCTCATCCCTTTCTTACTCACTCCTCTACAATTCCAAAGGATTCCTATCATTAAGAAACTTTTACCCAAGCAGCCCCCTTTCTGAGGTTGTACTTAGAGCAAGATCTAAGTACCCCTCCCACAGGAGGAGTGGACTCATCAGAAGGATGGCCTTTTCCTCCTCCTGGTTGCTCTTTCTTTTTCTGAGCTTTCCTTTTATTCTTTTTTTTCTTCCTGCTGGTCACAATTTGGAAATTTTCATCATCAGAGGAATCAGATTTCCAATCTAGATACTTCATCTCCTCTAAGGGGAGGATCTCATCTGACTCTCCCTTTTCTTTATCTTCTGTATTGGAAAGCTTTTCATTCAAATTAGCTCTAGCAATTTCTAAGTCTTTCAAGATATCAAACTTTTGTAAGTCATCTTCTCCTACTTTAACCCCCATTTTCCTAGATCTATTCATAAGCTCATTATTATTAAGAACTGCAAAGGAGTTCTTTAAGTTTAGATGATTACCTTCCAAGTTCTTCTTCTGTGCAGCAAGGGTTGCCTTTTCAGCTATGTTGATAGCTCCCAGTCCTTGTTCTTTAACTCTTTGGCTTTGCCTGATTGCTCCCTGTTCAGGTGCTGAGTTCTCCTTTCTGTGGCTTGTCCCATTTTTTGTCAGTAATATTTCCAGCTGGGATTTTTCCGCACACACTGTTTCTTCTTGGGTGTCAGATTCTTTTTCAGTAGGTTCTTCCTCATCTGAATCTTCCTCCACTTCATCCCAGTTGGGAGACACCTGGGTAGCTCCCCTTCCCCCTGCAGTATCCTTCTCCACATCAGTGATCACTGCAGGACTCTCTCCCCTATTATCTGTAGTTATTGTGGGCTTCCCTGTGGGCAGTTCTCCCCTGTTGTCAGAATCCTGTGAGAACTCAGGATCAATGTCTCCCCCAAGCTCTACTGGCTGGCTCAGTTGTCCAGGTTGAGTCTGCTCTTGGCTGGATTGTTCAGCTTCTGGAGCTTTTTGAGAGCCTCCAGTTGGACTGAGGAAGTCCATTAGGGCACCATCAGTTTCCTCCCTTATTATCTCCTCTCCTTCCTTTATTGTTCCCAGTTTTTCTTTTCCCTTATCATTGCAAGTCAAGCCTTCACAGATATTGTCTTTTCCCTTAGCCATAGCCACTTTGGCTTCAATGACAGTCAAAGGGTCATGTTTGCTCTTGAATAAATTTGAGCCATATTCATTGAAAGCCACAGAATTGTTTTCATTGAGTTGCAGTCTAAATATGTTTCTGATTTCTTCCTTCTGAAAGGTGCCAAAGTTCCAGTGTCCACCTGGTGAGATTAATTCATCAAAGGCAATACTGTCATCACTTTCCTGGCTTGTATGTACTTCTTTGTCTTGTTCTCCTTCTATTTGCATATTATCCTCTTGATCACTCTTCCCATTTACATCTTGCAAATGATCTCCCTGTTTTGCCTGGCTGTCATCTGTTTTCTGTGTCTCCTTCTCTATTCCTGAGCTGTGTTGTTTTCCAGCTGGCTGGGTTGAAGTCCCAGCTTCAGCATCATGGCTGCCAGTGGGGCCCCCTTGGAAGCTTTTTCCTTCTCCCTTTTTATGTTTTTTGGGTGAAGGGTTGTCATTCCCATCATTTGCTGTTGTCCATGTGTTCCATCCAGGGTTGTTGGTTCCTTCTACTTGGACTTCTCTTTGAAAAGTGAAATCATAAAAATGCATATCAAGTAGGCCTTCCACCACAGCAGGTACTTTGGTAATGTCCTTACACCCTATTCTGACTCTAACATAATCCCATCTCTTGATATTGGTTTTATCCACCTCCAGAGGGATACCCACTAAAGAGGCTACAAAACAGGCCCTCTTATCTGTTCTTTTTTCATGTGGGATGCCAGAGATTCTAAACCAAGCTGACTCCAGTTTAGCCTTGGCTCTAGCATTGGGGTTCCATGGTTCCACTTTGAAGGTTACTCCTGGGACAGTGCCCATCATCATGCCATTAAAGAAAGCCAACTCTTCCACTTTTTTAGCTGTTGGGAACTTCATCTGAAATTTGTTTTCTGTTATTTTCTTGGCATACCACCTCCAGGTCGAGCTAGGACCTGCTTGAGCTCTGAACTCTCCTTCCACCTATCTTGCTGTAACTGTCCCATCTTTTATGGTAATCAGAGCATAGTTTGAGGATTCCTTGGAGCTTTCTCCTGCTTCCTCATCTTGGATCACATGGAATCCAAGTTCAGGTGCAGCAAGCCCACAAAAGGGGGCAATACATTCCCAGGGTGCCAATTCTGAACATACTCTAGCCACATGACCCTCTTTCTTGCACTTAGGGCATATCACTGGTCTGAAACAGTCTTCTGATTTGTGGCCTATTCTCCCACATCTTTTGCAAATTCCTGGATTTTCCTTTGTTTCCTCTGTGACAGGGTCAGTTTCCTTTCTTTTCAGGGTTTCATTTCTGCCACTGTTTTCTGCTGTTGCTGCTTCCTGAACTCCCTTAGCAAGTGTGGGTCTGTCTTCTCCCTCTTGCTGTTGTTGTTGTTGCTTCTCTTCCTCCTGGGCTTTGGGTTCCCTATTATGCTTCAGATTCTGACGCAGGTCAAAGTGCTGATCTCTGTTAGGGACTTGGTTATACTGTTTCTCATACTCTCTTTGCCTCCACTGTTGATGGTGTGGTCTTCCTCCTCTAAAGTCCCCCCTCCTTGCATCCCATTGCCTAAAACCAGGTCTCTGATCTGAAGTTGGATCGTATCCCCCATGTCCTCGACCATCACGACCATCACGACTATCTCCCGCAAAGTGTCTCTGATCTCCATGGAACCTGCCATCCATCTTCCTTGGACGGGGTGGACTTTGAAGAATCTGGACAAAGGATCTTGAATCTCCTCCCAGAGTTGACCACGAAGCGTTTGTGCCTCTGAGGGGTACCGCTCGTGTCTGAAGATCAGCAGGCTGTCGCCTCTCCATGGGGATCTGGATTGCTTCGCACTCTCCTGCCAGGTAGCTTCTCCCCCACAGATGCGAGAGGTCAAATCCACCCAGCGAGGTTGGGTTGGGGTGGGGGGGGGTTGGCGGGGTGTGGATCCTTCGACGACAAACACGGAGGGTTCGTCGCCTTAGGGTTAGGGTTACCTTGGAGCGGCGGTTCGGGCGGTAGTGGAGGTGGATCTGGCGGCGGCGGGGGCGGGTCTGCGCGTGGTTGCGGACTGATGCGGGAAGGAGATGAGGCTGTGTGCTGGCCCCTCCACATCAGTTGAGGCCATTCCTCTGACCTCCATGGCCCAGCTTCCAGGCGGCCATGGCGGTTGGATGTTTGACACGTGCCCGCGTCAAACCCTCCAACGCTGAGTCCACCATGAGCCGTGCTTTCTCCCGGATTGGGCGCGTCCTGTCGCGGGCTCGAAGACGGTGGGAATCCCCTCACCGGCGGTTGGGGGGGGGGGGGGCGGGGGCGAGCCCCGCGGTGAGGGCGAGTCGAGGGCGGCGAGCGTCACCATGTCTTCTGGCACGTGTTCCAATAGTGTCTCTCGTATAGTCGTATTTCCTTGGTTTCTTGGTTTTCTTGGTTTCTGAACTGCCTGCTCTTTCTTTTGGAACTGCTCTGATAACTAATTTGCCTAATGGCTCGCCGTAGACACAGTTCACCGACGGCTTGACAAAATGACTGGCTGACTGCTACTATGGAATATATTGCCCTTGAAGACACTACTTATATCTATGGTCAAGCCTTGCTCATGGATATTGAATTCTTGAAAAAGTTCAAGATGTTGACTCACGCGATAGCAGTAGTACGGCAAATTGATATCTGAGTTGTACTATGAACTAAGATTGTTCTGTAGCCACATAGAATTAGCATAACAGCATATGCGGAGGGAAAGTATGAGAACCATGTTTGTTGAGATACAATGAGAATTAATCGAAATATGACATGCTTGAAAATGGTTTCAGGAAACACATTACTAAAAACATTATTCTTAAATGATATAATGTACTTTTGGTAAGAATTTTATTCCACCTCATTCTGTGCTTTATTTTCAAAATATAAAGTGTCTTTTGGTTTTTGCCTCAGCATTAGCATGGGCATTATACTATTTATTGATATTGATCTGTTTCCCTTCTCAGCCAAACAGAGTTTTCAATTATGTTTTTTCACCACTCACGTTTGTGTGCTGCGAGCGCTCCTTGGAATGCATAGGTTGAGGTACAGATGTACAGTTTCTTATTCACCTTGAACCTGTTGTTATTGCTTATGTTTCTTATGCATGAATGTACCCTGATTTTGAAGGAAAACTTGTTGCGAGGAAGGCCCTGACTAATAATCAAAGAGCCCTGCTACTTTGGTTGAATTTGTATCATGACTACATGTCGAAAACCTCTCTAAAGTTACCCAAAATTTGCAAGGTCAATTCTACAGGTTGGTGCTGATGTGAATTTCAGAAATCCCTATGTACCTCATGTTTTAATCAAGGCAGCAGCTGCTGGCTTAGCCGACATTTCGGATGAGGTAAACATGACTTTCCTCTGCTTTTGTATTTTATTACTTTGAGGTTCAATTTTTGCTTGCCCCCTTTACATCTGATGGCTCGGTCGTAGCGATATAAAACCATACACTAGGTCCGTATTCAAGTGCATTTTTTTGGGTCTGTTTCAGAACTCAGACTGCAGTGGTCTGGTAAGATGTTCCAAGATTCGCAGCTCTGTTTAAGTCATTGTATGTGTGGAGATTTTGTATCTGAAAATCGTGGCACCAGTCATGAGCAGACATTTATATTATAATGTTAAATGTTGGATAGTGTACACCGGGTTGTATTACCTTACCTCTTCCATTTTTGTATGTATAATGCAGCTTGAAAAAAATGCAATCATTTATGCAGCAGAAGGCAGACCCTCCTTGGGAGGCACGACCAACATTTGCCTCACCGCTGAGCTATCACTCAGTTTGTATATTGTACCATTTTCAATGTGTCATTAGGAGTTTTGAAGCATACAAGTCGGGATAACTACATGTAGGATCAATCTTTGTATGCTCCATTACGGAATCTCTAGAAAGATGCTGAAGTTGAGTTGTTTAATTTCTTTTTACTTTGTATGGAAACACAGATGCTGATGACAATGATAATGTAGCCTAAAGCTGGCAAAAAATGTATACTGATGAAGTAACTTGGTGATTGGTTGTGCCGTTATCGAAATTTTTGTAATGTCAATGAAAACAATGGATTTTTTGAGTTATTTTCTTGTGATGAGAATTTTTCTGGTTCTAGTCTGTCTGAAAAGATGAAATTTCTTGGTGGTTTGATTTGTATATGACCGTAGCGTTACCACGGGCAATATACTAGTCTGCAGTAAAAAAAAGAGAATTACGTCATGCACTAGATTCATTTTCTTTTGTAATACAACAAAATTTGTAATGCTGTCATTTTACCAGCATATTTTTCATGTGTTCCCTGTGTTTTATGGTCAAATATCATTGGCGATGTGCAAACTTGTTTTTTTTTGCCTCTGGTTGCAAACTGAGATACGTCGCATACTTGCATGTGCGATCGTGTATTCAGTATTTTAGTTGTTCAATCGAGTAGATTTTTTCGGTTGGACACAAACAAGAGTTAACAATTTTTTCTAGTTTGGGTTTTGTTTTTTTTTCAATCAGGGGCAGCTCTCACTCAGACAAAGCCGGCAGCTATTTCCGATTGCATGCATAGGCTTTCAGAGTCGCACGAGGGTGGGCCATGGGCCGACAAAAAACACCGTGCGTGGGCCGATAACAAATCCAGACGCACGCGCTGCGAGGAAGTTTCGCTCGGTCGGTAGCTAGCTGGGTGGGGTGGTGCGCGCGCGGGGAGGGTCGGTCGCTCGCGGCTCGCGCCTGGGCTCGGGTATGGAATAACTATTTCATACCTTGAGTATGGAATAACGCTGCCATATATATATATATATATATATATATATATATATATATATATATACACGCATTGTCCAACATGGCACTGTCACGACGTAAACCCCAGTGACTGAAGTTACTCTGCGCAGTCAAAGCACGTCTCAGGGCTATCAGCGACTCATTGGTAATTAGTTAGACCGGCCAGCTCGATCGGTTAATAAGTTGGTCGTCACGGAGACCGGTTTAATCGTGGGTGGTAACATGCCACGATCGAGTGCTTGCTGGTGTGCGACGGAGACGTGTCTTCATGGACTGTTCAATGCTTTCTAATAAGATGAGCCAATAAATCAGACTTCGGTTGTTAACTGCTACCCTGCGTCGGTTTCTTGTTCTCGACTTCGTCTTGCTCTTCTTACCACTATGCGGTCCGCACTTGATCCCGTCGGCCACCAGGTCTCTCGAACAAGCCTACTTGTCTCTTCACACTTGGAGGTCACACATGTATAGACTTTTCACGCTTGTTCTTCACCTGCACCAAGCGAATCAAGGCACAGCCTGCACCTGCAATACTAGGCCAAGAGTCAGTCCACACCACATTGTCAATTACTCAGCACTAAGGAGCGACCATCCACCGGTGCTCGGACCACACAAGTCCTCGAATCTACATGTGGCTCTGGATAGGAAATGCTCATCATTGAGAAACTCGTTATTTTAATATTTCTCAAAAGAAAACTTCAGAAATCAAGAATCACACGAAACAAGATCATAGCAACTCTATTCTACCATATCATATCTCACAACAACCTAGTCATAGATCATTCTTTTTGCTACCCACAAGTTTCAAGCGAGGTTTAATAATGCAAGACAACGAAATCAAAACTTAAGTAGGATACTAAGCTGTAAGCAAGACATACGAGAAGAATAAACAGAGCAACTATTCATCATTTCAACCATGGGGAACAAAAACATTCATACCGCGCATTATGAAAGCAAACTATTGTGAAAGCAAATAAATATTTTTGGTCTTTTTTAATTTTGTAAGTTTTTTTTTGTGTTTTTAGCATAAGAGATTATGCAAAACAAATGAAGATACAAGTTACCTCGTAGCGGGGGTCCTCCCCCAAGCTAGCTTCAGGCTCACTGTTGATGTGGAGGGTAGTGAAATCCCATCCACTCGTAATAGGCCCTATGTGCATCCAACTGCTGCTGCTGACTCTGTTGCATAGCATCGATCCTCTCGTCAGTCTGTCGCTGCCAATCCTGAGTAGACTGGTTGTGCATATGCAACGACTCATCCACACTCGTGACCTGGACGGTGAGCTTACCCAACTGTTGTGAGATATAAGCATCTCGGATAGAGGCTGACGAGAACCGTCCAGCAGACGAAGAAGGGTCACCTCCTGAACTGGAGTTGGCTGGTGCTGGTGTACCCCAAGCACTACTCGCTGCACCGGGCCAAGCCGAGCTATTCGCTCCCTGCTGGTAGGTGGGCTGGTCCCAACCGAGAGCATATCCGAGTGTAACCCCAGGAATGAACCCCATCGGTACCCATCCTGTCGGGGGTGGAGGTGTAGTAGGCGAGGGCTGAGGCTGCAGCTGTGGTGGTTGTTGCTGCTGCATGGGTGCTCTCCCTAACATGCTCCTAGTAACCCTGCCACCATAAACATTAGCATGACAGGCTTCCTCTTGTGCGACAATGGGAATGGTCAGTGCCCGAGAATTATACAACTAAAACCCCGGGTTGGGTAACGGGATCTCATTTGTATAACCCGGAAAGAAGAAAGTCAAAGAATCATTTGGACCCTTCTTTAGTATATGCCTTTGGGTCAAGTATGTCTCGTCGATGAGGGTTTGGTCACCTAAAATGAAAGGCATGACCCTCCCTTCCAAAATTCCTAACCTTGAGACAATACGAGTAATCAAAGACATACACTCAATAGGACCCTTCATCTTAAAATTTGACAACCACTACCTAATCATAGCCTTGACTGGAGAGACTTTGATCTTATGGACCATGACATATAAAAGCATCAACTCATTAGTGCACATGGGCCGAACATCCTCTCGTGGAAAGAGAGTATTGGCAAGGCACTTGTGCATCAGACGAAGAGTCAGGTGCTAAATATCATTGCACCGTGTTGGCACCTTTTGGAGCCAACAGCACGCAAAGGCAGCTGTCGCAGCGCCTCTACACCGACACCGGTCAGACCGGTGGGGTAGACCGGTCAGACCGGTCGCCGGGAGATTCCGGCGGTAGACCTAGAACGCAGGCTCGGGAGGGACCCCGTCGGAGTTAGCGCATGTAGGGTTGCTCTAGGGTCGGGAAGGCCACCTAGAACGCCTTCAGACGTCGCAGAGATGAAGGAAGAACAACAGATGGGATTGGAAAAGGCTAGGGTTTGGAGATAAAAGTAAATACGAGACAAATAAAGGTAAATATATTTGATCGATTAGATGATACCCTCAATCGGCCACGACCCCTCATATTTATTGGGGTGGGAGGACTTGCCCTGCAAAGAAATCCTTTTGCAAGTCTAATTCTATCAGGACTCCTTGTTGTAACTCGGACACGGGGAGCACCGGTCAGACCGGTTAGGCACACCGGTCTGACCGGTGTGGCGTGCCGGACCGGCTACAGGAACCATGACTGGTCAGACCGGTGTGGGGGACCGGTCAGACCGGTCTTGTCCTGCCTGGTCGGCTAGGTGCCAATTTTGAGTGTCAACATATGCCCCCTATTTTTTGGCAAAGGATACGTGCCAAAAAATATCTTTCTAAACTAAAAAACTCTTAGGACGATGTTTAACAAAACAACGGCCATATACATATTTTACTCAAGTCGAGGATGACGCCTGCTTCGGTCTCCACTCCTTCCAGGTCCGTGTTGGCTTGGCTGGCTTCTCTTCAATCTGCTGCTCCATTGCTCCTCGCTTGCATAGTCTTTGCAACCTCCTTTTTTGAGTATGGGACAAGCCTGAGGGACACCACCTTGGCTGCATCTCCTTAGCATTTTGCTTGTTGCTATTCTCACCTTGCTTAATAGTAGTACATACATTATTTTTGACCAGATTGCTATTGCAAACAGTCGGTCTTTGTAATGCATTATAATTTGAGTATGCAACAGGATATTGAATCATATACGAATTCATGTACATACTACTATAATCAGCAGGTGAATAATAGCAAGGATAATACCAAGACGATGGCATAATAGATCCAACAAAAGGATATTGTGAAAGGTTACCTTGTTGGTTATGAATACCTTTATGTCTTGGTGGTGCTTTTATGCCCTTAGCACTGTTTGGCTGATTACTTCAATCCTTAGTAGCTCCTTCCCTCTTATATTTGGCCAGGAGCTCATTAAAACTCGGCCTTGCTTTTTTCTTAGGCTTGGAGCATCTTGAACCTTTCTGAAGGCACCGGTCAGACCGGCCTGAGGCACCGGTCAGACCGGTCTGGGCACCGGTCAGACCGGTCGACGCAGTACCGACCGTCTTGATCTTGTCTTGCCCCCCCAAGCGTTGAAGTCGCCGAAACCTTGGGGATCACATCCAGAGGCTGTCTCTCGCTGCGTCTTTGCTTTCCAATGATTACATTCTTCCCTTTAGCGTTTTCGGCTTGATCCGACCGAATAAGCACCTTAGGATTTGATAACTCAAGAGTATTAACAAAAGCACTATTAGGGAAAGGATTTTCGTCGACTTGCATCTCATGGAATTTCAAACGACCTTCATTAATGGCCGATTGTATTTGCCGACGAAAAGTATTGCAATCATTGGTAGCATGAGAAAAAGAATTATGAAATTTACAATATGCACGCCTTTTTAACTGATCAAGAGGTGGTATAGTGTGAGACATTTTAATTTTACCAGACTTAAATAATTCATCGAATATTTTATCACACTTAGCCACATCAAAAGTAAATTTCATCTCATCCCGACTCTTATGAGCCGGCTTAAGAGAAGCACAAGTGTTTGCTTTATCATTAGGTAACCAAGTAAATTCAGCAGCACACACTTCTTTACTCTCATCGTTCGATGATTCATAATCTAGCATATGCATGTTAGGACGATCAGATTTGAGCCGAGTATCTTTGCTTCGGCTTTCATGAGCTAAAGCTCTTACTAAGACTTGGGCAACATCAACAAATTCATGACCCTCTAATTTTTCTTTAATATGGGATCACAAACCATTAAAAGCTAATTCAGCAAGATCCCTTTCGGAGATAACAAGATTATAACAACGGTTTTTGATTTCTCTAAACCTCCTAATGTAACTAGTAACAGGTTCATCATGCTTTTGCTTAACCGATGTTAAATGACTCAACCTTAACTCATTATCTCCGCTATAAAAGTGGTCATGGAATTTTTGTTCTAATTGTTCCCAAGTACGAATAGAGTTAACGGGTAATGAAGCAAACCATGAAAAAGCATTG
Organism: Cenchrus fungigraminus; assembly: GCA_036936925.1. Lineage (NCBI taxonomy): Eukaryota > Viridiplantae > Streptophyta > Magnoliopsida > Poales > Poaceae > Cenchrus > Cenchrus fungigraminus. The sequence continues at coordinate 37,023,414 of CM072779.1, read as the reverse complement.
CAAGTTAAAGATAAAGAAAATAAACGCACTCTTATTTCCTCTATGGCACTAGCTTCTCCTAGTTGAGCGAGATATTGACTAACATGCTCCCACGTAGTTTTACTATCATCCCCATTAAACTTCACAAATTTAGGACAACGCCAACCAATAGGATAGGGAACCGAATCAAAACTAGAGGGATACGGTTTTCTATATGAAAGATTTTTATTTTTCACTTCTATCCCATAGTCATCTTTCATTTGTTTAGCAAGATTAGCATTAAACCTATCGATGACTTCCTGGATGGTGGTTGGCATTGGCGTAGTGGAATCATTCGATTGCCCCACATTCGGCTGTGTGTATGAGCCAGAAGTGTGGTGTTGCAAATGGCCATTAATTTGGGGATTAGGTGCGTAACCATATCCAACGACCGTCTCAAACGGAACCATAATTGGAATACCTCGAGCTACTGAAGTATTCCCATCGGATCGGCCAGAAGCGGCCTGAAAGGGAGGAATAGTAACTATAGGTTCCGGAGACGAGGGAAAAGGCACCAAAGCGCCAGCACCGGTCTGACCGGTCGGACCCATCGGTCTGACCGGTCTGTTTTGACCAAACGGCGGCGGTGGTGATTGTCCCGCAAAATAATTCAACAGCATACCATACTGAGGATTAATTGTTTGTGCAGCCGATGAATTAATAGGTGGGGTCTGAGGTGCCACAATTTTAGAACCAGATGCAATATTATCATCACCCTCTACCCGTTTACCGAGACTCTTATCTACCATGTTTTGCATATTTTCAATCATCGATAAACAAAAGCTATCCATCACGGTAGTAAGATCATTAACGGTAACAAAAGAGGATGGAGATGATGATGGGCTCACATTGGGTGGTACCTCAGGTGGTGGAGTGTCGAAGGTGAAGTCCTTGATCTTCTTCACCTTGCCTTCGTGATTCTTCTTGAAGTGCGACAAGTAGTGAAGTCGATCCTCTTCAGCCTTCTTCTTCATGAGCTCTTCTAATTCTTGGCGATCTTGTTCGGCCTTTTGCTTCATGAAGTCCTCCATAGCTTGACGATCTTCTGGTGAGAGCTCTTCATCCGTGAAGTCGACGATGTTGTTTTTATCTAGCTCACACCGAGACATGTCGCCGGAGTTGGATAGATCGGTTAAGATAGCCAGATCTTTACTCCCCAGCGGAGTCGCCAATTTGTTGGCACCTTTTGGAGCCAACAGCACGCAAAGGCAGCTATCGCAGCGCCTCTACGCCGACACCAGTCAGACCGGTGGGGTAGACCGGTCAGACCGGTCGCCGGGAGATTCCGGCGGTAGACCTAGAACGCAGGCTCGGGAGGGACCCCGTCGGAGCTAGCGCACGTAGGGTTGCTCTAGGGTCGGCAAGGCCACCTAGAACACCTTCAGACGTCGCGGAGACGAAGGAAGAACAGTAGATGGGATTGGAAAAGGCTAGGGTTTGGAGATAAAAGTAAATACGAGACAAATAAAGGTAAATAGATTTGATCGATTAGATGATAGCCTCAATCGGCCACGACCCCTCATATTTATTGGGGTGGGAGGACTTGCCATGCAAGGAAATCCTTTTACAAGTCTAATTCTATCAGGACTCCTTGTTGTAACTCGGACACGGGGAGCACCGGTCAGACCGGTTAGGCACACCAGTCTGACCGGTGTGGCGTGCCGGACCGGCTACAGGAACCATGACCGGTCAGACCGGTGTGGGGGACCGGTCAGACCGGTCTTGTCCTGCCTGGTCGGCTAGGTGCCAATTTTGAGTGTCAACACACCGAGGTGCTAATAACTTGTCGTGGGCCACTTGACCAGAAATCTCATTCCAAAAAGCATCACGAACGAAACCCTTGCAAGCCTTTCTAAGAGAAAGAGCACAGCAAATACTAAAACCGAGGTGGCGACTAAGATCCTTCCATGACAACTGGTACTCTACTCCAAAAAATCGAAATCTAATACCACTTGCCTCCTCTTGAAGAGAGCTAAGAAACTGGACGGTGAGGGGCCTAGAACCTAGTTCGGTAACCGAAACAAACTCCTCCCAACCAAAAGTATGCCAAATATTAGCGAATTCAAAATCCATACCTATCCCCTCCGTGAGGGTCGAGTCGAAGTCCCTGGTGTGGCCGAAGACTCGATTCCTGAGGATGGTGTAGGCTTGTTTCTCTCGCTCGCTCTGCAAGTCGACGCAGAGGGTGTCGTTGGCGTCCAGCTCCACGACTTGCGGTGCGGCTTGCTCCTCTTCTTGCTCTTCTTCCTCATAGTCCATCAATGATGGGCTGGGCGACGGCTCGGAGGGGACATGTGAACTCGTGCTAGCCCGCGAGTGTTGACGGCTGTTAAGTACCACTTTTAGCTATCAATATTCTCACATAAATGGAGGCATATGCATTTCTTGCACACATTTTGTTAAGAATAATGTATTTCCACTTGTCCTTCGAGATTATTTGATTGTAGGTAAAATAAGTATGAAAAGGAGTGGAAACCCACCTTCTATGAAATAATCCACGCCACCTCAGTTGAGGAGATGGCTGCCACATGGACCTTTGGTGGCAAACATGGCACTCATCCAATGGAGGCACTCGTCAACGAATCAGAGAGCGACACATGGACGTCACATGGATCCATGGGCCCATCAGGGACCCAAACCGCCTCCAAACTCGCCATGCACCTTAGATAGATCATGGGGCCCACATGTCAGCCACTTGGAGAAAACACACCACACCACGTGGCACAGCAAGATCGGCCGATCCTAGGATCAGCCGAACCACCTTTGTGGCGTGTGGTCCTGGCCTTCCACATGGTGGTTCATGATTTGTCCCTTGCAGCATCCCAGCGTGTTTTGGAGACATTTGGTGCCCGGAGCCTCAAGGTCCTTGGCCTATAAATAGAAGGGGAGGGGCTCCATTTCTCATACCCACACTTGACTCTCCTCTCTCACTTTTAGTTTCCAAGCTAGGGGGTAGGCTAGAGTAGCTCTTATTCAGGTTCCAAATCTACTTTGGGATCTAGGTATGAGTTCTCTTGTATCTTTATTTCTTTGTATGACTTTGATCTACTTCAGTTATTTATCTATTTCATATAAAGTTAGGGTAGTTCATATGATCAATATGTTCTTAAGTTCTTCGTTTGTTCATAATTTAGAGGATTGTGTTCGTCATGAACACTACCTTTCGATCCACTTGACGTGTGATTTACTCATGCCTTTTGTGTTTGTTCATAAGTTAGAGGCTCGTGTTCTTCGCGAACACGACCCTTTGATCCTATTGATCAGACATAGTAAAGATCGTATTCGCTTGTATGACTAGCTTGTGTTTGATCTAGTTAGATTGCACCGTTGTGTTGCATGAGGTTTGTGATTAAGCTATGGTACTCAGTCTAAGTCGACCAGTTATCTGGTGGCTTCACCCTGGATCACAACAGCCCAGGCTGGGTGTTGGGGCAGTAGAAAACATCACCTCTAGGCACCGGGAGTTTGCCAGAATGAGAAGACCATTTGGCTTCGGCCTCTTTCAAAAAATTCCAACATAAGCTTTGGGCTTCGCAAACTTCTGGGCTAAAAAGTTAACCCACACCAGAGAACGCGAGGGTTAGTGTGAAGATCGTTTCCTCCACAGAGAAAGGGTGCAGGGCTTCGGGATGTTTTTGTTGTTACCGGGGCTCCGAAAAATTCACTTGTTTAAGGTATCTAATCTCAATGGACTTTCTTTTTTCAGGAAGACTAAGGAATCTGGGCTTCGACAGGATCGTCGTGTACCAAGAATCGTAAGGTTAACCCGTATCAAGCTTTTCTTGTAGGGAAGAGTCCGAAGCTCCAGGGGTTCTCTCGAGGTGAGCAGAGGGCGAGGATCGGAGCTCTGCTGAAGTGATCCCGCTGGTCTAGTGCTTCTTGGTCTCGGGGCCAAGCTTCGAAGCCCAGGAATCTCCGACAGATGCGGCGTTGGGAAGAACAAGATTGCGAAGCCTGGGGCTCTTTGAAGATTTGGCTGCGACGACTCAGTCAAAAGCTGTTGCAACACGGAACTACCTCCGGTTTCCGCAGCGCATCCTCCGCTCCGCTATCTCCGACGTGATTCGCGCTCCGTCAACTATGGCGTCAAATCCGCATCATGTGTAAAAACCCAAGTTTGCCCTTCGAATATTCTTCTGAGATGCTAAGGATGTAGGGCAAAATTGGGATGTAATTTTAGTCTTTGAGCACTATAAAAGGAGACCCCCACCCTATTGTAAAGGGGTCGCCATTTTGGAAAGTTGAATGTGTAATATTCCAAGGAAAGCCATCTAATTAATATACGTGATTGCGAACGAGTTAATTGTGTATTTTCTTTAAGTAGCCCTATCTCTGTTTGGGATTTTGGTGTATCCAACAGAGACGCCCACCATGTGCTTAGCCACCAAGGAACCCACGATGGCACCTTCAAAGAAAAAACCTGTTGACCAAGAAGAGCCTAGAGTGGCCGCTAAGGAAAAAAAGGATCATAGTCGCTCCGGAGCCCAGGCCGGAGGACGAAGACTTCGTACGAACTCGCAGTGGAAAAAGAAAAGTGGCGGGAAAGGCCACACAAGACTCTGACCCAGAAACCAGTCTCACGAACGACAAGGAAGGCGCAGCCGAAAGAGAGCTGGACTCAGTTTTAAGGCAAATCGAAGCCATGAAGCGAGAGAAAGAAAGAATATCCCTAGAGCTCGAAGCCCAAAAACAAGCTGATGAGAAGATCAAGAAGTTAAAGGCTGCGAAGCTGCAGTTGGCCTGGATGCAGGAAGAGCTGGATGGGTTACATTCCCACCGGCACACACCGCCAAGTCCCAACCCAAACCACGAGGAAGATCCGCCTTCGCAAAACGAAAACACAATGTTCAATTTCCCAACCCACAACACCCCAGGAATGTTCATGTCTGTCGACTCAACCTCGCCTCTGTCCATTGGCCTGCAAACAGCACCATGGCCTTTCACCTACAAAACAATCTCACTGCCAAAATATAACAGACTGACAAACCCAAGGCAGTTCATCATGAGTTACGAAGCTGCTGTGGCTTCGGCCGGCGGTGACGAAGTCGTTTTGGCTAAATCATTCATCATAGCGTGCGAAGGTGCGGCTTTGAACTGGTACTCGCTGTTGCCCCACACTCAGTCTACAGTTGGGTTGACCTCAAAACCAAACTCATCCAAAACTTTCAAGGCTTCCAAGCCGCAACCACAGATGAGGGAGACTTGTTCTACTGCATCCAAAAGGACAAGGAACCTTTGGCAAATTATGTAAGAAGATTTCTCCAGCTAAAATCCCAAACTCCAGATGTATCGGAGAAGGTTGCCATAGCTGCCTGTATCAAGGGGCTAACTCTAGGACAAACAGCATCACACCTCTCAAGGAAAAAGCCAAAAACAATGCAAGCACTCTTGGCGGAGCTCGAAGAGTATTGCAGATACGATGAAGATCACAGGAGAAGAGTAGCCGAGAGAAATCGCCTAAGGCAAACCTAGAGAGAGCAAGAATGGGTCCCCTCACACCAAAGTGTACAAAACAATAGAGCTCCATACCCACCAAACCAAGTACTCCCAGTCGAAGCCACACCATATACCCAAAACCAAACCAAAACCCACCACAAAACCAAGCTCCGCAGTGGGCTCCGCAAACTCCGAACCGAGGAGGCCATAATCAGAGAGGGAGAGGGAGGGGCAACAGACCAATCCCTCAAAACAAGGATTCCGCCCTCACTTGTTTTACTGTTCATTCCACGGAAAACAACCTCATCACTCCACAGACAATTGTCCCGAAACCAGAAGAACTTTGGAAAGAATGGCCGAGGAAAGGAGGGCCGCTCAAACCCAGCATCTACCCGCGCCGCCTAAACCTGTCAACAACACTTGGCCGCAACAATCTTTCTAGCAAAACCCATATCCCACCGCACCTCCGCTGCATCCTTACAACCAAGGAAACCCAAGCTTCTTCCAAACCAGCACATACAATCAACCACAGCCAGCATGGCAAGCACCACCACCACATCAATACCAGCCACAGAACTGTTGGTATTTCTTAACGTCACCACTATGGCACCAGGTTAGCGTGAGCATGTATGAATCACCCGGGCATACTGACGGGTGCGAACGAATCGACAACCGCACGGATACACCATTGTAGCACTTCACCTCAGGAGTATTCCCAAAGGTATGGAATCCAAGGAACGGTATGGGGACTCGACGAGTGACTATCCAAGGGTACACAGTCCCTGCTGAGGTAGGTGAGTGATATGAAGTCTCCTGTAGGTTCTCGACTCTAGAGAGGAACAAGCTCGGATAAGATCTCGCTTCGGACACCGGCCCCTCCTGGCTATAACAGTTGGTTCATGGCAAATGGTTGCCTACACGCTATATCTGAACGTGGGGGATTTCAGAGGGTCCAACGGCTGTCACTACCGCGGCCTACCCCAAGACAAACCGTGGGATACAGGGCATTCGAAGGATAACCAGCAGTCTAGACACCACGTCTACACCACCGACTACTACTATAGCACGGCTACATCTGACGTCCCGTAGAAACACTATAGCAATCCGTATAAATACGAAGCGACGAACCCGCGGGGTTGAGCTAGACCGTACTCGTCATTGAATCGATCGCGCGAGGAGATATGATTGATACTTGATCTAAACCAGATATGCATGAGCTTCAATGTATTCTAATAGACAGACAATCATACAGATGGAATGCAAACTTGTGTGCTTATAACAGAAGATCAAGGGTTGTGTTCGTGAAGAACACGAGCCTCTAACTTATGAACAAACACAAAAGTATGAATAACTCGCTCGTCAACTAGATCGAGGAAGCACGTTCATGAAGAACGCGAGCCTCTAAATGATGAACGAACAAAGAACTCAAGAACAAATCATTCATGCATGAGAGCCACTTTAGTCTAATAGGAGAATACTGAAATACTCACTTTAGTCTAGATGAAGAACAGCATCGCTCACGAGGTACAAGGGGAAGATGGATGATGAACGGATCATCACCACCTCACCTCTACTCATCCACACACTCCTCTCTACCTAGCACCACCTAGTCTAGATCCTCCACACACACACACTCATGGTGGGATGAGGTTTCACCTCCACCAAGAGAGAATGAGAGAGGGAGAAAGAGGCAAAGGTGAGAAATGGCTTCAAGTGTGTTCATCCTCTTCTTACCCCCCTCTCCTCCTATTTATAGGCTTGAGCAACCGGCGTGGGAGCACCCAAACACCCCGGGGATAGCTTCTAGGACCAATGACCGATCACCACATGGAAGCACCTGAGTGGGCGCCACAAGGTCGGTTCGGCCGACCTGTGGGGTCGGCCGACCCCCTGTGGGCCCCACTCGGGGTGTGCTTCCTCCTGGTGGCTGATATGTGGGTCCTAAGGTCGGTTCCCGGTGTCCACGTGATTTGGAGGCAGTTTAGGCGCTCTGGTGGGCCATGGGATCCATGTGATGCCTGCATGGCGACTTCTGATTCGCCGAGGCTTCCTCCCTTGGATTGGTGACGTCATGGATCCAGGGGATGCTTGCATGCAGCCCCTCATTGGCTGAGCCTAACTTGCTAGGATCATGAGGGTGTCTTTTCTCTCCATTTCTTATGCTAAACACCTGCATTCAACTTAGCATAGCCACTTGTGGAAATTGTTAGTTTAAACCCCTAATCTAGTGTGGATGCTTAGTTCTTATGATAAAATGCAGGGATTGACGGCCTTGAATTAGGTACTTAATAGCCGTCAACAACTCCCCCACACTTGCCCTTTGCTCGTCCTGAGTAAAAGGGAAGATCACATGGGTTTAAACCAGAGGTATGAAACAAGTATAGGAGTTATTCCAGGTCATACCTTGCTCTTGTGAACTCTGTGGCTTGGCTACAATGCCATCTTGGGTAGTTGATAAGGGGAATGACCATGAATCGAGTTTCTTAATCACCTGCTGGTCAGCACTTGGTGTTTTCTTAATAATTTTTTTAAAAGAAAATTCTGCTCTGCCCTCCTTCTTTGATTCTCTCGGATCGCTCAATGTGTATATGTCCTCACCAAGGCATTAGATTGCCTTTCTTCACCCTACTTCTAATGATGGCTATATATGGAGCTCAGGGTTGGATAAAGGTAAAGCATACTTGTATCACATGTATTGCAAGGTCAAAAACTAGATCCACAGAGAAAATCAAATCATACAATCAGATCAAGATGTGCACGCGTATGGGTATGGTGAGCATGGTAAGGTGGATACTAGGCCCGGAATGGGTGCTAGATATTACCATACTTACATGATGAAAGTTGGTAGATGGTAAGGTGGACACTAGCCCCGGAATGGACACTAGTTATTACCATCTAAGTTACGGAGCTCCTTTTTGCATGATTCTCCCTTTTGTATAAAAATCATCTGAGAACATGGCTATATATATAGATATATTTTTTTTTGCATACGTGGACCTTCATGTGTCCATATATATATATTTTCGATAGCCATGTCTCTTGTGTAAAAAAAACTAGAAGGGAGTAATCAACACATATGGAGTCTTATTTTCACGGAATGGATGAATGATACAATGCTAACTTCCAGGGTAGAAGCATAGCAAGGGGATTAAGGTGGTGTGCACATGAATCTTGATCATGAAAGTAATGAAAAGAATTCTCACAAAGGTCACAAAATTTGACAAAGCTCAATGCAATAATAAGTAGCATATGAGTATGAGGTTTTCAACTATGAACATCATAGGGCTTTGGTAGGAGCTTTGCAAGAGCATTTTTTTTTCAAAAACAAAATTATCCCAAGGACTAGAACCAACAGAGTTAAGATCATGTCATCAAGTCATATCTCACTTCTCAAATACTTAGATCAGCATGTTGTCCTTATGATGATATTGTTCACAAGCCTCAAGGTTATAAACGAGGAATAAAACTTACGCATGTCAACCTTAGGTACGGAGTAAGCATTACCATAGATTTCTTGAGTTGATTTATGGAGAATTTATCAAGCATGAGCATACAAACTCAGAAATCATGGTGAAATGAGGAGGAGATGCAAACCAGCGCTGGTTTCTGTGTGAACCAGACGGGGATTCCTGTGATGTGCACGAATGCATGTCCCGTTCAGGTTCTCTAGTGTGGTCGATCGCAAGCGCTGTGTGGGCATAGTGTGGGTGCAATAATGATCCGTCGTGTTCGCGTTTGGAGAGTGCAACTCTCCCCCCCACTATTTTGTACCTGGGTGCAGTTCTTTGATACAAACAAAAAAAACAAAAACAAAAATAGCTAACACACATGTGACTCAACCGGGTTACATGACCGGTAGAGCCAAAATTATTCATTCAAGTTCACTAATAGAGAAATAGGCGCTTACACAAATGATGGAAATAAAGGAAATGATTGGAAGGGAAATAAATTAAGGGAAATAAATTAAACCTAACTAAGCGCCTATAAAGGGAAATAAGAGCGGGACACGACCCTCTACTCAGCAAAGAGGGCTTCCAAACCCTCGGCCTCAATCAACCGCTGCAGCTTGGCATTCATCTCCTCATGGGTCTTGAGGAGAAGGTTCCTGAGTTGTCGATATTCTGCCCGCTGCCTTCTCACAGTCTTTATTAAGAGGTCAAATTCAAAGTACACCTCTGTCAGATCATCTGCCACCTTGCCCACACGGAGATTCTTCCTGTTAGGCAATGAAGCTAGGATGTTGCCAAGCTCTGCCTCCCAATTTGGCGGGTATGGCTTGGGCACCCCGCAGCTGTCCTTAGGGGTCCTCACTCCAAAGATGCGAAACCTAGTCTGAGGTTGCGGGACTTCATCCCACACATCCTGCTCATACTTATGGCAAAAGGAGTCACCATCTTCGCCAAACAGTGATCCTGCGTAGCGCTCTCCGGCCTTCAGTGGCGGACCTGGCCAATCATCAAATAGCACCTTCTTGCTTGATTTAGGGGCCGGCTTCTTCCCTAGGACATTGAACAGGGAGCAGTGACTGGCGAAGGTAGGAGGTAAGGATGAGCCGCGCCTAGCTGGGGGCTCTGCCGAATCTCCAGTAGGGCTTCTCCCCTTTCTCCCTCGCTCTGGAGTCATCAAATCGTCTTGAGTTTCATCCCATGGGTGAAGCTTGCTACCTCCGAGGTCGTTGAAACAGAAGGACTACTCCCCATCGAAGCCAGAGGGAGCCATCGGGCAAAGGTGTGCAGAGCGGCAGAGCGGTGGCTGAGAGGAGGATCGAGCAAAGGAGATGGGGTTCTTGCACGACGCAAAACTCCGCCACGCGGCGAGAAGAGGGTTTCTGGAGGACGAAGAAGTGCGCACGCGAAACACGAGAGGCGGCGGCGACCCTAGTGGTGAACCATACAAGGTGTTAGAAGAGCGGGTTGTCTCCAGAAAGTTGATTCCATGGTTTCACTCATAATGGCGGAAGGTGTGTACACGGATAACCTTCCTGGGATAGCGAGGGTAAAGGTAGAAATAAAAGGAAAACAAAAGATACGAGGATAGTCGGGTTCATAGATTCTCGACAACCGTTCCCCAGCAACAGCGCCAGAAATGCTTGTTGGTATTTCTCAACTTCACCACTATGGCGCCGGGTTAGCGTGAGCGTGTAAGAATCACCCGGGTATACTGACGGGTGCGAACGAATCCGCAAGCACACGGATACACCGTTGTAGCACTTCACCTCAGGAGTATTCCCAATGGTATCGAATCCAAGCAACAGTATGGGGGACTCTACGAGTGACTATCCAAGGGTACATAGTCCCTGCTGAGGTAGGTGAGTGATATGAAGTCTCCTCTAGGTTCTCGACTCTAGAGAGGAACAAGCTCGGATAAGATCTCGCTATGGACACCGGCCCCTCCTGGCTATAACAGTTGGTTCACAACAAATGGTTGCCTACACACTGTATCCGAACGTGGGGGATTTCAGAGGGTCCAACGGCTGTCACTACCGCGGCCTACCCCAAGACAAACCGTGGGATACAGGGCATTCGAAGGATAACCAGCAGTCTAGACACCACGTCTACACCACCGACTACTACTATAGCACGGCTACGTCTGACGTCCCATAGTAACACTATGCACTCCGTATAAATACGAAGCGACGAACCCGCGAGGTTGAGCTAGACCGTACTCGTCATTGAATCGATTCGTGCGAGGAGATATGATTGATACTTGATCTAAACCAGATATGCATGAGCTTCAATGTATTCTAATAGATAGACAATCATACAGACGGAATGCAAACTTGTGTGCTTATAACAGAAGATCAAGGGTCATGTTCGTGAAGAAGACGAGCCTCTAACTTATGAACAAACACAAAAGTATGAATAACTCGCTCGTCAACTAGATCGAGGAAGCACGTTCATGAAGAACGCGAGCCTCTAAATGATGAACGAACGAAAAACTCAAGAACAAATCATTCATGCATGAGAGCCACTTTAGTCTAATAGGAGAATACTAAAATACTCACTTTAGTCTAGATGAAGAACAACATCGCTCACGAGGTACAAGGGGAAGATGGATGATGAACGGATCATCACCACCTCACCTCTACTTATCCACACACTCCTCTCTACCTAGCACCACCTAGTCTAGATCCTCCACACACACTCATGGTGGGATGAGGTTTCACCTCCACCAAGAGAGAATGAGAGAGGGAGAAAGAGGCAAAGGTGAGAAATGACTTCAAGTGTGTTCATCCTCTTCTTACCCCCCTCTCATCCTATTTATAGGCTTGAGCAACCGGTGTGGGAGCACCCAAACACCCCGGGGATAGCTTCTAGGACCAATGACCGATCACCACGTGGAAGCACCTGAGTGGGCGCCACAAGGTCGGTTCGGCCGACCTGTGGGGTCGGCCGACCCCCTGTGGGCCCCACTCAGGGTGTGCTTCCTCCTGGTGGCTGATATGTGGGTCCTAAGGTCGGTTCCCGGTATCCACGTGATTTGGAGGTGGTTTAGGCGCTCTGGTGGGCCATGGGATCCATGTGATGCCTGCATGGCGGCTTCTGATTCGCCGAGGCTTCCTCCCTTGGATTGGTGACGTCATGGATCCAGGGGATGCTTGCATGCAGCCCCTCATTGGCTGAGCCTAATTTGCTAGGATCATGAGGGTGTCTTTTCTCTCCATTTCTTATGCTAAACACCTGCATTCAACTTAGCATAGCCACTTGTGGAAATTGTTAGTTTAAACCCCTAATCTAGTGTGGATACTTAGTTCTTATGATAAAATGCAAGGATTGACGGCCTTGAATTAGGTACTTAACAGCCGTCAATAAGAACCAACAAAACGCTCAACCCATGCAACAAATCCCACCTCCGCTGCCCGGTATGCCAAACGTGGTTCCAAAAGCGGAGCCAGCCAACCCGAGAAACGATCCAAAAGCTCTGCCAACCTTCAGCTCAATCATGGCCATCTCTCAGACATTAGAGCCACCTTGGGCGCATGTGCCCATCACCTTCACAAAAGAAGTCTTCACTCTAAAAACAGCCGCACACAATGACGCCATGGTCATCAAAACGATCATCGCAGGATGGGAAATTGGAGAAGTCCTAGTTGACAACGGTAGCTCCACGGACATTCTTTTCGCCAAAACATTCAGAGAAATGAACATAGACCCACACTTGTTGCAAGAAGCGGATATACCACTTCTGGGCTTCGGGGGGAAACCAGTCAGAGCGCTGGGAAAAATCACATTATCCGTTTCCTTCGGGAATCTTGACAACCCAAGAACTGAGTTGATCACATTTGATGTAGTGGAAATGCATTACCCTTACTTGGCCATCCTAGGTAGGGGTTTTATCAACATGTTTGATGTAGCAGTTCGGCAATTGTTCTTGTGCATGAAAATACCGGCACTCAAAGGGGTCATCACCATATTTGGTGATCAGCAGACTGCCAGGGACATTGAAAAAGGCATAGCGCTAGGCCAAAGAAGCATTCATCATCTCACTCAAGCCGAAGCTGAGGAAAAAGAAAAAAAAAAAGTTCGCGGAGCCTAAAAGAGACAAGGAAAAAGTAAACATCAGTGCCTGTTGGCGTTTCCTAGCGCCGTCACTTTAAGAACAGATTTAGAATCCATCCTCAGTGGCAACACCAAGAAATGCCTGTAGGCACTTCTTAACGTCACAACTAACGACGCCGAGTTAGCGTGAACATCAAGACTTGCCCAAGGTTAATCTAAACGATCATGAACGAATCCACAAGCGCACAGATAAACCATTGTAGCATTTCCCCAAGGAAGGAGAATATTCCAAGGGTATCGTATCCGTGTAAGGCAATGGCGGATATCATAGACTTATGCTTTTGCTCTGAATGTAAACTAAGGGATAGATATATGAAACAACAAACTCAAAGGCAGGGGTAAGATAAAGATATGAAAGGGTAGTGTGACACACACACTCAGATCTACCTCTACTCTAGCACACTACGGCTTAGGGGGAACATACAAGTTAGCTCTAGGATCTAATGTACTAAACATACAAAGCTAGAAGATACAGGAGATAGGCATGAGCATTGCATGAGAGGGTAAGGTTCAGCACCCAGGTACAAACGGGGAGCTAGCCCGCGACGACCAGCACTCTGCGAAACTAGATTTTAGACTCCTACAGCAAGTACCCCAGCGTGGAGGGTTCCAAAGGGTCCAACAGCTGTCACTACTGCGGCCTACCTCTATCGTTACAGGGGGTATGCTCATAACTAACATAACCACACAACCCAGGCACCATGCCTGCGTTGATGCTAGACTTCACCCGGCCCGGGCTATTGTGACCCAGGGTGAGAGCCACCAGAAGACTGGTCAACTTAGACCGAGTACCGTAGCTTGAACACAAACCTCATGCAACACTCTCATGCCATCTAACAAGATCAACTAAGTCTAGACATACGAACAGATACGAGCTCTCTTATGTCTAGTCAACAAGATCAAAGGGTCGTGTTTGTGAAGAACACGAGCCTCTAACTTATGAACAAACACATAATGAATGAGTTTATCATCCTTCAAGTGGATCAAAAGGTAGTGTTCCTGAAGAACACAAGCCTCTAAATGATGAACAAAGGATGAACTCAAGAACATATCAAGCATATGATCTACCATGACTTTATATGAAATAGCTGAATAACCGAAGTAGATCAAAGTCATACAATGAAATAAAGATAAACGAGAACTCATACCTAGACTCCAAAGAAGACTTGAAACCTAAAGAAGAGCTACTCTAGCCTACCCCCTAGCCTTGGAAACTAAAAGTGAGAGGAGAATGAGAGAGTGGTGTGTGTGAAATGGGAGCCCCTCCCCTTCTATTTATAGGCAAGGAACAAGCTTGCTCGGAGCACCAAATGGCCTCAAAACACCCGGGGATGCAGCAAGTGACTAATGAGCAACCACCACGTGCAGGGCCAGGATGGACGACCACTAGGTCAGTTCGGCCGATCCTAGGATGGGCCGGCCCCCTAGGGTCACCTCCTGGCCTGTGTTTTCTCTGGGTGGCTGACATGTGAGCCCTCTGATCCTCCCCCGGTGCATGGCTTGATTTGGTATCTGACGTGGGCCCTTTGATCCATGTGAAGTCCATGTGGCGCTCTCTGATTCGTTGGTGAGTGCCTCTCTTAGATCAATGACGTGGAATGCTATGTGTTTCCTTGGTGGCAACCACCTCCTCAGTTGAGTTGGCATGGTTTCTCCACCATCTCTTTTAAGGGGTATTTCACCTACATACAAATATTCTCCAAGGACAAGTGGAACTACATTATTCAAACCAAAATGCAAGTAAATAATGCATATGCCTCCATTTATGTGAGAATATTGAGGGCTGAAAGGGGTACTTAATAGCCGTCAACAAACTCCCCCAAGCTAACCTCTTGCTCGTCTCGAAGCAAGACATTAGGGACTTAGGTTGGTTGATCAGGAGTTGCTACAATGTTGTATTCTCAACTTATGGCAAACATACAGCAAAGTATTCTACCAAGAGTTGAACAAGTTGGCAATGTCCTTACCTTTCACCTGACGACGTGTGGCATATAGCTTCACCTGCCTTAGGCGGTTGAGAAACAGAATGGTTATATAGCATGTGCATAATCACTCATATCTTGATCAGCTATCAATCCGGAGGTCTTGCAAATTTTTCAAAAGAAAATCAAAGTTCCTCAAATGATACTTCTCGGATCGCTCAAAAGTGTATTGTTCCTCACCAAGGCATCAATGCTGCCTTTCTTCACATCCTACTCCTAATAGGCTTATGTGGAGCTGTAGGTAGGGAAGAAATGTGGCATACTTTTCTCTCATGTTTTGCTAAGTCAAAGACCGGATCCTTGGAAGAAACAAACATACATCCTGATCAAGATGTGCATATGTGTGTGATGGATATGAGCATGGCAAGGTGGATACTAGGCCCGGAAATGGGTGCTAGATATTACCATGCTTTATATGGGGAAATGAGGGATTGATGGTAAGGTGGACACTAGCCCCGGAGTAGGTACTAGTTATTACCATCTATTTGGTGGAACTCTTTCTTTTGCACATATCAATCCCTTTTTCTCCTTTTGAAATTTTTCGAGACTTGGGATAGCTCTCTTTATTTTATTTTAATTTATTATTTTTTTGCCATGCTTTTGAGCATGCTTTTCTTTTTCTTCCCTTCTTTTTTTAGCTAACCCTTTGTCTCTATTGGAGATATTTGGAGAGGGATGAATGTACAAAGATACATAGAGTTTTATTTTGCGGAAGAATGCATGAGCAATATGGAGGAAATGATAAATGCTAACTTCCAGTGTAGAAGTTTTAGCATGAACGTGTACGTGATCTTGATCATGGGAGTATGAGTTCTAACAAGGGTCACAACAATTTGACAAAGCTCATTGAGAGAACAAGTTGCATATGTGGAGGCTAAGAATTAGAATCTACATATGGCCTTGGATAGGAAATTCTCATCATTGAGGAACTCATCATGTTTTGATTTTTCAAAAAGAAAAACTCCGAATGTCAAGCATCACTAAGCACAAGATCATAGCACTCTATTACACCATATCATGTCTCACAACAACTTAGGCAAGGATCATGCTTTTTGCTACCCACAGTTTTCAGGCTAAGGTTTGAACATGCAAGCCAACAAACTCAAAACTTAGGTAGGATACAAAGTTGTAAGCAAGACATACGAGAAGAATAAACAGAGCAACTATTCATTATTTCAACCATAGAGGCAAAGCATTCTTACTATGCATATCAAAGCAAACTAAGCAAACGATGATGATGAAAGCAAATAAATATTTTTGGTCTTTTTATTTTCCAGATTTTTTTGGGTTTTCATTATAAGATATTCTGAAAACAAAGGAAGATACAAGTTACCTCAGGATGGGGGTCCTCCCCCAAGCTAGCTTCAGGCTCACTGCGGAGGAGGGTAGAAGAAACCCTGAATCGCGTAGTAAGCCCTCTACTCCTCCTTGTGTCGCTGCTGAGCCTGCTGCATGGCATCTATCCTCTCACCAGCCTAACGCTGCCACGCTGAGGTAGATTCGACGTGGGTGTTCAGCGTCTCCTCCAGTCCTGTGACCTGGACGGTGAGCTCTCCCATCTGCTGTGCGAGCTGAGCATCGCGTGCAGCGGCTGAGGAGTGCCGTCGGAAGGACGAAGACGGAGGTGGACCACCGTAGCTGGAACTGGCGGGTGTAGCCCACTGAGTGCCGCTCGCACTCGCCCAAGCCATGCCACTCGCACTCGGATGGTAGGCGGGCTGATCCCAACCAGGTGCATATCCAGGGTTAACCCCGAACATGTACCCTGCAGGGGCCCCTCCTGCCACCGGTGGTGTAGCAGGCTGTGGCTATGGCTGTGGCTGCTGCTGCTGCATGTGTGCTCTCTTTGCCGCGCTTCTGGTGGACCTGCCTGAAACACTAGCACGACGACTTTTCTCTTGTGTAACAAGGGGAATGGTTAGTGACTCCGAGCTATACAATCGAAATCCCGGGTTAGGTAAAGGGATTTGATTTGCATAACCTGGAAAGAAGAAAGTCAAAGAATCATCTGGGCCTTTCTTAAGTATATACCCTTGGATCAAGTATGCCTCATCAATGAGAACTCGGGGCGCCCTGATGAAGGGTATGGGATTCTCGCTAAGAACCCCGAGTCTGAGAGCAATACGAGTCACCAAAGATGTACACTCAATAGGACCTATCATCTTGAAATTCATCAACCACTGCCGAATCATAGCTTTAACGGGAGAGACCTTGATCTGGTTAACAGCGGTGTATAATAGCATCATCTCATCACTGCGCACGGGCCAAACATCCTCTTGTGGAAAGAGAGTAATGGCGAGCCACTTGTGCCACAAACGGAGAGTGGGATGCAGAATATCATTGGACCGAGGTACAAACTTGCCACTGTAAACAAGACTAGAGATGTCTGTCCAGAAAGAGTCTCGAACAAAACCCTCACAAGCCCTTTTCAAAGAAACAGCACAACAAGGACTAAATCCAAGAAGACGACTAAGTTCCTTCCAAGAAACATGATAATCGGTCCCAAAAAGATGAAACTGAATGCCATCCGGAATCTCGGAAAGAGAGCAAAGAAACTGGATGGTGAGGGGCCGAGAGCCAAGCTCTGTAACCGGCGCAAACTCCTCCCAACCAAGAGCATGCCAAATGGAAGCGAACTCAAGATTCATACCTGTTTTCTCCATGAGGGCCGGGTCGAAGTCCCGGGTGTGGGCGAAGACTCGGTCCTTCAGTAGAGCATAGGCTTGCTCCTCTCGAGGGCCCTGCAAGCTGAGGTAGGGGGTATCGTTGACGACCTCCTCCGCCGCTTGTGGCTCGGCTTGCTCTTCTTGCTCTTCTCCATAGTCCATCGTCGATGGGCTCGGTGTTAGTTCGGCGGGGATGGATGAACTCGTGCTTGCCCGTGAACGGGAGCGTGACCCTTCGGAGAGTGTTTGCCGCCCAATTCATGCTAGCACAACAACAAGGGACAACAAGAGCAACTCGGTGATGGATTAGTGAAATCAAATGAACTTCTTACCGAGCTTGCTCCACCAATAGCAATACTTTCAGCAACACAATAGAGAGAACACTTGATGATCCAATCTTGAGCAAGAAGTCTAAGAAAACCAAGAGAGCAAAGAGTAGAGAGGGGAGTGTGAATGAATGGGTGAAGAACACCCCTCTCCCCGTGCTATTTATAGGCAAATGCGCCGGGCATCCAGACATAGCCATTGGGCAACGACTAGGAGCCGTTGGAGCAAGGTGGGGCCCAGCAGCCGTTGGGCTGCTTCGGCCGAACCTGGGGTCAGCCGACCCCAGGCCGGGCCACCTGCCCTCTGCCCTGGCCAGTGGCTCCCCAATGGTTAGCTGGGGGCCTGCCTGAGTGCCTCGGCCCAAATTCCCTTGAAATATTTTTCAAATGATTTTTCTAGAATTTTCAAACTCAGAAATTATTTTCAAAAATTTTATTTTGAAAAAGAAAGGGCTAGATAAATCTAGCATGCAGATGCAAGGTTTTGGAAAATCAAATATGCAATTTTGGAAATAAAATTTTGGAAAGGGAAATATGAGATAAGTACCAGTTTTAACCTTTTTGGTAGAAAGGACCCATCATTTTTAGTCTGACAAGTTGGATTCTTCTCAGTAGTTAATTCCACTCAGCACCCCACTCCTGAGAAGTAGAGGGCGGTGCCTTCTCAATCTTCCGCCATTCTTTCTGAATTTTCTTTTGCTTCTTTGACGGAGATTTCTTCTTTGGGCGTGAAGGCTCCGTCCTTCCCCCAAGCTGCTCAACACTATCCTGCACCAAATAGCACTGCTCCTCTTTTTCCTTTAAACTTGAACTTCAAGTTCCTCTTCCCAATGCGAAAACGGATTATTCCGGACCCCACATTGATTCTAGCCCGGACATCACTGAGAAATGGTCGCCCAAGGATGAGCGGCATTCCTCCCTTGTCATCCATATGAAGGACCACGAAACCCGCGAAGACATAAGAGTTCTTGACCTTAACCAATATGCTCTCAACAATTCCTTCTGGATATCGTATCGTTGAATCAGCGAGTTGGATAGTCCGTGCTGTAGGAGAGAGAGCGAGATATCCCAGTTGCTCGAACATGGCCTTGGACATGAGATTAACACTTGCACCAAGGTCACAGAGGGCATGCTTGATCGTCTTGTAATAGATTGTGCAAGTGATAGTTGGATAGCCTGGATCCTTCTTGTGCACAACTGCTGATTCCTCCCATGGATCGAGAATTTGTTGTATGGGCTTTCCTGCATAGTTAGAAGCACGTGTCTTCCTAGGTGGCTTACCCCACCTGGTTGACACTACACTAACATTTTCACAAGAGGACACGGGTTGCCCCGGGATCCTCCCGTTATTAGCAGATGGAACCAAAGCAGCTAGCTGAGCCAACTGGGTTTCTAACATCTTGTTAAAACTCAGATGGCTCTTCTGAGCAGAAGAAAAACCATCAAGCTTAACGTTGAGACTTTCCAAATTTTTATCAAGGGCATCTAGCTTTTTGTTAACACCTTCATTAATCTTAGCTTGCCCAAAAACAAGATCTCTCAAGGAAGGTTGGTTAGGATTGTAAAAATTACCTTGGTTACCTCCTTGATAATAAGGGTGTTGTTGATTCCACGATTGGCCTCCTTGTTGAGGTGGACGATACCCATTGTTATTGTCATTCATGTACATCACTTCCTCCTGAGTCTCCGGACAATAATTTCCTGAGTGCCCAGTGTTGCCACAGACTTCACAAGTCATATGAGAATCCATAGGCAGAGTAGTGGTGGCCATGGCAGCCTTCTTGCTGGTGTAGTCATCCAATCTCTTCATAAGAAGATCCAACTTGGCAGTAATCATGTCTGCTTCCTTGACAGTATGAGTACCCCTTGGTCGTGCTTGGAGTCTTTCATCACTCCACCCTTGGCTGGAAACCATCTTCTCAATGAGTAATTTAGCATTATCAACTGTGAGTGAGAAGAATGCTACCTGAGCAGCAGCATCAATATGGCTTCGGGCTATTGGAGTCAACCCATTATAAAAGCTTTGAAGAATAAGCCAATCCTCTATCCCATGGTGAGGACAAGTCAGGACATACTCCTGAAGCCTTTCCCAAGCCTCTGGAATAGATTCACTTGCTGCTTGCTGAAAACCAGAAATTCTTCCACGAAGAGCATTGGTTTTACCCAATGGGAAGAACTTCTTGAGGAATGCCTTTGAACACTTATCTCAAGTGTTAATAGCATCGCGATTCGCGTAGAACCATTGCTTGGCTTTCCCCAGGAGAGAGAATGTAACACCTAGTTTTAAAGGACAAACCGAATGCACCCTTTATGCATGCCCAGGATCAAAATTCATGCATAAAGTAACATCATCGGTGTAATATCACAACATATATCATTACATCATTTAGATTACAAAATGACCAAAGGGTCTAAATAGAAAATTACACATCGTTATTCTATCACAGCGGAGTAGGCACCATCTTCCACAGGAACGTCGACTGGGGGCATGCCAACCTAGAACTCCAGGCCTTCACGATGTAGCTCCTTCTTCTAGCTTCTGTTTATCTGAGCAGCAGTGGGGAGAGAACAACAGGGGTTGAAAGGGAAAATGGTGAGTACACCTGGAGGCGTGTACTCCGCAAGTGGAGGGAAAGGTATGCATAACATGCTGGCTTAAAGCAAGGAAGGCTTTATTTGGTGGACTGCAAAGCTCAAGTTTTAGTTGGTCAAATTTTAATTAAGCACCTAGAATTTATTGTGTAAAAGGGCTTCCCATCCCCTTCGAGGCACAAGCACCAACCTGTCCTGATCCTAGGGTTAAAATATCATAGAACCAAAACCAACTCCCAAACCACAGCTACCACCACTGTGTTCCACCCAAACCACCAACTAACCATGTGAGGGTCCAGGCCGCTCTTGACTGTGAGCACGGCTGTTATAACAGTTTTTAACACTCTGCAGAGGTTGTACATCTTTACCCACGAGTCGCGTAAATGTTCAAAAGAACATTAAACCCAACCATGCTGTGCGGATCAGGCACTTTCACACTTCCTTAGGTGTGATAGCATAGGGACGCTACGAGGCCTTTACATAGGTTCACCAGCGGCGCATTAACCCAACTCAGGGTTCGGGTACCCGTCCTCGTGCCATAGAATGTTGGGGGCCTAGCCTCCCTCACTGGAACCAACAGCTTAACGCAGGCCAGCTGGATTTCCCGATTTACCCTACTTAATTGGCCAAGACCATAGCCCATTAGTTCTCGTGGTTGTACTGTAAGTCCCGGGTGGTCGCTCCACAGACAGGTCCTTATAAAGATCGACTCAGGCAAGACCAATATCAAGCATCACCAGTCACCATCCAACCCACTTGCCTAAGCCGCCTAGGGTGTTCATGTTGCTAACCATAACCCACATTAACATGTTGCATAGTCATTAATCAAGTTTAAGATTAACCATCCCATGTTGAGCAAACTAAGCATATTCTACCCATATAGGTAACCTCTAAGGGTAAGCAAGGAATGATAATGAAAATCTAGTAAACAGACCTTAATAGGATTCCTAGCAAAGTTTAGACATCTAATGCAAGAAAGCATAAATAAAGCAGTGATTATGGTGAATAAAACATAAAGGTATAAAATAGCAAGATGTCAAGGACACTTGCCCGTTTCTCGATGCTCCACTGCTCAGAGACGTTCCTTCATGCACAGCAATCACTGAAACAACACAATGCTAGACTAAGAACAAAGCACCAGACAATAAAACCATTTTAGAAAAGCGTACTACTAGCTAACGCGAGCTAGCTACGAACAAGAGAGCGCGTAAAGGCTAAAGCGAAGCTACGGGTAAAAAGGCAGAACTATCGGTAAAGATTATATTATAAGGAAGAAGGAACTATATGCTTGATTTATTTTATTTAAAGAAATATGTTTAATGGGTATTTTGGAGAAATAGCACATGTTGTAACTTAATCAAATTTATACTTGAATAGAAAGCACGGTATAAACCTAGTCATATTTTATTTATAAAAGTTTATTAGAATTTATACCAAATTAACATTTATCTTTATAAATGAAACTTTATGTGTGAGCAACTAACGAGCTAAAACATGTGTCGGGTTGAGCTAAACAAGTTATAAGAAAAACATATTTATGTTTGAATTATTCAAGTTAACTTTCATTAAGGAAAAGACGAAGGTTAAACCTATATTTGTTTTTATTCAAAAAGAATTTAATTAGACATTAATCAAATTAATATAAAGTTTAATTTTTAGAAACAAGGAACATGGTGAAGGTTGCTGTTAACACATGCGCTACGACGAAACGAAGCTAACGCAACTTGAACGAGCTAAAACGGAGCTAGGATGTGAAAGATATGTGGTTTTGAAGGTTCTAGGGACTTATCTGCGATTATCTAAAGATTGCAGGGGCTAACAGGGAAGATATGCAAGGCACAGTGAACATTGCTCACAAAATGGTTAAACCAGAGGGTTATTTGTGCAAAAAGGTTTGGCTAGGCTAAAGTGCGAAAGGTGGGATCTGTTTAGGGGCTCTGGTGCAAAACTGCAAGACACAAAGATCGGGGTCGTGATTTCCAGATTTCGCAGGGGTCTCTGTGCAAAAGCGCGGCTGATGGGGCGGTTCAGCTGAAGTGGCGCCGCGTGGCGAGCACTGATTGGCTTGGTCCGCCTCGTGGTGCTGACGTGGCTGTGGACCGGAGCTGTGGACCTGGTCCACAGGTGCACGGTGCACCGGTTACACACCCGAAGGGGTATGTGATCTGGGCCGTTGCCGTGGGATCTGACGGCCGTGGTGCGCGGGAAGGCCCTGGTCATCGCCGGCGGGGAGAGAAACAAAGGGGGCGGCGGCGCACGGCGGCGGCTCGCCGGAGCTTCGCCGGAGTAGGCGGTCCAGGCGTTACGGGGCACCATTTCGCATGGGGTTTGGAAGGGTAGAAAGAGGAGGACGGCGCGGAGCTCACCATGGGCATCTCGATGTCGATGGGGCAGCAGGGATGATGTGCGGCGGCCGGAGGTGGACGGCAGCTCGGGTGCTCGCGGAGGAGGGGGTTGTGGCGCCGGTATCGCACTCCTGGGCATCGCGGTGGGGGTCCTGGTGGTCCTGTGTGAGCAAAGGAGGGAGAGGGAGGGGTAAGAGAGGACCAAAGTGGGGAAAGGCAACAGCGGCGGTGCTCCTTACCGCGGCGGCTCCGGCAGTGAAGAGCTTGGAGGCGGCGGCGCTTGAGCGAGGGGGAGCAAGCGGGGAGGCAAAGGAGAGGGGTAGGGCTCGAGGTTGCCGTCTTATAGAGGTGGAAGGGGCAGTGAGGACCGGGGATTGAGGTGCGGTCATTGCGGCCGTGAATGGCGCGGTGACGGGGTTCTTCCCAACCGAGGGCAGGGCTGCACCGGGACGGGGCTTTGGGCAAGGGGGGGGGGGAGGGTCTGGGAAGGGTGGAGGCGGGTCCACGTGATTGGAGGTGGCCCAAGCAGCGGGAATAGCGGCGGGGGCGCCGGGGATTTGAAATCCCGGCCGGCGGCTTCCCGTGGGGCACGGTGGAGAGGATGGAAGGGGGAAGGAGGGGGATGACAAGTGGGGCCATGGCGTCAGCGAGAGAGGGAAGGAGGGAGGGGCTGCTGTTGGGCTGGCGCGCCGCGGGCCAAGGTGGGCCTGCTACGGCTGATGGGCTAGTGTGAGCAAAAGAGGAGGAAGGAAGGTGGGCTACGGGGGAGGAAAAAAAGAGAGGGCTTTGGGCTAGATTCGGCCTGCTGGGTTGGAGGGAAAAGGAGAGAGGGAAAGAGAGATGTGGGCCGGATTTGAAAAGAAGATTGGGTCCACGAAATGTTAGAGAGAGTTTAGGTTGGAGTGATGTGAGTTATGTTTGAGTGAGAGGGATGGGCTGGGCATGGATTTTTAGAGAGATGGTAGGATGAGAGAGAGTGATTGGTCCAAGAAAGATTTAGGGAGAGAAAGAGAGAGGGAAAGACCTTTAGGTTGTAGAAGGAGATGGAGAGGGAGAGATCTAGAGAGGGAGAAGAGATGATCCTGGGGTAGAGAGAGACAGGTCTTGTTAGAGAAAAGATTGGTTCAGGAGATTAAGATTAGAGAGATAGAGATACAAAGGTTAAACCTACCGGCGAACCTATTCGAGTTTGAAACACTTAAATTCATTTTTCACGCAAATAAATTGTGCATTGCAACATGAATGCAACAACCACATATTTATAACCTATGATTAATTCATTTAATTTAGAAAATATTATTTATTTTGAAATCATTATACACACTCTCTATTTAAAGTCTAACAAATTTTAATAAAAATTTAAATCCTAGCCAAATTGCAAACTAGGGTGTTACAGAGAATGGAAACAGTCGGAGACGAACAACATCCATATTTGCACCCCTGATGATGAAAGTGCTGCATAGCTCTAGGAATTGCTGCAAATGGGCATTGGTATCCTCATTTGGCTTGCCACAGAATGGGCTAGCCTGTACCATCGTAATTAGACCCGTCTTGATCTCAAAATTTTCAATCCCCATTGCCACCACAGGGCCTTGCAGCACCTGGTCAGCACAAGGAGCTGAGTACTCACGAAGTGTCTTCTGGGCCATAGCGTTTGACGTGGATGGTAAAAAGGAAGCTGGTTCGCCTTCTGGACGAGTATGATGAGGTGAGTCGAAATGAATTCGAGCTTTCCTCACAAGTGACTCGGGATCTTCAGTGAAATTCTCCGGTAAGTCGAAACCAGTCATACACTACCTGTCTTCATCATCCAGAGATAAAAGAAGACAATCAAGGTTAGCCTGCATTGAGAATTGTGCTAACCTACTCAGGGTTTATAAACAGATGCAAAGCATAGTCATGATAATCCTGTGCCTTCCCTGGCAATGGCGCCAAAAATGCTTGTTCGCGTTTCCTAGCGCCGTCACTTTAAGAACAGATTTAGAATCCATCCTCAGAGGCAACACCAAGAAACGCCTGTAGGAACTTCTTTACGTCACTACTAACGACACCGAGTTAGCGTGAAGATCAAGACTTGCCAAAGGTTAATCTAAACGATCATGAACGAATCTGCAAGCGCACAGATAAACCATTGTAGCATTTCCCCAAGGAAGGAGAATATTCCAAGGGTATTGTATCCGTGGAAGGTAATGGTGGATATCATAGACTTATGCTTTTGCTCTGAATATAAACTAAGAGATAGATATAGGAAACAACAAACTCAATGGCAGGGGTAAGATAAAGATATGAAAGGGTAGTGTGACACACACACTCAGATCTACCTCTACTCTAGCACACTACGGCTTAGGGGGAACATACGAGTTAGCTCTAGGTTCTAATGTACTAAACATACAAAGCTAGAAGATACAGGAGATAGGCATGAGCATTGCATGAGAGGGTAAGGTTCAGTACCTAGGTACAAACAGGGAGCTAGCCCGCGATGACCAGCACTCTGCGAATCTAGACTTTAGACTCCTACAGCTGGTACCCCAGCGCGGAGGGTTGCAAAGGATCCAACAACTGTCACCACTACGGACCAACCTCTATCGTTACGGGGGTTATGCTCATAACTATCGTAGCCAGACAACCTAGGCACTATGCCTACGTTGCTGCTAGACTTCACCCGGCCCGAGCTATTGTGACCCAGGGTGAGAGCCACCTGAAGATTGGTCAACTTAGATCGAGTACCGTAGCTTGAACACAGACCTCATGCAACACTCTCATGCCATCTAACAAGATCAACTAAGGCTAGACATACAAACAGATATGAACTCTCTTATGTCTAGTCAACAAGATCAAAGTGTCGTGTTCGTGAAGAACACGAGCCTTTAACTTATGAACAAACACATAAGGAATGAGTTCATCACCCTTCAAGTGGATCAAAAGGTAGTGTTCATGAAGAACACAAGCCTCTAAATGATGAACAAAGGATGAACTCAAGAACATATCATGCATATGATCTACCATGAATTTATATGAAATAGCTGAATAACTGAAGTAGATCAAATTCATACAATGAAATAAAGATAAAAGAGAATTCATACCTAGACTCCAAAGAAGACTTGGAACCTGAAGAAGAGCTACTCTAGCCTACCCCCTAGCCTTGGAAACTAAATGTGAGAGGAGAATGAGAAAGTGGTTTGTGTGAAATAGGAGCCCCTCCCCTTCTATTTATAGGCAAGGACCAGGCTTGCTCGGAGGACCAAATGGCCTCAAAACACACGGGGATGCAGCAAGTGACCAATGAGCAACCACCACGTGGAGGGCCAGGATGGACGGCCACTAGGTCGGTTCGGCCGATCCTAGGATCGGCCGGCCCCTAGGGTCGCCTCCTGGCCTGTGTTTTCTCTGGGTGGCTGACATGTGGGCCCTCTGATCCTCCCCCGGTGCATGGCTTGATTTGGTATCCGAGGTGGGCCCTTTGATCCATGTGAAGTCCATGTGGCGCTCTCTGATTCGTCGGTGAGTGCCTCCCTTGGATCAATGATGTGGAATGCCATGTGTTTCCTTGGTGGCAGCCACCTCTTCAGCTGAGTTGGTATGGTTTCTCCATAGAAGGTAGATTTCCATCTCTTTTAAGGGGTATTTCACCTACATACAAATAATCTCCAAGGATAAGTGGAACTACATTATTCAAACCAAAATGCAAGTAAATAATGCATATGCCTCCATTTATGTGAGAATATTGAGGGCTGAAAGTGGTACTTAACAGCCGTCAACGGTGCCGACGGCGAGACCAGAAGAATTCAGTTAGATGCACAAATGCCGGATAGGGCAGTAACAATCGGAGCTGAGCTGAGCCTGGAAGAAGAACGAGAATTGTTGATGTTCCTGGCCAAGAATCAAGATGTGTTCGCATGGTCAGCCCACGACTTGAAAGGAGTTGATGGAGACATCATCGAGCACAGACTAGTAATGGACAAGAACATCAGGCCCAAAAAGCAAAAGCTTCACAAAATGTCGGATGAAAAGGTTGAAGTTGTGAAGGCAGAAGTACAAAGGCTACTGGACGCCAACGTGATTCGCGAAGCTAAATACTCAACCTGGCTTGCGAACACAGTCCCAGTGAAAAAGAAAAACGGAAAATGGAGAATGTGTATAGACATCATAGACCTAAACAAAGCTTGCCCAAAAGATGATTATCCACTAGAAAGAGTGGACAAAATAGTTTATGACACAGCAAACAGCGAAATGCTGTCTTTGCTCGACATGTTCTCGGGATATCACCAAGTCAGAATAAGAGAAGAAGACGAGGAGAAAACCAGCTTCATCACTGCCTTCGGTTTCTTTTGTTTCTTGCGAATGCCCGAGGGGCTTAAGAATGCAGGACCAACCTTCACCAGAATGACAGCTTCGGTGTTTCCCGAACAACTCCACAGAAATTTGTTGGCATATGTGGACGATATAGTCGTCAAAAGCAACAAGTGCGGCGATCACATTTCTGACCTTGCAGAAACTTTTGCAAATCTGAGAGCCGCAAACCTACGATTGAATCCTAAGAAATGTGTGTTCGGAGTACACCGTGGAAAAGTACTCGGATGTCTCGTAGAAACATAGGGAATACAAGCTAACCCCGACAAGATACAAGCAATAATAAAGATGGAGGACCCAGGTCTCTAAAAGATGTGCAAAAACTCACCGGGAGAATAGCTGCGTTAAACAGATTTGTGTCCAAGGCCGCGGAGTGAAGCCTCCACTTTTTCCTAGTACTCAGAAACAACAAGAAGTTCGAATGGGGACCTGAGCAGAGCAAAGCGTTTGCGGAGCTCAAAATCTTTCTCACCAACCTGACCAAACTATGCCCCCCGGAGCCCGGCTCCCCCTTGTTACTTTACATACCGGCCTCAAGAACTGCCGTGTGTGCATCCCTAATACAAGAAAAAGAAGTGGAAGGGAAACCAACCCAAGTCCCAGTATATTTTGTCTCCGAAACACTCACAAGGTCAAAGGTGTTCTATTCAGAGCTTGAAAAAATTGCATACACGGTGGTCATGGTAGCGCGGAAACTTAGGCACTATTTTGAGTCCCACAGAATCATAGTAGTGACAAATCAACCTCTACATGAGCTTTTCAACAACAAAGAAGCTTCGGGAAGAATTTCAAAATGGGCTCTTGAGCTATTGGAGCATGTAGTCGACTTTGAAAGAAGAAGTGCCATTAAATCTCAAGTCCTAGCAGATTTTTTTGTGGATTGGACTTCACCAGCAAGCTCAAGCTCCGCAGAGGCTGAACAGCCATGGATCACATACTGCGACGGGGCATATTGCCACAAAGGAGCCGGGGCTTCAGCAGTTATCACTTCCCCAACGGGGATCAAAATGCGATTCACAGTCAGGCTGGACCTCCCAGAGAATGAGAGAGCAACAAACAACACAACCGAGTACGAAGCATTGTTCCTTACCCTAAGAAAAATGAAAGCACTAGGGCAGCAGAGTTCATCATGAGATCGGACTCCAAAGTCATCCAGGGCAACGTAGAAAAAGACAGCAAAGCCAGAGAGCTAGAGCTGGTCAAATATCTCGCCGCTGTAAGGTCCATGGAAAAGCATTTCAAGGGATTCACAGTTGAGCATATCCCAAGGAACTCGAACAACGAAGCCGACGCACTAGCAAAAGCCGTAGCACAAAATCAAGCCTTGCCTCTGGATGTTTTCTATGAGGTCCTCACCACGCCTGCTGTGAAAGAACCCAAAGTTAAAACAATCAATGTCATAGAGAAATATGATTGGAGGGCTCCGATCCTAGCTTTCTTAAGAGGTCACTATGAACCCACTGAGGAAGTTTCCCTGAACCACATAAAGCAAAGAGCCCGAGGCTACGAGATAATTGATGGAGAGCTATACAAGTCTGGTATATCAGCTTCTACCCTGAGATGTATTAGCTTCGATGCAGGAAAAGAATTGCTAAAAGAAATTCAATCAGGTTTTTGCGGTGCTCACATAGGCTCCAGAGCTCTGGCTCAAAAAGCACTAAGGCAAGGTTTTTATTGGCCGTCCATTATCGATGATGCTCACCACTTGGTAAAAACATGCGAAGCTTGCCAGAAAACTTCCAGCAATCAGAGAAGTCCTTCGATGCCATGCAACTGATACCACCTTCCTGGCCTTTGCAAAGATGGGGGATGGACTTAGTTGGACCACTCCCAGCAGCACAAGGAAATTGTAGATTTGCGGCTGTTGCCATAGACTACTTCACCAAATGGGTCGAGACTAAGCCGTTGGCAAGCGTCACATCTCGCAACATCCAAAAGTTCTTTTGGCAGAGTATAATTTGCAGATTTGGGGTTCCTAGGGAACTAACTGTGACAATGGAAAGCAATTTGATTGCAATGATTTCAGGGAATTTTTCCTAACTATGGGAACAAAGTTAAAGTTCGTCTCTGTGTATCATCCATAGTCAAACGGGGCGGTGGAAAGAGCAAACGGCCAAATATTTTTTAGCATAAAGAAATGCTTGTTCAACTAGAGAAAGGGGAAATGGGTAGAGGAGTTGCCGAAGGTAACTTGGTCTCATAACACTAGTGTCTCAAGGACCACAGGTTTCTCACCTTTCAAGTTGCTATTTGGCTCCGAAGCCATGACACCGGAAGAAATCAAGAACCAAAGTTTGTGAGTCCTAAAAGCACAAGACACAGGCTTCGAGGAAGCAGAGAAAGATTTGATCGAGGTAGATGTACTTCAAGTTGTTGAGAACTTAGAAAAATATAAGTAAGAAACCAAAAAATGGAGGGATAAGAAAGTTGTGAGAAAGGAAATACAGGTGGGAGACTTAGTCATCAAGAAGAAGAAAAAATTCGACAATCTGAGAAAATTGCAAGAGCCCTGGGAAGGCCCGTTCATAGTAACAAAAAGTCTCAGACTAGGATCTTTCTATTTGGCAGATCAGTTGGGCAACGCGTTCCCACACACTTGGAACGTGGATAGCCTTCTCAAGTACTACCCTTAGAAGTAGGTAGTGTAAAACTCTGGCTTCGTGAACTTGTAAACGGAGCCGGAGCTTAGTTATCTTACGCTTTTTTACATTTTCAGCACTTTACATTTCCAAGGACCGTACTCTTTTCCTTGCTAAAGGGGACTCCAAATCAGGAGGCAAGGTTTTTAACGAGGCGGATCCATGTACTCAATTTCAGTTTCAATAAAATTACATTCCCCTTAAAATCCTTCGCTTGATGCTCGTTATCTTTAGCAATTTATTTTTAGTCATTTACTTTCTGCAAGGGGGTTTCTGCCCAAAGAGCAACGAAAAGCAACAAGCTTATACACGTTGTCTCATAAAAAATCTTAGCACTCATGCCTTAGTACCAAAAAATCTCACACAGCAATAGACTAAGTTGCGGGATAAGTCGTTCATTAATTCTAAGATTTTCGCAAGTTCAAAGCAATCTTTCGGTCGAAAAGCAATAAGATTGCTAATATTCGACCATCAAAGAAAAGTTTGTGAAGCTTGGAGCAAGCTTCACTAGACTTCAGGTTTTAAAAAGGGAAAAGCAACCATCCCAAGGAGATGTTGCAATCTTGGCAAGAAATTATGAGCTTCGAGAAAAAAACCAAAAACGGGGGGGGGGGGGGTTGACGTTTTCTTCAAAAACAGGACCGGTTTTTGCTCTTTTCTCCAAGCCAGAGAATGTAGTAGCAAAGAAAAAACGAAAACATACCGAAGCCAAGTTTCATTCCCAAAACATAAACTCGGGACATGTTTACGATACGGTTTTACAAAAAAGTTAAGAAAATACGACAGTTTCATCATCATTTTTCTCACAAGGTTAGCACCCTAAGTCGAACCTTTCAATCTTTGTAACTAACGTTCAGAAAGAGCAAGAAAAACTTATCTTGCGAAGCATCGACTTTTTTAAAAAAAAATCTCTAACTAAGAAAAAAGCAAAAGAGGGTGACGTTTTCTTCAAACACGGGGCTGCCTTATACCACCACTATGATAAAACAAGAAAGGATAGCCAATCTAAGAATGGAAGAAAAGGCAACGAAGCCAAAGATATATTACATTATTCATCCCAGCTTAGTATATTCTCACAAATCCACCCGCCGCACAGGGCGTTCCAAAGACAACAGTTTAAGTAAAGGCCAAGAAAGTATTCAGGCGTCGCCATCTTTATCTTTGCCATCCTTCCGTGCGCCGGAGCTTGTCTCACCAGGGCTACTTTGGGGGAGTCGTCATCCTCGCTCTCATCCTCAGACAAACCCGATCCCAGTGCCTCCTTTTCCTTAGCCTACAAAACAACAAAATAAGTGATCTTAAAAATAAAACAATCTCGGAAAACAGAAATAAGAAATTCACGAAAAAGTTCTTACCTCCGCAAGATATCGCCGCGCCATGGTCTTGGCATGCTCCTGCCCCTGATACTTCCCAGAATAGGGCTAGAAAGTTCTTCTTGACAATTTGAACATTCTTCGAAGGAATCTCGCATTCAATTTCTTCTGCCTTCGGGAATTTATAGCTCCTAGCGCCCAAGTCCAAAAAGTGGGAGCATTTACTCTTCTCTAGCAATTCAAGCAGAACTTCAACGCACATCGAAGCCGCGTAGTCGCTGGATCCGTTCATTACACTGGGGAGATGGTCGAACTCATGTTCCATCCATTCAAAGATTGCCTTGGCATCTTTATCACCAGGAAAAGGAAGGGGCTCTGCACCAAACTCCCCAAGAGCACGAGTATACTTTTCATACAGAACACGGAATCTTCCTTTCAGGACACCTTCAGCTGCATCTATAAAGTTCTTCTGACCTTGGACTTCTTTTTCTTAAGTTCTTCAATATCAGATTTCTGGGCTTCCTTCTCCTTTTTTAGAGAATCAATGACAGCGATGTCATCCTCCACTATCTTTTTTAACTCCTCAAGGACTTCATCCCGCTTCTCTGCATCTTTCGTCAGATTTTCTGCCGCGGTCTTGTAGGTGTTGATGTTATCCTCCAAGATAGCAATCTTGTGTGTTTGCTACTAGCACATCTTAGTCAGAGAAGCGTTCTCTTCTTTAAGCCTGATAATTTCGCGGCTAAGCTCAATGTTCTCAGCCTCAGACGCCAAAAACTTTTTCTCTTGAGAGCGATATTTTTCAACCAACTTCCTGCTGGAAATCATTGATTTATAACAAAGCTCAGCCGAAAGCCCAGCCAAGTGGCCAGCTTCCACATCTTCCAAAGATTTCTCATAAACTACAAGAAATATACAAGAGATTTCACCCCCGTTAATGCATAAGCAACGACAAGGGAAAGAATAAAAACCAAAAGTAGGAACAAACCTTGAGAATCAAAGGGCACCGAAGGTCCGCCACTGGTACCAAGCCCTGGCTGCTTCACAATTATAGAAGAAGCCTGGGCTCTGGGGATTTCTCCATCTTCCAGCTCTTGGCCGTCAGGAGCCTTCCCTTCAACCCGCGGAGCATCCTCTGCTGTCATGCCTGCAAGCTGAGTAGAATCCCTTAGCTCCCAGAGCACATGAGACTATATTACCCCACTCTTCTTATAAAATGGCAAGCGAACAGATAATAAAGTTTTTAAATCCTTCATACCAACAGCCTTGTTATAGGAATAGGTCGAAGGGTCGAAAGTGCTCCTCTATGCTAGAACCATCTCCAGGGTGTAACCCTCCACAGCACCCGATGAGCTCACAGTTTTAGCTAGGGACGGCATGAGCTCAGGCGACGCCTTTGTATCACTCGAAGCTTTAGGATGGTCGCCTAGGCGAGAAGAGTTACCACCTTTATCCTGATCATTCTCGGCTCCGGGAAGTTTGACACTTTCTTCGACTTTGTCTGAACCCCTGGCGTTTCCCGCACCATGGGGGTCCACAACAGTGTCTTTCGGACTAGACACAACAACCTTCTCCACTTCAGGTTCGGCCAAACGATCCTTGTTTTCTCCATCACCATCAGTCCTAGAGTCTAAGAACTCCAAAGTATCAGAGGAACCAAGAATATTCACCATACGACACGTATGCCTCGGCTTGGAGCCAGCTTTCTTGCGACGAAGGTCGGGCTTCGACACCTTCTCAATAGCAGGGTTGCCATCTTGAATTGCAACCTGCTTTTTCTTAGCACACTCAAGCTGACATGTCTTCGAGGAAGACGCCGGAGCCACGGTCTTCCGCGAGTCAACAGCAGCGGCTTCGCCGGCCGGCTCCGGAGAGGTCGCAGACTTCTTCTTTTTCTTTGCAGCGTGAGCTGGATCTGACGCAACTTGAGTGTAATCACGAGTATGTTTAGACGACACCTTGGGCTTTGGACGATCGTCCACTTCAATCCCAAGTTGAGAAAAAAATCCAGTTAACACGGCGGCCTTCGGTGGCTAATTTCCGCGAAGCCTGATGCTCCACCTCCGTGTAGGGGCCCAGCAAATCCACCACACGCCGCTCCACCTCCCCCACAAACTCATTAGCATTTTTTCCCTCAGGCATCTTCAGCCCGAAACGAGGAAAGGGGATTTCCTTCATAAACCAATCAACCGATAGCCACTTAACCTCCCGAGGGTTCCAACCTGCAGAGAGGGGCCAAATCTCGACGGCCACAAATTCCTCCGCAACATCACGACCAGGAATAAATTGCGAAGCCAAGCAGAAAGCTTTCTCATAGTCTTTAAAGCCCTTGGTCTTCACGAAGTCTGGGCCCATGACATAACTCAAAGGTGTCATGGTCGAGATACTGAAAGGATAATACGCGGTCCCATCGGAGCGCGAGGCATGTTTACCTTCACGTAGAACCAGTAAGACAGCCAGTCATCATCCCACTTGTTCTTATGAGCCGAGCTGAGCTCCACTCTTTCGATATCTTTCTTGGTGTTTTTCCTCCAAGTTGTGAAGGTTATGCACCCTAAATGATTCTCGTAGATAGCAGGATCCCCATCCAACCGAAAGTTTTGTTTCTGAACATGGAGCTCGTAGAACCGAACGAAATCTTCGGTATCAACTCGCCCGTCACAAGAACGCATAGCAAAGAAAAATTTGGAGAGCTGAACAAACGCATTTGGTGTCAGCTGATGCAGTTTAACACTGTAACGGTCGAGGATCTCGGGGAGATGCCGAGAACAAGGAAATCTCAAACCAACATTGAAGAAATCACGAAAAACAACAGCTTCGCCAGTCTTGGGCTTCGGAGTTGCTTCCCCTTCTGGAGCATGGGCAACACCTTCAGGAAAAAATCCTTTCTCCTCATAATACTTGATTAGGTTCTCAGAAACCAGTGAAGCTCTGAGAACAAAGGACGGAGTCTTAGGCTCCCGTCCGGCCATGAGATCCGACGGCGAAGCCTCCACCGCCGAAAGATTGTCACCACAAGAGGTCTCTTTAGCCTTTGGCGACGGCTCGTAATCAACAATATCGCCAGTAGGCTCTTCCGGGGCTTCGACCGGAGCGATGGAAGCAGCTATCTCTTCCTCCGTCATTGTCCGCGCAGTTTGCTTTGTACGAGCCAGAACTACTAGAAAAGTCCGGGCTCCGCAAAAGAACAAGCTCAAAAAGCAGTGGCTAAGCGAGATCCCGTAGCGAGTGTTGACGGCTAAAAAGTACCACTTTCAGCCCTCAATATTCTCACATAAATGGAGGCATATGCATTATTTACTTGCATTTTGGTTTGAATAATGTAGTTCCACTTGTACTTGGAGATTATTTGTATGTAGGTGATTTACCCCTTAAAAGAGATGGAAACCCACCTTCTATGAAGAAACCATGCCAACTCAGCTGATGAGGTGGCTGCCACCAAGGGAAACATGGCATTCCATGTCATCGATCCAGGGGAGGCACTCACCGATGAATCAGAAGACGCCACATGGACTTCACATGGATCAAAGGGCCTACCTCGAATACCAAATCAAGCCATGCACCGGGGGAGGATCAGAGGGCCCACAGGGCAGCCACCCAGAGGAAAACCAACCCGAGTGGGGGGCCTAGGGGGGCCGGCCGATCCTAGGATCGGCCGAACCGCCTTTGGGCCGCCCCATCTCGTCCCTACACGTGGCAGCTGCTCATTGGTCACTTGCTGCATCCCCCGGTGTTTTGAGGCCATTTGGTGCTCTGAGCAATCCTGGTCCCTGCCTATAAATAGAATGGGAGGGGCTCCCATTTCCTACACACCACTCTCTCATTCTCCTCTCACTTTTAGTTTCCAAGGCTAGGGGGTAGGATAGAGTAGCTCTTCTTCAGGTTCCAAGTCTTCTTTGGAGTCTAGGTATGAGTTCTCTTTTATCTTTATTTCATTGTATGACTTTGATCTACTTCAGTTATTCAGCTATTTCATATAAAGTCATGGTAGATAATATGCTTGATATGTTCTTGAGTTCATCCTTTGTTATCATTTAGAGGCTTGTGTTCTTCATGAACACTACCTTTTGATCCACTTGAAGGGTGATGAACTCATTCCTTATGTGTTTGTTCATAAGTTAGAGGCTCGTGTTCTTCATGAACACGACCCTTTGATCTTGTTGACTAGACATAAGAGAGTTCATATCTGTTTGTATGTCTAGCCTTATTTGATCTTGTTAGATGGCATGAGAGTGTTGCATGAGGTCTGTGTTCAAGCTGCGGTACTCAGTCTAAGTTGACCAGTCTTCTGGTGGCTCTCACCCTGGGTCACAATAGCCCGGGCCGGGTGAAGTCTAGCAGCAACGTAGGCATGGTGCCTAGGTTGTCTGGCTACGTTAGTTATGAGCATAACCCCCGTAACGATAGAGGTAGGTCCGCAGTGGTGACAGCTGTTGGATCCTTTGCAACCCTCCGCGCTGGGGTACCTGCTGTAGTAGTCTAAAGTCTAGTTTCGCAGAGTGCTGGTCGTCGTGGGCTAGCTCCCTTTTTGTACCTGGGTGCTGAACCTTACCCTCTCATGCAATACTCATGCCTATCTCCTATATCTTCTAGCTTTGTATGTTTAGTACATTAGAACCTAGAGCTAACTCGTATGTTCCCCCTAAGCCGTAGTGTGCTAGAGTAGAGGTAGATCTGAGTGTGTGTGTGTCACACTACCTCTTTATATCTTTTATCTTACTTCTGCCTTTGAGTTTGTTGTTTCCTATATCTATCTCTTAGTTTACATTTAGAGCAAAAGCATACATCTAAGATATCCGCCATTGCCTTCCATGGATACGATACCCATGGAATATTCTCCTTCCTTGGGGAAATGCTACAATGGTTTATCTGTGCGCTTGCGGATTCGTTCATGATCGTTTAGATTAACCTTTGGCAAGTCTTGATGTTCACGCTAATTCGACGTCATTAGCTGTGACGTTAAGAGGTGCCTACAAGGCGTTTCTTGGTGTTGTCACTAAGGATGGATTCCAGATCTGTTCTAAAAGTGACGACGCTACGAAATGCCAACAGCGAGCACGAATCTTAAAGCAGCTGAAGCGCGGCGAACCAGGGGCTAAAGCTTCGGCGAGAGTAAGAAAGTATGGGGCCCCGACCCCCCCTTTATATAGCCCGAGGAGAGAGAAGAAGTGTAACGGTCTCGAAATACAAACAGGCGCCTCGGGAAGGAGCAATTCGTGTCGTTCGAATGGTAAAACGTGCGAAGCCAAAGCAAAGGAAGCCCGCAAACTCCCCGTCGCCGAAGGTGACGTTTTCTTCGTCTTAAGGTCACGAAACAAAATCGAGGAGAAGGTTAATCTTGTTGCTTAACACTTCTCCTCGAGGAGCTACTGTTGGGGCGGTAGAAAACATCACCTCTAGGCACCGGGAGTTTGCCAGAATGAGAAGACCATTTGGCTTCGGCCTCTTTCAAAAAATTCCAACATAAGCTTTGGGCTTCGTGTTGACACTTCTGAACGTCGATCACTTAAGAACAGATTTGGGATCCATCCTTAGTGTCAGCGTTAGAAGAGTCTGTTGGCATTTCCCAATGTCACAACTAACTGGCGCATATTAGCGTGAACATTGAGAGTTGCCATAGGTTTAATCTAAACGATCATGAACGAATCCACAAGCGCACAGATAAACCATTGTAGCATTTCCCCAAGGAAGGAGAGTATTCCAAGGGTATCGAATCCGTGGAAGGCAATGGCGGATATCTTAGACTTATGCTTTTGCTCTGAATGTAAACCAAGAGATAGATATAGGGAACAACACACTCAAAGGCAGGGGTAAGATAAATGATATAAAAGGGGTAGTGTGACACACACACCTCAAATCTACCTCTACTCTAGCACACTACGGCTTAGGGGGAACATACGAGTTAGCTCTAGGTTCTAATGTACTAAACATACAAAGCTAGAAGATACAAGAGATAGGCATGAGTATTGCATGAGGGAAACATGGTTCAGCACCGAGGTACAAACGGGGAGCTAGCCCGCGACGACCATCACTCTGTGAAACTAGACTTTAGACTCCTACAGCAGGTACCCCAACGCGGAGGTTGCCCTAGGATCCAACAGGGCTGTCACCACCTGAGGACCGACCTCTCGTTACTGGGGGTATGCTCATAACAATCGTAGCAGAACAACCCAGGCACCATGCCTACGTTGCTGCTAGACTTCACCCGGCCCAGGCTATTGTGACCCAGGGTGAGAGCCACCAGAAGACTGGTCAACTAGACCGAGTACCGTAGCTTGAACACAGATCTCATGCAACACTCTCATGCCATCTAACAAGATCTACTAAGGCTAGACATACGAACAGATATGAACTCTCTTATGTCTAATCAACAAGATCAAAGGGTCGTGTTCATGAAGAACACGAGCCTCTAACTTATGAACAAACACATAAGGAAGGAGTTTATCACCCTTCAAGTGGATCAAAAGGTAGTGTTCACGAAGAACACAAGCCTCTAAATGATGAATAGAGGATGAACTCAAGAACACATCAAGAATATGATCTACCATGACTTTATATGAAATAGCTGAATAACTAAAGTAGATCAAAGTCATACAAAGAAATAAAGATAAAAGAGAACTCATACCTAAACTTCCAAGAGGACTTGGAACCTGAAGAAGAGCTACTCTAGCCTACCCCCTAGCCTTGGAAACTAAAAGTGAGAGAGAATGAGAGAGTGGTGTGTGAGAAATGGGAGCCCCTCCCCTCCTATTTATAGAGGAGGACAAGGCTTGCTCAGATGCCCAAATGGCCCTTAAACACCCGGGAGTGAAGCAAGTGACCAATGAGCAACCACCACGTGTAAGGACCAGATGGGGCGCCACTAAGGCGGTTCGGCCGATCCTTGGATCGGTTGGCCCCTTAGGGTGGCCCCACCTGGTGTGCTTCCTCTGGGTGGCTGCCCTGTGGGCCCTATGATCCATCCCCGGTGCATGGCTTGATTTGGTATCCGAGGTGGGCCCTTTGATCCATGTGAAGTCCATGTGGCGTCCTCTGATTCATCGGTGAGTGCCTCCCCTGGATCGATGACGTGTCTTGCCATGTTTCCCTTGGGTGGTAGCCACCTTCTCAGCTGAGTTGGCATGGTTGCTTCATAGGAGTGGAGTTTCCTTCTCTTTTAAAGGGTAAATCACCTACATACAAATAATCTCCAAGGACAAGTGGAACTACATTATTCATACCTAAATGCTAGTAAATAATGCATATGCCTCCATTTATGTGAGAATATTGATGGTTGGAAATGGTGAATTTCCACCGTCAACACTTCGCAAACTTCTGAGCTAAAAAGTTAACCCACACTAGAGAACGTGAGGGTTAGCGCGAAGATCATTTCCTCTGCAGAGAAAGGGTGCAGGGCTTCAGGATGTTTTTGTTGTTACTGGGGCTCCGATGAATTCACTTGTTTAAGGTATCTAATCTCAATGGACTTTCTTTTTTCAGGAAGACTAAGGAATCTGGGCTTCGACAGGATCGTCACGTACCAAGAATCGTAAGGTTAACCTGCATCAAGCTTTTCTTGTAGGGAAGAGTCCGAAGCTCCAGGGGTTCTCTTGAGGTGAGCAGAGGGCGAGGATCGGAGCTCTGCTAAAGTGATCCCGCTGGTCCAGTGCTTCTTGGTCTCAGGGCCAAGCTTCGAAGCCCAGGAATCTCCGACAGATGTGGCGTTGGGAAGAACAAGATTGCAAAGCCCGGGGCTCTTCGAAGATTTGGCTGCGACGACTCAGTCAAAAGCTGTTGCAACACGAAACTGCCTCCGGTTTTCGCGGTGCATCCTCCGCTCCGCTATCTCCGGCGTGATTCGCGCTCCGCCAAGTACATCATCAAATCCGCATCAAGTGTAAAAACCCAAGTTTGCCCCCGAATATTCTTCTGAGATGCTAAGGATGTAGGGAAAAATTGGGATGTAATTTTAGTCTTTTGGATGCTAAGCACTATAAAAGGAGACCCCTACCCTATTGTAACAGGGTCGCCATTTTGGAAAGTTGAATGTGTAATGTTCCAAGGAAAGCCATCTAATTAATATACGTGATTGCGAACGAGTTAATTGTGTATTTTTCTTTAAGTAGCCCTATCTTTGTTTGGGATTTTGGTGTATCCAACACCGAGCGGAGTCTAGCAGCAATGCAGGCATGGTGCCTGGGTTGTGTGGCTGTGTTAGTTATGAGCTTGCCCCCATATAGATAGAGGTAGGCCGCGGTAGTGACAGCCCTTAGACCCTTTGTACTCCTCCGCACTGGGGCATTGCTGTAGGAGTCTAAAAATGTGTAGTTCTGCTTGTATGGTCAGCATCGCGAAGCTCTCTCCCTATTTGTACCTGGGTGCTAGACCTGTGATCATGCAATGCTTTGTGTATCTTTCTTTATCAGCTAACTCTTGTATGTTTAGTACCATAGAACCTAGAGCTGACTCCGTATAGTCTCCCTTATGCCATAGTGTGCTTTAGTAGGAGATGAATCAATGTGTGTGTCACACTACCCTTATCCATATCATTTATCTTACCCCTGCACTTGAGATGTTGTTTCTTCTCCTGTCTCATGGTTTATATTCAATGCAATAGCATAAGTCTTGATATCCGCTATTTCCTTCCACGGATACGATACCCTTGGAATACTCTCTTCACTGGGGAAATGCTACAATGGTATATCTGTGCGCTTGTGAATTCATTCATGATCATTAGGATTACCACTGGCTGTTCTTGACGCTCGCTCTAACTCGGCATCATTAGTAGTGACATTAAGAAATGTCAACAACGAGCGGAAGCGTGTCACCCTCTGGTAGAGACCGGAAGCCCAACTCATGCTTGCACAACAAAAGAACCACAAGAGCAACTCAGTGATGGATTAGTAAAATCAAATGAAATTCTTACCAAGGTTGCTCCACCAATGATCAATATCTTGCAGCAAAGATTAGAGAGAGAGAGAGAGTGCTTGAGATTTCAATCTTGAGCAAGAAATCCAAGAAACCAAAAGAGCCAAAGAGTAGAGAGGGAGTGTGTGATAACAATGAGTGAATGAGTGAAGAACACCCCCTCTCCCCTTCTATTTATAGGCAAATGCGCCAGGCGTCAACACAAGGCCAGGGTGCAATGGCTAGGAGCTGTTGGAGCTTGTGGGACCCTCTGACCGTTAGTTGGGGTTCGGCCGAACCCGTGGGTCGGCCGACCTGTGGTCGGCCCGCTTGCTCCCTCGTTTGGCTGGTGGCACCTCAACGGCTACCTAATGGTATGCCCTGGTGTGTTGGCCCAAAGTTACCCAAAATATTGCTCAAAGAATTTTTCAAAGATTTTCTAACTCAGAATTTTTTCAGAAATTTTATTCGAAAGGGAAATTGGGATAGAAAAAATCTAGCATGCAAATGCAATGTTGGAAAATTCAAATATGCATTTTGGGAAATCAAATAAAAATTTGGAAAGGAAATATGGGATAATTACCGTTTTTACCTTTTGGTAGAAAGGTTTCACCGTTTAAAGTCCGACGAGCAAGACTCTTCTCGGTCATTAATACCATTTAGCATCCCACTCCCGAGAAGTGAATGGTGATACCTTGTCAACCTTTCATCACACTTTCTTTGTTTTCTTTGCTTTTGCTGGCGTAGTCGGAAGTGGTTTGGATTTGGGTTGTGGCTCCGTCCGTCCCCCTATTTGCTCAACATTATCTTGCACTATGTAACATTGCTCTTCTTTTGCCTGAAATTTGAACATCAAGTTCCTCCTCCCAATGTAGAATCAGATCTTTCCATTCTCGACATCGATTTTTGCCTTAACGTCATTAAGGAATGGTCACCCAAGGATGAGCGACATTCCACCATCATCTTGCATATTGTTGACATTTCTTAACGCAATCACCTAAGAACAGGTTTGGAACCCATCCTGGTAACAGTGCTAGAAATGCTGGTTGGTAATTCTTAACATTACAGGAGTCCGCAAGCGCATGGAAGTACCATCGTAGCATTTCCCCAAAGGAGTATTCCAAAGGGTATCGAATCCAAGGAAGGCATTGGTGGATTGACAAGCTCAACACTATTGCAATGAGTATAGATCGTAGACGGAAATAAATCAGACACTCAAATGCAAGGGTGAGATATGATAATAGGGGTAGTGTGATCACACACACACTCACTCTCTCTCTAAGGGGTCCTAGGCATAGGAGGCAACATATGAGTTAGTTCTAGGTTCTTATGTACTATACAAATAAAGCTGGTAAGAACGAGTTAGATACACTAGCGTTGAAGAACATTGACTTAAGCACCCAGGTACCACGGGGAGCTAACCTCCCGCGTTGCTTCCATACAACTCCGGTTGTTAGATTTTAGACTCCTACAGCTTATCCGAACATGGGGGATTTCAGAGGGACCAACGGCTGTCACTACCGCGGCCTACCCCAAGACAAACCGTGGGATAAGCTCATAAGTAAGGTAGCTACGCAACCCAAGCACCATGCTTACGTTGTTAGCCGGACTTGACCGGCCCGGGCTATTGTGACCCAAGTCAACCCACCAGATAAACCAGCCAATTACACCGAGTACCGTAGCTTAAGCACAGACTTCACACAACGCAGTCATGTCATCTAATTAGATCAAACCAGGTTAGGTACACAAACAGATTCGTGTTTTCCTATGTCTGTTCAACTGGATCAAAGGGTCGTGTTCGCGAAGAACACGAGCCTCTAGCTTATGAACAAACACCAGAAACATGTGAAAGTCACCCGTCAAGTGGATCGAAAGGCCTTGTTCATCAAGAATAGGAGCCTCTAAATGATGAACAGGTGAAGAACACATGAACAAATCACTCATGTATACTAACACAACTTTATATGAAATAGCTGAATAACTGAAGTAGATCAAAGTCATACAATTGAAATAAGATACAAGAAAACTCATACCTAGATCCCAAAGGAGACTTGGAACCTGAATTAGAACTACTGTAGCCTACCTCCTAGCCTTGAGACTAAAAGTGAGAGAGGTGTTGCAAGTGTGGATGTCTCATAAGTGAGCCCCCTCTCCTTCTATTTATAGGCCCAGGCACCGGCGAGGAATGGATGCAAACACCCCGGGAATGGCGCCTAGGA
The DNA here is from genome assembly GCA_036936925.1 of Cenchrus fungigraminus. Taxonomy (NCBI): domain Eukaryota; kingdom Viridiplantae; phylum Streptophyta; class Magnoliopsida; order Poales; family Poaceae; genus Cenchrus; species Cenchrus fungigraminus. The sequence goes on along the minus strand of CM072779.1, from coordinate 36,981,083 downwards.
CCAATAGGGAAGCACCACGTGGAAGCACAAGACAGGCCGAGCTAGGGTCGGTTCGGCTGACCTGTGGGGTCGGCCGACCCCCTGGTGGGCCCCCTGGCTTGTGCTTTCTCCTGGTGGCTGTCCCGTGGGTCCTTAGGTCGGTTCCCGGTGTCCACCCTGTTTTGGCGTGATTTGCATGCCTTTGTGGGCCCATGGATCCATGTGACGTCCACGTGTCACACTCTGATTCGTCGGGGGTTGCTTCACTTGGATTGCTTGCATTGCATGCATGAATGGCTCCCTTGTTGGCAGGTGTGCATGCATGGCATCCTTGTTGGCAACCCACCTAGGATGAGGTGATACGGCATGGACCATAGAAGGTGAGTTTGTCACTCTTTTCCTGCTTATTTTCCTGCAATCAAATAATCTCCAAGGACAAGTGGAACTACATTATTCTTAATTAAATACGTGTAAGAAATGCCTTATGCTCCTTTATTCATGAGTATATTGACGGCTAAAGTAGGTACTTAACGGCCGTCAACAACTCCCCCAAGCTAGCCTCTTGCTCGTCCCGAGCAAGAGATTAAGGACTTAGGTTGGTTGATCAGGAGTTGCTACGATGTTGTATTCCTAATGTATATCAAGATACGGCTAGGTACTCTATCAAGGATTGAAGAAGTTGGCATTGATCTTACCTTACACTCGATTGATATGGGGCGTGTAGCTTCACCTGCCTTGGGCGGTTGAAAGATAGAATGGTTGTATAAAGATTACCAATCACATGTACCTTGATCAGTTATCAATCCGGAGGTTTTGCAGGTTTTTCAAAAAGAAATTAAAGTTCCTCAAATGATACTCTCGGATCGCTCATTGTGTATGATTCCTCACCAAGGCATTATTTTGCCTTCTTTCACTACCTACTTCTAATAGGCTGATATGTGGAGCTGTAGGTAGGGAAAACATGTGGCATACCTGTTTCTCATGTATTGTCGAGTCGAAAACCGGATCCTTGGGAGAACAAGTCATACACCCTGATCAAGATGCGCAAAAGTGTGTGTATGGTGGATGGATAATGAACTCCTATTTGCATGACTTTGCTCTCCTCCTTTTCGAAATTTTTTGAGACTTGGGCTATGTCTCTTTATTCTTCTCTTTTTTTTGAACATAGCCCATAGTCCTTGCTGAATATTTTTGGAGGGAGAGTAATCATGAAACATGCGCGGAGTTTCATTTGGTGGAAAGGATGGGGGATGTATGAAATGATGGTGGCTAACTTCCAGTGTAGAAGTTTTGCATATGGTGGTGTGTACATGATCTTGATCATAGGAGTAATGACAAGTTTACTCGCCGAGGGTCACAACAATTCGACAAGACTCAATGAAGAAACTAGGTAGCATATGTGGAGGTTAACAGAAGCTAAGATCTACATATGGCCTTGGATAGGAATTCCTTATCATTGAGGAATTTATCATTTTAACATTTTTCAAAAGAAAACTCTGGATATCAAACACCGTTCCATTCTTCAACTGCCCAAGATAGTATGATAGACACTTCAGAGTTCACAAGTACAAGGTATGGTTTGGAATATCTCTTATGCTCGTTTCACACCTGTGGATATCATGTCTCACCTTGATATTGTTCTTCCCTTCACTCGGGATGAGCAAAGGTCGAGTGTGGGGGTATTTGTTGACGGCTGTTTTTCACTCACTTCTTACCTGTCAAACATGTACCTTTTGGCATGAGAAATGATCATCAACACTAGAATAGTGTTTAAACTAATCATTTCCACAAGTGTTGGTGATTATGCAAATACAGGTGATTAGCACTAGAAAGAGGAGTAAAAGCACAAGTCTTTGATCCAAGTACTTCAAGCTCAGCCAATGAGGGGATGCCACCTCGGATTCCCCTGGATCACTGACGTCATCAATCCAAGAGAGGCAAGCCCGACGAATCACGACTCGCCACGTGGACATCACATGGATCCAAGGGCCCACTCAGTACCCAAACCGCCGGGAAACTTGGCATGCACAGGGGACAAGCATCAGGGCCCACATGGCAGCCACCCTGAGAAAGCACGACGCAGAAGGGCTCCCAGGGGTTTCGGCCGACCCTAGGATCGGCCGAACCGACCTAGGGTCGGTGGATCCCCACCTTCCACGTGCTGCTGTGTTGGTGTTTCTTAACGTCACCACTAGGCGCCGGGGTAGCGTGAGCGTGTAAGAAACTCCCGGGTACACTGACGAGTGCGAACGAATCCGCAAGCGCACGGATACACCGTTGTAGCACTTCCCCAAGGAAGGAGAGTATTCCAAGGGTATCATTCCAAGGAACGGTGTGCACTATCTCCTACTCTAGTATAGATGATCCAAGGACACAACACTGATTGATAGGATAGGTAGAAAGGATCTGCCTCGACCGAGCGCAGAGTCTAGTCACATTCTCTCAGGTATAACACTCACTTCGGGCACCATACACAAGGCCTTTGTGCTGGCTCGAGCCCAACTCGGTACGCGACGTAAGAGGGTTGACAAAGGGTCCAACAGGCTGTCACCACTACGGCCTACCTCTACGCTACGATCATACGTGGTCTTCGAAGGGTAGCTTATGGTCCAGACACCTCGTCTACACCACTCACTATTCCCATGAATCCGCGAGGGAGATACTGGCACTAGCTCAAGGTTTGCTCTATCACTCATGCAAGATCACGAATGCACTTTGATCTAACTAGAGACATGCAGGAGCTTCACTTTACTCTAATAGACATGCTAGCAAACTAGATGCAAACTTATGATCTAAGTCTACTGGATCGAAAGGGTTGTGTTCGAAGAACACAAGCCTCTAAACCAAGAACATACGAAGAACACAAGAACACAGCAACTAAGGATGAATACGACTTTAGTCTAAATAGGAAATATCGAAATACTCACTTTAGTCTAGTTGAAGAACAAAGGCACCGCTGAGGATCATTCTTGAGGAAGATGTCATGAACATGACATGGCCTCAAGCCTCCCACCTCACTTCCTAGCTTTAATCATATACAAAGAGCTCTCCTCTCCTAAAGAGAGAGGCTCCAAGCCAAAATGAAGAGGAGGAGGAGAAGAGTGTGTTCCAAATGAGAGCCCCTCCCCTCCTATTTATAGAGGAGGGAGTGGCTTGCTCGGAGGCTCAAAGTGCCCCTAAACGCCCGGGATCGCAGCAAGTGGCCAATGAGAGTCCTCCACGTGCAAGGCTAGGATGAACCGACCCTAGGTCGGTTCGGCCGATCCTAGGGTCGGCCGAACCCCTAGGGCGGCATCCTGGCCTGTGTTTTCTCCAGGTCGCTGACCAGTGGGCCCTGAAGTCACTCCCCCGTGCATGCCAAGTTTCCCGACGGTTTTGGGGGATAAGTGGGCCCTTGAATCCATGTGATGTCCACGTGGTGATGCGTGATTTGTCGGGCTTGCCTCTCTTGGATGGATGACGTCAGTGATCCAGGGGAATCCTAGGTGGTATCCCCTCATTGGCTGAGCTTGAAGTACCTGGATCAAAGACTTGTGCTTTTACTCTTCTTTCTAGTGCTAATCACCTGTATTTGCATAATCACCAACACTTGTGGAAATGGTTAGTTTAAGCCCTATTCTGGTGTTGATGATCCTTTTACACTTATTTTATGCAGGTATTGACGGTGTAAAAGTAGCACTTTTCGACCGTCAACATGTTGCCTGATTGGTCACTTGCTGCGATCCCGGGCGTTTAGGGGCACTTTGAGCCTCCGAGCAAGCTCCCCTCTTGCCTATAAATAGAAGGGGAGGGGCCTCATTCTTGGACACACACTTCTCCTCCTCCTCTTCATTTTGGCTTGGAGCCTCTCTCTTTAGGAGAGGGGAGCTCTTTGTATAGGATTAGTGCTAGGAAGTGAGGTGGGAGGCTTGAGGCCATGTCATGATTCATGACATCTTCCTCAAGAACGATCCTCAGCGGTGCCTATGTTCTTCAACTAGACTAAAATGAGTATTTCAATATTTCCTATTTAGACTAAAGTCGTATGCATGCTTAGTTGCTTTGTTCTTGTGTTCTTCATTTGTTCTTGGTTTAGAGGCTTGTGTTCTTCGAACACAACCTGTTCGATCCAATAGACTTAGATCATAAGTTTGCATCTAGTTTGCCAGCTTGTCTATTAGAGTAAAGTGAAGCTCCTGCATATTTCTAGTTAGATCAAAGTGCATTCATGATCTTGCATGAGTGATAGAGCATACCTTGAGCTAGTGCCAGTATCTCCCTCACGGATTCGTAGTAATAGTAAGTGGTGTAGACATGGTGTCTGGACCATAAGCTATCCTTCGAAGACCACGTACGATCGTAGCATAGAGGTAGGCCGCAGTGGTGACAACCTATTGGACCCTTTGTCAACCCTCTACGTCACGTACCGAGTTCGGCTCGCTCCAGCACATTGACCTAGGATGTGCCTGGTGCCCGAAGTGAGTGTTATACCTGAGAGACCGTAACTAGACTCTACGCTTGGTCGAGGCAGATCCTTTCTACCTATCCTATCAATCAGTGTTGTGTCCTTGGATCATCTATACTAGAGTAGGAGATAGTGCACATCGTTCCTTGGATTCGATACCCTTGGAATACTCTCCTTCCTTGGGGAAGTGCTACAACGGTATTTCTGTGCGCTTGCGGTATACCTGGTTGTTCTTATACGCTCCCTCTAGGTGAGCAACTAGTGGTGACGTTAAGAAACGCCAACAAGCATTTCTGGCACCGTTGCCGGGGAACGGTTGTTGTATCTATCTTCGAACCTAGTGGTCCTCGTATTTATCTTTTTCGTTTTCTTCTACCTTCACCCCCGTTACCCATCAATATCCTTTTTGTTTCTTTTCTTCTACCTTTACCCCCGCTACCCTTTGAGATGCCTTCCTTTCAAAGCTTCTCTACCTCAAGGGGTGAGTTCGAAGAGCCATCATTATCTTCATCATCTGGCTATGAACTCCCCCCTGGCATTTTAGCCATGGTTCAAGATCGACCATTCTTTGGAGCAATCAATGAAGACCCCTACCTCCATTTGGAGGAATTTGAGGAACTGTGTTCTAGTCTGGCTATACCAGGCATGACACAGGACACCGTGAGGTGGAAGTTGTTTCCTTTCTCCCTCATAGGAGAGGAAGAGCAATGGTACGCCCACACTATAGAAAGTGTGAACGGTGATTGGGGAGAACTCCGAGATAACTTTTGCCACTCGTTCTCTCTCATGGAAAGGACGAAGCAATGGTACACTCGTGTGGCTTCTCTTCCAATAAGTATCCTCGATTTCGAGAAATTAGAGGAGGAGTCCCTAGGAGTGGCATGGGCTAGGTTCCTACACCTTTTGGTGTCGACACCTGGTCCGTCTTTACCCATCGATGTGTCATTATACATCTTTTGTGTGGGTCTAGACATGGATTCTGCCCTCGATCTAGACGTTATTGCTGGAGGTTTGTTTGTGGAAAGAACTCCAATGGAAGGAAGAGAGATCCTAGATTCCCTGTTAGAAAACTCTTCTGTCCCTATTGATCACAACGAACCCAACCAAGAATCCGAGTCGATCCATGAGGGTCCCTCAACATCCAAGTCTGAGTCTTCATCTTCCGAATCCCAAGACTTGTTTGTTGAGCCCTCTCATGAACCCCGAACACCAAAGGAAGAAGAAATTCAACCTTCGGTGTTCACTTGCAAATTCGAGGATGACCCATCTAGAAATCCTTCATACACCTCGAATTCTTTTGATGCCCAATTAAGGGAGGAACCTTATTCTGTCCATACCGATCATTCTAGAAATCTTTCGACAGAACCTTCCCTTAGGCCTGCGGTGCCTCCTCTACCTCCTGATCCTCCTGACGAAGCATATCCTGAGGAGGCCATGAGGGAGGAATGGTCAGAGGGAGTGACACGATTTTCCAAGGCAACTTGGAATAGCTCACCTTCTCTGGTTGTCCCTTGCTCTATTAGAGGCACTGTCGTAGAGGCCCATTGTAACCCCATCATGGAGGTCAACATTCTGCCATGGCACTTAGCGGAAACTCTATTGGGCAAAGTTCCGCTAGCACCATCCGACATGCTCCTCAAGACCCGTCCCTTCGGACATGTTCTTGAATGTCGGGGGATTGCAAGTGCCGTGCCGCTTATCATAGACGGGATCAAGGCTACCTTAGACTTTCACATCTTCGATGTCCTTGATCTCGATCTTCTCCTAGGCTCCCCTCTAGAGCAGCTCTTCGATACATCTTTAGGGAGCCCAGATGATAAGCTTAGGGGAGTCGCTTTTTCCACTGCTACCCCTTGTTCAGGACATCCTATGGCAAAGCCTCTTCCTCAGAAAAACCTACTCGACAAGATGACGCATACATCTCCATTCACATCATCCGAGCCCGTTCTCATTAAGGTTGTAGAATGTTCTACCCCTCATGAGGATGACTCGGAAGACTCTCTTCACCTTTGTGAAGGCGAACGATCGTCACCACTCTCGACCGAGTTTCAACCTCTTCCCGCTGGCCCGTATCATGTTGCTTTCGATCATGATCGAGAGTCAACATCGAGCTTCCATGATGACTCTCTTGAGATGGAGAATTCATGGGCCATGGAACCTTTCGAGGCACTGACTCTGGAGTCCGGAGGAAAGGATTCCACGCACGAGCATGGTGCCTTCATTCTTGATTCAACATATAGACTATGCTCGCATCATGTCCCTCTAGAGTCAGACATGCTTAGTGTGCTGAGCACGCATGAGGGCTGCAACCACCTTCTGGTCCTCTTTTGCAAAATGTTTGGAAGGTTGATTGTAGATGCATATGTTTACCACAAGCATTGCAGATTTCGTGTGTGCACTGCGGCACTAACCTTGCAGCTAAAGCTTCACTGATACATCAAGGATTGGTGGTGAGACGGGAATGACACCACCAACGATAGCTGCAAGATGAAGTTCCCATGGTCGAGCTTATGACCTTAAATAAACAAAGCACTCCCAGGAGATAGCCTGGATTAGGTTTGGTTTTTTTTCCCTTTTCGAATAAAAGTAGGAGCATATTTTTAGGATAAGTTGTCCTTCGGGTATTTTTGGTCACTAACCTTTCAGGTGGAGATTGAAAAGAAAGATGGACAAATGATGCCTACGAACATGTGAGCCACATCAGCTGCAACACCTAGATAAGCTTCGGTGAGGGAACATTTACAAAAGGAAGCTTGATCACCACACACTTGAGTTTTGTTGCCTAGCAATGCAAACTTCAAGTGTGGGGGAGATATGTGAGCATCCTGAGTAAAGTTCCTCCTCTACCAAATCGTATCCTGGTGTGGTGATGATGTTTGCTCTTGCATCTTGCCCACTAGTTAGGTAAGTCCTGCTTTTGACATTAAACAAAGCCCTTCCGGGAGGTTTCCCGAGGTTCACCGTCTTATGCTCATGCTTATGTCCCTTTTCGAAAATAGCTTGATCATGCTTTCATGCTTCCTTTATCTTTGTTTATATGCTCTGGTTTGAATGTTTAGGAATCCACATATTCATAGGTTGTTTTAAATTAAGCATGGTGCTTAGGTTAAAACTGCCTTCTTCAGTCAAAACCAGACATGGTGTCAAGTTTTGATTGATGAACCTTAGAGTTATATTTTCATAGATCTTGGTTGCATATATGCTGACTAACCCCTGCAGAAAATTGTCAAATTTGAATGGGTAAGTCATTGAGCTAAATTCAAATGGGAAGGTAAGTTGAGGTGTCAGAATCGTGTTGCACATCATGCAAAGGTGGTACGTATGACCTCTCAAAGGTCCAAGGTAAGTACATTCCCCTTTGTTTATGGAATGCAATCTTGATCTAACCCTTCTTGAGTAAATGACATGGTGACAATAAAAAAAACCAAAAATATTTGAATTTGAATAAAGGCTCTATGGTTCTTGAACCAGTAGAGTCTATCTTTTGTTTCCACTTTTTGTTTGAAGAACACACCAGGATCAACCACCAGTGTGGGGGAGTTCTCTCAAGCTCATCATCAACATATCCACTCGAGAACTCCCACACAGGCGCTGCACAACATCGACTACGCTTTCAAGACAAGAACAAGGTAAACTAGAGTTAGTCGGTTGCCTTATGGTTAACCGAATCACCACTAGTCTCCCTTGATCTCTTATCCTTCAGAAGCGATGGTATGTACACCCTCTACCTCACTCTCCTTTATCCATGAGTTTGATTGAATTTCAATTCATATCCTTTATATCAAACTCAGTGGTTGGTGCTATGCTTGCTCTACATGGTTCCTGTGGTTGGCCTACATATGTTTTATTCCTTACTTATCATCTTGATGCTTGTGAACAAATATCATTAGGGAACTCTTGCTTATCTAAGTAGTTGGTGTTTGTGATATGGTTTGATGATATGATCTTCGCTCTTTATGTTTGAGTGCTTGGGAATTTTATTTGAAAATCATGAAAACCCCTTGCAAAGCTCCTCTTTGATATGCCACTGTCCTACTAGAGCCATATGATGTTCATAGTTGAAAACCTTCTACTCATATGCTGCTTTTTATTGCATTGAGCTTTGTCAAATTCTGTGACCCTTGTGAGAATTCTTTTCATTACTTTCATGATCAAGATTCATGTGCACACCATCATATCCCCCTTGCTATGCTTCTACACTGGAAGTTAGCATTATATCATTCGTCTGTTTCATAAAAATAAAGCTCCATATGTGGTGTGACATCTCTCTCCAAAAGTCCTTCAAAAAAAAAGAGAGACATGGGCTATGAAAAAAAAGAGACACATGCTCAAGGCATGATGCAAAAAAAAAAGAAAAAAAAGAAAAATAGCTCATGTCCCAAATAAAGGAGAAATAGGAGAGAGATGAGATCATGCAAAAAAGAGTTCCATATCATAGATGGTAATAACTAGTATCCATTCCGGAGCTAGTGTCCACCTTACCATCACCACACTTCCATCATATATGTATGGTAATATCTAGCACTCATTCCGGGCCTAGTATCTACCTTACCATACTCACCATATCCATACACATGCACATCTTGATCTGATGGTAAGATTTGATTTTCTCTGTGGATCCAGTCTTTGACTTTGAAATACATGTGATGCAAGTATGCCTTATCCTTTATCCTACCATGAGCTCCACATATAGCCATCATTAGAAGTAGGGTGAAGAAAGGCAATCTAATGCCTTGGTGAGGACATATACACATTGAGCGATCTAAGAGAATCAAATGAGGAGCTAAGTAAGGTTTGTTTTGAAAATTTATTGCCAAACCCCAAGTTACTTAACATAATGAGCAGGAGTGATTTGATTCATGACCGTTCCATTCTTCAACTGCCCAAGATAGTATGATAGACACTTCAGAGTTCACAAGTACAAGGTATGGTTTGGAATATCTCTTATGCTCGTTTCACACCTGTGGATATCATGTCTCACCTTGATATTGTTCTTCCCTTCACTCGGGATGAGCAAAGGTCGAGTGTGGGGGTATTTGTTGACGGCTGTTTTTCACTCACTTCTTACCCGTCAAACATGTACCTTTTGGCATGAGAAATGATCATCAACACTAGAATAGGGTTTAAACTAATCATTTCCACAAGTGTTGGTGATTATGCAAATATAGGTGATTAGCACTAGAAAGAGGAGTAAAAGCACAAGTCTTTGATCCAAGTACTTCAAGCTCAGCCAATGAGGGGATGCCACCTAGGATTCCCCTGGATCACTGACGTCATCAATCCAAGAGAGGCAAGCCCGACGAATCACGACTCGCCATGTGGACATCACATGGATCCAAGGGCCCACTCAGTACCCAAACCACCAGGATACTTGGCATGCACGGGGGACAATCATCAGGGCCCACATGGCAGCCACCCTGAGAAAGCATGACGCAGAAGGGCTCCTAGGGGTTTCAGCCGACCCTAGGATCAGCCGAACCGACCTAGGGTCGGTTGATCCCTACCTTCCACGTGCTGCTGCCTGATTGGTCACTTGCTGCGATCCCGGGCATTTAGGGGCACTTTGAGCCTCCGAGCAAGCTCCCCTCTTGCCTATAAATAGAAGGGGAGGGGCCTCATTCTTGGACACACACTTCTCCTCCTCCTTTTCATTTTGGCTTGGAGCCTCTCTCTTTAGGAGAGGAGAGCTCTTTGTATAGGATTAGTGCTAGGAAGTGAGGTGGGAGGCGTGAGGCCATGTCATGATTCATGACATCTTCCTCAAGAACGATCCTCAGCGGTGCCTATGTTCTTCAACTAGACTAAAGTGAGTATTTCGATATTTCCTATTTAGACTAAAGTCGTATGCATGCTTAGTTGCTGTGTTCTTGTGTTCTTCATTTGTTCTTGGTTTAGAGGCTTGTGTTCTTCGAACACAACCCTTTCGATCCAGTAGACTTAGATCATAAGTTTGCATCTAGTTTGCCAGCTTGTCTATTAGAGTAAAGTGAAGCTCCTGCATGTTTCTAGTTAGATCAAAGTGCATTCGTGATCTTGCATGAGTGATAGAGCATACCTTGAGCTAGTGCCAGTATCTCCCTCGCGGATTCGTAGTAATAGTAAGTGGTGTAGACGAGGTGTCTGGACCATAAGCTATCCTTCGAAGACCACGTACGATCGTAGCGTAGAGGTAGGCCGCAGTGGTGACAGCCTGTTGGACCTTTGTCGACCCTCTACGTCGCGTACCGAGTTGGGCTCGCTCCAGCACATTGACCTAGGATGTGCCTGGTGCCCGAAGTGAGTGTTATACCTGAGCGACCGTAACTAGACTCTGCGCTCGGTTGAGGCAGATCCTTTCTACCTATCCTATCAATCAGTGTTGTGTCCTTGGATCATCTATACTAGAGTTGGAGATAGTGCACATCGTTCTTTGGATTCGATACCCTTGGAATACTCTCCTTCCTTGGGGAAGTGCTACAGCGGTATTTCCGTGCGCTTGCGGTATACCCGGTTGTTCTTATACGCGCCCTCTAGGTGCGTAACTAGTGGTGACGTTAAGAAACGCCAACACATTTTTCAAAAGAAAACTCCGGATATCAAACATCACTTAGTACTAGCTCATAGCAACTCTATTATACCATATCATACCTCACCACAACTTAGGCAAAGATCATGCTTTTGCTACCCACAAATTTCAAGCTCAAGTTTAATCATACTAGCCAACAAACTCAAAACTTATATAGGGTACTAAGTTGTAAACAAGGCATACAAGAGGAATAAACAGAGCAACTATTCATCATTTCAACCATGGAGAATAAGAACACTCTTACCGCGCATATGAAAACAAACTAATTTAAGAAAGCAAATAATTATTTTTGGTCTTTTTAACTTTTCGGATTTTTATGTATTTTGAGCATATGGGGTTCTGAAAACAACAAAGGATACAAGTTACCTCAGAACGGGGGTCCTCCCCCAAGCTAGCTTCAGGCTCACTGTTGCGGAGGGTGGTATCCCATCCACGCGTAGTAAGCCCTCTTCTCCTCCAGCTGTCGTAGCTGTCTCTGCTCCGTGGTGTGAAGTCTCTCACCAGTCATACGCTGCCAGTCTCGAGTGGACTCAGCCTGCTAGTGCATTGTCTCCTCCATGGTACCGACACGGATGTTGAGCTCGCTCATCTGCTGAGTGAGGGTGGCCCCACGAGATGACGAGCGCAACTCGGACGATGAGGATGAGTCCCCGTAGGTAGCACCGGTGGGCCTAACCCACTCGCCACTCCTTGCACTAGCCCAGGTCGAGCTACTTGCACCCGGCTGACTCATGGGTTGGTCCCAACCGGGGGCATATCCGGGTGTAACTCCAGACATGTACCCGGCTGAGGCCCATGCCCCAGACAGCAGTGGGGTAGGCTGAGGCTGTGGCTGAGGCGACGGCTGTGGTGACGGTTGTGGCGGCGGATGTTGTGGCGGTTGCTGTGCTGTCGCTGCCCTCCTCGATGCACTTCTAGTGACCCTGTCTCCAGAAACACTAGAACGACGAGGTTCCTCAAGAGGAACGGTCAGTGGCCCTCGGCCGTACAAACGGAAATCCGGGTTAGGTAACCGAATCTTGTTTGCATGGCCAGGGTAAAAGAAAACCAAAGAATCATCCGGCCCCTTTTTAAGAGTATGTCCTTGAATCAGATACGCCTCATCTATCACGGCCCGGGGAGAATCAATGTAGGGAACGTTAGCCCCTTGTGTAATCCCAAGACTCGAAATGATACGTGTGATCAAAGACGTACACTCAATAGAACTCGTCATCCTAAAATTTGCCAACCACTGCCGAATCATAGCTTGCACTTGGGAGATTTTGATCCGTCTGACCGTGGCATATAATATCCTCATCTCGTCTGTGCGCACGGGTCAAACATCATCCCTTGGGAAGAGAGTGACGACGAGCCACTTGTGCCACAGTCGGAGAGTGGGATGTGTGATATCATTGCACCGAGGTGCTAACTTGCCACGGACAGGATGACCAGAAAGCTCTTCCCAAAAACTATCTCGAATAAAATCGCTGCAAGCTTGATCGAGACAAATAGCACAACGACGATGAAAACCGAGAGCGCGACTAAGATGTGGCCATGAGACTCGATACGACGTTCCATGGAAACGAAACGTAATACCGGTCTCATCCTCCCGAAGACTACAGAGGAACTGGATGGTGAGAGGCCTAGAACTGATCTCCCACACTGGAACAAAGTTCTCCCAACCAAGAGCATGCCAAATGGAATCGAACTCGGAGTCCATACCTGTTTTCTCGAGAAGGGCCGAGTCGAACTCCTTGGTGTTGGCGAAGACTCGATCCTTGATGAGAGCGTAGGATTGTCTCTCCCGGTCGTCCCTCAAGTCGATGAAGACGGCATTAGCGTCGAACACTCCTTCGGCTTGTGGCGTGGGTAGCTCCTCTTCTTCCTCTTCTTCACGGTCGGTTGACATTGGACTTGGTGTAGCTCTGGAGTGGTGAGACGAGCCCTCCCCGTCTCTCGAACGGCGTGAGCGGGTCACCTTCCGGTACGCACCGGCGATCCAACTCATCTTGCACAACAATAGGACAACACGAGCAACTTGGTGATGGGTTACTGAAATCGAAATGAAATCCTTACCGAGCTTGCTCCACCACTATTCAATATTCAGCGACAAATTGGAGAGAGTGCTTGACACTTCCACTTGAGAAAGAAATCCAAGAAAACCAAAGAGCAAGAGCAAAGAGGGAGAGAAGGTGATGGAAGTGAGTGAATGGTTGAAGAAACCCCTCAATCCCCCTACTATTTATATTCAACCGAGCTAGGCACCGGGGGAGAGGACAAGAGCAACGGCTAGGAGCCGTTGGAGGTGGCTGGGCCCACATGACTGTTGGCCAGGGTCGGCTGATCCCTGGGGTCGGCCGAACCCCTGCCAGGCCCGCCTGCCTCCAACTTTTTGCAACGGCTCTCTAACGGTTACCTGATGTCCTGCCCAGATGTCTAGGTCCAGATTCGCCCAAAATTTTGCTCGAACAATTTTTCTAGGATTTTCCAACTCAAAAACTTATTTTTAGAATTTTTATTTGAAAAGGGAAATTTGGCTAGAAAAATCTAGCATGCATATGCAAGGTTGGAAAATTCAAATATGGATTTGAAAAAATCAAATAAAATTTTGGAAAGCGAAATATGAGATAACTACCAATTTTACCTTTTGGCAAAAAGGACTCATCTTTTCAAGTCTGAGAGCGAGACTTTTCTCGGCGATCAATTCCACTCGTCACCCCATTCCCGAGAAATAGATGGAGATGACTTCTGTATTTCCCGCCACACTTTTCTTGTTTTCTTCGGCTTTGTTGGAGTGGTGGGAAGTTGTTGGGGCTGTGGCTCCGTCCATGCCCCTGATTGCTCATTTTTGCCCTGTAGTGTATAGCATTTCTCTTCTGTTGCCTGAAATCGGAACATCAAGTTCCTCTTCCCAATGCGGAATCGGATCGTTCCGGCTCCGACATTGATCCTTGCGTTGGCGTCACTTAGGAACGATCTCCCAAGAATGAGGGGCATCCCCTCATCATCTTGCATATCAAGGACCATGAAGTCCGAGAAGATGCATGAACCTTGGATGAATACCAATAAGTTCTCTACTATCCCCTCTGGATATGGGATCGATGCATCAGCAAGTTGGACGGTCGTCGCAGTTCGAGTTAGAGCTGGATATCCCAATTGTTCAAACGTGGCCTTGGACATAAGATTAACACTTGCACCAAGGTCACAGAGAGCATTCTTAATATTCTGGTAATATATCTTGCAGGTGAGCCAGATAACCTGGATCTTTCTTATGTGTCATTGTTGAAGATTCCCATGGGTCAACTACCTGCTGTATAGGCTTCCCTGCATAGTCAGTGGCTCGTGCCCGCCCAGATGGCTTACCCCATCTGGTGGACACTACACAAACATTTTCGCAGGAAGATACGGGTTGCCCTAGAATCTTCCCGTCTTCAGCAGAGGGAACCAAAGCAGCTAATTGAGCCAACTGGGTTTCTATCATCTTATTAAAGCTCAACTGGTTTTTAAGGGTAGAAGAAAGGCTATCAATTTTAACATTAACGCTCTCAAAAGCCTTATCATAGGTAGCTATTTTCTTATTAAAGCCCTCATTAATCTTAGCTTGCCCAAAGACTAGATCTTTCAAGGAAGGTTGGTTTGGTTTGAAAGAATTACCTTGATTACCTCCTTGATAATAAGGGCGCGATTGATTCCATGTTTGACCTCCTTGTGGACGATAACCGTTGTTATTGCCGTTCATGTACATCACATCCTCCTGAGTAGCAGGGCAGTAATTCCCTGAATACCTGTTGGCGTTTCTTAACGTCACCACTAGTTGTACACCTAGAGGGAACATATAAGAGCAACCGGGTATACCGCAAGCGCACGGTAATACCGCTGTAGCACTTCCCCAAAGGAGTATTCCAAAGGGTATCGAATCCAAGGAACGATGTGCACTACCTTCTATCCTAGACGAACGGTCCAAGGACACCAAGCCCCTAGCTAAGGTTGAGAGAAAGATGAGGGCTTCCTATGAATACTGATCCCAGAGGAGAAGAGCAAGCAATTATGCTCGCTTCGGACACAGGCCCCTCCTAGCTATAACGGTTGGTTCACGGCAAATGGTTGCCTACACGCTGTATCCGAACGTGGGGGATTTCAGAGGGTCCAACGGTTGTCACTACCGCAGCCTGCCCCAAGACAAACCGTGGGATACAGGGCAAACGAGGGATAACCCGTAGTCTAGACACCACGTCTACACCACCGATTACTACTATAGCACGGCTACGTCTGAGCTCCCGTAGAAACACTATAGCACTCCGTATAAATACGGAGCGACGAACCCGCGAGCTTCGAGCTAATCTCACTTACCACAGGATCACACAGATGATAGGAAGAACGAATGCTAGCGTATTAATGCACTCGAATAAGATCTAAAGGGATAATTCACACAAACGGAATGCAAACTTATGCACTTGTAACAAAAGATCAAAGGGTCGTGTTCGTGAAGAACACGAGCGTCTAACTTATGAACAAACGCAAAAGCGTGAGTAACTTGTTCATCAACTAGATCGAGGAAGCGCGTTCATGAAGAACACGGGCCTCTAAATGATGAACGAACGAAGAACTCAAGAACATATCACGCATGCATGAATAACACTTTAGTCTAATTGGAAAATACAAGAATACTTACTTTGCTCTAATTGAAGAACATGACACCCTCACCAACACCACACTCTACCTAGCTCCTACTCTCACCTTCATGGATCAACTCATTTGATCCATGAGAGATCACATGAGGGAGGAAACAAGTGTTTCTAAAGAGGAGGAGGAGAATGGGATGTCTCCATTCTAGCCCCCTCTCCTCATATTTATAGGCCAAGGGAGGTAGGAGGCTTGTGCAGCTGCCTTAGGCGCCCCCAATCATGTAGTGACACCTGTCCCTGCGAGAACCGATCTCTGGGGTCGAAAATTGGAGGATCCGAGGCTCCTGGGGCGCAGAACCGGAAGGAAAAGGGCATGAACCGGTAGAACAGGGGGCGAACCGGTGGTTCGGGCGAGCAGACCGGGGCGGGCCAGCGTAGACCGCACAACCGCCTCCCGCGGCCCCCCCTCGGCACCTGACGCGTGTCCGGGCGGGCGCTTCCCGTGCACGGGACCGCACGGGCCGAGCGGCAGCACCGGCTAGCCACCCGGATGGCGACGCGTGGTGCCGCAGGGGCCGTCTCGCGCGCCCGCGTCACCGATCTGTGGGAGCTGGCGTCGGCCAGTCAGCACACGCCATGTGGCCAGGCGGGGCGCGCCCGCGCGTGCGCGGCGACGCGCTATGGCGTGGCTGCTGCCCAATGATTGCTCGCCACATGGCTTGCCCTGGTGAATCCCCACGTACGCGCATGCATGGTGCTGTAGCACGTGACATCAGCACTGCGTCAGCATTCGTCCTTTTCATATCTTGTGCATACGGACTCCGATGTAGGCATATATTATGTCCATTTCGATCGTCTCGACGAGCCCAACGCAATGGTGCAGTCCAAATTGGCATTTGAGGTTGTTTATGATGATGTCCTTTAATAGCCATTGGACTTCTTGCTCTCAATTGTACCGTTTGGCACACATTTCAGTGCATCCTGCAACAAAAGCTAGAAACACCAACACTTGTGGAAATCATTAGTATCAAGCCCTATTCTAGTGTTGATGACCCTTTTATATTTATTTTATGCAAGTATTGACAGTGTAAAAGTAGCACTTAACAGCCGTCAACAACTCCCCCACACTTGACCTTTGCTCGTCCCGAGTGAAGGGAGTCAGATCAAGGTGAGACATGATATCCAAAGGTATGAAGCAAGCATAAGAGATATTCCAAACCATACCTTGTACTCATGAACTTATGAAGTGTCTATCATGCTATCTTGGGTAGTTGAAGAATGGAATGGTCATGAATCAAGTCACTCCTGCTCATCATGTCAAGCAACTTGGGGTTTTGTAATAAGTTTTCAAGACAAACCTTGCTTTGCTCCTCATTTGATTCTCTCGGATCGCTCAATGTGTATATGTCCTCACCAAGGCATTAAACTACCTTCATTCATCCTACTTCTAATGATAGCTTATGTGGAGCTCAGGGTAGGTATGAAGGATAAGGCATACTTGTATCACATGTATTGCAAAGTCAAAGACTAGATCCACAGAGAAAATCAAATCACACAATCAGATCAAGATGTGCACGTGTATGGGCATGGCGAGTATGGTAAGGTGGATACTAGGCCCGGAATGGGTGCTTGATATTACCATACATGTATGATGAGAGTCGGTAGATGGTAAGGTGGACACTAGCCCCGGAATGGACACTAGTTATTACCATCTATGATATGGAACTCCTTTTCACATGATTCTCTCCGCTCTCTTTTTTTTAAAATTTTCGAGATATGGGCTATCTCTCTTTTCTCTTTTTTTTCTTTTTTTAGATCATGCCTTTTTGAGCATGTCTTTCTCTTTTTTTTATATATAGCCCAATCTCTTTTAGAGATATTTGGAGAGGGATAAATCGTGGAACAATGCATGGAGCTTTATTTTGTGGAATGGATGAATGATACAATGCTAACTTCCAGTGTAGAAGCATAGCAAGGGGGAAATGGTGGTGTGCACATGAATCTTGATCATGAGAGTAATGAAAAGAATTCTCACAAGGGTCACATAATTTGACAAAGCTCAATGCAATAACAAGCAGCATATGAGTATAAGGTTTCCAACTATGAACATCATATGGCTATGGTAGGACGGTGGCAAATCAATGGAGCTTTGCAAAGGGTTTTTAAGTTTTCAAATAAAATTCCCAAGCACTCAAACGTAAAGAGCGAAGATCATATCATCAAACCATATCACAAGCACCAACTACTTAGATAAGCATGAGTTCCCTAATGATATTTGTTCACAAGCATCAAGATAATAAGCAAGGAATAAAATATATGCAAGCCAACCACAGGAATCATGGAGAGCAAACAAAACACCGATATTTGAGTTTGATTTATTGGATAAGAATTGAGGATTATTCGAACTCAAAGGTAGAGAGTGAGATGAAGGGTGCACATACCATCGCTCCTGAAGGATATGAGGAACAAGGAAGACTAGTGGTGAATTGGCTGAC
This sequence comes from Cenchrus fungigraminus, assembly GCA_036936925.1. Lineage (NCBI taxonomy): Eukaryota > Viridiplantae > Streptophyta > Magnoliopsida > Poales > Poaceae > Cenchrus > Cenchrus fungigraminus. Next base: position 36,962,996 of record CM072779.1, on the reverse strand, counting down.
CCGTGGGATAGCCAGCTCACTCTAGCTTACCTTGTCCTTGTCATGAAGGCATAGTCGATGTCGTGCAGCCCTTTTGTGTGGGAGTTCTCAAGTGGATATGTTGATGATGAGCTTCAGAGAACTCCCCCACACTAGTGCTTGTACTGGTGCTGTTCTTCAAGCAAAAGTGGAAACAAAAGATGGACTCTACTGGTTCAAGAACCATAGAGCCTTTATTCAAAAGAAAATATTTTTGTTGTTTTTATTCTATTTTATTGTCACCATGTCATTTGCTCGGAAGGGTTAGACCAAAATTACACTTCATACACAAAGGGGAATATACTTACCTTGGACCTTTCAGAGGTCATATGTACCACCTTTGCATGTTGTGCAACATGAATCTGACACCTCAACTTACCTCCCCATTTGAATTTAGCTCAATGACTTACCCATTCAAATTTGACAATTTTCTGCAGGGGTTAGTCAGCATATATGCAACCAAGATCCATGAAAATATAACTCTAAAGTTCATCAATCAAAACTGACACCATGTCTTGTTTTGACTGAAGAAGACAGTTTTAACCTAAGCACCATGCTTAATTTAAAACAGTCTATGAATGTGTGAATTCATAAACATTCAAACCAGAGCATATGAGCATAAATGAAGGATGCATAAAAGCATGATCAAGCCATTTTCGAAAAGGAACATAAGCATGAACATAAGACGGTGAACCTCGAGCAACCTCCCGGAAGGGCTTTGTTTAACGTCAAAAATAGGACTTACCTAGCTAGTGGGCAAGATGCAAGAGCTGACATCATCGCCATACCAGGATAAGATTTGGTAGAGGAGGAACTTTACTCATGATGCTCACATACCTCCCCCACACTTGAAGTTTGCATTGCTAGTCAACAAAACTCAAGTGCGTGGTGATCAAGCTTCCTTTTGTAAATGTTCCCTCACCAAAGCTTATCTAGGTGTTGTCGCTGATGTGGCTCACATGTTCGGAGGCATCACCTATCCATCTTTCTTTTTAATCTCCACCTGAAAGGTTACTGACCAAAAATACCCGAAGGACGACTTATCCTAAAAACATGTTCTTGCCTTTATTCGAAAAGGGAAATGAAACCTATGCTAATCCAGGCTATCTCCTGGTAGTGCTTTGTTTATTTATTGGTCATAAGCTCGACCATGGGAACTTCATCTTGCAGCTATCGTTGGTGGTGTCATTCCCGTCTCACCACCAATCTTGATGAATCGGTGAAGCTTTAGCTGCAGGGTCAGTGCCACAATGCACACACGAAATCTGATATGCTTATGATATACATATACATCCACAATCAACCTTCTAAACATTCTGCAAAAGAGGACCATAAGGTGATTGCAGCCCTCACGTGTGCTCAGCGCACTAAGCAAGTCTGACTCTGGAGGGACATGATGCGAGCATGGTCTGTATGGTAGATCAAGAATGAAGCTACCATGCTCGTGTGTGGAATCCTTTCCTCCGTACTCCAGAGTCAGTGCCTCAAAAGGTTCCATGGCCCATGAATTCTCCATCTCAGGAGAGTCATCGTGGAAGCTCGATGTTGACTCTCGATCATAATCGAAAGCAACATGATACGGGCCAGCGGGAAGAGGTTGAAACTCGGTCGAGATAGATGATGATCGTTCGCCTCCACAGAGGTGAAGAGAGTCTTCCGAGTCATCCCCTTGAGGAGTAGAGAAATCTACAACCTCAACCGGAATAGGCCTGGATGATGTGAACGGAGATACGTGCATTATCGTCTCGAGCGGGTTTTGTTCGGGAAGAGGCTCTACCATGGAATGTTCATGACAAGAGATGGACGTGGTAGGAGCGGCTTCCCTAAGGTTTACATCTAGGCTTCCTTGAGATTTATCAAGAAGTTCATCCAATGGGAAGCCCAGAAGGAGATCGAAATCTGTGATGTCTAGATGTGAAAATCTAAGTGCACCTCGATCTTCTCTATGATGACTGGCATGTCCCTAGCAATCCCTCGACATGGGAAAATGTATTCCTTATACCTAGGACTTCGGAAATATCTATCAGTCGGGGTGAGGGGCATGTCACCCACCAGAGTGTCCAAAAGGTACTCCGCTATGATGCAAACTCCAGCAGCAGGGTCATGAACAGCATGTACGGTGTTTCCCCTCATGGAGCAATGGATGGTCGTGGAAGTCGAGCTGACCCGAATTACTTCGGCAACAGACTCTGATTTCCAAGCCGACCATTCCACTGTTGCACCATGATTCCAAACTTCATCGAGAACCTCATCAAAGTCCAACGATGCCGTAGGCTTCTCGTGCCAAGAACGATCTGAGGTATTTATGATGTTCAGAGAAGGATCACCCTCAAATCGAGAAGAGAACTCCGAAGGTTGAATTTCTTCTCCCTTTGGTGTTCGTGGTTCGGGAGAAGGCTCTCTAGACGAATCATTGGATGTGCAAGGTGAAAGCTCAAATTCGTCTATCAGGAGACTCCCTTGGATCGACTCTGATTCTTGGTGGAGATCATTGTATCTGGGATGGGAAGAAGAGGTTTCTAAGAAGTATTCTAGGATCTCTCTTCTTCTCATTGGAGTTCGGGTTCTGAATGAACCTCCAGCTACAAGGTCGAGCTCAAATGCAGATTCCATGTCTATCAGCCCGTGAAAGATGTTCAAGGATAAATTATCTGGTATAGACAAGTCTGAGTTAAGCTCCAACAGGTGTGAGAACCTAGCCCAAGCTGCACCTATAGACTCGCACTCTAGTTGCTCAAATTCACGGAATTCACACGGTAGCGAATCTAAGTGTTCAAAAGGGGAGAACGAGTAACAAAAGTCATCTCGTAGTTCTTCCCAATTGTCTACACTCTCTATCGTGCGGGTGTACCATTGTTCCGCTCTGTCTTCAAGAGAAAAAGGGAACAACTTCCACCTCAAAGTTTCCTATGTCATACCTGGGATTACCAAGCACGAACACAGTTCTTCGAACTCCTTTAAATGATCATGAGGATCATCACTGATGGCACCAGAGAAAAGACGATTCCGAACCATGGCTATAAAGCCGGGACGAAGCTCGCAGCTAGATGAAGAAGTTGATGGTTGCTCTAAGATGAACTCGGCCCTAGGGGTAGAGATGCTATTACAGGAAAGCTTCTCCATGGGTAACGGGGGTAAAGGTAGAAGGAAAGAAACATAAAGGATGTCTGATGGGTAACGGGGGTGAAGGTAGAAGAAAAAGGAAAAACAAAAGATACGAGGACCACTAGGTTCGAAGATAGATACAGCAACCGTTCCCCGGCAACGGCACCAGAAATGCTTGTTGGAGTTTCTTAACGTCACCACTAGTTGTACACCTAGAGGGAACGTATAAGAGCAACTGGGTATACCGCAAGCGCACGGTAATACCACTGTAGCACTTCCCCAAAGGAGTATTCCAAAGGGTATCGAATCCAAGGAACGATGTGCACTACCTTCTATCCTAGACGAACGGTCCAAGGACACCAAGCCCCTAGCTAAGGTTGAGAGAATGATGAGGGCTTCCTATGAATACTGATCCCAGAGGAGAAGAGCGGGCAATTATGCTCGCTTTGGACACCGGCCCCTCCTGGCTATAACAGTTGGTTCACGGCAAATGGTTGCCTACACGCTGTATCCGAACGTGGGGGATTTCAGAGGGTCCAACGGCTGTCACTACCGTGGCCTACCCCAAGACAAACCGGGGGATACAGGGCAAATGAAGGATAACCCGTAGTCTAGACACCACATCTACACCACCGATTACTACTATAGCACGGCTACGTTTAAGCTCCCGTAGAAACACTATAGCACTCCGTATAAATACGGAGCGACGAACCCGCGAGCTTCGAGCTAATCTCACTTACCACAGGATCACACAGATGATAGGAAGAATGAATGCTAGTGTATTAATGCACTCCAACGAGATCTAAAGGGATAATTCACACAAACGGAATGCAAACTTATGCACTTGTAACAAAAGATCAAAGGGTCGTGTTCGTGAAGAACACGAGCCTCTAACTTATGAACAAACGTAAAAGCGTGAGTAACTTGTTCGTCAACTAGATCGAGGAAGCACGTTTATGAAGAACACGAGCCTCTAAATGATGAATGAACGAAAAACTCAAGAACATATCACGCGTGCATGAATAACACTTTAGTCTAATTGGAAAATACAAGAATACTTACTTTGCTCTAATTGAAGAACATGACACCCTCACCAACACCACACTCTACCTAGCTCCTACTCTCACCTTCATGGATCAACTCATTTGATCCATGAGAGATCACATGAGGGAGGAAACAAGTGTTTCTAAAGAGGAGGAGAATGGGATGTCTCCATTCTAGCCCCTCTCCTCATATTTATAGGCCAAGGGAGGTAGGAGGCTTGTGTAGCTGCCTTGGGCGCCCCCAATCACGTAGTGACACCTGTCCTTGCGAGAACCGGTCTCCGGGGTCGAAAACCGGAGCATCCGAGGCTCCTGGGGCGCAGAACCGGAAGGAAAAGGGCATGAACCGGTAGAACAGGGGGCGAACCGGCGGTCCGGGCGAGCAGACCGGGGCGGGCCAGCGTAGACCACGCAACTGCCTCCCGCGGCCCCCCTCCGTGCCTGACGCGTGTTCGGGCGGGCGCTTCCCACGCACGGGACCGCGCGGGCCGAGCGGTATGCCGGCTGGCCTCCCGGATGGCGATGCGTGGCGCCGTAGGGGCCGTCCCGCGCGGTTGCGTCACTGATCCGTTGGAGCTGGCGTCGGCCAGTCAGCGCGCGCCACGTGGCCAGGCGGGGCGCGCGCGCGCGTGCGGCGATGCGCTGCTGTGTGGCTGCTGCCCAATGATTGCCCACCATGTGGCCTGCCCTGGTGAATCCCCACGTACGCGCATGCATGGTGCTGTAGCACGTGACGTCAGCACTGCATCAGCATTCATCCTTTTCATATCTTGCGCATACGAACTCTGATGTAGGCATATAATATGTCCGTTTCGATCGTCTCGACGAGCCCGACGCAATGATGCAGTCCAAATTGGCATTTGAGGTTGTTTATGATGATGTCCTTAGCCATTGGACTTCTTGCTCTCAATTGTACGGTTTGGCACACATTTCAGTGCATCCTGCAACAAAAGCTAGAAACACCAACACTTGTGGAAATCATTAGTATCAAGCCCTATTCTAGTGTTGATGACCCTTTTATATTTATTTTATACAGGTATTGACAATGTAAAAGTAGCACTTGACAGCCGTCAACAATGCCCAGTATTACCACAGACTTCGCTAGTCATGCGAGCATCCAAAGCTTGAGTAGTGGTGGCCATGGCGGCCTTCTCATTGGCTAGATCATCCATTCTCTTCATCATTAGGTCCATCTTGGCGTGCAACATATCCGCTTCCTTGACGGTATGTGTACCCCTCTGACGTGGCTGGAGTCGATCATCACTCCACGCTTGATTGGTAACCATCTTCTCAATCAGTGTAGTAGCTTCAGTAATAGTAAGAGAGAAGAAGGCCCCTCCAGCTGCAGCATCAATATGGCCTCGGGCTGTCGGAGTCAGCCCATTATAGAAACTCTGAAGAATAAGCCAGTTGTCCATCCCATGATGAGGACACGCCAGGATGTACTCCTGGAGCCTCTCCCAAGCTTCTGGGATAGTCTCATTTGCTGCTTGCTGGAAACATCAAATTCGCCCCCGAAGGACATTGGTTTTGCCCAATGGAAAGAACTTCGCGAGGAATGCTATGGAGCACTTTGCCCAAGTGTTAATCTCTGCACGGTTAGCATAGAACCACTGCTTCGCCTTTCCCAGGAGTGAGAAGGGAAACAGTCGCAGACGAATAGCATCTTCCTCCACTCCTCGTATAGTGAAGGTATTGCACAGTTCCAGGAACTGCTGTAGGTGGGCGCTCGCATCTTCATTAGGCTTGCCACAGAATGGACTAGCCTGTACCATCGTGATTAAGCCAGTCTTGATCTCGAAGTTTCCATTCCCAGTGTTGATCACAGGGCCTGTCGGCACCTGGTTAGTAGAGGGAGCGGAGTACTCGCACAGAGTCTTCTCGACAGGGTTGGCCAAAGAAGTTGATGCGGATGGCACAAAGGAAGCTGGATCGACTTCCGAACGTTCACGCAAAGGAGAGCCGAAATGAGTTCGTGCCTTCCTTACAAGTGACTCAGGATCTTCAGTAAAATTCGGCGGAAAGTCGAAACCAGTCATGCACTACCTGTCTTCATCATCAATAGACAAAGAAGACAATCCAAGTTAGCCTGCATTGAGAACTGTTTTATTACTGTCATGGTTGTAAACATATGCAAAGTGTTGATATGTCATCCTTAAGCCTTCCCCGGCAACGGCGCCAGAAATGCTTGTTGACATTTCTTAACGCAATAACCTAAGAACAGGTTTGGAACCCATCCTGGTAACAGCGCTAGAAATGCTGGTTGGTAATTCTTAATGTTACAGGAGTCCGCAAGCGCATGGAAGTACCATCGTAGCATTTCCCCAAAGGAGTATTCCAAAGGGTATCGAATCCAAGGAAGGCATTGGTGGATGGACAAGCTCAACACTATTGTAATGAGTATAGATCGTAGACGGAAATAAATCAGACACTCAAATACAGGGGTGAGATATGATAATAGGGGTAGTGTGATCACACACACACTCACTCTCTCTCTCTAAGGGGTCCTAGGCATAGGAGGCAACATACGAGTTAGTTCTAGGTTCTTATGTACTATACACATAAAGCTGGTAGGAACGAGTTAGATACACTAGCGTTGAAGAACATTGACTTAAGCACCCAGGTACCACGGGGAGCTAACCACCCGTGTTGCTTCCGTACAACTCCGGTTGTTAGATTTTAGACTCCTACAGCTTATCTAAACATGGAGGATTTCAGAGGGACCAACGGCTGTCACTACCGCGGCCTACCCCAAGACAAACCGTGGGATAAGCCCATAAGTAAGGTAGCTACGCAACCCAAGCACCATGCTTACGTTGTTAGCCGGACTTGACCGGCCCGGGCTATTGTGACCCAGGTCAAGCCACTAGATAAACCAGCCAATTACACCGAGTATCGTAGCTTAAGCACAGACTTCACACAACGCAGTCATGTCATCTAATTAGATCAAACCAGGTTAGGTACACAAACGGATTCGTGTTTTCCTATGTCTGTTCAACTAGATCAAAGGGTCATGTTCGCGAAGAACACGAGCCTCTAGCTTATGAACAAACACTAGAAACATGTGAAAGTCACCCGCCAAGTGGATCAAAAGGCCTTGTTCATCAAGAACAGGAGCCTCTAAATGATGAACAGGTGAAGAACACATGAACAAATCACTCATGTATACTAACACAACTTTATATGAAATAGCTGAATTACTGAAGTAGATCAAAGTCATACAAATGAAATAAGATGTAAGAGAACTCATACCTAGATCTCAAAGGAGACTTGGAACCTGAATTAGAACTACTCTAGCCTACCTCCTAGCCTTGAGACTAAAAGTGAGAGAGGTGTTGCAAGTGTGGATGTATCATAAGTGAGCCCTCTCTCCTTCTATTTATAGGCCCGGGCACCGGCGAGGAATGGATGCAAACACCTCGGGAATGGCGCCTAGGACCAATAGGGAAGCACCACGTGGAAGCACAGGACAGGCCGAGCCAGGGTCGGTTCGGCCGACCTGTGGGGTCGGCCGACCCCCTGGTGGGCCCCCTGGCTTGTGCTTTCTCCTGGTGGCTGTCCCGTGGGTCCTTAGGTCGGTTCCCGGTGTCCACCCTATTTTGACGCGATTTGCATGCCTTTGTGGGTCCATGGATCCATGTGACGTCCACGTGTCACACTCTGATTCGTCGTGGGTTGCTTCACATGGATTGCTTGCATGGCATGCATGCATGGCATCCTTGTTGGCTGCCCACCTAGGATGAGGTGATATGGCATGGACCATAGAAGGTGAGTTTGTCACTCTTTTCCTGCTTATTTTCCTGCAATCAAATAATCTCCAAGGACAAGTGGAACTACATTATTCTTAACTAAATACGTGTAAGAAATGCCTTATGCTGTTGCTACATTATTCATGAGTATATTGACGGCTAAAGTAGGTACTTAACAGCCGTCAACAACTCCCCCAAGCTAGCCTCTTGCTCGTCCCGAGCAAGAGATTAAGGACTTAGGTTGTTTGATCAGGAGTTGCTACGATGTTGTATTCCTAATGTATAACAAGATACAGCTAGGTACTCTATCAAGGATTGAAGACGTTGGCATTGATCTTACCTTACACTCGATTGATATGGGGCGTGTAGCTTCACCTGCCTTGGGCCGTTGAAAGATAGAATGGTTGTATAAAGATTACCAATCACATGTACCTTGATCAGTTATCAATCCGTAGGTTTTGCAGGTTTTCAAAAAGAAATCAAAGTTCCTCAAATGATACTCTTGGATCACTCAATGTGTATGATTCCTCACCAAGGCATTATTTTGCCTTCTTTCACTACCTACTTCTAATAGGCTGATATGTGGAGTGTTGACGGCTGTTAAGTGCTACTTTTACACCGTCAATACCTGCATAAAATAAATGGAAAGTGATCATCAACACTAGAATAGGGGTTTATACTAATAATTTCCACAAGTGTTGGTGTTTCTAGCTTTTGTTGCAGGACGCACTGAAATACGTATTAAATGACACAGTTGAGAGGAAGCGCACCAATGGCATAGATATGGCATCATCATAAACAATCACAAATGCCAAAATTGGTATGCACCAATGTGATGGGCTCGTTGAGACGATCGAAATGGATATATCATTTGTCTACTTTGGAGTTCGGATGAAAGAGATACACACAAGATAACATGTGGGCCCGGTGGGACCCACACCAAGCCACATGGCGACGTGCTGTCACATAGGAGTCCACGTGTCCATGACACATCATCGATCCAAAGAAACACACTCTTGACCAATCAGGAGCCAGTACGCGGATCTAAGGTCCCACAACCACGAGATAAATGGCTAAAAATACCGCATACACCCCCATACCCACCTTGGGACCCACCTAGCAGTCACCTAGACGAAAGGCGGCGCGAGAGGGGCTACCCGGGGGTCGGCCGACCCCCCAGGTCACCCGACCCCGTGTTGCAGCCTCTCGTGTCGCCCTTCCACGTGTTGGCTTGTCGTGAAGAGGCAAAGGCGGTTCTAGGTGTGTGCCCGAAGATTCCCTCAAGATCCTGCCGGAAAGCTCCTTCTCTTGCAAGCTACTTGGTCTCCACTCCTCTTTGCCACATGTCACCACCCTATTGGTGGTGCCCAAGGCAGCCAAGGGAGCTCCTCCTACCACCCTCGGCCTATAAATATGAGGAGAGGGGGCTAGAATAGAGACACATCCAATTTTCCTCCTCCTCTTTAGAAACACTTGTTTCCTCCCTCATGTGATCTCTCATGGATCAAATGAGTTGATCCATGTGGGTGAGAGTAGGTGCTAGGTAGAGTGTGGTATTAGTGAGGGTGTCATGTTCTTCAATTAGAGCAAAGTAAGTATTCTTGTATTTTCCAATTAGACTAAAGTGTTATTCATGCATGAGTGATATGTTCTTGAGTTCTTCGTTCGTTCATTATTTAAAGGCCTGTGTTCTTCATGAACGCACTTCCTCGATCTAGTTGACGAACAAGTTACTCACGCTTTTGCGTTTGTTCATAAGTTAGAGGCTCGTGTTCTTCATGAACACGACCCTTTGATCTTTTGTTACAAGTGCATAAGTTTGCATTCCGTTTGTGTGAATTATCCCGTTAGATCTTGTTGGAGTATATTAATACACTGGCATTCGTTCTTCCTATCATCTGTGTGATCCTGTGGTAAGTGAGATTAGCTCGAAGCTCGTGGGTTCGTCGCTCCGTATTTATACGGGATGCTATAGTGTTACTACGGGAGCTCAGACGTAGTCGTGCTATAGTAGTAATCAGTGGTGTAGACGTGGTGTCTAGACTACGGGTTATCCTTCGTTTGCCCTGTATCCCACGGTTTGTCTTGGGGTAGGCTGCGGTAGTGACAGCCGTTGGACCCTCTGAAATCCCCCACGTTTGGATACAGCGTGTAGGCAACCATTTGCCGTGAACCAACTGTTATAGCCAGGAGGGGCCGGTGTCCGAAGTGAGCATAATTGCCTGCTCTTCTCCTCTGGGATCAGTATTCATAGGAAGCGCCTCATCATCTCTCAACCTTAGCTAGGGGCTTGGTGTCCTTGGACCGTTCGTCTAGGATAGAAGATAGTGCACATCGTTCCTTGGATTCGATACCCTTTGGAATACTCCTTTGGGGAAGTGCTACAGCTGTATTTCCTTGTGCTTGCGGTATACCCGGTTGCTCTTATATGTTCCCTCTAGGTGTACAACTAGTGGTGACGTTAAGAAACACCAACAAGCATTTTTGGCGCCGTTGCCGGGAATGGTTGTTGCATCTATCTTCGAACCTAGTGGTCCTCGTATCTTTTGTTTTTCCTTTTTCTTCTACCTTCACCCCCGTTACTCATCGAGATATCATTTTTGTTTCTTTCCTTCTACCTTTACCCCCGCTACCCATGGTGAAGCTTTCCTGTAAAAGCATCACTACCCCCAGGGATGAGCTCCCAGAGCCACCACCTTCGGTGCACCTTTTTCTCACATCTGGCTGTGAGCTTCTCCCTGCGACTATCGATGTCGTTCGGTACACTATCTTCTCTGGTCTATCGAGCGAAAACCCATATGACCATCTTAGTGACTTCGAGTACTTGTGTTCTCATATCTACAAACTAGGTATGACGTTGGATACCTTCAAGTGGAAGTTGTTTCCGTACTCTCTTGTAGGGAAGGCGGAGCAATGGTACACATACACCGTAGGTAGCGCGAACGATAGTTGGGGAGAGCTTAGGGACAAGTTTTGTCTTGAGTTCTTTCCTCCATCTCGTGTTGCTGCTTTACGAGAAGATATCCATTGTTTTCAACAACAAGAGAACGAAACGATAGACATGGCCTGGTCTAGATTTACGTGCTTAGCGTATTCTTGACCTCCCTTGTCGATGACTGAGTCTCAGTTGCTTCACAAATTTTATGATGGTCTCAACAAAAGGTCTATCTGTCGACTTGACTTCGGAAAGCCATTCCTTGAGAGGGAACCGGCTGAAGGATGGAGTTTCTTGAACACCTACTTCGAAGACGATCCTATATCCTACCAAGAGGAATCCGAGTCAAGCCATGAGAGTCCCTCAACATCCAAGTCCGAGTCTTCATCTTCCGAATCTTAAGACTTGTCTATTGAGCCCTCTCCCGAACCACGAACACCAAAGGGGGAAGAAACTCAACCTTCGGGGTTCTCTTCTTGATTTGAGGGTGAGCCTTCTCGGGACATCATAAATACCTCAGATCATTCTTGGCACGAGAAGCCTACGGCATCGTTGGACTTTGATGAGGTTCTCGATGAAGTTTGGAATCATGGTGCAATAGTGGAATGGTCGCCTTGGAAATCAGAGCCTGTTGCCGAAGTAATTCGGGTCAGCTCGACTTCCACGACCATCCATTGCTCCATGAAGGGAAACACCGTAGATGCTGTTCATGACCCTACTGCTGGAGTTTGCATCATATCGGAGTACCTTTTGGACACTCTGGTGGGTGACATGCCCCTCACCCCGACTGATAGATATTTCCGAAGTCCTAGGTATAAAGAATACATTTTCCCTTGTCGAGGGATTGCTAGGGACGTGCTTATCATCATAGACAAGATCGAGGTGCACTTAGCTTTTCACATTTATGACATCATGGATTTCGATCTTCTTCTGGGCTTCCCATTGGATGAACTTCTTGATAAATCTCAAGAAAGCCTAGATGTAAAGCTTAGGGAAGCCGTTTCTACCACGTCCATCTCTTGTCATGAACATTCCATGGTAGAACCTTTTCCTGAGCAAAACCCGCTCGAGACGATAATGCATGTATCTCCATTCGCATCATCCGAGCCTGTTCCGATTCAGGTTGTAGACTTCTCTACTCCTCAAGGGGATGACTCGGGAGATCCTTTTCACCTCTGTGGAGGCGAACGATCATCATATATCTCGACCGAGTTTCAGCCTCTTCCCGCTGGCCCGTATAATGTTGCTTTCGATTATGATCGAGAGTCAACATCGAGCTTCCACGATGACTCTCTTGAGATGGAGAATTCATGGGCCATGGAACCTTTCGAGGCACTGACTTTGGAGTCCGGAGGAAAGGATTCCACGCACGAGCATGGTAGCTTCATTCTTGATCTATGCTCGCATCATGTCCCTCCAGAGTCAGACTTGCTTAGTGCGCTGAGCACACGTGAGGGCTGCAATCACCTTATGGTCCTCTTTTGCAGAATGTTTAGAAGGTTGATTGTGGATGTATATGTCTATCATAAGCTTATCAGATTTCGTGTGTGCACTGTGGCACTGACCTTGCAGCTAAAGCTTCAGTGATACATCAAGGATTGGTGGTGAGACGGGAACGACACCACCAACGATAGCTGCAAGACAAAGTTCCCATGGTCGAGCTTATGACCTTAACTAAACAAAGCACTACTAGGAGATAGCCTGGATTAGCATAGGTTTCATTTCCCTTTCGAATAAAAGCAAGAACATGTTTTTAGGATAAGTCGTCCTTCGGGTATTTTTGGTCACTAACCTTTCAGGTGGAGATTGAAAACAAAGATGGACAGATGATGCCTACGAACATGTGAGCCACATCATTTACAGCACCTAGATACGCTTTGGTGAGAGAACGTTTACAAAGGAAGCTTGATCACCACACACTTGAGTTTTGTTGCCTAGCAATGCAAATTTCAAGTGTGGGGGAGGCATGTGAGCATCCTGAGTATAGTTCCTCCTCTACCAAATCTTATCTTGGTGTGATGATGTCAGCTCTTGCATCTTGCCCACTAGCTAGGTAAGTCCTGCTTTTGACATTAAACAAAGCCCTTCCGGGAGGTTGCCCGAGGTTCACCGTCTTTCGCTCATTCTTATGTTTCTTTTGATGTATAGCTTGATCATATTTACATGCTTCCTATATCTTTGTTCTTATGCTCTGGTTTGAATGAATGAATGCATCATACTTTCATAGACTGTTTTAGATTAAGCATGGTGCTTAGGTTAAAATTGTCTTCTTCAATCAAAACAAGACATGGTGTCGGGTTTTGATTGATGAACCTTAGAGTTTTATTTTCATAGATCTTGGTTGCATATATGCTGACTAACCCCTGCAGAAAATTGTCAAATTTGAATGGGTAAGTCATTGAGCTAAATTCAAATGGGAAGGTAAGTTGAGGTATCAGATTCATGTTGCGCGACATGCAACGGTGGTACATATGACCTCTCAAAGGTCCAAGGTAAGTATATTTCCCTTTGTGTATGAAGTGTAATGTTGGTCTAACCCTTGCGAGCAAATGACATGGTGACAATAAAATAAAATAAAAACCAAAAATATTTGCTTTTGAATAAAGGCTCTATGGTTCTCGAACCAGTAGAGTCCATCTTTTGTTTCCACTTTTTCTTGAAGAACAGCACCAGTACAAGCACCAGTGTGGGGGAGCTCTCTCAAGATCATCATCGACATATCCACTTGAGAACTCCCACACAAAGGGCTGCACGACATCGACTACGCCTTCATGGCCAGAGCAAGGTAAACCGGAGTGAGCCGACTGCCTTTTGGCTAGCCGAATCACCACTGGTCTCCCTTGTTCCTCATATCCTTCAGGAGCGATGGTACGTGCACCCTTCATCTCACTCTCTACCTATGAGTTTGAATGATCCTCAATTCTTATCTAATAAATCAAACTCAAATATCGGTGTTTTGTTTGCTCTCCATGATTCCTGTGGTTGGCTTGCATATGTTTTATTCCTTACTTATTATCTTGATGCTTGTGAACAAATATCATTAGGGAACTCATGCTTATCTAAGTAGTTGATGTTTGTGATATGGTTTGATGATATGATCTTCGCTCTTTTTGTTTGAGTGCTTGGGAATTTTATTTGAAAAATCATAAAACCCTTTGCAAAGCTCCTCTTTGATATGCCACAGTCCTACCAAAGTCATATGATGCTACTAGTTGAAAACCTTATACTCATATGCTGCTTGTCATTGCATTGAGCTTTGTCAAATTCTGTGACCCTTGCGAGAATTCTTTTCATTACTCTCACGATCAAGATTCATGTGCACACCACCTTTCCCCCTTGCTATGCTTCTACACTGGAAGTTAGCATTGCCTCATTCATCCATTCCACAAAATAAAGCTCCATGCATGGTTCCATGATTTATCCCTCTCCAAATATCTCTAAAAAGAGATTGGGCTATAAAAAAAGAGAGAGAGAGAAAGACATGCTCAAAAAGCATGATCTAAAAAAAAGAAAAAAAGAGAAAAGAGAGATAACCCATATCTCAGAAATTTCAAAAAGGAGAGCGGAGAAAATCATGCAAAAAGGAGTTCCATAACTTAGATGGTAATAACTAGTACCTATTCCAGGGCTAGTGTCCACCTTACCATCAACCAACACTCATCATATACATATGGTAATATCTAGCACCCATTCCGGGCCTAGTATACACCTTACCATACCCATCATATCCATACACGTGCACATCTTGATCTGATTGTATGAATTGCTTTTCTCTTGTATCCGGTCTTTGGCTTTGCAATACATGTGATGCAAGTATGCCTTATCATTCATACCTACCTTGAGCTCCACATAAGCTATCATTAGAAGTAGGATGAATAAAGGCAGTCTAATGCTTTGGTGAGGACATATATACACTAAGCAATCTGAGAGAATCAAATGAGGAGCTAAGCGAGGTTTGTTTTGGAAATTTATTGCAAAACCCCAAGTTACTTGACATGATGAGCAGGAGTGATTTGATTCATGACCGTTCCATTCTTCAACTACCCAAGATAGCATGATAGACACTTCATAAGTTCATGAGTACAAGGTATGGTTTGGAATATCTCTTATGCTCGCTTCATACCTTTGGATATCATGTCTCACCTTGATCTGACTCCCTTCACTCGGGACGAGCAAAGATCAAGTGTGGGGGAGTTGTTGACGGCTGTTAAGTGCTACTTTTACACCGTCAATACCTGCATAAAATAAATGGAAAGTGATCATCAACACTAGAATAGGGGTTTATACTAACAATTTCCACAAGTGTTGGTGTTTCTAGCTTTTGTTGCAGGACGCACCGAAATACGTGTTAAATGACACAGTTGAGAGGAAGTGCACCAATGGCATAGATATGGCATCATCATAAACAATCACAAATGCCAAATTGGTATGCACCAATGCGATGGGCTCATCGAGACGATCGAAATGGATATATCATTTGTCTACTTTGGAGTTCGGATGAAAGAGATACGCACAAGATAACATGTGGGCCCGGTGGGACCCACACCAAGCCACATGGTGACGTGCTGTCACATAGGAGTCCACGTGTCCATGACACATCATCGATCCAAAGAAACACACTCTTGACCAATTAGGAGCCAGTACGCGGATCTAAGGGCCCACAACCACGAGATAAATGGCTAAAAATACCGCATACACCCCCATACCCACCTTGGGACCCACCTAGCAGTCACCTGGACGAAAGGCGGCGCGAGAGGGGCTACCCGGGGGTCGGCCGACCCCCCAGGTCGCCCGACCCCGTGTTGCGGCCTCTCGTGTCACCCTTCCACGTGTCGGCTTGTCGTGAAGAGGCAAAGGCGGTTCTAGGTGTGTGCCCGAAGATTCCCTCAAGATCCTGCCGGAAAGCTCCTTCTCTTGCAAGCTACTTGGTCTCCACTCCTCTTTGCCACATGTCACCACCCTATTGGTGGCGCCCAAGGCAGCCAAGGGAGCTCCTCCTACCCCCCTCGGCCTATAAATATGAGGAGAGGGGGCTAGAATAGAGACACATCCCATTCTCCTCCTCGTCTTTAGAAACACTTGTTTCCTCCCTCATGTGATCTCTCATGGATCAAATGAGTTGATCCATGTGGGTGAGAGTAGGTGCTAGGTAGAGTGTGGTGTTGGTGAGGGTGTCATGTTCTTCAATTAGAGCAAAGTAAATATTCTTGTATTTTCAAATTAGACTAAAGTGTTATTCCTGCATGAGTGATATGTTCTTGCGTTCTTCGTTCGTTCATCATTTAGAGGCCTGTGTTCTTCATGAACGCACTTCTTCGATCTAGTTGATGAACAAGTTACTCACGCTTTTGCGTTTGTTCATAAGTTAGAGGCTCGTGTTCTTCATGAGCATGACCCTTTGATCTTTTGTTACAAGTGCATAAGTTTGCATTCCGTTTGTGTGAATTATCCCATTAGATCTTCTTGGAGTACATTAATACACTAGAATTCGTTCTTCCTATCATCTGTGTGATCCTGTGGTAAGTGAGATTAGCTCGAAGCTCACGGGTTCGTCGCTCCGTATTTATATGGGGTGCTATGTGCTACTACGGGAGCTCAGACGTAGTCGTGCTATAGTAGTAATCGGTGGTGTAGACGTGGTGTCTAGACTATGGGTTATCCTTCGTGTGCCCTGTATCCCACGGTTTGTCTTGGGGTATGCCGCGGTAGTGATAGCCTTTGGACCCTCTGAAATCCCCCACGTTCGGATATAGTGTGTAGGCAACCATTTGCCGTGAACCAACTGTTATAGCCAGGAGTGGCCGGTGTCCGAAGCGAGCATAATTGCCTGCTCTTCTCCAATGGGATCAGTATTCATAGGAAGCGCCTCATCATCTCTCAACCTTAGCTAGGGGCTTGGTGTCCTTGGACCATTCATCTAGGTTAGAAGGTAGTGCACATCGTTCCTTGGATTCGATACCCTTTGGAATACTCCTTTGGGGAAGTGCTACAGCAGTATTTCCGTGCGCTTGCGGTATACCTGGTTGCTCTTATACGTTCCCTCTAGGTGTACAACTAGTGGTGACGTTAAGAAACGCCAACATGGAGCTGTAGGTAGGGAAAACATGTGGCATACCTGTTTCTCATGTATTGACGAGTCGAAAACCGGTTCCTTGGGAGAACAAGTCATACACCCTGATCAAGATGTGCAAAAGTGTGTGTATGGTGGATGGATAATGAACTCCTATTTGCATGACTTTACTCTCCTCCTTTTCGAAATTTTTTGAGACTTGGGCTATGTCTCTTTATTCTTCTCTTTTTTTTTTGAACATAGCCCATTGTCCTTGCTGAATATTTTTGGAGGGAGAGTAATCATGGAACATGCGTGGAGCTTTATTTGGTGGAAAGGATGGGGGATGGATGAAATGACGGTTGCTAACTTCCAGTGTAGAAGTTTCACATATGGTGGTGTGTACGTGATCTTGATCATAGGAGTAATGACAAGTTTACTCGCCGAGGGTCACAACAATTCGACAAGACTCAATGAAGAAACCAGGTAGCATATCTGGAGGTTAACAGAAGCTAAGATCTACATATGGCCTTGGATAGGAATTCCTTATCATTGAGGAATTTATCATTTTAACATTTTTCAAAAGAAAACTCTGGATATCAAACATCACTTAGTTCTAGCACATAGCAACTCTATTATACCATATCATACCTCACAACAACTTAGGCAAAGATCATGCTTTTGCTACCAACAAATTTCAAGCTCAGGTTTGATCATACTAGCCAACAAACTCAAAACTTAGATAGGGTACTCAGTTGTAAACAAGGCATACAAGAGGAATAAACAGAGCAACTATTCATCATTTCAACCATGGAGAATAAAAACACTCTTACCGCGCATATGAAAACAAACTAATTTTTAGAAAGCAAATAAATATTTTTGGACTTTTTAACTTTTCAGATTTTTATGTGTTTTTAGCATATGGGGTTCTGAAAACAACAGAAGATACAAGTTACCTCAGAACGGGGGTCCTCCCCCAAGCTAGCTTCAGGCTCACTGTTATGGAGGGTGGTTTCCCATCCACGCGTAGTAAGCCCTCTGCTCCTCCAGCTGTCACAGTTGTCTCTGCTCCATGGTGTGAAGTCTCTTGCCAGTCATACGCTGCCATTCTCGAGTGGACTCAGCCTGCTGGTGCATTGTCTCCTCCATGGTACCGACACGGATGTTGAGCTCGCTCATCTGCTGAGTGAGGGTGGCCCCACGAGATGACGAGCGCAACCCGGACGATGAGGACGAGTCCCCGTTGGTAGCACCGTCGGGCCTAACCCACTCGCCACTCCCTGCACTAGCCCAGGTCGAGCTACTCGCACCCGACTGACTCATGGGTTGGTCCCAACCGGGGGCATATCTGGGTGTAACTCCAGACATGTACCCGGCTGAGGCCCATGCGCCAGACAGCGGTGGGGTAGGCTGAGGCTATGGCTGAGGCGACGGATGTGGCAGCGGATGTTGTGGCGGTTGCTGTGCTGTCGCTGCCCTCCTCAATGCACTTCTAGTGACCTTGTCTCCAGAAACACTAGAACGACGAGGTTCCTCAAGAGGAATGGTCAGTGGCCCTCGGCCGTACAAACAGAAATCCGGGTTAGGTAACCGAATCTGGTTTGCATGGCAAGGGTAAAAGAAAACCAAAGAATCATCGGGCCCCTTTTTAAGAGTATGTCCTTGAATCAGATACGCCTCATCTATCACGGCCCGGGGAGAATCAATGTAGGGAACGTTAGCCCATTGTGTAATCCCAAGACTCAAAATGATACGTGTGATCAAAGACGTACACTCAATAGAACCCGTCGTCCTAAAATTTGTCAACCACTGCCGAATCATAGCTTGCACTTGGGAGATTTTGATCCGTCTGATCGCGACATATAATATCCTCATCTCATCTGTGCGCACGGGTCAAACGTCATCCCTTGGGAAGAGAGTGACGGCGAGCCACTTGTGCCACAGTCGGAGAGTGGGATGTGTGATATCATTGCACCGAGGTGCTAACTTGCCACGGACAGGCCGACCAGAAAGCTCTTCCCAAAAACTATCTTGAATAAAATCGCTGCAAGCTTGATCGACAGAAATAGCACAACGACGATGAAAACTGAGTGCGCGACTAAGATCTGGCCATGAGACTCGATACGACGTTCCATGGAAACAAAACGTAATACCGGTCTCATCCTCCCGAAGAGTACAGAGGAACTGGATGGTGAGAGGCCTAGAACCGATCTCCCACACCAGAACAAAGTTCTCCCAACCAAGAGCATGCCAAATGGAATCGAACTCGGAGTCCATACCTATTTTCTCGAGAAGGGCCGAGTCGAACTCCTTGGTGTTGGCGAAGACTCGATCCTTGATGAGAGCGTAGGTTTGTCTCTCCCGGTCTTCCCTCAAGTCGATGAAGGTGGCATCAGCGTCGAACACTCCTTTGGCTTGTGGCGTGGGTAGCTCCTCTTCTTCCTCTTCTTCACGCTCCGTTGGCATTGGACTTGGTGTAGCTCCGGAGTGGTGAGACGAGCCCTCCCCGTCTCTCGAACGGCGTGAGCGGGTCACCTTCCGGTACGCACCTGCGATCCAACTCATCTTGCACAACAATGGGACAACACGAGCAACTCGGTGATGGGTTAGTGAAATCGAAATGAAATCCTTACCGAGCTTGCTCCACCACTATTCAATATTCAGCGACAAATTGGAGAGAGTGCTTGACACTTCCACTTGAGCAAGAAATCTAAGAAAACCAAAGAGCAAGAGCAAAGAGGGAGAGAAGGTGATGGAAGTGAGTGAATGGGTGAAGAAACCCCTCAGTCCCCCTTCTATTTATAGGCAACCGAGCCAGGCACCGGGGGAGAGGACAAGAGCAACGGCTAGGAGCCGTTGGAGGAGGCTGGGCCCACATGGCCGTTGGCCAGGGTCGGCCGAACCCCTGCCGGGCCCGCCTGCCTCCAACTTTTTACAACGGCTCTCTAACGGTTACCTGATGTCCTGTCTAGATGTCTAGGTCCAGATTCGCCCAAAATTTTGCTCGAACAATTTTTCTAGGATTTTCCAACTCAAAAAATTATTTTCAGAATTTTTATTTGAAAAGGGAAATTTGGCTAGAAAAATCTAGCATGCAGATGCAAGGTTGCAAAATTCAAATATGCATTTGGAAAAATCAAATAAAATTTTTGAAAGCGAAATATGAGATATCTACCAATTTTACCTTTTGGCAAAAAGGACTCATCTTTTCAAGTCTGAGAGCGAGACTTTTCTCGGTAATCAATTCCACTCGTCACCCCATTCCTGAGAAATAGATGGAGATGACTTCTGTATTTCCCGTCACACTATTCTTGTTTTCTTCGGCTTTGTTGGAGTGGTGGGAAGTTGTTGGGGCTGTGGCTCTGTCCATGCCCCTGATTGCTCATTTTTTCCTTGTAGTGTATAGCATTTCTCTTCAGTTGCCTGAAATCAGAACATCAAGTTCCTCTTCCCAATGCGGAATCGGATCGTTCCGACTCCGACATTGATCCTTGCATTGGCGTCACTTAGGAACGGTCTCCCAAGAATGAGGGGCATCCCCTCATCATCTTGCATATCAAGGACCATGAAGTCCGCGAAGATGCATGAACCTTGGATGAATACCAATAAGTTCTCTACTATCCCCTCTGGATATCGGATCGATGCATCAGCAAGTTGGACGGTCGTCGCAGTTGGAGTTAGAGCTGGAGATCCCAATTGTTCAAACATGGCCTTGGACATAAGATTAACACTTGCACCAAGGTCATAGAGAGCATGCTTAATCTTCTGGTAATATATCTTGCAGGTGATAGTCGGATAACCAGGATGTTTCTTATGTGTGATTGTTGAAGATTCCCGTGGGTCAACTACCTGCTGTATAGGCTTCCCTGCATAGTCAGTGGCTCGTGCCCGCCCAGATGGCTTACCCCATCTGGTGGACACTACACAAACATTTTCGCAGGAAGATACGGGTTGCCCTGGAATCTTCCCATCTTCAGCAGAGGGAACCAAAGCAGCTACTTGAGCCAACTGGGTTACTATCATCTTATTAAAGCTCAACTGGTTTTTATGAGCAGAAGAAAGGCTATCAATTTTAACATTAAGGCTCTCAAAAGCCTTATCATAGGCAGCTGTTTTCTTATTAAAGCCTTCATTAATCTTAGCTTGCCCAAAGACTAGATCTTTCAAGGAAGGTTGGTTTGGGTTGAAAGAATTACCTTGATTACCTCCTTGATAATAAGGGCGCGATTGATTCCACGTTTGACCTCCTTGTGGACGATAACCGTTGTTGTTGCTGTTCATGTACATCACATCCTCCTGAGTAGCAGGGCAGTAATTCCCTGAATGCCCAGTATTACCACAGACTTCGCAAGTCATGCGAGCATCCATAGCTTGAGTCGTGGTGGCCATGGCGGCCTTCTCATTGGCTAGATCATCCATTCTCTTCATCATTAGGTCCATCTTGGCGTGCAACATATCCGCTTCCTTGACGGTATGTGTACCCCTCTGGCATGGCTGGAGTCGATCATCACTCCACCCTTGATTGGTAACCATCTTCTCAATCAGTGTAGTAGCTTCAGTAATAGTAAGAGAGAAGAAGGCCCCTCCAGCTGCAGCATCAATATGGCCTCGGGCTGTCGGAGTCAGCCCATTATAGAAACTCTAAAGATTAAGCTAGTTGTCCATCCCATGATGAGGACACACCAGGATGTACTCCTGGAGCCTCTCCCAAGCTTCTGGGATAGTCTCATTTGCCGCTTGCTGAAAACTTGAAATTCGCACCCGAAGGACATTGGTTTTGCCCAACGGAAAGAACTTCACGAGGAATGCTGCGGAGCACTTTTCCCAAGTGTTAATCTCTGCATGGTTAGCATAGAACCACTGCTTCGCCTTTCCTAGGAGTGAGAAGGGAAGCAGTCACAGACGAATAGCATCTTCCTCCACTCCTCGTATAGTGAAGGTACTGCACAGTTCCAGGAACTGCTGCAGGTGGGCGCTCGCGTCTTCATTAGGCTTCCAACAGAATGGGCTAGCTTGTACCATTGTGATTAAGCCAGTCTTGATCTCGAAGTTTCCATTCCCAGTGTTGATCACAGGGCCTGTCGGCACGTGGTCAGCAGAGGGAGCGGAGTACTCGTAGAGAGTCTTTTCGACAGGGTTGGCCATAGAAGTTGATGCAGATGGCACAAAGGAAGTTGGTTCGACTTTCGAACGTTCACGCAAAGGAGAGCCGAAATGAGTTCGTGCCTTCCTTACGAGTGACTCAGGATCTTCAGTAAAATTCGGCGGTAAGTCGAAACCAGTCATGCACTACCTGTCTTCATCATCAATAGACAAATAAGACAATCCAAGTTAGCCTGCATTGAGAACTGTTTTATTCTTGTCATAATTATAAATGTTGGCATTTTTTAATCTCAACACTAGGCGCCGTGGTAGCGTGAGCATGTAAGAAACTCCCGGGTACACTGACGAGTGCGAACGAATACGCAAGCGCACGGATACACCGCTATAGCACTTCTCCCTAGGAGAATGAGTATTCTCGTCGGGTTTCGTTCCTAGGACGGTGAGTAACCAGAGAGGGTCTATCCAAGGACACCAGCTTTCGCTGGGATAGGTCGGGATACAAGAAGCACTTCCTTAAGGGACTTAGCTCTCAAGATGTATCTATCAGGTCTCAGTCATCCCCGCGGGGCGACAACACATCAAGGTGCTTGCAAGCGAGCCCAACTTGGTACGTGATGTAGAGGGTTGACAAAGGGTCCAACAGGCTGTCACCACTGCGGCCTACCTCTACTCTACGATCGTACGTGGTCTTCGTAGGGAAACCAGGGCCCAGACACCACGTCTGTACCCCAGATAAAATACTATAGTGCGGTTACATCTGTCGACCCGCTAACTACACTATAGCAACCATATAAATACGGTCCCACGAACAAGGGAAAGATCGGAATCAGATCATCTTATCATTCATTGAACTACGGAGTAGAAAGGAAGCTATGGATGCAACTGAATGAGATACAGCGGACTTACTTAACTAAACAGGATCAGAGCATGCAAACAAGTAAATGAACCACTGCTCTGGCTCTAAAGGATCGAAGCCTTGTGTCATGAAGAACACAAGCCTCTAACTTATGAACGAGCCACGAACACAAGAACAAATCAATCATGCATGATGTCCACTATAGTCTAAATAAGAAATGCTGAAATACTCACTTTGATCTAAATGAAGAACAAGCATCCACGAGGACATCAACTCACTCCTCACCCCTACTCTACCTCTCAACTAATCCTAATCTAGATCTCTCCTCATCACCATTCTACCAGACAGAGGTGAGAATCACCTCACATGGGCAGAATTAGAGAGAGGGAGAGAGAGCTACACAAGAGAGAAGTGGAACTTGAGAGCTTGGTGGTGTGTGTGAAATGGAGCCCCTCCCCTCCTATTTATAGACAAGGAGGAGGCTTGCTCCGAGGCTCCAAGTGCTCCAAAACACCCGGGAATGCAGCCAAGGACCAATGAGCGAGCAACACGTGTAGGGGGGGGGATCAACCGACCCTAGGTCGGTTCGGCCGATACTAGGGTCGGCCGAAACCCCCGGCCGGCCTTCTAGCTTGTGCTTCGTCTGGCTCGCTTCCATGTGGGCCCTAGTGCCTCTCCTCCATGCATGGCACGTTTCCTGGTGGTTTAGTTGGCAAAGTGGGCCCATGGATCCATGTGATGCTGACGTGGCAACGTATGATTCGTCGAGAGTCCCTCACATGGATTGGTGACATCATGGATCCAGGAGAATCCATGTGGTAGCCCCTGATTGGCCAGCAATTGAGTGCCTTGGATTGGAGTGGAGTGAAAGTGCATGGATTCCTCCCATTTCTTATGCTAAATACCTGCATTCGAATAGACATCGACACTGGTGGAAAGTATGAGTTTAAGCTCCTATTCTAGTGTGAATGTGCAATTCATGCTCTGATTTGCAGGAGTTGACGGCTATAAAAATGGCAAATATCAGCCGTCAACAACACCCCCACACTTGACCTTTGCTCGTCCCGAGTGAAGGGGAAACAAAGCCAAGTGGGTCCTGGACACCACAGAGTAAGACAAACATAAGAGATATTCCAAGTCATACCTTGCTCCTGTGAACCTCTGTGTAGTGGCTATCATGTTCCTTTGGGTGATTGAAAAGTAGAACAGCTGTGAATCAAGTCACTTATGCACCTGATGATAAACACCTTGGGGTTTTGCAAGTTTTTCATAAACAAAACTCTTGGTGGCTTCCTCATTTGATTCTCTTAGATCGCTCAAAGTGTATATGTCCTCACTAAGGCATTTGTCTTTCTTCATCCTACTTCTAATGATGGCTATATGTGGAGCTCAGGGTAGGATAAAGAGAAAGCATACTTGCATCACATATTTTGCAAAGTCAAAGACTGGATCCACAGAGAAAATCAAATCATACCATCAGATCAAGATGTGCACCAGTATGGCTATGGTGTATATGGCAAGGTGGATACTAGGCCCGGAATGGGTGCTAGATATTACCATACATATATATGGTGAGAACTGTGGGTTGATGGTAAGGTGGACACTAGCCCCATAATGGACACTAGTTATTACCATCAAAAATCATGGAACTCCTTTCTGCATGACCATCCCTCTCCTTTTTTTCCTTCTTTATTTTGGATATGGGCTATCCTTTCTCTCTTCTTCTCTTTTTTTTCAAAACATGCCTTGGGCAGGTGTATATATTTTTTTCTCTTTTTTTTCATAGCCCATATCTCTTGAAGGATACTTTTAGAGAGAGCGGTCATACCACATATGGAGCTTTTACTTTTGTGGTATGAATGGTACAATGCTAACTTCCAGTGTAGAAGCATAGCAAGGGGAAAAAGGTGGGGTGCACATAAATCTTGATCATGAAAGTAATGAGAAGAATTCTCACAAGGGTCACAGAATTTGACAAAGCTCAAAGCAATAACAAGCAGCATATGAATCGAAGGTTTTTGTCTACGAAAATCATATGGCTCTAATGGGACAGAGGCATATCAAAGAGGAGCCTTTAAGAGGTTTTGAGTTTTCAAAAATTAATTCCCCAAGAGAGTTAGTCATCAGAGCAATAGATCATATCATCCAGCCATATCATACTTGTCAATTACTTAGGTGAACATGCTTGTCCTTAAGAAGGTTATGGTTCACAAGCATCAGGTAGATAACAAGGAATAAAACATATGTAGGTCTACTCAGGTACAGGCAAGCTGGGTGATCTTTAGCATCATCATTCGAGTTTCAGATTAGAGATAGACAGATATAGCTTATAAAACTCAGGAATGAAAAAGAGTGAGTTGTCGAGATGCAAACCGGCGCTATGCATGAAAGATGAACCGTGAGAGTCTCTCCACAAGAGTGAACTCGTGCGGGTCCTGTTCAGGTTCTCTGCAAGTAATCGATCGGCTAGCGCGGAGTGCTCGCAGTGGGTACGTACAGAAAACGTCGTGCTAGCATTGGGAGTGTCGTGGCTCTTCCCCCACACTGTCTCGAACCTAGATGTCCTCTAAATCAAAGAGACCAAAGTAATGACACAATGGGTGGCTGAACCGGGTTACATGACCGGTGAGCCACTTTATTCAAATCCAAATGTTTCGAACGAAATGGTTAGGCGTTTGCACACATGCAAAGGAAATAAATGAAATAAAGGGAAATCAAGGGAAATCAAACCTAGACCTAGACTAGCGCCTAATGAACCAAAGCTGGGGCTAATCCCCACTACTCGGAAAGGATATGCTCTTTTCCCTCAGCAACTGCCAACCTCTGCAGCTTCTGGGTCATGTCCTCCTCCAGCTGGCGATACTCAAGCCTGAGCTCATGGTACTCGTCCCTCTGCTTAGCCAGCCCTTCGACTAGCTTCTCATGCTCTAAGAACAGATCAGTTAGTTTGTTGGCTAGCTTCGCTAGGGCAGGGGTCTTCTTGGCGCCATTCACTCGGATGTCTGCAAGGATCTTGGTGATGACTCGCTCCCACCGAGGCAGCTTATGGTAGGTTGTACCATAGCCTCCAGTGGTTGTCTTCACTCCGAAGATCTTGCACCGGGTCTGTGGAAGCGGGAACTCATCCCACACATCCTGCTCATAAGTATGGCAGAAAGCTTCTCCGTAGCTGTTGAAGTCAGACCCAATGTAGCGCTCTCCTGGCTTCAGAGGTGGCCCAGGGGGATCGTCAAACAAGACGCACTTGGCAGCGGTCTTGTTCCCCATGGTGGCCATCCTGACCGGGAAAGAAGGCAGGGAGGAGGAGCCTCGCCGGGACGACTGCACCGAGGAGTCGGTGTGCATCTTGTGAGTGCTCTCTACACTCCTGCCTCTCTCGAGAGTCATGGCCTCCGGCGACCCCATCACCTCATCCAAGTTGCTGAGGTCAATGAAATGAGAGGGGCTCCCTCCCCCTGAAGTGAGGGGCGAAGCCGCCCTACTGAGCCGAGCGAAACCGTAGCCAGCCATGGATGCGGTGATGAGCTGAGGATGGTGAGGTGGAGGAGATGGATCTTCGTGATGCGAAAACTCGTCGGGCGGCAGAGAGAATGTTTCTGGGGGAGAATGAGACGCACACGCGAAAGAAGAAGGGGAGAGGCGGCACCAGGGTTTCGGCCGAACCAGGGTTCGGCCGGCCCCAGGTGGGCCCCTCTGGTCCTCCCCTTTCTCGTGTGGGCTCCAGCAAGTCTCAGGATCGACGGCCCAGGTGGATTCCCTGAGTTGGAAAGATTGGCTTAGGCTTAAGGCTAGAATAAGGTTGAGGTTGAAAATTCATCCTCCACTATACACCAACCTTGGCCAAACCGTGATATAACCATAGAGAATCTGGGGGAAGTCACCTTGGCGACATACTCGGTTCGTCAAAAGTGTAGGCACATCTGATGGTAATCACGAAGCGTTCGTGTCGCCACAATGGTGCTGCCTTCCTGTGGACCTTTTGCCTACTCCTCTTAATATTGGCAATTTCTTTCTCCTGCATGACCACGGTCCACAAGATACCCGAAGGATAATTCTTCCTGAGGAAACGAGATGAGTCCCAGGAGTACTCAGGATGCGGGTGTCTTGTGATCTCCTGTCTCAACTTATGACCATCTCCTTGCAGACAATTGATATGATGATAAGCTCTGATCTGCAAGGGTAGTGCATTTACGAACTCGAGCCCAAAAAGGTATATCGAGGCTGAGAGCAAGCATGACCATCCCAGAGAGGCCGAGGCATTCCATGAGGTGATCACGGGACTCGAGGACTATAGCACTGGGGTCGCGGAACTCGGAGATGAAAAGATCGAGCACTGAGGCTAGTGCTTCACCAATAGGTACCGATCTCCGAGTGAACTCAAGCTCAGATAGACACTCGGCCTTGAAAAAGGATAGAGCATGGACTTCCGAAGGCCGGTGTACGATTAGGAACCAGAGTTCGGACGAAGAGCAAGATCTAACTCGCTCGTTCCTTAGGCAGAGGGTTCAATGTTCTCATCGGGGTGATGGAAACATTCCGAAGTCTGGCCTAAGCTTCTAATGGGGGGTTATGGATAAGCTGAAAAGTGCACCTCCCATTGGGCATCGATCAAGTCAGGCATAAGATACGAAGTGCAAGCTACTCCTGACTAATCGGCATCGATCGATGTGCTCGGGATAAAAAGTGAATGCACTCCATTCGATCGGTAGATGATCGTGCTCCTTCGGTCCGATGGATGAATCCAATGGATTATAAAGCAGGGACCGATGTCTTGGTTTATACGAAACTTCAGTGCAAAGCACTTCAGCTCAAACCTTGACGCAGAAACATGATAGGCCTCCCATACCCTCCTTAGGAGATAGTAGTGAGGATCAAACAAGTCATCCTAGCTGGGAATGGTCGTTCTTTCCGAACTACTCTCTCTGTCCTCCCACGAGACAAAGTCTCGGGGAGACGGTCTAAGAAGATGCATGAGAGGGGAACCCAAGGGTAGATCTCGCACCACGAAATCTTTCCCTTAGACTCCTGCCATTCAGGAATGACATCTTCAGCCAGAGCTCAGAAAGAATGGATATGAAATCTCGGGCTTGGCTGATGATGGATCTAGGTGGCTTAACATTTCCTCTGGTGGTTGCCTCATTGATCGGGATGCAAGGGGAGCTGAAATCTCAGAGATTATCCACAATCTCTTTTCCCTTGACAGCTTCTAGGTGCACAAAGGATCCTCCGGAGAGAGCATTAAGCCTCATGGCATCATCCTTCCGCAATTCAAACCAGAAGTGCTGAAGCAACATCCAATCGGGTATGTAGAGGACTGGGCAATCTTCCACCGCGGAGGCGAAACGATTCCATGCCATTCCTAGTGATTCCTCCTCACATTGCTTGAAACAGAGAATCTTTGCCCTTAACGAGATGACACATCGTATTGGGAAGCAGTGGGAGCAAAAAGCTGCTCTCAACCTTTCCCAAGTAAGGTAGTCTCTACCAAAACAACGGTGCCAATCCCGTGCTTCCCCGGAGAGGGACAGCAGGAAACATTCTCTTTTCCGAGCATCTGGTGATTCTCCAGTTTTATCCTGAGTTTCAATCAGACGCTCGTAGTCTCTCACATGATCAAAGGGGTTCTCATGACTTAACCCCGAGAAGGATAGGTCCTAAATTAGCTTCATGAGAAAGGGGCGAAACCAAAAGCCAGATGTAAGAGTGGGTCTTGACGAAGATGGCTCTGAGGGTTCACTCCTCGAAGGCGGAAGGTGTTTACAAGGATAACCTTCTTTGGGTAGTGGGGGTAGAGGTAGAAGTAAAGAAAACAAAAGGGAATATCTCAAAAAAGGGTAACGGGGGTGAAGGTAGAAGAAAAAGGAAAAAGATAAATACGAGGATAGACGAGCTCGAAGGTTAACAACAGCCGTCCCCGGCAACAGCACCAGAAATGCTTGTTGGCGTTTCTTAACCTCAACACTAGGCGCTGTGGTAGCGTGAGCATGTAAGAAACTCCCGGGTACACTGACGAGTGCGAACAAATCCGCAAGCGAACGGATACACCGATGTAGCACTTCTCCCTAGGAGAATGAGTATTCCAGTCGGGTTTCGTTCCTAGGACGGTTAGTAACCAGAGAGGGTCTATCCAGGGACACCAGCTTTCACTGGGATAGGTCGGGATACAAGAAGCACTTCCTTAAGGGACTTAGCTCTCAAGATGTATCTGTCAGGTCTCAGTCATCCCCGCGGGGCGACAACACATCAAGGTGCTGGCAAGCGAGCCCAACTCGGTACGCGACGTAGAACCAATGCAGCCAAGGACCCACTCAAAACACCTGGGAATGCAGCCAAGGACCAATGAGCGAGCAACACGTGTAGGGGGGGATCAACCGACCCTAGGTCGGTTCGGCCGATCCTAGGGTCGGCCGAAACCCCCGGCCGGCCTTCTGGCTTGTGCTTGGTCTGGCTCGCTTCCATGTGGGCCCTAGTGCCTCTCCTCCGTGCATGGCACGTTTCCTGGCGGTTTAGTTGGCAAAGTGGGCCCATGGATCCATGTGATGCTGACGTGGCAACGTATGATTCGTCGAGAGTCCCTCACAGGGATTGGTGACATCATGGATCCAGGAGAATCCATGTGGCAGCCCCTGATTGGCCAGCAATTGAGTGCCTTGGATCGGAGTGGAGTGAAGGTGCATGGATTCCTCCCATTTCTTATGCTAAATACCTGCATTCGAATAGACATCGACACTGGTGGAAAGTATGAGTTTAAGCTCCTATTCTAGTGTGAATGTGCAATTCATGCTCAGATTTGCAGGAGTTGACAGCCATAAAAATGGCAAATACCAGCCATCAACAATGAATATATGCAAAGTGTTGATATGTCATCCTTAAGCCTTCCCCGGCAACGGCGCCAGACATGCTTGTTGACATTTCTTAACGCAATCACCTAAGAACAGGTTTGGAACCCATCCTGGTAACAGCGCTAGAAATGCTGGTTGGTAATTCTTAACGTTACAAGAGTCCGCAAGCGCACGGAAGTACCATCGTAGCATTTCCCCAAAGGAGTATTCCAAAGGGTATCGAATCCAAGGAAGGCATTGGTGGATTGACAAGCTCAACACTATTGCAATGAGTATAGATCATAGACGGAAATAAATCAGACACTCAAATACAAGGGTGAGATATGATAATAAGGGTAGTGTGATCACACACACACTCACTCTCTCTCTATGGGGTTCTAGGCATAGGAGGCAACATACGAGTTAGTTCTAGGTTCTTATGTACTATACACATAAAGTTGGTAGGAACGAGTTAGATACACTAGCGTTGAAGAACATTGACTTAAGCACCTAGGTACCACGAGGAGCTAACCTCCCGCGTTGCTTCCACACAACTCCGGTTGTTAGATTTTAGACTCCTACAGCTTATCCGAACGTGGGGGATTTCAGAGGGACCAACGACTGTCACTACCACGGCCTACCCCAAGACAAACCGCGGGATAAGCTCATAAGTAAGGTAGCTATGCAACCCAAGCACCATGCTTACGTTGTTAGCCGGACTTGACCGGCCCGGGCTATTGTGACCTAGGTCAAGCCACCAGATAAACCAGCCAATTACACCGAGTACCGTAGCTTAAGCACAGACTTCACACAACGCAGTCATGTCATCTAATTAGATCAAACTAGGTTAGGTACACAAATGCATTCGTGTTTTCCTATGTCTGCTCAACTGGATCAAAGGGTCGTGTTCGCGAAGAACACGAGCCTCTAGCTTATGAACAAACACTAGAAACATGTGAAAGTCACCCGTCAAGTGGATCAAAAGGCCTTGTTCATCAAGAACAGGAGCCTCTAAATGATGAACAGGTGAAGAACACTTGAACAAATCACTCATGTATACTAACACAACTTTATATGAAATAGGTGAATAACTGAAGTAGATCAAAGTCATACAAATGAAATAAGATACAAGAGAACACATACCTAGATCCCAAAGGAGACTTGGAACCTGAATTAGAACTACTCTAGCCTACCTCCTAGCCTTGAGACTAAAAGTGAGAGAGGTGTTGCAAGTGTGGATGTCTCATAAGTGAGCCCCCTCTCCTTCTATTTATAGGCCCGGGCACCGGTGAGGAATGGATGCAAACACCTCGGGAATGGCACCTAGGACCAATAGGGAAGCACCACATGGAAGCACAGGACAGGCCGAGCCAGGGTTGGTTCGGCCGACCTGTGGGGTCGGCCGACCCCCTGGTGGGCCCCCGTGGCTTGTGCTTTCTCCTGGTGGCTGTCCCGTGGGTCCTTAGGTCTGTTCCCGGTGTCCACCCTGTTTTGGCACGATTTGCATGCCTTTGTGGGCCCATGGATCCATGTGAAGTCCACGTGTCACACTCTGATTCGTCAGGGGTTGCTTCACTTGGATTGCTTGCATGGCATGCATGCATGGCTCCCTTGTTGGCAGGTGTGCATGCATGGCATCCTTGTTGGCAGCCCACCTAGGATGAGGTGATATGGCATGGACCATAGAAGGTGAGTTTGTCACTCTTTTCCTACTTATTTTCCTACAATCAAATAATCTCCAAGGACAAGTGGAACTACATTATTCTTAACTAAATACGTGTAAGAAATGGCTTATGCTCCTTTATTCATGAGTATATTGACGGCTAAAGTAGGTACTTAACAGCCGTCAACACATATCAAGGACCACGAAATCTGCAAAGACATAAGAACCCTTGACATTCACCAAGAGGCTCTCAACTATCCCTTCTGGATGCCAGATCGATGAATCAGCAAGTTGATCTTGCATCAAGGTTCGAGAAAGAGCTGGATATCCAAATTGTTCAAACATGGCCTTGGACATGAGATTGACACTTGCAGCAAGGTCACATGCTTGATCTTCTGATAGTATATCGTGCATGGAATAGCTGGGCATCTCGGGTCTTTCCTGTGTAGCACTGCTGATTGCTCCCATGGATCTTGAATTTGATATATGGACTTTCCTTCATGGTTAGGAACATATGCCCACCTAGATGGCTTACCCCACCTAGTGGACACTACGTACACTAACATTTTCACAGGAAGAGACAGGTTGCCCTGGGATCTTCCCATTCTCAGTAGAGGAAACCAATGCAGCTAACTGAGCTAACTGGGTTTCAAGCATTTTATTAAAACTCAACTGGTTCTTAAGAGCAGAAGAAAGACCATCAATTTTAATGTTGAGGCTCTCCAAAGTTTTATCATAGGTAGCTATCTTTTTATTAACATTTCTCATTGATCTTAGCTTGCCCAAAAACAAGGTCTTTCAAGGAAGGTTGGTTAGGATTGAAAGTATTAGCTTGGTTACCCCCCTTGATAGTAAGGGTGTTGTTGGTTCCACAATTGGCCTCCTTGTGGACGATAACCATTATTGTTGTCGTTCATGTACATCACATCCTCCTAGGTTTCAGGGTAGTAATTCCTAGAATGTTCAGTGTTACCACAGACTTCGCAGGTCATGCTAGAGTCCATAGCATGAGTAGTGGTGGTCATGGAAGCCTTCTCAGTGGTGAAATCATCCAATCTTTTCATGATAAGGTCCATCTTGGTGATTAGCATATCAACTTCCTTGATAGTATGCGTACCCCTCTGACGTGGTTGGAGTCGATCATCACTCCACCCTTGATCGGAAACCATCTTCTCAATAAGTGCTTTCGCATTATCAATAGTAAGTGAGAAGGAAGCACCTCCAACAGCTACATCAATATGTCCACGGGTTGTCGGAGTCAACCTGTTGTAGAAATTATGAAGAATGAGCCAATCTCCCATCCCATGGTGAGGATAGGCCAGGATGTACTCCTGAAGCCTTTCCCATGCCTTAAGTAGAGATTCCGATGTTGCTTGCTGCAAGAAATTCTCGCTCGGAGGGTATTGGTTTTACCCAATGGAAAGAAGTTCGCAAGGAATGCTGCAGAGCATTTATCCCATGTATTAATCTCTGTGCGGTTTGCATAGAATCACTGCGTCACCTTCCCTAGGAGAGAGAATGGAAACAGTCAAAGACGAATAGCATCTTCAACAATTCATCTGATTCTGAAGGTGTTGCACAGTTCAAGGAACTATTGCAGATGAGCACTTGCGTCCTCATTAGCCTTGCCACAAAATGGGCTAGACTGTACCATCGTAATAAGACCAGTCTCGATCTCGAAATTCCCATTCTCAGTGTTGACCTCGGGGCCTGTAAGCACCTGGTCAGCAGACGGGGCTGAATAATCACGAAGAGTCTTCTCGACCATAGCATTTGATGTGGATGGTACTAAGAAAGCTAGATCTACTTCCAAATGAGTATGAATAGGAGAGTCGAAATGAATTCAAGCTTTCCTCACAAGTGACTCGGGGTCTTCCGTGAAATTTGATGATAAGTCGAAACCAGTCATACACTACCTATCTTCAACATCCCAAGATAACAAAGACAATAAAGGTTAGCCTGCATTGAGAATTGATCTAACCTATCATGATCATAAACATTTGCAAAGTATAGTCATGTTAATCTTGTGCCTTCCCCGAAAACGGCACCAGAAATTCTTGTTGGCATTTCTTAACGTCGCTGCTAAGTTTATGTGTTCCTAGCAACAACACCCGAAATGATAGTGGTAATCCTAACGATCACAAATAAATCCGCAAGCGCAGGGATGAACCATTGTAGCATTTCCCCAATGGAGTATTCCAAAGGGTATTGAATCCAAGGAAGGCAATGGTGGATAACAAGACTTATACGATTGCAATGAATATGGATCATTGATAGAGAAAGTAACAAAGCTCAAATACAGGGGTAGGGAAAATGATATGATTAGGGTAGTGTGACACACAATGATTCACTCTAGTAACACTACGGCATAGGGAGAACATAAGAGTTAGCTCTAGGTTCTAATGTACTAATCATACAAAGGTCAGAGACAAAGATAGATACACAAGTGTTGTATGAGACATCGGTCCAGCACCCATGTACCACGAGGAGATAGCTCCCGCACTGCCTTTTACACGACAATCAGTATGCTACTTTCAGAACTCCTACAATGCATCCGAACCCGGAGGAATACAAAGGCTCCAACGGCTGTCACTACCGCGGCCTACCTCTATCTAAACGTGGGATGAACTCATAACTAACTCAGCTGTCCAACCCAAGCACCATGCCTACATTGTCAACTGGACTTCAACCGGCCCGGGCTACTGTGACCCAGGTCGAAGCCACCAGATAACTGGTCACTTGAGATCGAGTACTGTAGCATGAACATGAATGTCATCCAACATGTTTGTGTAAGCTAATTGGATCAAACTGAGGCTAAACATGCAAACAGATATGGGAACTTCTACTTCTATACCACAAGATCAAAGGGTCGTGTTCGCGAAGAACATGAGCCTCTAACTTATGAACAAACGCGGAATGCATGAGAAAAGCATCCGTCAACTGGATCGAAGGGATGAACATGAGCCTCTAAATGATGAACAAATGATGAACTCAAGAACATATCACCTATGCATGCAAGCACTACTTTATATGAAATAGATGAATAACTGAAGTAGATCAAAGTCATACAGAGAAATATAAATACAAGAACACTCATACCTAGATCCCAAAGTAGTCTTGGAACCTGAAGAAGAGCTACTCTAGCCTACTCCCTAGCCTTGGAAACCAAAAGTGAGAGACAACTGCAAAGATGTGTGTCTCTAAAGTGAGCCCCTCCTTCTATTTATAGGTGGGGAGCACCACAGATTCTGGCCGTGAGCACCCCTAGAACCACCCTCTAGACCAATCAGGAAACACCATGTGGAAGGTGGAGATCAGCCGGCGCAAAGGCGGTTTGGCCGAACCCACGGTTCGGCCGACCTCTTGTGGGCCTGGCTGGCCTCCATCTTCCTCCTAGTGACTGATGTGTGGGCCCTTGGGTATGTTCTTGGTGGATATAAGAAGTTGAGTCAGTTTGCCTCCCTGTGGGCCCTCCAATCCATGTGACATCCACGTGTCACCTTCTGATTCGTCGAGGCTTGCCTCCCTTGGATCGATGACGTGTCAAAGACACATGGGATCCTGTGTGGCAGCCACTCCTCAGCTAAGGTGGCATGACATGGCGCATAGAAGTTGGGTTTCTCACTCATTTTGTATGTATTTTCCTGCAATCAAATAAACTCCAAGGACAAGAGGAACTACATTAGTCTTTAACTAAAATGCGTGTAAGAAATGCATTTGCTCCCTTATTCATGAGAATATTGACAGCTAAAAGAGGTACTTAACAGCCGTCAATAGAGGGTTAGCTCTGCAGAAGGAAGAAGGAAGCAGGGAGGCCAACGCCCCGCATAGGATGACGGAAAGGAAAAAAGCAGGCGGGAGAAAAACTCGGAAGCTTCCACCACAGCCTCTCCCGGAAGAATGATTCCTCATTTCTCTGGGTCACCGGATTCACATCCTCCGCCTCCACCAGAAATTTCCAGGATGCGCCCAGCGGCAAAATCCTGGCTGCAATGAATTCATGCACCAAGTCCCGGATGGCGAACCAGGCGGCCACCGTTTGAAGGAGTCTGATCCGGGTTCGCAGTGTGTCGGTCATTGGGACGAACAGTCAGGCCACCAGATTCGGCGGTTGACAGGAGAAGGTCAGACCACTCTCCGCCAAAATGGTCTAGTAAAACCACTTCGTCACCCAGGCGGTCTCCATTCGGTCCTTGTAGGCGTGGCCCGGAACGGTGACCCCCGGTCGGGCGACATAGTAGACACTATCATAGCAGATCTCCGTCTTGACTCCGTGGTAGTCATAGTACTTGTTGCGTACTCCCGCGCTCTAGGTGTACACGAAGGCATACGTGGAAGGCTCCGCCCCCTTCGCTCGGAAGGCCCACTCGAAGGCCTCGAGGCACACGATGGTGTTTGGGGAAGTGAAAAGCCGGAGGACCTCCCGGAGAAACCCCGAGCTAGGGAAGCGGAGGCCGCACTCGAGTTGCTCCGCGAACACCAACACTTCCCCAGGCTTGGGGGATGGGGTCTGTTCGCTCTCCGAATGACAGACGGAGCTGTCGTCTGTCACCAGCCCTCGGCGGGTGATATCATCGAGGAAGGCTTAGTCAATAACACTGGGAGGTATCTCCCGAGAGGTGTGGTGATCCGCCTTCGCCTAGCTAGGTTTCGGGGTGACAGGAGATTTTGTTGCCCCCTGTTGGATTCGCTGGCCCCCGGGGCGGAGCGCTTCAGGGTCGTCTTGACGAAGGAGGAGGGAAAGCGGAAGAGCCCTGAAAAGAGGAGCGAGTAGTGGAGACGGTAGCTCTCGTCGAGGCGGCGAGTTCAGCTCGTAGCGCAGAGATGGCCTAAAGGGTTGAAAGGTTTGGAGGAATGGGGAGCGCGGCGAAATTACGGTGGTAACTTAAATTGGCGGCTGCTTGTGACACCTTGAAATTTCCGAATTTCAGTATGTGAATAGGAAGAAAAATTAAACAACGATTTTCTCTCAATATAAAATTTTTCCAACATTTTATTTTCTTTACAGGGAATATAGTATAGAAAAGAAAAGAAAACATTATTTGTTTTTCTAAATTAAATAAATGGCTTGATGTTTGTAGCATACATGCCGGTGCATTAATTTTGGTTGCTTTGAATTCAAATTCAACTTGAATTCAATTGTTTGCCTTTCAAAAAAAAATTACAACGTCTTTTCTTTTTTTCCCTCCCCTTCCCTCTCACCTTTTGGCCCAGCTTAGTTTCAACAGCAGCGCGCAGCCCAGCTCCTAGGTGTGGCCCAAAAATCTGGAGGTCCGGAGATGCTCCCCAGACTCCTCTGCTCTACCTACGCATCGTCCTTCTGGCCCAGCTCTGGCCCGCGTTCGCTCTCCCCTCGCCGCAGCCGCTGACGGGTGGACCCCGCTCGTCATCCCCGTCCTCCCATCGCACCCGAGCCGGATTCAAGCAAGGGTCCTACCCAGCCTCGATGTCGTGTCCCACGCCGCCTCTCCCCGGCTTGGCCCGCACGACAAGGGTGGCCCCTGGCCTTTATAAGCAGCCGTCGCCGCCCGTGCCCCGCTTTCCCCCAAAAATCCTAGCCGCCGCAAACCCTAGCTCGGCCGCCACCTTCATTTTGCCTCACCACCACCTCTCTATCACCGAGGAGTAGCTCTGGAGCATCGCAAGGATGAGAGGAAGTCGTCGGTGCCATTTGTTCGTGTGTTCGTGCCCTGCATCGCCCGTTCGAGCTCGCCGGAGTTGCACCGTCGTGATGCTCCGCCTCGCCGAGCCGTGCGCCACCGTCGTTGACCTTGAGGATGTCCGAAAACCCCGGTTAAGTTTCCTTTGTCTCTAGCTTCAGCCTGGTGCAAATCGCATGCCGAACCGAGCCCAGGAACTCGAGATCGAGTTCCGCCGGCGAAGTCGCCACCGCCGGCCGCCTGTCGTCGCCGCTCGTAGCGCTGCTTCTCGCCGCCAGCCGTCCGTGCTGCGATCTACAACTCAGATCACGTCTGACCGTGGGTCAAACTGGTCAATACCGGTTAACCCAGCTATGCACCGCACATTTTGCAAAAGAGCCCCCGTAGTTATCTCTTTTTGCAGCCGCTATCAAGTCAGTTCAAAGATCCTTAGTTTTAGATCCTTTTCTTTACATTTTAGACCATATCCTTTCTAGTTTTTGCGCTTGAAGTCCAGCCTGGTAGTTTTGCGCCATAAACCTTGTCTTTATAGGCATA
Organism: Cenchrus fungigraminus; assembly: GCA_036936925.1. Lineage (NCBI taxonomy): Eukaryota > Viridiplantae > Streptophyta > Magnoliopsida > Poales > Poaceae > Cenchrus > Cenchrus fungigraminus. The sequence continues at coordinate 36,925,457 of CM072779.1, read as the reverse complement.
ATCTTGTTTTAGCCCTCGGTCTTTCGCAGTTAGACCCCTGGAAGCTTAGTTTTCCTGCAGATAAGCCCTTCAACCTTGTATAGGTCATATCTTTTGCGTTTTAGCTCCGTTTTTAGCGTTCTTTATATCCACGCGATCGTCTCGAAGTGTAGAACAGTTTTAGCTCTCTGTTTTGCTCTATTCGTACTGTTTGGTAACTGTTTCTTATTTTATTCTATTGTTTGATGGTATGTATTGTGATGTGGTGCGTAGAGAGCAATCCGTACGTGGAGTTTGCTGCAGTTGAAGACTTTCAAGACTTTGAGAAGCAACAAGAGTTCGTGGAAGGCAAGTCCTTGATGCATGCCCCTTTTTCCCATTACAATATGCATTTTAATTACACTGTTTATTTATTTATTGCTTGCATCAATATGACAGGTCCTATATATTTAAGGTTCGACTAGACTTGTTTATCCTATGCCTTGATCAACCTGGGTTTATTTTCATGTTGGGTAGACCATGCTTAGTTGCTAAACTTGGGTTTATGGTGGTTTTAATGAACAACAATGTTAATCTTGATTTACTTATGCTATACCTTCATTAATCAAGACCACAATTTGTTAATTGGAACATGGAGAACCACCCAGGACAACAGTGCAACCACAAGACATATGGCTATGTCTTGGCTAATTAATTAGAAACTTTAGTGTGTGGTATGCTTTACCTGATAACGGCAAGGGGGTGCCGGTAGTCGGTGTATAGCCCGGCCCTCAGACTGATCTGCTCTATGGTAGCTTCACAGTCTCGAGAGAGGTTTATGCATTGCGCTGTCATGTAACCTAGCGAGCAGCCCGCACTAGAGAATCTTTGTAAAGGCCTCGTAGCGTCCCTATGCAATCACACCTCGGTAGTGTGGTATGATGCTTTGCTGGCATCGCATGGTTGGGTTCAAAGTTCTTCGGGACTTTTACGCGACTTGTGGGTAAAAATGTGCCACCTCTGCAAAGTGTAAAACTAACCGGTTAGCCGTGCTCATGGTTACGAGCAGCCTGGACCCTCACATGATTAAACTATGGAAGATGGACATTAAACTTGTGCATTTCATGTTATGATATTGATGCATATGCTAATTGGGTTTGGTATATACTTACATTTGCAAGTAAATAGTTACTTAATAAAACTTCGACCAACTAAAAGTGCTTATCGCTTTAATCTTATCAGCCATCCACTATAAAGCCTTGCATGATGTTTATGTATTATTCCCTTGTTGAGTACGACATGTGCTCATGCTTGTTGTTCATTTATCTTGCATCTGCACTATTTAGTCTGCTGCTCAGACGGAAGATTTGAAGATTTTCTAGAAGATTTTGACGAGTTCTAGGCGTGCGTTCCCCAGTCGACTACCTGTGGAGGATGTTCCGTGCTTTACTTTCCGCTGTTAGCTCCTCGCTTTGTGTGTTAGAATAAAAGACTATTGGTCATGTAATAATGATACTACTCTCTTTACGCTATGACATTGTGTTTTGGTATTCATTTAGTCATTTACATGTGTGAACTTGATCCCGGACACATAAATTATGCATCTGGTTTTGCCTTTAAAACCTGGTGTGACACTACTCGCCCACCTTGCGTGCTCTCTCGTGCCCCCTCCTTTTTTTGGATGCGCAGCGGATCCCGATGGGCGCCATGTTTGGTATTTTGGCGACACACGAAATAAATCTGCAAGCGCACGGATACCATTGTAGCTTTCACCTCAGAGTATTCCAAGCGTATTGAATCCACGGGAACGTGTGTGTACTAACTTCGTACTAGTCGGTCCAAGGACACACTCAGATAAGAGGCAAGGATAGAGAGGATTCCTAAAGATAGCACTATAGATGAGATTAAAGGTCGATCTCTAGATAGAACTTGGCCTAGGGTACCGATAGCCCTGACTTAACAGGCGACTCCGGCACGTGGATCTATGTGGAACAGAGCTCTGACTATATCCAGCCGTGGAGGATCAACAAGGGCCAGAAGGGCTCTCACCACCTCCTAGACTACCTCTACCTAACCTTGGGATAAGCCAAACGAATGATAACCGGTAGCGTGACACAACGTCAGCACTGTGGTTACTGCCGTAGCCAACAGACTACGGCACTCTTTACTAATAGAACTATGACCACGGAAGAGAACTGAGCTCACTCACTATAGGTACTACTAGCTTATACTAAAGGCATGCAGGAGAGCACTTGGCCCCGTACTATGCTTCCAACGTGTATGAACGACTTGCAGCAGTTGAATGCATAAACCCAGGATCTACGCACTAGCAAAGGACAAAGTCTACTCATGCAACCTAGCACAAACTATTAGAAATGAATCACGAACACACTTTATTCTAATCAGAGCATGCAAGCATCCACTTTATTCCAACAAACTACTCATACAAACGGGATACAAACTTGCGCACCTAATCAACTAGATCGAGGGGGTGTGTTGGTGAAGAACACGCGCCTCTAAATGATGAACAGGCGAAGAACACAAGAACATTTCACTCAAGTATGAATAACACTTTAGTCTAAATAGAACATGCGGAAATACTCACTTTACTCTAATTGAAGAACGAAGTATCCATAGAGATACAAATTTCTTTCTCACTCTCCTATTCTCCAATCTACCAAGGAGAGGCCTCTCCTTTGAAGGGAAGCTCTCATCCTTGGGTGAGATGGTCTGTCTAAAACGACCCCCTCCCCTTGTATTTATAGGCAAGGGGATGGCTTGTCTTGAGGGTGTTTGTGCTCCATTTTCTCCCTTCCTGTGGTGCCACCTAGGCAGGAAACGCATGGGCCAAGGCACTAGAGCGTGCATGGTACGGTTCCTGAGGTGGTGGAGCAAAGAACTGGAGAAAACCGCATCCTATGCCCCTGAACCGGGCTTGAACTGGTGTCTGGGTCGCTGGAATCGCAATTTTGTAGGCTGAATCACAGGGAAAGGCAGCGAACCAGGAAAACCCATCACGAACTGGGAAACCGACGTACTCCCAGCCACTCTTTGCGCACCACCTGTCCCGTCGGCCTGGTCGATCCGCGCGCAACCCACGCACTCGCGTGGAGGGCGACCCGCGGCATCGCCTACACGCCTACCGCGCGGCGCTGTGTGGACCGTCCGGGCTTTCTCCCGCGTGCTGCGTAATGCCACGGCGGCCAATGGCCGACCGCCACGTAACGGGACCGCGTGTGCCCCTGTGCGCCTGTCTGGCGCGTTGACCCACTTGTGGGTCCCGCTGGTGGGGTCCGCTGACGTCAACACTGTATCTTATTTTGTCCTTTGCGTATCTCCTTCATTAGAACTCCAAAGTAGGCAAGTAATATATCCATCTTGATCGTCTCGAGGAGCCCGTCGCAATGGCGCAGTCCAATTTGGCAATTGATATTGTTTTGGATTACGCCATATTCATGCTATTGGTTCACTTGCTCTCAACTATATCATTTCACACGCATTTTGGTGTGTCCTGCAACAAAAGTTAGAAACACCAACACTTGTTGAACTTGTCAGTATAAAGTCCTACTCTAGTGTTGATGCTCACTTTTAATGTATTTTATGCAGGAGTTGACAGCATAAAGGTGGTACTTAACAGCCGTCAACAACACCCCCCACACTTGACCTTTGCTCGTCCTCGAGTAAAGGAGAACAAGTCATGGTGAGACATGATATCCAAAGGTATGAGGCGAGCATAAGAGATATTCCAAACCATACCTTATACTTGTGAACTCTGTGGAGTGTGTATCATGCCATCTTGGGTAGTTGAGGAATGGAACAGTCATGAATCAAATCACTTATGCTCATCATGTCAAGTAACTTGGGGTTTTGCAATAAGTTTTTAAAACAAAACCTTGCTTAGCTCCTCATTTGATTCTCTCAGATCGCTCAATGTGTATATGTCCTCACCAAGGCTTTAGATTTGCCTTTGTTTCATCCTACTTCTAATAATGGCTATATGTAGAGCTCAAGGTAGGGAATGAATGATAAGGCATACTTGCATCACATATATTGCAAAGTCAAAAACTGGATCCAAAGAGAAAGACAATTCATACAATCATATCAAGATGTGCACGAGTATGAATATGATGGATATGGTAAGGTGGACACTGTTGACGGTGGAAATTCACCATTTCCAATCATCAATATTCTCACATAAATGGAGGCATATGCATTATTTACTAGCATTTAGGTATGAATAATGTAGTTCCACTTGTCCTTGGAGATTATTTGTATGTAGGTGATTTACCCGTTAAAAGAGAAGGAAACTCCACTCCTATGAAGCAACCATGCCAACTCAGCTGAGGAGGTGGCTGCCACCAAGGGAAACATGGCAAGACACGTCATCGATCCAGGGGAGGCACTCACCGACGAATCAGAGGACGCCACATGGACTTCATATGGATCAAAGGGCCCACCTCGGATACCAAATCAAGCCATGCACCGGGGATGGATCATAGGGCCCACAGGGCAGCCACCCAGAGGAAGCACACCAGGTGAGGCCACCCTAAGGGGCAGGCAGATCCTAGGATCGGCCGAACCGCCTTAGTGGCGCCCCATCTGGTCCTTACACGTGGTGGTTGCTCATTGGTCACTTGCTTCACTCCCGGGTGTTTAGGGGCCATTTGGGCGTCCGAGCAAGCCTTGTCCTCCTCTATAAATAGGAGGGGAGGGGCTCCCATTTCTCACACACCACTCTCTCATTCTCCTCTCACTTTTAGTTTCCAAGGCTAGGGGGTGGGCTAGAGTACCTCTTCTTCAGGTTCCAAGTCCTCTTGGAAGTTTAGGTATGAGTTCTCTTTTATCTTTATTTCTTTGTATGACTTTGATCTACTTCAGTTATTCAGCTATTTCATATAAAGTCATGGTAGATCATATTCTTGATGTGTTCTTGAGTTCATCCTCTGTTCATCATTTAGAGGCTTTTGTTCTTCGTGAACACTACCTTTTGATCCACTTGAAGGGTGATAAACTCCTTCCTTATGTGTTTGTTCATAAGTTAGAGACTCGTGTTCTTCATGAACACGACCCTTTGATCTTGTTGATTAGACATAAGAGAGTTCATATCTGTTCGTATGTCTAGCCTTAATAGATCTTGTTAGATGGCATGAGAGTGTTGCATGGGGTCTGTGTTCAAGCTACAGTACTCAGTCTAGTTGACCAGTCTTCTGGTGGCTCTCACCCTGGGTCACAATAGCCCGGGCCGGGTGAAGTCTAGCAGCAACGTAGGCATGGTGCCTGGGTTGTCTTGCTACGATAGTTATGAGCATACCCCCGTAACGAGAGGTCGGTCCTCAGGTGGTGACAACCCTGTTGGATCCTAGGGCAACCTCCGTGTTGGGGTACCTGCTGTAGGAGTCTAAAGTCTAGTTTCGCAGAGTGCTGGTCGTCGCGGGCTAGCTCCCTGTTTGTACCTGGGTGCTGAACCATGTTTCCCTCATGCAATACTCATGCCTATCTCTTGTATCTTCTAGCTTTGTATGTTTAGTACATTAGAACCTAGAGCTAACTCGTATGTTCCCCCTAAGCCGTAGTGTGCTAGAGTAGAGGTAGATTTGAGGTGTGTGTGTCACACTACCCCTTTTATATCATTTATCTTACCCCTGCCTTTGAGTGTGTTGTTCCCTATATCTATCTCTTGGTTTACATTCAAAGCAAAAGCATAAGTCTAAGATATCCGCCTTTGCCTTCCACGGATTCGATACCCTTGGAATACTCTCCTTCCTTGGGGAAATGCTACAATGGTTTATCTGTGCGCTTGCGGATTCGTTCATGATCGTTTAGATTAAACCTATGGCAACTCTCAATGTTCATGCTAATATGCACCAGTTAGTTGTGACATTGGGAAATGCCAACAGACTCTTCTAACACTGACACTAAGGATGGATCCGAAATCTGTTCTTAAGTGATCGACGTTCAGAAGTGTCAACAAGCATTTCTGGCGCCGTTGCCGGGGAAGGCACAGGATTATCTTGACTATGATTTGCATTTGTTTATAAACTCTGAGTAGGTTAGGACAACCCTCAATGCAGGCTAACCTTGATTGTCTTCTTTTATCTTTGGATGATGAAGACAGGTAGTGTATGACTGGTTTCGACCTACCGGGAAATTTTACTGAAGATCCCGAGTCTCTTGTGAGGAAAGCTCGAATTCATTTCGGCTCACCTCGTCGTACTCGTCCGGAGGACAAAGCAGCTTCCTTTGTACCATCCACGTCCAACGCTATGGCCCAGAAGACACTTCGTGAGTACTCAGCTCCTTCTGCGGACCAGGTGTTGCAAGGCCCTAAGGTGGCAATGGGTACTAAAAACTTTGAGATCAAGACGGGTCTAATCACGATGGTACAGGCTAGCCCATTCTGTGGCAAGCCAAATGAGGATGCCAATGCTCATCTGCAGGAATTCCTAGAGCTGTGTAGCACTTTCGTCATCAGGGGTGCAAATATGGATGCTGTTCGTCTACGGTTATTTCCATTCTCCCTCTTGGGAAAGGCTAAGCAATGGTTCTACGTGAACCGGGAATCTATTGACACTTGGAGCAAGTGTTCACAGGCATTTCTCAAGAAGTTCTTCCCATTGGGTAAAATCAATGCCCTTCGTGGAAGGATTTCTGGTTTTCAGCAAGCAGCAAGTGAATCTATCCCAGAGGCTTGGGAGAGGCTTCAGGAATATGTCCTGGCCTGTCCTCATCATGGGATGGAAGATTGGCTCATTCTTTAAAGTTTTTATAATGGGTTGACTCCGACAGCCCGAGGCCATATTGATGCTGCTGCTCAAGGAGCATTCTTCTCACTTACTGTTGACAATGCTAAGTTGCTCATGGAGAAGATGGTCTCCAACCAAGGGTGGAGTGATGAAAGACTCCAACCACGACCGAGGGGTACTCATACTGTCAAGGAAGCAGACATGATTACTGCCAAGATGGATCTTCTTATGAAGAGACTGGATGACTACACCAGCGAGAAGGCTGCCATGGCTACTACTTCTCTGCCTATGGACTCTCACATGACTTGTGAAGTCTGTGGCAACACTAGACATTCAGGCAACTATTTTCCGGAAACTCAGGAGGAAGTGATGTACATGAATGGCAATAACAACGGTTATCGTCCACCTCAACAAGGAGGCCAATCGTGGAATCAACAATGCCCTTATTATCAAGGAGGTAACCAAGGTAATTCTTACAATCCTAACCAACCTTCCTTGAGAGATCCTGTGTTTGGGCAAGCTAAGATTAATGAAGGTATTAACAAAAAGCTAGCTGCCCTTGATAAAACTATGGAAAGTCTCAATGTTAAGCTTGATAGTTTTTCTTCTGCTCAGAAGAGTCAGCTGAGTTTCAACAAGATGTTAGAAACCCAGTTGGCTCAGCTGGCTGCTTTGGTTCCATCTCCTGATAACGGGAGGATCCCGGGGCAACCCGTATCCTCTTGTGAAAATGTTAGTGTAGTGTCAACCAGGTGGGGTAAGCCACCAAGGAGGACACATGCTTCTGACTATGCAGGAAAGCCCATTCAACAAATCCTTGATCCATGGGAGGAATCAGCAGTATTGCACAAGAAAGACCCAGGCCACCCAACTATCACGTGCACAATCTATTACAAGAACATCAGGCATGCTCTCTGCGACCTTGGTGCAAGTGTTAATCTCATGTCCAAGGCCATGTTCGAGCAACTGGGATATTCGGCTCTCTCTCCAACAGCACAGACTATCCAACTCGCCGATTCAACGATCCGATATCCAGAAGGAGTCGCTGAGAGCTTATTGGTTAAAATCAAGAGTTCTTATGTCTTCGCGGATTTCGTGATCCTTGATATGGATGACGAAGGAGGAATGCCGCTCATCCTTGGGCGACCATTCCTCAGTGATGTCCGAGCTAGAATCAATGTGGGATCTGGCATCATCCGTTTCCGCATTGGGAAGAGGAACCTGAAGTTCAAGTTTCAGGACAAGGAAGAGCAATGCTATTTGGTGCAAGATAGTGTTGAGCAGCTTGGGGGAAGGACGGAGCCTTCACCCCCAAGGAAGAAATCTCCATCAAAGAGGCTAAAGAAAATTCGGAAAGAATGGCGGAAGATTGAGATGGCACCAACCTCTACTTCTCAGGAGTGGGGTGCTGAATGGAATTGATCGCTGAGAAGAGTCCCGCTCGTCGGACTAAAAATGATGGGTCCTTTCTACCAAAAAGGTTAAAGCTGGTATTTATCTCATATTTCCCTTTCCAAAATTTTCATTTCCAAAATTGCATATTTGATTTTCCAAAACTCTGCATTTGCATGCTAGATTTATCTAGCCCTTTTTCCCTTTTCAAAATAAAATTTCTGAAAATAATTTCTGAGTTTGAAAATTCAAGAAAAATCTTTGGAAAAATATTTTTTGGGCGAATTTTGGCCGGTGCACCAAGGCAAGCCATGGGCTAGCCGTTGGGGAGCCACCAGCCGAAGCAGGCCGCCAGCTGGCCCGAGCCAGGGTCGGCCGACTGTTGGATCGGCCGAACCCGGCCAACGGCTAGCGAGGCCCAGCCGGCTCCAACGGCTCCTAGCCGTTGAGCCTTGGCCACCCCGAGCTGCCTGCCCTGTTTTGCCTATAAATAGCAGGGGGAGAGGGGGTGTTCTTCACCCATTCATTCACACTCCCCTCTCTACTCCTCGCTCTCTTGGTTTTCTTGGATTTCTTGCTCAAGATTGGATCATCAAGTGGTCTCTCTATTGTGCTGCTGAAAATATTGTTGTTGGTGGAGCAAACTCGGTAAGAACTTCATTCGATTTCACTAACCCATCACCGAGTTGCTCTTGTTGTTTCTTGTTGTTGTGCTAGCATGAATTGGGTGGCGAACACTCTCTGGAGGGTGACACGCTCACGCTCCCGTTCGCGGGCAAGCACGAGTGCATCCACCCCCGCCGAGCTGACGCCGAGCCCATCAACGATGGACTATGAAGAAGAGCAAGAGGAGCAAGCCGAGCCACAAGCCACGGAGGAGGTCGTCGACGACACCCCCTACCTCAGCTTGCGGGGCGATCGAGAGCAGCAAGCCTATGCTCTCCTGAAGGACCGAGTCTTCACCCACACCAGGGACTTCGACCCGGCTCTCATGGAGAAAACAGGTATGAATCTCGAGTTCGCTTCTATTTGGAATGCTCTTGGTTGGGAGGAGTTTGTGCCGGTCACAGAGCTTGGCTCTCGGCCCCTCACCATCCAGTTTCTTTGCTCTCTTGCCGAGACCCCGGATGGCGTTGAGTTTCGTCTTTTCGGGACCGACTATCGTCTTTCTTGGAAGGATCTTAGTCATCTTCTTGGTTTTAGTCCTCGTTGTGCTGTCTCTTTGAAGCGAGCTTGTGAGGGTTTTGTTCGGCAATCTTTTTGGGCAGATATCTCTGGTCTTGTTTACAGTGGCAAGTTTGTACCTCGGTGCAACGATATCGTGCATCCCACTCTCCGCCTATGGCACAAGTGGCTCGCCATTACTCTCTTTCCACGAGAGGATGTTCGGCCCGTGCGCAGCGATGAGATGATGTTGTTATACGCCGCTGTTAACCAGATCAAGGTCGCTCCCGTTAAAGTAATGATTTGGCAGTGGATGACGAATTTCAAGATGATAGGCCCTATTGAGTGTATGGCTTTGGTGACTCGTATTGCTCTCAGACTCGGGGTTCTTAGCGGGAATCCCGTACCCTTCATCGGGACGCCCCGGGTTCTCATTGATGAGGCATACTTAATCCAGGGGCATATACTCAAGAGGGGCCCAAATGATTCTTTGACTTTCTTCTTCCCGGGCTATGCAAACCAAATCCCGTTACCTAACCCGGGGTTTGGATTGTATAACTCGGAGTCACTAACCATTCCCCTTGTTACACAAGAGGAAAGCCGTCGTGCTAGTGTTTCAGGCAGGTCCACCAGGAGCGCGGCGAAGAGAGGACACATGCAGTAGCAGCAGTCACAGCCGACACCACCACCACAGCCTCAGCCACAGCCTGTTACACCACCGGTGGCAGGAGGGGCCCCTGCGGGGTACATGTCCGGGGTTACCCCTGGTTATGCACCTGGTTGGTACCAGCCCACCTACCAGCCGAGTGCGAGTGGCACGGCTTGGGCGAGCGCGAGCGGAGCTCAGTGGGCCACACCCGCTAGTTCCAGCTCAGGTGGTCCACCTCCATCTTCGTCCTTCCGACGGCACTCCTCCGCCTCTGCACGCGATGCTCAGCTCGCGCAGCAGATGGGAGAGCTCACCGTTCAAGTCACGGGATTGGAGGAGACGCTGAACACCCACGTCGAGTCTACCTCTGCGTGGCAGCGTCAGGCTGGTGAGAGGATAGCAGCCATGCAGCAAGATCAGCGGTAGTACATGGAGGCGCAGAGGGCCTACTACGCGAGTCAGGGTTTCTTCTACCCTCCTCCGCAGTGAGCCTGAAGCTAGCTTGGGGGAGGACCCCCATCCTGAGGTAACTTGTATCTTCCTTCATTTTCAGAATATCTCATAAATGAAAATCCAAAAAAAAATCTGCAAAATAAAAAAAGACCAAAAATATTTATTTGCTTTCATCATCATCGTTTGCTTAGTTTGCTTTGATATGCTTAGTAAGAATGCTTTGCCTCTATGGTTGAAATGATGAATAGTTGCTCTGTTTATTCTCCTCGTATGTCTTGCTTACAACTTTGTATCCTACCTAAGTTTTGAGTTTGTTGGCTTGTATGTTCAAACCTTAGCTTGAAAACTGTGGGTAGCGGAAAGCATGATCCTTGCCTAAGTTGTTGTGAGACATGATATGGTAGAATAGAGTGCTATGATCTTGTGCTTAGTGATGCTTGACATCCGGAGTTTTCCTTTTTGAAAAATCAAAACATGATGAGTTTCTCAATGATGAGAATTTCCCATCCAAAGCCATATGTAGATTCTAGTTCTTAGCCTCCACATATGCAGCTTGTTCTCTCATTGAGCTTTGTCAAATTGTTGTGACCCTTGTTAGAACTCATACTCCCCTGATCAAGATCACGTACACGTTCATGCTAAACTTCTACACTGGAAGTTAAGCATTCATCATTTACTCCATTCTGCTTATGCATTCTTCCATAAATAAAACTCTATGTATCTTTGCATCATTCATCCCTCTCCGAATATCTCCAATAGAGACAAAGGGCTAGCTAAAAAAAGAGAGAAAAAGAAAACCATGCTCAAAAGCATGGCAAAAAAAAGAGCTAGCCCAAGTCTCGAAAAATTTCAAAAGGAGAAAAAGGGATTGATATGTGCAAGAGAAAGAGTTCCACCATATAGATGGTAATAAGTAGTACCTACTCCGGGGCTAGTGTCCACCTCACCATCAACCCCTCATTCCCTCATATAAAACATGGCAATATCTAGCACCCATTTCCGGGCCTAGTATCCACCTTGCCATGTTCATATCCATCACACACATATGCACATCTTGATCAGGATGTATGTTTGTTTCTTCCAAGGATCCGGTTTTTGACTTAGCAATATATGAGAGACAAGTATGCTACATCTTCCCTACCTACAGCTCCACATAAAGCCTATTAGGAGTAGGATGTGAAGAAAGGCAACATTGATGCCTTGGTGAGGAATCATACACCTTTGAGCGATCCGAGAGTATCATTTGAGGAACTCTGATTTTCTTTTGAAAAATTTGCAAAACCTCTGGATTGCTAAGCTGATCAAGGTATGAGTGATTATGCACATGCTATATAACCATTCTGTCTCTCAACCGCCCAAAGCAGGTGAAGCTATATGCCCCACGTATCAGGCGAAAGGTAAGAACATTGCCAACTTGTTCAACTCTTGGTAGAGTACTTTGCTATATGTTTGCCATAAGTTGAGAATATAACATTGTAGCAACTCCTGATCAACCAACCTAAGTCTCTAATGTCTTGCTTCGAGACGAGCAAGAGGTTAGCTTGGGGGAGTTTGTTGACGGTGGAAATTCACCATTTCCAACCATCAATATTCTCACATAAATGGAAGCATATGCATTATTTACTAGCATTTAGGTATGAATAATGTAGCTCCACTTGTCCTTGGAGATTATTTGTATGTAGGTGATTTACCCTTTAAAAGAGAAGGAAACTCCACTCCTATGAAGCAACCATGCCAACTCAGCTGAGGAGGTGGCTGCCACCAAGGGAAACATGGCAAGACACGTCATCGATCCAGGGGAGGCACTCACCGACGAATCAGAGGACGCCACATGCACTTCACATGGATCAAAGGGCCCACCTCAGATACCAAATCAAGCCATGCACCGGGGATGGATCATAGGGCCCACAGGGCAGCTACCCAGAGGAAGCACACCAGGTGGGGCCACCCTAAGGGGCCGGCCGATCCTAGGATCGGCCGAACCGCCTTAGTGGCGCCCCATCTGGTCCTTACACGTGGTGGTTGCTCATTGGTCACTTGCTTCACTCCCGGGTGTTTAGGGGCCATTTGGGCATCCGAGCAAGCCTTGTCCTCCTCTATAAATAGGAGGGGAGGGGCTCCCATTTCTCACACACCACTCTCTCATTCTCCTCTCACTTTTAGTTTCCAAGGCTAGGGGGTAGGCTAGAGTAGCTCTTCTTCAGGTTCCAAGTCCTCTTGGAAGTTTATGTATGAGTTCTCTTTTATCTTTATTTCTTTGTATGACTTTGATCTACTTCAGTTATTCAGCTATTTCATATAAAGTCATGGTAGATCATAATCTTGATGTGTTCTTGAGTTCATCCTCTGTTCATCATTTAGAGGCTTGTGTTCTTCGTGAACACTACCTTTTGATCCACTTGAAGGGTGATAAACTCCTTCCTTATGTGTTTGTTCATAAGTTAGAGACTCATGTTCTTCACAAACACGACCCTTTGATCTTGTTGATTAGACATAAGAGAGTTCATATCTGTTCGTATGTCTAGCCTTAGTAGATCTTGTTAGATGGCATGAGAGTGTTGCATGGGGTCTGTGTTCAAGCTACGGTACTCAGTCTAGTTGACCAGTCTTCTGGTGGCTCTCACCCTGGGTCACAATAGCCCGAGCCGGGTGAAGTCTAGTAGCAACGTAGGCATGGTGCCTGGGTTGTCTTGCTATGATAGTTATGAGCATACCCCCCGTAATGAGAGGTCGGTCCTCAGGTGGTGACAGCCCTGTTGGATCCTAGGGTAACCTCCGCGTTGGGGTACCTGCTGTAGGAGTCTAAAGTCTAGTTTCGCAGAGTACTGGTCGTCGCGAGCTAGCTCCCCGTTTGTACCTGGGTGCTGAACCATGTTTCCCTCATGCAATACTCATGCCTATCTCTTGTATCTTCTAGCTTTGTATGTTTAGTACATTAGAACCTAGAGCTAACTCGTATGTTCCCCCTAAGCCGTAGTGTGCTAGAGTAGAGGTAGATTTGAGGTGTGTGTGTCACACTACCCCTTTTATATCATTTATCTTACCCCTGCCTTTGAGTGTGTTGTTCCCTATATCTATCTCTTGGTTTACATTCAAAGCAAAAGCATAAGTCTAAGATATCCGCCTTTGCCTTCCACGGATTCGATACTCTTGGAATACTCTCCTTCCTTGGGGAAATGCTACAATGGTTTATCTGTGCGCTTGCGGATTCGTTCATGATCGTTTAGATTAAACCTATGGCTACTCTCAATGTTCACGCTAATATGCGCCAGTTAGTTGTGACATTGGGAAATGCCAACAGACTCTTCTAACGCTGACACTAAGGATGGATCCCAAATCTGTTCTTAAGTGATCGACGTTTAGAAGTATCAACAGGCACTAGGCCCAGAATGGGTGCTAAATATTACAATATATATGAAGAATGTTGTGTTGATGGTAAGGTAGACACTAGGCCTGGAGCAGGTGCTAGTTATTACCATCAAATTTATTGGAACTCCTTTTTACATGATTCCATCTCTCTCCTTTTTCCTCTTTATTTTAGACATGGGCTATCTCTTTTTTTTCTCTTCTTTTTTTCATGCTTTGAGCATTTTTTTCTCACTCATGCTTTGAGCATGATTTTTTTCACAGCCCATATCCTTTTTCGAAGATACTTTTGGAGAGAGAGGTCACACATGGACCTTTATTTGGTGGAATGGATGGATGATACAATGCTAACTTCTAGTGTAGAAGCATAGCAAGGGGATATGGTGTGCACATGAATCTTGATCATGAAAGCATGAAAAGAATTCTCACAAGGGTTACAACAATTTGACAAAGCTCAACGCAATAACAAGTAGCATATGAGTATAAGGTTTTCAAGATAACTCATCATATGGCTTTGGTAGGACTTTGGAAAATCAAAGAGGAGCTTTGCAAAGGGTTTTCATATTTTCAAATAAAATTCCTAAGCACTCAAACATTCAGAGAGAAGATCATATCATCAAACCATATCACAAATGCCAACTACTTAGATGAGCATGAGTTCCCTAATGATATTTGTTCACAAGCATCAAGATAATAGGTAAGGAATAAAACATATGCAAGCCAACCACGGGAAAACATGTAGAGCAGGTTGAGAACGATTCCATGAGTTGATTTAGCAGATAGGAATTGAAACTCATTCAAACTCATGAATCAGGGAGAGTGAGATAAAGGGTGCACATACCATCGCTCCTGACGAATATAAGAAACATGGAAGACCGGTGGTGGTTCAGCTGACCCATGGGGCAGCCGGATCACTCTAGTTTACCTTGCCCCTTGTCATGAAAGCGCAGTCGATGTTGTGCAACACCTGTGTGGGAGATCTCAACTGTGTATGTCAATGATAAGCTTGGGAGATCTCCCCCACACTTGTTCATGTACCTGGTGCTGTCTTTAAACAAAAAGGGAAAATAAAAGATGGACTCTACTGGTTTGAGAACTAGTGAGCCTTTATTCAAATTCAAATATTTTTTTGTTTTGTTTTTTTATTCACCATGAAACCAAGCTCAAACAAGGCTGACATGCCTTGGCTTACCTTCCCATTTGAATCAAGCTTGATGACTTACCCATTTGGATTCGAAAATTTTTGCAAGGGTTAGTCCGCATATACAACCAATATCCATGAAAGCAATAACTGTAAGGCTCATCAATCAAACTTGACACCATGTCTTGTTTGATTGAAGAAGACGGATTTAACCTAAGCACCATGCTTAATTTAAAACAACCTATGAATGCACATAGCTAAACATGCACTCAAACCATAGCATCATAAACATAGATAAAGGGAGCATAAAAGCAAGATCAAGCTATTTTCAAAGGGATATAAACATGAGCATAAGATGGTGAACATCGAGCAACCTACCAGAAGGGCTTTGTTTAAAGTCAAAAGTAGGACGTACCTAACTGGGCAAGATGCAAGAGCAAACATCATCTCTGAACCAGGATAAGATTTGGTATGAGAGGAACTTTATTCAGGATGCTCACATACCTCTCCCACACTTGAAGTTTGCATTGCTAGGCAACAAAACTCAAGTGTGTGGAGATCAAGCTTCCTTTTGTAATGTTCCCTCACCAAAAACTTACCAAAGCATCGAGGTGATGTAGCTCACATGTTCATAGGTGCTACCTGTCCATCATTCTTTTCAATCTCCACCTGAAATGTTAGGACCAAAAATACCCGAAGGACAACCTATCCTACTGAAGGACAACCTATCCTGGTAGTGCTTTGTTTATGGTCATAAGCTCGACCATGGGAACTTCTTCTTGCAGCTATCATTAGTGATGTCAATCCCGTCTCACCACTAATTGTTGATGTGTCATTCAAGCTTTAGCTGCAAGGTTAATGCCATAGTGCATGTACAAAATCTGCAATGCTTATGGTAACATATGCATCTACAACCAACCTTCTAAACATTATGCAAGAGAGAACCATAATGTGATTGTAGTCCTCGTGCGTGCTCAGAGCACTAAGCATGGCTGACTCTGGAGAGGCATGGTGCGAGCATGGTTCATATGGTGTATCAAGAGTGAAGCTACCGTGCTTGTCAACGGTATCCTTTCCTTCGGACTCCAGAGTTGGTGTCTCATAGATTTCCATGGCCCATGAATTCTCCATCTCAAGAGATGCATCATGGAAGCTTGATGTTGATTCTGGATCAAGGTCAAGAATAACATAATGCGGGCTAGTAGGAAGAGACTCAAACTCAGTTGAGGATGATGATGATCGTTCGTCTTCACAAAGGTGAAGAGGGTCTTCTGAGTCGTACTCCTGAGGAGTAAAGAATTCTACACCCTCAACGAGAATAGGCTTGGACGATGCGAATAGAGATACATGCATCGTCTCCTCGAGCAGGTTTTGCTTGGGAAGAGGCTTCTCCATAGAAATTTCTAGAAACAAGGGAGTGGTGGCAGGAGTGACTTCCCTAAGCTTTTCATCTAGGCTCCCTCGAGATGCATCGAGAAATATTTCTGTAGGGGAGCCTAGGAGGAGATCAAGATCGAGGACATCAAAGATGTGGAAGTCTAGATTAACCTTTATCTTGTCCACTAGGAGCGGCACAACACATGCAACCCCTCGACACTCAAGAATGTGTCCGGAGGGACAACTCTCGAGGAGATTATCAGATGGTCTTAGCATAACATTGCCCAATAAAGTGTACGCTAGGTGCCATGGCATAATATTAACCTCCATACTAGGGTTAAGATAGGCTTCTACGATAATTCCCCTTGTGGAACAAGAAATGATCGTAGAAGGTGAACAAATCCAAAGTGCTTCGGAAAAGTTTCCCACTCCAGTCAACCACTTCTTCTCCATGGCCTCCATGATAGATGTTTCATTTGGAGGATCGGGAGGCAAAGGAGCTACCGTAGGCCTACGGGAAGGTTCTGTCAAGAGATTTCTAGCTGGATGGATTTGGACAGAAGAGGGCTCCTTCCCTTGTTGGGCATCTAAGCAATTCAAGGTGTTTTTGAGATTTGCAGAAGGGTCATCCTCGAATTGATAGAGGAACTTTGGAGGTTGAGTTTCTTCTTCCTCCATGGTTCCTGGTTCAGGTGAGGGTTCTATGGCTGAATAAGAGGATGTGGAAGATGATGGATCAGATTCAACCGCTAGAAGATCCTCATGGCTCGACTTAGTTTGGCATGGTTCGCTATGACTTGTGGGGAAGAAAGATCTCTCCAAGAGGGAATCTAGGATCTCTCTCACTTCTGGTGGAGTTTGGTGAACAAACGAACCTCTGGCGGTCTCGTCGAGATCTAAGCAGCATCCATGTCTAGACCCATGCAAAAGATGTATAATGATACATCTTTAGGAAGACACAATAAGTCTAGGTCAGAAGCCAAAGGTGTAAGAACCTAGCCCATGCTGCAC
Organism: Cenchrus fungigraminus; assembly: GCA_036936925.1. Lineage (NCBI taxonomy): Eukaryota > Viridiplantae > Streptophyta > Magnoliopsida > Poales > Poaceae > Cenchrus > Cenchrus fungigraminus. The sequence goes on along the minus strand of CM072779.1, from coordinate 36,908,203 downwards.
TTGCAGACTCCTCCTCTAATTGCTCGAATTCGAATATGTCCATTAGGAGAGAAGCTATGCGATTGTACCATTGCTCTGTCCTCTCCATGAGAGAGAACGAGTTACAAAAGTCATCCCGAAGCTCTTCCCAACTACCGTTCACACTCCCTACAGTGTGAGCGTACCATTGTTCCGCTCTCCCCATGAGAGAAAAAGGAAACAACTTCCACCTCACGGTTTTCTATGTCATGCTTGGGATAACCAAGCGTGAACACAAATCTTCAAATTCTTTCAAATGAATGTAAGGATCTTCATTGATAGCTCCAAAGAAGGGTCTATCCTGAAGACGTTGATGGTGGCTCATAAAAACCATAGGCTGACGTGCAGAGGTCGTAAAAGGATGGCCTCTCCATGGGTAACGGAGGTAAAGGTAGAATAAAAAAAAGTGAAAAGATACGAGGACCGCTGGGTATGAAGATAGATACAACAATCGTTCCCCAGCAACAGCGCTAGAAAGCTTGTTAGGTATTTTGGCGACACACGAAATAAATCTGCAAGCGTAAGGATACCATTGTAGCTTTCACCTCAGAGTATTCCAAGGGTATCGAATCCAAGGGAACGTGTGTGTACTAACTTCGTACTAGTTAGTCCAAGGACACACTCATATAAGAGGAAAGGATAGAGAGGATTCCTAAAGATAGCACTATAGATGAGATTAAAGGTCGATCTCTAGATAGAACTTGGCTTAGGGTACCAATAGCCCTGACTTAACAGGTGACTCTAACACGCGGATCTATGTGGAACGGAGCTCTGACCATATCCAGCTGCAGAGGATCAACAAGGGCCAAAAGGGCTGTCACCAACTCCTGGACTGCCTCTACCTAAACTTAGGATAAGCCGAATGAATGATAACCGGTAGCATGACACAACATCAGCACTGTGGTTACTGCTGTAGCCAACAGACTACGGCACTCTGTACTAATAGAACTACTACCACGGAAAAGAACTGATCTCACTCACTATAGGTACTACTAGCTTATACAAAAGGCATGCAGGAGAGCACATGGCCCGTACTATGCTTCCAACGTATACGAACCACTTGCAGCAGAAGAATGCATAAACCCAGGATCTACACACTAGCAGAGGACAAAGTCTACTCATGCAACCTAGCACAAACTATTAGAATGGAATCACGAACACACTTTATTCTAATCAGAGCATGCAAGCATCCACTTAATTCTAATAGACTAGTCATACAAACGGGATACAAACTTGCGCACCTAATCAACTAGATCGAGGCGGCGTGTTCGTGAAGAACACGCACCATGTTGACGGTCGAAAAGTGCTGCTTTTACACCGTCAATACCTGCATAAAATAAGTGTAAAAGGATCATCAACACTAGAATAGGGCTTAAACTAACCATTTCCACAAGTGTTGGTGATTATGCAAATACAGGTGATTAGCACTAGAAAGAGGAGTAAAAGCACAAGTCTTTGATCCAAGTACTTCAAGCTCAGCCAATGAGGGGATGCCACCTAGGATTCCCCTGGATCACTGACGTCATCAATCCAAGAGAGGCAAGCCCGACGAATCACGCATCGCCACATGGACCTCACATGGATTCAAGGGCCCACTTATCCCCAAAACCGTCGAGAAACTTTGCATGCACGGGGGAGTGACTTCAGGGCCCACTTGTCAGCGACCTGGAGAAAACACAAACCAGGAGGCCACCCTAGGGGTTCGGCCGACTCTAGGATCGGCCGAACCGACCTAGGGTCGGTTCATCCTGGCCTTGCACGTGGAGGACTCCCATTGACCACTTGCTGCGATCCCGGGCATTTAGGGGCACTTTGAGCCTCCGAGCAAGACACTCCCTCCTCTATAAATAGGAGGGGAGGGGCTCTCATTTGGAACACACACTTCTCCTCCCCTTCTTCATTTTGGCTTGGAGCCTCTCTCTTTAGGAGAGGAGAGCTCTTTGTATAGGATTAGTGCTAGGAAGTGAGGTGGGAGGCTTGAGGCCATGTCATGATTCATGACATCTTCCTCAAGAACGATCCTCAGCGGTGCCTTTGTTCTTCAACTAGACTGAAGTGAGTATTTCGATATTTCCTATTTAGACTAAAGTCGTATGCATGCTTAGTTGCTTTGTTCTTGTGTTCTTCGTTTGTTCTTGGTTTGGAGGCTTGTGTTCTTCGAACACAACCCTTTCGATCCAGTAGACTTAGATCATAAGTTTGCATCTAGTTTGCTAGCTTGTCTATTAGAGTAAAGTGAAGCTCCTGCATGTCTCTAGTTAGATCAAAGTGCATTCGTGATCTTGCATGAGTGATAGAGCATACCTTGAGCTAGTGCCAGTATCTCCCTCGCGGATTCGTGGGAATAGTGAGTGGTGTAGACGAGGTGTCTGGACCATAAGCTACCCTTCGAAGACCACGTACGATCGTAGCGTAGAGGTAGGCTGCAGTGGTGACAGCCTGTTGGACCCTTTGTCAACCCTCTTACGTCGCGTACCGAGTTGGGCTCGAGCCAGCACAAAGGCCTTGTGTATGGTGCCCGAAGTGAGTGTTATACCTGAGAGAACGTGACTAGACTCTGCGCTCGATCGAGGCAGATCCTTTCTACCTATCCTATCCATCAGAGTTGTGTCCTTGGATCATCCATACTAGAGTAGGAGATAGTGCACAACGTTCCTTGGATTCGATACCCTTGGAATACTCTCCTTCCTTGGGAGAAGTGCTACAGCGGTATTTCCGTGCGCTTGCGGTATACCCAGTGTCTCTTACACGCTCACACTACCCACGGTGCCATAGTGGTGACGTTAAGAAATGCCAACACGCCACTAAATGATGAACAGGCGAAGAACACAAGAACATATCACTCAAGTATGAATAACACTTTAGTCTAAATTGAAAATGCGGAAATACTCACTTTACTCTATTTAAAGAACAAAACATCCATGGAGATACAAATTTCTTTCTCACTTTCCTATTCTCTAATCTACCAAGGAGAGGCCTCTCCTTTGAAGGGAAGCTCTCATCCTTGGTTGAGATGGTCTGTCTAAAATGACCCCCCTCCCCTTGTATTTATAGGCAAGGGGATGGCTTGTCTTGAGGGTGTTTGTCCTCCATTTTCTCCCTTCCTGTGGTGCCACCTAGGCTGGAAACGCACGGGCCAAGGCACTGGAGCATGCATGGTACGGTTCCTGAGGCGGTGGAGCAAAGAACCGGAGAAAACCGCATCCTATGCCCCTGAACCGGGCTTGAACCAGCGTCTAGGTCGCTGGAATCGCAATTCTGTAGGCTGAACCGCACGGAAAGGCAGCAAACTAGGAAAACCCACCACGAATCGGGAAACCGACATACTCCCGGCCACTCTTTGTGCACCACCTATCCCCTCGGCCCGGTCGATCCGCGTGCAACCCGCGCTCCCGCAAGGAGGGCGACCCATGGCATTGCCTGCACGCCAACCGCGCGGCGTCGTGTGGCCCGCCCGGGCTTCCTCTCGCGCTGCGTAATGCCACGGTGGCCAGTGGCCGACCGCCACATGACGGGCTCGCGTGCGCCCCTGTGCGCCCGTCTGGCGTGTTGACCCACTTGTGGGTCCCGCGGGTGGGGTCTGCTGACGTCAGCACTTCATCTTATTTTGTCCTTTGTGTATCTCCTTCATTCGAACTCCAAAGTAGGCAAATAATGTATCCATTTCGATCGTCTCGACGAGCTCGTCGCAATGGTGCAGTCCAATTTGGCAATTGAGATTGTTTTGGATGATGCCATATTCATGTCATTGGTTCAGTTGCTCTCAACTATATCATTTCACACGCATTTTGGTGTGTCCTGCAACAAAAGTTAGAAACACCAACACTTGTGGAACTTGTTAGTATAAAGTCCAATCTAGTGTTGATGCTCACTTTTAATGTATTTTATGCACGAGTTGACGGCATAAAAGTGGTACTTAACAGTCGGGAACACGCCACGAGAAGCGAACTGCAGCCACGTCAGCCTTAAGGGCACGAACGTGGGGCGTGGAGGCGTGCAACCATTCAGAGATGGGCCGGTCTGGTCCTAACTCCATGGGCCCCTCCCCCCGCTTACACTCAATGTGGCCAAGAGGGCCCAACGACTGATCGACGGACCCGAGGGAGCCCGACCGATCCTCAACGAGATGGAAGAAGGATGGGCACCCCTTCTCTAAGGCGGGGAGCCCACCCCATCACCTTGGGAGACCTCGTCCCCGGGACGTCCTCGCAGCCCCTGTGGCAAGGCTCTGAAAACAAACTCGAGGATTTCCCCTTGTGGGAAACGATACGTGGCGAAGAACCCCAGCAAAGGGCGGTTGTTGGCGATTCGTGGAGGGCCCCTCCTTTCCATGCGGGCCACCTCAGACAGAATGGAAATGTTGTCACCGTCAACCCACCACAAAGGGTTACCAGAATGGTCGCGCGGTCCGCACCTGAAGAAAGAGGACACCCAGAGGAGTCGCCCCGAAAAACTTCTCGAAGCGGAAGAGCCCCAAGCAGAGAAGCGAAAGACCCCTGGGATGCAGGGGCACTGCAGAGACGACCGCAAGGCCACATGTCAGGGGACCCCGCTCACACTGTATGCGGACATGGGGAAGCATCGTACCTTAGGGAAATAACAGAATGCCCTTCCTTGGGCGGAGGATTGTCTCGTGTCCGTACCAGAATGTTACCAGGGGTAAAATGGAAATTATAATGGAGAGGTCCTCGAGGCCTATAAAAGGGGAGCTATCCCCCCTTGTACCGATTCAGTTGATATACTTTCGATACACCAGTCACTCAGTCCCCTAGTAGCTCTCCTGGGCCCACAACACAGCACCAGAGCCTTGTCGGCGGTCGATTTTGGTACACCTAGAGCACTTGTTACACTTTGGTTTGAGCTTTGATTTGTAACTAACCATATTAATGGTGTAACAAGTTCACCTTTGCATGTGCATTTGGAAGTGTAATGTTTATGCAGGAAATCATGCGCTTAATGGATAAATTGCATGAAGTTCGGAGAGTGTTTTGCAAGAGAATCAAGGAGATTTGTTTGTGTATGAACTTACTTCCAAAGGTGGCAAGGACCAAGATGCAACAACAAAATATTCCCAAGGACCAAGACAAAAGACCAGAAGTTCGTGCAACAAGACCCCTTAACTGGACCACGGGGATAATGACGTCTAAAGCCCACATGCGAAGGTGCAAAAAGTAAAAATGCCGAGAAAAGGCATGTGGAGGAAGATGGGCCCAAAGCAGGCCAAAAAGGGCCCATGCCAGTCCGCCCCGGCCGGCCGGCCTACCCCTTTTTTGGCCCGGTTCGGCACCCCCTTTGACCTAGCATCCCTCGGGCAATTTAAAGACTCCACACAAAGACTCACGCGAACCCATCCATCAGAGAGCCGCCAACTTGAGGGAGAAGCACTGGAGGGAGATGACGGCAGCCGCGAGTCCTCGAAGTTATCTAGGAGATGGCTTATGCCAACCCTAGCCGCCATGGCCTCCCTACGAGCTTGTGCTATGGTGGAGCTCTAGAGCTAGGAATCACAAGTAGGTATGGCCACAATTGATAACTTGTGATGAACAATCATTCATGGTGAAGTGATATATGTGTTCTGCTTCATTAGCGATCCATGTTCCTCCTTTTATGATTTCATACTTTCTTGAGTTTGCTTATTCCAATCTATGGCTGGTATAGATTGCAAGGGGTGTTCTTGTAGTCATGGTGACTAGAATTGCATACTAGATCTATCGAGTAGTATGACATGTTCTTTATGTTCATGCCTTAGATTACCCACACCGATAGGGAGCACCGTGACAGGCTGTGGCTCGTGTAAGGTGGATGTCTTCGGTAGCCGGACCGGAGGGAGGAGATTTAAAGATGCTTTGCATGAGAACCGTGTTTTGCTTGCCAATCTAGATAGAGCTACAACTAGGATATGATAGGTCCTTGTTACTCTTGCTTGTGTTTGTTATCTTTGTGCCTAAGTTCTTGGATGAGATCAACCTACAAGCTATATAACTCATATACATATTAGGTTTACCTTTATATGCAATACACGCTTCATGTTAGGTTAGATTAGATATAAAACCCTAGGTAGTTTGCTTTCGATCCACGAATTGATACCTTGGGTCCATACTCGAGGGAAAAAGGTACTACGATGATCCGTAAGCTTGCGGTGAATCTTGGCGCATTATTGAACCGTCAACAAGCTCTTTTTCTGGAGCCGTTGACGGGGATCGGCAACTCGAACCCTAGGGTGATATATCTATCTTTTCAGACTAACCCTAATTTGTATTATTGCATATACACTTGTTTTCTTGTTTGTGTCTGTTAAAGCATGTGAAAAGCTAGACACTAAGACTTAGGCTTCGAGAAGTCCACAATCCGCTCTGACAAGATGATCACTACATCAAAATTTACTCTTTAGTGGTAGGTGCTAACTTTGTTAGTGTCCCATCATCTGCTATCGAGTCCACTCCCTACACAAGCAATGATAAACAAGGTACGCCAATGTGTCAATTAATTTCAAGACTAATGTTTCGTGGAGATTTGTGTGTTCGAGCAATAGGTGACGGAAACAACCACGTCGCGTAAGGAGTACCCGTCACTTTGGCATAGGCAAAATCACGAAGATGCACCATTGCCACCATGCTACTTGTTGGTGCATCAATGGCGAAGACCTTGAAGCCAAAGGATGTGTGACATAATGCCCCGAATACCACAAGATCAAAATCGTCAACATCTTCGGATTGATTAGCAAGAAGTATCTGTTCACATCAATTTATGCACAGCCTCAGAGGAGAAAGAACAGAATATCCTTGTACATTTAGAAGCCCCACAAAGTTACGCTTCCAACGAGTCAAGAATCAAGTCAATTGGAGGTTCCTACAAGCGGATATGGCCAAATCACCAAAGGTTGCACGTTCTGAAATTTTCTGGACAGCTTGCAAGAGCGGAAATAAAATGACCTTAGCCCCCTCATTTGGATTCCGATTAAGATGAATGAGTATCCGTTGAAAAGGTAATTTCATAAACTTTTTAATAGAGCAGTATTTTTGTATACATTCTGTTATGTACACAGGGGAAAATCCACGAAGAAGAGGCAGCAGCAACACGATGAGAACAAGATAATGGAGATAGGACGGCAATAATGAAGAGAAGCTTGGGCAATGCTTTCATTAGACCACACGTGATGAAATTTAGAAGCTTGGAACAAAATAAAGACCCCTGGAGCATTGGCAAATGAAGACACAAGTTGGCAACATCCGACGCACGAAGATGTTCGAAGTAAACCACGATGGATTACACACAAAAGACGACATCTAATGGCGCGAATACTTTGGGCTCTCACACAAAGGATCATGAAGCTACATGAAGACATTTAAGACATGTGTGAAGCCCCACAAATGAAGAAGAAGAGTGAGTCCACATAAAGCACCCTTGATAACACGTGGCACGAAGGAAGGAATTGCGAAAAGACGATGTGAGCCACCCCCGATCATCAAAGTTGTTAATTTCCTTTCAGTTCCAAGGACCACTCATGATGAAAAGCTCGAAGGCTAAGGTACACATCAAACTCTCATGGTAATTTTGGAGGTAATATCTTTACTTTGAAATATTCATGTTCATATCCAATAGTATGATTCGATTCTATGCCTTGCACCTTTGACGATCATGATAGGCTAGGATTTCTTAAGAATGATAAAGAGGCTATGTTGTGCTTAAACATTGTTGATTACCTGCCTAATGAACCCATGCCTAATGAGAGCTTAGCGTTGAGCAAGAAACTTTTTGCTACATTTAATCACAAATTGCTTTGTTAAATTCAATTTAAATTGTGGTTGTGTATGCATATGTTTACATTAAATTTTGCAAAACTTGGACTTGCTTTGTACTTGGTCAAGGTAGTGACCTTAAAAGAGCAAATGTCGGGGGAAAACCTGAGTTTCACTAACCATGCAGGGCATGAAACTTGAATTAAGAGGAGAAAAGCTACGCCCCAAAGAAATTGCAAGCTTGAGCATCACCTTTTCCGAATCTAGAGTGCAAACATCATTGTTTTCATCAATTTTGAGCATCTAGTCAGACATGTACAAGGAAGCAAATAGAAGCTCCATCAAGTGCCGACTCTAACACCTCCAAGATCGAAGACCTGTACAAGAAGATATGGCAAAAAAACATTGGGCTCTGCGCAATCTGAAATCAGCTTTGGACAGATTGCAGCGTTGGAGTAAAACGGGCAAAACTCACTCAATCGGAGTCCATTGGGGGCGAATAAAGACTTGATGGAAAGACAATTTCATGCGCCACACATCGAAACAATTGTTTGCTACACGGTTGAAGGACTAGAATGGTGACCAGAGAGAGGGGAGTGAATGAGAGCTGATAAAAATTCTTCTCTGAAGAGACGAACTCGGCCTATGGTCCCAAATGTAACTCCAAGATCCTCGACACCCCGCTAGCCAAATCCACGCAGCCACTAAAGTGCTACTGGACCTAGGAACTAGCAAACACCTGCAGCTACTTGCAAACGCAGTGGAACAAACACACGAGCAGCAAACAAGCGAAACACCAACTCCCTGCCTAGGGCGGTTAGACCGCGTTCCAGGGGCGGTCTGACCGCTTGCTGTCACACCCTAAAATTCCATCACTTTTAAAAAATGCTAGCAACAAGTTTAGTTTTTTTTCTAAGGGTTTAATAATTTTGACTAATTAAACTTATTTTTAAAGTATTAAATAATATTTAATTAATTTAGATTCACCCAAGTGAATGTGCATCATTTTTGTATGCATTGTTTTTTGTTTGATGTGTGTTGAAAAAGAAAGAAAAAAACAAAAAAAAAGAAACCCCTAAACTCTTTTCCCTTCCCTCTTCCCCTCTCAGCCTAGCCCAGCGGGCCCTTTTCTTTTTCTTTTTATTTTTACCCCGCACGACCCATCCATCCTCCCTTTTCTTTCCTCCGCGCGGCCCACCTTCTTCCGGCCTGCTCTGCGCCGCCAGCCCACCATCCTCCAGCCTCTCCCCTCTCTCAGCCACCGACAGGAGGGCCCCACCTGTCGGGACCTCCTTCCACCTCCAGCCGCGCCTCTCCATCGTGGCCGCCGGCCACCACCGTCTCCCGGTGCCGTCCCCCCTCCCGGCGCCTCCTCTCCTCCCTCCACCAGGGCGCATTGAATGCGCCGGTGCACTCCCGTGCCGCCTCACCTTCCCCTTCCACCGAAACAGCCCCCCACCGAGCTCTCCACCGGCCATTAATGGCGCCACCGAGCCCCACCGCCGTGCCACCTCCTCCTCTCCCCATCCGCCCTATAAAAGGCGCCGGTGAGCTCCCTCTCCACCCGCACCTCCTCTCCGCTCTCTCTCTCCCCCTCACCTCGGAGCCGCGCACCCCTTCTCCCGCCGGAGCACCACCGCCGCCGCCGCCCCATCTCCTCCTCCATCTCTCCTTCCGCGGTTTCGAGCCCCTCAATAAGTCCCTCTTGCTCTCTTCTTCATCTAGGTGCTTTCCCCGTCGCATTTGGTGCACAGGAACCCCGTTTTGGCTGTCGCCGGCGAACTTCCGGCGATGTTCCGGCCGTGCGCCGCCGTCCGCCGCCGCCGGCCGCTCGCGTGCGTCCGCGGCCGTCCATTCGGAAATCAACGATCCAGATCCACAGCCCTGCCCAGGTCAAATCCATGCGTAACGGTCAACTCAACCGGCCACCGCCATTTTGCAAATAAGCCCCTGTGTTTTCTAATATCACAAAAATACTCTTCTACCTCCAAAGATTCTTACAGACAGGTCTAGTTTTTCTCGTTTTAGCCCTTGAGTTTCTTAGGTTTTCCCACCCGCGGTCCAGCCCTGCTCTTTTACGCTATAAACCTTGAGTTTATACGCGTAATTATGTTTAGGTCCCTGGTTTCTTGCAGAAAAGCCCCTGGAGCCCAAGTTTTCTTACAATCTAGCCCCTAAACCTTGTTTTAGCCATATCTTTTGCGTCTTTTATCCGTTTTAGGTGTTTTTGGTGTCCATGCGACCGTCTCTTAGTGCTTGTTAGTTTTAGAAGCTTGTTTTAGCTTTTTAGAATGTTTGATGTATTGTTTTTATTTATTGTATGATTTTTTATGTGCGCGTAGATATCGTGCCAGTTGGAGCTGAGCTTCCGATCAAAGATCAAGAGCAACTTTTTAAGGAAGAAGAACCCCGGTGTTTAAGCAAGGAAGGCAAGTGGATTTCCTCCCCCGCATATTCTATTTTGTCCCACACAACTTGCATGATAACTAAATTTACATTGAAATATTGCTATGCATAAATTGATGGGAAAATCACCTTTTTAAGGACAAGACTAGAATTTTATCCCCTTTACCTTGGACAACCCTTTTAAATAAATATTTTGGGTAGAAATGCTTAGTTGCTATACCTTGGGATGGTTCAAATGGAACTTTACAAAATGATGAATATTGATCATGATAACTTTGGTGAAAGATGATGCTTTGGTAATAACAAGATCATATGATTTAATTAGAACATGGAGAACCACCCAGGAAAACAGTGCAACCACAACCCTCACATGATAAGTGAACTTAAAGATGGAATTAAATTATGGTTTTATATGATTTTGAGATAATGTTTTCTAAAGCTTAATTTTTGGGATGGTACAAACATTCACCTAGTAAATAGGTGCTTGCTAATAAAATTTGACCAACATTAAAAATGCTAACCGCTGCATAACCTTAGCCTATCCTTGATAGCCTTGCATATTCCCCCACTTGCTGAGCTCCAACCATAAGAGTGCTCACCCTTGCTTACCCGCTGTTCAGAGGAGAACAGTGGAGAAGAATACTTCAGCGACTACGATGAGTTTTGAGGATGCGTATCCCCCAGTCAGATGCCTGTGGAGTTGAAGACGGCGCTGGATCGTCTTAGCTATCGATGTTCGTGTAAAGACCTTCGTGTCTATCCATGAGTATAATAAAAGTTAATAAACCTCTTCTTGTACATTTTTGAGCATTATTTCTGTTATTACACTCATTATGTCTATTGTATGTGTGAAATTGAGATCCTGGCACACATATGAGATGCATTCGGTTTTCTTCGGAAAATCGGGTGTGACAGAGTGGTACCAGAGCTATGCTGATTGTAGGATGCAGCCTTAGATAGAAATGGTCGAAATAAGGACTCATTTTCTAGAAAGCCGTGTCAGCTCTTCAAAATAAATCTTAATTCCACCTAAAAATCTAACTTATTTGCCCTTTGTTAAAATTGTACCCTTTTGTTTTATTCTGCTCTGAGTTCAGCCTTGTTCTATCAGATGGCCGGGACTCAGCCGTATGTCAACAGAAGCAACAGAGTGGAGCTGCCCCTTTTAGTTGAGCTAGTCAAGGAGGTTGCTACTGCCGAGTTGAATCAAACCTACGGAAAGCTGAAGGAAGCCTACACCAAGATCGCATGGTTGGAAGCCGAGCGTGATGGCAGGGAGCCACCAGAGCAGCCTGCCGAGTTTCATTGCGCTGCAATGTCACCACCCCGCAAGAGGCTCCGCTACGGCTCGTCCATCGCCACAACCGATCTTCTTGAATAGGATGCCTACCTTTTTCAGTTGATCGATAGATCCGTTCCTGCGAGGATGTAAACGATGTAATAATGCTTGTTGAGTGAAAACATGTTTGATTTGGATCTTTGTTATGTTTGAAATGCTTTATGGAGTGATGGCCATAAGTGTATTAATAAAATAATTAGTTAAATTTAAGTCTTTACCCCCTGTTCTTTTGTTTATCTTTATCAGTTCAACTTCTATCTAAATATCTTCCCCTAACAATCAGATGGTAAGCACCAGGTCAGGAGGTGGACAGGACGTTCCGCCTGTGATTCGTGCTCACATAGCTAACCGGCGAAATCAAGTACCACATCCACCACATAATCTAGCAATGAATCCAGCAATGCAGCAATTCCTAGCAGCCCAGACACAGTTGTTGCAAGCACTCACTGCTACTGTTCAGAACATGCAAGCTCAACAGAACCAGCCATTACCTCAAGCACCTCTACCACTTGCAAACAAACATAGAGAGTTTATGAGCCACCACCCACCTACCTACTCCCATTCAGTGGAACCTCTCGATGCAGATGATTGGCTTAAGACTGTTAACAAGAAGCTGGATATAGTACAGTGCAATGATCGTGAGAAAGTCTTGTATGCTGCAGGACGCCTGGAGGGTGCAGCAGCTAATTGGTGGGATGCGTATACTGTTGCGCATGCCGCTCCTAACACCATCACCTGGCAGGAGTTCCAGGAAGGTTTCCGCACACATCACATCCCAGCTGGTGTGATAAAGCTCAAGCAGAAGGAGTTTCTAGCTTTGAAGCAAGGCAACATATCTGTTAGCGAGTATCGGGATAAATTCACCCAGTTATCTCGTTATGCTCCAGATGAAGTAGACACAGACCCAAAGAGGCAAGAACGTTTCTTGGATGGTCTCATAGGGCCACTCAACTACCAGCTCCAGAGTCATACTTTTCCTAACTTCCAGACTTTGCTAGACAAGGCCATAGGCTTGGAAAGCAAACGTGCAGAACATGTTGAACGCAAGCGCATGTTTCAGTCTCAGGGACAATCTAGCCGCAACACTCGCCCCCGTTTCTACTCATCACAAGGTTCTCAGTTTCATTCTTGTGAACAAGGCAGAAGTTATCAGGAGAATCAGCAATTTCAGCACTCATTTCAGGAACCCGAAGATTTCAGCCAAGTGACACCATGTGCTCCAAATCCTCCTCAGAATCGTTCAGATACACCAGTGAGGAACCACACCCCAGTTCGACCTAGTGGTTGTTTTAACTGTGGAGAATTGGGACACTATGCCAGTATTTGCCCCTAGCGCACACCTCAGAAAGGCAATGGTCAGAGATTCAGACAGTCATCGTCTCAAGTACGCACTGGGAATCCAAATTCTCCAGGTAACAGAGGCCAACAGAACTACATGCGTGGTAGGGTGAACCACATGACAGCTGAGCAAGCTCAAGGAGCCAAGGATGTTGTTCTTGGTACGTTCCTTATCAACTCTGTACATGCAACAGTTTTATTTGATTCCGGGGCATTGCATTCATTTATTACTGAACAATTTGTGGCAAAGCATGATGTACCCATGAGTTCTATGAAGACACATTTGCTAGTTGGTTCCCCAAACGGTGAAATGAAATCCACCCATGTATGCCCACAAGTCAATATTAAAATCAGAGATATAGATTTTCAAGCTAACTTAGTAGTTCTAACATCCAGTGGAATAGATGTGATCCTTGGAATGGATTGGTTAGGCAAACATGATGGAATTATTCTGTGTGCCAAGAAGTCGGTGCTCTTAACCAGCCCGCAAGGAGATAGGATTGAGTTTGCTACCACAAGCCCAAAGAAGAAGGAAAAGTGAATCAAGCTCTGTGGTTGTACCCCAACACCTTTCAAGATCAGCTTGTATCTCCTCAAGTTGTTTTCCAATCTCTCCGAATCTCAGGGCGAGATTCTTTTTAAGGGGGTACGATTTGTCACACACTAAAATTCCATCACTTTTAAAAAAATGCTAGCAACAAGTTTAGTTTTTTTCTAAGGGTTTAATAATTTTGACTAATTAAACTTACTTTTAAAGTATTAAATAATATTTAATTAATTTAGATTCACCCAAGTGAATGTGCATCATTTTTGTATGCATTGGTTTTTGTTTGATGTGTGTTGAAAAAGAAAGAAAAAAACAAAAAAAAGAAACCCCTAAACTCTTTTCCCTTCCCTCTTCCCCTCTCAGCCCAGCCCAGCGGGCCCTTTTCTCTTTCTTTTTCTTTTTAACCCGCGCGGCCCATCCCTCCTCCCTTTTCTGTCCTCCGTGCGGCCCACCTTCTTCCGGCCCGCTCTGCGCCGCCAGCCCACCATCCTCCAGCCTCTCCCCTCTCTCAGCCACCGACAGGTGGGCCCCACCTATCGGGACCTCCTTCCACCTCCAGCCGCGCCTCTCCATCGTGGCCGCCGGCCACCACCGTCTCCCGGCGCCATCCCTCCCTCCCCGCGCCTCCTCTCCTCCCTCCACTAGGGTGCATTGAATGTGCCGGCGCACTCCCGTGCCGCCTCACCTTCCCCTTTCACTGAAACGGCCCCCCATCGAGCTCTCCACCGGCCATTAATGGCGCCACCGAGCCCCACCGCCGTGCCGCCTCCTCCTCTCCCCATCCGCCCTATAAAAGGCGCCGGTGAGCTCCCTCTCCATCCGCACCTCCTCTCCGCTCTCTCTCCCTCGCCTCGGAGCCGCGCACCCCTTCTCCCGCCGGAGCACCGCCGCCGCCGCCGCGCCGCCGCCCCGACCTCCTCCTCCATCTCTCCTTCCGCGGTTTCGAGCCCCTCAGTAAGTCCCTCTTGCTCTCCTCTTCATCTAGGTGCTTTCCCCGTCGCATTTGGTGCACGGGAACCCCGTTTTGGCCGTCGCCGGCGAACTTCCGGCGAAGTTCCGGCCGTGCGTCACCGTCCGCTGCTGCCGGCCGCTCGGGTGCGTCCGTGGCCGTCCATCCGGAAATCAACGATCCACATCCGCTGCCCCGCCTAGGTCAAATCCATGCGTAACGGTCAACTCAGCCGGCCGCCGCCATTTTGCAAATAAGCCCCTGTGTTTTCTAATACCACAAAAATACCCTCCCACCTCCAAAGATCCTTACAGACAGGTCCAGTTTTTCTCGTTTTAGCCCCTGAGTTTCTTAGGTTTTCCCACCCGCGGTCTAGCCCTGCTCTTTTATGCTATAAACCTTGAGTTTATACGCGTAATTATGTTTAGGTCCCTGGTTTCTTGCAGAAAAGCCCCTGGAGCCCAAGTTTTCTTACAATCTAGCCCCTAAACCTTGTTTTAGCCATATCTTTTGCGTCTTTTATCCGTTTTAGGTGTTTTTGGTGTCCATGCGACCGTCTCTTAGTGCTTGTTAGTTTTAGAAGCTTGTTTTAGCTTTTTAGAATGTTTGATGTATTGTTTTTATTTATTATATGATTTTTTATGTGCGTGTAGATATTGTGCCAGTTGGAGCTAAGCTTCCGATCGAAGATCAAGAGCAACTTTTTAAGGAAGAAGAACCCCAGTGTTTAAGCAAGGAAGGCAAGTGGATTTCCTCCCCTGCATATTCTATTTTGTCCCACACAACTTGCATGATAACTAAATTTACATTGAAATATTGCTATGCATATATTGATGGGAAAATCACCTTTTTAAGGACAAGACTAGAATTTTATCCCCTTTACCTTGGACAACCCTTTTAAATAAATGTTTTGGGTAGAAATGCTAAGTTGCTATACCTTGGGATGGTTCAAATGGAACTTTACAAAATAATAATATTGATCATGATAACTTTGGTGAAAGATGATGCTTTGGTAATAACAAGATCATATGATTTAATTGGAACATGGAGAACCACCCAGGAAAACAGTGCAACCACAGTCCATATGGCTCTGGCTTAGCCAATTAATTAGGTGTCTGGAATTATCTGACAACCTTATCCGTAAGGACCACAGGGGGCCAGAGTTGAAGGGGTATAGCCCGGTTCTTTTGGGGTAGCAGCCTTTGCTAAGGTGCTGACCACTAGGGAGGGTTATGGTCCGCTCTACTGCTGTAACTGTCGCGGGTTGTTGGTCTTCTGCATATCTTTGTAAAGGCTTCATAGTGGACCCCTAGCCACTCACCTCGGAAGTGTTTAAGGGTCTGATCAACCCGGGCAACATGGGGAACACGAACTGTGGGTAAAGTATACGATCTCTGCAGAGTGAAAACTGATCGATCAGTCGTGCTCACGGTCAAGAGCGGCCTGGACCCTCACATGATAAGTGAACTTGAAGATGGAATTAAATCATGGTTTTATATGATTTTGAGATAATGTTTTCTAAAGCTTAATTTTTGGGATGGTATAAACTTTCACCTAGTAAATAGGTGCTTGCTAATAAAATTTGACCAACATTAAAAATGCTAACCGCTGCATAACCTTAGCCTATCCTTGATAGCCTTGCATATTCCCCCACTTGCTGAGCTCCAACCATAAGTGTGCTCACCCTTGCTTACCCGCTGACGAGGCCATGGACTAGGGCCCACCAAGACCCTTAAAAAACGCAGCATAGGCCCACGTACGGCCTGCTCCGGCGGCTAACACAACAGGTGTTACGCTGCCCGAGTACATAAGCACCCGTACGACTTGTTTCCGCCATGAGCTAGGGTACAGGGGGCCCACAGCCGCTTGTACCTCTTCCCCGAGTACGTGGCGACTCGTACGACAAGTTTCCGTCCCCACTCCCGGCAGCTCGGCTCGTACGAGTAGTTTCCGCCTCGTGGTCGCAGAAACTCACTCGCACGGGTAGTTTCCGTCTTGCCGTCACAACTACTCACTCGCACGAGTAGTTTCCGTCACCTGCTCAGGCGGGCTTCACAGAGAAGGCAGGGGGCGCATGGGCCTACTGGATCGAGATCCCGGGATCCCTGCGCACTCTCCCCCACGTACCGCCACGCGTCCGCCACGCCGCAGCGGTCCGCCCGGGCCAGGCCGATTCGGTGTCAGGGGACGGATTCGTCAAACCCTGCCACCATAGGCACAGTGGCCGCTGTACCATGAATGGCATAATGGATGCTGAGCGGCGTACGGTACAGTACGCACTACACCCTAAGCATTGGGAGACGCGACGTAGACCGCCCACTCACCCGGGTGGCTTCCCATCTCCGACTAGTTCAAGACTTAGCCGTCAAGGCCACAAGTACACAGGCCCCGTTGACGTCCCGTGATACCCTGGTACGCGGTCCGCCACGTGTTAGCCTTCCTACGCAGGTCCGCCCTGACCAGGTCAATCCCGTGTCAGGGGACGGATCCTCCTGCCGCCCCCCAGCTGAGGCGGTACGCATCGTACCACGGAGGGCACGGGAAAAGTTGTGCCACCAACGGCACAGTGCAAGCCGTCACCTATCCACGGGGCAGGCTACTCCACTCCTACGATATCAAGAAAAGACAAGCCCCTGATCCACTGATGGGGTCACGGCACGTACACTGCTTCCCGTGCCCGACTAACTACTCGGAGGAGGGCACAGGGGGCCCCGGGATGGATGCTTGGGACACACGGGATCTGCACCGTCACCCAAGGCCCCGTAACAGTGCTTCGCCGCTTCTGTTGTCTGACAACCCGGAGCAGAGAAGGACACCTCGCACTGTAGATTAGCTCATATGCACTCGATGTAACCGCCCTGGACTCCTCCCTTGCGACTATAAAAGGGAAGGACAGAGGCAGTCTCAAGACAAGTTCGTCTCCACCTCCATACGCACTTAGCATCGATATCCCATCTCATACAACGCAAGCATCCACACTCACTCATGTACGCAGACTTCTGCTACTTGAACCACTCGCACATCAGGGACTTGGGCTCTTCACCCTCTGAGCATAAGGAACACCCCCTCTCTGACTGGACGTAGGGTATTACTCTCCGGAGGCCCGAACCAGTATAACCCTGAGTGTCTCCTGTGCTACCGTGCGGATCGGAACATGCCTCCCCTCGTATAAATTTACTTGCCGGCAGTAACAAACCCCGACAGTTGGCACGCCAGGTAGGGGCCTTCGCGTGTTTTCAACATTCTTTTTAGGTCCGCACGGCCCTCTCATCATCCACTTCAACGAAAGCCTCCGCCGAGCCACCACTGATGGACTCCCCTATGGGATCATAGGAGTCGCTCATGGTTGGGCTCGAGCTCCGGTTCGGAAGTCTGAACTTCTGGGCAACCGGAGACGGCTACGACATACACCTCGTCAGCGAGGTCACCGACGCACCTGCACCAACTCCCGCTCCGACCGCCCAGCAACACCCACCTCGATGCAAGAGGCGCTCAGGCAAGCGCTCGAAGCGTGCCAAGGCAGAGCGGGGTAAGGCAACACGTGCTAGCTCCCCTCCGCCGGTAGAAGCTGGCGCATCGCAGCCCGCCGGTGCAGCAGAGGACTCTCTGCCATCAGACTCTACGGAGCGCATCGCCCTGACGCCGCTGACTTATGTAGGAGGGTCCTACGTGGCGGCAGCATATTCCTCTTCATCGAGCATAGACCCGGCCGCGTACGCCAACTTCCCGCGCCATCGTTTGCTATGCAACATAAAGCTGCCGGAAACCTCGCCTGACGAGCAGTACCTCGTGACCGACGGCACCGATGACATCTCGGGCCCAGAATGGGATTACTCCGGGCTTCGCGACGCCGACGCCTTCTGTCATTTCCAAACGGCGGCTGACTATTGCTTCGGCGACTCGGACGACTCGGACGACGGGGGTTACGACCCTACGCGCGAGTGTTTCGTCGTCAACGCTCCGGTGGCGCCAGCACCGGTCCACACCCCGGATGGAGCGCTTCACTCTGCCCAGAGCTCGACAGCAGATAGTGTGGCAGAGGTTCAGATTCCTGCCAACCCACCGCACAGCGCGCTCGACTGGACGAGTTGGAGGAGGCTCAGCGTCAGCTTGACGACGAGCGGGCACGGCTCCACCAACAACTCGGGCAGGATCCAAACCCGACCCCCGCTCATGTGCGGGCGAGGGACGTCCAGCAACGCATCATCAACGATGACTGAGATGTCGTTGACGGCACGCCCGTCTTCAAAAGGGCGTCGCAGAACCTGGCAGCAACTGCGATCCTTCTCCGGAAGGTACCAGAGCCCGCCACACCTCAAGAAAAGGAGATGCATAAGCAGATCAAAACACTCCTCGAGACTACCACCGTGCAGCAGGCAGAGAGCTCCGCTTCTCGACAGAGGGGCTCGCAAGGTCGCGGACACTCCGAGGCACGACAACCCGCGGCGCCGTCGCAGTAGCCGCGACGGTCCGAGGAGGTCAACGTACCAGTCAAGAGCCGACTGGGACCCCACCACGATGCGCGCGACACCATCAAGGCGCGGCGGAGGACTGATGCGAGTCAGCACGATGACTACAAGGAGCAGCCTCGCAAGGAGTACAACCGGCGACACGGAGGCCGGTACGACAGCGACAAGGACCGGAGCAGGAGCGGTTCGCCTGACGCCCAAGGGCCGCGCGCCTTCAGGAAGAATGTGCGTAGCGCCCGCTTCCCTTTGTGCTTCAGGGCTCCGACCTCCGTGCCCAAGTACGACGGCGAGACCAACCCCAGCGTCTGGCTGGAAGATTACCGACTAGCGTGCAACGCTGGCGGAGCGCGAGACGACTTGTTCATCATCAAGAACCTGCCGCTACATCTCGTGGACTCGGCTCGTACGTGGCTCGAGCACCTGCCACGTGGCAGGATCGACAGCTGGTCACAACTACGCGACGCCTTCGTCGGCAACTTCCAGGGCACGTACGCCCGACCAGGGAACCCCTGGGACCTGCGCAACTGCAAGCAGATGAAGGGCGAGAGCCTGCGCGACTACATCCGGTGCTTCTCCAAGCGGTGCACCGAGTTGCCCAACACCACTGACACGGACGTCATCTTCGCCTTCCAGAATGGCACCACGTGTGCCACGCTGATCCATCGGATCGGGCAACGGAAGCCGCGATCTACTAGGGAGCTGCTCGACATCGCCACCGACCACGCCAATGGGGAGGAGGCCGTGGCTGCGACGCTTAGTCCCGCCACGAGCAAAGGGAAGCAGCCGACCGAAGCCGAAGATGGTCCGTCCGCGTCAATCAAGAAAAAGAAAAACAAAGACAAGAGGTACCGTGAGGATACCTTGGTGGCCGCTATCGACCGAAAGACAGCAAAACCTAGGGGCAATCCTCCGACGGGCCACTTCGAGAAGCTGCTGAACGCCCCGTGCCCTAACCACGAGGGCCCGGTCAAGCACGCCTTCAAGGATTGCAACATGATGAAGGCCTACCTCGCTCGCACGCTGAAGAAGCAGAGCGATGCTCCGACCGGCGACGGAGGAAAGGACAAGGGCGACGCCGCTGCCACCTACCCCCGGGAGGACGGAGCCGTGATGATGATCTTCGGAGGCTCGGAGGCACGGCTGCCCAGGCACCAAGAGAAGGTGGTACGACGAGAAGTCTACCAACTCGAGCATGCAACTCCGACTTACCTTAAGTGGTCGGAGATGCCGGTCACATTTGACCGACATGATCATCCTGATCATATACCACGACCAGGTAGCTACCCGCTTGTCGTGTCACCCTTGTTCAGCACCAAGCGTGTGCACAAGGTTCTGATGGACGGAGGCAGTGGCCTCAACGTCATCTACATGTCGACCCTGGACGACATGGGGATTCCGCGGTCCCGACTGCGGCCGTCTAAGGCGCCTTTCCACAGGGTCGTACCCGGAATAGAGGCGGTCCCACTAGGGCAGATCGATCTGCCCGTCACGTTTGGAGCTCCGAACAATTTCCGAACGGAAACCCTCACCTTCGAGGTGGTGGGCTTCCCGGGGACGTATCACGCGATACTCGGAAGGCCAGCTTACGCTAAGTTTATGGCCGTCCCCAACTACACGTACCTCAAGCTGAAGATGCCTGGCCCGAAAGGTATCATCACAGCTGGTACAACTTTCCAGTACGCGTATGAATGCGATACTAAGTGCTTCCAATTCGCTGAGGCACTGATCCGGTCTGAGAAGCTCGCTGCTGAGCCACCCTCCGAGGACCAAGAAATCCCCGAGACGTCCAAGCGTGCGGCCTGCTCCTTCGAGCCCGCCAAGGACGCCAAGGAAGTGCCCGTCTCCGACGACGGCCGCACACTCCGTATTGGGACGGTGCTCGGTTCCGACTAGGAAAGCGCGCTCGTCGACTTTCTCCACGCGAACCTCGACGTGTTTGCATGGAAACCCTCCGACATGCCGGGGATTCCAAGGGAAGTCGTCGAGCACAAGCTTAACATTAAGCCCGGCTCAAAGCCGATCAAGCAGCGTTTGCGCCGCTTCAACTCCGATAAGTGCAAGGCTATCGGAGAAGAAATCAAGAAGCTTATTAGTGTAGGGTTCATCTGTGAAGTCTACCACCCCGAGTGGCTAGCCAACCCTGTACTCGTTAAGAACAAGAATGGAAAATGGAGGATGGGTGTTGATTACACGAGCCTGAACAAGGCATGTCCAAAAGATCCTTTTCCTTTACCTCGCATAGATCAAGTAGTCGACACAACGGCTGGGTGCGAAACCCTTTGTTTTCTCAACACTTATTCCGGGTATCATCAGATCGCGATGGATCTGATCGACCAGCTCGCTACCTCGTTCATCACCCCGTTTGGCGCGTACTGTTACGTCTCCATGCCCTTCGGGTTGAAGAACGCAGGGGCCACTTTCCAGAGATGCATGCGTCGCGTCTTTGGAGATCTCATTGGACGGCTGATCGAGGCCTACGTCGATGATATCGTAGTCAAATCAAAGAAGGTGGGTGATCTGATACCCGACCTAACCGCGGTCTTCGAGAAGCTGAGGGAGCACAGCGTGAAGCTGAATCCTGAGAAGTGTGTCTTTGGGGTACCCAGAGGCATGCTGCTCGGGTTTGTCGTGTCAGAGCGCGGCATCGAGGCCAACCCCGAGAAGATCTCTGCGATCACGAGCATGGGTCCCATCAAGAATCTGAAGGGAGTACAGCGCGTCACCGGATGCCTCGCTGCTCTCAGCAGGTTCATCGCCCGACTAGGAGAACGCAACCTGCCACTGTACTAGCTCATGAAAAAGTCAGAGTATTTTCAGTGGACGCCAGAAGCACAGGAAGCGCTCGACTCGCTCAAGAGGCTACTCGAAAGCCCGCCGGTGCTCACCGCACCGGCTGAGGAAGAGCCAATGCTTCTGTACATCGCTGCGATGACCCAGGTCGTAAGCGCAGCGCTGGTAGTCGAGCGAGACGAGCCCGGCAAGACGCAGAAAGTACAGCACCCAGTCTACTTCGTGAGCGAAGTCCTCTCTGACTCCAAGATGCGATATCCGCAGATACAGAAGCTGATCTATGCAGTTCTCATCACTAAGCGGAAGCTCCGGCATTACTTCGACTCACACCGCATCACGGTGGTGTCCAAGTTCCTGCTCGGTGAAATCATACAGAGCCCGGAGGCAGAAGGCAGAATCGCCAAGTGGCCCCTTGAGCTGATGGGGCAAAACATCGAATATGCGCCCCGCACTGCCATCAAGGCACATGCGCTGGTCGACTTCGTCGCTGAATGGACGGAGATCCAAACTCCTCCTGCTCCCATCGAGCATGAGACATGGCTTATGTACTTTGACGGATCCCTCATGAAGGAAGGAGCCGGGGTCGGACTTGTGTTCATCTCGCCTCTAGGCGTGCGAATGGAATACATGGTCCGGCTACATTTCGCGGCCTCCAACAACGTCGCTGAATACGAGGCGCTCATCAACGGTCTCCGGATCGCCCTCGAGCTAGGAATTCAGTGCCTCGACGTTAGGGGGGACTCCGACTTGGTCGTGGGACAGGTCATGAAGGAGAAAAATTGCATAAGTCCGAAGATGGCCGCCTACTGTCAGGCGGTGCGCGGACTGGAGGACAAGTTTCACAGACTCGAGCTCAATCATGTGCCACGCGAGTACAATAAGGCGGCCGACACCCTCGCGAAAGCAGCCTCGAATCGAAAACCTATTCCGCACGGGGTCTTCGCCAGCGACCAGTACGAGCCGTCTGTTCGTTCCGAGGAGGACAAGACGCCAGAGCCGTCAAAACAAGAGGTCATGGAGATCGACGAGGCGCAAGAGCCCAACCTCGAAGATCCTGACTGGAGGATTCCGATCCTCGAGTGGATAGTGGAAGGAAAATTGCCACCCGACAAGGAGACGGCTCGACGCATCGCCCGCATGGCCAAGTCGTACAAACTGGTCGACGGCGAGCTCCGTCGAAAGGGCACCCAAGGCATGCTCATTCGGTGTATCCTGGCCGACCAGGGCAAGGAGCTTTTGTAAGAAATCCATGCAGGCACCTGCGGGCATCACACCGGCCCAAAAAATATCGTCAGAAAGGCTTTCCGACAAGGTTTCTATTGGCCTACCGCAGTAGCCGACGCGACTCGAATCGTGTGCAGCTGCGAAGGTTGCCAGTTCTACGCACGACAGACCCATCTCCCGGCGCAGGCTTTGCAAACCATACCCATCACCTGGCTCTTCGTGATCTGGGGGCTGGATATGGTCGGACCGCTGAGAAAGGCACCCGGAGGCTTCACCCACGTGTTTGTCGCCATCGACAAGTTCTCGAAGTGGATCGAGGCTAGGCCCATAACAAACGTCCGTTCTGAGGAAGCTATCGCGTTCTTCACCGACATCATCTATAGGTTCGGGATCCCGAACTCCATCATCACCAACAACAGCACGCAGTTCACCGGCAAGAAATTCCTCAAGTTCTACGACGACAACCACATCCCTGTAG
Organism: Cenchrus fungigraminus; assembly: GCA_036936925.1. Taxonomy (NCBI): domain Eukaryota; kingdom Viridiplantae; phylum Streptophyta; class Magnoliopsida; order Poales; family Poaceae; genus Cenchrus; species Cenchrus fungigraminus. Next base: position 36,884,906 of record CM072779.1, on the reverse strand, counting down.
ATTGGGCCGCCGTCAGCCATCCAAGAACCAACGGGCAAGTCGAGAGGGCCAACGACATGATTTTGCAAGGACTGAAGCCGCGGATATTCAAGCATCTCGAGAAGTTTCGAGCGAAGTCGGCCGCCGAGCTCCCGTCCGTCCTGTGGAGCCTGCGCACCACGCCAAGTCAGGCTACCGGCTGCACGCCCTTTTTCCTTGTCCACGGGTCAGAAGCAATCCTCCCGACGGACATCGACTACGGCAGCCCACGGGTTCAAGCCTAGACGGAAGAGGGCAACCAGGTCGCCCTCGAAGACGCCATCGACCAGTTGGATGAGGCACGTAGCGTCGCCCTCCTCCACTCAGCACAGTACCAGCAAGCTCTATGCTGCTACCACGAACGCAATATACGGGAGCGCGAGTTCCAAGTCAGCGACCTCGTCCTCCGACGAGTTCAGAGCAATGAAGGGCGACACAAGCTCTCGCCTCCATTGGAGGGGCCATACATTGTCGACCAAGTGCTCCGTCCGGAAACCTTCAAACTCAAGCACGAGGACGGCAGGGTCATCTCCAACGCCTGGAACATAGAGCAGCTATGCCGTTTTTATCCCTAAGTGTTTACTTTGTTCTCATTTTATGATAATGCAAGAGCTCTGAGCTACTTTTTCCTCATGAAATGACATCTTTTCGCAAGCTTACATCTTTTACTTGAGTAAAATGTCTTTATGCTTGTCTCATCCCATGGGCAAGTCTCCAACTTGTCCATGGGCTCGGGGGCTACCCAGGGGCTACGACCCTCCTCCCCTGATCGTTGCGAAACCCTTTTTCGATCAAAAACCATCTAAGGTTTCTCGAATGATCGCCGCGGTACACTCAATTTCCTTAAAGGGAGATGAACGATGACTCCAGCGGTCACGAACCTACGCTTGTCCGGGCCCCGAGTACTTACGCCCCTGCGGCTATGGTACAAAGACCCACAAGCAAAGTTTGTGATCTCAAGTTATCGATCACTCGCCCCTTAAAAGGGAATTCGAGTAACCGTTTCGAACTCTCAAGGGTTTTCTTGTTTGCAAAAACACGTACATACGCCCATCTTTATTCGAAGTACTCGGGGGCTGCCCGTTCGAATGGTAACACTCCTAAACTAAGCTCGGTCGAGTCGCCCAGTTCCTATGCCTCCGCGGCTAAGGAGCAAGACACCGTCAGCAAAGTTTTAAGTGACACTACTCGGCGCACAAGTCCTCTAACTACTCGAGAAAAAGGCAACCAACAATCAAAATGCTTAAAACTTGAAACAAAGACGGGTTTCTAACCCTCGAGTTCGCCACAAACATCTGGCCCACAAGTTTTTTTACAAGCATGATTAAGAAGCCTCGGCGAGGCAACTTGGTTTTCTTTACAGGCCTAGGTCATAAAGGGTGTGATTCAACATGGTTTTGGCGAAGTCGACGGTGTCTTCTTCGATCTTGTCGTACTGCTCGCTGGTGTAGCCTGGGCACCATCCCTGGCCAAGCAGCCTTCTGTCCAGGTCGGGGTAATGCGACAAGAAGATGGACACCACCTTATGGACGGCATCCCCAGCCGTATCCATGGCCTGTTGTCGAGCTGTCGCAGGGGCCGACTCCAACCGATCTTTCATTTTGCCGGGAGGGACACCCATCTCATTGCACGCCTTGATGATGGCCGCACCCATCGCGTTCCGGATTAACTCCGCCTGCTTGATCTTGATCTGGGCTTCCCCGAGCGATTTTCGCTCCTACTTGAGCTCGGTCACGACCTCTGAAGAAAAGTAAGGAAACCGGTATCAGCAAAAAACAAGCCAGCCCAAGGAAGGCAAAAGATGAAGAGGACACAGCCCTTACTGTTGAGCTTCTTGTTGGCCTCCTTGATCAACTCCACCAGCGTTTGGTTCTCGACGAGGCGGGTGGTCACAGCGCTCTCGAGCTCCGCGACCTGTTTCTGCAGGTTGGTGCGCTCCACGTGGAGGGCTGTACACCCAGAAGAAAAACACCGCCTTGAATCAGGAGACCACACAGAAGTAGAAAGCAAAGATAACAGGTCGTGGGGTACTCACCGAGGATCTCCCTCGCGCTTCTGAGCAATCTCCTCCAGACGGCTCTTCTCAGCGATGACGGTACCGACTTGAGTCTCAAGCGTCGTCACCCGCCTGCGAGCCAACTGGAGGTCGGACTTGGCCTGGCCTGCCCTGGCTTCGAGATCCACCTTCTCTTGATGGGCGGCGCGGGCAGCGGCTTCAGCATTAGAACGAGACGCCGCTGCCGCCTGTTCCGCCGCGGCCAACCTTTCCTCCAGGGCGACCTTCTCCGCCTGCGCTGAGGTCGCGCGGTCCTCAGCGGCCTCCGCCCTCGCCTCAAGGGACGCGCGCTCTGTTGCCCGGCCGGCCTCGCTGTCCGCCGCCACAAGGCGGGCCGCGGCCAGCTGCATCGCCAGCTGGACCTTCTCCGCGCGGAGCGCTTCGAAGGCTCGGGCCCTGTCCTCAGAGCGCCCGACGAGCTCCTGAATCACGCACAAGTCGCACGGCTAAGAACTAAGGGAAAACAAACATAAGGAAGGAAGAGGAAGAAGGAGGACACACCCTTGAGGCGGGGACCAGGTTCTCGAGCGCCCGCTCCGACTGGCGTTGCGTCATCTCGACCAGACGCAGGCCACGCTCCAGCCAGCGGCGAGCCGCCAGCTCAGCGTCGCTGTCGAGGTCTGGGCCCACTGAGGCCTGAATCGGCGACACGGACACCAGCCAGAGCGGCAGGGTTTCCATCACCTCCTCCTCTTCCGCCATCGACGTGGCCGGCCTCTGCCCCCTCGAGCTCTCCCCAATCTCCACGATCGGGGGAGGTGGCTGCTCGTCCGCCGCCGCAGCAGGAGAGGCTGCCGGCGAAGGCGACGCCGAGATGACGATCACATCTGCAGGGGCGGCGTCCGATGCGGCGACCGACAAAACGGGGACGACACCCTCGGTCACCACGATCGCCGGCGCGGTAGAAACATCCGCGGAGGCGCGGTCGCCCATCTCCACCTCCATCGCAACAGCGTCCCCCGAGCCGCCTGTCGATTCGGGGGCTCGGGGTTCCATCTCCATCTCCACCGTGCCGCTCCCCGCTCCCCTCAACGACTCAGGGGCTGGGGCCTCGATGCCCGCGGCAACAGCAGCCACCCCCTCTAGCGACTCGGGGGCTGGCCGCCCGGCGTCTACAATATTGCCCGCCCCCGCCGACGACTCGGGGGATGGCTGTCCGTCACCGCCCGCCCGCGCCTCGGGCAGTAAGGCCCTCCCGGTCCTGCTCCAGGGCGCCGGACAGGCACCTCGCCAACTCAGCCGTGTAGGCCGAGAGCGCCTCTTCAGTGGGGGCCTCACCCCCCCAGACCCATCGTCCCCATCGACAGGTCGCTGCGAGCTGGGCTCGCAGCTCTCTGTGGGGGGACGCTCGTCACTTGGGTCCCGGACCCGCTTACCTCTTCTATCGCCGCCCCCGACTGAAGGGGGCGAAGGGTTGCTCGTTGTCAACACGACACCAGCCGCCTGACGGAGCGGCGCAATGCCTTGACTGGTGCCAGCCTCAAGGTGCGGCGGTCGGGCGCCCTGAATCAAGAAGAAGGTCACGACACCGAACGGAGAAACGAAACAAAAACTAGAGGACCGCGACTCGGAACTCACCCCTCCGCGACACGACGGGGCCGCTTGGAGCCAGCCGTGGAGTCGCGCGGGGACGCCGTCCTCTTGCTCCCCGATGTCGGAGCCGATGTCGAGGACGAGGTCGACCCGCCTCTGGCGATGACGATCGACGCAAGGCGCGGCTGGGTCAGCGGCGGCACCCCGCCCTGGGCTGCTGGAGGCGGGGAGGCCGTCGGCACGCTCCGCGGCTCCCGTGGAGGAGGAACGGAGGGCGAGCGAGACATCCGGCGCGAGGAATGACGGCGCGAGCTGTCGCGCCTCGGCTCGGGGCGGCTGGAGTCGCCACAATGCGGGGAGCTCCTGCCCCTCTCATGCTGATCCCACCGAGGGACACGGCTGCTCGTTCCAGGCTGATCAGCCCAAGAGGAGGACGGCGACGGCTGCCGGCGGTGGCTGAAGCGGACGCCGGTCCATCGCGAGGCCGTGGGGACGGCGCTGTCTCCTCATCGGTCTACTCGAACGGGGACTCCTCCTCGTCCGTGTCCGACGGCGCCGGCGAGGGATCCTCGTCATCAGAGACGTCTCTCTCCCCACTGCGCCGACGCAAGGCGCGCTTGTCATTCCTCTCCCTCCTCGCAATCTCTTTCTGCTGGTGCGCTCCCCTCTCCGCTGCTACCGCGCAGCGGTGTCCCGGGTAATCGTTCGGTCCTCCTCCAGCGGAGGACGAGAGGGGAGGATGCACACATCCCTCATCTGCACAAGTGTGGGAATGATCACCATCCGCGACCGAAACAGACAAATCAAAAGGAAGTCGGGAAGAGACGTACCAGCTCCACGGTGGCCTGCGCCGGGAGCATCTGCAGCACACCCGGCGGCGGCCAAAATATGTAGTTGACCCCAGTGGCCTGGGTCACCTGGCACTGGACCTCTTCCAGCGAAGGTGGCGAGTGGGCGGTCACGGTCCCCTCGAATGGGGCCCGGTCGTCCGTCATCTCCCAGAGGCGCAGCGCGCGGCGACGGAGCGGGACGACCCCCTGGTGTGGTAACCACCGATCACGGTGATAAAGTTCACTCTGTTGTCGCGGAGCCTCGTGAGGGCGGCGAGGGCGCTGTCGAGGAACCGGGGGTGATCTTTCTTCTCCGGCCCGTAGCTCCACCTCGCCGACGCCCGGTCGTACCACCGGCCGGTGAATTCCGGCAACGGGTTCTCAAGGTCGTTCTTGAGATAGAACCACCCTCGGTGCCACCCACTGTTTGAAGTGGGCAGATAGGTGGGGATGTACTCATCCATCCTCCCCTGCTTCCCGCGTAGTCTGGCGCACCCGATGGCCGCCGCAGAGTTGTGGTCCTTGACCACGACGAACTTGTAGAAGTACCGGAACAGGTCCCAGTGGGCTCCCATCTCCAGGTACCCCTCGCACAAGGCCTCGAACACCGCCATCTGCTGGACGCCGTTCGGATTGAGGTTCTGCAGCTCCAAGCCGTACTCCTGGAGTACGGCGCAGATGAATTGTCCCGCCGGGACGGAGAAGCCTCGCTCGTGGAATAGCACAAACGAGACCACATACCCCGCCGGAGGGTGGGGGCGGTTCTCCAGCCCAGGGACCATCCACTCCTCCGCCGCGATCAACGGCGGCAGCATGGCGTCAGAAGCCAGGCGGTCGAGGTTGGCCAAGGTCACCAACAAAGAAGACCAGTTCGACATTGTGTCTCGGGCTGGCGAAGGGAAGGCGGGGCGAGCTCTACGGTGGGCGCGGCGAATGCGAGGACAAAGGCAAGAGACGGCGGCGGCGGAAAAAGCAAGGAGGCAGAAGGGGTAAAAACGGGCCGGCGGCCGCGATATATAAACAGGGGGATGATTGCCCCTGCCCCGCAGTTAATGCCCGCGTCACCTCGGGCCACATCTTTCACCTACCGAAGAGTCGCTCCTCAAAAGGCGCGCCCCACTACTGCTCGCCGCCTAGAACCGAGCCACCACGTCATCAGAAGTGGGCCCCGGTGATCTCGCGACAGGTGCGAGATCTCCGCCAGTCACCCCACGACTCGCGCCACGTGGCGGGACACCAGTCTCCGACTTGTTCAAGACTCCAACATTTAACCCCACGCACAAGTCTCCGACTTGTCCGTGGGCTCGGGGGCTACTACCCGCGGGTCCGCTCGCGCGTCCCCACCGGAGAAAACACAACAAAAACTCCTCGTCTCCGTGACAGTTGATCCTGGGAGCGAGTCTCTGACTCCCTCACCAGGCTCGGGGGCTACTGACGAGGCCATGGACTAGGGCCCACCAAGACCCTTAAAAAATGCAGCACAGGCCCACGTACGGCCTGCTCCGGCGGCTAACACAACAGGTGTTACGCTGCCCGAGTACATGAGGACCCGTACGACTAGTTTCCGCCATGAGCCAGGGGACATGGGGCCCACGGCCGCCTGTACCTCTTCCCCGAGTACGTGGCGACTCGTATGACAAGTTTCCGTCCCCACTCCCGGCAGCTCGGGTCGTACGAGTAGTTTCCGCCTCGTGGCCGCAGAAACTCACTCTCACAGGTAGTTTCCGTCTTGCCGTCACAACTACTCGCTCGCACGAGTAGTTTCCGTCACCCGCTCGGGCGGGCTTCATAGAGAAGGCAGGGGGCGCGTGGGCCTATTGGATCGAGATCCCGGGATCCCCGCGCACTCTCCCCCATGCACCGCCACGCGTCCGCCCCGCCGCAGCGGTCCGCCCGGGCCAGGCCGATTCGGTGTCATGGGACGGATTCGTCAAACCCTGCCACCATTGGCACAGTTGCCGCCATACCATGAACGGCGTAATGGATGCTGAGCGGCATACGGTACAGTACGCACTACACCCTAAGCATTGGGAGACGCGGCGTAGACCGCCCACTCACCCGGGTGGCTTCCCGTCTCCGACTAGTTCAAGACTTGGCCGTCAAGGCCACAAGTACATAGGCCCCATTGACGTCCCGTGATACCCTGGTACGCGGTCCGCCACGTGTTAGCCTTCCTACGCGGGTCCGCCCTGACCAGGTCGATCCTGTGTCAGGGGACGGATCCTCCTGCCGCCCCCAGCTGAGGCGGTACGCATCATACCACGGAGGGCACAGGAAAAGCTGTGCCACCAACGGCACAGTGCAAGCCATCACCTATCCACAGGGCAGGCTACTCCACTCCTACGATATCAAGAAAAGACAAGCCCCTGATCCACTGACGGGGTCACGGCACGTACACTGCTTCCCGTGCCTGACTAACTACTCAGAGGAGGGCACGGGGGGCCCCGGGACGGATGTTTGGGACGCACGGGATCTGCACCGTCACCCAAGGCCCCGTAACAGTGCTTCGCCGCTTCTGTTGTCTGACAACCCGGAGCAGAGAAGGACACCTCGCACTGTAGATTAGCTCATATGCACTCGATGTAACCGCCCTGGACTCCTCCCTTGCGACTATAAAAGGGAAGGATAGAGGCACTCTCAAGACAGGTTCGTCTCCACCTCCATACGCACTTAGCATCGATATCCCATCTCATACAACGCAAGCATCCACACTCACACACATACGCAGACTTCTGCTACTTGAACCACTTGCACATCAGGGACTTGGGCTCTTCACCCTCTCCCGACCGGTCTGTACTCTCTCTCTTCTAAACCCCCGAGCATAAGGAACACCCCCTCTCTGACTGGACGTAGGGTATTACTCTCCGGAGGCCCGAACCAATATAACCCTGAGTGTCTCCTGTGCTACCGTGTGGATCAGAACACACCTCCCCTCGTATAAATTTACTTGCCGGCGGTAACAAACCCTGACACCCGCTGTTCAGAGGAGAACACTAGAGAAGAATACTTCAGCGACTACGATGAGTTTTGAGGATGCGTATCCCCCAGTCAGATGCCTGTGGAGTTGAAGACGGCGCTGAATCGTCTTAGCTATCAATGTTTGTGTAAAGACCTTCGTGTCTATCCATGAGTGTAATAAAAGTTAATAAACCTCTTCTTGTACGTTTTTGAGCATTATTTCTGTTATTACACTCATTATGTCTCTCGTATGTGTGAAATTTAGATCCTGGCACACATATGAGATGCATTCGGTTTTCTTCGGAAAATCGGGTGTGACAGAGTGCTACCAGAGCTATGCTGACTGTAGGATGCAGCCTTAGATAGAAATGGTCGAAATTAAGGACTCATTTTCTAGAAAGCCGTGCCAGCTCTTCAAAATAAATCTTAATTCCACCTAAAAATCTAACTTATTTGCCCTTTGTTAAAATTGTACCCTTTTGTTTTATTCTGCTCTGAGTTCAGCCTTGTTCTATCAGATGGCCGAGACTCAGCTGTACGTCAACAGAAGCAACAAAGTGGAGCTGCCCCTGTTAGTTGAGCTAGTTAAGGAGGTTGCTACTGCCGAGTTGAATCAAACCTACGGAAAGCTGAAGGAAGCCTACCCCAAGATCGCATGGTTGGAAGCCGAGCGTGATGGCAGGAGCCACCAGAGCAGCCAGCCCAGTTTCCTTGCGCTGCAATGTCACCACCCCGCAAGAGGCTCCGCTACAGCTCGTCCATCGCCACAACCGATCTTCTTGAATAGGATGCCTACCTTTTTCAGTTGATCGATAGATCCGTTCCTGCGAGGATGTAAACGATGTAATAATGCTTGTTGAGTGAAAACATGTTTGATTTGGATCTTTGTTATGTTTGAAATGGTTTATGGAGTGATGGCCATAAGTGTATTAATAAAATAATTAGTTAAATTTAAGTCTTTACCCCTTGTTCTTCTGTTTATCTTTATCAGTTCAACTTCTATCTAAATATCTTCCCCTAACAATCAGATGGTAAGCACCAGGTCAGGAGGTGGACAGGACGTTCCGCCTGTGATTCGTGCTCACATAGCTAACCGGCGAAATCAAGTACGACATCCACCACATAATCTAGCAATGGATCCAGCAATGCAGCAATTCCTAGCAGCCCAGACACAGTTGTTGCAGGCACTCACTGCTACTGTTCAGAACATGCAAGCTCAACAGAACCAGCCATTACCTCAAGCACCTCTACCACTTGCAAACAAACATAGAGAGTTTATGAGCCACCACCCACCTACCTACTCCCATTCAGTGGAACCTCTCGATGCAGATGATTGGCTTAAGACTGTTAACAAGAAGCTGGATATAGTACAGTGCAATGATCGTGAGAAAGTCTTGTACGCTGCAGGACGCCTGGAGGGTGCAGCAGCTGATTGGTGGGATGCGTATACTGTTGCACATGCCGCTCCTAACACCATCACCTGGCAGGAGTTCCAGGAAGGTTTTCGCACACATCACATCCCAGCTGGTGTGATAAAGCTCAAGGAGAAGGAGTTTCTAGCTTTGAAGCAAGGCAACATATCTGTTAGCGAGTATCGGGATAAATTCACCCAGTTATCTCATTATGCTCCAGATGAAGTAGACACAGACCCAAAGAGGCAAGAATGTTTCTTGGATGGTCTCATAGGGCCACTCAACTACCAGCTCCAGAGTCATATTTTTCCTAACTTCCAAACTTTGCTAGACAAGGCCATAGGCTTGGAAAGCAAATGTGCAGAACATGTTGAACGCAAGTGCAAGTTTCAGTCTCAAGGACAATCTAGCAGCAACACTCGCCCCCGTTTCCACTCATCACAAGGTTCTCAGTTTCATTCTCGTGAACAAGGCAGAAGTTATCAGGAGAATCAGCAATTTCAGCACTCATTTAAGGAACCCGAAGATTTCAGCCAAGTGACACCATCTGCTCCAAATCCTCCTCAGAATCGTTCAGATGCACCAGTGAGGAACCACACCCCAGTTCGACCTAGTGGTTGTTTTAACTGTGGAGAATTGGGACACTATGCCAGTATTTGCCCCTAGCGCACACCTCAGAAAGGCAATGGTCAGAGATTCGGATAGTCATCGTCTCAAGTACGCACTGGGAATCCAAATTCTCAAGGTAACAGAGGCCAACAGAACTACATGCGTGATAGGGTGAACCACATGACAGCTGAGCAAGCTCAAGAAGCCAAGGATGTTGTTCTTGGTACGTTCCTTATCAACTCTGTACATGCAACAGTTTTATTTGATTCCGGGGCATCGCATTCATTTATTACTGAACAATTTGTGGCAAAGCATGATGTACCCATGAGTTCTATGAAGACACATTTGCTAGTTGGTTCCCCAAACGGTGAAATGAAATCCACCCATGTATGCCCACAAGTCAATATTAAAATCAGAGAGATAGATTTTCAAGCTGACTTAGTAGTTCTAACGTCCAGTGGAATAGATGTGATCCTTAGAATGGATTGGTTAGGCAAACATGATGGAATTATTCTGTGTGCCAAGAAGTCGGTGCTCTTAACCAGCCCGCAAGGAGATAGGATTGAGTTTGCTACCACAAGCCCAAAGAAGAAGGAAAAGTGAATCAAGCTCTGTGGTTGTACCCCAACACCTTTCAAGATCAGCTTGTATCTCCTCAAGTTGTTTTTCAATCTCTCTGAATCTCTGGACAAGATTCTTTTTAAGGGGGTACGATTTGTCACACACTAAAATTCCATCACTTTTAAAAAATGCTAGCAACAAGTTTAGTTTTTTTCTAAGGGTTTAATAATTTTGACTAATTAAACTTACTTTTAAAGTATTAAATAATATTTAATTAATTTAGATTCACCCAAGTGAATGTGCATCATTTTTGTATGCATTGGTTTTTGTTTGATGTGTGTTGAAAAAGAAAGAAAAAAACAAAAAAAGAAACCATAAACTCTTTTCCCTTCCCTCTTCCCCTCTTAGCCCAGCCCAGCGGGCCCTTTTCTCTTTCTTTTTCTTTTTAACCCGCGCGGCCCATCCCTCCTCCCTTTTCTGTCCTCCGTGCGGCCCACCTTCTTCCGGCCCGCTCTGCGCCACCAGCCCACCATCCTCCAGCCTCTCCCCTCTCTCAGCCACCGACAGGTGGGCCCCACCTGTCGGGACCTCCTTCCACCTCCAGCCGCGCCTCTCCATCGTGGCCGCCGGCCACCACCGTCTCCCGGTGCCATCCCTCGCTCCCCGCGCCTCCTCTCCTCCCTCCACTAGGGTGCATTGAATGTGCCGGCGCACTCCCGCGCCGCCTCACCTTCCCCTTTCACTAAAACGGCCCCCCATCGAGCTCTCCACCGGCCATTAATGGCGCCACCGACCCCACCGCCGTGCCGCCTCCTCCTCTCCCCATCCGCCCTATAAAAGGCGCTGGTGAGCTCCCTCTCCATCCACACCTCCTCTCCGCTCTCTCTCCCTCGCCTCGGAGCCGCGCACCCCTTCTCCCGCCGGAGCACAGTCGCCGCCGCCGCGCCGCCGCCCCGACCTCCTCCTCCATCTCTCCTTCCGCGGTTTCGAGACCCTCAGTAAGTCCCTCTTGCTCTCCTCTTCATCTAGGTGCTTTCCCCATCGCATTTGGTGCACGGGAACCCCGTTTTGGCCGTCGCCAGTGAACTTCCGGCGAAGTTCCGGCCGTGCGCCGCCGTCCGCCGCTGCCGGCCGCTCGGGTGCGTCCGTGGCCGTCCATCCGGAAATCAACGATCCACATCCACTGCCCCGCCTAGGTCAAATCCATGCGTAACAGTCAACTCAGCCGGCCGCCGCCATTTTGCAAATAAGCCCCTGTGTTTTATAATACCACAAAAATACCCTCCCACCTCCAAAGATCCTTACAGACAGGTCCAGTTTTTCTCGTTTTAGCCCCTGAGTTTCTTAGGTTTTCCCACCCGCGGTCCAGCCCTACTCTTTTACGCTATAAACCTTGAGTTTATACGCATAATTATGTTTAGGTCCCTGGTTTCTTGCAGAAAAGCCCCTGGAGCCCAAGTTTTCTTACAATCTAGCCCCTAAACCTTGTTTTAGCCATATCTTTTGCGTCTTTTATCCGTTTTAGGCATTTTTGGTGTCCATGCGACCGTCTCTTAGTGCTCGTTAGTTTTAGAAGCTTGTTTTAGCTTTTTAGAATGTTTGATGTATTGTTTTTATTTATTGTATGATTTTTTCTGTGTGCGTAGATATCGTGCCAGTTAGAGCTGAGCTTCCGATCGAAGATCAAGAGCAACTTTTTAAGGAAGAAGAACCCCAGTGTTTAAGCAAGGAAGGCAAGTGGATTTCCTCCCCTGTATATTCTATTTTGTCCCACACAACTTGCATGATAACTAAATTTACATTGAAATATTGCTATGCATAAATTGATGGGAAAATCACTTTTTTAAGGATAACACTAGAATTTTATCCCCTTTACCTTGGACAACCCTTTTAAATAAATGTTTTGGGTAGAAATGCTTAGTTGCTATACCTTGGGATGGTTCAAATGGAACTTTACAAAATAATAATATTGATCATGATAACTTTGGTGAAAGATGATGCTTTGGTAATAACAAGATCATATGATTTAATTGGAACATGGAGAACCACCCAGGAAAACAGTGCAACCACAATCCATATGGCTCTGGCTTAGCCAATTAATTAGGTGTGTGGAATTATCTGACAACCTTATCCGAAAGGAGCACAGGGGGGCAGAGTTGAAGGGGTATAGCCCGGTTCTTTTGGGGTAGCAGCCTGTGCTAAGGTGCTGACCATTAGGGAGGGTTATGGTCCGCTCCGCTACTGTAACTGTCGCGGGTTGTTGGTCTTCTGTGTATCTTTGTAAAGGCTTCGTAGTGGACCCCTAGCCACTCACCTTGGAAGTGTTTAAGGGTCTGATCAACCCGGGCAACATGGGGAACACGAACTGTGGGTAAAGTGTACAATCTCTACAGAGTGAAAACTGATCGATCAGTCGTGCTCGCGGTCAAGAGCGGCCTGGACCCTCACATGATAAGTGAACTTGAAGATTGAATTAAATCATGGTTTTATATGATTTTGAGATAATGTTTTCTAAAGCTTAATTTTTGGGATGGTATAAACTTTCACCTAGTAAATAGGTGCTTGCTAATAAAATTTGACCAACATTAAAAATGCTAACCGCTGCATAACCTTAGCCTATCCTTGATAGCCTTGCATATTCCCCCACTTGCTGAGCTCCAACCATAAGTGTGCTCACCCTTGCTTACCCGCTGTTCAGAGGAGAACACTGGAGAAGAATACTTCAGCGACTACGATGAGTTCTGAGGATGCGTATCCCCCAGTCAGATGCCTGTGGAGTTTAAGACGGTGCTAGATCGTCTTAGCTATCGATGTTCGTGTAAAGACCTTCGTGTCTATCCATGAGTGTAATAAAAGTTAATAAACCTCTTCTTGTACGTTTTTAGCATTGTTTCTGTTATTACACTCATTATGTCTATCGTATGTGTGAAATTGAGATCCTGACACACATATGAGATGCATTCGGTTTTCTTCAGAAAATCGAGTGTGACACCTGCCCCCTGAAACTCCTTCTGGGGTGTTTAGACTGGGTATCAAGGGCGGTCTGACCTCCTCCCCCTGTCTGAACCGGAAAACCAAGAACTCGATGAACAAGACCCCAAAACCAACCACAGTTTCACCTGGAGACTCCTCTGATAGAGATGAACAAACTCACAGAGAAATCCCCCACAAAACCAAAGCTTCCTGGGCAAAGGTCCTAGGGAGATTAGACCGCCTCCTGCCCAGAATTCGAACCGCGGGTCAACCCTCAACTTCCCATCCACCGATCTCCTGATTCACCTCACGGATTGCAGCAAAACTTCGGGGATAGCTGGGTCACCTCCTGGACACCCTCTCCACCAAAGGATATCCAATGAATCGCTCTCAATCAAAGGGAATCGCGAATCAAAGCTCTCAACCTCAAGAACTCGAGCACCTCCGAAAACCACCAAAATCGAAGGCGTTCCCACGGGTTTGGAGGGGACAAATCACCAAGAAAAGAGGCACAACAACCTCATGAGTAAATACACCAACAAATCCCGCAAGGAAACACCTCCAAACCCTCTCGACGAAAATCCAAAGAAAAGGCTTCGAAAATCACCAAAAAGGAAAAACGGGAGAGACAACTAGAGCACTTAAGGAACCACGCCAAACCTTCACTTAAGGAACCACGCCAAACCTTCTATACACACCATGAAAGGTTCATACAAGGTCTAGCAACCGCCACAATCATCTTCCCTCTCTCAAGAAGTGTACATGAAGCTCTCTTGCTAGTCCTATGGAGAAAATAGGAAGGGAAAAAGAGAAAACCAAAGGGGAAAATGAAAACTCTAAAACCAAGAGAGAGCAGCCAACTCCCACCAACCAAGTATATATATCGGGTCCCTCGACGGTGGTAAATGACTCCAATACCCCTAAGGTGATACATACCCCTTAAGGGCAAATTCGGAACTTTGATGATTTCTTCCATCAGACGGATGCCCAACGACTGCACCTTGCGTTCCTTCGACGCCAAGCCTGCAATCCCGACGTGTGTCCTCCGCTTCGAAGCACCCACTGCTCCTGCAGCACCTGCGGTTAGACCGCTCCTCCTGGGCGGTCAGACTGCCCCGGCATCTCGCAGGCGACCCGTCGAGTCTCCGGTTCGACTTTGTGGATCAACCGATGAACCCAGTGGTTTTCTGGTGAACCACTGCAAACCCCGCAAGATTGGGTAGCCTCCACGCTGAGCTCCTCAAGTTGGCCGCCATGGTCACCCCGGCTCGATGTTGGCTTTCGGATCAACCAATGAACCGGCTATTCGACTTCGACTTGCTCTTCTCGCACCCTGTGACTTGCACTTGATCCCGTCTGGCCACCGGGTCCATCGAACCAAGCCTACTTGTCCCTCCAATCCTTCGGAGGCCCCGCAAGGCTAAGACCTTTCGCACTTGTTCTTCACCTGCCCTAATGCAAATCAAGCCGTAGCCTACATCCACAAGACAAAGCACAGCGTCAGTCCACACAATGTTGTCAATCACTCAGCACTAAGGAGTGGCCATCCACTAACCGTTAGACACTCCGGTCCTCAACGGTCTTATCTGAACAGAGAGGAAAATTCATGAAGGAAGAGGCAGCGATGAAGTGCGACGGAGAACAAGGTGATGATGATGCAAGGAGACTATTGGTCAAGCCTCTCATCAAGCATGAATGATCATGTCAAGCATGGAGAGTGGATCAAAGCTGCATTGACACCTTCAAATCTTGCATGAAGAACCATGGCTTCGCGACAACAAGAAGGTATGTGAGAAAGTCGAGCTCTATGACTTTAAATAAGGCGCTTTGCGGGAGGCAACCCATTTTCTTTTATATGTATAATATGACCGTCTACATTGTGCTCTTTAATCAAACCATCAAGTAACATTGTACCATTGCTCTAACAAATACCACAACAATATGTTGTATGTTTTAATTACTATTGAGGGAGCACCTTGTAATTTGATCTTGGAAAACTTGTAGACCCTTTTTGTGTGTCTATTAGTGTTAGAGTCTTTTTATTTGTGTCTTTTTAGAGAGTAATATGAAGTTTGTCACAATCCTTTGATTCTAAACTTGTGGCTAGTTAATTTAGGCTAACTTTTGCTTTTATTTTAGACCACCACCATATCATTTTGTTCATTCGTGTCACATTACATTGCATTGCATGTTTGCTTTGAACTAACATTTTGTCCAACCAACCTAAGCCTTCCTATAACCCCCACCAAAAACCATAGCCAACAAGGGTAGGGTTGACTTGTGGTGATTGGCTTGCTGGACCATTCCAATTGGCCAAGCCTACTTCTATCCCTTTTCCTAACTAAAAACTTTGACTAGCCTTCCTATGAGAAAATCTTTCACATGTTTAGCCTTCTTAAAACCATAGGTTTGTTTTTCATAGAAAGACTCATAACACCACCTTAGATAGAATTTCTATACTTGACTTCCTCTCTTCAAAATTCTTATTTGAGCCAAAAATACATGATACCCATAACCTATCCTTAAACCTTATTAGTTTGGTTGATTGATTCTTTTCGATGGTGATCTTTTTGTTGACAATGCTTACTTCGTATGAAGTTTACGGTTAAGCTTTGTCCTTTGCTTATTGTGAACCACATCAAAAGTCCTTTCAACCCTTGCTAACGTTTGTTTGCACTAATTATTTGCATTTGCATGTTGCATCCACCTCATTGTCATCATCTACATTATGAGGGCTAGGTCTTCGTGAAACTTTATGATGAATGCTTTCATATCTATGTTAATGCTTGTCGACGTGCATTACTCCTTTTTGCAATCTTGTGTAAACATGGTGTTTAGACATGATTGAAGACCACCATCATCATTCAGTTTTGTAAACCTTTCTATCATTGCTTGGTTTATAAACTTTGCAATGTGTTTTGTTTTTCTTATGCTATATAGAATTATTGATCTTGGGATAGACATGGTGTTTTAACTTTGGTTAATAAATCTTTATGGGTACGGAAAATTTGGCAATCAAATTGTAAGCATGGAGCTTAGAATTTGGTGTAAACATTGTCTTTGTTTATATACCATCCTCTCATTTGTATTCACACTTGCACACACGTACACCCATTAGGCTTTTAATTTTCCTTTCACTAGATTAACTATGTCACAAGTTAAGATCTTAGGGATGTTTTTGGTTTGTCGGCATAGGGTGAGTATTCCCGACCGTCACCTTGGGGGTACTTTTGTGCATTAGAGTTGTTTTGTAGGCATGGCGAATGACCCCCATGAGTTCGTGATAAAAGCTGAAATCAAGATCGTCAACACCTCCGAAATCTTGAAAGGAGCACTGCTGTTTTCACCAAGATTAAGCACATATTCAGAGATGTACAAAAGAGAAAAATTAGATATTCAGGAGCTCCATTAAGTCTTATAACAATGCATCAAGATTAAATATTTTAGGAGACCCATGCAAGGAGTTACAACCAAATCTTTAGGCGTCACACGTTCTGAAATCAGCTCGGGACGGCTTGCACTAACAGAGTAAAAAGGGCGTAACTCTTTTGTTTGGAGTCCGATTGGGATGAATGACCAATCGTTGGAAAGATAACTTCAAGAACTTCGCAATGGAGCAATGATTCAGTACATATTCGGTTTTGGAAGTAGAAGAAAAATTCGTGGAAGATTAACCAGCAATGAGGGACAACACGGAAGGAGGTGAAGATGGGATGAGAAACAATTGGGCCCAAGGCTCGTGACAAAGGGAGAACGTTGAAACATGATGATGATCTCCTCGTATGGCGGTTGGACTTCAAGAATTACAAGATGGTTCATCATCTTCCATGCCTAGCAACATGCTAAGCATGGGGGAGGACTTGGTGTATAAAAGAACCGCATGGAGTACAAGGATAACGGTTGCCACACGATGCCGATCTTCCTTCTTCTATGCTAAGCACAATACTTAAGCATGGGGGAGGGCGCGCTACACTACAAGCATCAAAGGATGGCAACAATTTCTCAACCCTCTCTTTGTCCTTGTCTTTCTAAATGCATGTACATATGTTTATGCTTTCAACACACCTTAGATGCATCCTTTGTATATCTCTCTTGTTAATAACATGGCTCTAGGAGTACAACCTAGTTTTTGTTTTTTGATCATGATCACCATCACCTTGTGCTCACCACAATGCAGTGTTTTCCTAAACGGGATTAAACTCTGTTTAAACGGCGTCTAAACTCTAAATGGGTGGCCACCGTCTATGCCGTTTAGCCCGTTTAAACACCATTTATCCCGTTTAAACTCCATTTAGCCCCCTTTAAACAGCCGTTTAAACAGATTAAATGCTAAACGATGGTCGACCGACTAGGTACCGTTTACCGTCTAGGAAAACATTGCCACAATGATATTATTTTGGCATGATCTTGCTTATGGAAAAATGATGAAGGTTGTCACTTTGTTTTACCTACATGATGTTGTATATGACTTGGCTAATTGCTCTCTATTAAATGATCTTCAATTGACTAAATACCGGTTCTTTTATTTGTGGAGGTTAAATGACTAAATTCTAGACCCACATACTCTATGTTTCTCTTTGATTTGAGTGGACCAATGACCTAATAACTTGTTTATTTTAGTTTAAAACTTAATTCCTATGCTATCTACATTTGTGAATATCTTGCAATGTTCTACCTACCAAAGCCTATATACTTATGGTCTTTCATGATGAAACCTTTAGATTGCAAACTTATATTTTGATGAGTTGGATTAAGATTAATTTTCTGTGGTATGAGACTTAGAAGCTGGTCATTCCATTTTGCATAACTTCTTTTTGCTAGCCTTTCTATCCGTGCATTGTGGGTTTCCACATCGGGAATTTTGCAAACTTCCCCAGATATCCACCTTTAAACCCAAATATCTTTTTGTGATGCCCTCCTTGTCCACAACCTAATACTTGAGTATGGAGTATTATTTTGAGGAAAATCTAAAGGAGTCAAGGTGCTACAAATTGGAGTAATTTTTGAAGCTCCAAGATAACACAAGAAAAAATTCAAGATTTTGCATGGACGAGTCTCAGAAGATTTCAAGTATTTTTCTTGACAAGATATGAGATTTTCTATACCTTTCTTAGTAGGATTTAGTCCGCCCTTTGCTCGAGGATGAGCAATTGTCTAAGCATGGGGGGAGGAGTTGCTAATAAGGTGCTATATATGTTGTCTACAGTTCAGAGGGGAGCGATTCAAAGAGAGAGAGAGAGAGAGAGAGGAAAAAAAGAAGAAGTGTGATGAAAAAAAATAAAGCTCCCCAGTTCTCTAGCTTCATTTGAATTTTCAAGAGGTGCTTCAAGTTCAAACTCCATACTCAAGTTTCCAACCATGTGCAATCCGATAACAAGGACTTCATTTGTGCCTTGGGATCATCCACTTGCCACTTGCACATGTCCACTTATCTAAATGTGTCTGTTTCATCTCTCTCCCTCTTCAACCTTATTTTCCATGGCCTTTTCAACAAGTCTCAGTAAATCCAATAGATCCTCTCTCTTCGTCTGACAATATTTCGAATATAATGTTTTGCTAGGATTGTTTTTACCTACCAAGCTCCACATAAGCCTTCCACTCTCATATATGAGTAGATTAGGTTGAAATTAATTTAGTACAGGTTTGAGTGACTTGATGAGAAGAGCGTTTCCATGAGCTATTGCAAGAGAACCTCACTTATGTTGGATGTGCAACTTTTTGAAAAACTCTTCATATCGAACAAGGTAAAGGTTTGAAGTTTGCTTAAGTTAAAGAGCATTATATTTACTTTATTGTGGCATGATCTTTATTGCTAGTCTATCTTCAGGTACCAATCTATGTGGATACTATGTATTGGAGTTCCTGCATATCTTTTCAAACTACGCTAATGGTACCGACCTTGAAGAAAGGGTGCGTGCACTAAACTGAACGACACATGCATGCAGTTCTTATTTGTTCATGTTCTTTGTTGTACTAGTTCTTATTCTTTGTTCATATTCTTTTGTAGATTGACTACATCAAGGAGGGGCTCCTCGAGTCAGAAAAAATCTGGTTAATTCAAGAATAACTATGTGGATTTCTTCTAGATGAGGTGATTACACCAGGTGGAGAGTATTTTGCAGGCTTATCATCTGTTATTGTAACGGGGAAGTCGACGGCAGAAGTAACGGGGAAGTCGACGGAAGAAGCAGGGGCCACTAAGCAGGGGAAGAGAGAAAAAAGATCTGCAAAGGACCAATCGTCAGGGAGCAAACATAACTAATATTAAACTCTGCTTAGCTTTAATGCAATGTATTATATACACTAATATATATTTTTCGTGTTTCTGTATGCATAATATTATATATGTTCTGGATCAACTACCGGATTTGAGATAATACATGCATACGAATATATGTATTAGTATAATATTAGATATTATACTAATACATATATACGTATGCATGTATAGTATTATCTCAAAATATTTTATATGGCACACGACTTTATATTATAGCGTATTAGGTATTAGGATTAGTATATGTAAATCAAGCAAATACGATAGAATCAATAAACTAGAAAACAATAAAGAAAAAAGAAAAAAACATTAGTACCTGCTGAGAATTGGAGCAGGTACTAATGTGCACCCTGCCACGCCGGGGGGGGGCGGGGCACATTAGTACCAACTCTAAACCCCAACCGGTACTAATGTGCGTATTAGTACCGATTTCCAAAACCGGTACTAATGTGACTGCACATTAGTACCAATCGGACAATACCGGTTTGGCAACCGATACTAAAAGGGGTTCTCACCCGGTACAAAAGCACGTATCCCTGGTAGTGTGCCCACCCCGGAGCTCTCCTCCATGGCAGACTGGCGACCGCTTGGAGGAGGAAGGCGCGCTCCTCCCACCCGCGATGCGAGCTCCGGGCGCCGCGGCCTGCTTGGCCCGGCGGTGCAAGCTCCGGGTGCAGCCGCCTCCCTGGTCGGAGTTGCGAGATCCGGGCGCCGCGGCCTTCCTGGCCGACACCCACGAGTCCCCGACCGCCGTCGACCACTTACCAGGGCCCGGGGCGGACTATGGAGAGGTCAAGAGCCCACCCCCGCCAGGCTCCAGTACCCGTCAGCTCCTTGCAGGGGCGCAACCTCTGCCCCCACACCACACGGCTCCAAAATATGACAGTCTACAAGCAGATCGAGAGCGCGAACCTGCGGCAAACTAGGCGCAGATCCCGACGGCAGCGAGGAGGAACAGGGCGGCTGGGGTCGGTCTGGATCCTCCCCTCATCTCCGTCCGTGACGACCGGCCGGGGCGCTCCGCTCCCTCCTTCGCTCCTCGGGTGGCTGCGGTGCGGCGGTGGGTGAGGGGCTCGGGCGCGGTGGTGTTGGTGGTTCGATCGCTGCAGACCCATGCGGCTACCGACAAGGATCAGGGATCGCGCAGCATATTCTTGGGAAGGTTTTCAGTGTTTGGCGGATGAAGTTCAAGTAAAGAAATGGCAAATACAGTAGAATCAAAGATTTGGAGACTAAACTAGAGTTTGTGTTGCTACTTGGACCGTCAAGATCGCTAATAGTGTGTCTCAAATATGAATAGTATCTGCAAAATTGAACTCCTAGGTCAACAGCAACCTTATATCTGAATGGATAGAAAATAACCTCTACTTAAATAAATTCGTCTTGATTAATGATGATATCATTAGTGCAGTTGTTTCCTCTCTGACCATTCATAGAACTATCAGGATTGCTGGTATGGGCATCTTCAATGTATGATCTTTCCTTTCTTCAAATTAATTATATAGTTCATTACAATGTGGACTAAGATTTATTCTACTTGTTTGGTTGTCTTATTAATTGCAACCCACATGAGCACAAAGTTAGTGCCATACAGGCATTATTTTAACTTATCAATAGATAGTGGTAAGGTTAAATATTAGCTAAATCTCAAAACTACTGCAATGGCTCAAAAGTTGACACATGACCGGAAGTGTTGTGTCTATGTATCGTGTCGTGTGCTTTCAGTCCATTATATGTACCTCGTCACCTCTTTTCTCAAGCTTATAGAGCATGTATCATTTAATCGAAGCAATGAAATTGTTCGACCATGAACCAAAAAAGAAATTGTTAACAGTATAACCTGTTCTGATATATAAACATAAATTTTTGTTATAATATTTTAAAAACACGTGTGTTTTGTACGTGCGGCACTGCTCACGAAAATAAATTTTTGCGAACTAAACAGGACCTTGACTACTATCAGGAGCGTCAATCAAACCTCTATGTATTTTGTGAA
This sequence comes from Cenchrus fungigraminus, assembly GCA_036936925.1. Taxonomy (NCBI): domain Eukaryota; kingdom Viridiplantae; phylum Streptophyta; class Magnoliopsida; order Poales; family Poaceae; genus Cenchrus; species Cenchrus fungigraminus. Next base: position 36,863,683 of record CM072779.1, on the reverse strand, counting down.
CAAATTTAAACATCGGCAATCAATCGTGGGTATGAATAAGACGTGTTGTGTATATGACTAGCCAGGCACACACCAACGGTCAGAAACTAAGGACCTGCTGGTAAATTTGGAGCACTGTTTGTGCTGTCGTCAATTTCCGCTGTGTTCAGGGTCTATTGGCGAGTGTTGTTGACTCGTTGTATGCATGAGACTCCATATGAGAGATGTTATATTATGTACGGCAATGAACTACCTCACGAAGCAATCACCCTATAAGTTCGAAAACTAAGGATATGCGGAGCAGAAGATGGTGCGAGTGTCTTAACCCAAACGAGCAAATGAAGTAATTATGAAATGATTATTATCGAATAATGTTAATATGCATAATTGAATAAAAAGATTGTTTATTAAAATTTTGAAAATACAATAAATATTTTCCTATATTTAAAAATATAATATAAATTTTTTTATGTGTTTACGTAAACACGTGCGTATCGCACGTGCATCTATACTAGTTAAATTAAAACCGTAAGTAGTTAGAACGAATATAAAGGTCATGTGGTTTGGTCATTTTCTGTTTGTGTGCAGTGCCTACAATTGTAAAAAAATAATGCTATAGTGGCGCAAAAAAAAATCTTTTGAATGATATCATTAATCACTTGTGAATCTACATTGAGGCGACATGGGGCGGCCGCTCCAACTAGATTTGGGATTGCACAAGTACCCTCCTTCGCCGGCGAGAATCGGAGCTCTGGCCGCACTCCTGACCGCCATGGCGGCTGCTTGGTTCCTGGTGCGGACGCACTGAGGTAGAAGAACACTGAACACCTCTCCAACTGGACCTTTGTTTGTTACCTTCTTACCTTCCGACCCACTAGCCCAGCAGCCCAGAACGCATAAACTAGGCCCAACAGCTCCAGCAGCAGCGCAGCACACAGACAGGAGGCAATAGCCAGCAGACGCACAGGTCAATTGCTACTTGATGTGTGCCTGTATCAATTGCTATTTTGCTAATTGATGCCTTTATCTAATTTATAGGTTCATCTATTTCTTATTTTTATTTCTGCATTTTACCATATGTGGTCAGTTGGTGCAAAAAACTATCAATTATTCTTCAAATTTGAGGTAATATTTCAACTTCGCATTAAAATTGTGATTGCAATATAGGGATGTATTAATGCAATCTGCATTGCTATGTTGTTGGTTTCGGTTTAGTTTGTCATTAAAAGTTCGTCCCAGCTGATTTTTTATTCTGGCTACACCACTCTTTTTAATCAATTATTCAAGTGTAAAGCACTGTAGGGAACAAGACAGCTTTCAACTATTGTGACAGACTATGAGTGTAATTTTTTTGGCGAATTACACAGTACATCGGAGACACTCACAACACACGCACACACCCTATGAACACACACGCGCAAACCCTACCTCTAAGAGCATCATCGAAGACTGGACCGGCAAAACCTCAATATTGACGAAGTCACCACAGGCGTCTCGTTGTCGACGCAAACCCTACCCCTAAGAGCACATCGAAGACTAGACCGGCAAAACCTCAAGATTGACGAAGTCGTCACAGGCGCCTCGTTGTCGACGGGAACGTCGCCTACCACTGAAAGCACAAATGCCGTTAAATCTTGAGAAATTTGCTCCTACGAGAAGTCGAACCTAGGACCTGAGGTGCTACCAGGACTCTTGTAATCACTAAGCTACAGGCCCTTTCGCGGACTATCAGTGTAATTTAGTTGTGTGGTATAACTGTACATGCCAAAACTTTGACTGTTAATGATATAGAGGTTTGCAAAAAAATAAGAGAAAAGGTTAAGGATATAAAGAGATGATTTGCTCGAATATCAAACCATCATCAGGCAGGTCACAACCGCAAACTTGAGCTCCCAAAATCATGGAGGAAGAGGAAACGTAGTAAACATTGTTGCAGCACCGTCTCTCTATATTAGAAATCCCCAAATCGACCACCGGTGGCCGGGGTTAGGGATGAAAGTGGTACGGATATTATCCGTCCGACCGACCGACCGAAAGGGTGAGACACTCAAATGGTAAGACCGTATTCGAATCCGGACATTTAATATCCGTAACTATCCGTACCGTATTAGTATCCGAAAATTCAAAGTTGAATTTCTATGATCCAAATATGATGAATATCACTAAAAAAAGGACGTACCCAGTGCCGTAGGCTCCCGCACTGCGCGGGGTCTGGGGGAGGTTATTAGCAGGAGGTCTTTCCCACACATCGTGCAATGTGTAGAGGCCACCGCTCGAACCTGTGACCTCTCGGTTCACAGGCGGCAAGATATGATGAATATCACTATTCGACAAAAAATATACTGTCTGTATCCGTATTCGATCCGAGAATTCAGTCCGAAAAAGAAAAATTATTTGTATCTGTATCTGCAGTATCCGTTCGTATCCGATCCGGTTTCATCCCTAGCCGGGGTGATGGAATCACCGTCACCAAAGGCGCGCATCAGTAGGCCGGCGGCGACGTGGGGCAAGGGAGGTGACAGCGCAGGGTGAGACGACAGTGCCATGTCGATTGTCAAAGTACGCTCAGGTATCCGCAATGGTTATAGCATGTCCACATCAGTTATAGATACCTTTTATAGAACACCCACTCAAATAAGCACACTACAACATTCATTTCGCAATACATTGGGACCCATGTGTCAGGACATTTTTAATCATCCTCCCTCTTCTCTCTTCCCATCCATTCTTCCCCAAGCTCCAATTCCCCGCCATGGCGGCCCATGGACCTAATGCACACTAGCGGCTGCGGGCCAACCTTCCTCTGCGCCGGCCTTGCCGCACGCCGGCGACCGCACCTGCCCTTCCCCCTGTGACAGCGCTAGACGCAGCCCGCCCTTCATACTCCTCACCGGCGGCTCGTGGTCGACCTTCACGCCCTGTGCTGGCGGCCTCGAAGACGGCAGCAGCAACGCTCCACTTGCTCGTCCGCGGCAGCCTGACGGCGGCGAGCTCCCCCGCCAGCCACACCACCTGCGTCCAAACGGAGGCCACCCATGGTGGCGGTGAGCTCGGATCTCTACTGCGGCACCACCTGCCATCCCGCATCGAATGGCGGCTGTGGCCGCCTCCCCGTGCCAGCTTTGCCTGCCCAGCCGTCCCGCGAAGCTTGGCTGTGGTGCGCCGCCGTCCGACCGCGCTAGAGGCGAGCCGCACAAGTCCGTCGGGGACGGAGGCAGTGATGCCAAGCTCTGCGCCTAACTGCCATCCTCACCTTCACCGACGCCGAGTCTGACCTCCGCCCCCGACCACCAACTGAGGTTGTTTGTGGCGGCGTTGAGTTCTTGGCATGCGATGGGCGATGGCGGTGCTTATGGCGTCGCGGTCTCCTGTCGAATCCCGTGGCGAGCGTGCCCTCTCGGCTCCCAGTGGAGAGCCAAGCGAGCTGCACTCGCCGGCCGCTCCACCGCGGAGCTCTAGCTCCAACCGCGCGAGGCAGAGGATGCGAAGGAAAGAGAGAGATGAGTGTGTGGTGGGACCCGCTCAGCAGGGGGCGTGTGCTAGCGCCTCTCGCCACATCTAGCGGCACTCACTTGTCCTCTCTCTTCTCTTTCCTACGTGGAGAGGTTTCTCTTTCCTAGCTCGAAGCTTGTAAGGCCGTCCACAGCGTGTGATTCAAGTGATGCCCAAATAGGAGAGAGAGGATCAGAGCATCACTTGCCACGCTGCAGCTGATGATGCTTATTTTGAGCGATGCCAGAAAAAGAGGGAGTGATGCATCTACTTGCGCCGATGCCCGTTTGATAAAAAAAATCATTTGCGATGTTCTGCAGCTCATGCGCTGGTCAGGAGGGAGGAGTGGGCAGGACTGTAAAGTATTCGTGTGGGTCCCAACACAGTAGATAGCTTCGTGCCTATTTTTCTTCAAGTTGCAGCTCTGCCTAGGTGATGCCTGTTTACTCTTCGTGGGACCCAAATTTCTATGGGCATCACTACCACGCTGTGGAGGGCCTAAGGGCCTGTTCTTTTGAGTGAAAAAGAATAGTGAAGTTACAAATAAATAGTGTTAGAATAGTGTTTTTTGTGACAGAAGATATGATGGATGTGATAGATAAATAGTGCTATTCCCTATTCATTTCGAAGCAAAAGAACAGGCCCTAAGCCTATCTGCATCCATTACAGGTGGCCTCGTGAATTATACCATAAGAGTTAGATTGTTTTATACGACCCACATGTCAGTGATAACCAAAGGTCCTAAAGGCTCACGGAAACCAGCAACTTTAATATAGAGTAATATAGTTTCGTTTAATAATTGTCCATTTCATAGGAGTCTATTCTCAAAATCTATCTATACTATAAGGAGCGAAGACAATTGAAAACTTTTCTCACCTAATTCGGGCCCGCCTTACCCCTCACGCCGGACCCACCCGTCAGGTTGCGTGATGACAAAAAAGGTGGAACGACCATAAAAATCGCAATTTGGGGAGCGTTTCTGTCGAAAAGGGAATTTTTTTCTCACCGGGTGCCCGTCTACCCACCAGATGTACCCGCTGGGCCCACAATTTTTTCCGAGGCGCACGCGTCCATCACGCCGCGGCTCTCCCTTCCTGCCATCCTTTCCTCGCAAGCGCGCCCACAATCTCCCTTTCCTTCCCTCAAGTCTTCCGTCTCTTCCTTCCGTATCAATCCCGATCTACCTCCCGCACCGCCGTCATCCAGCAGGAGAAAGGGCATTGGACGATGAGAGCGCAAGAGCCAAGCTACGCGGGAGAGGAGGCGGCGCGCTCACCAGCCGCGCGGGAAGTAGGCGGCGATAGCCTTCTCGTCGGCATCGGCGGCGCTGGAGAGGATATTGGAGCTCTTCGGCGTGCTCCACCCTCCACCGAACCACCACGTATGCGTGAGCACACACACCGGAGAAACGACGACGTCCAAGTCCAAGCGGGAGCCAGCGGCGCAGTGACAAACGAGATAACAGGTGCTGAGAGGGATCAGCGGCGGCCGGCGGACGAATCTGTGGCGGGCTAATGGGCGGCGGCGCAACCCACGGTGACCTCTTCTCCACGTACAATGGCGGCAACAATCGAGCAATCCTCCAATGTCGTAAGTCCTGTATTTCTGTTCAATTTCTCCTATACCAATCTCCCAAGCCCTAGCGTCGTATCTGGTAGGGGCGGTGCAGATTCGGTGGTGTCCAGGCTGTCGAGCAGTTGACCTCGAGTGCACAGCCGACACACCTCTGCCTTATGATCCAAACAATGGCTCTCATGGTGACACCCAAGCCAAGTACTCATCAACTAACTTTAATTTATCCATGTATGGATGCATTAATACTCAGGGTCTTGAGAGAGAAAGCATCAAGCTTTCTGCTAGATGATTTTTACAGAACTCCAGGAGGCATTCAATTCGAAGGGCCCAGCGCAAACACTAAGCCTATCACATTGACAATTGAAGACCAAGACTACCTGGGCGACATTGAGATACTGCAAGACTACTTGAACAAGGTCAATTTGTGCACTTAAAAGTAGTTTGCATCTTATATGTATCTAACTAGCTTCAGAAGAAGAGAAAGTAGTTTTTGTTAAATTTGCTGAACCTGATGTGGGCACAGGTGAGGACCATTCTGAAGCCTGGATGCTCGCGGGAGATTCTGATGGCAGCAATAAGCTAAATGTCGTCAGTAAACGATGTGCTCAAGGTCATGTCGGCGCCCGTCCATGCTGAGCTTCCTCTATACCACTTCAACTGATTTTCCAATCGTGCGGGTTTAGTCAGACAAAAAAAACTGGGTGCCACATGACATCAGCCCAGTTATATGAATCTAGAGTGACTTGTATGCCTAACGATTTTTGGTAGATTCTTTTTGTTGTGCCCTCTTCCTTTTGGTGGGTGTGATGGAACCTTATCATTCAAATTAATAAGCATTTTACATTAGGGTAGCTTTACTGCCTAAACTACCCTGCTTTTGACAGACATAATTTGAATCTTTTACAAAGTACTACATCCGTCCTCAAATATATAACATGAACTAAATTGTTTGTCCTAAACATCATATATTTAAGATTTTTTAAAACTACAACCAATCGATCGTTTTGGACTAAAGTTGTGTTGGGTTGCAATGTGGAATGCGTCCTAAATTTTTATGGATTCTTATGCTCGAGCTTCTATTAGCCTTGTTCTCTCAATAATATTTGATTATCTATAATGTTCGCCAGCCAAGCTCCAATTATGACAAATTGATCTCATGTTTGTTTTCAACATGGCACTGGGCCATCTATTGTAGATGTGATCCTCTTTCTGGGCACAATTAAGGTATAATCCTACCCAAAGCAAATTCATCTACTTTTTTTATTTTACATTTTAATTAAGACAACAAGACATTCGTGTTAATTAGATGCATAGCTAAATATTGTTTGTCATTTGATATCCGACACATCGTTATTCTTTGTTTCTGTAGGGTTCATTTTTTCAATGACATTATAATGCTCATATAATTTTCTGTCTAATCTCGAGGTGACTGAAAATGCCTCTGTTGACAGTTACTCCTCAAGGCAGAGAGTGCAAGTGGAGAGAAGTCAGATGACTATGAGTATATGTTATCTCTATTTCACTGCCAGGTATAACTCTATACTTTAAAATCACTATATAGTGTGTACCAACATAATATATCAATTCCAATGCAGATATCACTAAATGGTTTTAACCTCGTATTTAGTGATACTGAAATCATAACCATTTTCCAGTTTTAAATGGTTTTAATTATGTACTTGGTATGTTCTCTATTAACTTGATAGGCCTTGTATAGATCAAGCATAACAAGTATGGTGGAGCTCCTGGATTTGCATTTAGGGATTTTTTTTGTAAACTTTTCGTTGGTTGGGCATGCATCTTACTGTGTACATAATATATATTTCGCAAGAGGACTAAGAGTAGTCTATGTAAAAGGAATGTGTTGAGTGCTAGGTGTATCAAAAGTTAGTAGATTTACGATCACTAATGATTTGGTATTATGGAGGATCCAATGTGGTGAACTGTGGAAATGTGCCTTTCTAGAAAACCCACTTTAGTGTTGTGTGTCACCACTCAATTGACACAGCATTGCATGCTGAAAGAAATTTCAGTTGGAACATATGTTACTTGGTATTAAACCTTGTATTTAGTGAGCCTTGTATGCACTAAATGGTTTTAACCTCGTATTTAGTGATCCTGAGATCATAACCATTTTCCAGTTTTAAATGGTTTAAATTATATACTTGGTATGTTCTCTATTAACTTAATAGGCCTTGTATAGACCAGGCATAACCTGTATGGTAGAGCTCCTGGATTTGCATATAGTGATTTTTTTCCTCCTGTTATTCTTACCTTCTGATTTTCAAGCAACTCAAACTGTCTCTGAACTAGCAGCATCATCAGGCACCCTTATATACAGGTGCGAAATTGATATTTTTAAGTAGGGAAATAAGCAAAATTACAGTTGCATTCAGACATTTTTTTTGGTTTCCATGTAGGGCCCTATTTGTATGCAGCCATTTTTGGTCATTTTCAGGTTTCTGGTTGTTCGATTCGATTTGATATGTTCTCTATGTAATCTTTTATGGTTCATATATTTGGCCTCATTGCTTTGAAAGGTAGGAGATATAAAATGGACATTTGTTTGGTCATTTTCCATAGTTCGTATGCTGTAGGATATGACTATATGAGCAATATTCAAGGTATGTACGCCCTGTTCGTTTGGCTTATCAGCCACCAGCCAGCAGTACTATTCTCTCAGAACAAATCAGCCACCAACTACCAGCCAGCAGTACTTTTCTCTCACAAATCAGCACCAGCCATCAGCCACCAGCCAGCCGAACAGGGCCATAGGGCCAATGCAGCCATTTTTGGTCATTTTCAGGTTTCTGGTTGTTCGATTTGATATGTTCTCTATGTAATCTTTTATGGTTCATATATTTGGTTTCATTGCTTTGAAAGGTATAGGAGATATAAAATGGACATTTGTTTGGTCATTTTCCATAGTTCGTTTGCTGTAGGATATGACTATATGAGCAATATTCAAGGTAGGATATGAGCAATATCCAATGGCACATTAAGCTGACTTATCTACTTGTCCTTTCTGAACTGAACTAAGTATGATTTTTTTGTTTTGTTGAAGTGACTTAATCATGACATGTCATTCTTTTTTCTTCATTTCAGTTCTCTTTTGTAGCAAAATATACTGACACACTTCTCTATTTCTTCTGAATTTATCTTATATTATTTTTATTAGTGATTTATGCAAACCATGTAGCAGCTGTTGTTTATGCAAACCATGTAGCAGTTTTGCGACAAGGAACTCGATTTTGGAGCATGTGAAATTGCTTTGTGCTACCCTCACCTCACCTCATATGAAGATATGCAATTTAGACCTCAAAATTACTGCCATATGTTCTTGTTCATATACAAAATTAGGTTAAAAATAACTTAAGTTGCAATTAACAAGGCACACCTTTACTCTGTTTTGTGCCGACTGAGTAAAGCCTGCTTGTAAAATATGAAGGGAAAGGGGGTTGTACTTTTAACACTATAACTACATAATGGCATGTGCCTTAAAAAATATTGTTACTATGTTGGGATGTTTTATAATGCTTAATTTCAACTATTCTAAATTATGTGCACTCTATATTTGTGGAAGAGACATTATTTTGTTATTTATAGGAAGGATCGACTGATATCGATATGCATTTCCCTTTTCTGAATTCCATGCAGATATGTATAGGGTTTCTGTTTTCTGAACATCTAAAACTTCAGCAGTATGAACCCTTACACTTTAGGCCACTTGTTTCCTGATATGACACAACTGAATCCTTGATTCAAAATTTGTGTCCTAATCCTAGCCTTGATTCTCGTTGTGCAATTGCAGGAAATGATTAGGCCATCAAAACCACACTGACTTGAACGTCACAAAAGCGAAGACCTGTCTAGGTGGACATGAGTGATTTTTGTCAGTTAACATTAGCACTTAGCAGTGTGGTTTGTCTTGTAAATTGTGTTGTTCCCATATGTATTGCTACTTTGTGTCTATCATAAAGTGCTTTCTTCGTCTTTATTTGAGTTAATATAATGTACTTTTGACTTATGATACGAAGCGTAGATGCACCAAGTTACTGTCAAATGATACGAAGTGTAGATGCCTCTATTTTTTTAAAGAACACACACATATGAAATGAGAGAATATGAAATGAGAAAGTTGAACTCATATGATGTTTAGATGCATCGAGCTACTGTCGAATGGTGCTGGTTCAATGAGATACCCACAACTTACATTAGGGTGGATATCCAATGAGCGGTGCTGGTTCAATGAGATACCCACGACTTACATTAGGGTGGATATCCAATGAGCTCCTCAAGTGAGCAAAGTTATATCCTTGAGTGTAGCGGGTTTTGTATGGAGATGCTAGACTTAGAGATGGCAACCGTAGGTCGGTCATGCAGTGGTGGGCATAGTAGTGAGAGGTGGCGGTGGTACTAATGATCAAGGCGGAAAGAGGTCGGTTGGATAGTGTAGGGTTAAGCCAACCATGTTCGGGATATTAGCGTGCCTAGGAGGGGGTCGAGTGGCGGTGGATTCGGTGACTTTCACGGGGAGGAGGGCGGCGTGGGGTGAACACTATAGTTTGACTGCGAGTGTAAAATTTTATAATTATTGTGATTTTTAGACACGTGCGTGTCGCACGTGCATTTTACTAGTATACTATAAGGAGCGAAAACAATTGAAAACCTTTCTCACCCAATTCGGGACCGCCTTACCCCTCACGCCGGACCCACCCGTCAGGTTGCATGATGACCAAAAAGGTGGAACAACCATAAAAATCGCAATTTGAAGAGCGTTTCTGCCAAAAACGTAATGTTTTTGTCACCCACCGTTACTTTACCCACCTCGCGTACCCACGTTAGGCCCACGTACCTGAGTGTCCGTGACTTGTTCGTTTTTCACGGCCGCACGGCCACGGGTAAGCAGATGGGGGATCTCGTGTTTGACGACCTGCGCGGCGAGCTCCGCGCCTTCGCACGGGCGCACGGCGATGCAGAACGAGGAGTGCAGCTGGAAGGGGGTCGACGACCTCGAGGCACAGGTCGAGCTGGAGGCCGCCAACGCTGAGGTTGGGCGTTTGCGCGCGGCACTGGACACCGCTGAGGCAAGGCTTCGAGCCGTGTCCAACCTCCGACGAGAAGGAGTCCGGCAGTCCGCTGCCGTGTGGGGCGACAAGGTCACAAGGAGCGCGTCCTCATCGACTGCGTGCGCGCGTCAAGGATTCTCTCGAGCTCGCCAGGGCTGAGAACACGTCCCACCTCAACGATGTTGTCGCCGACAAGGACGTCGTGGTGCAGAGCCTGCACCAGGAGTACGAGTGCGTCAAGGACAGCGAGGCTGCGGCGCAGGGCAGCCTCAAGGAGCTAAACAACCTCCTCGCAGCTCCGACGACAACCACGGCACAAAAAATGAAGATGTGCTATAGCGGTTCTGGAAGCCAGCAAAATTTCATCAGATGAATTGAACGGAACTACAAGCATTTACTTTGGAAAAAATTTCAATGTGTACTAATAGCTAGCGCTAGATTCGACTTGCAGGAGTTTTTCCTCCTGAACAAATCACTGAACCTGCGAAATAAGGTCGAAGTCGGCGATGGCCCGCGTCCGCCGTGATGTTTCTCAGCAACGCGAACACCTACGGGTTGAGGCCCTATCCGCACTCTAGCCGAGGAGGACTTGGACACGCTTCGTGTTGCCGGAGGCGCACTCCACTGCGTCCACCTTGCACCGCTCGTGCTCGTCGGACATGGCGCGGAGCCTTTGCCTCTCGGTGGCGTTCAGCACCGCGCGCAGCCGCCCAACGCTCGACGGCCTCCAGCTCCAACTCCAGTTCAGCCTACGCCTCGAAGTCGTCGGCCGCGCTCCTCGTCCTGCATCACCGTGCGGTCTATACTACAACGAGCGAAGACAATTGAAAACTTTTCTCACCCAATTTGGGTCTGCCTTACCCCTCACACCGGACCCACCCGTCAGGTTGCGTGATGACCAAAAATGTGGAACGACCATAGAAATCGCAATTTGGGGAGCGTTTCTGCCAAAAAACGAGTTTTTTTCTCACCCACGCCCACCCTACCCGCCCCCGCGTACCCGTCGGGCCCACCACGCGCCACCACTCCCTCTCCGGTGCCGTCCGGGACGCCTCCCTTCCACCCGCCCGCGAGCCTCGATGCGCCGGCGTCCCTTCACTCCTCCACCTCCTCGCCGGCGGCCTCCACGCGCCGGCGTCGTCCATCTCGCCTCCTCGCGGCCTCCACGAGCCGGTGTCGTCCGGCTGCCGCCGCCGACACAGGAGCTCCATGACGTAGTGGAGAGGAAGGGGAGGCGGAGGAGTAGAGGAAGGCCGCGGAGACTCGCCCATCCTCCCGCCGCCGCCGCACCACGCCCCGTCCGCGCCACCATTGACCGCGGCGGCCACGACTCTGCGCCGCTGGCGACGACGCGCCGCGACCTCACCTCCGCCTCCTCGATCCCGTCGGCCCCCACACCCGGCCACTCGTCCATCCTCTCGTCACCGCAGCACCACGGCGCTGCTCCTCCCCCGTCCTCGCGCCGGCCAGCCACCTCGCCCGATCCACTTCTTCTCCTGGACGCCGCCCGTCCTCGCGCCGGCCAGCCACCTCGCCCGATCCACTTCTTCCCCTGGACGCCGCTCGCCGTCGTCGGAAGCTCCGCCTGCACTCGTGGACGCTGCTGCCGCCGCAGCCCGTGGACGCCGCCGGCTCCCTCCCTATCCTCGCGTCGGCTAGCCACCACAACCCGAGGATCCTAAGTTGTTTCATTTATTTTCCCTTTGGATTTCGTTGGGATTTTCTTGATCTGTATTTCTGTTGCCTGTTGACTGCAGGATGATGAGCGACTAAGCTGGAGATGGTGAATGATGGGATGCGCGAGTTCTTTGTTGAATTACATAGGCAGACCGAATGTACTGATTTTGGTATAGGAATTTGATTCTACCCCTTTCACCAACAATTCTGTAGCTTCTAATTTCTAATCTTGATAATCAGAGTGTATAGACTGAATATGTATAAACTGCATCGTTCTATCTTCTATCCATCAGATCACTTTACTAGGTGTAACTTTTAAATGGCTTGAACTTTTAGAGCTGCAATTTGAACTAAACGATTGGGTTGAAGATATAATTTGTGTGTAGATGATATTCCAATTAAGTATATCTGTATATGACATGATTAGTTTTTTTTAATTTCACATGATTACCTTCTTTCTTATTGCAAACAGACATTGGTAAGCCACCTAAATTGGCTCCTTCGGGGTTGAGCTTAGTATGGTTAGGGAGTACTGCAGCTTTTGATTGAAACTGGAGCGCAGACGCTTGAATTGTGCATTGGTACTATCTACTCAAATAGCAGGTTTCCGATGCTCTAGCTCAAGCAGGATCGACTTTAATGGTCGAATCTTGTTATTAGCATTATAATGTCACATAGAGGATAGAGCAAATAGTTGACAGGTTAGCTTCTGTGGACTCTTTGTTTTATTGCTTAATCTACTCGTGGTGAACTAAGACGCACTTCAGTAAGATTGCAGGTTTCCATTTTAGCAGTTCCCAACCTGGCAAGAAGAAACAAGCAAAGCTTAGCAGCAGTTGCCAACCGAGCAAAAGCAAGCAAAGCATGGTATCTGTATTTTCTGTATCATCACTATATCATACAGGTAATTAAGTTCGTCTGCCTACCTTACAACATTATAAGGTAACTAAGTTATAAGTAATGATGTTTGATTAGTTAAATATTTATTTAGATGCGACTGCTCATGTTCAGTTTAGTAGGCTTTTGCTTTTTTTTAGTAAATTTAAGTCATTATATAAGCTTTTGCTTATAATTGATAATTTGGACACTAAAATCAGAATATGGAAATAAGGTACAGGATGATAATTATAAACCAAGCAATTTCACTGGTTACATTAATCATTTGTAGCCTGCAGGCGAACAAATATTATCTTAATTTACTATTTACAAAACTGCCCCCTTTCACTTTTCAAGAGACTCACAAGTAACTTGAAGGATAACTTCCGAAGTTTATTAATGAAAACTTATTACCCGGTTTCTTACTGGGCCATTTCAAATATTTATGTGCATGTTTTTTAATTTATCCACTTTTAATTGGTTGATTACTCTTTGATGGGATACATAATTCTAATTGATTCTGTAACCATATTTGTAGTCCGCTGAAGACTAGAGCTTCCTTTATACATTGCAAGGGCAATGCAAATGAAGATATGTAGTAAACTATGTGTAAATAGGACGTGGTTGCAGGCATTTGACAGTTGTGCTCTCTGGACAGCTGCTTTACTTTCCTCCCTGCCACTGATGATTCATTTTTCTTTGTGTGTGACTAATCATGTGCATGAATGGCGGAAGGGTTGCTTTTGTGCTATGTGGTTATCGTATATGTTCATCAGTCCTCATATAATATAGAAGAGCTCATGCAACATATTTCTTTCTTACAAAATTTATGTGGGGTACATATATTCTTATATTTTGCAAATGCATTTTTGTTTACATACGCAATGACTTATATGTTTGCACACCATAACTATACAGTGTGTTCTTACCCTTTTGATCTGTTGGTGCCATTGAATTCTGAAGCACAACATTTCAAATTTGACATGTGTTACTTTTTTTTGGTATTTGAAGAGTTTTAATATTACATTGTTGGTTCATGAATAAAAGGTGCTTTTAATTTTTATCTTTCAAAAATCCATCCTTTTCATGTGTATATCTTTACTTAAAATATAAACTTTTGGTTTATTGTTAACTATAATTTTTTAAGAACACGTGTGTGTCGCACGTGCACTTTACTAATAATATTTAAAAGCAACCAGTAAAGATTTCACCGATCGAGACCCTCCATCTCGTGGTATCTTGCACGGTTACCTCATCCTTGACAACGACTTGACGCGAGCAAACACAATCCGAAATAAAGGCCAAGAAGACAAAGATTTGTCACGCCGTCAGTTTTATATCTAGGCCTTGTTTAGTTGGCTAGTTTTCCTCCTTTCCACTCTCTCTCCACCACATTAAATACGTCAAAAGACATATGTTCGGAATACTAAATGTAGATGAAATCAAAAACTAATTACACAGTTTTGATGACCTTTGCGACACGAATCTTTTGAGCCTAGTTAAGCCATGCTAGGACAATATTTACCAAAAAAATCGAAACTTACCTTTTGCTACAGTGTGTTAAAAAAGCAAATTTTTCTAACATCTAAACAAGGCCTACCCACGAAATGGAATGGAATGAAATATCTCAAGAGAGAGAAGATAATAAGCAAAGCCGAACACGCACACCTCCATTCTCACACAGGTCCAAGATTCCACATCGTCTCAACCACACAGGCAGCCGGACACACCACACGACGTCACCATGTCCGTCGCGCCCGCCTACGACCGCACCGCCGAGCTCCGCGCGCTGGACGCGACCCTCGCCGGCGTCCGCGGCCTCGTCGCGTCGGGCGCAGCGCATGTCCCGCGAATCTTCCACCTCTCCGACCCGGAGGAGCAGGCTCCTCAAGAACCTCCCTCGGCGACCGTCCCGGTGATCGACATCGGCGGCGACCACGCGGCGGTGGTGGACGCCGTCGGCCGGGCAGCGGCGGAGTGGGGGTTCTTCCAGGTGACGGGCCACGGCGTGCCCGAGGAGGTGATGGCCGCGGCCGTGGCGGCGGTGCGGGCTTTCCACGAGGCAGACGGCGGGGAGGGCAGCGACAAGGCGCGGCTCTACTCCCGGGAGCCCGGGAAGGCGGTCAAGTACCACTGCAACTTCGACCTGTACCAGTCGCCCGTGGCCAACTGGCGCGACACGCTCTACCTTCGCATGGCACCCGACCCGCCGGCCGCCGACGAGCTGCCAGAGAGCTTCCGGTGAGCGTCCTCCCTCTTGATCTACCAGTCTACCACACTGATCAGCTCTAATATTAAATCTTGGTTAGTACTTAGTACTAGTACTAGCTAATGCGCGGTGCTAGTCAAACACAAGGTTGCAGTTTGTCAATGCCGGGCTTTAGAGTATTGTTAGAAGATAGGCTGGCTCTTTTGGCAGAAGTCGGTAGATTTTCTGTGAGAGAAAAATACTGCGCAAGAAGAAGCTGGCAGATTGATTGTGAGAGGAAAGAAGCTGAAAACACTGTGAAAAAAGGCAGCCGAACGCACCCAGGCTTGTTTAAATGAGCATGATGAAATCGTCTGTGATTTGGCGATCGCGTACAGCGTGTGATTAGTTAATTCAAGTGCCTGTCCATGTCCTCGCTATCTCAAGAAATCTGATAGTGTTTTCATGTCACCGAACTCACAAGAAAACGATGCCGTCAGCTCAACCCATGATGCAATAAGCAAAAATGCGCTTATGCCGTGGATGGTGTAAAAGGTCGGAACTTTTTTTTGCCATTAGATCACAACAGTAAACCATGAACTACACACATGTTCTACAGAGGATGTCTTGATCTTTAGAAGCCTCTTCCCTATTTGGATATTATTAGGAGCTAGGATTAGAAATGAACATCATTAGAACGTGCGTGATTTGGTGATCGTGTATTCGTCCAGCCTGTGATTAGTGATGGAGAGTACCTATCATCCTCGCAATCTCTAGGAATCAGATTGTGTCCGCTCATGTCTTATCACTCGGAAGAAAATGATGCCACTTAATTACGACAGCTGAACCCATGATTTAATAAGCGACTGTGGCTTTATGCAGTGGGCAATGTGACATGTCAGAACTTTTTATCCGTGTCTAAAAGACTTTCATTACAACACTAATCAACCCGTGAACAAAAAAGAGATGTTACACATTAAACTTTTTGTTTATTTCCTCTGGTCGTAATTAAGGTGTAGACTCTCACTCCACCATACTTGATTATTAATTAGTTAGGCTTTGAGTTAATACTTAATAGTAGTTCTTATATATATGAGTGATAATTTGCAGAGATGCGCTGTTGGAATATGCCAAACAAGTGAAGAATTTTGGAGACATATTGTTCGAGCTGCTCTCTGAGGCCCTTGGGCTGGAACCGAGCTACTTAACAGATATAGACTGCAACCAGGGACAGATTATACTCGCACACTACTACCCTCCTTGCCCCCAGCCTGAACTCGCCATTGGGACAAGCCGGCATTCCGACTCTGGCTTCCTGACCATACTTCTGCAAGATGAAATAGGCGGCCTGCAGATCCTCCATGAGGATCGTTGGGTCGACGTTACACCGATCCCTGGAGCATTCATCGTCAACATAGCTGATCTCTTGCAGGTATATGCTGGGATCAACAAAGTTTTAAATTAGAAACCTCATCATGCTATTGTTTGTGACTGACTAATTATCTGTTTGCTTGTGTTCAGCTGATCTCGAACGATAAGTTCAGCAGTGTGGAGCACAGAGTCGTAGCGAAGAATGCGGATCCGAGAGTTTCGATAGCGTGCTTCTTCAGTACTCATTTTAATCCTGCTTCCACAAGAATGTATGGTCCAATCAAGGAGCTGCTGTCCGAGGAGAACCCTCCATTATACAATGAAACACTTGTGAGAGACTATACTTCACGTTACTACTCCATTGGACTGGATGGCAGGAAGAAGACTGCTCTATCTGATTTCCGGTTGTGAGAAAAAGTTCGTGCTTAATTTTACCAGCAAGAAGCACAAATTTGAACAGTTGCTATTGTACAATATCAGAGAGGGACGAAATAATGGTCATATAAAGATGACCTGGTGCATATCTGTGCTCACAAAAATAAACGTACAGCGTCAGCGTGTGTGCAATCCTAATAAACAGAACAGTATTCAGTAGTTTGGAGTCTGGATGTATATTTTGATAGATTACTGAGATCTACTAGGTGTAAATCTAGACGGGTAAACACTTTCACTGTGGGTGTATTCAACAGGTATAGCATCTGAGAGATAATTGAGAGACAGAGGGAGGTGACGGATGCGAACCTTCTCCAGTCCAGCCGGAGGTGCTGGAGCCAATGTGCATGTAGGAGATCTGCGCTAGGCAGCGACGCGAAGTGCAGTGGTCGTCGGGGCGGCGGCGGCAGAGCTTCCCGTCACTGACTGTGACCCTCTGTAGATCGGGTTAGGGTTTCTTGGTGAGGATATGGCGCTGGCGGCGAACCTCGTCACTTGTGCCTGCTGCCCCCACCTCCTTTATATATCGCAGTGTGACAGGGGCCCGCCAACTTGTTAGGGTTGGGTGCCCCCGATCAAGGCGCAGATCAATGGGTCGTTGGCTAAAAGATTGTCTATGCAATTTCAAAAGCATCCATAAATAATAATTAAGCACTAGCAACTAGAAGCATGCATGGGATCTAAATGATCGGGAGTGACATGACACCTGGTTGGCGTCCGTAGTCCTGGTCCTTGTTGTAGTCGGGGTCGAACTCCTCCTCGGACTCGTACCTCGGGTCTGCTCAGCACGAGATACGAGACGCTAAATTACCGACAAGTATCTAGGCATAAATCTGAAGAAACCCAATTTTAAAAGATCCAAAAAGACCCAAACTATCTACAAACAGCACCGGCTCGATTTTAGAAAAATAATGAAACTGGTTTCATATTTTTTTGGAGTTATAAATAATTAGTTATGAATTTTCAAAGGTTAATGGATTTTTAAAATAATTATAAAATCATTTATAAAACAGAAAAGGGTTTTTAATTTTAAAATATCAGGATGATGTCAGCATGAGGTCAGCATGACGTCAGCATCCCTGGTTAGTGGGCCGTTATTAGGCCCAAAGTGTTAGTGGGCCAAATCGGCCCAATGGACTGAGCCCAACAAGGCCTAGTGGACTAAGTCCAGAGAACACCCTCGAATTCCTTAAAAGCGTGCGGAGTTAAACGGGCGACGGTTGGGCCTTAATGGGCTAAGACCCAAGCGTCGGCCTGCTACGAGTTCAAGACGCCAGAAGTCTGATGCTGGCCCCTGAACTCCACATCCTAGTGCGCAGGCACTCCCAAAACTCAGCTGGCGTTCGCCCGTGCGGCTGCTCGTGGCGTGGCGCACGGCGCGGCGCGGCATGCGGCGCTCCGGCTTCGGCGACGGCAGAACAGGGAAGAATGGCAGCACAGCAAAACGGAGTTAGCACGGTGGCTTCACAGCGCGGCCAGGCTCTGGGCGGAGGCATCTAGGGCCGGCTCAGCAGACACAGCGGCGGCGGTGCAGCGAGGCAGGGCCGGCGTGCAGCGCGGCGGCGATGCACGGCGACACAAGCGTGGCCAGAAAAAGAAGCGCGCACGTGCGGCTACTGCGGCCCAGCGCGTGGGTGCGCTTGGCCTGGTGAGCGTGCGCGCGCACAGGCTAAACCCTGGCCGCGACACGGCCGGCGGCGTGCGAGCACCTGGTGAACCAGAGCCGCGGCGCGACGCGATGATGACGGCGAAACAGCGACGAAGCACCTGCAACAGATTCCACGGCTCGAAGGCCGGACACAAGAGCGCGATAACAAGGCGAAACATGACGGCGAGGTCCGGCGCGGCGCTGGGGTGCGCCACAGCGGCGAGCTCGCGAAGGCTGGCCGGTGCAACGCTGGGGTGCGCTCCCATCATCACAGGCAGTCCAAGGAGTAGGTGAGAGAGAAAAGGCTGGGTTGGCTCACGTTGGGTCGGCGGTGGAGTCATGGCCGGGTCGACGGAGACGGCGGCGCGGCAGAGACGTTCACGGCGCAGCGTGCTCCTCTGCTTCTTCTTCCGCGATGGTGCCCCGGCGCGGCACGGCTTCACACGAACGGCACTGTCTTCTGGCCTTCGGCTCGGGCAGCTCCAGCTCCCGGCGGTGATGGCCACCTCTTCTCCTCCACTCCTCCTCCTCCTCGGCTTCCTCCTCCTTCTCTTCTCTCACGGCGCAGGACAGGGGAAGGAAAGGGTGGAAAATCCCCAAGTGGCGAGCGGCGGCCAATTGAGGCTTGGCTGCCGGAATATAGGTGCGCTGGGTCAAGGGGGACCAGGGACCGGCACAAGACGCGGCTATCCCCTCCTTGCCTTGGCAGCGAAGGCGTAGCGCGGCGGCGAAAAGCTGGCTTGGCGCGCGGGTAAAAGGGCGATGGCACAGAAGTGATTAGAGGGCGGTGTGCGCGTGGGGTCCTCCTGGGCGTGCGTGCGGGCCATTGGTGTGCGTGCTAGCTCGGCGGTGCGGCTGTCCCGTCGGGCGCGCGTGCACGACCGCGGCGCGGCGACGCTAGTGCGGCGGCACCAGGTCAAAGCAGGGCAGGGGGGAGAAGACGACTGGCGGCCCCACTCGTCAACGAGACGGAGACGGCGCGGAGCGACGCGGGCTGAAGCGGGCCGCGATGCTGGGCTGGGCTAAAGCAGAGGGGCGACAGTGGTTTACAGGCCGAGAGTTGGAGGGGAGTTGTTAGACTTTGAGAGCTGTTAGCAGGCCCACGTTAGGTGAAGGTTTTGAAAATAGGTTTGAATTTATATATAAACTTTAGATTTAAATTTGAACTATTTCAAATTCAAAACACACTCAAATAAATCTAAATAAAATCCATAAATTCCAAATCACAAAATTATACCGTAATTTGAATTTATATTTTTATAATTGGATTTTATTTATTTAGATTATGAGAGAGAGGCTAGCATTTGGTTTCAAATTTTTGAAGCACTCAACAATAAACAAAAAGTTTTAAATTTTTCAGAAATTCACACCATTCAAATTTACGGGATGTTACATTCTCCCACACCACCAGGAATCTCGTCCTCAAGATTAAGCTTCATCCTCTCCCTCGAACAGGTGGGGGAACTCTCTCCTAAGGTCGGCTTCCTTCTCTCACGTTGCTTCTCGCTCTGTGTGGTGGCTCCACAACACTTTACAATAGGGAATGGTGGTCCTTCTGGTTTCCTTTGTTGCCCTGTCCAAGATCTTTTCAGGGTACTCTGCATACTCCAAGGTGTTCTGCAGGTCAAGTATCTCAATCGGAACTTGCTTTGCTTCCACTTCCTTCTCACTCTTCTTCAGTTGCGACACGTGGAACACGGGGTGCACAACTGACATCTCCTCTGGCAGGGCTAGTCTGTAAGCGAGTCTCCCAACTCTTCCGGTGATCTGGTATGGTCCCACGTACCTCGGGGCAAGCTTCCCCTTCACTGCAAACCTCTTGGTTCCTCGCATTGGCGACACTTTCAAGTAGACGTAGTCACCCACTTCAAACGACAAGTCCCTCTTGTGACGGTCGGCGTAGCTCTTCTGTCTGCTCTGGGCAATCTTTAAGTTGTATCAAACCTTCTCAACTTTCTCCTCAGCTTCTTGTATAGCATCTGGTCCAAAGAGCATCCTTTCTCCAATCTCTAACCACATCAGGGGTGTCCTGCACTTTCTCCCGTAGAGTGCCTCGAAAGGTGACATCTTGAGACTTGCCTGGTAGCTGTTGTTGTACGAGAACTCTGCATAGGCTAAACTGCTCTCCCAATCAGCACCGTAGGTCAAAACACAAGCTCTAAGCATATCCTCCAACACCTGGTTTACTCTCTCTGTCTGACCATCCGTCTGAGGGTGAAAGGCGGTACTGTAGCTGAGTGTAGTCCCCATCCTATCGTGAAAGCTCTGCCAAAACCTTGCTATGAACTGGGGTCCTCTGTCGGACACTATGCTCTTCTTGGCCCCGTGTAGTCTGAGTATGTGGTCCATGTACAGGTCAGCCAACTGGTCGGTCGAGAACCAGGTCTTCACAGGTACAAAGTGAGCTACCTTAGTCAGTCGATCCACTATGACCCAAATAGAGTCGTTGCCTTTCGGTGTCTGGGGTAATCCCACCACGAAGTCCATGGAAATATCATCCCACTTCCACTCTGGTATATCCAACGGCTTAAGCAGTCCTGCTAGTCTCTGGTGCTCTATCTTTACTCTGCTGTAAGTGTCACAGCAATCCACGTGGTAAGCTATGTCCTTCTTCATATCCTTCCACCAGAACCTCTGTTTCAAATCTTGGTACATTTTGGTGTTGCCTAGGTGAATAGAGTACCTCGAGTCGTGTGCTTCTCTCAAGATTTGTCCCCGGAGTTCCTCGTCCTGTGGAACACAGATTCTATTCTTCAACCACACGGTTCCTTGCTCATCGACCCGGTACTCCTCTGCTTTCCCTTCTAACATCAACTCCCGAATAGCTCCAACCTCTTTGCAAGTTTTATGTGCCTCCCGAATCCTTTCCTCCAGGTCGTAGGTCACTTGTAGTCCGTTGAGTTGTCCCTGCTCCACAATCTCAAGCTGCAACTACTCTAGCTCTTCGTGAAGTGTTGGTTGTTCCTGTCTAACCATCAAGTTGTTGAAATAGGACTTTCTGCTCAGTGCATCTGCCACAACGTTCGCTTTGCTCGGGTGGTAGTGAATCTCCAACTCGTAGTCCTTGATCAGCTCTAGCCATCTCCTCTGCTTCTTGTTCAGCTCTGAGTAAAAAAGTACTTCAGGCTCTTGTGATCGGTATACAGTTCACACTTGTTGCTGATCAAGAAGTGTCTCCAAATCTTGAGGGCGTGAACAACTACCGCTAGCTCCAAGTCGTGAGTAGGGTAGTTTTCTTCGTGCTTCTTGAGCTGCCTCGACGCATAAGCAACAACTTTTCCTTCTTGCATCAGCACACATCCCAAACCCTGCTTTGAAGCATCACAGTACACCACAAAATCCTTCTTGATATCTGGCAGGGTAAGTATCGGAGCTGTCGTGAGTCTCTTCTTCAGTTCCTAAAAGCTTCTCTCGCAAGCTTCTGACCACTCAAACTTCTTGTTGTTCTTCAGTGGTTCTGTCATTGGCTTCGCTATCTTGGAGAAGTTTTCAATGAACCTCCTGTAGTAACCTGCCAATCTGAGAAAGCTTCTGATATCTATCACAGTGAGTGGCTACTCCCACTTAGTCACTGCTTCTACCTTCGAAGGTTCGACCATAACTCTCTCAGCTGACAACACGTGACCCAAGAAAGCAACTTCCTCCATCCAGAACTCACACTTGCTAAACTTTGCGTACAACTTCTGTTGTCTCAGCCATTCCATTACTATCCGAAGGTGCTCTTCATGTTCTTCAGCTGTCTCAGAGAAGATCAGAATGTCATTGATGAACACTACCACAAACTTGTCCAGTTCTTCCATGAAGACTTTGTTCATCATGTTCATGAAGTAGGCTGGGGCGTTGGTCAGCCCGAAAGAAACCACAACAAACTCAAACAAGCCGTACCGAGTAGTGAAAGCTGTCTTTGGAGCATCTTGTTCTCGAATCTTCATCTGGTAGTACCCTGACCTCAAGTCGATCTTCGAAAAGAACTTGGCCTTCTGCAGCCTGTCTAGCAGATCGTCAATCTTGGGCAAAGGATACCTGTTCTTGATCGTCATGGAGTTGAGGGTCCTGTAGTCCACACACATCCTCTTTGTACCATCCTTCTTATCCACAAACAGTACAGGTGAACCCCAAGGTGAGGCACTCGGCCTTATAAATCCTTGTTCCAGTAACTTCTTGAGTTGTTTCTTTAATTCATCCAGTTGATCCGCGGACATCCTGTACTGACTCTTGGTCACTGATCCTGCTCCTGGCATAAGTTCAATCACAAACTCAATGTCTCGATCTGGCGGTAACTCGGTCAACTCCTCTGGAAACACGTCGGGGTACTCCCTCACCACTGGAATTTCCTCCATACTCATTCCTTTCATGTTGCACAACATCAGTGTTGTCCTCTGGCTACGCGGCTTGATCAACACTCTTGCTCCACTGCAGTGCTCCAACTGTACGTACACTGGGTTGCAGTTCACCAAACCTTTGTGTTTTGCCAACCACTCCATTCCAAGTATCACGTCGATTCCAGTCGACTCCAGAACTGTCAGGTCTGCCTGAAACAACTTCTTTTCGAACACCATGTTCACTCCTCTACACTCAAGAGTACTTCTCTTCTCTCCTAGCGGAGAGCTAGTTACTATAGGCCGTGGTCTGGGCTTAGTTGGTAATGACATTTCCTTTACAAACTTGGTAGAAACATACAAAAACTGAGCACGGGTATCAAACAGAACAGTTGCCATAACTGAGTCAACTAAAAACTCAACGAGAGCCACGTCTGGTGCTACGGCTGCCTCCTCTGCTGTCAGGTGGTTCAGGCTGCCTCGAGTGGGTGGTGGGGCACTCTTCTGCTGGTTCTGCTGGGGTTGTCCTCCCGGAGCTGGTCCTTTCGCTGGAGTCTGGTACCGAGTGTTCCTGTTCTGACCTCCTTGCTGAAGCTTCTGGGGGCACACGTTGGACTTGCGGCCCAACTGTCAGCAGTGGTAGCAAGTGATCTAAGAGCTGTCGTAAGCTGGCGGTTGCTGCGTCCTGGGCTTCCACTGACCTGAACCTCCACTCCCTCCGGCGTGACCTCTGCCCTGCTGAGAGTACTGAGTCTGCTGCTGCGAGTAAGGGGCTGCCTCTGTGGTGGGTACTGCGGTGGACCTGACCTCTGTCTCTGGTGTGAACCTGAGTGTCCTGCACGGCCAGCACGCTGCCTCTTCTCACCACGAACCTCCACGTAGTCCAGTCTCGACTTCTCCACAACCAAAGCCTTACCCACCAGGGCGTGAAGAGTTGCACAGTCATGAGCAGCCAGGTGGTGCACCATCCCCCGGTGAAGTCCCTTTTGGTACCAGTACACCTTCTTCTCTGTGTTGGAGTCGTCTGGTGCGTACCTCATCAGCTCCTGAAAGTGGTTGGTGTACTCCTGCACTGACATCTGGCCCATCTTGAGGTGTCGGAACTTGTCTGCCTTCCTATCCATAACTGCCTCCGGGATGTGGTACTCCTTGAAAGCATCCACAAACTCTGCCTACGTGATGTGGGTCGGGTCCTCGTGTGAGTCACAGTAGCTGTCCCACCAAGCTCCTGCGGTGCCGATCAGCTGGTGCGCTGCAACTGCCACACACTCCTCCTCAGAAAGGTTCGTGAGCTCCAGCTTCTTCTCAATCTCCCTCAACCAGTTGTCTACCACAAGTGGGTCGGCTGAGTTGTCAAAGGTCGGCGGGTGCATCTTGGAGAATCCCTCCACCCTCTTCTGCAAGCTCTCAGGCTGGTTCCTGAAGTTCCTCCTATTGTTGTTCTGAACCACTGCGTTGGCGATTGTCTCCATCAGCTGGGTCTGAAGTGCCATCATCGCTGCTAGGTTGGGTGGAGCTGATTGTTCCTGGTTCGGCTCTGGCTCAGGTTCAGCATCTTCCTCTGGCTCTTCCTCCTCTGGGGCCTCTGGGTCAGGGTTCACTGGTACACGGCCTCCTCGGCCTCCTCGACCTTCTCGCCCACCTCGGTGTCCACCTTGACGTCCGCCACGTGGGGCACGGCCTCCACGGCGGCCACGGCCTCGTCTACCTCCGGGGAGAGGGATGTCCTCCTGCTCAACGTCCTCCCTGGCAGCCTCCTCAAAACGACGTAGGAGCCGTCCTGACCTCCTCATCCCCGACATCTGTTCCAAGAATTGAGATCGTGAGAAACGAGTTGTCAGAAATTTAGCTTTAAGATACTTAAGCATATAAGGAGTATCTAGCTAACAACAAGCACTTTCACACAACCATTAAGAAGCATGAACACCGAAAGAAGTCGATAACTCCAAACACTCATGCAAGATCGCCATACAAAAGGTGTGTATCTCGAGGTCTATTCCACAACCTTCGAGATTACACAGAAGCATGAGAACTACTACGCGACGCATAAAGGGTGGTTGTCGGTGCAATGAACCGGCGGTCCACCACGGGGTAGGCTATGGTGGTAGATTTTTTGGTGGGGATCGCCGAGACTAGAGCTAGATGGTGAACAAAGGACACAGGGTTTATCTAGGTTTAGGCCGCCGGGAGGCGTAATACCCTACGTCCTGTGCTCGATGTGTTGTATTGATGGTTCCACGATTGGGAATCCGATGGACTTGTTTCTGAGGGGGGTCCCTGCCGCCCTTATATAGCCCGGGGGGCAGGGTTTACAGATCTCAGGGAATCTATAGCTAACCGATTAAATGATTTGGCCTTCGGGCTCAAGTAATATCTTTCCTAACTAACCGGTCTTTATTCACGGGATGATATCTCCTCGGGCGCCGCCTCATCCTGATCCGTACGCCATGCCGTATCCCCACACGGGTGGGCCCATCTCCGTATATGTATACACGTTATGAAGCCCCTCCATGTGGGACCCGGGGGTATATCCCCCACAGCAGTCCCCGAGCGCTTCTTGACCAGACTGCAACTTCGATCTTCAGCTCTGTGCATCTTCTCGTGTACTTTCGCCATTCAGCCGAGTGCTTAATGCCTTCCGTCTGAGTGCTTTGAACGTCATCTGATCTGATCTTCGGTGCAACCGAGTGGTCTTGAAGCTGAACTCGTGGTTGCCGGGTGGTTGAGGAGAGCTCTTCACCATGTTTGTGATTTATTCAGATCATCCGGGATTGCAGATTGTACACTTTCGTCGAAGACGAAGTGTACACACTTAGTCCTCGAGCCTAGATAAGATTGAAGAGGTTTATCTAGGGTCAAAAGAGAATCCAAGCAACCGCTCCCTTACGTCTTCTATAATGGGTGCCCCTTTGGAAAAAAGGGTACCTCTGATCGCCTCCCGTATCTCCGACCCTGACTTTAGTCAATGAGACTTTGTCTTGGTACAATCCGGATGATCGTGGTGGCGGGTTTGTAGCCGCTGAATGGGCACATCTCCAGATGCGCCCATTAAGGCAGTCCCCGAGGTTCGGAATAGTTAAAGTAACTATTTCGAAGCTCTAAAAAGGATTTAGTTCGGTATTACCATCATCCCGTTTGGGAGAGTACCACTCGGATCACCTGACCCGGTACGGTGTTTGGTTAGAGCTCTGGCCCTATGCCAAATTTGCCATATGGCCCACCGTGTTCTCATGGAGCACTCACGCGAGGTCACCTGTCCTAGTCATCATATTCGTGACTTCCGAACAGCTTTGGCCTATGTACGGCATGCCTCCGGGAGAACACTCATGAGCTAGTAGACTTTTGAAACTTGTTTAGGAATCAAAACCGAATTTTCGAGGGCGGGTTATCTGATAACCTGGCAGTACGTGACTCTGGGTCACGGCCTCTGAGTGGTTTGAGCCAACTAATGATTTTTGGGAGGCCCTTTTAATTTTAAGGGTGTCTTCTCGTAGAAGGAAAGGTTTTACCCCTTTTGGCCCATTTAAAGCCACGGCCCACTAAGGCCCAGCAACCGGAATCGGAAGCGTCACGGATAAGGCTGAGCACTGGCGCGCCACTCGCGGGTCATACTCACAAATTTCTCACGAGAAGAATATCCCGCGCTGCGGCGACGCGACCGCACGGGTGGTGGGGCCCGCCACGACCACCGTTCCGTCTGCCGCATTTAAGGCAGCCCAGAGGCGTGGCTCGCCACGCGCCCCCGCAGTCACGTCGCTTCGCTTCCCATAGGAAACCACGCAGCCGCCCTTTGCTCTTCCTTCTCCGGCCGCTCCGCCTTCGATCCGCTGGATCCGTTGCCGCATTAGCTCGATCCTCACCGGATTTGGCTCCGGCGAGGCTGCAGATCTAGATCCGCCGCCGCGCCGCATCTGAGCCACAGCTCCCGGGAAGTCCCCGAGCATAGTGAGGGTGTAGACCACTCCCCGTCCGAGTCCCCGAGCGTAGCGAGGATGACGTCTGGGGGATCTCGCCGGCACTCGAAGAAATCGAGGCGCTCGCCATCTCCGTCGTCGTCGTCCCCGCTTCCGCCGCCGATGCGGAGCGAGGAGTGGGTGCACTCCGTCTCCACGAGGGAGCACCTCACCACCCTGGTGTTGGGGGGTGTGCTGCTCGAGTCCGCTGTCGAGGGATGGCGGCTAGCTGCGGGGGAGGAGTTCCCCACGCCGTCGACCGACGACGCCGTCGTCTTCAAGTCGGCCTACCTCCGCGGGTTCAGCCTGCCCGCGCACCCCTTCTTCCTCGGCCTGCTCTACTACTACGGTTTGGAGCTGTGCCATCTCAACCCCAACTCCATTTTGCACATATCCATCTTTGTGCATCTGTGCGAGGCGTTTCTTGGAATCGCCCCGCATTTCGATCTTTTTTGTTATTTATTTTGGGTGAAGCCCCACCCAAATGCCAAGAAGCCCCGAGTGGTGGGAGGCACTCTGCTGAGTACATCTCGGTGCCGCTCGTCAGCTCCAACAAGGGTTGGCACTCGGAGTGGTTCTACACCGCCAACCATGCTCCGGCGGCGCCCTGCAACATCGACACGCGGCCGACTCCTCTCCCATGCTGGGATGAAGAGCTTGGCCAAGCCGAGATGGGGCAGGTGTCCGTGCTACTGGAGCATATCCGGAAGCTGAGGGAGGCCGGGCTCACTGGCGTTGCGGTGATGGTGAGCTTCGTCGTCCGGTTCATGCAGCCGCTCCGGGACAGGGTGCGCCCGGCGTACGAGTACGCCGGTGACGACCACGACAACGCACGGCGAGCGGCAGAGCCGGGGAGGGCAAAGGAGCTGAAGGAGCGCGTCTGTCAGTGCTTCGTTCCCGGCACCCTCATCTCCAACCATGACACGCTGAAGCCGTTCAACCTGGTGAACTACCCACCTGAGGTAATAATTTTGTTTTTTATAGGGCGCCCATTAGGGCATGAACATGTGCCCACCAGATGTTTGATGAAATGGGTCTATTTGTTTGCCTACGAAATAATAGGATCGCGGGGCTTTTGTCTCTGTGGCACCTGTGCCTGGCTCGTTGGCTGAACAGGGTCCTTTGGCTGGCCGCCTGGGCGAGCTGCAGAGGATGGAGCACGCCAGGGCCCACGTTACGGCGGGTGGCGGTGAGGCGGTCCGGCCTGAGCCTCGTCGGCCGACAGCCCCTGCTCCGGAGGAGAAGCGTGCCACACCGGCCAGCAAGGGCAAGGAGCACAAGGGCAGCCGGAATCCTGAGGCGCGGCGTGCGCCCCCTGGGTCGCTCAAGATCGACGAACCAAAGGTGCGTCGGCACAAGCTTGTGCTGTCGGAGGACGAGGAGGAGGAGGTCCCCCTCTCTTTTGATATCGGCGAAGCTCCCTCGGTGACGACGGCACAGGCGGCGCCGACGCCTACCGGTCACTTCACTTCTTCTCTTCCTTCTCAGCCATCGGGCCCTGTGCCACCGGTGACGGGCGCTGCGCACCCCACCGCTCCGACTACGCAGGCTGCCGCTGCAACACCGTCATCAGCACCTACGGCGGCGGTCAGTGGGGTGAAGCGACCCGCCTCCTCAGGCTCCAGCTTTCTGCGTCATACCCGTGTCCGCGCGTCCTCCGAGTAGGTTTTCTTAAAATAGTCCATCCTTGTTTCTTTTTTGTTCATAGGATTAGAAAGCAATCTTTATGTCTTGTTTGTACAAGCAGGGGTCCCTGCAACCTCCATTCCGAAGTTGACGAGTCATCCCTGCCGTCTGCCGCCCCGGTGTCGCCGTGTCCGAGTGCTTCTGATGGACACCCGGCTGTTGCGTCGGGGGATCTTGATGCTGCGGCTGTCGCTGCTGATGCTGCTGTTCGTGACTCCAGTCTCCAGCGTGGGGCTGGACACGTTGCAGCTCCCGGCGCTGCTGCGACTGAAGCCTCTGGCATCGAGGAGATCCAGCGGGAGCTCCCTCAGCCGCGTCTTAGCCCGCCACGCCCTGGACGAGTCGCCCAGGTGCATGGCAATCGTGTGGATGAAGTCCTTGGGGATCCGGCGATCGACGCCGAGAACCGCGCGGAGCTCGTCACCATTGCGCGGAGGACCCTCCAGCTTTCCGAGGTAATTCTTTCTTCCTCTTGTTATTGTGAACGCTTGCTAGCTATAGTTGATTGACCTCTTGCTGTGTCTTGACAGACCGTGGCCTCGGAGTTTGCGCGTAAGAGCGCTGTGCTCGACCGCATCGGCACCACTGCTGATCTGAACGCCACTCTGCGCGCCCGCTTGGAGCGTCTCGAGCAGCAAGCTGCTGCTCAGCAAGACAGCAGCAATCGGGAGGTGGAGAGGCTGCGGCAGGAGAAGGCGGCTGCGGAGGCGAATGAGGCGATGCTCCCGGCGGCAGTGGAGGAAAACCAGCAAGGTATGTTGACTATGTTTTGCTTCTGTTTTGTCATTGCCCGAGTGGTTTGTGCTGATCATCTCTTGGCAACAGCTCGGGCCAAGGCAGAGGAGGAGCTCAAATCCCTTTGGGGCCGCATGAAACAGCTCCAGCTGGACGGCCAGGAGGCGTGCAGGCAGGCCGCTATGGCGAGAAAAGAGCTGTCAGGTTGGTTACCTTGCACTCCCGTGTTATCCCTGTATGTTTGTCGATAAGTGCCTCTGACGTTGAGAAGATTTCCGGCAAAAACAATTTGCCCAATATGCAGATCTCGAGGCCTGCATCGCATCAGAGAGGGCTCAATTCGAAGCTCTTGGCGAGGCGCTGTGCCCCATCCTGAACGAGCTGGCTCCCCTTGCTGAGTCCTCCTCCGTGCGACAGTTCGGTGATCCGGTGGTGCGCCCGCCGACCCTTCTGGAGCGTGCCTAGGCGGCGGCGGCGCGCTTCCCCGGCTATCTTCGCGAGGTCGGCGTGGCGAGTGCCAGCCACTGTCTCGCCGCCTTTCGCTCCTTCTACCCCTCGATCAACGTGGATCGCTTCCATGGCGGCTTCGCTCATGGGACGTCGCGGTAGCAGGCTGAGCGACTGCTGGAGGAGGTGAAGGACACGGTGGAGCAGCTTGCTGACGACGTCGTGGCGGCGGCTGATGAAGAAGTTGGTGGTGATACCCTCCTGTCCCAGCCATAAAAAATTAAAAAGTTAAAAGTTGTAATATTTTGTGGTGCTGTGGGTGCACCGGTACTTTGGTTCGTTGACATTCGGTACTTTTAAGTAGGCGCTTTACTTTGACGGTATCTTTGTACTGTTAATTTCTCCGGTAGTTAGTCTATTACGGGAAATCGTAGGCTCGTTGGCCTTAGTTTCCTAGCGCAGAGGGCGTACTCTCATACACGCGTAGTACCTTAGCTTGGTGAAAACCTCGACCCACGATTTAAGACATGTGCTACCGAGTACTTTATGAGTCGTAAGATCCGTGTTAGATGAGCGTTTATTTAGTTTTAACATGGAAAACTTTGTTGTATGTAAAGCAGTCCCCAGGTTTCAGAATTGAAACTTGGGTGAGAAAGGGCATGTGAGCAGATGTGAGAGCGAAGTAGAAAAACTTCATGGGACATGAAACTGAATTCATTGCCATAGACTGCTAACATGGATAATGTACAAAGAACTTTGAACAGGAAATGATACATAGCTTTGTTATGGGTAGAAGCGGCATAGGTGCTCGATGTTCCATGAGTTGGGCACATCCGAGCCATCCTCCCACATCAGCCGATAAGCACCCGGCCTACTGATTTCCTTCACTATGAATGGCCCCTCCCATGGGGCTGCTAACTTGTGCATGTCCTTCTTGCTTTGGATCCTGCGTAAGACTAGATCTCTGACGCAGAAACCTCTCTCCTGCACATTTTTATCGTGGTAACGCCGCAAAGCTTGGGCGTACCGTGCTGCCTGAATCGTTGCCGCGAGCCGTCCTTCCTCGATGCTGTCGATGTCCTCAATCCGCGATTTCTCAGCCTCGTTTTCGTCGTATACTTCCACTCTTGGTGCATTGAACATGAGGTCGGTGGGAAGCACCGCCTCAGATCCATATACCAGGAAGAAAGGAGTCTGACTAGTAGCACGACTCGGCTGTGTCCGCAGTCTCCAGAGTACTGCAGGGAGCTCGCGTAGCCAACGAGTCGCGTACTTTTTTAGGCGATCGAAGATGCGTTTCTTGAGTGCTTCGAGCACCGCTCCGTTAGCTCGCTCAACTTGGCCATTGGCGTGTGGGTGCGCGACTGAGGCGCGTGCCACCTTGATGAGGAGTTCATCGCAATATTCCTGGAACTCCCTTCCTGTGAAGTTTGTACCCAGGTCGGTTATTATCCTGTTAGGGACACTGAATCTATGCACGATTTCTCCTATGAACTCGGCTGCCTTGGCAGCCGTGAGCGCCTTGATTGGCTTGACCTCTATCCATTTGGTGAATTTGTCAACTGCTACCAGGATGTGGTCGTACCCTCCGGATGCTTTCTTGAAAGGCCCGATCATGTCGAGTCCCCAGCACGCGAAGGGCCATGAAACGGGTATCGTCTGCAGAGCTTGGGCTGGGACGTGTATTTGTTTTGCGAAGAACTGGCATCCCTCGCAACGTTTCACCAACATCTCAGCGTCTGTGACAGCCGTGGGCCAGTAGAAGCCAGACCGGAAAGCTTTTCCAACAATGGTTCTTGCTCCGGCGTGGTTGCCACACATGCCACCATGAATCTCCGCTAGGAGTTGTCGTCCTTCTTCCTCCGGTATGCACTTCTGAAGTACTCGGGACTGTCCGCCTCGGCGATACAGGCTGTCACCGATCAGGACATAGTTCTTGCTCCTGCGACTGATCCGTTCGTGCAGCGCTCATGTCTCCCTTTCCTGACCTGGTAAAGGATTCGGGAGCGTGCCGTCCTTGATGTACTCGACCATCTCTGAGATCCACTCGGGTTGTGGTTCAAGCATTAGGACTTCACCGAGTCCTTCTGATGGATCGACTTGCGCATCGGGGTTCTTGATGGAGGGCTTGATCAGGTCTTGAACAAAGACGCCAGGTGGTACCTGGGCTCTCGTGGATCCCATGTTTGCCAGCTCGTCGGCCGCCTTGTTATCGTCGCGGAGTACATGCTGAAACTCTAGGCCGTAAAACTTGCCTTCGAGTTTGCGGATCTCCGCGCAATACGCGTCCATCTTCTCGCTGGTCCGGTTCCATTTCTTGTTAACCTGGTTTACCGCCAGGGCAGAGTCGCCCTTGACCATCAAGTATTTTATCCCAAGCGATACGGCGATACGGAGCCCGTGGAGGGCCGCCTCGTATTCGGCCGCGTTGTTCGAAACCTTGAACATGACCTGTAGCACATATCGCAGTTTCTCTCCTGTTGGGGAGATGAAAATTATGCCGGCCCCGCCTCCTTTAATCCTGAGCGATCCATCAAAGTACATGGTCCAGTACTCAGGTTCAGCGGCAGTGGATGGCGTCTGGATCTGTACTCTGCCACGAAGTCTGCGAGTACCTGCGACTTGATCGTGTTGCGCGGTACGAAAGTTATGTCGTGTGCGGCCAGCTCGATGGACCACTTCACGATCCTTCCCATGGCATCTCTGTTGTGCAGGATGTCGCCTATGGGGTAGTCGGAAACTACAACGATTTTATGGGCTTCGAAGTAGTGCTTCAACTTGCGTGCGGTGATCAACAGTGCGTAGAGCAGTTTCTGCGCCTGATTGTACCGCACCTTGGAGTCAGTCAGCACCTCACTTATGAAGTAGACCGGCCTCTGGACGGCGTGCGCATGTCCTTCCTCTTTGCGCTCCACAACTAGTACCGTGCTGACCACGTGCGTGGTAGCCGAGATGTAGAGGTAGAGAGTTTCCCCCTGCTCTGGTGCTGTGAGGATGGGGGCCTTTTGCAGATAGCTCCTGAGTTCCAGGAAAGACTTCTGGGCCTCCTCATCCCACTTGAAATCATCGTTTTGATGTTTGAGGAGCTTGAAGAAGGGCAGTCCGCGTACGCCGAGTCGAGAGATGAACCGGCTGAGTGCTGCCATGCACCCGGCCAGCTTTTGTACATCCTTCTGGCACTTGTGGGGCTTCATCCGAGTGATCACGTGGATCTTCTCTGGGTTTGCCTCTATGCCGCGGTTGCTGACCAAGAATCCGAGTAGTTTTCCTGAGGGAACGCCAAAAACGCACTTTTCCGGGTTAAGCTTCCACCGGTAAACCCTCAGGTTAGTGAAGGTCTCAGCTAAGTCCTTGATAAGATTATCAGGGTCTCGAATCTGGACTACGACATCATCTACGTATGCTTCGCAGTTTACGCCGATTTCCGTCTTCAGGCACGCCTGGATGGCACGCTGATACGTCGCCCCGGCGTTCTTCAGACCGAAGGACATTGTCAAGTAACAGTACAGACCGTGGGGTGTAATGAACGCTGTCTTGATCTGGCCTTTGACCTTCAGGCTAATCTTGTGGTAGCCTAAATAGCAGTCGAGGAAACAGAGCAGGGCGCAGCCCGCCAATGAGTCAATGACTTGGTCTATTCGCGGGAGGGTGAAGGGGTCTTTAGGGCAGTGTTTGTTGAGATCGGTATAATCAACGCACATTCTCCATTGCTTATTCTTTTTGGATACAAGAACTGGATTAGCCAGCTAGTCTGGGTGATACACCTCTTTGATAAACTTGGCAGCTAACAGCTTCGTAACCTCTACCCCTATTGCCTCTGTGTGGTCAGCCGCGAACCGACGAAGCTTTTGCTTGATCGGTTTAGCTTTCGGGTCAACCTTCAAGGAGTGCTCGGCGAGCTCTCTGGGCACTCCTGGCATATCCGCTGGTTTCCAGGCGAATATGTCGGAGTTGGCACGCAGGAACTCGACGAGCACGCTGTTGACACTTCTGAACGTCGATCACTTAAGAACAAATTTGGGATACATCCTTAGTGTCAGTGTTAGAAGAGTCTGTTGGCATTTCCTAATGTCACAACTAACTGGCACATATTAGCGTGAACATTGAGAGTTGCCATAGGTTTAATCTAAACGATCATGAACGAATCCGCAAGCGCACAGATAAACCATTGTAGCATTTCCCCAAGGAAGGAGAGTATTCCAAGGGTATCGAATCCGTGGAAGGCAAAGGCGGATATCTTAGACTTATGCTTTTGTTCTGAATGTAAACCAAGAGATAGATATAGGGAACAACACACTCAAAGGCAGGGGTAAGATAAATGATATAAAAGGGGTAGTGTGACACACACACCTCAAATCTACCTCTACTCTAGCACACTATGGCTTAGGGGGAACATACGAGTTAGCTCTAGATGCTAATGTACTAAACATACAAAGTTAGAAGATACAAGAGATAGGCATGAGTATTGCATGAGGGAAACATGGTTCAGCACCCAGGTACAAACGGGGAGCTAGCCCGCGACGACCAGCACTCTGCGAAACTAGACTTTAGACTCCTACAGCAGGTACCCCAACGTGGAGGTTGCCCTAGGATCCAACAGGGCTGTCACCACCTGAGGACCGACCTCTCGTTACGGGGGGTATGCTCATAACTATCGTAGTAAGACAACCCAGGCACCATGCCTACGTTGCTGCTAGACTTCACTCGGCCCGGGCTATTGTGACCCAAGGTGAGAGCCACCAGAAGACTGGTCAACTAGACCGAGTACCGTAGCTTGAACACAGACCCGATGCAACACTCTCATGCCATCTAACAAGATCTACTAAGGCTAGACATATGAACAGATATGAACTCTCTTATGTCTAATCAACAAGATCAAAGGGTCGTGTTCGTGAAGAACACGAGCCTCTAACTTATGAACAAACACATAAGGAAGGAGTTTATCACCCTTCAAGTGGATCAAGAGGTAGTATTCACGAAGAACACAAGCCTCTAAATGATGAACACAGGATGAACTCAAGAACACATCAAGAATATGATCTACCATGACTTTATATGAAATAGCTGAATAACTGAAGTAGATCAAAGTCATACAAAGAAATAAAGATAAAAGAGCACTCATACCTCAACTTCCAAGAGAACTTGGAACCTGAAGAAGAGCTACTCTAGCCTACCCCCTAGCCTTGGAAACTAAAAGTGAGAGGAGAATGAGAGAGTGGTGTGTGAGAAATGGGAGCCCCTCCCCTCCTATTTATAGAGGAGGACAAGGCTTGCTCGGACGCCCAAATGGCCCTTAAACACCCGGGAGTGAAGCAAGTGACCAATGAGCAACCACCATGTGTAAGGACCAGATGGGGCGCCACTAAGGCGGTTCGGCCGATCCTAGGATCGGCCGGCCCCTTAGGATGGCCCCACCTGGTGTGCTTCCTCTGGGTGGCTGCCCTGTGGGCCCTATGATCCATCCCTGGTGCATGGCTTGATTTGGTATCCGAGGTGGGCCCTTTGATCCATGTGAAGTCCATGTGGCGTCCTCTGATTCGTCGGTGAGTGCCTCCCCTGGATCGATGACGTGTCTTGCCATGTTTCCCTTGGTGGCAGCCACCTCCTCAGCTGAGTTGGCATGGTTGCTTCATAGGAGTGGAGTTTTCATCTCTTTTAAAGGGTAAATCACCTACATACAAATAATCTCCAAGGACAAGTGGAACTACATTATTCATACCTAAATGCTAGTAAATAATGCATATGCCTCCATTTATGTGAGAATATTGATGGTTGGAAATGGTGAATTTCCACCGTCAACAAACTCCCCCAAGCTAACCTCTTGCTCGTCTCGAAGCAAGACATTAGAGACTTAGGTTGGTTGATCAGGAGTTGCTACAATGTTGTATTCTCAACTTATGGCAAACATACAACAAAGTACTCTACCAAGAGTTGAACAAGTTGGCAATGTTCTTACCTTTCGCCGGATACGTGGGGCATATAGCTTCACCTGCTTTGGGCGGTTGAGAGACAGAATGGTTATATAGCATGTGCATAATCACTCATACCTTGATCAGCTTAGCAATCCGGAGGTTTTGCAAATTTTTCAAAAGAAAATCAGACTTCCTCAAATGATACTCTCGGATCGCTCAAAGGAGTATGATTCCTCACCAAGGCATCAATGTTGCCTTTCTTCACATCCTACTCCTAATAGGCTTTATGTGGAGCTGTAGGTAGGGAAGATGTGGCATACTTGTCTCTCATATATTGCTAAGTCAAAAACCGGATCCTTGGAAGAAATAAACATACATCCTGATCAAGATGTGCATATGTGTGTGATGGATTTGAACATGGTAAGGTGGATACTAGGCCCGGAAATGGGTGCTAGATATTGCCATGTTTTATATGAGGGAATGAGGGATTGATGGTAAGGTGGACACTAGCCCCGGAGTAGGTACTAGTTATTACCATCTATATGGTGGAATTCTTTCTCTTGCACATATCAATCCCTTTTTCTCCTTTTGAAATTTTTCGAGACTTGGGCTAGCTCTTTTTTTCTTTTATTTATTTATTTTTGCCATGCTTTTGAGCATGCTTTTCTTTTTCTCTCTCTTTTTTAGCTAGCCCTTTGTCTCTATTGGAGATATTCGAAGAGGGATGAATGATGCAAAGATACATAGAGTTTTATTTATGGAAGAATGCATAAGCAGAATGGAGTAAATGATGAATGCTTAACTTCCAGTGTAGAAGTTTAGCATGAACGTGTACGTGATCTTGATCAGGGGAGTATGAGTTCTAACAAGGGTCACAACAATTTGACAAAGCTCAATGAGAGAACAAGCTGCATATGTAGAGGCTAAGAACTAGAATCTACATATGGCCTTGGATGGGAAATTCTCATCATTGAGGAACTCATCATGTTTTGATTTTTCAAAAAGGAAAACTCCGGATGTCAAGCATCACTAAGCACAAGATCATAGCACTCTATTCTACCATATCATGTCTCACAACAACTTAGGCAAGGATCATGCTTTCCACTACCCACAGTTTTCAAGCTAAGGTTTGAACATACAAGCCAACAAACTCAAAACTTAGGTAGGATACAAAGTTGTAAGCAAGACATACGAGGAGAATAAACAGAGCAACTATTCATTATTTCAACCATAGAGGCAAAGCATTCTTACTAAGCATATCAAAGCAAACTAAGCAAACGATGATGATGAAAGCAAATAAATATTTTTGGTCTTTTTTTTATTTTGCAGATTTTTTTTGGATTTTCATTTATGAGATATTCTGAAAATGAAGGAAGATACAAGTTACCTCAGGATGGGGGTCCTCCCCCAAGCTAGCTTCAGGCTCACTGCGGAGGAGGGTAGAAGAAACCCTGACTCGCGTAGTAGGCCCTCTGCGCCTCCATGTACTGCCGCTGATCTTGCTGCATGGCTGCTATCCTCTCACCAGCCTGACGCTGCCACGTAGAGGTAGACTCGACGTGGGTGTTCAGCATCTCCTCCAATCCCGTGACCTGAACGGTGAGCTCTCCCATCTGCTGCGCGAGCTGAGCATCGCGTGCAGAGGCGGAGGAGTGCCGTCGGAAGGACGAAGATGGAGGTGGACCACCTGAGCTGGAACTAGCGGGTGTGGCCCACTGAGCTCCGCTCGCGCTCGCCCAAGCCGTGCCACTCGCACTCGGCTGGTAGGTGGGCTAGTCCCAACTAGGTGCATAACCAGGGGTAACCCCGGACATGTACCCCGCAGGGGCCCCTCCTGCCACCGGTGGTGTAACAGGCTGTGGCTGAGGCTGTGGTGGTGGTGTCGGCTGTGACAAGTTAGTACCATGGAACAGGCTCAAGGAATGTCCGGATGGACATTACTCCTGAGCTCGCCCCAGCAAGAATGCAGAGAATACAAAGCAGAAGTAGATTACTTTTCCTTAACCAGAATTTTATTGTGCAGAAAATAAATATAACTTACCAAACTCACCTGTTGGTGTAGGGCTCATTATTTTGAGTCTGTAGAGCTAGACGTGGTTCCAAAGTTCCTACCTGGGCAGTGGGGCAGGCGTTTCCCTCGGAATAGAAGTCAGCTTCCTATTCACCCTCCGCCACATCTTCTGAGAGTTGTGTGGGTCGTGACATGTGGGAGGTGATTTCTTGGACCGGGACTGAGATTTCCAATATTGTTTCCTTCCCGTGTCTATGAGTTGGCGTTCTTCCTTCCAAAAATTCTTCATGTATGCAATGAGGCTGTCCACTTGCCGTGGCGGCACTTCGACCTTCCGTGCTGGGGTGTCGGAAGTTGGCAAACCTTTGATCATCGAGCATTGTTCCTTTCTTGGACGAAACTCGAACCTCTCCTCCTTGCCATTGATGTAGAGGCGGATCACACCAGCCCCCACATCAATTTGTGCATCAGCGGTACTAAGAAATGGTCGCCCAAGTATGAGCGGCACCTCCTTGGCGATCTCCATGTCCAGCACCACAAAGTCAACGGGAATGAAGCAATCTCGGACTTTCACTGGGATGTCCGCAGCTATCCCCGCTGGGTATCGGACTGAAGAATCGGCCAGCTGCAGCTGCAAAGTTGTTGGAGATAAACTCGTGTAGTTAAGTTGATCAAAGACTACCTTAGGCATGATGCTGACACTGGCCCCTAAGTCACAGAGAGCATGGTCGAAGCGTTGGGTCCCAATCATACAAGTGATTGTGGGACACCCTGGATCCTTCTTCTCAAGAAGGCGGTTGAGTATAGCAGCACTGCACTCCTCCGTGAGTCACACTACTTCAGTTGTGGGCAGAGCTCGCTTCTTGGTTAGAATGTCCTTGAGATAACGTGCGTAAGTGGGTACGCGTATTGCCTCAAGCAACGGGACGTTGATATAGACTTTCTGAATCATATCCACGAAACGATTGAACTGCTCATCCACTGTTGCCTTCCTGCTCTTTTGGGGGAATGGCATCACACTGGCTTCTACGAGACCCGGATGTGCTGTCACTCCTACAGGTGCCTTATCTGTTGGTGGCACCCTCATTACCTGAGGGGATTCTTCCGAGTCGGATGATTCCTCAGGGACATTCCCAATCTCTGTTATACCTTTCTTATCTGTCCGTGCATGGTTAGGATATGGTGGATCTCGAGTGGATTTACCTCCCCTCATGGTCACCGCATTTGCATTTTCTACAGAGGGAACAGAAGCAGCCAGTTGGGCCAACTGAGTTTCTAACATCTTGTTGAAACTTAGCTGGCTCTTCTGGGCAGAAGAAAAGCTATTAAATTTAACGTTGAGACTTTCCACAGTTTTATCAAGGGCAGCTAGCTTTTTGTTAATACCTTCATTAATCTTAGCTTGCCCAAACACAAGATCTCTCAAGGAAGGTTGGTTAGGATTGTAAGAATTACCTTGGTTACCTCCTTGATAATAAGGGTATTGTTGATTCCACGATTGGCCTCCTTGTTGAGGTGGACAATAACCATTGTTATTGCCATTCAAGTACATCACTTCCTCCTGAGTTTCCGGACAATAGTTACCTGAATGCCCAGTGTTGCCACAGACTTCACAAGTCATGTGAGAGTCCATAGGCAGAGAAATAGTGGCCATGGCAGCCTTCTCGCTGGTGTAGTCATCCAATCTCTTCATAAGAAGATCCATCTTGGCAGTAATCATATCTGCTTCCTTGACAGTATGAGTACCCCTCGGTTGTGGTTGGAGTCTTTCATCACTCCACCCTTGGTTGGAGACCATCTTCTCCATGAGCAATTTAGCATTATCAACAGTAAGTGAGAAGAATGCTCCTTGAGCAGCAGCATCAATATGGCCTCGGGCTGTCGGAGTCAACCCATTATAAAAACTTTGAAGAATGAGCCAATCTTCCATCCCATGATGAGGACAGGCCAGGAAATATTCCTGAAGCCTCTCCCAAGCCTCTGGGATAGATTCACTTGCTGCTTGCTGAAAACCAGAAATCCTTCCACGGAGAGCATTGGTTTTACCCAATGGGAAGAACTTCTTGAGAAATGCCTGTGAACACTTGCTCCAAGTGTCAATAGATTCCCGGTTCGCGTAGAACCATTGCTTAGCCTTTCCCAAGAGGGAGAATGGAAATAACCGTAGACGAACAACATCCATATTTGCACCCCTGATGACGAAAGTGCTACACAGCTCTAGGAATTGCTGCAGATGAGCATTGGCATCCTCATTTGGCTTGCCACAGAATGGACTAGCCTGTACCATCGTGATTAGACCCGTCTTGATCTCAAAGTTTTCAGTCCCCATTGCCACCTCAGGGCCTTGCAGCACCTGGTCAGCAGAAGGAGCTGAGTACTCACGAAGTGTCTTCTGGGCCATAGCGTTGGACGTGGATGGTACAAAGGAAGCTGGTTTGTCCTCCGGACGAGTACGACGAGGTGAGCCGAAATGAATTCGAGCTTTCCTCACAAGAGACTCGGGATCTTCAGTAAAATTTCCCGGTAGGTCGAAACCAGTCATACACTACCTGTCTTCATCATCCAAAGATAAAAGAAGACAATCAAGGTTAGCCTGCATTGAGGGTTCTCCTAACCTACTCAGAGTTTATAAACAGATGCAAAGCATAGTCAAGATAATCCTGTGCCTTCCCCGGCAACGGTGCCAGAAATGCTTGTTGACACTTCTGAACGTCGATCACTTAAGAACAGATTTGGGATCCATCCTTAGTGTCAGCGTTAGAAGTGTCTGTTGGCATTTCCCAATGTCACAACTAACTGGCGCATATTAGTGTGAACATTGAGAGTTGCCACAGGTTTAATCTAAATGATCATGAACAAATCCGCAAGCGCACAGATAAACCATTGTAGCATTTCCCCAAGGAAGGAGAGTATTCCAAGGGTATCGAATTCGTGGAAGGCAAAGGCGGATATCTTAGACTTATGCTTTTGCTCTGAATGTAAACCAAGAGATAGATATAGGGAACAACACACTCAAAGGCAGGGGTAAGTTAAATGATATAAAAGGGGTAGTGTGACACACACACCTCAAATCTACCTCTACTCTAGCACACTACGGCTTAGGGGGAACATACGAGTTAGCTCTAGGTTCTAATGTACTAAACATACAAAGTTAGAAGATACAAGAGATAGGTATGAGTATTGCAAGAGGGAAACATGGTTCAGCATCTAGGTACAAACGGGGAGCTAGCCCACGACGACCAGCACTTTGCGAAACTAGACTTTAGACTCCTATAGCAGGTACCCTAACACAGAGGTTGCCCTAGGATCCAACAGGGCTGTCACCACCTGAGGACCGACCTCTCATTACGGGAGGTATGCTCATAACTATCGTAGCAAGACAACCCAGGCACCATGCCTACGTTGCTGCTAGACTTCACCCGGCCGGGCTATTGTGACCCAGGGTGAGAGCCACCAGAAGACTGGTCAACTAGACTGAGTACCGTAGCTTGAACACAGACCCCATGCAACACTCTCATGCCATCTAACAAGATCTACTAAGGCTAGACATACGAACAGATATGAACTCTCTTATGTGTAATCAACAAGATCAAAGGGTCGTGTTCGTGAAGAACACGAGCCTCTAACTTCTGAACAAACACATAAGGAAGGAGTTTATCACCCTTCAAGTGGATCAAAAGGTAGTATTCACGAAGAACACAAGCCTCTAAATGATGAACAGAGGATGAACTCAAGAACACATCAAGAATATGATCTACCACGACTTTTTATGAAATAGCTGAATAACTGAAGTAGATCAAAGTCATACAAATAAATAAAGATAAAAGAGAACTCATACCTAAACTTCCAAGATGACTTGGAACCTGAAGAAGAGCTACTCTAGCCTACCCCCTAGCCTTGGAAACTAAAAGTGAGAGGAGAATGAGAGAGTGGTGTGTGAGAAATGGGAGCCCCTCCGCTCCTATTTATAGAGGAGGACAAGGCTTGCTCGGACGCCCAAATGGCCCCTAAACACTCGGGAGTGAAGCAAGTGACCAATGACCAACCACCACATGTAAGGACCAGATGGGGCGCCACTAAGGCAGTTCGGCCGACCCTAGGATCGGCCGGCCCCTTAGGGTGGCCCCACCTGGTGTGCTTCCTCTGGGTAGCTGCCCTGTGGGCCCTATGATCCATCCTTGGTGCATGGCTTGATTTGGTATCCGAGGTGGGCCCTTTGATCCATGTGAAGTGCTTGTGGCATCCTCTGATTCGTCGGTGAGTGCCTCCCCTGGATCGATGACGTGTCTTGCCATGTTTCCCTTGGTGGCAGCCACCTCCTCAGCTGAGTTGGCATGGTTGCTTCATAGGAGTGGAGTTTCCATCTCTTTTAAAGGGTAAATCACCTACATACAAATAATCTCCAAGGACAAGTGGAACTACATTATTCATACCTAAATGCTAGTAAATAATGCATATGCCTCCATTTATGTGAGAATATTGATGGTTGGAAATGGTGAATTTCCACCGTCAACACACGCTTTCCTATTTAGGGTCCAGGTTGGCCCCTATGGTCGCCGTCTTCGAGGGATCCTCGAGGTTGAGCGACACCTTCTTCACGGCCTCCTTCTCCCGCTGGATCGCCTCTGTCGCCGGCTTCTTGGTCGGGATCTCCAGATCTACCGGGTCGAGCTTGTTGGCAACCGCTAGGACTTCAGCAGTGCGTCTGGAGAGATCCAGGGTGGCAGCGATGTGGAGGTTCTCCTTCTCATAGGCACTGGCTGTGTTGGAGTCACCTTTGAAGGTAATGACCCCATTTGGCACAGGCATCTTCAGTACCATGTAGGTATAGTGGGGCACCGCCATGAACTTGGCCAGCGCCGGCCTGCCGAGTATGCCATGATAGGCTGTCTCGAAGTCTGCCACTATGAAGCAGACGTACTCTGTCTGGTAGTTCTCGATCGTGCCAAAAGTGACTGGCAGAGAGATCTGACCGAGTGGTACTGAAGGATCTCCGGGCACGATCCCGAAGAAAGGCTTGTCGGTCGGGCTTAAGTCCAAGGGAGTAAGGCCCAACTCCTTGAGTGTGCTGGCGAACAATATGTCGAGGCCACTGCCTCCGTCCACCAGCATCTTGCAAAGTCCCACGTTACGAATCGTAGGCTTCAACAGGAGGGGGTACCGCCCGGGCTTGACGACTGCCTCCGGGTGGTCCTCCCTACTGAAGGTGATCAGGACTTTCGACCACCGCAGGAACTGGGGCATGCCGTGCTGGGCCGCATACACCAGTAACCTGTCTGTGAGCTTAGCCTTGCGCTTCCCCTCGATCTGGTCCGGGCCGCCGTAGATCATGTTGACCGTACGGTCGGCGACCTGGAAGTCTTCCTCGTCATCATCCACTAGGGGGAGCGCGCTTTCCCTTGCCCTTGTCGTTCTTGGAAGGACCTTTGGAGCATCCCTTGCCGGAGAAGTGGTTCTTCAGGCCGAAGCAGTCGCGAGCCGAGTGCTTATGGTTCTTGTGGTACAGGCATTGCATGTCCTGCATCTTCTGGAACTCAGACGGGTCCATGCGCTTCGGGGCGGACTCTACAGCCGCTACGACCTCGGTCGGCTTGTGCCTCCTATTGCATCGTGCGCCCTGCTGGGAGGTCTCTCCCTCTCGGTCCGGATTGTGGCGTGTCCGACGCGGACGTGGGGAATCGTCATCTTCCCAGCGAGACTTGATGTGCTTCAGCTGCTCGCGTTCTGCCTCTTCGCCGTCAGCCTCCTTGTTGGCTATGGCGAAGAGCTCATTTACGGTCCTCGGGGGCTTCTGGGCCCACCTGTTCACCAGCTTGCCATAAGCCAACCCATGCTGGAAGGCGCTGATGACGTCGTGCTCCTCGACGAAAGGAAGAGAGTTCTTCTTCTGGGAGAAGCGCCGAATGTACGAGCGCAACAACTCGTTCTTGAGCTGCCGGATCTGGTCCAGCATCCTCCTGTTCCCCGGCCTCTCCCATGTACCGGAGTATTGGCTCGAGAAGAACTTGCAGAGGTCGTCCTAGGATGTAATGGAGTTCCTCGGGAGCCCTGCAAGCCAGTTTCTGCACCCCTTTGTGAGCATTATGGGCAAGTAGTTTGCCATCACGTCGGCGTTTCCTCCCGCGGCCTTGACCGCGGTGGAGTAGATCTAGAGCCATTGCGTGGGGTCCGACGTGCCATCATATTTGTTGACATCAGACAATTTGAAACCCTAGGGCCATGTCACCCGACGTAGCCTTTTTGAGAGGGAGAGGAAGCCGTCGTAGGACGGGGCACCCTCTCGACCTCCACGGCGTCCGTCGGCTGGCCGCTCGTAGGAGCTATAGCTATCCCCGGACTCCTCGTAGGAATCCGAGTAGTAGTCTTCGTACCCGCTCTGCGAGTCGCCGCGTCTCTCTCGGCGATGAGGGGCTCCATGCTCCCTGTCGTAGTCGTCGCGTCGCCTTGATTCTTGACGGCAGCACTCCTCGCGGTTGCGGTTGATCGTGGTCCTCGCGTCGCGGCTGCGGAGCCGGTCGCGCAAGTATCCGCCTTCGTCACGCCGTGCTCTTTTGTGGCGCGAGCGGCGGGTACCCTCCGTCTCCCCCCGCCCGACTGGTGGGGAGGGATCGACGCGGTTGTGCTGGGTCGCAGCGGCTTGCACCAAGGCCCGTATGCGCCCAATGCCTGGCGTAGTTGGAGGCAGCCTCTCAACCGCCTCATTTAGTACAATGAGATTCGCTTTGGGGATCGCGTAGACCTTGTGCCCATCGTAGTCGAGGGTGAAGTCATCCTCGAGCCTTCGGGGCTGAATTCTGCTCGAGCGGCGGGTGCGGCGCCGCCGCCTGCTATGGCGTGGGCGGTCGGAACTTTGAAGGTCCTCGTCCTCATCCTCATCACGCTGGGCCTCTCGGCGCCGTCGCGCTCGGTCTGCATTCTTCCGTAACCTTTCGGGCTTTTGTGCGGCCGTCTCGTTGTCCTGAGTGCGCTCGTCCTCAGAGATTGCCGGCGGAGCCCCTGGTGCTGCTGCATAGACAAAGGCAGGTGACCAGCTTCCGTCGGACAGATCCGAAGGTGAGCTCGAAGAGCTGATCGAGATCGTGTCGTTGGTCCCACGGGAGGGAGAGCTTTCGTCCAGGCCGAGAGCCGCCTCGAGGGATGCAAAGGACCCATCCGAAACGTACTCGGGGCTAGGTCGCCCAGCAGATCGGCCTGAGCGGCGCTCACCCTCTGACTCATCCGTGGTCCAGTCGCAGAGTTGATAGTCCTCCTCCTCTTCTAGTATGGGGAGGAGGGACGCGTCACTGTTTCCCTCTCGTATGGGGGAGAGAACCACGTTTACGAAGCGCGGTGAATCATCATCCGAGTGGTATTCAACCGGCTCGGGTGCAGGGATCTCCGCTAGGTCTCGCTTCACTTTCCCCGCGATCACGGAGGCGGCGGTGCTCTTCAACCCGAAGGGAAAGCACTTGGACTGCGGGGTACCCAAGGTCGCCTCGCAGATGGTGATGGTGTCAGCCATGTGGCTAATGACCCGGTCGAAAGATTCAACCAGATTGTCCGCGGAAGGGTT
The DNA here is from genome assembly GCA_036936925.1 of Cenchrus fungigraminus. Taxonomy (NCBI): domain Eukaryota; kingdom Viridiplantae; phylum Streptophyta; class Magnoliopsida; order Poales; family Poaceae; genus Cenchrus; species Cenchrus fungigraminus. The sequence goes on along the minus strand of CM072779.1, from coordinate 36,818,761 downwards.
CGATGACCCTGCGACCGTTAGATCTTGAACCCGGAGGGTTGGCCTCCGGGCTTGCTGCGGCGTGCCGAAAAGCACTCCGCAGGCTTTGGGCTTGTCCAGATTGGATCTGGTAGCCTGTCTTCCCCTCGCGGGCGGTGTGGAAACCGCTCCGGAAGGTTTTTCTGTGGTGATCACGGTGTCGGAGAGAACGCAGGGGATCTCCCCGATGATGATGTGACCCTGAGGAGGAGTCACGTAGCCGGCCGCCTGCTCGTCGACGGTGGAGACGGGATTGAGGCTCCCGAAAGGGATTCCCGCTCCCAACGCGGCGAGGGCGAGGCAACTGGCAAGAATCTTGACTGCGGCCATCAAGCTCGCCAATTATCGCGGCGAACCCCTACCTGGCGCTCCAACTGTCGGTGCAATGAACCGGCAGTCCACCACGGGGTAGGCTATGGTGGTAGATTGTTTGGTGGGGATCGCCGAGACTAGAGCTAGATGGTGAACAAAGGACACAGGGTTTATCCAGGTTCAGGCCGCCGGGAGGCGTAATACCCTACGTCCTGTGCTTGATGTGTTGTATTGATGGTTCCACGATTGGGAATCCGATGGACTTGTTTCTGAGGGGGGTCCCTGCCACCCTTATATAGCCCGGGGGGCAGGGTTTACAGATCTCAGGGAATCTATAGCTAACCGATTACAAGATTTGGCCTTCGGGCTAAGGTAATATCTTTCCTAACTAACCGGTCTTTATTCACGGGATGATATCTCCTCGAGCGCCGCCTCATCCTAATCCGTATGCCATGCCGTATCCCCACACGGGTGGGCCCATCTCCGTATATGTATACACGTTATGAAGCCCCTCCGTGTGGGACTCGGGGGGTATATCCCCCACAGTGGTCATCTAATCAGGATCAACATGAAGAACTCTACTCTAACTGTTCTCAACTGACTCTTCTAATCTCAGGATCATCCCGTCAAGGTGCCTGCCTCTTAATCATAGCTAGTGAGAAAGGTGGTGACACTATCTTCGAACTTGGTGGTACTGAGTAGAAGGGTGGATCGTTAACTCCTGGGTAGTCTGAGATCCCAATCTCTGGTTGGTTCAAGTAGTTTGACAAACTCTCCAAAGCTTTGTTCATCTCTGGGGTGTCAGTACTACCTCTCGGGTATGATGGCTGTGCTGGTAGCTAGGTCGGTGGTAACTCGAACGTCTAAGTCCTCAGCTTCGGCCTCTTCTGCGGTGGTGCTAGTGCTGCAACCTCCCTGAACTCGGTCACCCGTCTCTGGTCAGAGTCTCTCCACACTGAGCTAGTCCTGCTGGCAGTGTCCTGAGCCTCGTAGAGTCTGCCTCCCAAGTGCCACAGGTGGTTGTAGTTCTGAGTCAACCTCTCCTCGAGTCCCCACACTCTCGTCTGGTAGTCAGTGCAAGCGGCTCCTAGTGACTCAACCAAGTACTCCTTCTCACAGAGCCTCAACCTGTCCTCTCTGGCTGCTGTGGCTAACGCTCTCAATGCTGACTGTGTAGCTTCAAGTCTTGCTTTCAGGGTGGTGATCTCAATAGCATCCCTATTTGAACTGGCTCGAGCTGCTTCAAGTCCCCACTCGGTGATCACACTGTTCCTTCTGTGGGCTTCATTTAAGAAGAACTCCAAGTTGTTGTTCTCTATCTCCAACTGGGCGTTCCGTCCCAAGGTGTCGTCCCACTTGTGTCTCAGAAACACGATCTCTGCATCTGCCCAGTAGAGTGTCTGGTCTTGAGCTTGAATGTACCTGCTTGCTATCTGCTCCTTCTCATCCTTGCCCACTGTGTCCACCTCTGTGTACTCTGACTGGTCCTTGTTCCACCTGCTGGCGTCATAGACTGCTATTGGTAGAACTCTGAAAGGTGTATCCCGCAACCTCGGACCAAGCTGCTAGCATACATTCTTCAATGCAAGTCTGGCACAACACTGGCGAGCCTCCAAAGTTGAGTTGTCTGTTGACGGTTCAAAACCGCGTTCAACTTCACCGCAAGTCCACGGAGTGACTTGGTGCCTTTTTCAACAAGGGAGGGGACCCCCTAGGTTCTTGTCAATCCACAGAGCAAGGTAATTACTTGCGTTTAACCTAACACTAACTTAGTTGATTAGGGACTTTATGATGTAAAGATTAATCTATAAAGTAAAGACAAACTAACCCTAGATTATGTTAAAGAGAAAGAGAGAGGTGTTCACGAGTATGAAAGACGTATGCCCACGGAGTCTAGGTACTTGAGATGCAATCACCCTAAAACATGGTAAAACTCCGATCCAATCTATCTAAGGATGTGAACAAAGAGTTAAGCGTTTCCCTTCCCTCGTACTTGTCACTACGCGAAGGTAATCGTCTCTAACCCTAATGAACACGGTATGTTGACGTGATCTACGGGAGCAACCCCGATGGCAATGGTAGCTAACCTTAAACATTAAGCATCATCAACATGAAGATACGACAGAAAAAGATCCAAACAAGAGAGTGGGTGACTACATGTCAAGATCCATTACAACTCCATGGACAAACGATTACTTTACCCCATCGAGACGCTAGGCATGGCACCGTTGAACATGGTGGATGCCTCCGATGGAGTCCGTCTCTCGGTGTCCTTCAACTCCGGCATCGCCGTGGCAAGGCCTCGGCGTCCTCCTTCCTCGTGGTGGCCTCCGTTGACCTAGGTGATGATCCTCCTCGATCTTTACCCTCTCGATCAACCCTCTTCCTTGTGTTTGATCTCCCGAGGCTTCTCTGGTCGTCTTTCGCGAATGGCTCCTCTCCCCAAACAATTAGGGTTCCGTGAATTTATCACCGAAGAAAGGCGGTGGCGAACCGAGGCGAAGAGGGGGTGGGCTGGCCGGCCTGGGCCGATCGGCCTGGCCCATCCTCAGCCCGGTTCGTCTCCGTTTTTTGCCACGTGTCGTTTCTTGCACTTTGGGGGTTTTCCTCCTTCGGATATGGGCTTTGGATGTCGTTATCTCCGCGACCAAGTTAAGGGGTGTTTATGTATGATCTTCCGGTCTTTTCATCTTGGTCCTCGGAGATTCTTCTTCGAAGCTCATTGGTCCTTGCCACCTTTGGAGTCAAGTTCACGCGCGGTCGGAGCCTCTTGATCATCATGTAAATCGTCCTCCGAACCGAATGTATTTCTTCTCATTTAGTGCATGAATTCCTGCGTAAACATTATACTCCAAAACACACATCCAACGATGAACTTGTTATATCATTAGTATGCCTAGTGGCGGGTTAGTTCCAAAATGAAATCCAAACTATAACATAACAAGTGTTCTTGGTTGACGGAAATCGACCGCCAACATTGTCGAAACACGAGACCTTGACCTCCTCGAATTCTTGCACTTGCGGGTCCACTGGAACATTCAAGGTCAACACTGTCGGTGACAGGTCGAAGGCGGCTGTAGTTTGCCCCTCGTCGAAAACCTCATTGGTCTCCACTCCTGCTGTCTCCAAGCACTCCTTCAGAATCTTGCAGAACCCTCCGGCCCACTGGCCGTCGGTCTTGAGGGGGATCCACTGCAACTCTTCCATCTGCACGTTGTTAGGGAAGTTAGTAAGAGTTAGTAAAGTTAGTCAAGGTAATTATATAATAAAATCAAGGGGATTATATATAAAATTCATGGATTGTATATAAAGCACAAGGAGTTTAGGCTTTCCTATACTAGCGTCCATTCCTAGGCTCGTCCTACGGTCGAGCATGGCTCTGATACCAATTGAAACGAACTAGATTTCTGAGAATGGAAACCCGATCCCTGCACCTCAGTGATAGTCCCAGGAGGCTATCACGTGCAATCCCTGTCTTAGAAAGTAACAATTCCATACAACACAGAAGGAAATATAGAAGATCACATAATTAATATTATTGTAAATAATCATCTGAGTACATCATTTCGACACATGCTGGTACAAGTCCAACGGGACTGAATCAAACAGAGTAAACATCTACGCAGTGGAACTCATGTAGCAAAGTAGACACCATGTCCCATAGGCAGCTCGAGTGTAGAACAAGCCTCAGTCCTCCCATCCGTCGTTCTTGAAGTCATAGTCGGGCTCCTGGTTTGAAAGTCCGTCATCTACTCGATAAGCAAGTAGGTAATGTCAGCTTCTTAATAAAGAGCATAAGCAAAGGAATAATTCTAGTATGCATGAGTAATCCTATATATGGATGTAGAAGGTTAGGCATGTAGCGGTAGCAACAACAAGGTAAGCAGAAATGCAGAGAGGTCACCATCTCCGAGGAGATCCACACCTTCGAGGCCAACACCTCCGGGGTCAACACCCCAACCAAGGAAGGTACACCAAAGCACTGGATCTCAACCGAGACACAGCATCCCACTCTCATCTGCGATGTGGGGTCACCAACTCCTATCCCCACATCTCAACGGCACAAAGCCGGGCTCACACACACAGGGGAGAGAAAGCATCACCAACTCCTATCCCCACATCTCAACGGCACAAAGCCGGGCTCACACACACAGGGGAGAGAAAGTAGCACAAAGAATACTAGCCAGGTGAGAGATCGAAAGGGCTGTCCATACTAGTGGACACGGACTATAGTTATAGGTTTAACACTCTGCAAAGGTTGTACAACTGGACTCGCCGGATAAGGTAGAAACGAATGCCTCTAATCCACCTCCCTACCTAATGGCCGGAGACCTAGCAGTGGATAGCACTCTCCTACCTCTCCGAGCCTGACTCGTCCTGAACTGGGGCATGAAACTTGCCACCAGGGCCTCGAAGCTGTGAAACCATCCCCGGAGGAGCCAGGGCGACGTCTACTTAGGGGGTATAACCCTTCCCCCTCACACGATCACACCGATCCGCCTACAGGCTGGATGCTATCCACATACTAGTTCTCAGACCGAACCCCGCCCATAACAAGGCGAACAGTTTGTACGAAAATAGCCCAAAGATCAAGGTCACACAGTCGATCGGTCCTTAATTGCAACGAGCGAGCACTCACCAACTCCATCCGAACGACACGCCGCTAGGGCGGGAGGCCAGGTCGCATCTCCCCTAGACAGGCGTTCCCAAGTAATCGAAGCGGCTCGCTCCCGCGGTAACACATCAAGGTTACACACTCACCCAAAACACACACTAGAATACCGAGATATCCCAATCTCAGTCCAAACCAGAGATCCATCCATATTACAGGGTAAAAAATATGGATAGTAAGTATCGAGAACTAGCTAGGGGTCTGTAGCTAGTTCCAAAGGTAGGAAGTTCAAGGTACAGGATAAATCAAACCAAGGCATGGCTAAAAGATTGTCTATGCAATTTCAAAGGCATCCATAAATGATAATTAAGCACTAGCAACTAGAAGCATGCATGGGATCTAAATGATCGGGAGTGACATGATACCTGGTTGGCATCCGTAGTCCTGGTCCTTGTTGTAGTCGGGGTCGAACTCCTCGGGCTCGTAGCTCGGGTCTGCTCAGCACGAGATACGAGACGCTAAATTACCGACAAGCATCTAGGCATAAATCCGAAGAAACCTAATTTTAAAAGATCCAAACTATCTACAAACAGCACCGGCTCGATTTTAGAAAAATAATGAAACTAATTTCATATTTTTCGGAGTTATAAATAATTAGTCATGAATTTTCAAAGGTTAAAGGATTTTTAAAATAATTATAAAATCATTTATAAAACAGAAAAGGGTTTTTTATTTTACAATATCAGGATGACGTCAGCATGATGTCAGCATCCCTGGTTAGTGGGCCGTTATTGGGTCAAAAAGTATTAGTGGGCCAAATCGGTCTAATGGATTTTTGTTATGCTTAACTCATGGTATGTTAACTTGCTCATGGTATGTTAACTTTGATTGTGGTTGTATCCATGGGACCTATAAAAACCTATAAAGACATGATCAACAATATGGTTAGTCACATTGATCATGTTGTCATGAATCACTAAAATCATACTCGAACATTGGGCAATAAGGCCATGTTCGCTACACCCATGGGTTTCTCCACTACTAAAATACTTTACATTGAGGGTGCTTTATCACACTAGGAGGGTGCTCGTGGGCAAAAACAAAGTCTCCATGACCATACTTTGCATTGTACAAAACAATAAAAATAATAAGCCAATGTCGTAATTGATTTGACATAATCTGACCCTACTGTTCATAAACCGTTCTACATAGGCAATTGTATTATATAGTTACGGGTGTCAAAATCTTCCATGTGAAAAGAAAAGTTGGGTCAGATTTTCAGTATCGTTGGAAATAGTTTATGAAGGTGTTTGTTTGACTCAAATGTAACATAATCTAATTACGGAAGGTAAGGAATTCCATTACATATGTTTGGTTGTGGTGTTTTGTAATGAATTGACACTATAATCGAATCCCTTATGTAACCAATATATATAGAACCTTGTTACCCCTCCTCTCCCACCGTCATCAGATATAACTAATACACCATAATCTAATTATGTTACCTAAGTGCAATCACCCATTCCAGAGCCAAATACATTGTAATTTGATTTTGCTTGCGTTTACATTATCATAGCACGAACCTCCATATCTTAGGTATTTGATTATTTTCCTGCACCGCCACAATGGACGCGCAATTTTCTGAAGATATTATTCAATTATTTTGTTTCCACTACTAGAAAAAGGCACATCTGTACCGGGTGGCAACCCACATTAGTACCGGGTGGCCACCCGGTACAGCTAAGGCGGCACTAATGTGGGCGGCCACATTAGTGCCGGGTCGTGTGACCCGGTATTAATGTGGCCGCCCACATTAGTGACGGGTCCTGTCACCAGCCGGTACAGATGTCGGAGTCGTCAACTGTCGTCCGCCCCCTCCTCTCAGTCCCTTTTTCTTTTCTCATTTTCTTTTCATTTCCTTTTTTTATTTTACAAGCAACCATAGATCAATACATCATTCACAAGCAACAACATTCATCATATCAGCTCTCAAATTCATCTCATAAAAACCACATAGATCAATACATCATAGATCTCACAATCTTACAAGAATCACATCCATTATTCATCACAATCTCACAAGACTACATCTCACAATTTACAAGAATCACAAAACTCTCACATCTCAACCTTAGAAGAACTAAGAGACATCCACAATCACACACAAGAACTCACAAGAATCTCAGTGGAAAAAATCACACAAGAACTCACAAGAAAGTGCCTCCCCGCTCCCGCCGAACGTGCCTCCGGGCCTGGGCTCGCGCGCGTCGGTGGCCTCCGCGCCAGGCGCCTGTGCCCCGCGCGGCCTGGCCAGGTGTCCGGCTCGCGCAGCCCGGCGGTGTCTACGCCCGGCGCTCGTGCCCCGCACACCCCGGGCCAGGCGCTCGGGCTCGCGCGCGCCGGTGGCCTCCGCACCCGGCCGGTCGTGCCCCGCACGCCCTCGGCCAGGTGCCCGGGCTCGCACGCGCTGTTGACGTCTGCTAAGTACCATTTTTATGGCCGTCAACTTCTGCAAATTGAAGCTTGAATTGCACATCCACACTAGAATAGGAGCTTAAACTAATACTTTCCACCAGTGTCGATGTCTATTCGAATGCAGGTATTTAGCATAGGAAATGAGAAGAAACCATGCACATTCACTCCACTCCAATCCAAGGAACTTAAGTGCTAGCCAATGAGGGGCTGCCATATGGATTCTCCTGGATCCATGATGTCACCAATCCATATGAAGAACTCTCGACGAATCATATGCTGCCACGTCAGCATCACATGGATCCATGGGCCCACTTTGCTAACTAAACCGCTAGGAAACGTGCCATGCACGGAGGAGAAGCATTAGGGCCCACATGGAAGCGAGCCAGAGGAAGCACAGGCCAGGAGGCCACCCGAGGGGGGCGACCGACCCTAGGTTCGGCCGAACCGACCTAGGGTCGGTTCATCCTGGCCCTTCACGTGGCTCTCTCCCATTGGCTGTTAGCTGCATCCCGGGGTGTTTTGGAGCACTTGGAGCCTCGGAGCAAGCCACTCCCTTGCCAATAAATAGAAGGGGAGGGGGCTCATTTCACACACACCACCAAGCTCTCAAGTTTCACTTCTGTCTTGTGTAGCTCTCTCCCTCTCTCTAATTCTGCCCATGTGAGGTGATTCTCACCTCTATGTGGTAGAATGGTGTTGAGAAGAGATCTAGACTAGGATTAGTTGAGAGGTAGAGTAGGAGTGAGGAGTGAGTTGATGTCCTTGTGGATGCTCGTTCTTCATTTAGATCAAAGTGAGTATTTCAGCATTTCTTATTTAGACTATAGTGGACATCATGCATGCTTGATTTGTTCTTGTGTTCTTAGCTCGTTCATAAGTTAGAGGCTTCTGTTCTTCGTGATACAAGGCTTCGATCCTTTAGAGCTAGTCCAGTAGTTCATATATCTGTTTGCATGCTCTGATCCTGTTTAGTTGAGTAAGTCTACTGTATCTCATTTGTTTGCATCCATAGCTTTCTTTCTGCTCCGTAGCTCGATGACTAGTATGATTTGATTCCGTTCTCTCTCTAGTTTGTGGTTCCGTATTTATACGGGTTGCTATAGTGTTGTTAGCGGGTCGACAGACGTAACCGCACTATAGTAGTTATCTGGGGTGCAGACGTGGTATCTGGGCTCTGGTTATCCTACGAAGACCGCATGCGTTCGCGTAACGATAGAGGTAGGCCGCAGTGGTGACAGCCTGTTGGACCCTTTGGAACCCTCCGTGCCTACATACCGAGTCGCGCCCCGTTGCCAGTACATTGGCCTCTCCCTAAAAAGTTAGGATGGGTTGGCGCCCCACGGGGAGGACTAATAGCGGACAGATCCATCTTGAGAGTTAAGTCCCTTAAGAAAGTGCTTCTCATATCCCTACCTATCCCAGCAGTAGCTGGTGTCCTTGGATAGACCCTCTCTGGTTACTCTCTGTCCTAGGAATGAAACCTAATGGGAATACTCATTCTCCTAGGGAGAAGTGCTGCAATGGTGTATCTGTGCGCTTGCGGATTTGTTCGCACTCATCAGTGTACCTGGGTGTCTCTTACACGTTCTCGCTACCACGGCGCCTAGTGTTGAGGTTAAGAAATGCCAACAAGCATTTCTGGTGCCGTTGCCGGGGACGGCTGTTGTTAACCTTCGAGCCCGTCAATCCTCGTATTTATCTTTTTCCTTTTTTTCTTCTACCTTCACCCCCGTTACCCTTTGAGATAACCTTTTCGTTTTCTTTACTTCGACCTCTACCCCCACTACCCATGGAAGGTTATCCTTGTACACACCTTCCACCTCCGAGGAGTGAACCCTCAGAGCCATCTTTGTCAAGACCCATTCTTACATCCGGCTGTTGACTTCACCCCTCTCTCATGAAGCTAATTCAGGACCTATCCTTCTCGGGGTTGAGTCATGAGAACCCCTTTGATCATGTGAGAGACTACGAGCGTCTGATTGAAACTCGGGGTAAAACCGGAGAATCACCGGATGCTCGGAAGAGAGAGTTTTTCCCGCTATCTCTCTCTGGGAAAGCACAGGATTGGCACCGTTGTTTTGGTAGAGACTACCTCACTTGGGAAAGTCTGAGAGCAGCTTCCTGCTCCCGATTCTTCCCGATACGACGTGTCATCTCGTTAAGGATTAAGATTCTCAGTTTCAAGCAATGTGAGGAGGAATCACTAGGAATGGCATGACATCGTTTCGCCTCTGCGGTGCAAGATTGCCCAGTCCTCTACATTCCTGATTGGATGCTGCTCCAGCACTTCTGGTTTGGGTTGCAGAAGGATGATGCCATGAGGCTTAATGCTCTCTCTGGAGGATCCTTTGTGCACTTGGATGCTGTCAAGGGGAAAGAGATCGTGGAGACTCTTCAGGATTTCAGCCACCCTTGCATCCCGGTCAATGAGGTACTCACCAGAGGAAATGTTGAGCCACCTAGATCTAGTGTCAGCCGAGCCCGAGACTTCATATCCACTCTTTCTGAGCTCTGGCTGAAGATGTCGTTCCTGAATAGCAGGAGTCTAAGGGAAAGATTTCGTGGTGTGAGATCTACCCTTGGGTTCCCCTCTTGTGCACCTTCTTAGACCTTCTCCCCGAGACTTTGTCTCGCGGGAGAATGGAGAGAGTGGTTTGGAAAGAACGATCATTCCCATCCAGGATGACTTGCTCGATCCGAACTACTATCTCCTAAGGAGGGTATGAGAGGTTTATCGTGTTCCTACGTTGAGGTTTGAGCTAAAGTGCCCTGCACTGAAGTTTCGTATAAACCAAGACATCGGTCTCTGCTTTATAATCCATTGGATTCATTCATTAGACTGAAGGAGCACGATCATTTACCGATCGACTGGAGTGCATTCACTTCTTATCTTAAGCCTGTCGATTGATGCCGATCAATCAGGAGAAGCTTAAACTTCATACCTTAAGCCTGACTTGATCGATGCCCAATGGGAGTTGCACTTTCCAGCTTATCCATAACCTCCCATTCGAAGCATAGGCCATACCTCGGGATGTTTCCATCAGTCAAATGAGAACATCGGACCCTCTGCCTAAGGCAAGAGCGAGTTAAATCTCATTCTTAATCTGAACTCTGGTTCTTGATTGTACACTGGCCTTTGGAAGTCCATGCTCTATCCTCTTGAGAGGCTGAGTGTCTTTCTGAGCAAGAGTTCACTCGGAGATCGGTTCCTGTTGTGGGAGCACTAGCCTCAGTGCTCGATCTTTTCATCTCCGAGTTCCGCGGCCCTAGTGCTTTAGTTCTCGAGTCCCGTGACCACCCCAGGGCTGCCTCGGCTCTCTGGGATGATCATGCTTGCTTTTAAGCCTTTATATATCTTTTGGGCTCGTGTTCGTATATGCACTAACCTTGCAGATCAGAGCTTATCATCACATCACATTATCTGCAAGGGAGATGGTCATGAGTTGAGACAGGAGATCACAAGACGCCCGCATCTTGAGTATTCTTGGGACTCATTCTTGTTTCCCTAGGAAGAATTATCCTTCGGGTATCTTGCGAACACTGACTATGCAGGAGAAAGAAATTTCCAAGATAAAAGGAAGTAAGCAAAGGACCACAGGAAGACAACACCATCGTGGTGACACGGTGAACGCTTCATGATCCCCATCAGAGGTTTCTACACTTTTGGTGGACCAGGTATGTTGTCAAGGTGAGTTCCCCCAGATTATCTATGGTTATACTAGTGGCTTGGCCAGAGTGATTATATAGTAGGGGTTGATTATTCAACCTCAACCTTATCCTAGCTTTAAGCCTAAGCCAATCTTTCCATCTCAGGGAATCCACCTGGGCCTTTGGTCCTGAGGCCTGTTTGAGCCCACACGAGAAGGGGGAAGGCCAGAGGAGCCCACCTAGGGTCGGTCGAACCCAGGTTCGGCCGAAGCCCTGGTGATGCCGCCTCCCTTCTTCTTTCGCGTTCACGTCTCTTTCTCCTCCAGAAACCTTCTCCCTGCTGCCCAATGAGTTTTCACGTCACGCAGAATCCATCTCCTCCAATTCACCTCCTTTCACCTAGCGCATCCATGGCCGGCTATGGTTTTTCTCACCTCCAGAAGACGGCCTCTCCCTTTGCTTCAAGGGCAGGGAGCTCCTCTCGTCTCGTCAACATTGACGACCTGGATGAGATGATGGGATCGCCGGAGGCCATGACTCCCGAGAGAGGCAGGAGTGTAGGGAGCACTCGAAGGGTACGCACCGACTCCTTGGTGCAGTTGTCCCGTCGAGGCTCCTCCTCACCGCCTTCCTTCCCGGTCAGGCCGACCACCATAGGGAACAAGACTGCTGCGTGCAAGCGTGTCTTGTTTGATGATCCTCCTGGGCCACCTTTGAAGCCGAGAGAGCGCTATGTGGGCTCCGACTTCAACAGTTACGGAGAAGCCTTCTGCCACACGTACGAGCAGGACGTGTGGGATGAGTTTCCACTCCCACAAACTAGGTGCAAGATCTTTGGAGTGAAGACCGCCACGGGAGGCTATGGTACACCCTACCATAAGCCACCTCAGTGGGAGCGAGACATCATCAAGATCCTCGCCAACATCCGGAGCAATGGCGCCAAGAAGACCCCTGCTTTAGCAAAGATGGTGCACAAACTAGCTGATCTGTTCGTGGAGCATGAAAAGCTAGTTGAAGGGCTGGCTAAGCAGAGGGAGGAGTACTGTAAGCTCAAGTTTGAGTATCGCCAGTTGGAGGAGGACATGACCCAGAAGCTACAGAGGCTGGCAGTTGCTGAGAGGAAGGAGCAGATCCTTTCTGAGTAGTGGGGATTAGCCCCAGCTTTAGTTTATTAGGCGCTAGTCTAGGTATAGGTTTATTTCCCTTCATTTCATTTATTTCCTTTCATGTGTGTAAGCGCCTAATCATTTTATTTCTAGAACATTTTGAATTCGAATAAAGTGGCTCTCCGGTCATGTAACCTGGTCTAGCCACCCTTGTGTCATTACTTTGGTCTTTTGATTTAGAGGACATCTAGGTTTGAGACAGTGTGGGGGAGAGCCACGACTCTCCCAATGCAGGCACAACGTTTTCACGTGTACCCACTGTGAGCACCCTGCGCTAGCCGATCGATCATCTACAAAGAACCTGTACGGGACCCGCACGAGCTCGCTCCTGTAGAGAGCCTCTCACGGTTCAACTCCCATGCATAGCGCTGGTTTGCATCTCGACAACTCACTCTCTCTCATTCCTGAGTTTTATAAGCTTTATCTATCTATCTCTATAAATTAAAACTCGAATGTTGATGCTAAAGATCACCCAGCTTGCTTGATGCCTGAGTAGACTCACATATGTTTTATTCCCTGTTATCTACATGATGCTTGCGAACCATAACCGTCTGAAGGACAAGCATGTTTACCTAAGTAATTGATGAGTATGATATAGAAGGATGATATGATATGTTGCTCTGATGACTAACTCTCTTGGGTTATTTATTTTTGAAAAAACTCAAAACCTCTTGAAAAGGCTCCTCTTTGATATGCCACCATCCCACTAGAGCCATATGATGTTTTTAGTTGAAAACCTTATACTCGTATGCTGCTTGTTATTGCATTGAGCTTTGTCAAATTCTATGACCCTTGTGAGAATTCTTTTCATTACTTTCATGATTAAGATTCATGTGCACCCCACCTGTTTCCCCTTGCTATGCTTCTGCACTGGAAGTTAGCATCATTCACCCATTTCATAGAAATAAAAGCTCTGTATGTGGTATGACCTCTCTCTCTAAAAGTATCCTTCAAAAAGAGACATGGGCTATGCAAAAAAAAGAGAAGACACATGCTCAAAGCATGATGATGGAAAAAAAGAGAAGAAAGGATAGCGCATGTCCAAAATAAAAGGAGGAAAAAAGAGAGGGATGGTCATGCAAAAAGGAGTTCCATAATCCTGATGGTAATAACTAGTGTCCATTCTGGGGCTAGTGTCTACCTTACCATCAACCCATAGTTCTCAGCATATATGTATGGTAATATCTAGCACCCATTCCGGGCCTAGTATCCACCTTACCATACTCACCATAGCCATGCCGGTGCACATCTTGATCTGATGGTATGACTTGATTTTCTCTGTGGATCCAATTTTTGACTTTGCAATATATGTGATGCAAGTATGCTTTCTCTTTATCCTACCCAGAGCTCCACATATAGTCATCATTAGAAGTAGGATGAAGAAAGGCAAATGCCTTGGTGAGGACATATACACATTGAGCGATCTGAGAGAATCAAATGAGGAAGCCACCAAGAGTTTTGTTTATGAAAAACTTGCAAAACCCCAAGGTGTTTATCATCAGGTGCATAGGTGACTTGAATAGTAGCTGTTCTACTTTTCAATCACCCAAGGAGACATGATAGCCACTCCACAGAGGTTCACAGGAGCAAGGTATAACTTGGAATATCCCTTATGTTTGTCTTACTCTTTGGTAGTCATGACCCACTTAGCTTTGTTTCCCCTTCACTCGGGACGAGCAAAGGTCAAGTGTGGGGGTGTTGTTGACGGCTGTTAAGTACCATTTTTATGGCCGTCAACTACTGCAAATTGAAGCATGAATTGCACATCCACACTAGAATAGGAGCTTAAACTAATACTTTCCACTAGTGTTGATGTCTATTCGAATGCAGCTATTTAGCATAGGAAATGAGAAGAAACCATGCACATTCACTCCACTCCAATCCAAGGCACTCAAGTGCTGGCCAATGAGGGGCTGCCACATGGATTCTCCTGGATCCATGATGTCACCAATCCATGTGAAGAACTCCCGACGAATCATACGCTGCCACGTCAGCATCACATGGATCCATGGGCCCACTTTGCTAACTAAACCACCAGGAAACGTGCCATGCACGGAGGAGAAGCATTAGGGCCCACATGGAAGCAAGCCAGAGGAAGCACAGGCCTGGAGGCCACCCGAGGGAGCCGGCCGACCCTAGGTTCGACCGAACCGACCTAGGGTCGGTTCATCCTGGCCCTTCACTTGGCTCTCTCCCATTGGCTGTTGGCTGCATCCCGGGGGTGTTTTGGAGCACTTGGAGCCTCGGAGCAAGCCACTCCATTGCTTATAAATAGAAGGGGAGGGGGCTGTCAGTGTTTTAGACACCGAGCCTACGACGGGGTACCCGAAGTAGTAGATTGTGCAGTGGGGCTCGCCAAGATCAGGAACACGATGGTGAGACACGGGGCACACAATTAGACAGGTTCGGGCCGCAATGTGCGTAATACCCTACATCCTGTATGATGCGTGGCTGTGTATTGATTGTGTATGTTTTGAGAGGGGTCCCTGCCTCGCCTTATATGCCACGGGAGGCAGGGTTACAAGTCAGATTGGTACAAGGGTACTATTCGAGTAGGACCTGGAGTAGCCTATACATGGTATGGAAAGCTATCCTAGTCTTTGTACAAGCCCTTGTCCGTCTTGTCTTGCCTTGTGGTCCATGGTACCAGCACCGTGGCCCACTAGTCGAGTAGTCCAGGTGTACAGGAACTCATCTCTCGGGTATGGCCCACAATGTGTTGGTGGGCCCAGGGATGCCCGGTCGACAAGCCCCCGAGTACTTTGTAGTCGAGTGCGATGCTCCAAGGAGTCTTAAAGGTCTCCACGAGTAGTTCCCAAGCGTCCCCGAGTTCTACAAGCTTCAATCTTCAATAATACTTGAATCATCAAGAGGCTGGAAGGTACTCCAGCTAACTCCACGATTAGTCTTGAAGTCTTCTCGAGTTGTCCCCAAGTGTCCCTGAGTACTTCCCTTGAAGGTCTTCAATAATACTCGCTTTGTTCTTGAAATCTTTGCATCAAAGATCCATATGGAAATGCGATTACTGAAATCACATTCCATATGGAATGTAGCCCCCGAGCCTTAGTTAGAATCCAGGATTCAAGCTGAGGGTCAATCTTCTACTCTTTGATCTTGCTCTGAAAAATCCATAAATAATCTGAAGAAATAATATAGGAATGCGATTTGCAAAAATCGCATCCTATATGGATGTAGCCCCCGAGCCTTAGTTCGAATTGACAATTCAAGCTGAGGGTCAATCAGTAGTCTTCGTCAAATAATCTCGTGAAATCCTGAGAAAAACTGAAGGACACGTGGCACGGAGCCCCCGAGCCTTGAGTCGAGTACTTTCTCGAATTGAAGGATCCAATCTGACTGTAGAATAGTGGCCTGAATTCAGTGAACTGTAGCTGAGCGAAATCCAATACCATCGAGTAGTCGAGCCCCCGAGATAGAGCTGAGCAGGTCTTGGATTTTAGTCCTCTGACTTAGCCAAAATTTCGCCTGAGTGAAACCAATCTGTTGAATACGAAGGGTCACTAGGTCGAACCGTTTAGGGTTTTGGTTTTATAAATACCCGAAGGGGTATCCCTTAGGATTTCATTGCTTCCATTCGCCCTTAGATCCAGAAAGCCTTAGCATCCGTAGCCGCCGCAGAGTTCGAGCGCCCACTTTGCTAAGAGTTTGCGCCTCCACCCCCTCGCAGCCCTTGAGTCGATGCGAAAGAAGACTCTCGTGACTGACAGGATGAAGCCAGCGCCATCCTAGGGTCAAAAGAGGAAGTCCGGCCGCGGCAAAAATCAGTTGCCGGAGCCGAAGTACAAGACAGTGGTCATCACGAAGCCCTTGAGCCAGGCCGTCTCTTGGAAGAAGTCCAAGATGAGGGAAGAAGATATCAAGGCCCTCGAAGCCGGTGGGTTGCTGCGTGAGAAAGCGATTGCCAGCTGGAGCTCTACCGCCGGAGATGTGTGGTCGATGGAGAAGAGCCCGGATGAGATCCCGATGTTCGGCCACTTCGTCGAGCGTGGGTTGACGCTGCCATCATCAGATTTCTTCCGCGGCTTCCTCGACTTCTTCAAGCTGGAGCACGTACACCTCAACCCCAATAGCATCTTCCAGATTCCAGTGTACGTGCACTTCTGCGAAGCTTTCCTTGGAATCTGCCCACATTGGGCTCTGTTCAGGAAGATCTTCCGCTTGAAGCCGCAGCCCAACGCCAACTTCCTAGTTGTAGTCGGTGGAGCCGATGTGCAGATGCGCCAAAAGGCCCAGGAGTTGTACTTCAAGTACGGCTTGATTGATTCAAATCAAGACTGGAAGAACAAGTGGTTCTACATTGAGAACGCCCCACCTCAGCTACCGAAGCCCAGCATGTTCGCGGCAGTATATGATAGGCTCTGGAAGGATGAACCGACGATGCAGGAGTGCATTCAGATCCCAGAGCTGCTGGCGAAGATTGCGCAGAAGTAGGCGCAAGGGTTGACTGCTGAAAGAGTAGCTTTCAACTTCATGAAGCGACGGATACAACCCTTGATGCAGCGGGAGCATCTTGGGTTCGAGTACACTAGAGCAGATGATGGCTCGAGGCTATCTGCTGAAGAGATCAGTGATGATCTCGTGATGGAAAGGCTGCAGAAGATCTTCAAGAATCTTCATGGAATTCCTGCAGCCGTCCGTGAATATAGTGCCGACAATCCTCCGCGTAAGGTAAGTTTCTGAGAACTAGCCCCCGAGTACTTGTTGTAAGTGGTCGTGTAGCTAACATTTGCCTTGTTTCGCAGGAGGATGTCTTGAAGTTTGTGTCCATTCCCCCTCCTCGTCCCCAAGACCCACTACAAGCGTCGGAGGGAGAGCCAACAGAAGTGGAGGCTCAAGCCCCCAAGAGTAGTCAATCTGCTCAAGGGAAAGAAGAAGAAGTTTTGGTGGAGGACGCCTCCTCAAGCGATGAAGACGGCCAAACACTTCAATAGCATTTTGAAGTGAAGAGCCGCTATGGGTACTCTGGGGCATCCATCCCCAGTGGCCTTGCCGCAGGATCATCGAAGAGGCTGGCATCATCTCTTGCAGATGATGTGACACTGCCGCCGCGGAAGAAAAGGACCACAGTAGGGAAGCGAGCTGTGAAGAAAATCTCAGGCCTTCCCTGCATTACAGTAAGTGTTGGAGAACCTTTAAGTAGTCGATGTCGTATTGAGTACTTATTCTCTGCTGCAATGCCTTGATTTTTGACTTGTGCAGGTTATCGAGAGTGCAGCCAATGTACCCTCGAGTAGCCCCCCAAGAATAACAGAACCCGAGGTGGTTCCAGCGTCAACCGTCGAGATGATGGTGCATGAGCAACAAGAAGCCACGGTACCGGGAAGTGTGCCGCTGGTGGAAAGTGTGCCAGAGGTGTCGGTGACGCCTTCTTTTTTCGACATGCTGGGGCCGAAAGTGTCGGTGCCTCGAGCTGCTCTGTAAGTACCCAAGTACTCGAGTACTTATTAATATTGGTTGTTTTGAATTTGCTGACCAACTTGTTGATGCAGAAAATCCACTGATGCAAAGTGGGGCGCCTCTGGAAGTAGTGCTGCTGGAGGAGACTAGACTCCTCAAGAGCAACAAGAAGATGTACTTCCAGAGCACCAAGAAGTACCCGCTAAAGCCGATGCTGCAGAGGCACTGTGCTTCCTTTGGAGCGACGTAGTCAAGGCAGCAGTGGAGGCAGCTTCCAAGCCCAGGGCTGAAGATCCTAATGATATTGAAGCCGCGGTGAATGAAGGCTTGGAGGCTGACCCAGAAGCCGGACTACGCCGTGAAGAAGTCCTGGTTGCCGAAGCCCCCGTGCGTCAAGTAGATGCACAATTGGCACTTGAAGACAACCCAGAGGACCGCATAGTACCGCACGAGCCACTCATTGAAGACCCGGCTCCTCTGCGTAGTGCTGCGAAGTACTCTGCGGCAAGCACAAGTACTCAGTCCATGGCAGAAGGTTTGATGCCTTATGACGACTCGTGCCTGGACGAGGATAACTTGCAGGCTCACGGTGAGATGTTCCGTAGCGTCGAGAAGCTATTCGCGGTAAGTGTGTAGTCTCTTGAAGAGTACTTTTCAATTGAAGATATCCTGCCTCTGACTCTTGAATTGTTGTTGCTCTTGCAGGAAGTAGTCAAGCAGTCGAAGTGCAAGACTCGCCTGCTTGAGCAGCACGCAGCTGACATTGAAGAAGTCACGCGGCTTAGAGAAGAACTTAAATAGCAGAAAGCTTTGTCTCTGAAGCTGCAAGAGAAACTTGATGCCAACGCCGCCGAGTACCACAATGAGATCCAGAAGCTGACGGTGAAGAAGGATGACATTGTTGGTAAAAACAAGTCTCTGCACCTGAAGAATAAAGGTAATCTCTCTTTCTGAAATCATCGTTGAGTACTTTTGTCCTTGCATCTGATAAGTAGCCTTGATCCCCTATAGAGCTGACTGAAGAGGTGGACAAGTTCAAGAACAAGGCGTTGGACTGGCAGCTGGCCTTTAATCGCGAAGAATCAGCTCACATGGATCTTAAGGAGGACTATAAGGTGCGGTGCTTCGAACTTGAGCGTGAAATGGAAATCCGCCTAGCGGGCTGGAATGATTTGTTGACTTGCATGCAGTCGCTGAAGTTCAAGATTGAAGAAGCCGAAGGCCTGCACTCAGAGTTGAAGGCTTTGACTGAAGCAGCCGAGCCAGTGGCAAATCTCTTCGAGCCCAGGGTTGCTGGAGTCCAGCCTCATCCACTTGTGGAGAGACTGAAAGACACACCAAAGAAGATTCTGGAGTATGCTCAAAGGCTGGCTTGCACAATTCCGAACCAAGTCTTGAGCTTCATCAAGTCATTCTATGCTGAGGCAAATCTCACGGTTATTATGAACGACAGATCTGGAGATTGCACCGATGATCGGCTCAACGAGTTGATGCAACAGACTTCTCCAATCATGGAAGCAGTCTCCAAGTTCATCGATCTCCGTTAGATGTACCTGTAGAGTAGAAACACTAGGGAAAAATAAGTGTAATCCCGAACAAGTGTTTATGTAATATAATTGAAAACTTTAGTAAGTCAATTATCTGGATCCCTTGTATGCTTATGTGTTGGCCGTGTACTCGAGTTGGTATTGAGTGTATGGCTGCAAAAAGAGATACAAAACACGAGTAGAAGTACTCAAGTGTAGATATGTTCCGAAGAACGTTAGCTTAAATCATGACGAGTTGAACACCTTAGCTGTAGCAGTGTAAAAGAAGGCTTTGTCATGAAATAAGCGAACGGTAGTAACAAGTCGATGTAGAGTAGTGACTTGAACTAAACACATTGTACAGAGTTTACAATGTCTTAAGTACCTCTGAGGCTATGAGCCTAGTGAGAGAGTACTCGAAAAGAACTTATTCATAACGAGTTGAACACCTTAGCTGTAGCAGCGTAAAAGAAGGCTTTGTTATGAACAAGTAAAGGACAGTAACAAGTCGGTATAGAGTAGCAACTTTATTACTGAATACATTGTACAGTGTTTACAATGTCTTAAGTACCTCTGAGGCTATGAGCCTAGTGAGAGAGTACTCGCAAGGATGTTCCGAAGAACGAGTAAGACCGTAGGGGATAGTGTGATGAACTCATCCTTGCTGTAGCAGCAACTTGTATGAGAGTTCCACTGAGACCCTACTAGAAGGGTGTTACTCTAGGCCGAAGCCTCTTATTGAAAAGTAGAGACATGGACAGCATGTGCCACTTATTGTTCTACACGATACAGGATCGTCTGGAGAGAGTTATCATGACTCCCTACGAGGTCGCAGAATGAGACTGCCTGGAGAGGGTTGATGAAGCCCCCTGCGGGTGCTCGCAGCTGAAAGCCATGAGAAGATATAGCCGAAGCTGTCTGGAGAGGATTATCTTGATCCCCTACGAGTGGTGACAACCGTAGTTGTCTGTTGAGTGGTTGCAACCGAAGCTGCCTGGAAAGGGTTGATGAAACCCAATATGAGTTGTTTACAGCCGAAGCCGTCTGGAGAGGGTTGTTGAGACCCCCTACGGGTAGAAGCGACAAAGCTGGTCTATGTTCCAAGAGTTTTCGACTTCCTCGCCTTCTAGAGTTTGAAGACGATATGAGCCTGGGCCAGTAACCTTTGCAACAAAGAAAGGACCTTCCCATGGCGAGTTGAGTTTATGTAGCCCTGTCGTATTCTGGATGCGACGAAGGACTAAATCACCAACGTTGAAGGAGCGTTCCTTAACGTTGCGGTCATGGTAGCGGCGAATCTTCTCAAGGTATCGAGCGGATTGAACGAGTGCATTGCAGCGAGCTTCCTCGAGACTGTCGACATCTGTCTGTCATGTTTCTTCAGCTACGCCTTCTTCGTACTGATCAACCATCGGAGAATGCCACATGACATCAGCAGGCAAAACGGCTTCAGAGCCGTAGACCAGGAAGTAAGGTGACTGCCCTGTGGGGGTAGTAGGCTGAGTGCGTAGCCCTCAGAGTGCATTGGGTAGTTCCTTGATCCATTTGCCGCCCTTGGTATTTGCAGCATCATACAATCACTTTTTGAGAGCATCGAGTATCATCCCATTGGCGCGTTCCACTTGGCCGTTGGCATGTGGGTGAGCGACGGAGACGTACTGGACGTCAATTCCACTGTTCTCGCAATACTCCCAGAACTGGTGATTGTTGAAATTCGAACCCAGGTCTGTAATGATGCGATTGGGGAACCCATAGCGATGTACGATTTCATCCAAGAAGTCGAGTACTCTATCAGCCTTGGGGCATGTAACTGGCTTGACCTCAATCCACTTGGTAAACTTGTCGATAGCCACCAGAACTCTGTTGAAACCCCATGGTGCATTTGGTAGAGGACCAATCATATCCAGCCCCCAGCAAGCGAAAGGCCAAGTTGGTGGTATCGTGATGAGTTTGTAGGTAGGAACATGTTGTTGCTTGGCGAAGAATTGGCATCCATGGCACTTCTTGACTAATTCCTCCGCATCAGCAAGAGCTGTAGGCCAGTAGAAATAACGTCTGAACACTTTTCCCACCAAGGTGCGGGAAGAAGCGTGATTGCCACAGATTCCTTTGTGTGTCTCCTCCAAGATTTCCTTGCCTTCTTCGCGAGAAACGCACTTCATGAGTACATTAGAGCTTGCTCCTTGCTTGTAGAGTTGATCTCCGACTAGAGCATAAGCCTTGATGCGGCGTGAGATGTGCTCAGCTTCTGACTTGTCTTCAGGAATCAATTGATGTTTAATGTAGTCGATAAAGCGAGTTCTCCAGTCCACATCAATCATAAGCACTTCTCGATCAGGTTGAACTGAAGTAGTCGCGGGTGCAGATGATTGCTCCGGAATTGATGGTTTGTGGAGTTCATGGACGAAGATTCCAGCTGGCACTTGAGCTCGTGTAGATCCCAGCTTTGACAAGACATCCGCAGCAACATTGTTGTCGCGGACCACATGATGGAACTCGAGACCATGGAATTTGTTCTCGAGTTTGCGTACCTCCTGACAGTACGCATCCATGTTTTCAGCATTACGATCCCAAGAATCGTTGACTTGGTTGATGACTACCAAAGAATCACCATAAACAAGTAGTCGTGTAATGCCAAGAGAGACTGCAAGGCGAAGACCATGCAGTAGAGCTTCATATTCAGCTTCATTGTTTGAGACCTTCCAGAAGATCTGCAAAACATATTTGAGCTGCTCGCCCTTGGGGGAAATCAGAAGTACCCCCGCACCAGCGCCTTCCAACTTGAGGGAACCGTCAAAGTACATGACCTAATGTTCTGGACGCTCAATTGGAGTTGGGACTTGATTTTCCCGCCACTCAGCCATGAAATCAACCAAGGCTTGAGACTTGATAGCAGTGCGAGACTTGAACTCGAGCGATAGAGCACCAAGCTCTACAGCCCATTTAGAAATCCTTCCTGTGGAGTTCCGGTTGTGCAATATCTCGCTAAGCGGGTAGCTAGTGACCACAGAAATCTTGTACTCGTTGAAGTAGTGACGGAGCTTCCGTGAAGTAATCAGAACCGCATAGAGTAGCTTCTGTACCAGAGGGTAGCGATCCTTGGATTCTGAGAGTACTTCACTGATGAAATAGACAGGCCTCTGGATAGGGTAGCCATGGCCTTCTTCCTGCCGCTCAACGACGATAGCAGTACTGACGACATTAGCAGTCGCAGCAATATAGAGCAAGAGCTCTTCATTGGGCAGAGGAGCTGTGAGGACTGGAGGCTTGGATAAGAACTCCTTGAGGTGAGAAAGCGCTTGATCAGCTTCAGTTGTCCATGTAAACTTCTCCTGCCACTTGAGTAACTTAAAGAAAGGTAGACCCCGTTCTCCAAGTCGTGAGATGAAGCGATTGAGTGACGTCATACAACCAGTAAGCTTTTGGACATCTTTGATAGTAGTCGGAGCTTGCATGTTGGAGATGGCAGTAATCTTCTCGGGGTTTGCTTCGATGCCACGATGACTGATGATGAACCCGAGTAGTTTTCCAGATGATACGCCAAAGACGCATTTGTTGGGATTGAGCATCCATTGGTACTCGCGTAGTGAAGCGAAAGTTTCCTCAAGATCCGTGATAAGCATGTCTGGATCCCTAGTCTTTACAATGACGTCATCCACGTATGCTTCCACATTCTTGTGAAGCTACTTCTTGAAGCATGCTTGAATAGCCCTTTGATATGTAGCACCAGCATTTTTCAACCCGAAGGACATTGTGAAGGACCGATTAGGCGAACCAGAGAGGGGGGGAGTGAATGGGAGCCGATAAAAATTCTTCTCGAAGGAGATGAGAACTCCAACAAGACGAACACAGCTTCCAACTCACGTCTCCGACCCAACTACCCAAGTTGGTCAAGACCACGCAGCCACTAGAGTGCTACTGGTCCTAGGAACCAACACTCAACCTTCCTAGCCAAAACTCACCAAAAACACACAGCGGAAACTTGCACGGCTTGCTGCCTGTGCTGCACCGGTCAGACCGATGGCCTGCGCCGGTCAGACCGGTGACACCGGTCAGACCGGTGGACAGAGCCGGTCAGGCCGGTGGCTACAGCAGCCGCACAGCAAACGTTCCAGGAAGCCTCAGTGAATCCTCTAGGCCCTGGAACAAAAACCACCACGAAACACAACCTGTGAGGAAGAAGAACCCCTCACAAATCCTAGCAAAACAACTCCAAACACTCCAAGAACTGAGCAGCAGGACCACGGGACAAAACCACACGGACAAGGCTGTTCCCCGAGACAAAAACCCACCAAGGGCTAGCACCGGTCAGACCGGTCAAGAGCACCGGTCAGACCGGTCGTGCCTGGGCAGCTCGGGATGAACAGCGCCCGCGAGTCAACTCCTCCAAATCCAACTCCCGATCTCCCGATTCGCTCCACGGTTTTGCACAAGACTTTGGGGATAGTAGGAACACCTCATGGGTACTCCATAGCCAAGATTTGGTCCACCAAAACTTGTCAAATCAAGAGGAATCGAAGGAATCCCACCAAGAACGCCTCTAACCCTAGAGCCACGAAAACCCCAAAATCGAGCCCCTTTGCTCACGGATTTGGAAGGGGAATCAAAGGGAAAAGAACCACGAAGGGTTCATGCATACATCCCCCACCAAATCCCAAAGAGAAAGGCCTCGAAATCGCTCCAAGAAAATCGCCAAGAAAAGGCTCCGAAAATCACCAAAAAGGAGAAACGGGAAAGACACATCCAAGCCTTGAGGAACCACGCCGAATCATCTATACATACCAAAGAGGTTCATACAAGGTCTAGCTTGCCGCCCGATCATCCTTCCCTCTCACAAGATCTCACCATGAAGCTCTCAAGCTAGTCCTACGAAAATCCTAAGAAAATAGGAAGGAAAATAGGAAAACCAAATGAGCTAGGGTTCCAAGAGATGGCTGCCATCCTCTCACCACTTGGGTTATATGGAGGCAACCGAAAGACTAAAATACCCTTACTAGCTAACTAGGGATACATGCCCCTCGAGGGCGAAATTGGAAGTCTTTGTCTTCGCACCATCGGACGGATGCCCAGCGACCGCAAACTTGCTTAGCCTCGACGCAAGCCTTGCGATCCCGACGCGTGTCCTCCGCTTCGAAGATTCCGGACTGCGTCGTCGCACACCGGTCAGACCGGTGCTCCTCACCGGTCAGACCGGTACCCACCGGTCAGACCGGTCAGACCCACCGGTCAGACCGGTCTGGAGCTGCTGCACCTCCGTCTTCGGTCTTCGGTCTTGGCTTTGTGGATCAACCAAGGAACCCAGTGGTTTTCTGGTGAACCACCGGAAACCCCGCGAACTCGGTGTAGCCTCCGCCAATCACCACTCATGACTCGGCTCCCACGTAGTCCCGGCTCGACCTTGGTTTTGAGGCTCAACCAAGAAACCGTCCATGACTTCATCTTGCCGTTCTTGCCACCATGCGGCCCGCACTTGACCCCGCTGGCCACCGGGTCCCTCGAACCAAGCCTACTTGTCTTCTCCACACCTGGAGGCCTCACCGGCAACGACCTTTCACGCTTGTTCTTCACCTGCACCTGCACCAGTCAAGCCGCAACCTGCACCTGCAATACTTAGCCAAGAATCAGTCCACACCACGTTGTCAATCACTCATCACACCAGGAAGCGACCATCCACCGGTCCTCGAACCACACCTGGCTCTCAATCTCCCCCTTGATGAGTGCATTGACAACATACACGTTTTGGTAACCAAGAAAAAAGGAAAAGAAAAGAAACGACTAAAAGAAACTCCAACAAGCGATCGAAAGCCAAAGAAAAGGCAAAGAGCAAGATCACTTGAAGAAGACAAGTCTCGGACCCCTTAGGCAAGGGCAACGGCTCGACACATCCGAGACAAAACATGCTCAAGCAAAGAGCACAAACCATCAAACCAAAGCTCGAAAACCACAAAGAGCTCCCCCTGCACACATGCAAGCTCCCCCTGAACCGATGCAACTCCCCCTGGACAAATGCATGCGAACCACTTCACAAAACAGAGCAGCTGCAACAGCTCAGCTCTGACCGGTCAGACCGGTCGACACCACCGGTCAGATCGGTGGGCAACATGTGAACAGGACCAGCACTCTGACCGGTCAGACCGGTGACCTCAACCGGTCAGACCGGTGCACAACAGAGCCCAAAAATAGCTCGAAACCACCTGAAAACCTTCCAAATGCATTCAGTAGGCCAAAACATGCTCAAACTTCTCCCCCTTGTTGACAATGCATGAATCAAGCCAAAAATGCAAAAAATGCAACCTAGAGCTTCTCAAATAGACAAAATTCAGCATAGTATGCTACACATGTCCAAACGAGCAAATTAGATACTCTATAGCCTCGTAAAGACATAAACTTCATGATCACCAAGTTTCACAACCATTGGGCGAAGCTAAGATAGAATTTAGCAATTTTGCGAAAAATTACCCTCTCATGAGCAAAGTCCTAAACATGAGCAAAACATGTCAAAATGGCAAAGCCACACAAACTTCATGCTAGGACAACCATTCTAAGCATAAGACCATCATAAACACCCACAAGCACCTCATGTCATGTCAAAGCCACCTAGCCATGTGCCTACTTCTATATATGAGACTTCTCATTGGTAGGCATCATGCAACGATTTAGCACCCAAAGCAAATTAAAATTAGCACATATGACATGGGAGCACATTTTTCAAGCAATTTACATTTCATTTTCAGATTTATAATGGGTACATGAAATGTCTTTGCGACAAAAAGGAACTTATGCCCCTCCACAAGATGAAGCATGGGGGCTAAACATTCATGATGGCAAATGAGCCTTTGGCCCCATATGATCAAAATAAGCTATCCAACCACAAATTAAGCATAGCCAAGCCACTAAAACATGTCAAGATCATGTAAAGGCATTTACTCACAAGAGAGCATATATATGAAATTTTTCAAAAACATAGCCATCAACCATGGATACAAACCAAGATTATCAAGAGCTAAGCCAAACTAACCATAGCTTACCAAATTAGCTCACAAAGACATATATGTCATTCCATGGTGAACAATGTGTATAGGAGAAGCCTTTCCTAAACAATGCATATGATACAAAATGCATGCAACCTAAGATACAAAGATGCCTATACATCATGCTACATATGCCATGCCAAATGCAAGAAATGCACAAAGGAAAGCTATACATATGCTACAAAGGAGCTCCCACACGCCAACTCAAGAAATCAAACAAACACCAAGCTCCCCCCGCAAACGAGTGAAAGTTGCTTGATCTAGGGGTTTGGTGAAAATATCGGCGAGTTGTTCATGTGTGGGTACATGGATCAAAGCTATCTTCCCTTTCTCTACGTTGTCTCTCAGAAAGTGATACCTCACTTCTATGTGCTTGGTTTTGGAATGGAGCACTGGGTTCTTTGCAACGCTTATGGCACTAGTGCTATCACATTGAAGTGGGACATGGGTATACTCCTCACCAAAGTCACTCATGGTGTATGTGATCCAAAGGAGCTGAGAGCAACAGCTAGCTGCGGCCACATACTCTGCCTCGGTAGTGGATTGAGCAACACTCGACTGTTTTCGGGAAGACCAAGATACCAAAGAAGAACCCAAGAACTGGCAAGTCCCAGAAGTGGACTTCCTATCCAACCGACACCCGGCAAAATCCGCGTCTGAAAATCCATGAAGTGCCAAAGAAGAAGACGCAGAGTACCAAAGGCCAAAGTCGGGAGTGTGTCGCAAATACCTGAAAATGCGCTTGACTGCTTGCCGATGCGAAGTCCTTGGAGAAGCTTGAAAACGAGCGCACAGACACACCGAGAATTGAATGTCCGGCCTCGTCGCCGTCAAGTAGAGGAGTGACCCGATCATGCTCCGGTACTCCTTCTGGTCCACGTGTTCACCTTCCTCGTCCGCATCAAGAACTGTAGTCGTACTCATAGGCGTCGCCATGGCCTTGGAATCCTCCATCTTGAACTTCCTCACAATGTCCTTGGTGTACTTAGCTTGGTGCACAAATGTTCCTTCCTTTGATTGCTTGATTTGTAGCCCGAGGAAGAACTGCAACTCGCCCATCATGCTCATCTCAAATTCCCTGCTCATGTCTTCTGCAAACCTTGCAACAAGAGAGTTAGACGAGCCACCAAAGACAATATCATCCACGTATACCTGCACAATCAAGATATCTCTGTCCTGCCTGAGGAGAAACAAGGTCTGGTCGACCTTCCCCATCTCAAACCCTCTCTCAAACAGGAACCCCCTCAACCTACCATACCAAGCTCTAGGCGCCTGCTTCAACCCATACAGCGCCTTCCTCAACTTGTAGACCCGGTGAGGGTACTTCTCACTCTCAAACCCCGGTGGTTGCCTCACAAACACCTCTTCCTCCAACACACCGTTCAGGAAAGCACTCTTCACATCCATCTGGTACAATTTGAACCCTTTAGCCACGGAAAAAGCTAGAAGGATCCTGATCGCCTCCAAACGAGCTACAGGAGCGAAAGTCTCCTCGTAGTCGATCCCCTCTTTCTGACTGTACCCCTGAGCAACAAGTCTCGACTTGTTCCTCACCACTTCTCCTTTCTCTCCCTCTTTATTTTTCCACACCCATTTTGTCCCAATCGGCTTACACCCTGGGGGAGGGTCAACCAACACCCAAACTTGGTTCCTCTCAAAATTCTCCAACTCCTCATGCATCGAGTTAACCCAATTATGATCAGATAACGCATGTCCAATGTCTTTGGGCTCAAAAGTGGCAACAAAAGCAGCATGAGCGAAATGAGAATTGTTCCGAACCCTCGACCGTGTAGTACGTTCATTCATGTCGCCGATGATTCTCGAAGCTGGGTGATCCACTTGCACTCGTCGAGGAGGTTCTCGCCTTGATGCTACCTCCCCCTCAACAGCAGCTTCGCCTTGATCTGGGTTTGTCGTTGTAGGTGTGGGAGAGGGTCCATTCTCGATCGTCGTCGAAGTAGTAGGTACATGTTCAGCCGCGGGCCTCACACCGCCATCTTCATCATCTCCATGTTCATGCTCCTCCTCCTGAAAGATCTCCTCGCCAAGTTCGTCGTCACCTGCACACTCAAAAACAAGCTGACTACGTGGCTGTGTCTCGTCGAAGGTCACCTCGCAAGTCTCCACGATTTGGTTAGTTTCAAGATTGAGCACACGAAATGCTCTAGAATGAGATGCATAACCAAAGAAAATACCATCGACAGACCTAGCCTCGAACTTGTCCAACTTCTTCCCTTTCTTCAGAATAAAGCATTTACAACCAAAGACATGGAAGTGACTCACCTTGGGTGTGCGACCGTGCATCAACTCGTAACAGGTTTTCTTCTTGTGAACCCTGAGGTAGATCCTGTTCGACACATGGCACGCGGTATTGACCGCCTCAGCCCAGAACCTTCTCGGAGTCCTATGCTCGTCGAGCATCGTCCGAGCCATCTCGCACAGGGTCCTGTTTTTCCTTTCCACCACGCCATTCTGGGGAGGCGTATACGGACTCGAAAACTGATGTTCAAGACCCAAGTCATGGCAAAAAGTTTCGAAGCGAGAGTTTTTGAATTCCGAGCCATTGTCACTGCGGATCGCTCGTATGGCATCTCCGTGCCTCTCGTTTCTTAACCTCAAGACAAGATCTCGAACAAAACCAAACGTCTCCCCCTTCTCCTCAAGAAAGAACACCCACGCATACCGAGAGTAGTCATCCACCACAACAAGGACATACCACTTCCCACCCGCAGATCGCACACGAGCTGGGCCAACAAGGTCCATATGGAGCAGCTCGCATGGACGCTCAGTCATCACATCGGTGAGAGGCGGGTGAGAAGAGGCTACCATCTTGGCATGCCTACACGGCGCACAAACCAACTCTTTCTCAAACCTCAATCGTGGCAATCCTCGGACCAAATTGAGTTTACTCAAGCGAGACAAAAGGTCAAAGCTCAAGTGACCCAACTTCCTATGCCACTTCCACAACTCACTCGAAGAACCAGCCAAGAAGCAACGCTCCACACCAGAAGACTGAGAAAAATCAGCTCGGAACACCTGACCCTCGGGAACGACCATGCAAACAAGATCCCCCCGAGAATCTAAAATCCGAGAACCACCAGGCCGAAACAACACCTCAAAACCCTCATCCAACAACTGAGACACAGAAAGCAAATTGTATCCAAGCGATTGAACAAGAGCAACACGCCTGAGAGTGATCTTATCGCTTACCTTAATCTCACCTTCTGACAGCACACGCCCTCGCCCATTGTCCCCAAAGGTGATGTACTTCTTTGTCACCACCGGGACGAGACTTGAGAACCACCCCTTGTCTCCGGTCATATGCCTCGAGCAACCAGAGTCAATCAACCAAATGTTCTTCAAGTCTCCCACCTGAAATTCAAAAGCGAGCACGTGAGTGAACAAACGACTCAGCACTGGGGTTAGTACCAAAAGAGTAAAACCAGTGCCGAGCCATTTGCTCCAAAGTGGGGTTAGCACAAACCAAAACATCACGCCTATCAAAGCTACCACCACGAACACCACCACGGTAACCACCACGAGGGAACCAACCCTCTCTAGCTGGAGGAGGACGAAAACCACGAAAGGGGAACCGTGGATCGTTCCTCCGCTCCATCTCAAAGCTACGACTCTTCTCACCCTCGTATTGAGCACGAGGTGGAGAACGCCTAGCAAACTGACCACCTGCAAACTTTCCAGACCAACCACCAGAACCACGACCTCCAGAACCAAACCGAGCATCCTCACGAGCACGAAACCTGACTCGCTGTCTGCCCAGACCTGCACCGGTCTGACCGGTGTAGTACACCGGTCTGACCGGTGTGGCTCGGCCAGCAGCAACACCTGCAGCCTTCCGGTCTCCCCAAGCCGGAACCGTCCTCACAATCGCCTTGGCCCTGGGCATCTGCATACGAGGCTCAGGTACACCATTAGAGGGGTGGTACCTGTCCCTGTTAGCCCACTCTCTAGCCATTCTCTCCTCACGCTTCCTCTTGAAGCAAAACTCATCCTTGTGACCATCTCTCCCACAATACCCACAATGGAACTTTATGGGCTGTGGCTTAGGCTTAGGCTTGGGTTGGGGCTGCCCACTCGGCTTCTCACCCTTCTTCTCTCCTTCCTCACCTCCCTTTGGGCTCACAAACTTCACCGGTTTCTGAAAATCATTTGTTGGGTGAGGGAATATGGGTGGATCTGGAGTAGTGTCAAGTTTATTTCTGAGATGGTTGGGCTTGGGCTCAAACTTGTTCTTGTGTCTGTTTGGTGGTGGGATAGGAATCTCTCCAACTCTCTCAACTCCCTCACCACTGTTCTCTCCAAGCTTGTCAGCCCCAAGTGCCTGACCATCATAGCGTTTGAAAGCCGCTATCATGATACCGAGCTGAGGCTCCTGACCCGACAACCAGCTCATACATTTTCTCAGCTCATCATTTTCATCCTGCAGGCGATCAACATAATGTGCAAGCTCCAAATTCTTAACCGCATGCAATTCACAAGTAGAGCAAGAAGTGGGAATAGGCTCTTTCAACTTAGCCTCAAGCGAAACAGTGTAAGCATGCATCTCATCAATCTTTCCATGCAAAACAGGGCAAGAAGTGCAAGCACCTAGCAAAGCAGATCTAGACTTAAGCTCAGCCACTTCAACCCTAAGCATATCTAGTTCATCACAAGTAGAAGCATGCTTATCCTTAAGAGCAGTAAGATCAGCTAGGTACACAGAGCAATCACAGCAATCAATCTCATCAGAAACCACAGGAGAAGCCTTAAGCGAATCAATCTCAAGCTTAGCATCTAGGTTCTGGGTTTCTAGCTCAGCCACACGGTTCCTAGCATCTTCTAGTGAGGCCCTAAGCTCTTTCCTCATCTTCTTGGCCTCTCTAAGCATGTGATCGCGGTTATCAAGCAAGTCAACCAACTCATCATTCTCCTTGCGCAAAGAAGAGAGCTCATCACATACCTCATCCTCGGAGTCAGAGTCCGAGTCACTCTGGTGGCTCTTCTTGCTGCCGGAGCTACGGGCCATGCCGCAGAAGCCATCTCTCGCGAAGCAGCTCAACCCGCTCAAGTTCCTGGATGACTTCTTGTTCTTGCGCCGATCACCTTCATCTTCACTGCTACTCGAGCTTGAGGAAGAGTAGGCGGAGCTGGAGTCGACGTCGCTCGCTCCTACCATTGCTCGGGCCTTCCTGCCGCGGCCATCCTTCTTCCTCGACCGTCGCTCGTCCTTGTGCTTGTTCTTGTGCTTGTGATCGCGCCTCGATCGGTACTTGCCATCCTTGCTCGATCGGTGCCTGTAGCCGTCCTTGTAGCCGTCCTTGTTCTCCGTCTTCTCCGGGCAGTCGGCAACGAAGTGTCCTGGCTTGCCGCACTGAAAGCACGTCCGTGCTGTCCTCCTCGTGTTCACCCGGTTCTCGTGCAGCCTCTCGAACCGCCTGGTCAGCAACGCCAGCTCGTCCTCTCCAAGCACGTCGAACTCCTCATCTGGCAAAGACATCAAAGAAGACAGAGAGTACATCCTGGAAGATGCGTTAGCGTTAGACTTAGCTCCTTTGCCACTGACGAGAGCGAGACTATGAGAATCAGTCGGGCTCTCGATCTTGGCTGTCATACCACGGTCCAACTCAGCCGACTTGAGCTTCGAGAACAGCTCGTTCACCGTCAAGGTGTCATACTTCTCGGACTCAACAATAGCCTCAAACTTCCCGTCCCATACGGTACGATCCAACGAGTGCAAGAGCTTCACGGCTCTATCATGATCATTGTATGGGAGGACGTCCACATTGGCTCTCATGTTGTTCACAACGACCGTAAATCGCTGGAAAAGGGCATCGACGGACTCGCCGGGGAGATGAGTGAAGTTCTCGTACTCTCTCCGGTAAGTCGCGTACATCCGAGCCTGAACCTGAGCATTCCCAGCATGAGCATCCTTCAACTGCTCCCAAATCCTACAAGCTAAGTCCTCTGTCTGAACCCGATCGAATTCAGGCTGACACAGAGCACGAAACAAGTAGTCGACAGCCTTGTTGTTGGCTTCGAACATATCCCTCGATCCTGGAGCAAGGAAGTTCATCGGATGAACATAAGCTGTGTTCACCGTGACATCCCAAAGGATCTGACCCTTTCCGCGGAGGAACGCCGCCATCCGCCTTTGCCACATCTGGTAGTTCTTCCCATCGAAGTGCGGAGGACCCGAACCCCGTTCCTGGTACGCCATCTTTGGATCTTAGATTGGTAAGAGTCAATAAAGACCCGAACCGGCTCTGATACCAATTGAAGGACCGATTAGGCGAACCAGAGAGGGGGGGAGTGAATGGGAGCCGATAAAAATTCTTCTCGAAGGAGATGAGAACTCCAACAAGACGAACACAGCTTCCAACTCACGTCTCCGACCCAACTACCCAAGTTGGTCAAGACCACGCAGCCACTAGAGTGCTACTGGTCCTAGGAACCAACACTCAACCTTCCTAGCCAAAACTCACCAAAAACACACAGCGGAAACTTGCACGGCTTGCTGCCTGTGCTGCACCGGTCAGACCGATGGCCTGCGCCGGTCAGACCGGTGACACCGGTCAGACCGGTGGACAGAGCCGGTCAGGCCGGTGGCTACAGCAGCCGCACAGCAAACGTTCCAGGAAGCCTCAGTGAATCCTCTAGGCCCTGGAACAAAAACCACCACGAAACACAACCTGTGAGGAAGAAGAACCCCTCACAAATCCTAGCAAAACAACTCCAAACACTCCAAGAACTGAGCAGCAGGACCACGGGACAAAACCACACGGACAAGGCTGTTCCCCGAGACAAAAACCCACCAAGGGCTAGCACCGGTCAGACCGGTCAAGAGCACCGGTCAGACCGGTCGTGCCTGGGCAGCTCGGGATGAACAGCGCCCGCGAGTCAACTCCTCCAAATCCAACTCCCGATCTCCCGATTCGCTCCACGGTTTTGCACAAGACTTTGGGGATAGTAGGAACACCTCATGGGTACTCCATAGCCAAGATTTGGTCCACCAAAACTTGTCAAATCAAGAGGAATCGAAGGAATCCCACCAAGAACGCCTCTAACCCTAGAGCCACGAAAACCCCAAAATCGAGCCCCTTTGCTCACGGATTTGGAAGGGGAATCAAAGGGAAAAGAACCACGAAGGGTTCATGCATACATCCCCCACCAAATCCCAAAGAGAAAGGCCTCGAAATCGCTCCAAGAAAATCGCCAAGAAAAGGCTCCGAAAATCACCAAAAAGGAGAAACGGGAAAGACACATCCAAGCCTTGAGGAACCACGCCGAATCATCTATACATACCAAAGAGGTTCATACAAGGTCTAGCTTGCCGCCCGATCATCCTTCCCTCTCACAAGATCTCACCATGAAGCTCTCAAGCTAGTCCTACGAAAATCCTAAGAAAATAGGAAGGAAAATAGGAAAACCAAATGAGCTAGGGTTCCAAGAGATGGCTGCCATCCTCTCACCACTTGGGTTATATGGAGGCAACCGAAAGACTAAAATACCCTTACTAGCTAACTAGGGATACATGCCCCTCGAGGGCGAAATTGGAAGTCTTTGTCTTCGCACCATCGGACGGATGCCCAGCGACCGCAAACTTGCTTAGCCTCGACGCAAGCCTTGCGATCCCGACGCGTGTCCTCCGCTTCGAAGATTCCGGACTGCGTCGTCGCACACCGGTCAGACCGGTGCTCCTCACCGGTCAGACCGGTACCCACCGGTCAGACCGGTCAGACCCACCGGTCAGACCGGTCTGGAGCTGCTGCACCTCCGTCTTCGGTCTTCGGTCTTGGCTTTGTGGATCAACCAAGGAACCCAGTGGTTTTCTGGTGAACCACCGGAAACCCCGCGAACTCGGTGTAGCCTCCGCCAATCACCACTCATGACTCGGCTCCCACGTAGTCCCGGCTCGACCTTGGTTTTGAGGCTCAACCAAGAAACCGTCCATGACTTCATCTTGCCGTTCTTGCCACCATGCGGCCCGCACTTGACCCCGCTGGCCACCGGGTCCCTCGAACCAAGCCTACTTGTCTTCTCCACACCTGGAGGCCTCACCGGCAACGACCTTTCACGCTTGTTCTTCACCTGCACCTGCACCAGTCAAGCCGCAACCTGCACCTGCAATACTTAGCCAAGAATCAGTCCACACCACGTTGTCAATCACTCATCACACCAGGAAGCGACCATCCACCGGTCCTCGAACCACACCTGGCTCTCAATCTCCCCCTTGATGAGTGCATTGACAACATACACGTTTTGGTAACCAAGAAAAAAGGAAAAGAAAAGAAACGACTAAAAGAAACTCCAACAAGCGATCGAAAGCCAAAGAAAAGGCAAAGAGCAAGATCACTTGAAGAAGACAAGTCTCGGACCCCTTAGGCAAGGGCAACGGCTCGACACATCCGAGACAAAACATGCTCAAGCAAAGAGCACAAACCATCAAACCAAAGCTCGAAAACCACAAAGAGCTCCCCCTGCACACATGCAAGCTCCCCCTGAACCGATGCAACTCCCCCTGGACAAATGCATGCGAACCACTTCACAAAACAGAGCAGCTGCAACAGCTCAGCTCTGACCGGTCAGACCGGTCGACACCACCGGTCAGATCGGTGGGCAACATGTGAACAGGACCAGCACTCTGACCGGTCAGACCGGTGACCTCAACCGGTCAGACCGGTGCACAACAGAGCCCAAAAATAGCTCGAAACCACCTGAAAACCTTCCAAATGCATTCAGTAGGCCAAAACATGCTCAAACTTCTCCCCCTTGTTGACAATGCATGAATCAAGCCAAAAATGCAAAAAATGCAACCTAGAGCTTCTCAAATAGACAAAATTCAGCATAGTATGCTACACATGTCCAAACGAGCAAATTAGATACTCTATAGCCTCGTAAAGACATAAACTTCATGATCACCAAGTTTCACAACCATTGGGCGAAGCTAAGATAGAATTTAGCAATTTTGCGAAAAATTACCCTCTCATGAGCAAAGTCCTAAACATGAGCAAAACATGTCAAAATGGCAAAGCCACACAAACTTCATGCTAGGACAACCATTCTAAGCATAAGACCATCATAAACACCCACAAGCACCTCATGTCATGTCAAAGCCACCTAGCCATGTGCCTACTTCTATATATGAGACTTCTCATTGGTAGGCATCATGCAACGATTTAGCACCCAAAGCAAATTAAAATTAGCACATATGACATGGGAGCACATTTTTCAAGCAATTTACATTTCATTTTCAGATTTATAATGGGTACATGAAATGTCTTTGCGACAAAAAGGAACTTATGCCCCTCCACAAGATGAAGCATGGGGGCTAAACATTCATGATGGCAAATGAGCCTTTGGCCCCATATGATCAAAATAAGCTATCCAACCACAAATTAAGCATAGCCAAGCCACTAAAACATGTCAAGATCATGTAAAGGCATTTACTCACAAGAGAGCATATATATGAAATTTTTCAAAAACATAGCCATCAACCATGGATACAAACCAAGATTATCAAGAGCTAAGCCAAACTAACCATAGCTTACCAAATTAGCTCACAAAGACATATATGTCATTCCATGGTGAACAATGTGTATAGGAGAAGCCTTTCCTAAACAATGCATATGATACAAAATGCATGCAACCTAAGATACAAAGATGCCTATACATCATGCTACATATGCCATGCCAAATGCAAGAAATGCACAAAGGAAAGCTATACATATGCTACAAAGGAGCTCCCACACGCCAACTCAAGAAATCAAACAAACACCAAGCTCCCCCCGCAAACGAGTGAAAGTTGCTTGATCTAGGGGTTTGGTGAAAATATCGGCGAGTTGTTCATGTGTGGGTACATGGATCAAAGCTATCTTCCCTTTCTCTACGTTGTCTCTCAGAAAGTGATACCTCACTTCTATGTGCTTGGTTTTGGAATGGAGCACTGGGTTCTTTGCAACGCTTATGGCACTAGTGCTATCACATTGAAGTGGGACATGGGTATACTCCTCACCAAAGTCACTCATGGTGTATGTGATCCAAAGGAGCTGAGAGCAACAGCTAGCTGCGGCCACATACTCTGCCTCGGTAGTGGATTGAGCAACACTCGACTGTTTTCGGGAAGACCAAGATACCAAAGAAGAACCCAAGAACTGGCAAGTCCCAGAAGTGGACTTCCTATCCAACCGACACCCGGCAAAATCCGCGTCTGAAAATCCATGAAGTGCCAAAGAAGAAGACGCAGAGTACCAAAGGCCAAAGTCGGGAGTGTGTCGCAAATACCTGAAAATGCGCTTGACTGCTTGCCGATGCGAAGTCCTTGGAGAAGCTTGAAAACGAGCGCACAGACACACCGAGAATTGAATGTCCGGCCTCGTCGCCGTCAAGTAGAGGAGTGACCCGATCATGCTCCGGTACTCCTTCTGGTCCACGTGTTCACCTTCCTCGTCCGCATCAAGAACTGTAGTCGTACTCATAGGCGTCGCCATGGCCTTGGAATCCTCCATCTTGAACTTCCTCACAATGTCCTTGGTGTACTTAGCTTGGTGCACAAATGTTCCTTCCTTTGATTGCTTGATTTGTAGCCCGAGGAAGAACTGCAACTCGCCCATCATGCTCATCTCAAATTCCCTGCTCATGTCTTCTGCAAACCTTGCAACAAGAGAGTTAGACGAGCCACCAAAGACAATATCATCCACGTATACCTGCACAATCAAGATATCTCTGTCCTGCCTGAGGAGAAACAAGGTCTGGTCGACCTTCCCCATCTCAAACCCTCTCTCAAACAGGAACCCCCTCAACCTACCATACCAAGCTCTAGGCGCCTGCTTCAACCCATACAGCGCCTTCCTCAACTTGTAGACCCGGTGAGGGTACTTCTCACTCTCAAACCCCGGTGGTTGCCTCACAAACACCTCTTCCTCCAACACACCGTTCAGGAAAGCACTCTTCACATCCATCTGGTACAATTTGAACCCTTTAGCCACGGAAAAAGCTAGAAGGATCCTGATCGCCTCCAAACGAGCTACAGGAGCGAAAGTCTCCTCGTAGTCGATCCCCTCTTTCTGACTGTACCCCTGAGCAACAAGTCTCGACTTGTTCCTCACCACTTCTCCTTTCTCTCCCTCTTTATTTTTCCACACCCATTTTGTCCCAATCGGCTTACACCCTGGGGGAGGGTCAACCAACACCCAAACTTGGTTCCTCTCAAAATTCTCCAACTCCTCATGCATCGAGTTAACCCAATTATGATCAGATAACGCATGTCCAATGTCTTTGGGCTCAAAAGTGGCAACAAAAGCAGCATGAGCGAAATGAGAATTGTTCCGAACCCTCGACCGTGTAGTACGTTCATTCATGTCGCCGATGATTCTCGAAGCTGGGTGATCCACTTGCACTCGTCGAGGAGGTTCTCGCCTTGATGCTACCTCCCCCTCAACAGCAGCTTCGCCTTGATCTGGGTTTGTCGTTGTAGGTGTGGGAGAGGGTCCATTCTCGATCGTCGTCGAAGTAGTAGGTACATGTTCAGCCGCGGGCCTCACACCGCCATCTTCATCATCTCCATGTTCATGCTCCTCCTCCTGAAAGATCTCCTCGCCAAGTTCGTCGTCACCTGCACACTCAAAAACAAGCTGACTACGTGGCTGTGTCTCGTCGAAGGTCACCTCGCAAGTCTCCACGATTTGGTTAGTTTCAAGATTGAGCACACGAAATGCTCTAGAATGAGATGCATAACCAAAGAAAATACCATCGACAGACCTAGCCTCGAACTTGTCCAACTTCTTCCCTTTCTTCAGAATAAAGCATTTACAACCAAAGACATGGAAGTGACTCACCTTGGGTGTGCGACCGTGCATCAACTCGTAACAGGTTTTCTTCTTGTGAACCCTGAGGTAGATCCTGTTCGACACATGGCACGCGGTATTGACCGCCTCAGCCCAGAACCTTCTCGGAGTCCTATGCTCGTCGAGCATCGTCCGAGCCATCTCGCACAGGGTCCTGTTTTTCCTTTCCA
This sequence comes from Cenchrus fungigraminus, assembly GCA_036936925.1. Classification (NCBI taxonomy): domain Eukaryota; kingdom Viridiplantae; phylum Streptophyta; class Magnoliopsida; order Poales; family Poaceae; genus Cenchrus; species Cenchrus fungigraminus. Next base: position 36,780,548 of record CM072779.1, on the reverse strand, counting down.
CCACGCCATTCTGGGGAGGCGTATACGGACTCGAAAACTGATGTTCAAGACCCAAGTCATGGCAAAAAGTTTCGAAGCGAGAGTTTTTGAATTCCGAGCCATTGTCACTGCGGATCGCTCGTATGGCATCTCCGTGCCTCTCGTTTCTTAACCTCAAGACAAGATCTCGAACAAAACCAAACGTCTCCCCCTTCTCCTCAAGAAAGAACACCCACGCATACCGAGAGTAGTCATCCACCACAACAAGGACATACCACTTCCCACCCGCAGATCGCACACGAGCTGGGCCAACAAGGTCCATATGGAGCAGCTCGCATGGACGCTCAGTCATCACATCGGTGAGAGGCGGGTGAGAAGAGGCTACCATCTTGGCATGCCTACACGGCGCACAAACCAACTCTTTCTCAAACCTCAATCGTGGCAATCCTCGGACCAAATTGAGTTTACTCAAGCGAGACAAAAGGTCAAAGCTCAAGTGACCCAACTTCCTATGCCACTTCCACAACTCACTCGAAGAACCAGCCAAGAAGCAACGCTCCACACCAGAAGACTGAGAAAAATCAGCTCGGAACACCTGACCCTCGGGAACGACCATGCAAACAAGATCCCCCCGAGAATCTAAAATCCGAGAACCACCAGGCCGAAACAACACCTCAAAACCCTCATCCAACAACTGAGACACAGAAAGCAAATTGTATCCAAGCGATTGAACAAGAGCAACACGCCTGAGAGTGATCTTATCGCTTACCTTAATCTCACCTTCTGACAGCACACGCCCTCGCCCATTGTCCCCAAAGGTGATGTACTTCTTTGTCACCACCGGGACGAGACTTGAGAACCACCCCTTGTCTCCGGTCATATGCCTCGAGCAACCAGAGTCAATCAACCAAATGTTCTTCAAGTCTCCCACCTGAAATTCAAAAGCGAGCACGTGAGTGAACAAACGACTCAGCACTGGGGTTAGTACCAAAAGAGTAAAACCAGTGCCGAGCCATTTGCTCCAAAGTGGGGTTAGCACAAACCAAAACATCACGCCTATCAAAGCTACCACCACGAACACCACCACGGTAACCACCACGAGGGAACCAACCCTCTCTAGCTGGAGGAGGACGAAAACCACGAAAGGGGAACCGTGGATCGTTCCTCCGCTCCATCTCAAAGCTACGACTCTTCTCACCCTCGTATTGAGCACGAGGTGGAGAACGCCTAGCAAACTGACCACCTGCAAACTTTCCAGACCAACCACCAGAACCACGACCTCCAGAACCAAACCGAGCATCCTCACGAGCACGAAACCTGACTCGCTGTCTGCCCAGACCTGCACCGGTCTGACCGGTGTAGTACACCGGTCTGACCGGTGTGGCTCGGCCAGCAGCAACACCTGCAGCCTTCCGGTCTCCCCAAGCCGGAACCGTCCTCACAATCGCCTTGGCCCTGGGCATCTGCATACGAGGCTCAGGTACACCATTAGAGGGGTGGTACCTGTCCCTGTTAGCCCACTCTCTAGCCATTCTCTCCTCACGCTTCCTCTTGAAGCAAAACTCATCCTTGTGACCATCTCTCCCACAATACCCACAATGGAACTTTATGGGCTGTGGCTTAGGCTTAGGCTTGGGTTGGGGCTGCCCACTCGGCTTCTCACCCTTCTTCTCTCCTTCCTCACCTCCCTTTGGGCTCACAAACTTCACCGGTTTCTGAAAATCATTTGTTGGGTGAGGGAATATGGGTGGATCTGGAGTAGTGTCAAGTTTATTTCTGAGATGGTTGGGCTTGGGCTCAAACTTGTTCTTGTGTCTGTTTGGTGGTGGGATAGGAATCTCTCCAACTCTCTCAACTCCCTCACCACTGTTCTCTCCAAGCTTGTCAGCCCCAAGTGCCTGACCATCATAGCGTTTGAAAGCCGCTATCATGATACCGAGCTGAGGCTCCTGACCCGACAACCAGCTCATACATTTTCTCAGCTCATCATTTTCATCCTGCAGGCGATCAACATAATGTGCAAGCTCCAAATTCTTAACCGCATGCAATTCACAAGTAGAGCAAGAAGTGGGAATAGGCTCTTTCAACTTAGCCTCAAGCGAAACAGTGTAAGCATGCATCTCATCAATCTTTCCATGCAAAACAGGGCAAGAAGTGCAAGCACCTAGCAAAGCAGATCTAGACTTAAGCTCAGCCACTTCAACCCTAAGCATATCTAGTTCATCACAAGTAGAAGCATGCTTATCCTTAAGAGCAGTAAGATCAGCTAGGTACACAGAGCAATCACAGCAATCAATCTCATCAGAAACCACAGGAGAAGCCTTAAGCGAATCAATCTCAAGCTTAGCATCTAGGTTCTGGGTTTCTAGCTCAGCCACACGGTTCCTAGCATCTTCTAGTGAGGCCCTAAGCTCTTTCCTCATCTTCTTGGCCTCTCTAAGCATGTGATCGCGGTTATCAAGCAAGTCAACCAACTCATCATTCTCCTTGCGCAAAGAAGAGAGCTCATCACATACCTCATCCTCGGAGTCAGAGTCCGAGTCACTCTGGTGGCTCTTCTTGCTGCCGGAGCTACGGGCCATGCCGCAGAAGCCATCTCTCGCGAAGCAGCTCAACCCGCTCAAGTTCCTGGATGACTTCTTGTTCTTGCGCCGATCACCTTCATCTTCACTGCTACTCGAGCTTGAGGAAGAGTAGGCGGAGCTGGAGTCGACGTCGCTCGCTCCTACCATTGCTCGGGCCTTCCTGCCGCGGCCATCCTTCTTCCTCGACCGTCGCTCGTCCTTGTGCTTGTTCTTGTGCTTGTGATCGCGCCTCGATCGGTACTTGCCATCCTTGCTCGATCGGTGCCTGTAGCCGTCCTTGTAGCCGTCCTTGTTCTCCGTCTTCTCCGGGCAGTCGGCAACGAAGTGTCCTGGCTTGCCGCACTGAAAGCACGTCCGTGCTGTCCTCCTCGTGTTCACCCGGTTCTCGTGCAGCCTCTCGAACCGCCTGGTCAGCAACGCCAGCTCGTCCTCTCCAAGCACGTCGAACTCCTCATCTGGCAAAGACATCAAAGAAGACAGAGAGTACATCCTGGAAGATGCGTTAGCGTTAGACTTAGCTCCTTTGCCACTGACGAGAGCGAGACTATGAGAATCAGTCGGGCTCTCGATCTTGGCTGTCATACCACGGTCCAACTCAGCCGACTTGAGCTTCGAGAACAGCTCGTTCACCGTCAAGGTGTCATACTTCTCGGACTCAACAATAGCCTCAAACTTCCCGTCCCATACGGTACGATCCAACGAGTGCAAGAGCTTCACGGCTCTATCATGATCATTGTATGGGAGGACGTCCACATTGGCTCTCATGTTGTTCACAACGACCGTAAATCGCTGGAAAAGGGCATCGACGGACTCGCCGGGGAGATGAGTGAAGTTCTCGTACTCTCTCCGGTAAGTCGCGTACATCCGAGCCTGAACCTGAGCATTCCCAGCATGAGCATCCTTCAACTGCTCCCAAATCCTACAAGCTAAGTCCTCTGTCTGAACCCGATCGAATTCAGGCTGACACAGAGCACGAAACAAGTAGTCGACAGCCTTGTTGTTGGCTTCGAACATATCCCTCGATCCTGGAGCAAGGAAGTTCATCGGATGAATATAAGCTGTGTTCACCGTGACATCCCAAAGGATCTGACCCTTTCCGCGGAGGAACGCCGCCATCCGCCTTTGCCACATCTGGTAGTTCTTCCCATCGAAGTGCGGAGGACCCGAACCCCGTTCCTGGTACGCCATCTTTGGATCTTAGACTGGTAAGAGTCAATAAAGACCCGAACCGGCTCTGATACCAATTGAAGGACCGATTAGGCGAACCAGAGAGGGGGGGAGTGAATGGGAGCCGATAAAAATTCTTCTCGAAGGAGATGAGAACTCCAACAAGACGAACACAGCTTCCAACTCACGTCTCCGACCCAACTACCCAAGTTGGTCAAGACCACGCAGCCACTAGAGTGCTACTGGTCCTAGGAACCAACACTCAACCTTCCTAGCCAAAACTCACCAAAAACACACAGCGGAAACTTGCACGGCTTGCTGCCTGTGCTGCACCGGTCAGACCGATGGCCTGCGCCGGTCAGACCGGTGACACCGGTCAGACCGGTGGACAGAGCCGGTCAGGCCGGTGGCTACAGCAGCCGCACAGCAAACGTTCCAGGAAGCCTCAGTGAATCCTCTAGGCCCTGGAACAAAAACCACCACGAAACACAACCTGTGAGGAAGAAGAACCCCTCACAAATCCTAGCAAAACAACTCCAAACACTCCAAGAACTGAGCAGCAGGACCACGGGACAAAACCACACGGACAAGGCTGTTCCCCGAGACAAAAACCCACCAAGGGCTAGCACCGGTCAGACCGGTCAAGAGCACCGGTCAGACCGGTCGTGCCTGGGCAGCTCGGGATGAACAGCGCCCGCGAGTCAACTCCTCCAAATCCAACTCCCGATCTCCCGATTCGCTCCACGGTTTTGCACAAGACTTTGGGGATAGTAGGAACACCTCATGGGTACTCCATAGCCAAGATTTGGTCCACCAAAACTTGTCAAATCAAGAGGAATCGAAGGAATCCCACCAAGAACGCCTCTAACCCTAGAGCCACGAAAACCCCAAAATCGAGCCCCTTTGCTCACGGATTTGGAAGGGGAATCAAAGGGAAAAGAACCACGAAGGGTTCATGCATACATCCCCCACCAAATCCCAAAGAGAAAGGCCTCGAAATCGCTCCAAGAAAATCGCCAAGAAAAGGCTCCGAAAATCACCAAAAAGGAGAAACGGGAAAGACACATCCAAGCCTTGAGGAACCACGCCGAATCATCTATACATACCAAAGAGGTTCATACAAGGTCTAGCTTGCCGCCCGATCATCCTTCCCTCTCACAAGATCTCACCATGAAGCTCTCAAGCTAGTCCTACGAAAATCCTAAGAAAATAGGAAGGAAAATAGGAAAACCAAATGAGCTAGGGTTCCAAGAGATGGCTGCCATCCTCTCACCACTTGGGTTATATGGAGGCAACCGAAAGACTAAAATACCCTTACTAGCTAACTAGGGATACATGCCCCTCGAGGGCGAAATTGGAAGTCTTTGTCTTCGCACCATCGGACGGATGCCCAGCGACCGCAAACTTGCTTAGCCTCGACGCAAGCCTTGCGATCCCGACGCGTGTCCTCCGCTTCGAAGATTCCGGACTGCGTCGTCGCACACCGGTCAGACCGGTGCTCCTCACCGGTCAGACCGGTACCCACCGGTCAGACCGGTCAGACCCACCGGTCAGACCGGTCTGGAGCTGCTGCACCTCCGTCTTCGGTCTTCGGTCTTGGCTTTGTGGATCAACCAAGGAACCCAGTGGTTTTCTGGTGAACCACCGGAAACCCCGCGAACTCGGTGTAGCCTCCGCCAATCACCACTCATGACTCGGCTCCCACGTAGTCCCGGCTCGACCTTGGTTTTGAGGCTCAACCAAGAAACCGTCCATGACTTCATCTTGCCGTTCTTGCCACCATGCGGCCCGCACTTGACCCCGCTGGCCACCGGGTCCCTCGAACCAAGCCTACTTGTCTTCTCCACACCTGGAGGCCTCACCGGCAACGACCTTTCACGCTTGTTCTTCACCTGCACCTGCACCAGTCAAGCCGCAACCTGCACCTGCAATACTTAGCCAAGAATCAGTCCACACCACGTTGTCAATCACTCATCACACCAGGAAGCGACCATCCACCGGTCCTCGAACCACACCTGGCTCTCACATTGTTGTTTAACAATAAGCACCAAACGGGGTGATAAATGCAGTCTTCTCTTGATCAGATTCCTTGATTGCAATTTGATGATATCCAGAGTAGCAATCCAGGAAACAGAGTAGAGCACAGCCCGCCATAGAGTCAATGACTTGATCAATCAGCGGAAACCCAAAAGGATCCTTGGGGCAATGCTTGTTGAGATCAGTGTAGTCGACACACATCCTCCAATCGTTAGAGTTCTTCTTTCTAACGAGCACAGGGTTAGCAAGCCATTGCGGGTGAAAGACTTCCCGGATGAACCCGGCCGCGAGTAGTTTAGCGAGCTCTTTCTTGATAGCAGCCCTGCGATCATCAGCAAAGCGATGAAGGTGTTGTCTCTTGGGGGTAGCGTTAGGATCGGTGTTGAGTGAGTGCTCGATCAACCTCCTGGGCACACCTGGCATGTCAGATGGCTTCCACGCAAAGATGTCACGGTTAGCCCGAAGGAAGTTGACGAGCGCGTCTTCCTATTTAGGATCAAGCTGTGCACTGATCATGGTCGTCTTGTTGCTGTCACCAGTACCAAGGTCAATGGCTTTAAGCAGGACGTCACCAGACGGTGCAGGCTTATTGTTGTTGTCAGTCTTCTCAGGAACCTCCAGCTCGCTCGGAGCAAGCTTTTTAGCGGCAGTGAAGACTTCCATCATTACATTGGGTACTTGAGTAGTCGAGGCAAGTTCTACGACTTCTGTATCGCAGTCGTACGAACGTTTCAGATCCCCTTGCAATGAAAGAACTCCTTTGGGGCTTGGCATCTTGAGAACCAAGTACACATAGTGCGGGATAGCCATGAACTTAGCGAGACCAGGCCTGCCGAGGATGGCATGGTAAGAAGTCTCAAAGTCAGCAACCTCAAACTTGATGTACTCGGTGCGGTAGTGATCCTTAGTCCCAAAGGTAACGGGTAGTACAACTAAACCCAAAGGAACAGCTGCGTTGCCCGGGATGATACCATAGAACGGTGAGTTGGTCTTGGTAAGCATATTGGTGATATCCAGGCCCATCTTCTTCAAAGTCTTGGCAAACAGGACATTGAGACCGCTGCCACCATCAATGAGAACCTTGGTAAGTCTGGAGCCTGCCACCACTGGATCCAGAATGAGAGGATATCGTCCTGGCTCAGAAAAACTAGTCCATTGATCCGTCCTCGAGAAGGTAATGGGGGTTTCAGACCACTTGAGAAAAGTGGGAGCTGCTAGTTGGATGGACATGATCTCCCTGAGTGCTAGCTTTTCCATGTGCTTGGTTGGAATCTCGCCAAATATGACATTGACAGTGTTGGAGGGGTGCTGAAACCCAGTGTCTTTGTCTGTGTTAGCCTTCTTCCCCTTGTGTTTGCGAAATCGCAGGTTTGGGTGCGTTGGTTCGGGTGTGTTCTTCAACGCACGTCGAAGTTGGTAACACTGCTCTGTAGTATGATCGCCCTCTGGGTGCCATGGGCATTTCTACTTGGTCAATGTTGCCCAGTGAGGATCATCTTCAGGCTTAGCGGTAGTTTCCATGGCAGCAACAGTGTTGTCGGGCTTGCGCTTGCGATTAGGATTGCTCAAGTAGTTATTACCCTGGCGGTTGCCCTGCTGTTGCTTGCCACTGCTGCTTCCTCTAGCATTGTTATTGTTGTTATTGTTCTGGTTGTTGCGAAGATGCTTGAACCGATTCCGAGCCTTGTCTTCCTTGTCTGCCCAGTGAGTGATCATCTCCTTGAGCTTGGTGATGTTGGCTGGGCGAGCGCGACCAAAGTCTTGGAAAAGCCTATTGTCATAGAAACCATCCTGGAAGGTATCAATTACTTCTTTTTCGGTGACATCAACAACAGTAGCCCTTTTCTCAAAGAAGCGGCGCATGTACTCGCGAAGAGTCTCGTCTTGTTTTTGCTTGATCAGGGCAAGGTCCATCCGGGTACCATGACGGCCCAGAGAACCCGCAAAGTTGCTGGTGAAACGATGCTTGAGTTGTCCCCAGTTGTCAATGGAACCACGTTTGAGAGACTCAAACCATGTGAGGGGTTCTTGCTCCAAGACAAAAGGAAAATAGATACACTTGGTATCATCATTGACCCCGGCATTGGACATGGACAGAGCATAACAGCGCAACCACTGCCTTGGATCTTGCTTACCATCATACTTAGAGATGTCGTAAGGCTTGAATTTCTCCGGAAGAAATAGAGCTTGAAGTCGAGGTGAGAAAGCAGGGAAGGAATCAGAATCAGCATCCTTTTGCTTCTCACGCTCAGCGCGTCTGGCATTGATTGTTGTGCGAGCGTCGTAGCGAGAGTCTCCCGACTTGCTGTTGACACTACCATCATCGCCTCTGCCCTTGTTGCTAGCCTCTGGACGTGTGCGTTGAGGAGTGGGGGTGGTACGATGAGCACCTCCACTGCTGCCATGGTGACTAGGAGCACTGGTATTCTGGCGTAGCATAGTGTAGGCTAGCTCAGCCAGCTTTACGACTTCAGCAGCCGCCCTGTCACGAGGCATGGAGCAACCGAGTAGATTGATCGCGTTGATAGCTTCCTCTGGAGTACGATATTCACGAGTAGCAACCGCCTCCAGAGCCTCTTGAAGATTACGGGTAGGTAGAGCTTCCGCGAGTTCCCGACGAAGGGTTGCACGATCAGCATTGCGTTGGCGACGTGCAGTCTTGGCCTCCACGGTTTCATCAGCAGGAGCATTGGCAGAGAGTTCATCATCAGATACATCATCCGGAAAGCGATAATTGGCACAATGCCCTTGCGGAGTAGTTGCATCAACAACGAACACTTCTCGATGCGATGAATAAGTACCCGTACTCTGAATGAGCTCGGTATCAGTATCATAATCAACAAGCTTAGCACCTTCCTGGAAGGGCAAGTTGTCGAGACAAGCGATAAAGCGCCCCTGATCATCCAGTGTAAGATCAGCAGGCATATGCTCAGGCCAGTAGACAAATCTACCCTCAGGTGTCGATGTGATCACCAGTCCTTGAGCAGGGCCAGACAATTGTTGTACTTCAGCAGAATCCGAACCATAGTCGAACTCAAACTCAGATGAATCCGAATAGTAGTCGAGATTGACATCTGAATCCGAAGAGTACTCGAGCACGATCTTCGAACCAGGGCACATGAGGCGCTTCAGTGCGGCTTGGTAAGCAGCACTGACATGGCGATGGCTGAAAAGAGGTGGTGCTGAAAAGTTATCCAGGCTGAGCGCAAGCTGTGAAGCTGAAGAAAGGTGCTCAGGCTGAATAGGAGGCGAAGTCGAGTTGTACTCGGACTCCGACTCGAGTTCTCTGAGCGGGTCAGAGATCGAAATTTTGCCAAAATTTTCGACGAGTTTCTCCATCGAAGCTTGCGTAAGCGTCGAGGACTTGAGCTTTGACTCCGGAGTTGGCGCTAAGAAACGCAGGAACGATCCGGCGCCATCAGCAACGCAAACCCAGGAGCCGAAAATGAAGGTGTCGCCTTGCTGGAAAGCGACGGTCGGCTTGATGATGACGATAGCCATCGAGTTCGCCAGTGGATCAACGATGAGAGCCCCTACCTGGCACGCCAGCTGTCAGTGTTTTAGACATCGAGCCTACGACGGGATACCCGAAGTAGTAGATTGTGCGGTGGGGCTCGCCGAGATCAGGAACACGATGGTGAGACACAGGGCACACAATTAGACAGGTTCGGGCCGCAATGTGCGTAATACCCTACGTCCTGTATGCTGCGTGGCTCTGTATTGATTGTGTATGTTTTGAGAGGGGTCCCTGCCTCGCCTTATATGCCACGGGAGGCAGGGTTACAAGTCGGATTGGTACAAGGGTACTATTCGAGTAGGAACCGGAGTAGCCTATACATGGTATGGAAAGCTATCCTAGTCTTAGTATAAGTCCTTGTCCGTCTTGTCTTGCCTTGTGGTCCACGGTACCAGCACGTGGCCCACTAGTCGAGTAGTCCAGGTGTACAGGAACTCATCTCCCGGGTATGGCCCATAATGTGTTGGTGGGCCCAGGGATGCCCGGTCGACAGGGGCTCATTTCACACACAACACCAGGCTCTCAAGTTCCACTTCTCTCTTGTGTACCTCTCTCCATCTCTCTAATTCTGCCCATGTAAGGTGATTCTCACCTCTATGTGGTAGAATGGGGTTGAGAAGAGATCTAGACTAGGATTAGTTGAGAGGTAGAGTAGGAGTGAGGAGTGAGTTGATATCCTCGTGGATGCTCGTTCTTCATTTAGATCAAAGTGAGTATTTCAACATTTCTTATTTAGACTATAGTGGACATCATGCATGCTTGATTTGTTCTTGTGTTCTTAGCTCATTCATAAGTTAGAGGCTTGTGTTCTTCGTGACACAAGGCTTCGATCCTTTAGAGCTAGTCCAGTAGTTCATATATCTGTTTGCATGCTCTGATCCTGTTTAGCTGAGTAAGTCTGATGTATCTCGTTTGTTTGCATCCATAGCTTTCTTTCTGCTCCGTAGCTCGATGACTAGTATGATTTGATTCCGTTCTCTCTCTAGTTCGTGGTTCCGTATTTATACAGGTTGCTATAGTGTTGTTAGCGGGTCGACAGACGTAACCGCGCTATAGTAGTTAACTGGGGTGCAGACGTGGTGTCTGGGCTCTGGTTATCCTACGAAGACCGCATGTGTTCGCGTAACGATAGAGGTAGGCCGCAGTGGTGACAGCCTGTTGGACTCTTTGGAACCCTCCGCGCCTACGTACCGAGTCGGGCCCAGTTGCCAGTACATTGGCCTCTCCCTAAAAAGTTAGGATGGGCTGGCGCCCCACGGGGAGGACTAATAGCGGACAGATCCATCTTGAGAGTTAAGTCCCTTAAGAAAGTGCTTCTCATATCCCTACCTATCCCAGCAGTAGCTGGTGTCCTTGGATAGACCCTCTCTGGTTACTCTCCCTCCTAGGAACGAAACCCGACGGGAATACTCATTCTCCTAGGGAGAAGTGCTGCAATGGTGTATCCGTGCGCTTGCGGATTCGTTCGCACTCGTCAGTGTACCCGGGTGTCTCTTACATGCTCTCACTACCACGACGCCTAGCGTTAAGGTTAAGAAACGCCAACACGCGTCGGCGGCCTTCGCGCCCAGCCAGTCGTGCCCCGCGCGCCCCCGGCCAGGCACCCTGGCTCTCGCGCCCCGGGTCGCCAGCGGCCTCCGCGCCCGGCCGGCCATGCCCCGTGCCAGCGGCCTCCCTGTGCAGATCTGAGAGAGAGAAGAGATAGCAGTTAGAGTTTGCATTGAGGAAGAAGAAGATAGAGATGAGAAGATGGGATGAATGGTTGAGGAGGAGGAGAGATAATAAGGCAGGTGAGAGATGGCAGGGGTGGGATCTGCGGCTGCGGTGGAAAAAAAAGAAAGGATGCATGCACGTCAGAGAGAGGCAGGGACGGAGCTGCGTGGGATGGGGTGCGCGGTGGGCAAGGCATTTAGTATCGGTGCCAATCACAGTACCGGGTGGTGTCTAGGCCCGGTACTAATGTGTGACTGCCACATTAGTACCGGGTGGTGTCTAGGCCCGGTACTAATGTGGCACATTAGTACCGGCTCCAGCCACAACCCGGTACTGATGTGGCTCTCTGGGGGCGCGTCGGGGCCCTCCCTTCCCACTCGGTACAGATGTGGACATCAGTACCAGGTATTTTGCCCCTCCAGGACGGAAGGTTGGTTTTCTAGTAGTGTTCTCAAATAACTTATTATAACTATTACTAATATATGCATGTTGCCATCAAATGAACACATCTTTTTCAATGAACAACACTCGACGAGTGTGTTTTATTGATATAGCTGAAAAAATATAGGCCATAATCAGACAACAAAAATAAAAGGTAAGTAAAATAACACCGTAGGTTGGATTGGGACATCAATACGCGTCGAACTCAACTAACTCAAACAACTCAAGCTAGTCAGATTGGGACATCGACACAGACCTCAACAACACTATGTCCGATTGGATGTGGCACCTGCCAAACATACCTGCTCATGTAGTCAATCGGTTCATGGCAACATACCCGCTCATGTAGTAACCGAAACCTCGTAGCTTGACTCCGTGTCGACAGGGAACCAAAAGAAGACAGACTGCACCGCATCGAGAAGGGCACCGCCTGCTGCGTGCTACAACACCACACTCCACCTGACAGAGTGATATACCACCGAATCCGAACCTCTCGCAGGCAGCCTCGCAGTCGCCACCGTAACAGTACAATGCATGGGGGTGTCACCACATCCGCGATTCGACTCCACCTCACTCATTGCCTCAAAGACGCGGGGGCCTCGCCACACATGCGACGGAACTCCACGTAACAGATCTGTTTCTGATGTCGCCATTAGAATTGTGAGCAATATTGCCCCACTTTCTATTATGACATAATGAGGGGAGCATATCTTTAATCATATTTAGATTTAAACTTTTTTTTAACTTGTTCCGAGAAGGATGATGAATTATTGAATTTATTATGAAGTTATACCACTCAATTAATTAGATCATGTAGATCTTTGCAAGAATCCTGAAGTTCATGCATAATCTTGAAGATCGATCGCTATTCATGAAAAATAGCAACTATAGAAAACTATATAACCAAGAAGCCTTAATTTTGTACTTTTTTCTTTGTGAGTTTTAGTTGAAGGTTTATCACTTTGCGTTTGATATGTACTTTTTTTCTTCAAAGAATCATTTTTCCACTAGATTTTCTGATGAATTTTTTAATGAGGCATATGCATTCATGGTAATCTCCAAGTATGAAAAGAAAGACTAGAAATCCTAGTCCTTTGTCCAATTGCTTGTGGATTCTTACCAAAGTTCTAATCTTGGTTTCGAGTATTTATATGGGATAACATCTCTATTGTAATAAATCGATACGAGAAATAAAGACGCCCCATCACGCTGCCAACCATCACGCTGTGCATTTATCTACTTGTCTTTTTTTTATGCTTGTTGTGAGACGTATACTTGGAACCCTTCACGCTGCCAACCAATGGAATCTTTTATTGTCATGCTTATTAAACTGCAGAGCTGGAAGGAAGGTGTGTTAGTTGCAGTTAGAGACGACGACTTACACTGAGTATATGAAGGCTGAGATCCTAAGGGATAAACTAAGAAACAAACCCAACAAATAGTATCCCTCCGAACCACCAACTCACTCCACCGGGTGTCCGGCATTTCATTTGAAAGCCCTCTGAAGACGTGGGACAACGTGTGGCACATGTACAGTCGTGTACTGAGATGTACACAGACTCCACACATGCATTGACAGATACGCAACCTGTACCAGAAGTAGTTAATTCGATGGTGCAAGTGCAGTGGCAGCGTGGATAATGCAAATCCACTTATTCTTTTTAAGACGTGAATAGCACATTTTGATTAGAAAAATAAGAATTACAACAATGGAGCTTTAGAAAAAAAATTAAAAGTGTAGAGTTCTAAGAGTCACGATCAGTGACAAACAACACAAACGAGATAATAGAAAAAATCATGTCATCATCACCATCACATATGACACGATCTAAGATGACTGAAACATGCAGGAGAAAAGATGTTATGGATGCCCGCAGAAGGTAGCCTGTTGTTAGCTTGTATCTGCATATATCCCTCAAGCTTATTAGCTTGTACTCCCTCTGTCTTTAAATATATTACGTTTAAGACAAAAAAATTAGTTCATTTTGTACTAATTTTCTTGTCCTAAACGTCATATATTTAAGAACGGAGAGAGTATAGTACTACATATCTTGTTATATTTTGTTGATGTTTTTAGAAAATAAAATCAAGCTAAAAACCAGCTACTTTTGCTGTCTGAACGAAAGTATAAATGACTCAGGCCGGCCGGGAGCACCTCTCTTGCTTCTTGGTCAACGAAATTATTTTTCAAAGAAGAAGAAAATGAAACATACTCCACACAGTTACATATGTAGCTGTGCCGGTTCCTGGGCTTCTCTATCCCCTGGCAGGTGGCAGCTACTTTATATATGCATGCACGTCTCTGGTTGCCGGCCAACCAGCTTAGCATAGCTTCCATTGATTTTGCACATACTTCTGCTAGCATCCATGAGTAGCTTCCTGCTCCGGGCAGCTGCTCTCCGGCAGCCGCAGCACGACGACGAGGAGGGAGCGTCGTCGTCGCCGTCGTCGGATCCACCACCGTCTGATCCATGTCCTCCTCCGAAGGAGGATCCGGATGGAGCGCCGCCACCGCCCTGCACCAGCAATAATCAAGTCATCGTCGTCGATGATGGCGCTGAAGGCGGCGATCTAACCGCGGCGAACGGCTCTGATCCGGCGGACAAGCGGCAGTCAACGGTGCCAGCAAAGCAGCGGGCGTGGTGGCGATGGTCGTCAGCGACGACGATCGCAGCGCCGACGAGGGGCGTGGGAGTGGGGTTGGTGCTGATCATCGCCGGCCTTGTCTTCCTCGCCGCCACTAGCAGCAGCAGCTGGCCGTCGATCCGCGGCCTCGACGACTACTACCACTCATCGGTACGGTAACTAAATACAACTAATTAAGTTTATTTATTAATTTATACGCATGCTTCACAAGTTCACATGCAAGAACATGATCACCCATATAAACATATGCAAAGTATAGCTGGATTCATCGACTCCTGCATATACTATTTCACGTATCGTTTTCTACGCTGCTAAGTCAAAGTAGCGAAGCCAAAGAGCCACGAACACTAGCAAAGGGCGGTTTCCTCTCGGCACAGAGTTTGCCGAGAGGGGACACTCGACAAAGAGCTCTCGGCACAGATTGTCCGGCACAGAGCTCTTTGGCGAGAGTCAGCACCCAGCCTCACGGCACAGTGTGCCGAGAGCCCAGAAGGCTCACGGCAGAAGCACGGCAAGGGGTGACGGTGTCACAAGCGTTTGCTGAGAGCAAGATGGTAGACTCTTGGCACAGTTTGAATCTTTGTCGAGAGCCAACTCCACTGCTCTCGGCACAGATTTAAATTGTGCTGAGAGCCGTGGACTTGGCTCTCGGCAAACGTTCCACGCAGCGCCCACATCACCCCTCTTTGCCGAGAGTAGAATCCATTACTCTCGGCACAGGCTGGCTGTTTGCCGAGAGCAATGGATTTTACTCTCGGCAAAGCACATTTTGTTTTTTTGGAATTGTGCAGCCTCATATATGGTACCCCCATCGAATAAACAGCATCACATGCAGTTAATACTCATCACAGGCAGATTATAATCATCACATGCAGTTCATGATCACAAGTACTTCAAATATCACCATAATCATCACATAGTCCACAAATGCAAGTAACGAGTCTACAACCAGTCACGAGTCCATACAGGTCCATACAAGTCCATAAAATCCATACACACAGCACATGCAAGTCACAAAGGTCCAAATGCAAATAAAAGATACTAAGTCAATGAACTCACTCGTTCGGCGGGTCATGTTACGACTGGGACTGCAACCCTCCTCCCCCCCCGCCTGCGGTGGCTGTGTGAACCCCAGCCGACGGTGGTTGTGTCAACCCCGGCCACAAGTACAGCGTTCCGTGAGGCGGGAGCTGAGCGCCAGACATCGCCATCGTCCACGGGCCACGCGGCATCCACTGACCCCACGGCATCCCACCCCACGGATTCTGTGGAGCTGGAGGCGACATGTCTTGTCCAGTAGGCCCATCATTTGATGTTGTCGATAGATTCTGCATATGATTTAAAGTCAGGAATGATAATACAATATTTTGAGCATGTATACCAAGTCATTCTAGCTTTCTACTCATTCTAGGTTTCGCTATAATAATAAGTTCTATATCACAATGAGAAATGATAGTACAAGGTTTTGAGGGTTTATATCAAGTCATTCTACCTTTCTAAGTCATTCTAAGTTCTAAGTCTCTATGAGAAACAAAAGAGCAAGGTTGGAAAGTAACTCACAGGAGAAATAGTAGCCGGTCGAGGAAGTGGAGGAGGGAAGTACACCTGTGGTGGCAGAGGGAGTTGCGCCTGTGGTGCCACCACCGAACCAACACATTGCATGTACTGAAGCACCGCAGCATACTGTTGATTGTTGGCCTCTTGCATCGCTACCAACTGCTGCTGGTGGGCCTCTTGCAACCGCTAAATCTGCTCATGGGCGTGCCTCTGCGCCTCTTCTACATGCCTCTCCCGCTCGGCCCTCTCTGCTTCAAGCTGGGCATACAATATTCGATCCAAACATTAGAATACAAAGCAAACATATGTAAATGTCAATGAACTACAGATAGAACATAAATAACCTGGACGTTCGCCAGCAAGGTCTCCGTAACGTTGGGCCGTCGTTCTATGGGCGGCCTGAGCTTGTGCCCCTATCTCGAGATCGAACCTACGAGAGAGTAGGAGCACCTGCCAAGCTCGGGAGATTGCCGCCAACAGAGTACCGTCCATGCCTCCTGCCTTCTCCAATCCTGACGACGGTTTCTGCATCAAGGGGTTGTCTCACCGGATCGAAGTCTGGCCCATGAAGCTCTCTTGCCGTCGTGCTGTACTTTCTGATGCGGGGCTGGATTGTCGGTTGTTGTACACCTCGGGCGGGTCGTCCTCATTGAAGGTGACATCAGACGTCACCTTCCCCTTGTGTGTCATAGCATATGCCTCGAGCTCGCCGCAAGGCCGATTCTCATGTGACTGAGACTGCAAGAAAACAACAAAGTGGATGTTAGAATTGAGAGTTAGAAAACAACAAATTACACAGTATTGATAGTTAGAATAAATAAATAAATTAACGTACCCAACTACGAGCAAACTCACGGATGGCCAGGTTGCCTTGATGGTGTGCTGGACCTGGCATCTTCAAACGCCTTTTCCTGCGCTCGAGGTGTTTTGCCTCCCAATCCGACGCAAACCACATGTCCACAATCGCGCTCCAAGCTAGCCCGAGGCATCTCGGGGACCCACCACGGAGGCACCTGCATGTCATCAAGTGCATACCGTACAAGAACATCAAATTGAGCATATTTAATCGAAGAAAAATGAATATTAAGAATGTTCTATATTTACCTCCATGTATTGTTCTTTAGTGAGTCGTAGGTTTCAGACTTCCCTTTTTTTGACTTTTTGTCCTTTCTTAGCCTTGTAGATAACGTTTTGTGAGATGCGTGACTCGTAAATCATATCTGACACAAGCTTCCGACAGGCGTACATTGCACAATCAGCCGCCGCCTGCTAGTATCCCTCCTGGTATCTATAGAAATCCATATAGAAGCGTTGTCAATACTTCAAGAATATCCAATTAATTCGATTTATTGAGAAATACAATTTATTTCGAGGAAGACTCACCAAAAACTCGCCAACCACCCGAGCGGCCTTATTCTGGAATTTTTGTGTTCCCGATCACCATAATCGGACATGAGGGCATAGTGGTCAAACGTCGTCACAAGCACCTCTCGCGCACCTTCTCCCTCGCCAACTGTCACGAACACGGGGTAGTGAAGCCAACACAAATGGCCCAAGATGCCATTGGGAAGATGTTTATGACCACCTGGAGCGACGACCTTCCACGCCCTGCCAAAATGATTCACACAAATTATTTGTTTCAATCATCAGTTTGAACAAAACCAATGAAAAGGCAGTGATAAATTACCTTGGTAGCTCGAGTATAATAATCGGTCGGCTCGCAAGAGGTATGGGTCACTCCGGAAGCTTTGCGAGGCCTCGCAACCAGACCTTCACCGCCCCCTCCCCCTACCCCTGCCTCATCATCCTCATCCTCCTCCGCCTCCTCCTCCTCAGATGACGCCTCATCCCTCACCTCCTGCTGCTGCACCTCCCTATACTCCTCCTCCTCAGACGATGAGGGTGACCTTGTCACCCTCCTCCTCTCACCTCCCGCAGTCCCAGAGCCCTCAACATCGTCCTGGTAAAAGTCATTGAGGTTCCTCACCAAAGGGGTGCGCTGCTTTGGCATCTTTGATCAATCACCTGAAATAAAAAAGAGTAAACCAATCAGTACATAATTACATGTAAATACCAATTAGTAAATAAGAAACAAAATATCATAGTAAATAAGAAACAAAATATCCTAGTAATAAGAAACAAAATATCCTAGTAAATAAGAAACATAATTATATTTAGTACGGATCTTACATGTTTTAGAAATATTTATCATGATCCGGAATATTCGGATCATAAGTCTCATCATCACTATCACACATGTTCACATTCTCAATGCCATGCTCCAAAGGAGGAACGGTGTCATCATCATCACTATCATTGCTTAAATGTAAACGCTCAAGTAATTCTAAGTCATCATCATTATGAACCTCTTCTGCAGCATCGTCGTCGACAACCATTTCATTGTCTACTTCCATTTCGATGGCTTCGATTAAGTCTATCTCAAACCTCTCTTCTAGCCCATCTTCTTGAAAGAACTCTCCGACATATGTGTTTGGGTCTAGTAGGTGGTAATCTTCATTGTTTGGGGCAGGTAGTTTACTGTGCGGTGATACCTTGTACACAACATCCCAACCTTGGAGACACTTGTCAGTTTTGCAAGGGTATGAGAGATAATATACTTGTGTGGCCTGTTGGGACACAATATAGACATCGTGTCCTGGGTACACGGATGACCATCGAATTTCGACAGGCCCAAGATTCTGGTTCCGTCTCACAGTGTGTGGATCAAACCGATGACACTTGAATATGACAGGTTTAAGAGGTTTGCAACCATGAAACTCGAGTTTGTATATTTCTTCAATTCTTCCACAGTAATCTACCCTATCGTGACATCGCGTAGAAACTCCAGTATTTATGGTTCTTCTACTGGGCATATTCTTCTCGTGCCGTGTCGTGTGAAAGTGATATCCATTCACGTCATAAATAGAAAATGACTTGATCCTAAAGGCGAAACCATCGGCAACCTATCTCAACTTGGGACTCATAGACTCATCGGTTTGGCCCTGCAAGTTCAGGCAGGATAGTGTTTAATGTGATACTAAGTACGAGCTAAATTACCATTAATGTATTGAGTACGAGCTAAATTTCCTTCTGTTTGAACTAGGAAATGAAATCGAGAATTCGAGTTCCCGCACTCCGGCCGCTAAGAAGGGTTTCCTCCTCGTGGTCAGTAGGTGGCCTTGAACGACGCCAAAATTGCCTAATAAGATCACTACACCAAAACAAATGAGGTTGGATGCAAAAGCGGCAAAATACGAGAATGGAAATGATGAGATAATGTCATACTTTATGTATAGCCGTACTTCGTCAAGGTTGCGCAAAACATACATCGTGATAGCCAGGCACTCTTCATGAGATAAGGTCTTGCACGTCGGCATACTTGCACGTCCGAGTTGTCCTCGAAAAAGGCTGAGGGTTTATTCATCTTCGCCAGCATTGTACCAGGGAGGTGGATTATGCACGCTAGGTAGGTGCTCAACATAGTATTTAGTTGTGAAATTTGACACCTCCTCCAGAATGGATGCCTCTGCAATGCAAGCTTCAATTTTATTTTTATTTTTACATGTGCTTCAAAGAACCTTTCGAACCCTCTCAATTTGATAGCACCAATGGTTCTGCACAGGCCCCCCCTATTCGTGCCTCATGCAAGAGGTACAAAATCATATGTTGCATCGGATTGAAGAAGCCGAGTGGAAATATCTTCTCTAGCTTACAAAGCAAGGTGCATTTTTTCCAGTTTGTCAATCACAACAAGAAATAACTCCTTAGCACAAAGCTGACGGACGAAATAGCTCAACTCTACTAGCACTTCCCACACATGCTCAGGTACATAGCCTCGAGCCATCACTAGAAGAAGCCGCTCAATCCATATGTGATAGTCACGACTCTTCAGCTTGTTTATTTGCAGAGTAGCTAAGTTCACTCCCCGCCTCTGATTTGCAGCATACCCATCAGGGAACATTAAGTCTTTGACCATTCTAGTACTTTCTTCCTTTTTTTTTGTGGGCACTTCCTTTGTTCCCTCTTAACGACGAAATCAGCCTTAGGCCTTTTCCATGACTTGCCCGTTATAGGATTCAGGATGACTAGCTTTGGCCTATCGCATAACATTTCTTGATCGACTCTAGCCTTAACATTGTCCTTACTCTTCTCTGGTATGTCCATGATTGTACCCCATAGTGCCTTGGCCACATTCTTTTCGGTGTGCATCACATCAATGTTATGTGGAAGAAGAAGATCTTTCATGTAGGGTAGCCTCCACAAGCCCGACTTCTGAGCCTAGGCATGTTGCACACCATATCCCACAAAATGTTGTTCTCCTTCTTTGAGCACGAGAGAGTCTAACTGAGCTTGAACCTCAGCACTTGTCATCATGTGCGGTGGTCGATTTTTAACTACGACACATTTTGTAAAGTTCTTGGTATGTCGTATGAATTGATGGTCAAGAGGGAGGAATTGTCGATGTTTGTCGAACGAAGAAAACTTGCCACCCCTCTTCAACCAAATGAACATCAGAGCTGCCTTGCATAGTGGGAAAGAGAACTTCCCGTGGACACACCAACCGCAAAATAACCCATACACCGGCATGTCATGCAGAGAGTACATGTACCACACGTGCATTTTGAAATTTCTCTTCGTAGCTCAATCGTATGTCCACACACCGTCTTCCCAAGCCTTGAGCAAATCATCAATCAGAGGGTTCATGTACACACTCATATTATCTCCCGAATATCGAGGAATTATCAATGACAAAAATATGTACTGCTGTTGAAAGATGATGCGGGGGGGGTAGATTGAGAGGGATAATAAACACAAGCCAACAAGTGTGCGGGACAGCTGTGATTCCAAAAGGATTGAACCCATCTGTCGCCAGTGCAACACATACATTACGAGCCTCAAGAGCTTTGTCACCATGAATCCCATCAAAATGGGTCCATGCTTGAGCATCAGATGAATGTGTAAGCTTATCACTATATCGGCAACCTGTTTTGTGCCAAGTCATTTGCTTTGCAGATTCCTCAGACATGTAAATCCATTGGATCCGCTGTATGGGCGGGAGGTACCGTAGGGCACTTACTGGGATCGTGAGCTGTGTCTTTGGACCCTCACCAAAGTCTACCTCCACAAACCGAGATGCTTTACATTTCAGATAATGTGTTGCTTTCTCATGTTCTTTCCTGAACAAGGCGCATCCTGTTCGACAGGCATGTATCTGGTCATACGACATCTTATGTGTAGAAATGACTTTTCTTGCTTTGTACATGTTACGTGGTAAAATGTGACCTTTCGGAAGAATGTGGCCAAAAACTGTCACCAAGGCATCGAAGGTGTCTCGACTTAGGTTATACTGGGACTTTATGGCCATTAGGCGGGAGATGACATCCAGTTGAGGCATTATGGTGTGCTTGTGGAGGGGTTTTTGCTCTGCAGCCAACATGTCATAATACGCCTTCGCGCTTGGCTCTGGCTCCTCCTCCGGATGTTCTCCTTAGAAATTTGCTTCATGAAAGTCATCTAGCATGTCTCGTACTCCAGCATCACCATCAAGTTCTCCGATGTGTTGTCTCACGACCTCGTCTCTTATCCGACTGGTTTCACTATGGTAGGTCCACTTTGTATAGTCTCTTATAAATCCATGTTTGAAGAGATGCTTTGCCATGTCATCCTTTGTATGTCGGAGCGTGTTTCCGCAGCTGCGGCAGGGACACCAATGGTTTTCCCGGTTTTAGGCCCTTTAACCTTTGCAAATGCTTCATCCATGAAAGCTTAAGCGTTTAAAATCCATTCCTTTGTCAAACGACCCCCACTTGCCCATCCGTTGTACATCCACTCACGGTCACCCATTCTCTATCATATCAGCAAGTTACATAAAATACATTGCATCATCTACACGATGTCTACACATTCTAATAGGTAAAGATAGGGCCTAATCCCACCCGTGGATACGTAGATGGGGTCAGTTCCTATGGTCTACTTCGATCTGAGATAGAATTTCAGCAGGACCTCCCCATTGTTCTCTAAATACACGTCCCGAAGGGAGATTGTGCATCCGGAGAACAACGGGGAGGTGCTGCCAAAACTCAGTCTCCGATCAGAGTAGACCATAGAAACTAACCCCATCTACGCATTCACATGCTGTCCAAAAACCATGGACAATTCGAAATAGATACAGCCATAAATATGCAAAGTTCTACATATTTCGAACTGTATCTCTTCCGAACAGGAGAATCCTAATTAGGTTTCATGATCTATGACATCATATGCAAAGAGAATGAAATATGCCTCACCTTGCTGGTTTGAAGATGATGGCGGTTGCAGCTATAGACCCCTGGCAAAGGAAGGCAGCGGGAACCCGATGGCGGAGGTCGGTGCTCAATTCCTGAAAAAAATGAAAATAATAGTGTCAATTACAAATTTCGGCACCACCACCCCTGCACGGTGAGGTTACAAAACCTGCAACAACAAATGACTCGATGACCGACAACAACATTCATGACCGAGCATACTAGAACAACATTCATTCACTTGCAACAACCAACGGCTCGATGGCCGACAACAAGATTCATGACCGAGCATACTAGAACAACATTCATGACCGAGCAACAACCAACGACTCGATTGCTAACTACCTAAAATCAATTGGCTAACTAAAAGGGTCCAAATTTTTGCTAACTAAAATTGGTACCTAAATTTGCTACCTAAATTTTTTAAGGAAAAGGGTAGAGAATTTTTTACCTTTTTAGTTGGGGGCAGGAGCCTGGCGGTAGGAGTAGGGGCCGGCCTCTCGCACGGCTACAGCGCGAGGGGGCACGGGCCAAGGGCGGCCGCCGCGGGTGCGTGCGGGGGAGGAGGTCCCGGGCCGTGACCTTGGGTGTGTGCCGGGGGAAGAGGACGGCGGCCCGAGGCGGCGGGGAGGACGGCGGCCCGAGGCGTGGGGGACGGCGGCCCGAGGCGTGGGGAACGGCGGCAGGGGACAACTGCGGCGGGGAGCGTTGGAGTGGTGGCGGTGGAGCGGAGGCGTGGCGCGGTGGCGGCAGAGCGGCAGAGCGTAGCGGTGGCGGTGGAACGGTGGCGCAGCGCGGTGGCGGTGGAGCGACGTGGTGGCGGCGGTGTGGTGCGGTGGCGGCGCGGTGGCGGCAGAGCGGTGATGGTGGCGGCTGAGTGTGTGTGCGTGCGTGCGAAGTGTGTGGACTGTGTTGTGACTGTGTGGGTGAGGTGAGGCAATGTAGTGAGACTGCACGTGCCCCCCACCTGTTTGCCGAGAGCCAAATCCAAAGCTCTCGGCAAAGGTGTGCCGAGAGCACTAGATCTGGCTCTCGGCAAACAAGTGAGGCGGGCCCATGTGCAGTCCCACCGAACCCACCAGTGAGGGTGGCGGCCAATGACAGCGGCCCCTCCTTCTCACCTTTACCGAGAGCCTGGCCCTAGCTCTCGGCAAACAAGTGGGCGGGCCCATGTGCAGTCCCACCGAACCCACCTGTGTGGCTGGCGGCCAACGACAGCGGCCCCCACTTCTCACTTTTGCCGAGAGCCTAGCCCCTGGCTCTCGGCACACTCAACGTGTGTGTCGTGAGCCAGGGTCTCGGCAAAAATAATTTTAGTCAAATTAATTGTTAAAAAATAGCTAACAGATGCAATACATTTCCGAAACTTAACATGACACCAGTTATGTTGTATATTACTTGTAGAAAATTTTTTGTATTCAAACTCAAATTTGAATATATCTAAGACTCCAAACATAGTGAAATTAGTTCAAATTCTTAGAAACTTGTCGTGAGATGTTTCAGTTTCTAAACAGTGTACGTGTCCAAGTGTTCAAAACATTCTCAATTTTTTACCTCAACCTCCACATATGATATCATGAGCACTTGACAAATTTCGTGATTTTCAAACTTCATTTGAATTTTATACAATTTTAAAACCTTTATACCTCGCAATCTTCATCATGATCAGAGAACCAAATGCCGGAAATTTAGTTTCATTTCATGTACATGGTCTTAAAGATGTCTCATGAACATGAATATCATTTTTTTCACCAACTTTAATTTACTCTATAATTTCATGCACTTGCAGTTCATATCGGACGTATACGAAAAAGATACCTAGAATGATGGAAAATTGTTAAATATAGCAAACAGAGCTAAAATTATTGTGCCAAATTTGAACATAAGTTTTGTATATGTGTGTGTTGATGAAGGAAAAAGTTTGGAGATGAGGAAGTTTTTTTTTTGAATTCTTTACCGTGAGCAGTGGCGAAACACTCGGCACATAAATCTGGCTCTCGGCAAAAAGACATGTGTGTGGTGTGCCACTCCTTTTGCCGGGAGCCACAGCTACAGCTCTCGACAAACTTGACAGCGGGACCAACGACCGTCACGGCAGGCCACTTGTGCCGTGAGCCAGGATCTTTGACGAGAGCTGTGGTGCCAAACTCTCGGCAAAGAGGACCTTCTGCTGTGTGTTCCCTCTTTGCCGAGAGCTTGGCTCGTGGCTCTCGGCAAAGAAGGCCCATGCCGAGAGCCTGGCCCCTGGCTCTCGGCACAGGCACGGTTTCCGGTAGTGCCAGCTGATTGTGACACGGCCAATAAGCACTATGTAATGATTTTATTATGTTTAGTTATTACTAGACAGATGAGTCGAGTTCCAAGTCAAATCAGCTGCTAGCCTGCTGCAGTAAAAATTAACCTTTTTTCTAGTGAATAAATAATGTTAGTCGTGGTCTTACTGGATCATGAGCCGGTTACACTTTATTAGCATCCACAAGACGTGATAAGAAACAGGGTGCACCAAAACAACCATTTCGACACATCTAACATGCATATAATAAATTAGTGGTCAACAATTTCAAAGTTTGAATTTTGATACATGTGCGTGGCTTATAAAAGTGGATGGAGTGAGTACTAAACATTGGATTAAAAAAAAGAACTAAACAATGAACTGAGCTCATTATTTGTGATCGAGCGCCTTAACTTCGGTTACCATTAGTGTGTTACTTTGCTATGTCTAAACTTATATAGATTTATTTTATTACAAAATTTAAAATAAAATCTATACAAATGATTTTCATGTTCCTAAACAAAACTATGTAAAGCTATCAATAATCAAATTTGAAAATACATGTATTGCGATGTGAGATGATTACATGAAGTGAGAAGAACAAATGTACATGGTTCCGAAATTCCTCAATTAAGCTCAACACCCATGCATCTTAATTGCAGGCCTTCCTGTTCGGCGGTGCCCGTGGCAGCTTCAGGAGGCATCATCATCATCACCACGTCCCTTCATCCATAGCAAACCTCGTGCCCGTCCCCTTCACCTGCGGCGGCAACGAAACACACGACCCCTCCTCCTCGCCCCTGTCACCAGGAACATGTCGTCGTCGTCGTCACGCGGGTGCAACATCGCCGTCACCTTCACCGTCGCCGTCGGCATCAGCAGAACTGTCTCCAGTGCCGTCGGCATCGCCGTCCCCCGAACACGAACGGCCAACAGCTCCTCCTCGGTGCCCTGACTACTTCCGCTACATCCACTCGGATCTATCTCCATGGCGCGAGGCAGGGATCACGCGGGAGGCGGTGGAGCGCGGGCGCGACCGCGCGGCGTTCCGGCTGGTGGTGCTGGGCGGCCGCGCATACGTGGAGACGTACCACCGCGTGTTCCAGACGCGGGACAGCTTCACGCTGTGGGGCATCGCGCAGCTGCTGGCGCGCTACCCGGGCCGCGTCCCGGATCTGGACCTCATGTTCAACTGCGAGGACATGCCGGAGCTGCGCGCCGCCGACTTCCCCCGGCCGTCCGAGGCGCCGCCGCTGTTCCGCTACTGCAAGGACGACGCCACTCTGGACATCGTCTTCCCGGACTGGTCCTTCTGGGGCTGGCCGGAGGTCAACATCCGCCCCTGGGCGCCGCTCCTCCAGGAGATGGACAGCGAGATCCGCCGCCTGCCGTGGCCAGAGAGGGAGCCCAACGCGCACTGGAAGGGCAACCCCGGCGTGTCCACCCAGCGCGCCGACCTCCTCCGGTGCAACGTCTCGGAAAAAATGGATTGGAACGCGCGCCTGTTCAAGCAGGACTGGGAGGCCGCCATCCGAGGCGGCTTCAAGGACTCTAACCTGGCGAAGCAGTGCACTTACAGGTACAAGATCTTCGTGCAGGGAAGGTCGTGGTCGGTGAGCGAGAAGTACATCCTCGCCTGCAACTCGCCCATGCTGCTCGTCGCCACGCCCTACAAGGACTTCTTCTCCCGGGGGCTCGTCGCCGGCAAGCACTACTGGCCCATCAACCCCGACCGCAAGTGCCCGTCCATCAAGTTCGCTGTCGACTGGGGCAACGCCCACCCGGCGCAGGCGCAGCGGATGGCCGAGGAAGGCAGCGGCTTCGCCAGAGAGGAGATGAGCATGGACTACGTCTACGACTACATGCTGCACCTGCTCACCGAGTACGCTCGCCTGCTCCGCTACAAGCCCACCGTTCCTGCGAATGCCATCGAGCTCTGCCCCGAGTCCGTGGCGTGCACCGCGCAAGGCCGCGAGCGGCAGTTCATGATGGAGTCCAAGGAGAGGTATGTCGCCGATTACGAGCCCTGCACGCTGCCCCCGCCCTTCACCGCAGGTGAACTCAGGGACATGGCCAGCAGAGAGGAAGAAGTCCTGAGGAAGGTGAAAAGGATGGAGGAACATAGCTAGGTTCCCAAAAATTATTAAGGCAGAATAGGCAGTTGTAGATACCAGAAGGCTCGTGTGCCCAAAACTGCTCCCTTGCTGAAACAAATTTAGCCTTGCTGATCAAATTCTTGGTTTCGTTAAAAAAAATTCTTGGTTTCTTATGCCCAAGCATGTGAATAAAATTAACGTCAAACGTTTGGGATTTTCTTTTCTCTCAATCACTTTTTGAAACTATTGGATCTACATCTGAGTTCTATATTTATCTATTCTTTCTTACACTGTTCTTTCTATTAATTTCTCTTATCTTCTTACTCGCACAACTACCCCACCGCCGCACCTCCAACGACTCTCCCACCATCGCTCCCCCGCTCGGGGGAACACAAACCCAACACGCCACGGCTCTCCCTTGACCTCCCAGATCCAGATCTCGCCGGCGCCCTCCCCCATCTCCGACGACCACGCCGCAGCGGGCAGGGAGAGGGGGCCCGCCGTCGTTCTCTCTTATAGTAGTTAGCTAGTACTCTTCTTTGTTGCCTTTGTGCTTTGCCATATGGAAAATCACCTAGCACCTTCCATTTCAAAATCAATCCCCACCATTCACCTCTCTTCATCCACTTCTTATATCTTTTTCCCATCCTCATCCTCCTGACAGTGATGTGAGGAACAGAGGCCAAGCTCATCGAGCCTTCGCTCGGCGCCCTC
Source organism: Cenchrus fungigraminus (assembly GCA_036936925.1). Taxonomy (NCBI): domain Eukaryota; kingdom Viridiplantae; phylum Streptophyta; class Magnoliopsida; order Poales; family Poaceae; genus Cenchrus; species Cenchrus fungigraminus. The sequence goes on along the minus strand of CM072779.1, from coordinate 36,753,540 downwards.
AGTCGAGGGAGGAGATCACATGGTGCCCATGGCCTAGGGGGTGCCCATGACCACAGGAAGAGTTTGCTAGGTCAGCGTGGCGCTCTGGGTCGGGGAGCTCGACGCGCCTACTGAAAGGATCTTGTGATGCCAAGAGGAGGGATGAATAGGCTCACTTCAAATTTTCTTGAAAACTCGGCAAGAGAAATTAAATGCACCGGGTTATCCGACGTAGTACCGGATGATCCGGTGGCTGAATCTTCTGGTACTAGGGCGGATGACCCGGTGAGATAGGGAATTACAAGATACAAGGAAATGAGCTGAACCTAGCCATTCTATTTGAATTAAAAGTTTAGTAGAGATGCTAAGAACCACCTACAACCAAAGATTTGTCAAGCAACAACTCAAATATTGAGGACTTGTGTGCATCCGAGGACCGGTGATGGATGGTCGCACTACAGCGTTTCGTACGTCTTGCAACACCTTGACACCGTCGCAATACGAGTGTTTTGGTCGCGATATCCACGTGTAGCGGCCACGTGAGTCCGTCGCCAGGCATCGCTATATTGTCGGTCACAATATCTTATAGCGACGCCCTAGAATTGGCGTTGCTGTTGAGATACCCTTTTCGCGATGGCGCCTGGCGTAGCAACTGGTTGATGTAGCGACCATTTTGTGGCGTTGCAACATGACTAATTGCAACTAAAAGGTATCGTCGGGATATGATTGAACCAATTCACCACGCTAACTACCGTCGCTATACACGTAGATGGTCTCACGCAACTAAAAACGGGTCGTCGCCATATTCCTGAACCAAATCGCAATGCTAACGACCGGTGCTATACATGTTGAAGGTGACGCAACCAAATACGGACTGTCAACGTATTCTCGAACCAAATCACAACGCTAACGACCGTTGGTATACACGTTGATGGTCACGCAACCAATGATGGGTCATCGCCATATTCTGGAACCAAATCGCAACGATAATTATCGTTGATATACACGTTGATGGTCACGCAACCGAAGATGGGTCGTCGCTATATTCTGGAACAAAATCGCAACGTGGTTGCCGTCGCTATACATGAAGAGGGTCACGTAACCAAAGATGTGTCGTCGACCCAAAGCGCAATGCTAATGAACGTCGCCATATATGTGTAGGGGTATCGTAACAAAGTTTGTGTCGACGCTATATGCTCAACTGATAACGCATCAGATGAATCTTGGTCACCATATGCATAGGGTATGTCACAACGAACTATGGTTCGTCGCTATTTGTGTAGAGGATAGTGCAACGAAATATTGGTCGCCATAGGCTACACGCTGGATACCCAGTGTAGCCAAATTTTGGTTCTTTCATGGAGCAAAATTTCCAAAACATAAACTGATGCAACCCATGTACATACAAATCATTAATGAAATCAATTCTTTATTCGTGACCACCATTCATCATATAACATGATATTCATCAACACATCAAAGTAACAACTCTTGTCCATCAATCACAGTAAATTTTTTTGTAAAGAACCTATATTGTTCTTATGCATTGTTACAATCTGAATATTACTCCTACACTTGATGATCTTCATCTAGGCTGGAGCTGAAGTTTCTTGCTAGGTTTCCTGCCGGTAGGTGGGACTTTGTTATTAGTCGATCTTGATTTTTTTTCTGGTGCTGGAGCATCTACCATGTCATCCTGAATGTAAATGAATTAGAGAATTTCAGCATCTGAACCCGATTTGTCTTTGAATGCAAATGCAGCAACATATGAACTAGATGTGAAAAATATTAATGGCATTATGAAAAGACAATTCCTGTCAGTACCTCTTGTGCTCTCCCCTTGCCTGATCGCATTTTAGTAGCATGCTTCATCAGCTCTTGTGGACTAATAACTTTGGCATTTACAGCAGGTGCATCAAGTTTTTGAAGTTTCTCAGCAAACAATCTCTTTGAAACATTGGCACTTGTATCATTGATGTTAGGTGCCACATTTTCCTTATCTTTTGTCGCAATGCTTGTTGGATCAATCTGGATTATAAAGTTAATGGAACAATGTAAATTGTAATTCAATGTACACCATGCATCATGATTAGATAGCTTGTTCGATGTCGTTAATACCTGGTTCGTTGTTACATGATTCTGCATTACTGGTGTTACGAGAACGTTTTGGACAGTTCTCGGAGGTACAACTTCATTTGAATTATTGTTGATGGTTCCAGTGGTAGCCTGCACATTGCAAAAGGGGGCATGCAAGAGATTAGTGACATAAATTTGTTTTATTTGCCAATCACAACCAAGTGTCATTGTTTTCTTGTTCGCCGTTGCTTGATTCTGCGTTACTTCATTACTTTGCGCTACTGCTTTTGTGTTTTTGATGGTTTCAGAGGGAGTCTGCACATTGTAAGAGAGGACAGGTAAGAGATTAGTGACATAAATATATATTTAGTCAATCAAAACCAGGTATATATAGTCGATACCTTGTTCGTTGTTTCTTGACTCTGCACTAATGCTGTTGTAGCAGTGCCATCCGCATTGACCGTAGCTTCAACGTCAAGTGTAGTCCTGTTGGATTGAGGTGTACTCTGCGTATTTGAAAAGAGGAAAGGTAAGATATTAGGTGCATTGGTCAAGTTACGATCACAACAGGTACAATCTTCTGGTTACCTCAGAAGATGGTAATAATAAGCATTTGTATGGCTCTATCATCTTTTCAAACTTGTCCTGCATTTGTTGTTCAATTGCTTTGGCCATTTTTTTGATTCTCGGCTTCCTTGTCTACTTCATGCTTCCGGAGTCTTTCTTCAAACTCACGTTCTCGTGCTTCAACCTTCTCGAGTCTCTCCTGTAACATCCTCTCCTGAAGTTCTTTGTTGCTAATTGGAGTCGCCATGTAACCATGACCACGTGACACAGATGATTTGACTCTTGTTGTTTCCTTGTATTCTTCCTAGAAACATTGCTCTTCCCTAACAGCCGCAGAAGTGACACTTGGTACTCCTTCTTCATCCATTCCATCTTAATTTGCTAGCTGAGCTAATTTCTTGGATGTACGATCCTGAGGGCAAGACAGAATTGTAAGATCGAAAACAGTGGCCATGGTTTGATGCAGAACTAAACGAGTGTTATGTGCAAGCAAGGTTACGATCAAATTTCTACTCACATAAATATTCTCAGCCTAGTCAGATGTCTATTTTCCTTTCTTCGAGTGAGTAGCCCTCTAGAGTACCAACTGGCATGGCTCAGCACCAGTTTTGGGATCTCGCTATGATTTCACCATTGCACGACATTAATATATGATTGTCTTATGCATATAGTGAATGATGAGAATATTGTAACCAATCTTTACATGTTCCCAACTCCACTGAGAGTAAGGTTTCGAACCCCCCGAATGCAAGGTAACCATTTGGCCATGATTGCCAGAGTTCCTGTTGCTGATTTTCTGCAAGGAATGAAACAGTGATGTTAAGCAGTGAAAGGTTGAACTCATATTCTATGTAACTCGCAATGTTGATCTTAAATTAAGTAGAAAAAATGTACCTTGAAATATTCAGTTCCAAAGTACTGGCACAAATAGTGCCACTCCACAATGTTCAACTCGTCAGGCTTGTGTTTCATTCTCTCTTCATAACTATCGTGTGACTTGTATGTAGCACTCAACTCGCCTCTCCAACCTTTGTAGCGTGCATGGGCAATCTTTCATATCTTTTCCTTTGGATCTTTAATGCCCTCAAAATCCCATCCTTCCTGGTGGGGAGGAAACTTGTTATGCATGCATGATTCAATCATAGCATTGTGTACAGAGAAAATATATGGAACGCATCTGCTATATAACACAAACAAGGTGCATGCGCTGGACAGTGACTTACCATTACACAATTTGCGATGTCTTGCTTGACATCTTCACTAATATCTTTCCAAGATCTGACTCCAACTACTGGAGCCTTCATCCTTGTATGTACAACAATCTCATCAACAAAGGCACGTCTATTTTCTCCACAGGGACCATCCAACTTTCCTGAGAACTCAATTTTTAGTTTTGCGCACCTAGATTTTGCTCTCTTGGAACTTGCAGATAACCCTTTCAAGGTTCCACGCCCAACTTTCTTGCCACCTACTTACATTCACATCAGAGAAATAACATTTACTTACTGAACAAAAGCAGTTTCTGTAACCAATGAACAGTACAGAGTGAAGTTTCTGGAGGTGTGAAGCTTTTATAACCTTTTGTCTTCTTTTTTCTCCTAGCATGCGATGGATGTTGTGGTGGCTGTGCCGTTTCCAGTGACGACGTCGTTTCTGGTGGTGGCGTCATTTCTAGTGGCGGTGTCGTGCTGCTGTCATTGCTCTCATCACGTGGGAGTACGACTACTTCTGTAGGTTTTGCTTGAGCTTTGTTATAAGCCACTGAAAAAAGGAAAGCACTTGTACTTATTAGTAGGTTCACATTATTCATCACAAATAAGCTGCAGTCGACAGGGAAAAATGATTTACGAATTCATTTTAGAAGTCCTTTGCACTGTAACCATTTTTGGTACGTCTTTCTTGTTTCATCCCTAAAGTCATCGTACAGGGCTGCAAATTAGACACACTGGTATGTGAGTAAAATGTGCAGTCTAGGCTACATGTGGACAGTGTAGAACAAGCAACATATGTACCACTGTCATCGGGTTTCTCTTCTATCCAATCTTTGTATTCATCACAAACTAATAAGAAGTCGTCGTCGTCGTCATCATCACTATCAGCATTATGCCCATGCCGCCTCTGTCGTTTCAGGGGTGAAACGTAGACATTTTCTCCATTCACATCAGTTGTTGATAGTACCAACCTTATTGTCTTCTCATTGGATGACTCCACGTAATCAAGCATGGCCACTAGTGCTTTCTATTGATAATTTCCTCAAGAGACGTTGATGTGATATTATCTTCATTATCTCTCTTCATGTAGTACACGTAGTCCCGCTGATCATATCCTAAACTTTCTTTAAGATTTGACAGGACCTTAAAGTCTACAAGACCCTTGTCCAATGCACTAGAGAAGTATCTTATATTTTTCCAGCCGCGACATTCGATTAGTATATTCCACACGTCACCTGTCAGGTCTCTTTCTCTACATGTGCACATAAATATTAATATGCCAGCATGAAAAATTCAGTTGTAGTACTAATAATGGTATATGCATATATGTATATATATACTAGTAGATAGTATGTGAAAAGAAATATGCAGTGATCAAATAGCACAATGCCTATTCAACTCAGTAATTTTTACAACAACAACAGTTAGGTTCTATTACAAATTTTAAGATTGAGATAGACATGCATGTGCACGTAAATATGAACACGTATTTCTGATTAAGGGAAGGAAGAAAATGAACGGATGTTGAAAATAACTAAATTAAGTAATGTGCATGCATATGTATACTCATGAATGTAATTGATCGTGGAAAAACAAATGCAATTAACGAGCCGGGGTGGAGCTACGTTTTCAGTAGTGGGTGCGGCCGCAACCACAAAAATTCTGTAATCTTTTATCAAATCTAAAATTTCACCATCTTAATTTAACTCTCTATCAATTCTACTGTGGTGTCGCACCCCCTTTCACTTCTCTCTAGCTCCGCCCGGCCCTACCCCCATGGATTCAATGGAAGCTCATCCAAGCTCCTCCTGAAAATTTCATCCATTGATGAAGAGAAGAAGAAGAAAACGAGAAGGGAGAAGAGGAGGAAGAAGAAGATAAGCCCCCCCTGAACTTCGATCCTAGATCCACCCCTGAGAATCCTAGATGGGCTAAGAGGTATATCAAATCGAGTGCACGGAGGGAACAACGTATCTATTGCATGCAGTTATACGCACCTGATGGCACCGTTTTCCTCAACAGTGTCGATGTCTTGGACTGTGACTCCATTCCGTGTTACGACTGGTCATACCTTGCCGGCCATGGATGTACTCGCTAGGGAAGAATAGAACCGTCCTCCACCTGCAACCTCATCGCTCCCTCCCTTGGTCGTCACCTTCCCGAAGACCATGATTTTGTAACTATGGTCATCGCATAGCCACCGCGCGTGGTTTAGGGTGATTAGCCGCCGCGTGTGGTTTTGGGGGACGTGGGGATGAGGCTGAGATATCTGAGGGTTAATCTGGCGGGATGTGAAATTTTTTTGGACGAAAATGCGTTGAGTTTTCCCTCCTGCATGCTGCCACATATTTAGTTGGCCGAGATTCAACTAATTAGATTTCAAATTTCAATAGTTGAGAAATCCACATATTTATTTGGGGGTAATAAATGATGTCAATCGAAAAAGTCAGGAATACTAAAATTATTTATTGCACACAAATTTTGGATGTACTAGTTCAATATACAAGTAACCAATGGAAGCCCTAATTATGACAAAAACCGTCATCGTCATGTCCATCTGAAACAACTGGAGCAACCACTACTTCGTCACCAATGTAGGTCTCATCACCATCGTCATCGTCTTGAGGTATGTCTGCATGATCCGGTTCAGGCATGGGCATAGCACGAGAAAGAACATAAGCATCAACACTTGTCCCTTCCACACCTTCCCTCCTCCAAGTTGTCAAATCCTCATGGTGGTCCTCCTCCGAAATATATCCCTCTACCATTGAACCCTCTGGGCATGCCTTGTTAATCACGTATCCTTTGAGGGTACGTAGGTACCTCTCAGACTGGTCCTTGTGACAATAAGGACAAGCAAACCTCCCTTTGGTGCTCCAGCCAGATGACATCGCGTAAGCAGGAAAGTCGTTTATTGTCCAAAGTCGTTCATTGTCCAAGCCAAGGTCTCGAACCACCTTACGAACTTTATCTAGGGTATCCGAGAGACAATGCACTTTAGGCAGCGCAAGAGAGAATAAGAACAATATTTGCTCTAGTGCAGCATTGCTGAGGCCACACATGCACTTGATCTGATATAGCCTGACAATGAAAGAAACCTTTGAACAATCGCTGCAACCAAGGTACAACTTTATCCCTGCTTCTTCCATTAATTAGAAAAAATTGCTTGCTTCCTCATTTGGCTCCTCCTCATCATTGTTACCATCTCTAATTCGATCATGTATGGCACCACTAATGAGAGAGAAAAACAAATTAGTGGTGGCCTCTCGATCGTCATGATCAGCACCACCTTCATCTTCGTCGAGATCATCCACACCAATAGGTTCAGCAGCACGATCAGGACATCCTTGTTGCTATTTCATGATGAAATTCTTGTCAAACCCTTTTGTTACCAAGTGATGTTCAACTTCTTCTTTACCACGGTATCCAATGCAATGACATTTAGCACATGGACATTCCCCAAACTCTCCATCAACTGTGTTTTCAAAGGTTTCCTCCATAAACTTGTCGAATCTGCGTTGCCACGCATCATCATCAATAGGCAATCCCATCCAACTACATTGTGGCTATAATTTTGGTGTTCGAACATATATTTTGTTGATGATAAATTGTAAATATTGCTTTGATGTAGCAAAAGAGCCGCCACTTATACACCAATGCCTGGCCCAGAACTGAATCTGATGCTGACATGGGCATCAACGATTTTGGCATACCAGGATGCTTGTATGAGGTGAGGGCAAAACTACTAGTTTGGTTGACATGGAGTGAATTTTCTTTGTAATTATTGTTAGTGCATTATGTTCTGACCCAGATTTGCATGTAATTCAGGAAAAAGAAAAGAAGTATGAGTTGTGTTTCCCAAAGATTAAATTCAAGATGATGCTAGATACCAATGAAGATGATGAAGACAATGGACCTACTAAGTCTCTACGTGAGGTGATGTTCCTACCCTTTAAGTTAAGCATGAGTATGAGATTTTCTGAAAACATAATTTTCCAACTGGCATGAATGTAGTTGATGGCCTTCTGTAAATGCTTACTGTTCCCCCTTGTAAAATGTCAGATTTTTAAAATGGCGGAAGAACTTCGCATCGCAGTCAAGCGGAAGCATGAGAGGGGTGAGTTCTACACTCAGGAATCTGATCAGGACTAAAGCGGATGATGAAGCGATATGAACTGAACAAGTAGATAGGATATCTTCTTCTTTGTCTTTTGTCTGTTGCTTCTGCTTCTGTGTTGCACACAGATGTTGACAATACGATGCTACCTTAAAAATAAGTAGATGTGCCTATAGTCTGCTGGATTATGCTACCTTATATATATGCTACATGGAGTATATTATCTTTGCTTGTCTTTTGTGCGTTGCTTTTCCTTTGTTTTTTCATGATAATAATTTTGTGATATACAAATTAAGCCCAATGAAGCTAACATCAAAGCCATAAACATGATTGTACAGAAATTTATCTGAATCAAGCCAATCTACCATAAAACTTAAATCTCCACCTAAAATTATTTATTGCACACAAATTTTGGACATACTAGTTCAATATACAAGTAACCAATGCAACCACCTAACTATGAGAAAAACTATTGTGGTCTTGGTTATCTGAATATCCTGGAGCAACCACTTCGTCACCAATGTAGGTCTCATAACCATTGTCATCGTCTTTAGGTATGTCTGCATGATCGGGTTCAGGCATGGGTGTAGCACGAGTAATAACAGAAGCATCAACACTTGTCCCTTCCACACCTTCCCTTGTCCAAGTTGTCAAATCCTCAAGGTGGTCTTCAACAGTAATATTTGCAACACCTAAAACAACCAAGTCCATTTCAGTATCACCAACATTCATGTCAATATTACTATCAATGTCTTCATCTCCTTCAGGCATGGCAAACAGGGCCCTAGGTTTCATTCTGAGGACGCTGCACCATTTGTCCTTCTGCTTCCCACTTTTCACATAGCACACTTGCTCTGCTTGTGTCGCCAGGATGTATGGATCATCATGTGAAGAGCGAACCATAGAGGTATCAACATCGATAATCCCATATTTATCTTTAATGTACCCTTTTGATTTGCTTTGTCCTTGTTCCGGAACATCAAACTTGCTTTGATTTAGGAAAATCAAGTACGATGATCTTTTTAATCACTCCATACCATTCCATGCCCTGTACAGTACCCTTGACGACAACACCATTGTTCTGTGTTGTTCGATTATCCTCTATATGTGATGCCTGAAAGTAGAAACCATTTATTAAGCACTTATTCTTCACATTAGCAATTCTATCAGGACCACGAGATAGAGAATGCAGCATCTCATCTGCTTTCCCCTCAAAATGTAGATTCCTCATCTACACTCACAGATGTAAAGATAATATGTGCAGAGCACATTCTAATTTGACGATTTAAATTTGACAGAAATGCATATGACTCACTTTTCGCTCGAACCATGGTACAAAGTGTTCCTTGTGCTTGCTTTCAACATCCTCCAAGCTGGCTTTCGTCAATTTGGCCTTATGCTTACTGCAACATTTTTAAAAAATATAATCACAGTTAGATATATAGTGTAGACAATTAACAAAATTCAAGAAATTTTCATGTGTTGCTTACTTTGCAAATGGAATGGCCTTGTCACAGTTTGATAGTATGTAGTGCCTCATCGTCAACAAGACATCCTCATCTAGTACCTCCACATTATGCTTAGAAATAGATTTCTTTTGCCCACTGTCCTTGCTCGCAAATACACTCAGACCAGCAGGTGGTTCAGTAACAACGCTTTTTTCTTGACGCTCTGGTCGATTAAGCTTCATACTAACACCTTCAAAGAACCGAGAACAGAAAGTAAGGCACTCCTCCGAGATATATCCCTTTGCTATTGAACCCTCTGGGAACGCTTGGTTCCTCACGTATCCTTTGAGGGTATGTAGGTACCTTTCAACTGGATACATCCACCTATACGAAGCAGGGCCTCCAAGTTCAGCCTCCCAAGCAATATGAACTGGTAAGTGCATCATAATATCAAAAAATGCTAGAGTGAACATCATCTCAAACCGACAAAGGGTCTCTGCAATAGATTTGCTAAGTTCTTGCATCTCGATCCCGTCAATCTCCTTTGAACATACCGCGTTAAAGAACCTACTGAGCTGGATTAATGGGATCACTACTTTCTCTGGCAATATATTGCGTACCACCAAGGGTAGGAGTTTTTGTATTATAATATGGTAATCATGACTTTTCAGTCCAGAAACCTTGCGCGCATCGACACTAACACATCTCCTAATATTAGCGGCAAAACCATCAGGCATCTTGACACCTTGTAGAAAGTTGCACAAGATTTCCTTTTGAGAATCACCTAACATGTACATTGCTGGTGGCAGATCATATTTTCCACTCGGTTTAAGAACTGGGTGTTGATCCTTCCTACAATTCTTTCAGATCGAGTCGAGCTTTCTCACTGTCCTTACTTTTGCCTGGTAAATGCAGCAAAGTCCTAATCAAGGTCTCACAAATATTCTTCTCAATATGCATCACATCTAGATCATGGCGTGTAAGTAATGAATCCCAATATGGAAGATCAAAGAAAATACTCTTCTTCCTCTAGTTGTGCCATCTATTCGCTTCATCACGCTGCTTCCTCTTCTTCGAAGTAGTGGCTCCAAAAATGACTTGCTCAAAAGTGTTGTGCTGCTCCCAGACATGTTCACCGTTGAGTGGCTCTAGAGGGTCCCTCGTTTCAGTCCGGTTGTCAAAGCTGGCCTTGAGCATTCACCACTTGTGGTTTCTTAGCAAAAAACGACGATGCCCCAGGTAGCAAAGCTTTGAAACGAATTTTAACCACATGCTTTCAGTGTCCTTGTGACAATAAGGACAAGCGAACCTCACTTTGGTGCTCCAGCTAGATAACATCGCGTAAGCAGGAACGTCGTTTATTGTCCAAGTAACATGGCACACAGTGTAAAATTGTGCTTGTCCCTAGCATCCCAAGTGTAAACTCCATTAAGCCAAAGTGTTTTGAGCTCATCGATCAAAGGCTGCAAATACACATCAATGCTAATTCCTGGAGATTTGGGCCCAGGAATCAGCATGGACATGATCCAAAAGGATTGTTTCAAGCACAGCCAAGGTGGCAGGTTGTAAGGAATCAGGATAACTGGCCATGTAGTGTGAGTCATGTTCAACTGCCCGAATGGATTGAAGCCATCTGATGCAAGTTCCAGCTTGACATTACGTGGATCATATGAAAATTCTTCACGAAATGTGTCACTAACGTGCTTCCATGCCCTTGAGTTAGCTGGGTGTCGCATCTTCCCATCTTCAACCAATTCATCCTCGTGCCAATGCATATCCGTCGCTGTGATCTCATTCGTATACAATCTTTGCAGTCGAGGAGACAGTGGAAAACATCTCAGTATTTTACGAGGAAACTTCTTCTTTGCTGCAGTAGTGCCAATCCCCTGCGAATCTGTAGTTTTCCACCTACTCTCCTTACATGTTGGACAGATGTCCATGTCTACGTACACTCCACAGAATAACACACAATCATTGGCACAAGCATGAATCTTCTGGTGGTCCAAGCCAAGGTCTCGAATCACCTTACAAACTTTATCTAGGGTATCCGGGAGACAATGCCCTTTAGGAAGCACAAGAGAGAATAAGAGTATTTACTCTAGTGTAGTGTTGCTTAAACCACACATGCACTTGATCTGATATAGCCTGATAATGAAAGAAACCTTTGAAGCCTCCTTGCAACCAAGGTACAACTCTATCCTTGCTTCTTCCATTAATTTGAAAATTTTGTGTGCTGCCTCGTTTGGCTCCTCCTCATCATTGTTACCATCTCTGATTTGACCATGTATGGCAGCACTAATCAGAGAGGAAAACAAATTAGTGGTGGCCTCCCAATCGTCATGATCACCTTCACCTTCGTTGTCGTCATCCACACCAATAGGTTCAATAGCACAATCATGACTTTCTTATTGCTTTTTATGATGAAATTCTTGTCAAACCCTTTTCTAACCAACTGATGTTCAACTTCTTCTTTACCACGGAATACCATGCAATGACATTTAGCACAAGGACATTCCACATACTCTCCATCATCTATGTTTTCAAAGGTGTCCTTCATAAACTTGTCCAATTCAAGGTTCCACGCTTCATCATCAGTAGGCAATTTCATCCAACTATAATCCCCTTTACTTGCCATTGCAAAAAAGAACCAACTATAGCAAATTCACAACTCCTAATGAAACTGTGTACAAATTAAAGGGTGCTCGATCAGTATTATATATAACAAGAACTAATAAAATACCATGCACATTGATCTCAAAATTGATTATACCTTGGCCGATGGGATCCGGGTCGAGAGATCTTGGAGGAGTAGCACCTATAGCACGCCCCTCAACTAACGTAGAGACAATTAACGAGGAACATCACAAGTAGTAGATTGGAAAATCTAGCGCAAAAAGATGATTGCTGAAAGAGTTCTTGGTCGGCCGTGACACTTTATATTTATAGGGAGGGGAGGTCTTGCAGTGTTACGAGTCGAAACTCTTACAAAACCATGTCGAAATACAACTTATACACGGATTCTATAGGCTAACGCGGTCTAACCGCCCTACGAGGCTGGTCTAACCGCCCTACGTGGCTGGTCTAACCGCCCTGGTCGTGTGTCAACAATGTGTCAATGTTGTCATCTTCTTGGATCAGATCATGAAAGAAGATATGTCGTATGGGCACAAGACATTATCTAGGCCCAAGGCCATATTGTACAAGCCCACGATATCCTGGTAGCACCCACAAACACCTCAATTACAACTAGTAGTGCCTTCCATTGCAACGACGACATATGGTTGCAATAGCATCTGCTCTAGTGCCACGATTCGTGTTAGCGTTGCCATACCTATGAGCCATTTGCAACATTATCGATCCACGATGCTATATCACCGAATTCAGTCATGACGATTGCATTTTCGTTGCTACACGAAAGACTCTTTTGCAACACACAACGCCAGTCGTTGCTATTGGTAAGACTCTTTTGCAACACACGACACCACGAATAGCAACGTGTCATAGTCGTTGTGAAAGGGGCAACAATTGCAACACGTAGGAAAAACTATGGCAAAACCGTAGCCACAATTGCAACACACGCACATGCATCGCCATAGACCCTTACGTATAGCGACCAACGCCATAAATAATGCAATGATCCACAACAGGTCGCAACATACCCCCTATTGCGACCATTATGGACTACTTTCGCAGCAGAAACGGCGTATAGCGACCAAAATGTCATGTTGCCATAGAAAATCGGTCGCAATAGGGCCAAAACCTTGTAGTATTTGCATTTGTACCATATGCATTTTGGTAGGATGAGCTTCTCCTATATACATTGATGACCATGATATGCTATGTATGAGCTTTTGAGCATGTTTGATATGGATTGGTGATGTGTAGCTAAGCTCTTGATGGTCTTGTTATATATGTACTCCCTCAGTATTGCAATTAGATGATGTTTTGGACAAAGTTTGGGTCAAACATTGGGAATATAAATCATGAATAACTTTTAAGTCGTTCAGTTTGGAAATGTGAAAATTATATCAATAGATTTGTCTTGAAAAATATTTCATAATAATATACATACATAACTTTCTAATAAATATTTTTATAGAAAAGAGAAGTCAAAGTTGTACTTTGTAGACCGTGTCACTGTCCTAAACATCATCTAATACCAACAGTCGAAAAAGGTCGAACACATAATCATAAATCATAAATGTAGAAAAACGGTCGGAACGGAACGGAATTTTTCTACATTTATGAAAGTAAACAACTACAAAATAATGAAAATGACATTAAATTAATTGAATCTGACAACTTTTCATAATTTGGTAAAAACAGGAACAAAATCATAATGTAGAAAATGGTCGGAACGGAACGGGATACAAACCGTCCATTTTCAACCCTAGTTGAGATAGCTACTTTTGAAAAATGCTAGTATAGGCTCTCTTGTGAGTAGAAGCCTTTTCATGCTCGTAGTGTGCTTGAGTGACTTTGTCATGTTTAATTTGTGGTTGGATAGCATGTTCTTTTCACTTGGGGTCAAAAACTTATTTGTCATTGTGAATGTTTAGCCCATGTGATTACCTTGTGGGGGAGCATAAACTTCTATTGCCGCAAAGGCACTTCATATACCATTTATGCAAATCTGAAAATGAAATGCCTATACTTGAAAATTATGCTATAATATGATCCATGTCATGAATGTTTTATATAATTAATTTGGGTGCTAAATCATTACATGTTGTCTACCATGAGAAGTCTCATTTTAAGAAGTAGGCACATACGTCGTTCTCAGCTCATGCAATGCCTCTCGTCCGTCCTCACAAATGGTTTAATTTGTAAAAAGCACAATAGAAGAAAAACTAAGGGAAGTTAGAAGAAAAACTAAGGGAAGTTTTATTGGCTTACAATGCATAAGATCGAGCGCAGCCAAGGTAATAACGGAATGTACCAGTTCATGGCAATAGACAAACTGGGCTTTTTCTAGAGGGAATGGGCTATACATTCTTTTTGTCGACCGGGCATCCCTGGGCCCACCAACACATGTGGGCCATACCCGGGATATAAGTTCCTGTACACTTGGACTACTCGACTAGTGGGCCATGGTGCTGGTACCGTGGACCACACTGCAAGACAAGGCGAACAAGGACTTGTACTAAGACTAGGATAGCTTTCCATACCTTGTATAGGCTACTCCGAGTCCTACTCGAATAGTACTCTTGTACCAATCCGACTTGTAACCGTGCCTCCCGTGGCATATAAGGCGAGGCAGGGACCCCTCTCAGAACATACGCAATCAATACAGAGCCACGCAGCATACAGGACGTAGGGTATTATGCACATTGCGGCCCGAACCTGTCTAATTGTGTGCCCCGTGTCTCACCATCGTGTTCCTGATCTCGGCGAGCCCCACCGCACAATCTACTACTTCGGGTACCCCGTCGTAGGCTCAGTGTCTAAAACACTGACAGCTGGCGCGCCAGGTAGGGGATCTCGTCGTTGATCCGCTGGCGAACTCGATGACTCTCATCATCATCAAGCCGACCGTCGCTTTCCAGCAAGGCGACACCTTCGTTTTTGGCTCCTGGGTTTGCGTTCCTGATGGCGCTGGATCGTTTCTACGTTTCTTGGTGCCAACTCCGGAGTCAAAGCTCAAGTCCTCGACGCTTACGCAAACTTCGATGGAAGAACTCGTCGAAAATTTCGGTGAAATTTTGATCTCTGACCCACTCAGAGAACTCGAGTCAGAGTCCGAGTACAACTCGACTTCGTCTCCTATTCAGCTTGAGTTGCTCCCTTCGGCTTCACAGCTTGCACTCAGCCTGGATAACATCCCAGCACCACCTCTCTTCGGCCATCGCCATGTCAGTGCCGCTTACCAAGCTGCGCTAAAGCGCCTCATGTGCTCTGGCTCGAAGATCGTGCTCGAGTACTCTTCGGATTCGGACGTCAACCTCGACTACTATGATTCAGATTCATATAAGTTCGAGTTCGACTACGGTTCGGATTCTATTGAAGTACAACAACTGACTGGCCCTGCTCAAGGACTGGTGATCACATCGACATCTGAGGGTAGATTCGTCTACTAGCCTGAGCATGTGCCTGCTGATCTCACCTTGGAGGATCAGGAGCGCTTTATCACTTGTCTCGACAACTTACCCTTCCAGGAAGGTGTCACACCCGAATTTAAAGGCAAATTCGAATGCTCATATTATATGTGTGTCAGGATCAAGTTTCACACATATAACGACTCAGTGATAACCAAAACACAATGCCATAACATAAAGAGAGTATTAAACTTTATTACAGACCAAAATGTCTCATAAAACGAACTAATATTAACGAGTAGCAACGCAGCTGATAGGGTCAACACCACAGGCAGCTGACTGGTGGCACGCCCGCCTAGAATTCATCAAAGTCTCTAGGGAAATCTTCAAATCTCTCCAAATCTGAACAACATCCAGATTGTGTCATTGCAATAATGAAAACAAGCGTGAGCACATGCCGTACTCAGCAAGCGAAAACATAACATAACATGCAAGGCTTTATAGTGGAGGTTGTTGGTTTATGCATTTAGCATTTTAGTTGGTCAAGTTTTATTAGCAACATAATTACTAGCAAATGTAAGTTTATACCAAACCCACAATTAGCATAAACAACATAAATAAAGATGGATGCATCAAATTAATCATTGACTTCCATAGATTAATCATGTGAGGGTCCAGGCCGCTCGTGACCGTGAGCACGGCTAATCGATTAGTTTTACACTCTGCAGAGGTTGTACACTTTCACCACAAGTCGCGTAAAAGTTCTAGGAACTTTAAACCCGACCACACGATGCTAGCTAGGCATCATACCACACTACCGAGGTGTGATCGCATAGGAACGCTACGAGGCCTTTACAAAGTTTCCCCAGTGTGAAGCCACCCGCGAAGGTTCCAAGCCGCCACAAAGCATAAAGTCCCCTAGTAGGACCGTGTCTTAGCAAAGCACACTCCCTACTAGAGCGAGTCTATACCTCAACTAACGCTTCCCCTTGCCCTTATCAGGTAAGGCCACCCCAACACTAGAGTCACTAATTAATTAGCCAAGGCAGAGCCATGTACCCTTGTGGTTGCACTGTTTTCCTAGGTGGTCGCTCCATGTTCCAATTAACAAGGTGGTCTTGTATTAATGAAGGTATAGCATAAATAAATCAAGTTTCATAAAGTTTCATTAATACCATCCACCAAGTTAAGCATAGCGTGAGCTACCCAACAAATAAATTAAAACCCAGGTTGTTCAAGGTATAGGGATAAAAATAATCTAGTCATGTCCTTACTAAGGATCCCATCAATTTAATGCAAGCAAAAGTAAGAATAGTGAATTAAATGCATGTTGTATAGGTAAACGGGTATGCATCAAGGTAGACTTGCCTCCAACAGATCCCTGTTGCTATTCAGACACTTGAGCTTCTTGGTCTTCAAATCCTTCAGCCCAAACGTTCTCTACGCATCACATCAAGTACATACAAGCAAACAATGGAATAAAATAAGAAACAATCACCAAACAGTAAGATCAAAGCAAGACATGGGTGAAAAGCTATTCTACTCTTCGATACGATCGTTTGGACATAAAGAACGCTAAAAACGGAGTTAAAACGGAGAAGATGTGGCTTGGAGAAGGTTCAAGGGCATAACTGTGAAGAATCTAAGGTTCCAGGGGTCTAACAGCAAGAAACCGAGGGCTTAAGCGTAAAAGAACTTTAAAACAGAGGGGTTTGGTTGAAAAACCATAGATCTGGACCTCGGCAGCTATTTTTATAAAAACCAGGGCTTAAAACAAAAAGAAAAGGATCTATTTGAAAGGGTTTTCAACAGGTGGAAGGACCGGCTTGCAATTTGTAAAAGCTCAGGGTTGTTTTTGCAGAATTGCACAGTCAACCAGGGAGTTAGACCTGTTGACCGTTATTGAATTCCGGCGGGGATGGATCTGGGCCACTGGTTTGAGATCGGACGGACGAGGACGTGCGCACGCGGCTGGCGGCGACGCGAACGGCGGCGAGCGGCGGCGCAGGGGCTCAACTCCGGCGAGCTGAGTCGATCTGGGGCTGGGGTGCACCAATTCCAATGTGAAGCAGACAGGGAGGTAGCTAGGGTCATGGCGGTTCGATCTACGGTTTCGGGGAGACGAGACGGCGCTCGGCGACAGCGCATGGCTCGGTACAGCGGCCGGCGACGGAAAACGAACTCCGGCGAGCTCGTGTGCGTGCTGAGGAGCTCCTGGACGTGAACGCGCGGCACCTGTGGGTTCCTCACCTCCACGCGGTTCTCCTGGTGCACCTCTCGACGGCGGGACGGCGGCGGATCGGCGAACTCGACTGCAGCGGAGGCTAGGGTTACGGACGCGGGTGCTGCGAGAGCTCGGAGGCGGCGACTTCGATTGGAGGAGGGGCGACGAGGCTCCGGGGGTTTAAAAAGGGGCGGTGCACACGTACGGGCCAGGGCTTCTCTGAGGCGGGAGCGGCCGGGAGACCTCCTTGGACATGGCGGCGCGGGGGGAGGAGTCCGGGACGGAATCGGCGGGAGGAGGAAGATGACAAAGGGGGCCCACCTGTCGGCAGCTGAAGGCGGAGGCGGTGATGACGGGCTGCGCTGGGCCGGGAGTTAACTGGGCCAGGGCGAGCTGCGGACGGGTGGAAGAGATCAAGGGGCACCGGCAGACTATGGCCGCTGGTTTTAAGCAAGAGCCGGGCCAGGAGAAAAAGCGGATGGCGAAATTAGTAGGAGGAGCTTCGGTGGACTTGGCGAACTGGGCCAAAACTCAAGGCAGGCCAGAAGGGTAGAAGGAATTAGAGGTTTAAAAGAAAAGGCTTTCAAAATTTTAAAACCACTTCAAACTCATGAATTCAAATTCAAATTTGAATTCAACCAAACATAAACAATGCTCCAGCATGTATGCAACATTAAATTCCTATATTTATTTATTTTATTTTTTAAAATATTTAAATGCCTAAAAATTTACACACACCTTATGATCCTTAATTTCAAAGCATTGTTTCTATTCAAATTTTATTAAAACAAATTTTTGTAAAATTAGGGTGTTACAGAAGGTGCCAAGCTTGTTGATTATGACACCGATATGGAGCTCATTGAGAGTACGGGTACTCATTCACCTTATCGGGAAGTTTTCGTCGTTGATGCATCTACTCCGCAAGGACATCGTGCCAATTATCGCTTTCCGGATGATGTGTCTGATGATGAACTCTCCGCTAATGCTCCTGCTGATGAAACTGTGGAGGCCAAGACCGCACGTCACCAACGCAATGCTGATCGTGCTACCCTTCGTCGGGAACTCGCGGAAGCTCTACCTACTCGTAATCTTCAAGAGGCTCTGGATGCGGTAGCTACTCATCAATATCGCACTCCAGAGGAAGCTATCAACGCGATCAATCTACTTGGTCGCTCTATGCCTCGTGACAGGGCGGCTGTTGAAGTCATAAAGCTGGCTGAACTAGCCTATACTATGCTACGTCAAAACACCAGTACTCCTAGTCACCATGGTAGTAGTGGAGGTGTTCATTGCACCACGCCCACTCCTCAACGCACGCGTCCGGAAGCTAGCAACAGGGGCAAAGGTGGTGAAGGCAGCGTCACTAGCAAGTCGGGAGACTCTCGCTACGATGCTCGCACAACAATCAACGCTAGACGTGTTGAGCGTGAGAAGCAAAAGGATGCGGACTCTAATTCCTTTCCTGCTTTCTCCGCTCGACTTCAAGCTCTGCTTCTTCCGGAGAAATTCAGGCCCTATGGCATCTCTAAATATGATGGCAAGCAAGATCCAAGGCAGTGGTTGCGCTGTTATGCTTTGTTTATCACTAATGCCGGGGCAATGATGATACTAAGTGTACCTATTTCCCTTTTGTCCTGGAGCAAGAGCCCCTCACATGGTTCGAGTCTCTCAAACGTGGCTCCATTGACAACTGGGGACAGCTCAAGCAATGCTTCACCAGCAACTTCGCGGGTTCTCTGGGCCGTCATGGTACTGGGATGGACCTTGCCCTGATCAAGCAAAAACAAGGCGAGACTCTTCGCGAGTACATGCACCGCTTCTTTGAAAAAAGGGCTACTATTATTGATGTTACCGAGAAAGAAGTCATAGATACCTTCCAGGATGGTTTTTATGACGATAGGCTTTTTCAAGACTTCGGTCGTGCTCGCCCAGCCAACATCACCAAGCTCAAGGAGATGATCACTCACTGGGCTAACGAGGAAGACAAGGCTCGGAATCGGTTCAAGCATCTGCGTAACAACCAGAACAACAACAACAACAACAACAACAATAATGCTGGTGGAAGCAACAGTGGCAAGCAACAGCAGGGCAATCGTACGGGTAATAACTACTCAAGCAATCCTAATCGCAAGCGCAAGCCCAACAACACTGTTGCAGCCATGGAAACTACTGCCAAGATTGAAGATGATTCTCCCTGGGCAACATTGACCAAGCAGATATGCTCATGGCACCTAGAAGGCGATCATACTACAGAGCAGTGTTACCAACTTCGTCGTGCGCTGAAGAATACACCTGAGCCAACACACCCAAACCCAAGGTTTCATAAACACAAGGGGAAGAAGGCTAATACCGAAAAAGACACTGGGTTTCAACACCCCTCCAACACTGTCAATGTCATATTTGGTGGGACTCCAACCAAGCGCATGCAGAAACTTGCACTCAGGGAGATTATGTCCATCCAACCAGCAGCTCCAACTTTTCTAAAGTGGTCTGAAACCCCCATTACCTTTTCAAGGGCGGATCAATGGACTAGTTTCTCTGAGCCAGGATGATATCCTCTCATTCTGGACCCAGTGGTGATAGGCTCCAGACTCACTAAGGTTCTTATTGATGGTCACAACGGTCTCAATGTCCTGTTTGCCAAGACCCTGAAGAAGATGGGCCTGGATATCACCAATATGCTTACCAACACCAACTCGCCGTTCTATGGTATCATCCCGGGAAACGTGGTTGTTCCTTTGGGTTCAGTTGTACTACCCGTCACCTTTGGGACTAAGGACCATTATCGCACCGAGTACATCAAGTTCGAGATTGCCGACTTCGAGACTTCTTACCATGCCATCCTCGGCAGACCTGCTCTGGCCAAGTTCATGGCTATTCCACACTACATGTACCTTGTACTCAAGATGCCGAGCCCCAAACGAGTTCTTTCATTGCAAGGGGATTTGAAGCATTCTTACGACTACGACACTGAAGCCGTAGAACTTGCTTCGACAACTCAAGTACCCAATGCTATGATAGAAGTCCTCGCTGCAGCTAAAAAGCATGCTCCGAGCGAGCTGGAGGTTCCTGAGAAGACGGATAACAAAAACAAGCCTGCACCGACTAGTGATGTCCTACTCAAAGCCATTGACCTTGGTACTGGTGACAGCAGCAAGACGACCATGATCAGTGCACAGCTTGATCCTAAATAGGAAGACGCGCTCGTCAACTTCCTTCGGGCTAACCGTGATATCTTTGCATGGAAACCATCTGACATGCCAGGTGTGCCCAGGAGGTTGATCGAGCATTCACTCAACGTCGATCCTAATGCTACCCCCAAAAGACAACACCTTCGTCGCTTTGCTGATGACCGCAGGGCTGCTATCAAGAAAGAGCTTGCCAAACTACTCATGACTGGCTTAATCCGGGAAGTTTTTCACCCGCAATGGCTCGCTAACCCTATGCTCATCAGAAAGAAGAACTCTAATGATTGGAGGATGTGTGTCGACTACACTGATCTCAACAAGCATTGCCCCAAGGATCCTTTCGGGTTGCCGCGGATTGATCAAGTTATTGACTCTACGGCGGGCTGTGCTCTACTCTGTTTCCTGGATTGCTACTCCGGATATCATCAAATTGCAATCAAGGAATCTGATCAAGAGAAGACCGCATTCATCACCCCGTTTGGTGCTTATTGTTACACAACAATGTCCTTCGGGTTGAAAAATGCTGGCGCTACATATCAAAGAGCTATACAAGCGTGCTTCAAGAGGCAGCTTAACAAGAACGTGGAAGCATACGTGGATGATGTCGTTGTAAAGACTAGGGATCCAGACATGCTTATCGCGGATCTTGAGGAAACTTTTGCTTCGCTACGGGAGTACCAATGGAAGCTCAACCCAAACAAATGCGTCTTTGGCATATCATCGGGAAAACTACTCGGGTTCATCATCAGCCATCATGGCATCAAAGCAAATCCCGAGAAGATTTACGCCATCTCCAACATGCAAGCTCCGACTACTATCAAAGATGTCCAGAAGCTTACTGGATGTATGGCGTCACTCAATCGCTTTATCTCACGACTTGGAGAACGGGGTCTACCTTTCTTCAAGCTACTCAAGCGGCAAGAGAAGTTTACATGGACAACTGAAGCTGATCAAGCTCTTTCTCAGCTCAAGGAGTTCTTATCCAAGCCTCCAGTCCTTACAGCTCCTTTGCCCAATGAAGAGCTTTTGCTCTACATCGCTGCGACTACTAATGTTGTCAGCACTGCTATTGTCGTTGAATGGCAGGAAGAAGGCCATGGCTACCCTGTCCAAAGGCCGGTTTACTTCGTTAGTGAAGTACTTTCAGAATCCAAAGCTCGCTACCCACCGGTACAGAAGCTACTCTATGCAGTTCTGATTACTTCACGAAAGCTCCACCACTACTTCGACGAGTACAAGATTTCTGTGGTTACTAGCTACCCGCTTGGCGAGATATTGCACAACCGGGATTCCATAGGAAGGATTTCTAAATGGGCTGTGGAGCTTGGCGCTCTATCGCTCGAGTTCAAGTCTCGCACTACTATCAAGTCTCAAGCCTTGGTTGATTTCATGGCTGAATGGTGGGAAAATCAAGTCCCAACTCCAATGGAGCGTCCAGAACATTGGGTCATGTACTTTGACGGTTCCCTCAACTTGGAAGGCGCCGGTGCCGGGGTACTTTTGATTTCCCCTAAGGGTGTGCAACTCAAATATGTTTTGCAGATCTTCTGGAAGGTCTCAAATAATGAAGCTGAATATGAAGCTCTACTGCATGGCCTTCGCCTTGCAGTCTCTCTTGGCATTACACGACTACTTGTTTATGGTGATTCTTTGGTGGTCATCAATCAAGTCAACGATTCTTGGGATCAAAATGCTGAGAACATGGATGCGTACTGTCAGGAAGTACGCAAACTTGAGAACAAGTTTCATGGTCTCGAGTTCCATCATGTTATTCGCAACAACAATGTTGTTGTGGATGTCTTGTCGAAGCTAGGATCTACACGAGCTCAAGTGCCAGCTGGAATCTTCATTCATGAACTCCATAAGCCATCAATTCCGGAGCAATCATCTGCACCTACAACTACATCAATTCAACCTGATCGAGAAGTGCTTATGATTGATGTGGACTGGAGAACTCCTTTCATCCACTACATTAAGCATCAGTTGGTTCCTGAAGACAAGTTAGAAGCCGAACGCATCTCATGTCATGTCAAGGCTTATGCTCTAGTCGGAGATCAACTCTACAAGCGAGGCGCAAGTTCTGATGTACTCATGAAGTGCGTTTCTCGCGAAGAAGGCAAGGAAATCTTGGAGGAGACACACAAAGGAATCTGTGGCAATCACGCTTCTTCCCGCACATTGGTGGGAAAAGTATACACACGTGCTTTCTACTGGCCTACAGCTCTTGCTGATGCAGAGGAACTAGTCAAGAAGTGCCATGGATGCCAATTCTTCGCCAAGCAACAACACGTTCCAGCTTACAAACTCATCACGATTCCACCAACTTGGCCTTTTGCTTGCTAGGGGCTGGATATGATTGGTCCTCTCCCAAATGTGCCAGGGGGATTCAACAGAGTTCTGGTGGCTATCGACAAGTTTACCAAGTGGATTGAGGTCAAGCCTGTTACCTGTCCCAAGGCTGATAGAGTCCTCGACTTCTTGGATGAAATCGTACATCGCTATGGGTTCCCTAACCGCATTATCACAGATCTGTGTTCAAATTTCAACAATCACCAGTTCTGGGAGTACTGTGAGAACAGTGGAATTGATCTCCAGTACGTCTCCGTCGCTCATCCACGCGCCAATGGCCAAGTGGAACGCGCCAATGGGATGGTACTCGATGCTCTCAAAAAGTGACTGTATGATGCTGCAAATACCAAGGGTGGCAAATGGATCAAGGAACTACCCAATGCACTCTGGGGGCTACGTACTCAGCCTACTAATCCCACAGGGCAATCACCTTACTTCCTGGTCTACGGCTCTGAAGCCGTCTTGCCTGCTAATGTCATGTGGCGTTCTCTGACGGTTGATCAGTACGAAGAAGGCGTAGCAGAAGAAACAAGACAGACAGATGTCTACAGTCTCAAGGAAGCTCACTGCAACGCACTTGTTCAATCCGCTCGATATCTCGAGAAGATTCACCGTTACCATGACCGCAACGTTAAGGAACGTTCCTTCAACGTTGGTGACTTAGTCCTTCGTCGCATCCAGAATATGACAGGGCTACACAAATTCAACTCGCCATGGGAAGGTCCTTTCTCTGTTACAAAGGTTACTAGCCCAGCCTCTTATCATCTACAAACTCTTGAAGGCGAAGAAGTCGACAACTCTTGGAACATTGACCAGCTTTGTTGCTTCTACCCGTAGGGGGTCTCAATGACTCTCTCGAGGCAGCTTCGGTTGCAACCACTCAACAGACAGCTACGGTTGTCACTACTCATAGGGGGTCTCAACAACCCTCTCCAGATAGTTTCGGCTGTATCTACTCGCGGCATCAGCTGCGATCTCTCGTAGGGGATTATGATAATCCTTTCCAGGCAGTCTCATTCTGCGACCTCGTAAGGAGTCATGATAACTCTCTCCAGACGACTCCGTGTCGTATAGAGCAATAAGTGGCACATGTTGTCCATGTCTCTATTTCTAATAAGTGGCTTCGGCCTAGAGTAACACCCTTCCTGGTAGGGTCTCAGTGGAACTCTCATACAAGTTGCTACTATAGCAAGGATGAGTTCACCACACTATCCCCTACGGTCTTACTCGTTCTTCTGAACATGCTTGCGAGTACTCTCTCACTAGGCTCATAGCCTCTGAGGTACTTAAGACATTGTAAACTCTGTATAATGTATTCAGTAATAAAGTTGTTATCCTATATATCGACTTGTTATTGTCCTTTGCTTATTCACAACAAAGCCTTCTTTTACGCTGCTACAGCTAAGGTGTTCAACTCGTTGTGAATAAGTTATTTTCAAGTACTCTCTCACTAGGCTAATAGCCTCAGAGGTACTTAAGATATTGTAAACTCTGTATAATGTGTTTAGTAAAAAGTTGCTACTCTATATCGACTTGTTACTATCCTTAGCTTATTTCACGACAAAGCCTTCTTTTACGCTGCTACAGCTAAGGTGTTCAATTCGTCGTGATTAAGTTAATGTTCTTCGGAACATATCTTGACTTGAGTACTTCTACTCGAGTACCGTATCTCTTTTTGCAGCCACACACTCAACACCAACTCGAGTACATGGCAATCACTCAAGCATACAAGGGATCCAGATAATTGACTTACTCAAGTTTTCAATTATATTACATAAACACTTGTTTGGAATTACACTTGTTTATCCCTAGTGTTTATCCTACAGGTACATCTACCGGAGATCTATGAACTTGGAGACTGCTTCTGCAATTGGAGTTGTCTGTTGCATCAACTCGTTGAGCTTGTCATCGGTGCAATCTCCAGATCATTCGTTCATGATGACCGTGAGATCCGCTTCTGCGTAGAAAGACTTGATGAAGCTCAAGACTTGATTTGGGATCGTGCAAGCCAGCCTCTGAGCATACTCCAGAATCTCCGTCGGTGTGTCCTTCAACCTCTCCACAAGTGGACGAGGCTGAACTCCAGCAACCCTGGGCTCGAAGAGATTTGCCACTGGCTCAGCTGCTTCTGTCAAGGCTTTCAATTCTACGCGCAGGCCTTCGGATTCTTCAATCTTGATCTTGAGCGACTGCATACATGTCAATAAGTCATTCCAGCCGGCAATGCGAATCTCCATTTCACGTTCAAGTTCCAGGCACCGCACCTTATAATCGGCTTCAAGATCCATGTGTGTTGCTTCTTCACGATTATAAGCCAGCTGCCAGTACAGAGCCTTGTTCTTGAACTTATCAACTTCTTCAGTTAGCTCTGCAAAAGATCAAGACTACTTGTCAAACGGCAGTGTGCATGGAAAAAGTACTCTATGATGAATTCAGAAAGGGGGAATACCTTTATTCTTCTAGCACAGAGACTTGTTCTTCCCGACAACATCATCCTTCTGGGCCGTCAGCTTCTGGATTTCGTTGTGGTACTCGGCGGCATTTCCATCAAGTTTCTCTTGCAGCTTCAGAGACAAGGCTTTTTGCTCCTTTAGCTGCTCTCTAAGCTGCGCGACTTCCTCGATGTCCGCCGCATGTTTCTCGAGCAGGCGAGTCTTGCGTTTCGACTACTTCACTACTTCCTGCAAGGGCAAAAACCAGCTTAAGAGTCACAGACAAGATATCTTTGGCTAAAAAGTACCCTACAAGAGACTACAACTTACCGCGAATAGCTTCTCAACGTTGCGGAACATCTGGGCATGCGCTTGCAAGTAGTCCTCATCCAGGCATGAGTCGTCATACGGCATCAAACCTTCAGCCATGGATTGAGTACTTGTGCTTGCCGCAGAGTACTTCGCAGCGCTGCGCAGAGGAGCCGGATCTTCAATTATCAGCTCATGCGGCACTATGTGGTCCTCCGGGTTGTCTTCAAGCGCCAGTTGTGCATCAATCTAACGCACGGGGGCTTCAGCAACTGGAATTTCTTCATGGCGCAGTCCGGCATCTAGATCAACGTCCAGGCCTTCATTCACCATGGCTTCAATATCATCAGGTTGCTAAGCCCTGGGCTTGGAAGCCGCCTCCACCGCTGCCTTGACCACGTCGCTCCAGAGGAAGCGCAGTGCCTGTGCAGCATCAGCTTCAGCGGGTACTTCTTGAGGCTCTGGAAGCACATCGTCTTGCTGTTCTTGAGGAAGCTGATCTCCTCCGCCAAGACTACTTCCAGAGACTCCCCACTTCACATCAGTGGATTTTCTGCATCAACAAGTTGGTCAGTAAATTCAAAGTAAGAAATATCAATAAGTACTCGAGTACTTGAGTACTTACAGAGCAGCTCAAGGCACCGAGACTTTGGGCCCCAACATATCAAAAAATGAAGGCGTCGCCGGCACCTCTGGCACACTTTCCACCGGCGGCACACTTCCTGGTACCGCGGCTTCTTGTTGCTCGCGCGCCACCGTCTCGACGGTCGATGTCGGAACCAACTCGGGTTCTTTTGTTCTTGCGGGGCTACTCGAGGGCACACTGGCTGCACTCTCGATAATCTGCGCAAGTCAAGATTCAAGGCATTACAACAGAGAACAAGTATTCCACATGATATTGGCTACTTAAAGTTCTCAGAACTTACTGTAATAGATGGCGGGCCGTGATTTTCTTCACAACTCGTTTTCCCACCGTGGTCCTTTAGTTCCATGGCGGCAGTGTTACATCATCTGCAAGAGATGATGCCGGCCTCTTCACTGCTCTCACAGAGAGACCACTGGGGATTGGCGCCCCAGAGTACCCGTAACGGCCCTTCACTTCAAAACGTTGTTGAAGTGTTTGGTCGTCATCATCGCTTGAGGAGGCGTCCTCCACCAAGACTTCTTCTTCTTCTTCCCCTTGAGCAGATCGACTACTCTCGAGGGCTTGAGCATCAACTCCTGTTGGCTCTCCCTCTGGCGCTTGTAGTGGATCCTGGGGACGAGAAGGAGGGTTGGACACAAATTTCAAGACATCCTCCTGCGAAACAGAGCAAATGTTAGCTACACGACTACTTTTATAATAAGTACTTAGGGGCTAGTTCTTGGAAACTCACCAGACGCGGAGGGTTGTCAACACTATACTCTTGGACAGCTGCAGGAATTCCGTGAAGATTCTTGAAGATCTTTTGCAGTCTCTCCATCACAAGATCATCACTGATCTCTTCTGAAGACAGCCTCGAGCCATCATCAGCTCCAGTGTACTCGTACCCAAGATGCTCCCACTGCATCAGGGGCTGTACCCGTCGCTTCATGAAGCTGAAGGCTACCCTTTCCGTTGTCAAGCCTTGCGCCTTCTTCTGCGCAATCTTCGTCAACAGCTCTGGAATCTGAATGCACTCTTGCATTGTTGGTTCGTCCTTCCAAAGCCTGTCATACATCGGCGTGAACATGCTTGGCTTCGGCAGCTGAGGCAGGGCGTTGTCGATGTAGAACCACTTGGTCTTCTAGTCCTGGTTCGAATCGATCAAGTCATACTTGAAGTACAACTCTTGTGCCTTCTGGCGCATCTAGAGACCGGCTCCACCAACTACTACTGGGAAGTTGGTGTTGGGCTGCGACTTCAGGCGGAATATCTTCCTAAACAAAGCCCAATGTGGGCGGATTCCAAGGAAGGCTTCACAGAAGTGCACATACACTACGATCTGGAAGCTACTGTTGGGGTTCAGGTGCACGTGCTCCAACTTGAAGAAGTCGAGAATGCCCCTGAAGAAATCTGATGACGGCAGCGTCAACCCACGCTCGACGAAATGGCCGAACATTAGGATTTCATCTGGGGTCTTCTCCATTGGCCACACATCTCCAGTGGCCGAGATCCATCCAGCGATTGCCTTCTCGCGCAGCAGCCCTGCGGCTTCGAGGGCCTTGACATCATCTTATCTCATCTTGGATTTCTTCCGAGAGACAGCTTGACTGGGTGGCTTCGTGATCACCACGGTTTTGTACTTGGGCTCCGGCAACTGAATTTTGCCGCGGCTGGATTTCCTCTTCTGACCCTTGGATGGTGCTGGCTTCATCCTTCCAGTCGCGAGGGTTTTCTTTCGCATTGACTCGAGGGCTGCGAGGGGGTGGAGGTGGAAGCACTTGGCGGTGTGGACACTCGAACTCTGCAGCGGCTACGGATGCTAGGGTTTTCTTTCTGGATCTAAGGACGAATGGAAGCAGTGAAACCCTAAGGGATACCCCTTCGGGTATTTATAAAACCAAAATCCTAACGGTTCGACTTGGTGACCCTTCGTATTCAACAGATTGGTTTCACACAGGCAAAATTTTCAGTTCAGTCAGAGGACTTAAATCCAAGACATGCTCGGCCCCATCTCGGGGGCTCGACTACTCGATGGAATTGGATTTTACTCAGCTACAGTTCACTGAATTCAGGCCACTATTCTACAATCATATTGGATCCTTCAATTCGAGAAAGTACTCGACTCAAGGCTCGGGGGCTCCGTGCCATGTGTCCTTCAGTTTTTCTCAGGATTTCACGGGATTATTTGACGAAGACTACTGTTTGACCCTTAGCTTGAATTATCAATTCGAACTAAGGCTCGGGGGCTACATCCATATAGGATGTGATTTTAGTAATCACATTTCCATATGGATCTTTGATACAAAGATTTCAAGAACGAAGCAGGTATTATTGAAGACCTTCAAGGGAAGTACTCGGGGACGCTTGAGAACAACTCGAGAAGACTTCAAGACTACTCGTGGAGTTAGCTGGAGTACCTTCCAGCCTCGTGATGATTCAAGTACTATTGAAGATTGAAGCTTGTAGAAATCGGGGACGCTTGGGAACTACTCGTGAAGACCTTCAAGACTAATTCGAGCATCATACTCGACTACAAAGTACTCGGGGGCTTGTCGACCGGGCATCCCTGGGCCCACCAACACATGTGGGCCATATCCGGGAGATAAGTTCTTGTACACTTGGACTACTCGACTAGTGGGCCACGGTGCTGGTACAAGGCGGACAAGGACTTGTACTAAGACTAAGATAGCTTTCCATACCTTGTATAAGCTACTCCGAGTCCTACTCGAATAGTACTCTTGTACCAATCCGACTTGTAACCCTGCCTCCCGTGGCATATAAGGCGAGGCAGGGACCCCTCTCAGAACATACGCAATCAATACAGAGCCACGCAGCATACAGGACGTAGGGTATTACGCACATTACGGCCTGAATCTGTCTAATTGTGTGCCCCGTGTCTCACCATCGTGTTCCTGATCTCGGCGAGCCCCACCGCACAATCTACTACTTCGGGTACCCCGTCGTAGGCTCGGTATCTAAAACACTGACACTCTTTTCTTTCGTAAAACATGGGCCATATTTTCATCAAGGCGATATGTATGGGCCATACATTCTCTTTCATTTTGCTACCATATAGGCCATGTTTTTCTCAAGATATGACATGGGACATTTTTCGGGGCTCCTACCGAAAGGTGGATAAAAGTATAAACTTCCAACCCACCAAAGTTCATCTAAATGTATGTTTTTTATTTTTCCACAAGCCCACCTCATGAGTTTTAAATTAAAAATGTTCCAACATTTTTCAAAAATGTTACAATATTTTTCAAAAATGTTACAACATTTTTTCTTCAACATTTCTAGTCATTTTTCATCAACATTTTACAAAATGTTGCAATATTTTTGGGACCAACATTTTTTTTCTTCTTCCAACATTTTCAGAAATGTTGGTTTCGTCAACTATTTTTTATCAATATTTTGCAAAATGTTGGAACATTTTTAAAAATGTTGGACAACTTTTTTTTACCCAACTCTCCACCGGAGGCTGCGGCGCGACTAGCGGCGAGGGCCGCCATGGCCGGCCGCGACCGAGCTCGACGTGCACTGCCATGGCGTGCGGCAGTGGGCCGCGCCAGGCAGGGCGCGCGGAGGAAGAAGGCAGGGGATAGTGTTAGCTGTTTTGGGTCTTTGATGAGTTGTTGTTGGGTTTATAATTCATTTAGATACTATCTTCCCCAAGATATATAGGATTTCCCCATTTTTTTCTCTATCGCTATGAACCCAAGCCCAGTTGTCGCAAACGTGTGTTTTTTTTATACGAATTTACAAAAATAATTGATTCTAACAAAATTTTGCAAAAACAACTGTCAATCGTCGGATGAAACGGTGGTAACTTCTTACCATCGTTTCATCCGGCGGTCATGGACATTGTAGCAATCAACTACCGTTTCGGCAGTTACTGTAGCGTGGTCTACTTGCAAACTACTGCGATTTGAAATGACGGTAACTCCCTAGTATATTTCAAAAAAAATCATAACTATTTAACATGAATTTGGATGAAATAATTTTTATACGGAATTTATAGATCTCAACAAGATCTACAACTTTATGGTTGAAACTTTTATTATTTGAAATTATCTTCTTACCCAAATAATCAACGTAATGGTTAGCCGGAGAAATTTCACTTATTTGGACAACATGCTTTTTAAAAAATCTACTTATTTCATATGAACTCCGATATAAAAAAATTTATATGAAAATTGTTGAATGAGACCTCCAACTTTGTAGTTAAAATAGTTTTCATTTAAAACCATCTTCATATCCAAATAATCAACACAATTTTCATATCTAAAATTTGAATTTTGAATCTGTGTGTTAAGTCGATTATTTTAATATGAATTTGATTCCAAATAAAAATTAATTGGACTATAAAGTTGTAGATCTCGTCGAGATCACAATCTTCATATAAACCTTATTTTCATCTGAGTGTATACGAAATAACTATAATTTTTGAAAAATGTGTTGTAGAGTTGTCGTCATTTAGACTGCTACGGTAAATCGTTTCAAATGACGGTTGACTGCTACAGTGCCACAAGACCGTCGGATGAAACGGCAACAAAGAGTTTCCGCCGTTTCATATGGTGGACGAAAGGCTATTCGCACAAAATTTTGTTAGCGGTAATTATCTTTATATAAATTCGTAAAAAAATAAAAAAAATCCAGACGTGTGCGCCAGCAGAACTGCGGCCTGGGCCGCCTAGCCCCGCACGCGCACGGGCGCGGGCGGCGGGCGGGGCCGTCCGCCGTCGTCGACAAGACGCCAAGCTCCGCGCTGCGTGCGGCGGCCGCCTCCATCGCGTGTTTCGAGCGACGGCACGCGCACATTACCCCCGCCAGAACCCTGGCGGCAGCTGTGTGCGCCGGTTCGCCGCCGCGCGTTTGCCACCACGATTCTACTCCGCCGATGACCATCCCAACCCAATTTCAGGTATGGAAGCACCAATTCCGCCGAAACCTTTCCTTCCTAACCGCATCCCCCAACTCCCCCCAAATAAACATTGGTGATGGCGTACTACATATTTAGCAGCAGGAATCACATGGTCATGTATTGCTACAGTAAAACGAAAATGCAACAGCCTACGCCAACCTATGCCATCAAGAATGATTACAGGCCACCCTTGGGGAAAACCAATTATGGTTTGCAGGCAGCAAAACTGAATGTTGCATAACTGTCACCAGAAGTCTGCATAGAAACGCACCCTGCTGGTTAGACATAGTACGACCAATGGTGATCTGTTGATATATTTTTCAGAGATCTTTTAGCCATCAATTACAAAACCTCCAAGACAGGCAAAGTGCAAATAGAAACTAAGAAGTGCCCAAAGGTAATCATTGCAGTCTGCCATGAACAACGAAAAGGTGTGGCAAAGAACCTGCCTGTGCGATTTCAGGACTGAAAAGAGCAAGCCTGAATATTTGTCAAACCTTGACTCAGTCTCATCATAGTAATTTGATCGCTCCAGTAACAAGACAAAGTGGTGTGAATAAAAAGTTATTACTGCAGCAGTTCTCTCTGCTAACAGGGTGCACAAGCCACTCAGTATGCCTTACTTCCAGAAAGTATTTCAGCCCTATTTTATGATACATACAAGCCTTTACATCGTTTACTGACATTCAGATTTACAGACAGAATGGGAGGCAAGGGCGATTGTGACTGCAGATGTAGCGCACCATAACGCTATAGTTCTTGTGGTAAACAATCGCGTCACTCAGCTGCTTGATGGCTTCTCTCTT
Source organism: Cenchrus fungigraminus (assembly GCA_036936925.1). NCBI lineage: Eukaryota > Viridiplantae > Streptophyta > Magnoliopsida > Poales > Poaceae > Cenchrus > Cenchrus fungigraminus. The sequence goes on along the minus strand of CM072779.1, from coordinate 36,721,250 downwards.
CTACTTTTTTTTAAGAAAATGGAATTGTCTCCGGCCTCTACGACCACATACAACCAAAGTTCTTACAATAAATTCAGCTTAAAAGTTGATCACTGAATTGAAAATAAAAGTTCAGTTACGGGAAAAATCATATGAAAGTCTATTATTGCTTCTCCAATCCGTTCTTGGCAGAGATAAGCTTCTCTCTTCTGCTGCACTCCTTTTTTTGGAACGAACGAAGAGAGTGGACAATGTTGGCATCTTTCTCTGCACTCTAGCTGCCAGCTCTTCTTCTTTCTCTGCCACCGTCTTCTCAAGCTGGACAATCTTGGCTTCTGCTGCAGCTGAGTTCTTCACCATTTCTGACAACAACTTTTCTTTCTCTCTCAACCTAACAGCCATCTCATCATTCTCCTTGACAAGTTCCTTCTGTTCATCAAGATAATCATCTAGCTTCTTCCGCAGGACCTTGACCCCTGATGCAGCATGTCCTTTTACTTGCATAAGAGTTTCTTCCAGCAAGTCGACTCTTCCAGAAAACTGCTTTACTAGTTGTTCAAGGTGATGGATCTCTGCCTGTGATTTCTCCGCTGCCGTTACGTAGCTGTCTTCTTTGCATTTGCTTTCTGCCTCGGTAACTTTAAGCTTCTGCTTGGCTAGTTGGAGGTGAACTTCAAGGTCGTGGACATGCTTTTGTAGCTTTGTGTTCTCCTTATTTGCAGACAAAATTTCATCTTCCAGAAGTCGATGTTTCTCCAAAGTTTCTTTGTGTTTCTCCTCTAGCTGACCTATCTGCTCAATCTGAATGCTCTTAAGTATCTCAAGCTGGGACACCTCATCATAGGCATCCTGAAGCCTCTGACAGCTGCTAGCAACTTCTTTCAGGCTCTGGCGGAGAACCACAAGTCCAGCCTCATGATCTGAAATCTTTTGTGTAACTCTATCTTCAAATTCTGTCATTAATGACATGTTCACTGTGCATGCTTCAATCATAATTTTTAGATCCTCCTCCAACTTGGTCTTTCGATAAGACAATAGATCGATTGTCTTCTCCAGATCTTTTGTTTTTGTACTCATGTCATCAATTTGACAAGCTGCTTCAGCCTGAACCTTCTCGAGATTCTCCTGTAGGTTAGATACTTTTAGTATTGCCTCTGCCAACTGATTCTCCAAGGTAGAATTGATTTGCAGCTGAACTGAAAGTTCATCTTTCAGCTGTGTCACCTCATTCGTAAGATTTTGTACTGAATCCTCTGATTGCTTTAGCTTTGTTAGCACTCCATGCTTCTCTTCTTGTGTAGCCCTAACCTCCTGCTGCAGCTCAGCCTTGGCTTGTTCTGATTGCTCGGTCAAAGTACAAATGTTCTTCTGTAACTCATCTTTAGCTTGTTGTAGAGTTGAAAGGTTCACTTTTTGCGTTCGAAGCGCAATCCGTAACACCAATAGAGTTGCATCCTTATCTGCACGTAGTTCTGCAATTTTAGCATGCATACTGCTCGTGACTTCTTCCAATTGCTTGTCCAAGGTGGAATTGTTTTCCAGCTGAACTGAAAGTTCATCTTTCAGCTGTGTCACCTCATTTGTAAGATTTTGTACTGAATTTTCTGATTGCTTCAGCTTTGTTAGCACTGCATCCTTCTGTTCTTGTGTATCCTTAATCTCCTGCTGCAACTCAAACTTGATTTGTTGTGATTGCTCAGTCAAGGTGCATATGTTCTTCTGTAACAGATCATTAGCTTGATCCAGAGTTGAAATCTTCTCACTTTGCTTTTCTAGGACACTCTCCAAGTTTCTTGCAGAAGCCTGAGACATCTTCAATTCTGATAGAACTATACCCTTCTCTGCTTGTAGTTGTGCAATTTCAGCATGCAAACTTCCCCTGACCTCTTCCAATTGCTTGTCCAACAAAGCAATGTTTTCCTTCAGATCTTCATTAGCTAGATTTGTGATTGAGATTTGCTCTTTTCCTTCCACCAATTCAATTCTAAGATTCTTGATAGAAACTTCAGATTGCTGCAGATCTAAAAATAATTTGTTTTTTCCATCCTGTAGTGCTAATATTTGAGCTTGGTGACAGGACGTCACCTCTTCCAGTTGCATCTTCAGGTTGAAGTTACTATTTTGTAGGTCTTCATTAGCAAGCTGTAGAACAGAAATTTGTTCACCTCGCTGCTCTAACTGAACTCCCAGGGTCTTGAGAGAATCATTTGACTGCTGCAAGTTATTAATGGCCTCTTCCTTCTCCCCTTGTAGCACAATGATCTTATCTTGCAGATTAGTCCTTATCTCTTCCAGTTGCTTGTGCAGTTCTTCATTTTTGTGCCGGAACAACGAAATTTGGTTTTGTTGCTGTTCCAGGTCACTTTGAAGTTTCTTGATGTTAGCCTCTGATTGTTGTAACTGATCGAGTACTGCATTTTTCTCCACTTGTAGTGATGTAACCTCATTATACAGATCAGTCTTTGCTGCTTCAAGGTCTTTGGTGGCCTCCTGAAGATTTGAAATCTCTTGGACTTGTTGTTCTAACTTGCTCTCAAGATTAATAATAGAAGCGTCAGCTTCATTTTTCCCTCCTTGTACTTCTGCAATTTCATTATGCAGGTTAGAATTTGCAAGCTCCAGGGCTTCATTAGTCTGCTGCATATATGAAATCCTTACAAGTTGTTGTGCTAGCTCAATCTTAAGATTCACCAAAGAAGCCTCTAGCTGCTCTATCTCTGACGTGGAAAAATCCTTCTCCTTCTGTAGCTCGCTAATATCACTTCCAAGATTCTTGATCGAAGCCTCAGCCTGCTGTAGATCTGAAATTAATTTGTTCTTTTCATCCTCTAGTGCTAATATTTCAGCTTGGTGACAGGACTTCACCTCTTCCAGTTGCATCTTCAGGTTGAAGTTACTACTTTGTAGGTCTTCATTAGTTTGCTGCAGATCTGAAATTAAATTGTTCTTTTCATCCTGTAGTGCTAATATTTCAACTTCGTGACAAGACTTCACTTCTTCTAGTTGCATCTTCAAGTTGGAGTTACTACTTTGTAGGTCTTCATTAGTCTGGTGCATATTTGAAATCCTCTCAAGTTGTTGTGCTAGCTCAGTCTTAAGATTCACCAAAGAAACCTCTAGTTGCTCTATCTCTGACATGGCAGAATCCTTCTCCTTTTGTAGCTCGGCAATATCACTTTCAAGGTTTTTGATTGAAGCCTCAGACTGCTGTAGATCTGAAATTAATTTGTTCTTTTCATCTTGTAGTGCTAATATTTCAACTTGGTGACAAGACTTCACCTCTTCCAGTTGCATCTTTAGGTTGGAGTTACTATTTTGTAGGTCTTCATTAGTCTGCTGCATAGCTGAAATCCTTCCAAATTGTTGTGCTAGCTCAGTCTTAAGATTCACTAAAGAAGCCTCTTGGTGCTCTATCTGTGACGTGGCAGAATCCTTCTCCTTCTGTAGCTCGGTAATATCACTTCTAAGATTCTTGATCGAAGCCTCAGACTGCTGCAGATCTGAAATTAATTTGTTCTTTTCATCTTGTAGTGCTAATATTTCAGCTTGGTGACCGGACTTCACCTCTTCCAGTTGCATCTTCAAGTTGGAATTACTATTTTGTAGATCTTCATTAGTATGCTGCATATTTGAAATCCTCTCAAGTTGTTGTGCTAGCTCAGTCTTAAGTTTCACCAAAGAAACCTCTAGCTGCTCTATCTTTGACTTGGCAGAATCCTTCTCCTTCTGTAGCTCGGCAATATCACTTCCAAGATTCTTGATCGAAGCCTCAGACTTCTGCAGATCTGAAATTAATTTGTTCTTTTCGTCTTGTAGTGCTAATATTTCAACTTGGTGACGAGACTTCACCTCTTCCAGTTGCATCTTTAGGTTGGAGATACTATTTTGTAGGTCTTCATTAGTTTGCTGCATATTTGAAATCCTTTCAAGTTGTTGTGCTAGCTCAGTCTTAAGATTCACCAAAGAAGCCTCTTGGTGCTCTATCTGTGACGTGGCAGAATCCTTCTCCTTCTGTAGCTCGGTAATATCACTTTCAAGATTCTTGATCGAAACCTCAGACTCCTGCAGATCTAAAATTAATTTGTTATTTTCATCCTGTAGTGCTAATATTTCAGCTTGGTGACCGGACTTCACCTCTTCCAATTGCATCTTCAGATTGGAATTACTATTTTGTAGATCTTCATTAGTATGCTGCATATTTGAAATCCTCTCAAGTTTTTGTGCTAGCTCAGTCTTAAGTTTCACCAAAGAAGCCTCTAGCTGCTCTATATGAGACGTAGCAGAATACCTCTCCTTCTGTAGCTCGACAATATCACTTCCAAGACTCTTGATTGATTCCTCACATTGCTGTAGATCTGAAATTAAGTTGTTCTTTTCATCCTGTAGTGCTAATATTTTAGCTTGGTGACAGGACTTCACCTCTTCGAGATGAATCTTGAGGTTGGAGCTTTTATTTTGTAGGTCTTCATTAGCAAGCTGCAGAGCAGAAATTTGTTCAGCACGCTGCTTTAACTGAACTCCGAGGGTCCTGACAGAATCGTTTGACTGTTGCAAGCTATTAATGGCCTCTTCCTTCTCTCCTTGTAGCACAATGATCTCAACCTGCAGATTAGTTCTTATCTCTTCCAGTTGCTTGTAGAGTTCTTTATTTTCACTCCGGAACAATGAAATTTGGTTTTGTTGTTGTTCCAGGTCACTTTGAAGTTTCTTGATGTTAGCCTCTGATTGTTGTAACTGATCGAGTGCTGCATTTTTCTCCACTTGTAGTGATATAACCTCATTATACAGATCAGTCTTTGCTGCTTCAAGGTCTTTGGTGGCCTCCTGAAGATTTGAAATCTCATGGACTTGTTGTTCTAACTTGCTCTCAAGATTAATAACAGAAGCGGCGGCTTCATTTTTCTCTCCTTGTACTTCTGCAATTTCATTATGCAGGTTAGAATTTGCCAGCTCCAGAGCTTCATTAGTCTGCTGCATATTTGAAATCCTCTTAAGTTGCTGTGCGAGTTCAGTCTTAAGATTCACCAAAGAAGCCTCTAGCTGCTTTATCTTTGACATGGCATAATCCTTCTCCTTCTGTACCTCGGTAATATCACTTCCAAGATTCTTGATCGACGTCTCAGACTGCTGCAGATCTGAAATTAATTCGTTCTTTTCATCCTGTAGTGCTAATATTTCAGCTTGGTGACTGGTCTTCACCTCTTCTAGTTGCATCTTCAGGTTGGAATTACTATTTTGTAGATCTTCATTAGTATGCTGCATATATGAAATCCTCTCAAGTTGTTGTGCGAGCTCAGTCTTAAGATTCACCAAAGAAGCCTCTAGCTGCTCTATCTCTGACGTAGCAGAATCCCTCTCCTTTTGTAGCTCGGCAATATCACTTCCAAGACACTTGATTGAAGCCTCAGAATGTTGCAGATCTAAAATTAATTTGTTTTTTTCATCCTGTAGTGCTAATATTTGAGCTTGGTTACAGGACTTCACCTCTTCCAATTGCATCTTCAGGTTGAAGTTACTATTTTGTAGGTCTTCATTAGCAAGCTGCAGAACAGACATTTGTTCACCTCGCTGCTCTAACTGAACTCCCAGTGTCTTGAGAGAATCATTTGACTGTTGTAAGCTATTAATGGCCTCTTCCTTCTCCCCTTGTAGCACAATGATCTCATCTTGCAGATTAGTCCTTATCTCTTCCAGTTGTTTGTGCAGTTCTTCATTTTTGCGCCGGAACAACAAGATTTGGTTTTGTTGCTGTTCCAGGTCACTTTGAAGTTTCTTGATGTTGACCTCTGATTGTTGTAACTGATCGAGTGCTGCATTTTTCTCCACTTGTAGTGTTGTAACCTCATTATACAGATCAGTCTTTGCTGCTTCAGCGTCTTTGGTGGCCTCCTGAAGATCCGAAATCTCTTGGACTTGTTGTTCTAACTTGGTCTCAAGATTAATAATAGAAGCGGTAGCTTCATTTTTCTCTCCTTGTAATTCTGCAATTTCTTTATGCAGGTTAGAATTTGCCAGCTCCAGAGCTTCATTAGTCTGCTGCATATTTGAAATCCTCTCAATTTGTTGTGCGAGTTCATTCTTAAGATTCACCAAAGAAGCCTCTAGCTGCTCTATCTCTGACGTAGCAGATTCTCTCTCCTTCTGTAGCTCAGCAATATCACTTCCAAAAATCTTGATTGAAGCCTCAGATTGCTGCAGATCTGAAATTAATTTGTTCTTTTCATCCTCTAGTGCTAATATTTCAGCTTGGTGACAGGACTTCACCCCTTCCAGTTGCATCTTCAGGTTGGAGTTACTACTTTGTATGTCTTCATTAGTCTGCTGCATATCTGAAATACTCTCAAGTTGTTGTACTAGCTCTATCTTAAGATTCACCAAAGAAGCCTCTAGTTGCTCTATCTCTGACGTGGCAGAATCCCTCTCCTTCTGTAGCTTAGCAATATCACTTCCAAGACACTTGATAGAAGCCTCAGATTGCTGCAGATCTGAAATTAATTTGTCCTTTTCATCATGTAGTGCTAATATTTCAGCTTGGTGATAGGACTTCACCTCTTCCATTTGCATCTTTAGGTTGGAGTTACTACTTTGTAGGTCTTCATTAGCAACCTGCAGAATAGAAATTTGTTCAGCTCGCCGCTCTAATTGAACTCCGAGGGTCTTGAGAGAATCATTTGACTGCTGCAAGTTATTAATGGCCTCTTCCTTCTCCCCTTGTAGCACAATGATCTCATCTTGCACACTAGTCCTTATTTCTTCGAGTTGCTTGTAGAGTTCTTCATTTTCACGCCGGAACAACAAAATTTGGTTTTGTTGCTGTTCAATGTCACTTTGAAGTTTCTTGATGTTAGCCTCTGATTGTTGTAACTGATCGAGCGCTGCATTTTTCTCCACTTGCAGTGTTGTAACCTCATTATACAGATTAGTCTTTGCTGCTTCAAGGTCTTTGGTGGCCTCCTGAAGATTTGAAATCTCTTGGACTTGTTGTTCTAACTTGCTCTCAAGATTAATAACAGAAGCGTCAGCTTCATTTTTCTCTCCTTGTACTTCTGCAATTTCATTATGTAGGTTAGAATTTGCCAGCTCTAGGGCTTCATTAGCCTGCTGCATATCTGAAATCCTCTTAAGTTGTTGTGCTAGCTCAGTCTTGTGATTCACCAAAGAAGCATGTAGTTGCTCTATCTCTGACGTAGCAGAATCCCTCTCCTTCCGTAGCTCGGCAATATCACTTTCAAGACCCTTGATTGAATCCTCAGACTGCTGCAGATCTGAAATTAATTTGTTCTTTTCATCCCCTAGTGCTAATATTTCTGCTTGGTGACAGGACTTGACCTCTTCCAGTTGCATCTTCAGGTTGGACTTACTACTTTGTATGTCTTCATTAGTCTGCTGCATATCTGAAATCCTCTCAAGTTGTTGTACTAGCTCAGTCTTAAGATTCACCAAAGAAGCCTCTAGCTGTTCTATCTCTGACGTGGTGGAATCCTTCTCCTTCTGTAGCTCGGCAATATCACTTCCAAGACACTTGATTGAAGCCTCATACTGCTGCAGATCTGAAATTAATTTGTTCTTTTCTTCCTCTAGTGCTAATAGTTCAGCTTGGTGATAGGACTTCACCTCTTCCAGTTGCATCTTTAGGTTGGAATTACTACTTTGTAGGTCTTCATTAGTCTGCTGCATATCTGAAATCCTCTTAAGTTGTTGTGCTAGCTCAGTCTTAAGATTCACCAAAGAAACCTTTAGCTGCTCTATCTCTGACGTGGCGGAATCCTTCTCCTTCTGCAGCTCGGCAATATCACTTCCAAGATTTTTGATGGAAGCTTCAGACTGCTGCAGATCTGAAATTAAATTGTTCTTTTCATCCCGTAGTGCCAATATTTCAGCTTGGTGACAGGACTTCACCTCTTCCAATTGTGTCTTCAGGTTGGAGTTACTACTTTGCAGGTCTTCATTAGTCTGGTGCATATTTGAAATCCTCTCAAGTTGCTGTGTGAGCTCAGTCTTAAGATTCACCAAAGAAGCCTCTAACTGCTCTATCTCTGACGTAGCAGAATCCCTCTCCTTCCGTAGCTCGGCAATATCACTTCCAAGACCCTTGATTGAAGCCTCAGACTGCTGCAGATATGAAATTAATTTGTTCTTTTCTTCCTCTAGTGCTAATACTTCAGCTTGGTGACAGGACTTCACCTCTTCCAGTTGCATCTTCAGGTTAGAGTTACTACTTTGTAGATCATCATTAGTCTGCTGCATATCTGAAATCCTCTCAAGTTGTTGTGCTAGCTCAGTCTTAAGATTCACCAAAGAAACCTTTAGCTGCTCTATCTCTGACGTGGCGGAATCCTTCTCCTTCTGCAGCTCGGCAATATCACTTCCAAGATTTTTTATCGATGCTTCAGACTGCTGCAGATCTGAAATTAAATTGTTCTTTTCATCCCGTAGTGCCAATATTTGAGCTTGGTGATAGGACTTCACCTCTTCCAGTTGTGTCTTCAGGTTGGAGTTACTACTTTGTAGGTCTTCATTAGTCTGGTGCATATTTGAAATCCTCTTAAGTTGTTGTGTGAGCTCAGTCTTAAGATTCACCAAAGAAGCCTCTAACAGCTCTATCTCTGACGTAGCAGAATCCCTCTCCTTCCGTAGCTCGGCAATATCACTTTCAAGACCCTTGATTGAAGCCTCAGACTGCTGCAAATCTGAAATTAATTTGTTCTTTTCATCCTGTAGTGCTAATATTTCAGCTTGGTGACAGGACTTCACCTCTTCCAGTTGCATCTTTAGGTTGGAATTAGTACTTTGTAGGTCTTCATTAGTCTGCTGCATATCTGAAATCCTCTCAAGTTGTTGTGCTAACTCAGTCTGAAGATTCACCAAAGAAACCTTTAGCTGCTCTATCTCTGACGTGGCGGAATCCTTCTCCTTCTGCAGCTCGACAATATCACTTCCAAGATTTTTGATCGAAGCTTCAGATTGCTGCAGATCTGAAATTAAATTGTTCTTTTCATCCTGTAGTGCCAATATTTCAGCTTGGTGACAGGACTTCACCTCTTCCAGTTGTGTCTTCAGGTTGGAGTTACTACTTTGTAGGTCTTCATTAGTCTGGTGCATATTTGAAATCCTCTCAAGTTGTTGTGTGAGCTCAGTCTTAAGATTCACCAAAGAAGCCTGTAACTGCTCTATCTCTGACGTAGCAGAATCCCTCTCCTTCCGTAGCTCGGCAATATCACTTTCAAGACCCTTGATTGAAGCCTCAGACTGCTGCAGATCTGAAATTAATTTGTTCTTTTCATCCTGTAGTGCTAATATTTCAGCTTGGTGATAGGACTTCACCTCTTCCAGTTGCATCTTTAGATTGGAATTACTATTTTGTAGATCTTCATTTGTATGCTGCATATCGGAAATCCTCTCAAGTTGTTGTGCTAGCTTAGTCTTAAGATTCACCAAAGAAGCATGTAGCTGCTCTATCTCTGACGTTGCAGAATCCTTCTCCTTCCGTAGCTCGGCAATATCACTTCCAAGACTCTTGATTGATGCCTCAGACTGCTGCAGGTTGGAAATTAATTTGTTCTTTTCATCCTGTAGTGCTAATATTTCATCTTGGTGACAGGACTTCACCTCTTCCAGTTGCATCTTTAGGTTGGAATTACTGTTTTGTAGATCTTTATTAGTATGCTGCATATCGGAAATCCTCTCAAGGTGTTGTGCTAGCATAGTCTTAAGATTCACCAAAGAAGCCTCTAGCTGCTTTATCTCTGACGTAGCTGAATCCTTCTCCCTTCGTAGCTTGGCAATATCACTTCTAAGACTCTTGATTGAAGCTTCAGACTGCTGCAGGTCTGAAATTAATTTGTTCTTTTCATCCTGTAGTACTAATATTTTAGCTTGGTGACAAGACTTCACCTCTTCCAGTTGCATCTTTAGGTTGGAATTAGTATTTTGTAGATCTTCATTAGTATGTTGCATATCTGAAATCCTCTCAAGTTGTTGTGCTAGCTCAGTCTTAAGATTCACCAAAGAAGTCTCTAGCTGCTCTATCTTTGACGTAGCAGAATCCTTCTCCTTCCGTAGCTCGGCAATATCACTTCCAAGACTCTTCATTGAAGCCTCAGACAGCTGCAAGTTTGAAATTAATTTGTTCTTTTCATCCTGTAGTGCTAATATTTCAGCTTGGTGACAAGACTTCACCTCTTCCAGTTGCATCTTCAGGTTAGAGTTACTATTTTGAAAGTCTTCATTAGAAAGCTGCAGAACAGAAATTTGTTCAGCTTGCTGGTCTAACTGAACTCCGAGGGTCTTGAGAGAATCATTTGACTGCTGCAAGCTATTAATGGCCTCTTCCTTCTCCCCTTGTAGCACAATGATCTCGTCTTGCAGATTAGTCCTTATCTCTTCCAGTTGCTTGTGGAGTTCTTCATTTTTGCACCGGAACAACGAAATTTGGTTTTGCTGCTGTTCAAGGTCACTTTGAAGTTTCTTGATGTTAGCCTCTAATTGTTGTAACTGATCAAGTGCTGTATTTTTCTCCACTTGCAGTGTTGTAACCTTATTATATAGATCATTCTTTGTTGCTTCAAGGTCTTTGGTGGCCTCCTGAAGATTTGAAATCTCTTGGACTTGTTGTTTCAATTTGCTCTCAAGATTAATAACACATGCAGCAGCTTCATTTTTCTCTCCTTGTACTTCTGCGATTTTATTATGCAAGTTAGAATTTTCCAGCTCCAGGGCTTCATTAGTCTGCTGCATATCTGAAATCCTCTCAAGTTTTTGTGCTAGCTCACTATTAAGATTCACCAATGAAGTGTCTAGTTGCTCTATCTCTGATGTGGCAGAATCCTTCTCCCTCTGTAGGCCGGCAATATTACTCTTCATAACATTTGTTGTTGATTGCAGTTCCTTTTCTAGATCTCTAACACTAGATTGTGCCTTCTCTAACTCATTCAAATACATGGAATTTTCTGATACTAGTCTTTGTTTTTCTTCTGCAACTGTACTACGCTCCTTTTCCATATTGTTCATTAGCTCTGCGGCCTCTACTTTCAGGCCATCTATTTCCAACCCCAGTTGTTGGAGTTTTCTTTCAGCTGAATGATTATCTGTGATCAAGGATTCATTTTCGGCACTTGTTTCTGCAATGTCTGCCTTCAGTTGAGAGCACTCAATATCTAAATTCTGATGAAGTGCTTTCAGTTTATCATACTCTTCTAGCAGCATCAAGTTATCATTCTTCAGCTTCTGGTTTTCTCCCAACAAGGTCTGCACTTCTTTCTCAGCTTGTTGGGCCTTCTCAACTTCTGATGATAGGAGGCTGCATTTGTCCACTGTATCTTTCAGCTGATTCGTCAAATCTTCCTTCTCCTTCTCCATGTCTAGTATTAACATCTTCAGGTTATCTCTCTCTTCTTCAATAATCTGCTTCTCACCACACAATGTTGTGACCTCAGTCTCCTTAGATTTTACGATGTTAAGCAATTCTCCTTCCTCCCTTTTTGTAGTTTCAACTAACAATTTCAAATTTTCATTCTCAGATGACAAATTTGCAACCTCTGAACTTGTAGCTTCTTTATCTTTGATTGCTTTATCAATTAGATGCTCCAGATCAGATATTTTGTTGGCATGTTCTACTGTACTTTGTTTGAGCTTCTCAATCTCTGCTTCCATGTTATGATCCTCAGTAGGCTTATGGTATAGATCATTTTCTTCCTTCACTACTACTTTTGGTGCAGTGACATCATTGTCTGGGCTATCTCCTTCTGTGTCTGAATCAGATGAATCTGAACAAGAGGAATCGTAGCCAACATTTTCTAGTTTGCTAATTAGTTTTTTGTAATGCTTGTGAAGGTATTGATAGTCCTCCTGGAAGCCTCTCACAAGGGAAGACAACTTTAATTTCTTGATAGGATTTCCATTATCTTCTTTTTCATTCTCAGTCTGCTCGGTCTCCTCTCCTATCATTCGCAAAATAATCTCCACATTCTCATCAACATCTGAAAAAACAAAATAACAACTATTGTTTTCAGACTACGACTCTCCAGAAGTAGGATAACTATTAGTTGAACAGGCCAGAATTCTTCTTCAAAAATGTAACTATAGCAATGCCAAAAAACACTTTAATGGTGAAATACAAACATATAAGACTAATTCATGTTCAGTGGGTATTGGAATCACATTGAGATCAGCCACAAGAATGTCAAAAAGGAACAGCAGTAGACCAGTAGGAGTTTTCATTTGTGGAAACTGCACTTTGAGATCTCTATGCCAACATAAAAACTCCTTTGAATAAATAATAGTTATGAATTAAGACAAGTACCCTTTTTGCTCTCAAGAAGATACTTGGATTTCCTAATTTTGTGTTTCTTTGTCATAATGGCGTTCTTGTCTCCACAAGTTTTACTATTTCTTTGCAGGAAATCTTTCTCAGACAAAATTGATCATAGCTGAGGTCGTATGATGCTGCAATCCTGAATAGCTTTGTGCCTGAAAGGGTTAAAAAAACATAAAGACAATGAATGGGAAGTCATCTGTGGATTGTATCTCATCTTAAATAGCAAAATTATCGAAAAGAAGATCAAGATAAAAAAACATGTGGTTCAATAGAAAATATTTATAACTAGTTAATGACTGAAAAATATCATCTGCACTTTTCACACACAACAACTGAATAAGTATAAATTGGAAAAGATGGAAGCCCGGGTATATATAACCAACTTTTGCAAAATAGTTGAATTTACAACAATATTTCCAGAGTGCACAGAAATATTAATTTGAGAAGTTTATATCCAGAATTTGAAGCCTAAGTTAGTAGCAGCAGTAACCTTTTATCCTCTTGCACTAGGTCGATGTAGAATGGCAAACAGTTCAAGCATGCGTATATATGCTATAACTAAATATGCACTTCAAATTATAAAGTAATATAATTTACGCCATTAGGTCTTGATTAAAATTACAAATAGTTCTTTCTCTGCAGGCCCGTTGTTATGTCATGATCCCCTTCATTTGTATACGGTAATATACAGCATGGATCATAAGTGGTCTATTAATCAAATAATTGATATGGCCTCTAAAACATTAAAACATCAATTTTGACCCTCTACACAGGAATATTTCCAAACATCTGCTATATCATGATTTTTAGGACAATCTCATTGTATCATGCTTAAACAACATTTGGGTAACTGGAAATGTAACCTCAGTGATAAATAGGCAGATAAGATGCCATAGTTGGCGACCTGGAGAACAAATCACTTGTAAATCATTAGATTTTTCATTTTGAATCTTGGCAAATTATGCATGGCAGGAAAAGCTTTTTTATAAACTGCAACAGTGTGCCCATTAACAGTTTATATTGAGACTAAGGTACTTCTTTTAGATAATAAACTATGGTACTTGGGGAAGACACTTTGGAGACTTATATCTGTTGCATTACCTTAGCTTTGTAATAAGAAAGAAGACAATCTTGATGATTTTGCAAAGATTGCTGAGAAACACTTGGGCGGTACTAAATAAACACATCAATATTTAAAGATTCTTCTATGCCAAAAAAAACAAAGCCATCTCATAACCAGAGTCTGACTGAGCTAAATTGCAATGCCTGCTCTTATGTTACCTCCTAATTTCACTGGTCATGTTTTGTTGACCTAATTTACCATTTGGCATTTAGTTAACATATTCACCTGAACTCTGTTAATTCTTCCATTATTTTGTTTAGTACCTGATTGGTTATCTGCAATTCCTCTTAGTCATATAGCCACTATGTTTATAAGGAACGACAAAAGGAATATGAACATAGCTAAGTGATGGTGAAATCTGCATGTACAGGAACATTCCACCCAACCTTCCATTAGTTTCCATTTCCAATTGTATATTTGGTCAAAATAGAAAAACTGGTGTCTTCATGTTGAACTATTGTAGAGAAACCTTATTATCCCAAATTACTTGTTCCACCCTTCATATTCAATTAGTTATTTGATATGGAGATTAATTGAGTTGCTGTTGCCAAATTTGCTAGATATAGGAATGCAGCTGTGATTAATTTTATGATTGAAAATTGAAAAGAGGGCAAAAGTGTTACTTTATAATGGTTTTATGAGTACAAATACATGTCTTTATTTTTCTTCTGTGTGCTCTTTGTTATTTCAGACTTTAATGAACACAGTGTGCTACATGGAATCTTATGCTAGAAGATCTAACCTTTGGTAGGTAAGCCTACTAAATCAGAAAAGGGTTCTATCTGGATTTCATTTTATATCAGTCAATTATGCGGAGAGAAGCTCTTTCCTTGCTTTCGATTTATTTGATAAGCTTCGTGTTCAAATTCCAACTGAACAACCATTACTCGTTATGGTTCGGAACATCCTTTTTCCTTCCATGTCAGTTGTGCTTGCATATTCGGAATAGATCTTTCATGGGCTTACTTTATTGATGCAAAGTTCAGGCACCAACAATTAGTTCATGGTCTGTGCCAACTGCATTCTTTAGAGAGAGGTTGATCCAGGATTATATTAGTTGGATGGTCATGCCAAAGATGCAACTGCTAGGATGAGATTAAACATTTAGTTTCTTGTTATTTTTCTTGCTTTGGAGTATTGTTTAGTAGTTGCAATCCATATTTCAGTGAGGTGAAACTACACCCTACTAGGACCTTATCGAAAAAAAACCCTACTAGGCACCCTAACAAGTTACATGGATCTTGATTGAGATGTGACTACACGGCTGAGTTTTTGGTTGGATTAGTTCAAGGCCATGTAGTTTAGATTATAATGATTATATCGTTTCAATTTAGAAAAGTAAATAAATGGTGATATTTACCATCCAGTTTATTAATGCTCGACGACAATCTGCTAGATTAGTGGCGTATAAATCATGTTCTTTGTTTCAACTTTCCTTTCAAGAAAAGATATAAATAAGCACCAAATTTAAAGATGGTGATAGCCCAGCAGCAAGGATAACAGGTGCTAACCATGGCTAAACATGCATTGGTTTGTTTGCACTGTTTGTTCCAGATTAAGTCAGCAGGCTGCATTCCATTCTTTTTCTTGAACACGCAGGAGAGCTGTGTATCTTTGTGTTAAAGAGAGAAAAATCCAATTACAATAACAACATGTCACCTTGGACTAAAGTGAAATGTTTGACTAAACAAATAAAAAAGGAGACTTTACAGAAACAAAAAACTCAAAGGACCTGACCGAGGCTGCATTCCATTCTGAGGCAAAACCTCTTTTGAAAAGATAATTTGAGTACAATTATATTATTCAGTTTACTTTCCATTCATTCATCAGTTAAAATATGATAGGAATTTGCATCACCCTAGTGGGTGTATTTTCCTGCCAGTTCTCTTTCTTCTAAGATCTTAAATTTTGCCTACAAATTATGGATTAACTGACCAACAAGTGAAGGTGTTAGAGAATATAATTTTAGCTCCATAGAAAAAAGTTGATGTCCCGTCATACTCATCTCTTAATGTCTATCTTTTTCCGCCATTCCTAAACCTAACTAAAAGGAAGAGCAAATATGGTGAGGATCTTTTATGTAGCTAAAAGATTGGTACACTTTGTTCCCCTCGGATACAATCGTTTACTTTCCTGTTGTATGGTTGCAATATTTTATTATGAATCTCATTTTGTGTTGCCTATCGCTGTTAGAATCATCATGTACCTGGACACCTGGTTGGATCCATGTCACAACCAATCACAAAAAATCATTGCAAGCGTGAGGTTCTAGATTGCCTTTCTGAAAGTGCACTGCCAATGTCTTACAGAATTTCACTGGTATGCTCGCTCCCTCCACTCCCTGTTCCTCCCATTCTTTTGGCTTGGATTTTCACTTTTCATATTTGAAGATGGCAAATCAATGGTGTATTTCTCTCCCTACAAGGCTACAAGTTGAGGAGTTGCATTTCTTATAGCTGCTAATATACACAACATACGAAGTAGTCCAGATGTCCATTTAGATACACTACTCAACCATAAAATTAATTTGGTAAGAGATTCTGGAGCTGACAGTTTCAGATCAGTTAGACTTTTAAGATGTTACATAAGTAAATACTCTACCTTTTGGATTGGAAATATGGTGCAAAACTACATAAGTTTCCTTTTGTTGAGTGTGTCTTCTTGTCATTTCGTGACTTGCATGAATTAAAGAATACCTCTGGGAATGAGCTTTAATAATAAAATTCAGCCAAGAATACCTTTATTTTGCATAGACAAGCAATTTTTTAATTGTTAACTTTTCAATGTTATTGTAGGTTAATGGCTGTGCCTTGCATATTTATTTTTCAGATTTATTGAAATGGTTGGATTGTCAAAAGACATTCTGGTGGTTTTCAGATTTTTTATATGTTTGACCTTTAGCATTGATGCTTCCTCATTATATTTGGGTTGATGAGTTATTTCGTGCAGAGTGTAGTCTAGTTCCTGATGCAGTGCGCAAACGATTTATCTAATAAACATTTATGTTCCTTGCTTCATTGCAGGAACTAAATCTGTGCCAGCTAGCAGGTTAGCAGGGGCCAATCAATTATCAATGGTGCATGATCAGTTAACCTTGGTTCCTTGGTGCTTAAGTTTGTTGTTTACATCCAAAGCATCATACCTTAATTTCTGAACCATTATGAGTCACTTGCAGAATAATTAGTTACATTCAGTAAAAGTGATGCTGTAGCGAACATGGCCCCATATGCCATTAGTTCGAGTTTGATTTTGGTGATTCATGACAACATGATCAATGGGACTAACAATATTGTTTAGCATGTCCTTGTAGACATTTCTAGGTCCCATAGATGCAAAAATACCACATGCTAAAATGAGAAGATAGTCTATTTTTCTAGGGTCAAAACCGAGCAAAGAAAGGAAAAGAAAACACACCATCGGATGAACCGACGGTACCATCGGTGCAAGCATCGGTGTACTTGGTACACTGCGCAGCAGGCAAAATGAAGATGACACCGTCGGATGATCCGACGGTCCAGTTTCTAGATACGCCGGATGAATTGCAGAGGAGGAGCAGCGAAGACAGTAGCACCGGATGATCCGACGGTCTGAGAGAGGACACCATCGGTCTATCCGACGCTCAGTTTGAATCAAGACAGAGACGCGCCAAGACAGCCTCTTCAGCACCGGATGAACCGACGCCTTGGTCAAGTAGGAAGCATCGGTCTATCCGACGGTCACGAAGCAGCATACAGAGATGTTTTGGCCGCGAGGTCTTCAGCACCGGATGAACCGACGCACCGTCGGTGTATAGCGTCGGAACAGTTGTGTCAGCAGAGCTGCAACGGCTAAGTGACGTGGAGGGCACCAGATGAACCGACGCCCTGGAAAAGCATAGCATCGGTTCATCCGACGCTACCTTTTTCAGTGGCCGTTAGCCAACGGCTAGTTGAGTGCCTTGGGCTATTTATACCCCCTCCACTCACCCATTTGAAATGGCTGGATTGTGTGGAAGTATAGAGGAGTGCAAGACACCTAGAAGATCATATCCATTCCATCCAAGTGCTTAATTGCTCATCCATAGACTTGCATATGCTTAGTGTTTGTGCTTAGTGCTAGGCTTAGCTTGGAGCTGAGTGAGTGCAAGGTTGTGCCAACCTTGTGAGGTGATTCTTGAGTGAATCAAGGTGTACAAGGTTCGCCGGAAGCCTTGGGGTCTAAGTGGCTCACCGACAATCGTCATCGACCCTCCGGCTTGGTGTGGAGTGGCGAGGACACTTTGTGCGGGGGACGTGGAGACCCCCTTCCTAAGTGGAGAAGCTCCTTAGTGGAGGCGGCATCAAGGTGACCAAGGGAGCTTGGCGAGTGCCTAAGTGGCGAGCCTTAGTGGCGAGTCAAGTGGTGCTCTTGGGAGAGACTTGGTGACCGGGAAGCAATACTCTTGTGTGAGTGCTTCAACAACGTGGACTAGGGGTGGCTTAGTGCCTACCGATACCACGGGATAAATCGTGTGTCAAGAGTTTGCTTCCTCTCATCCCCTTTACGTTTCCGTATTTACTCTATTGCAATCTTTGCTTAGCTTTACTTTCCTAGAGTAGTATCATGCTAGGATTAGCTATAGGTTGCAAACCTTGTTTTGGGATGGGAGTTTCACACTAGAACAACCCTAGTTGTACATCTAGATAGTATGTTCTAGTTTATCTTTGTGTAAAAGTAGTGAAGCCATAGGTTAAGGTTTTAGTTTGCCTAATTCACCCCCTCCCCCTCTTAGGCTACGAGCATCCGATTCCTTACAGATGCCAATTTCAGTAATGTGTGCCCAGTTAACCCTGATCTTTTTGTTTTAAATCTGTACCATACCTGATCTGAACAGCAGTTCTGAATCTCTTAAACCACAATCAGGACCACAAACTAAATTTATGATCAATGCTAATGCTTTTCAGGTTGCTGTCACCACTAATTACGCACAACTTAGAATCTGAATCAATTTCAGAGCTCAGTGAAAAAGCAAACCTGGGCTCTACGGTGCAGTGAGATGCTTGGGTACTGTTTTTCTGATCAGGCTTAGTGACATACCCTATCATCCTGCTATTTAGGCAATCCAATCAGTACAAATGCCAATTAATATGTTGGATAGACAACCCTGAAAACATGCATCTACATGATCATTTTAAATGGCGAAATCAAGCACCCTCACCATGCCATTTTTCCCTACCCAAATCGACATAAATACAAGCAGGGATATCTAAATTCCTGTTCCAAATTGTCGGATTGTGTACAGGGACGACAGATCATTGATTGTCTTCAGTTCATCCTCTGATTACTACTCAAGTAGGCTTGATGGATTAGCTTTATCTTTTTTAATAACGCTATTAGATAATTCATTTATGTACATTTTTTAAGCTTCCATGTTATAATTCTAAAATCTCAGACACTTTTTATAAATGAGTATCCTATTGGCAGCATGTTATTTCTGTATAAGCAAGGTCGTCACTTTTATATATGATTTGCATTAAGAGCAAAGTCTTCCTGCTTCGGTGATGACTGGGAATCCTGATGCTTACTAAATGCAAATCACATATAACAGAAGCGTTTGAATCTGAGAAAGATTTGAACCTGGTGGACATGATTTCAAGTGACCCTTCATAAAAAGAAGTGATAAATGTTTGTTTCCACTGTCCATGTTTTTTCACGTACCAACAATAGGGGAAGGAAAGGAAAAAAATGATGATAGCCTCCCTTCCAGCTGATGAAGGCAGATATTATTTTTGCCTTAATCACTTCCTGCATTTTTCCAATAGGAGGATCCTTTTTCTTTTTTTTTAGCTATACATCGGTAAATATTTTAACTACCGTTATTTTAAGGTTCGGATAGTTTGGTGGTCTAATTATATGCAAGTTTGCAATACTTACGCTCATGGCATTTCCTTACTCTACTGTATATGAAACCATCTTAATAAACAACCAAAAATATTGTATTGTATTACCTATGGTACTACTATTTCATTAACACCAACAGTCGATCTACTTTGTCTACTCTTTTGAATCATACGTATGATTCAATTGACCATACACCACATGGTAAGAAAGGGGAAAACACTATGCTGAAATGCATATGTGTAGGCCATAGTGAGCCATGCTGAGTGTCAGCCTTCTGCTAACAGAAGTACAGCATGGCAGTAACAGATGTTTTTGACCATAACGCTTATTCTAATGTAGCATCCCCTCACTCCATGCCGGTCGCCACTCGCCACACATCAGAACGCAAGCGACCCAGCAACAATCCATCCAAGAACACACACAGCCATACGGAAATTTCTCCACTACCGCAAGAGCAGTAATATCACACAGCACACACCCAGATCAGAGAAACGAGGAACCACAGAGAAAAGTAGCTGGGAAAATCAAGAAACGTACTGCCGAAGTGCCGCCGCCGCCGCCTCGTCGTAGTCCTCTGCAGCTATCTCCCGCCACTTATTCTTGAACCCAAAACACGATCTGACCACAACGAAAAGGAAACCAAGCATGATTAGAGATTGCACACAACAGTTTCAGCTAGGAAAAGCAGAGAGACCTGTCACCTGTCAGAACAAAACAGGGGAGCGTGGCCCCCCAACAAGAAGAGACGAAAATGAAACAAGACCAAGGCGCAAGAGGAGCAGTTACCTGAAGGCTAGGATTAATCGCTTGCTCGACGAAGCAAGCAGAGGCCGCGGAGAACCTGCGCTGCCCCGAGGGCCGAGGCTTCTTCACCACTAGGCTCTCTCTGGCTATCTGATGTGTGGGCAGCGTTAGAAACGCACACAACTACACAAGTGAGCAGCAACTCTCGCCTTGCCCTTTTGAAGCCTCTGCAGAATCTACATGAGCGCGGCCGTCCTTTCTGTCTCGTCCATGCGCTGACACGTCGGCCTCAGTCTGTTAACTTGCTCTTTTAGCATCGGTCTCAGTATGTTAACATGTGTATAAACGTCACATTCATCAAGCTAAGCTATTGTAGTCTTGCAGTAATTTGCTATGAAAACATGGTTTGCGTTTTCTACTCAAACTTCAGAGAAGTAAAAAAAAAGTATAAGAATTGTTTGTAAAAATGGTATAGCAAAATATGAGTCCCAGATTTTTCTCTACATATCTTTTTTTTGTTCAAAAAAAAACACGTGTCTGACATAGGATGCTCTTCTAGAATACAGATTCTACTTAAATATGAATAAAAAGGATACTGTGAATTGCATTGACCTTTATTGGTTTTTCTGATAATTTTTTATAGGATAAATCATTTAGAGAGAATCATTGGTTTTTTCTTTATATATTCGACTCATCAAATTACACACTAAGCATGGATTATTCAGATGATTGAGCAACATAAACCTCCATTAGATAGCACTTAACCACTGTTGAACTAAGGTGGAGATGATAAGCTAATGCACTAGTTTAGTAGGTTAAGGATTTATTTGCACCAAATGAAATATGCATGTTGGATGAAGATCACACTTTTGCCACCATCATTGGTCATGTTCGTGACGCAATGGTGGGACCTGACGAGGACGGCCTTCTTCATTTTCGTCCATCAGATGCCTTGCCCGGGAAAGAATTTTTTGGGGTTTCAGCTCCATGGACTTGGACTCCATAGCATTTATCTGGTATCCTGCATAGCGTAGCCGTTCACTGCGATTTACGACTTCTCAATCGGTGCAATGACGAGACGCATAATGGTAATAAACTGTAACTCTTTGTGCACATCAGATAAGCAACGTGAGAACCATATGTATCTGGAGCATGATGACGAATGGGAAACAGGCGAAGCACATGTAGCAGTGAAGCATCGTCTGATAGGAGCTCATTTTTCCCTTCCTTTTTTTCGAGCCCCATGAAGCTTGATAATAACAGTTATTTGTAACGGCATGACGAGATGCATGCAACTGATGTGGACAATGTGGGCGAGCATGACGGCTCATAAAATAAAGAGATAGCTGTTTGGAGATAATGTAGGAATTTGTCCGGTGTAGAATTTGAGAAAAATGAAAATCTCTGATGCTGGTTTCCTTGGAGCAGAAAAATTGCAACATGGGAGCCATAGGAGAGAGCTGTGGAATGGATCCATCCATACCGGCATCACACTGCCCCTGACCCCAATGGTCCTTCCGAATTCCGGTTTGGTGGTTCACACTACCAGAAAACTCAATATCGTCGTGTGCCACAAAGTCGCCGTGAGCTTTATTTCGGGCACACGGCGAAAATCTTGTTCGCCGTATGTTTCTCGGTGCACACGGCGACACCTATGGTCGCCGTGTACCACCGCTGGACACACGGTGACTCCGGAGTTCACCGTGTGTTACGGGAGCAACACACGGCGAATCAGATCACGTGCGTTCCGCATGCCCACCTCAGGTCACGGACGTGGGGGCTAAGGACGGCCGTTAGTAGCCACCGTGTGTCCTGCCGTCGACACACGGCGAACATAAGCACATGACTGGACATTGGCACCAGGGTGCGTCCTGCCGGCCGACACGGTGGACACGTGCGAGTCACGTGCTCATGTTCGTCGTGTGTCTCTTTAACGACACACAGTGAAGAGGGAATTTCGCCGTGTGTTTACGGTTTACACACGGCGAACAAACGGCGAAGAAAATCACAAAATTTGTTTTCGAGCAACCAATTTTTTTCTCTACTATAGATTCATTCTTGAGTACTTCATTCTCAAATTTTGGTAAATTTCTTGTCATGTTTGCTATATTTAACTAATTTTTTTCATTCAAACAATTTTTTTTGCTTAAGTTCAATTTGAACTGCAAGTGCATTAAATAATCAAGTAAAATTCACAGAAAAATGATATTTTGTAACTAAGTCCTCCGTATGACGTAATCCATAAAAAGAATTGAATTTCGAATTTTTTGTTCACCAAGTATGAAAAATCACGTGGGGACGCACTGTTTATTAATTGTATAAAATTCAAACACAGTTCGAAAATTATGAGATTCATCAAGAGCTCATGATAGCACATAAGTATGCTGTGCTAAATAATTGAGACAATTTCGAACAATTCATTGCGTACATTGTTTAGAAATCGATGGATCTCACAAGAAGTTTCTAGTGGTTGAGACTTATGTGATTAGGTTTTTAGAGTTAGTAATGTTCGAATTAGATTTTGACTCCAAATCTTTTTCTGTGGTCAATATACAACATATATTGTCTCATGTTAATTTTTGGTGATTTTTTCAATCCATTTGACAATTTTACTATATTAACTCTAACTATAGAATTTTAATTGACATAAATAGAATTTGACCTATAACTACATAAAAAATAGAATAAAGTGGTAGTAAAAATTATATTCATGTTTTAGAGTCTAATGTAAGACTTTATCCAGAAAGTAAAAGAATATTTTGAATATCGTGCTCACGAGAATTTGAACTTGAGTTAAAATGTGGCATGAAATAATAAATCTGGAATACAGTTGTCGCCGTGTGTGCTGGATCTGGACACACGGCGAAGTAGTTGGGGCCAACCAGTCATTCACAGCACGCACACACTTCACTCACACACCCACCCACACTTCACCCACATACTGTTGGCACACACACAGCCCACGCAGCACCTCCACCTCCCACCGGCCGCCGCACCCCAGCTGCTCCCCGCGCCGCCGTCACGGTCCGCCGTCGGCCCCCTCCGCCGGTGCCTGGGAACCGCGCCACCGCCAGGGGATCTCCCCGCCGCCGCCATCAGGATCCCCTCCGCCGCCTCCGGCCCCTGGCGCCCATCCCCGGCGGGCGCGCCGACCTCCCCTCCGCCGGCGCCAAGTGACCGCGCAGCCGCAGCCAGGAGACCATGGCGCCGCCAGGGGACCTCCCCGCCACCGCTGTCAGGGTCCTCTGCGCCACCGCCGGCCCCCGGCGCCCATCCTGGCGGGCGCGCCTGCATCCCCGGCGGCGGCATCACATGCAAAGACTTAGACTCACTTAGATTATAACTTAGAGAACTTGATTCTTGTCTCACATGCAAAGTACTCTTTTTTTTAGAATCCATCGGCAGCATCGAATACGCCAGAAATGTCGCCTGGCATCTCACCGACGCTCCAGCCACAACAGTTGTTCCCTCAGAATGGCGGCGCCCCTTTGTAGATGGAGCCACCACCTTGATAGTGATGTACTTGTGCCACTTGTAGACTTTGCGTTTGTGCACTTGTAGCACTTTGTCAATTTATGGACTTTGCACTTGTGGCACTTTGTGAACTTTAGGACTTTGCATTTGTGGACTCTATGTTGTCGATCATGTGGATTTATATCATTTGTTTTTGGCCATATATATATACATACATACATACATATACACATATATATATATACATATATATATATGTATATATATATAGGGAAAATCCATTCTACACGCGCGTGTAGCTACTCCTGCTTTGCATCCTGTTCCACGGTTGTGTCGCGAAACTAACGGACCCGATAAGCCGTACACGTACGAGATAGGATCCTCCACCCGCTGTAGAAACCTCGCGCCCTCCGGCCGAGTATATACTTTTATACGACAATCATTATCCCTCCGACTTGTTGAGAGATACCCGGGTCTTTTGGATCCAGCAACCAACTCGCTCATCTTCTACTCTACAAGTCACGTTCGTCTCCCGGCGGCCGGCGGCCATACGATTGACGCGAACGTATACGTGCTTCTCGAGGCGGCCAGCGGCGGTGACGAGCTACCAGCGCATACAACTATACGTGCTTCTCCCGGCAGCCGCACTACTACAGAAAACGTCTTTAGCAGCGGGCGAAATGGCATTTCTAGGTGCGGGCGGCAAACCCGCTCCTAGCTGTCGCTTTTAGAAATAGCGATGGCTAGGAGCGGGTAAACGAACCGCACTTGAAAAAGATTTGTAGGTGCGGGTGACGCTGTCACCCGCACCTACAAATGCCATTTCCAGGTACGGGTGACAATGTCATCTGCACCTGGAAAACACATTTTCAGGTGCGGACGACAAGGTCATCCGCACCTGGAAATGTGTTTTCCAGGTGCGGATGACCTTTTCGTCCGCACCTGAAAATGTGTTTTCCAGGTGCGGATGACATTGTCGTCCGCACCTGGAAATTGATTTCCAGCTGCTTTGAAATTCAAATTTTGAATGTTTGAAATTCCCGCCAAAATTTGGAACGTTTGAAATTCAAATTTTATGAAAGCGACATGAGATCTAAAGTAAGCATAAGCGAAATAATATGAAAAGAAATTCATATACATATCGATCTATATCATTACATCCCATTGACAATAAGGTTTTTTCCACTGACAAAGTTTAGACATCACATCATGGCTCGCGGTATTCTTGACTCTCCCACTCACGTAGGCTAGCAAATTTGTCTTCTTCCGCTAATACATGTTCAGGGTGATAATATTGGCCCCTAGGATTTATCACTTCATGCATAAGGTAACGGCAGAAATCCGCAGTTACTTTGAGAAGGTGTCTCTCATGGAGTGTTACGTCACGAGGTCCGATGTCAATCTACAATACACAAACAATATAACAATTGTTAGATCATGCAAAACACATATGTATAGTGTATATATATCCTGAGACATGAAAGGTAGTAGGTCCTTACTCGTTCAGGATCACCCTTATATCTCCTAAGACACCTCATCATTTCCATCAGGTAAAACCCGCAGTATACACTGCCAGGTGGTTGCTTGTGGCATGGAAAGTTTGTGCGAATATTCATTTTTTCTGGGTAGGCAGGATTAAATTTCCCTCCTTTCTTAATGTAGTGTTGGTTAGCCCTGTTTAGAAAAAAAACATAGAAGTTATTAGTTGCCAATCGATGTTTAGAATATAAGTCTGACAACAGAAATACACTAACTTTTGAAGGATATCTATGAATTCCTTGTACATGTCTCTACGCCAATCCAGTGAGTCAAATACTACCACCCGTCCCAACTTGGGGTCTATAAGAAATAAAATCCAGTGATTCCTGCATACATGTTATATAGAATTTTTAATCTTTTGAGGCATTGATGAGAAATTTTACATATATATTTTTATAAGTGGTAGAAATGTAAACTAACCCGATGTGGTAGGGCGCCCATATGTAATCTCTATCTTGCCACTTCAAGAACATATGTGTCATGTAGGATGCAAGACGCTTCATAGCGTTTATATGTCCAATTCTTCGCTTCTTGTTTCTTTCCGTAGTTGTCTTCAAATCTTTTAGTTCATCATGATTGTCTTCCCATCGGGTGGGTTGCATATGCCTCTCTTCAGCAATAACAAAAGGATCCAAAAATCCAATTTTCTCCTTTGAAAGATGCATTTCTTGTTCTTGCATCCTATACAGCAAAGCTCAGATAATTAGTTATGCAAACCGTAAGCCTTACACACACACACAAGATATTTGCATGGATATGAGACACTTACATGCACCACAATCTGATGACTTGTACATCTATCATTTGTAGGCGGAACAAATCATGGAGGTCATGAAAATCTAAGTTGATTTCTTTTGCTTGTGGAAGAAGTGTAGGTCCGAACACATCCAATGGGTATCGTGCCTGGAGGCCTCTGAGCCCAAGAGAACAAGCCCTCATATACCAAGCATGCATCCGTCTCATCTCCCATGGAACTTCTGCGAGTGCCCAGTCGGGTAATAATGGCATACCCCATTCATATCTTAAAGGGCAACTACCAGGTATGTCCGGTATTTCATCGACTCCAA
Organism: Cenchrus fungigraminus; assembly: GCA_036936925.1. Classification (NCBI taxonomy): domain Eukaryota; kingdom Viridiplantae; phylum Streptophyta; class Magnoliopsida; order Poales; family Poaceae; genus Cenchrus; species Cenchrus fungigraminus. The sequence continues at coordinate 36,695,149 of CM072779.1, read as the reverse complement.
AAGTCTTCTCGAAGTTTGTGTCAGTGCGGGGTACCGAATATCCTGGTCGTTGGATCATTGGCATATTGACAGACGGTGTGGTCGTCGTGTCCTGTTGCTTGTTCTTTGATTTGGTATTACTCTTATGCCACCGTGCAGCGATTTCTGATCCTTCCGGATCCTTCGCATAAGCCCGTATCATTCTAGGCACCATTTGTCCTTGTGATGCCTCTTTTCCTACAGATCCCGAAGCTGCTCGTGGTGTGGGCATACGAGGTGGAGAATCTTGAGCAGCTGGTGTGGACAAACGTTGCGGAGATCTTTCAGGAGGTGGTGTGGGCACACGCTGCGGAGATCTTTCAGGAGGTGGGGTGGACACACGTTGTGGAGATCTTTCAGGTGGTGGTGTGGGCATAAGAGGTGGGGATCCTTGTATGGCTGGTGGTGTGGAAACACGTTGTGGAGGAGATGGTGGTGCACTTGCCAATGGTTGCTCCATAGATTGCAGATGATGTGTTGGAGGCAGAATGATATCTCGTTTATGCCACAATATTGTACTGTTGAGGCTTTGACCGAGAACACAGATACCCTCTGCTGTTGGTATGTCTATGTCATGATCTTCAAAGTTTGGATTAACTTCAAGCACTTGTACGCGTGCATAATGATGTGGGATTTCTTTACCGTCAAACAATCCACCACCGGGAATCGCAAGTCCCGAGGCAACCTGCTTTGTCTTGCCAGCTCTGCCAACCGGAATGTGCAATGTGCAAGGAGTAGTGATGCATATTGAATCAACTGGGTATGGTTGTGCCGTCGTGGAGGCAACACTGCTTGGAGAGAATGGTGAATTATTATCTCCTTGAGATAATTGCAACAGAGCAAATGGTGTACCGCTTGCTTGCTGCATATGAACCGCCGCATTAAAATAAGTCTGAAATTTGTCCATAAAAACTCTCTGCTGCCGCTTGGAGATCCTCCTTGAAACGGCAGTGGCTCCTGTAGGTAGCTCTATCCCTCTCAAACCCATCCCTGATGCTCAACTTTGAGGAAACCGCTCTAATGCGACCCCCATGCTCTCTCGTCCCAAGGGCTGTACTTAGGACGTCTCTATCCCTGTTGGCTACAAAGTCTCCTTTCCTCTGAGCCTCGGAAAGGTTCGTTATCTTTTCACACACCACATTGGTTGCTTCCTTTGCAAAATGAAGTTTACCATCAATAATTTCAGGCTCCCTCGCTAGGAGCCACTGATAGCCACGCTCATCTAAGCCTTCAAAAGGGTCGGGTTGTCCGGCGGCTAATAATGCATCCCTAGTCCGCCGCCACTTTTCCTGCTTACCTAGGTACCCACCCAGTCCGAGACGAGGTCTATGTACGTTTCTCTGTGAAAGTTCACTCTGTCTCTGGCTCAGGGCTAAAGCTTCTGGAGTAGTCTTTTGCCTGACAAACTCGTTCCATTGGGCTTCGGTGACCATTCCATATGTCTTTCTTACTTTATCATATGTTGCACCCTTCTTAACAAAGTCCCTATTCAACTCACCCTTCCATCGGCGGAAACTTTCGCCGAGTGCCTTCCTAGCATAATGACGTATCTTTTCTCTGGTTGTTTTGGACTGAGGCAGCAAAAAAGTTTGCTTCAACTTGGCCCACATTTCGCCCTTTAGCCCCTCAGGAACTTGGAACCAATCAAGGATGGTTGGATCCACGGCATACTCTGTTCGTATTAATGCTCCTATGGCATTCCGGAACTTCGTACGAACCAAAGGAGGATCCACGGGCTCTTCGGATGGGCTAATACCCTCGACTGACCACTGGCCTTTGGGGTATTTGTTTCTTCCTCGTTCACCTCGCTTTCTTTTATCTTGACTCTCAGAGGTTGTCGTCATCGCAATTTCAGGACCTGAGGTGCCACAATCTTCAATTTCTTCTTCTGGGGGGGTACGAGGTCGGCGGCGCCGCTTCCTCATGCTAGGTTGAGGCATCTATATGAACCATAGGTAAAGCAATTCAAGATCATTTCAAATAATATGAATAGACCTCACTGACACTGCAAATAGTTTAGCATTACCTCCGGAACGTAATCAGGATCAGTGTCTGTCCGTGGTCTCGGGGGCACGGGATGGGGATCTATTGGATCTTGCCAAACACCATCTACGAATGCCCCGAGTCCTACCTGCGGTCCATCCTCACCACTCGCGTCATCTTCATTTTCATCTTCAAAGACCATCTGGTCTGCAATATTGTAATGCCAGCTTGCCAACCGCGACGTACTGGACGTGGGTGCGGTGTTGTGAATGTCCATCCAATGTTATCCAATACTTGACGTAAGACCTCATGCATACCTTGATCAGCGTGCATGAAACTGTTATACAATGCATCCTGATTCAATTGGCAAGCAAAACATAATGTGTAAGTACAAGGTTCTTAAAAAACAAATTCCAAAAATAAAGAGTAAGTTTTAGTTACATACAATAGACGATGCATACGATGGTGATATCCGTTTAGGCATTTCAGTGACGGTCATGTTGTTATGTTCTAAGGCTTTAATCCTGAAGTAACTATAGTCTGGGAATACATGTCTTGTTTGAGCTTCTATTTCGATAAGTGCCTTCCTCACGGCATCAGAAGCGGCAACATGTGGTTGTATTGCAGCAAAAGAATTGACATGGATAATAACTGTATCACCAAGTGTTTGCTCTCGTATGCCCGCAACATTAATTGATAGAGAAACAATAAACCTTCCTCGTGATGAAGTCGTTTGTTCATGACTCACCATTGGAGCTTGTCCAGTCACAGAATATATAACTCGTTCCAACCATTGCATTGGTGAAACCAACTTCATAATTAACAATGCAAATAATACACATTATTATCATTGTAAAAATAATACCAAATTCAAAGAATTGAATATCTAAGTACATACCACATTTTGACGTAACTCGCGTTGGGTAATGGGCATGGGTTCTTGACCGACAGGGAAGGAAGCACCAACAGGTTGCCCTGGGGGTGGTGGCGGAGGGTCTGGGACTGGAGGGCCACTGCGAAAAGGACGACGACCACCTCCACGGCCGCCGTCACGATTAAAAAAGGCAAACCAATCCATTGTTATCCCTAAAATATATAAGATATTTTATTTAAAATTTTCTACACAAACTTAAGTCTACCAAATAAATGCTACACAATCTATTTCGAAATTGTACTCCCTTCTATATAATTTTAAAATGCACTAACCTAAGCTAACAATTTTTTAAAAAAAATCACTTACGGAGGTCGCCGCGCCAGGGAGGTGGCCGCGGGCGACGCCTGGGAGGGAGGCCGGGGACGGCGGAGATGGGGCGGCGCGCAGCGGGGAGGAGGCCGCGCCGGCGCCGGGGACTCGCGCGTCGGGGAGGGGGCGGCGGCGGCGGCAGGGCGGCGGCGGCGAATTTCGGCAGCCTAACGGCCCTCCTGTGCGGCGAGCTCGGTAAAATTGGCTAAGTGGTCGTCCTCATTGCATATGTAGGTAGGCATTTCTAGGTGCGGGTGGGCGCGTGGACCGCACCTAGAAATCATTTCCAGGTGCGGGTGGCCTTGTGGCCCGCACCTGAAAACGTTTTCTAGGTGCGGGTGGCCTTGCTACCCGCACCTAGAAAACTTTTTCCAGGTGCGGGCCACAAGGCCGCCCGCACCTAGAAAACATTTTCCAGGTGCGGGCCGCAAGGCCACCCGCACCTACAAAGAGTTTCTCATTTTCTGAATTTTTTGTTCTAATTAATATTTAACGTATTAAATGACCTCAAATGAAAATTTAGTGAACTACAAAGTTTTATGTCTTGTTACCATCTACAAGTTTGGTATATATTTTGTATTCATCTGAGATGCATGTCAAAATTTTGTGTTCAAATAGTACGTTCACAAATGTAATAACAATTCATTACGTATGTCTCGCTTTTACTGAAAGAACCACTAAAGCCATTTTATTTTTAATAAAACCAATAAAGTCATTGTATTTTTAATAATTCCACTAAATCCATTGTATTTTTAATAATTCCACTAAATAATTTATATTTGATTTATTAAGAAATCCACTAAATGCATCTTATTCACTAAGAAATCCAGTAAGTAGCTGCATGACATTAGTTCAAATGCAAATTACAAAATCCAATTAATTTAACTAGCTATATTATTATGCAGTAACAATTCTTGATTCTCCATCCTTCCGTGACCAGGGCTTTTCATCTTTCTTTATAGTAGCTTCTAGTCTCAACATCTTCTGAGGTAGATCAGTAAAAAGGCTCATATCATTGCACTCATTATTGTACTCTTCAATGTCTTCGACTCCATCAACCCCTATCACTTCTTGTTTTCCAGGCACTACAACATGATGTGTTTTTTTTGCAGGGTCAACAACATACATGACTTGCCCAACCTGTGAACCAAGTACCCATGGGTCATCTTTGTGACCAACATTATTGAGATCGACAATTGTGAAGCCGTAGCTGTCCACTTGAACACCTTTTGGGTGTTTAACCCAACGACACCGAAAAACAGGGAGTATAATATTGGATCCATAGTGTAGTTCCCATATATCATCTATGACACCATAATATGTAGTGCTTACCCCTTTGGAGTCAAAGCCATTGTTACAAACACCGCTGTTCTGAGACACAGTCTTCTTGTCCTTCGCAGAAGTATAGAAAAGATATCCATTAATATCATACCCTTGCCAGGAGGTGACCCGCGAAGAAGGGCCAGATGCCAATATTTTGATCGTTTGCTCTTCCACGGTGCCCCCATCTGCAAGATTTAGGTCCTTCAACCATGTTGTCAAATGACGCGTGTGCTCCCTCAAAATCCAATCTTCCGACCGGCCATTGCTTAGATCACGAATCAATTTCAAGTGTTGGCTGACTAAAGGTGACATTATTGTTAGGTTTCGCATCGCACATCCATGGGCTTGTTTCACAGCTTCAAAGTCGGAATCAATGAAGGTTTTCCTCCCTGCAGTGCCGATCCCTTGCAACTTGCCCGCAAATCGCGGTACCGGCAAACCAATTCGTACTTTATCCTTTAGGTAACCTAGGCAAGACTCGATGATTTCCTCTGTGTTGTATCCCTCTACCATGGATGCCTCGGGATAAGCACGATTCATAACAAACCGGTTGAGAATTGACATGAAACGCTCATAGGTCCACATTTCGTGTAGGTAAAGTGGACCCAAAGCGCGTATCTGATCGACCATGTGAATCATGAGATGTTCTGTAATATCGAAAAATCCTAGAGGGAAGCACATCTCCATCTGCACCATAGTCTCTGCAATAAATTCTTGGATATAGTTCAACTCATCTTCATCGATAACCTTTTGAGAAATTTTGGTGAAGAAGTAACATAACCGAGTGATTAACATCTTCACATATACCGGTTTAATCACTCTAATTGTAATTGCCAGGAAGATAGTAAGCATCATATGAGCATCATGACAGTTCCAACCTGATAGCGAGAGATCTTTCATTGAGACTAGTTTTCTAATGTTCGATGAGAATCGACTTGGTACCTTAATCCCCCGTAACGATTCACAAACTGCCTTCTTCTCAGCTAGTGTCAAATTATAGCTCGCCGGTGGTAGTTTGTATCTTCCATTACCCTTATCGATAGGGTGAAGATCTTCTCTGATATCCATTGCTACAAAATCTTGTCGTGACTTTAAGGTATCCTTTGTGTTGGCTGATGTTTCGAGCAGGAGACCAATTGTGTTACGAAACACATTCTTCTTCAGGTGCATACCATCGATGGCATGACGGACCTCGAGGTCCGGCCAGTACGGCAAGTACTTGTAGAAGACCGACATCTTCTTGAATGGCACACCTTCAATAGGTGCCTTATCTCTGTTCCTCTTCTTTCCTTGTTTTGTCATCTTCCCATAGGGCACTTGGATGGCCCTGACCATGTTCAAAATTTGGTGTCCATCTTTTTTTGCAGCCACAGATCCTATGTTGGCCTTGTCACTAAAATAGTTATAGAACTTTTTACTTCAAAATCTGTACCCTTCCACCAAGAAGCGCCTATACCCAAGGTAACCTACCTTTCTAGAACCATCTAGGAAAGTCCATACGGTGTCACCAATGCAAACCGCGCATCCCGTCTTACCTTTCACCTGTCCCGACAACACAAATAATGTTTGATAATCGTTGATGGTGACAAAGATAATGGCTCTTAGAGTAAATTCCTTCCTTATGAAACCGTCCATGATTTTGATACCCTGCTTCCATAAAGTTTCCATCTCTTGCATCAAAGGCTCAAGGAAAACATCGATATCAATACCAGGAGCCTTTGGTCCTTGGATCATGGTGGATAGCAAAAGGTACTTTCTCTTTTGGCACAACCATGTTGGCAAGTTGTATATTGTCAAAATCACTGGCCATGTGCTATGAATGCTGGTCCTTTCACCGAACGGATTCATTCCGTCAGTACTTAGCCCAAATCGAACGTTTCTTGGTTCCTCTCCTAATTCTGGATACTTCTGATCGAGCTTCTTCCACTGCTTAGCATCAGATGGATGTCGAAGCTTCCCGTCACCCTTCTTGCGCTTATCTGAAGCCCACCATGTCATTAGTTCAGCGTCCTTCGGGTTTGAGAACAAACGCCTAAGGCGATCCGCAACAGGGAGGTACCACATGACCAAGGCAGGAATTTTGCCAGTTTTTTCAGAACCGCCTATAGTCGTGTCTTCTTGCTCAGCAGCATCATTAATTGATGCACCCTTCCTGCTCCTTTTACTCCCGACAGTTATGCCATCTTCAGCACATGACCTGGTATTCTTTTTGTATCGACTAGCTGAACAAACAGGACATTTGTCCAAATCTTTGAAAGTATCCCCGCGGTACAAGATACAATGGTTTGGACATACATGAATTCTTTCGACGCCCATCGTGAAAGGACTCACAAGCTTCTTTGCTCGATATGTGTCGGTGGGCACTTTATTCGGCTTTGGAAGCAACCAACCCAACACACGTAGCAGATCATTGAAACTCACATCGGACCAGCCATGCTTGGCCTTCAGAATCAACATCTCAAGTACGAAACGAAGTACGGTCCAATGTTTTGGGAATCCCTTTGAACGCGGGTACACATTCTCCTCAGCTGCTTTCTTCACTATCTCGAACTTTTCTAACCCCTTTGCACTGCCAACCAATATTTCTTCCTTGCTGTTACGCAACAACTGCGTCAGGTAGTCACTATCATCCAATTCATCATCCTCGGTACTATCGTAACCGTCATCATCATTGCCACCATCACCATCATCATCAAAACCAATATCATTAATACCATCAGAGCATTGACCATGATCACCATCATCATCGCCGCTACCCTCACCATAAATATCATCAAACATGGCCCCAAAGTCACTATCATGCATGATTTCTTCGAGCGGATTCAGAGAAGGTGGTGCATTATTATTCCTTTTCTCACCATGAGATGTCCATATCATATAGTTTTCAACGAAACCATTCATCAGCACATGCGACCTTATCGAAATTGTTTCATTGATATTGAATACCCTTATGTTTTTGCATTTTTTGCATGGACAAACCACCACCTTTTTCTTCTCAACCGCAGCATTAATCTCCGCGGCCTTAATAAACTTGTTAAGTTCTTCACGAAAATGTACGCTCGTTCTTCGGGCTTCGTACATCCATGTCCTGTCCATGTCTCTGGAAAGAATCAGAGGACACGAGAAAATTAAATCCAGATTTCATAAACATAAAAGTTCATTTGATAATAATAATCTTATTATTCTCATACCTAATAATAAATATCTAAGTCAATATATAATCACACTTGTTGTATTTAATAAAAACATACGAAATATAGATTTTTGCAAATTCATGAAACATACCATTCTTGTGGCATTATAGAAAAAAAAAACAAATTGTCTTCTCTCTCCTCATATGAACCTAGGAAAATTCATCTTTCATGTATGATGGCTAAACAAAAAGTTGAACTCAAATTGACTAGATAATCTTGCTCTCTTACCTAAATAGCACAATTTGACCCAAGAGTTTGAGCTAAATGAGGTCCAAAAGCTCTAATTCACACCTATGGAGTTCTAGACCTAAATGCATCTCTATTGAGCCAAAAAATAATGAATAAAGCTTCAAAGAGACAAAGAAATGAGAATAACTAATCTCCTTTAGGCTCCAAGTCCAAGGAAAAAAATTTGAAACTCTCCCCCCTCCTTTTTGTATTTTTGGCGATTTTCGGACAGCACCTCGAGGTATACTGTTAGGGCGCTGTTGCTGTCGGGAGGAAGAAGACAGGCTCGAGATTCCTTTTGTCGATTTTTTTCGGGTCCGGTGGCCATATGAACCGCTCCTGAAAATGGTTTCCAGGAGCGGTTCACGGCGCAAGCCGCACCTGAAAATCCTTTTCAGGTGCGGGTGACCTTGTCGTCTGCACCTGAAGATTGGTGGCATTTTCAGGTGCGGATGACCGTGTCAACCGCACCTGAAAATGTCCATTTTCAGGTGCGGGCCACGGCGTCACCCGCACCTGAAAATGGTTCACCATTTTCAGGTGCGGGTGACGCCGTGGCCCGCACCTGAAAACGTGTTAATAGGTGCGGGTTCGTTTGCTACAGTGTCGTGACCATTTGTTGGAGCGGACGGCATTTCGACCCGCTCTTAAAAAAAATGGAGGCGCTCTTACAAATGTTTTGTGTAGTAGTGCCGGCGGCAGCGACGAGCAGCCCTGCGTTCTGCTCACCCATTCAGCTATTCTGCTGATATCCTGCAAGGCTACGGACCTACGGTGAACAGGTATGAGTCCATACATACTCCTCTGGATCTTGCAGAGTAAACGTACTGCTCTGTGCTACCTGCCGTGCACCTCATCAGATCAGCGCCATCCGTCCCTTGCTCCCTGAATGCATATGCTTTCCATCCTGTCTTCCGTGTCTTTCGCAACTCCACCATGTATCCGACCGCACCTCATCTGAATCTCCATGGATGTATGATCTGGTTCCTGCCATCTTATTTTTTTCAATTAGGCATTCCGGTAATCGATTTGTTTATCCCTAATTCTAATCTCCATGCTGCAGTGGTGGCGTAGCGTCCAGCTAGAATTCTAGCCACACCTCTCCGCATGATGATCCAAAGTATGGGCTGGAGATTAGGTTGATAATTGGACGTATGTATGTCATGTTTTCTTCGTATTCAATGAAATATACCGATGTACTGATTTAATAATTCTTTTGCAAGGCAGCTAGGCTTTGAGAATCTGATTTTAATATAGAATAATGCTGATTGGTGCCTTGTATTCATACTCCGAATAAAAAATGTACATGTATGTATTGATACTTCCGCAAATGTGTTATGTGTATGTACTCATACTTCCAAAAACATGTATGTGCACATACCCTACTCCGGTATGTTGAATGTGCAATTGTGTATACTTCCAAGCAAGTATGCGTTCATACGTACTTTTGAAAACATGTATGTCCTCATACTGCCAAGAAAGTATGCGTTCATACTCTTGAAAAGATGTATGCCAACATACTCATAAAAAATATCCTGTTCGGCAAGTATGCTATCATTCTCGTTTTCAATCGGATGGAAATACGGAAAGTACTAACATGCACGTACGTCTTCCGTCAAACCAGGAGATCCGTTTCAACGCAATATTCACAATTTATTTTTCCGTAAAAATGGTTTAGGTATTTGTATTGTATTTTAATATTTATTAATTAAAATGAAGTGATCGGTTGGACACTATTGGACCTCTACAGACCCGTTAGGCTGGCCTAGATAGAGTAGAGAATAGTAGGAGTAGCTACACGCAGGTGTAGAAAAAACTCGTGATGCTTGTGATGTTTGATGGATTAGAGATTTTTATAACCGAATAAATACATAAAACAGGAATTTTTCGGTCAGTTCGCCGTGTGTATTTTCCTAGACACACGGCGAACTAGCAATACCTAGCCTCTGAATGGTCTGTTCGTCGTGTGTCAAGTAGGGACACACGGCGAACTGGTCATGGTCGCCGTGTCCAACTCAGAGGCACATGGTGAACAGGCCAAATGCCACCGTGTGTAGCTTGCAGGGGCACACGGTGACTACCTCCTTGTCGTCGTGTGTCGAAATTCAGACACACGACGAAGCCGCTGTTAACCCTGCCTCCCCGTCACCCCACCGTCCCTGCTTTATGTCACCGTGTGTCGAGAAAATACCAGGGGCGAAGCTACGTGTCGCCATCGGGGTCGGCCGACCCCGACGATTTTTGGAGGAGCTCTTATAGGTATCAATTTCCACCGGCATGGACCCCAGTAAAAAATTATCTAGACCCCAGTGGATCGGCCGGCCTGCTGCCCAGCGGCCCACACATGCAGCACATGTCCACACCAAAAAATTGAAGCCCACGTCAAGCACACATATTAGCCCAGGAGGCACACAGCACACCACGCTAGGGTCATTGGTGCAAGGCTCCAAGCCGCCGGGCACTAATACAGACTAAAAAAAATAGAGACACCTCCTCTTCTGCCGCCGATCTGTCGACTCGTCTTCCAGCCACCATACAGCCTCCGGCCTCCGGCAGTCCGGCTCCGCCTCTGCAGATCCGTTCCAACAAAATGGCAGGTAAAAAAATTGCAGATTAATGACTACTTTAGTGTTGTTTCAGTATATACTTCAATGCTTAATTATGCTAACTAATTTGATAGGCAAGCAAAGCACTCTGTTCAGATTCATGAAAAGAAAATCACCCCCGTATGGCAGTGATGAGAATCCTAATGGAGGCACTTCAAGAAGACTAGCCGGTAATGATGAGAATCCTGATGGAGGCACTTCAAGAAGAGATAACAATACATCAAACACCAATGCCAATTGTTCTACTCATCATTCTTCAAGGGTTTCACGACATGAGGTAAATTTTGATGAGCTGCCATATGATCCAGCAGATAGAAGGAGAATATCAGATTATGTAGGTCAGCAACTACAAGATGATATAAGGCGAAAGTATTTGGCTAGAGGCCCTTTTAAACCACCACCTGGTTTTAAGTTTCCAGAAACAATAATAGCAGGCCATCCACGTCGATGTCAACCTTCATGGTTCACAAAATACAAGTGCTAGAGTATAGTGAAAAGGTGGATAAATGTTTTTGTTTATATTGCTACCTGTTTAGGGATTGCAACAAGGGCCAAGGTGGGAATGATGCATTTGTAATAAATGGCTGGGATGGTTGGAACAAATCTGATAGGCTTCGAGATCATGTAGGCACCAAATATGATAGTTTTCATAACACAGCTGTGAAAAGATGTGACAATTTATTGAAGCCCGGTCAATCCATTGGTGCTGCTTTGAACAAGGGATGTAATATCACTAAAGATAAGCATTTGATTCGATTGAGGACTTCCATTAAGGCTGTCCGGTATCTGTTGAATCAAGGCTTAGCTTTCCGTGGCCATGATGAATCAAAGAAGTCTACAAATAAAGGGAATTTTTGACAGTTGGTACAGCTTTTAGCAGAGGAAAATGATGTGGTAAAGAAAGCTGTAACTAAGGCTCCTAAAAACAGTAAGATGATTGCTCCAGAAATTCAAAAAGATATTGCAAATTGTTTTTCGGAGGTGAGAGAAGCTTGCAATATTATTTTATTTCACAATTAATTTATCTCTCATAGTCTACATAGAGGAATAATTTAGGTTACTTCTTTTGCAGATCATAGTGAAATCTATCATCGATGAAATAGCTGGGGATGTTTTTTTGTATATTAGTAGATGAGTCAGCAGATGTTTCTGGAAAAGAATAGATGGCTATTGTTTTGCGATATGTTGATAGGCTCGGGGAAATAAAGGAGAGACTTATTGTTGTTGTTCATGTGCAAGAGACATCAGCTTCATGTCTTAAAGCTAACATTGATCATGTGTTCAGCAAGTATGGACTGAGCTATAAGCAAGTTAGAGGACAAGGTTATGATGGAGCCAGCAATATGAGAGGTGAGTTCAATGGTTTAAGGGCTTTGATCATGAGAGAAAATAGCTCGGCATATTATATACATTGCTTTGCTCATCAGCTGTAGCTAGTCATTGTTGCTGTAGCTAAAAAGAATGATGATGCTAGTGATTTCTTTGATATGGTATCCCTATTGCTTAATGTTGCGGGAGCTTCATGCAAGTGCAAAGATATGATTAGAGAAAGTCAACAAGAGAGAGTGAAAAAAGCTATAGGCAGTGGACAACTAAATAGTGGAACTGGATTAAATCAAGAGCAAGCCCTTCAAAGAGCTGGAGACACACGTTGGGGTTCTCATTATAAAACCCTCAAGAGCCTTAGCAATATGTATCCTGAAGTTATTGAAGTGCTCCAATATGTTGAAAAAGAAGGTCCAAATGATGCAAAGAAACGTCAAGCTCGTGGTCTCATGAACTATCTCAAAGATTTTGATTTTGTATTCCACTTGCAGTTAATGTTGCTTATTTTGGGACATGCAAATTCTTTGTCACTGTCATTGCAAAGGAAAGATAAAGACATCTTGGAGGCCATGTCAGAGGTCAAGTTAACCAAGCAAAAATTTCAGCAAATTAGAGATGATGGCTGGGATTCTTTATTGGAGAGTGTATACTCCTTTTGTGAAGAACATGGCATTCCTAAGTTGGATATGGAGGAGGACTATATTGATCGTCATAATCCAAGAAAAAAGAGCAATTGCAGCAACTATGAACATTATAGATATGATTGCCTGAACCCAATTATTGATTTGCAACTTTCAGAGTTTAATGATCGTTTCAATGAGGTGAACTCTAAACTACTTGCTCAGATTGCTGCATTCAGTCCCAAGAACTCTTTTGAGGCTTTCAAATTTGAGAGCTTGATGGAGTTAGCTAAGTCATACCCTGATGATTTTGATTCAACACAATTAAAGGATCTTGGTCGTGAGCTTCATATATACATTGATAATGTGCGAGCTGATGAAAGATTTGCCAATTTGAATACTATTTCTGAGCTTGCTAAGATGATGGTGGCTACAAATAAGGATGAGTATTTTTCTCTGGTCTATCGGCTTCTCAAGCTAGTGCTAGTTCTTCCTATTGCTACTGCATCAGTTGAGAGATGCTTTTCAGCAATGAAAATTGTGAAGACCATACTACGAAATCGTATCAGTGATGAATTTATGAATGATTGTATCATATGCTTCGTGGAACAAGCATTTCTAGCAGCAATTCCTATCGAAGATGTGATAGATCGCTTTGACAAGATGGCAGACCACCATAGGAGGTAGCAAAGCAAATATTGCAAAACCTTATTTTGTATTTGTCACTGTAATTCTATTGACTACTATTGGTTTTATGCACGCTACTATATTATCAAGTTATTGTTGTCATTTTGTATCGACCCCGGTGGCATTTTTTTCTGGCTTCGCCCCTGGAAAATACGCACGGCGACTATGTTCGTCGTGTGTCCAATAAACAGCACACGGCGTCTAGCTGGTTCACCGTGCCTCCGGCCGCCGTGCACACTTCGCCGTGTGTATCCCCTAATTACGCACGGTGAAGATGTCGCTGTGTGTTTTTGATGTGTCATCGCCGTGTGTGCCAAGCACACGGCGACTTCACGTTTTCCCGTTGTGTCGGATCTCGGTAGCGCCGATCAATTGATCGACCTGCAACGGAACCGGGACGTGGACAGAGCATGTGACCGTGGCCTGTGGGCCTCTGAGCTCACGTATAATCAGTTGGTGATTGAAGTTGAAGGAAGAAGACGCTCAGAAGTGCCATCAATCCACTCGGTGATGATCAGGAGAGGGCACCAAATCAGTCGGTGACACATGGGATGTAGGCATTAGATGTTCAACAACTAGCTGGGGTTGGAGCACCGATTCATACAGTGGTACACACTGAGGTGCACCGAATTAATCAGTGATTGTAATTTTGGTTATCGTTGTAAAAACGAAAGTTTTGGGGATTGGTTCTATATATTTAGAACTCATTGCCCGTCCATTTGAACTGTGTTAGAGCATCAAGAAGCTATGGGATTAGTTCTCACATACACACAAATGCTCTAGACTCTAACGTTCTAAGAGAAGACTCACACACAAAGAGTTGTAAATTCGGGGCTTGTAAGCCTTGTGAGACCCTCCAATCGTGTTTGTGGAGTGACTCACACACAAATGCTTCTAGGTGTTTTGCTGAAGCTCTACCAAGTGAAGAGCGGTAAGAAGGATACGGGAGAGGCTAAGCGGAGACTCACACGTGGGAAAGGTTCGTCGGCTATCCTATGAAATTACTTGACCCACTATCAAGGGAGATTATGTCCTTGCGCATGCATTCCATTTGAGAGGGTAAGCGGAGACTCACTTAGGCGCTAGTTTAGTTTAAAGTTTTATTTTCCTTCATTTATTTCCTTTCTGAACTCTTTTTATTTCCATCATGATTGTAAATACATATTTATTTTGTTTGGATTGAATAATTAGGACTCACCGGTCATGTAACCCGATTGAGTCATTTGTGTGTTGTTCATTTTATTTATTTCATTTAGAAAGCACCTAGGTACAAGATAGTGTGGGGGAGGGCCACGACTCTCCAAGTGCGAACACGATGCACGTACACCCACACTGCAAGCATGCCACGCTCGAAGAGCGATCACATACAGAAAACCTGAGCAGGACCCACATGAGCTCGATCCTGTGGAGGGCCTATCACGGTTCATCACCCCATACAGTGTTGGTTTGCATTACTCCATCTTGCTCTCATTTATTTTCTGAGTTTCATGATCGTATCTCTGACCCCGTTAAGAAAACTTAGAACCGCATGCTATGCTTACCCTTTTTATCACATTACCTTGGTCAACTTGCATATGTTTTATTCCTCGTTGTTTATCTTGTCACGTGTAAATAATACACAGGGACATCATGCTTTTCTAAGTGATTGATGAGTGCGATATGACCTTTGCTCTAATGTTCAAGCTCTTGGGTTATTTATTTTGAAAACGTAAAGACCTCTTTCAAGCTCCTCGTTGATATGTCAAGTCCCACCAAAGCCATATGATGAGATATCTTGAAAAACATTATACACATACGCTACTTGTCTTTGTATTGAGCCTTGTCAATTGTTGTGACCTTTGTGAGAATTCTTTTCATACTTTCGTGGTCAAGATTCATGTGCACTCCACCATATTTCCCCTTGCTATGCTTCTATACTAGAAGTTAGCATTGTACCATCCATCCATCCCAAAAAATAAAGCTCCACATGTGTTGATCTCTACCTCTCCAAAATGATGATACAAATGAGACACGGGCTATCCAAAAAATGGACACATCAAGGTCCAACTATTGAAAAAAAGAAGAAAGAGAGATAACCATGTTCTCCAATTTTTTTTATAAGAGAGGGATAATCATACAAAAGGAGTCTACATTTCATCACACCATAGATGGTAATAATTAGCTCCCATTCCGGGCCTAGTGTCCACCTTACCATCACTACAACATTCATTGTATGGTAATAGCTAGCACCCATTACGGGCCTAGTATCCACCTTACCATATCCACCATATCCATACACATGCACATCTTGATATGATTGCATGATTTATTTTCTCCTTGAATCTGGTTTTTGACTTTGCAATATATATTATGCAAGTATGCTTTATCTTTTATCCTACCCGGAGCTCCACATAAGCCATCATTAGAGGTAGGGTGAAGAAAGGCAATTCTAATACCTTAGTGAGGACATATTTACACTTTGAGTGATTCGAGAGAATCAATGAGGAAGCCAAGCATAGTTTTGTTTGTGAAAATCTTTTGCAAAACCCCAAGTACTTGTCCTTGGTAGTTGAGTGATTTGATTCACTGTCGTTCTGCTCTTCAATCACCCAAGATGGCGTGGTAGACACTCCACAAAGTTCATAGGAGCAAGGTATGACTTGGAATATCTCTTATACTTGTTTCATACCCCTGGTATTCATGGCCCACTTGATCGGTTCTCCTTTACTCGAGATGAGCAAAGGTCAAGTGTGGGGGTGTTGTTGACGGCTGTTAAGTACTTATTTTAGGGTTGTAAACTCCTACATTTTATCACTAGAATCATGCATCCACACTAGAATAGGAGCTTAAACTGACTATTTCCACAAGTGGCGATGTATATATTTGAATGCAGGTATTTAGCATAAAAAATGAGAAGAAAGCACACCACTTTGATCCAAGCACTTTAGGCTCAACCAATGAGAGGCTGCCACACAGGATCCTATGTGCCAAGGACACGTCATCAATCCAAGAGAGGCAAACCCGGCGAATCAGAGCATGCCACATGGCTGTCACAAGGATCCAAGAGCCCACTTGGCGTCCAAACCAACTCAAAATACTATGTACACCTAGGATGTACCCAAGGGCCCACATGTCAGCCACTTGGCCAAAGGAGAGGGCTACCCGAGCCCACAAGGGGTCAGCTGAATTGTGGGTTCGGCCAAACTGCCTTATGGCCGGTTGATCCTAGCCTTCCACGTGGTGACTTGCCATTGGCCCAAAGTGATATTCTTGGGGTGCGCACAGGTGTTTGAGGCGTGGACACAAGGTGCTCCACATCTATAAATAGGAGGATAGGGGGTAAGAAAGGAGAGCACACTTGAAGCTAACACTTCTCTCCTTTGTGTTGTCTCCCTTCTCTCATTCTCTCTTGGTGGAGGAGTTAGCTCGCTCTCCTCCCCATGGGTAGTGTGTGTGGAGTGATTAGCCTAGGATAGAGCTAGGTAGAGAGGGTGGAGAGAGATGGAGGCTTGAGAGTATGATTCGTTCATCGTTCATCAAGTCTTGTGCCTCCGCGGATGCTTCTGTTCTTCAATTAGAATAAAGTGAGTATTTGTGCATTTCTATTTAGAATAGGCATTCATGCATAGGTGATATGTTCTTGTGTTCTTCGTCTATTCTTGGTTTAGAGGCTCATGTTCTTCGTAACATGACCCTTTCGGTCCTGCAGCTTAGACACATTAGAACGCATATCCGTTTGTGTGATCAACTCCTTTTGATCTAGTTAGAGTGTACAAATGTGTTGGCATTCGTTCTTTCCTGATGCCTATGTGGTTCGATTATGAGTAAGATCTGGTCCGCACTCACGGATTTATCGCTCCGTACATGTACGGAGTGTTGTAGTATTGTTGCGGGTCGACATACGTAGTTGTGCTACAGTAGTGATTGGTGGTGTAGACATGGTTTCTAGACTGCAGGTTATCCTTCGTTTTCCCTATACCCCATGTTTAGATAGAGGTAAGCCACGATAGTGACAGGCATTGGGCCCTTCGTATTCCTCCATGTCTGGGTACAACATAGAGCCAAAGGCCGGAGACTCATGTTAGAGCTAGGGTGAGCCGGTGCCCGAAGTGAGACAACCCCTATAACGTGTGGCTGATCCTTCCTCTAGAACCTACACCCTCTGGAAGACCTTCGATACCCATCTACCTCAACAGTTGTGTGTCCTTGGATAGTCGTCCGATAGATCTCCTCTCCCGTTACTTGGAACGATACGCTTTGGAATACTCCTCAGGAGAAGTGCTACAACAGTGTATCCGTGCGTTTGCAGATTCGTTCGCACCTGTCAACATACTCGGGTGTTCTTACACACTCTCGCTACCCCGACGCCATAACGGTGAGGTTAAGAAATACCAACAGTGGCCTGCTGCTACTGGACGAGGAGCGTCTGATGTTATTGTGGAGGCGGAGGGGGACGTGAAGGACCCTTCTGGTCGGGCCACATCTGGACTGGCACGTAGTAGGCATGCCAACCGCTGGACTGGTAGGAGCCGTCGGCAGACCTGCCCATGTTGTTGTTCTAGCCACCGCCGCCACTACCACCACCAGTGTTGGATCTCTTCCCTCCGCACTTTCCAGCCTGCTTGCCGCGCCTGTTGCCATCGTAGGGTTGTTGCTTCAGCTTCTACTTTGGCGGCTTAGGTGGTTGCGGGGCCGAGCCACCGGGGTTGAGACCACGAAGCACTTTCATGACGACCGTCTTGTCAGTGATGTGCTCGCCGAGATCACAGAGGGAGTCCACCACGGACTTGAAGCAGCGACAGTAGTCGGTGATGGAGAGCTCCCCTTGGGCGAAGTTGCAGAAATCAGCGTCGAGGTAGAGAGCCTGCATCTCGCAGTTGTTGAGGAACTGTGTCTCCAGGGCGAGACAGGTGGAGCGGGTGGTGGCGTCGCGTTCCATGATAGCGTCGGTGAGCACGGAGGTTAGGGTGCCCATAAGCCAAGAGCGGACCACGCAATCCATACGGACCTAGTCCGGGGAGTCAAGGACGACAGCATCAGAGAGGACATGCCCCTGCAAAGAGTACTTGCCGAGTGTCAGGAGGAATGCCTCGCACCTGTGAGGGAAGAAGGACGGCGTGATGTCGAGGACGAGAGGAACGAGGGCGTGGATATTCTGGACCACCACGGTCTGAGCGTGGAGGTTGATGGTTGCAACAGCTTCGTGTTGGAGGAGAGTCTCGTGGGGAAAATCTAGGGCGTGGGACGCGTTGTCGTCGTCGGTGTCCTCGCTATGGATATCTAGTGGTGGTAGAGGGGCCACCTTGGCGCGCTCGGCCTCGGCGATGCGTCACGCTTCGGCGGCGCGAGCGGCAGCGACATCACGTTCCTAAGCAGCGGCCTCCGCCTGGCGCTCGACGGCATCCGTGTCACGCTCTGCGGCTTCCGCGCGCGTGATCGTGGCGTCGCGGGCCTCTTTCTCGCGTTGAGTAGCGGTGATCCACTCGTCCTCAACACGCTTGGCAGAAGCAGTGTCAGTGGCGTTGGAGTCAAGGCCCGAGGCGGCGACATCAGCGGCAGTGCCGGACAGAGTAGAGGTGCTAGCCATAGATGCAGCACAGTGGGAATATGCACAAAGACTGGGTAGCGGCACCGAAGGGCTGCACGCTAGGGTGGGTGGCAGCGCTGGAGAGCAGCACACTAGTGTTGCGGCGACGGGGGCGCACGCAGGATTCGGAAGGTGAATCAGGGGAGATAAACCCAGACTCGTGATACCATGAAAGCAACGAATATTGTGAGAAATAATAGATTGGGTTGATGGAGGGGTAGGTGTACATATACGTAGGCGTGAGGAGATCTTGGGTTTATAGAAATAGAACCAATCAAGATCTCCTCGACCCCTCTATCCTATCCATGGCGGCGGTATGCGGCAAGCGCCAAGGCCCAGCCCATTATACACATGCAGCTGCACAATACATGTTATCTAACATTTACCTTTACTAAAATTGACATGTGTAGTTTATAGGATTGGAACTTAGGGTGCAAAGCTTTTTTCAGTAAATATAGAAACACATAGGAAAACCTAGCGTACAACTAGATAAATATTGAAACGGATTTTTATAAGTGTTTGGAACCTTAGTTTTTAGAACATCCAATTCATCCTGTTAGGATGTTACGGTCCCTTTCAAACATGATCCAAATTGCTATTAAGATTACAGGGTACCTATGTGGATATTGTGTTAGAGAATGAACAAACCAGAGAGCATACATACTTATCATGTACGACGTCATGTTAGAAAATAGAAGTGAAGTAAACATGACAATTGGACACTTTAGGTACATCACAACCAAAATTTCTAGGTTAGTCGGTGGTGAAGAGCAATCATTTTCTAGGTCACATTAGAAATGGGTACAAGGTTGGGCCAGTGGAAAGTTCAGTGTTTGCCTCTTGAAGGCTTATAATAGAACTGGTGTTCTACAAGGAAGAATAGTTATGCATGTACTCGGTACCAGCATGATAGGATTTTTTTTGCTCATTAAGTATATAGAACGTTTGGCTAACCAAGAAATGTGATGGATAAGTGGTAAAAACTATCTGTGCTATTGGTATCCTAAATCATTACAGTCAATTATTTAAAACAAAGGTACTAGCTGATTGTGTCTTGATGGATCTCAGCCTGTGGCAAAGAACATGCCTCCGCGAGTTCAGGACTGAAAAGAGCAAGCTGAATATTTGTCGAACCTTGACTTAGTCTCATAGTAATTTGATCGCTCCAGTAACAAGACAAGGTGGAGTGAATAAAAAGTCATTACTGCAGCAGTTCTCTCTGCTAATAGAGTGCACACGCCACTCAGTATGGCTTACTTCCAGAAAGTAGTTCAGCCCTATTATGTGATACATACAAGCCTTTACATCTGACACTCAGATTTACAGACAGAATGGGAGGCAAGGGTGATTGTGACTGCGGATGTAGGGCACCAGAACATCGCTATAGTTCTTGTGGTAAACAATCGCGTCACTCAGCTGCTTGATGGCTTCTCTCTTCTACTTTTTTTAAAGAAAATGGAATTATCTCCGGCCTCTACGGCCGCATACAACCAAGTTCTTACAATAAATTCAGCTTAAAAGTTGATCACTGAATTGAAAATAAAAGTTCAGTTACGGGAAAAATCATATGAAAGTCTATTATTGCTTCTCCAATCCGTTCTTGGCAGAGATAAGCTTCTCTCTTCTGTTGCACTCTTTTTCCTAGAACGAACAAAAAGAGTGGACAATATTGGCTTCTTTCTTTGTACTCTAGCTGCCAGCTCTTCTTCTTTCTCTGTCACCGTCTTCTCAAGCTGGACAATCTTGGCTTCTGCTACAGCTGAGTTCTTCACCATTTCTGACAACTTCTCTTTCTCTCTCAACCTAACAGCCATCTCATCATTCTCCTTGACAAGTTCCTTCTGTTCATCAAGATGATCATCTAGCTTCTTCCGCAGGACCTTGACCCCTGATGCAGCATGTCCTTTTACTTGCATAAGAGTTTCTTCCAGCAAGCTGACTCTACCAGAAAACTGATTTACTAGTTGTTCAAGGTGATAGATCTCTGCCTGTGATTTCTCAGCTGCCATTGCGTAGCTGTCTTCTTTGCATTTGCTTTCTGCCTCGGTAACTTTAAGCTTCTGCTTGGCTAGTTGGAGGAGAACTTCAAGGTCGTGGACATGCTTTTGTAGCTTTGTGTTCTCCTTATTTGCAGACAAAATTTCCTCTTCCAGAAGTCGATGTTTCTCCAAAGTTTGTTTGTGTTTCTCCTCTAGCTGACCTATCTGCTCAATCTGACTGCTCTTAAGTATCTCGAGCTGGGACACTCTCAAGGACACCTCATCATAGGCATCCTGGAGCCTCTGACAGCTGCTAGCAACTCTTTTCAGGATCTGGTGGAGAACCACAAGTCCAACCTCATGATTTGAAATTTTTTGTGTAACTCTATCTTCAAATTCTGTCATTAATGATATGTTTACTGTGCATGCTTCAATCATAATTTTTAGATCCTCCTCCAACTTGGTCTTTCGATAAGACAATAGATCGATTGTCTTCTCCAGATCTTTTGTTTTTGTACTCATGTCATCAATTTGACAAGCTGCTTCAGCCTGAACCTTCTCGAGGTTCACCTGTAGGTTAGATACTTTTAGCTTTGCCTCTTCCAACTGATTTTCCCAGGTAGAATTGTTTTCTAGCTGAACTAAAAGTTCATATTTCAGTTGTGTCACCTCATTCATAAGGTTTTGTACTGATTCCTCTGATTGCTTCAGCTTTGTTAGCACTCCATGCTTCTCTTCTTGTGTAGCCTTAATCTCCTGGTGCAGCTCAGCCTTGGCTTGTTCTGATTGCTCGGTCAAAGTACAAATGTTCTTCTGTAACTCATCTTTAGCTTGCTGTAGAGTTGAAATGTTCACTTTTTGCGTTCGAAGCGCAATCTGTAACACCAATAGAGTTGAATCCTTATCTGCACGTAGTTCTGCAAGTTTAGCATGCATACTGCTCGTGACTTGTTCCAATTGCTTGTCCAAGGTGGAAATGTTTTCCAGCTGAACTGAAAGTTCATCTTTCAGCTGTGTCACCTCATTTGTAAGATTTTTTACTAAATTTTCTGATTGCTTCAGCTTTGTTAGCATTGCATCCTTCTGTTCTTGTGTATCCTTAATCTCCTGCTTCAGCTCAAACTTGATTTGTTCCGATTGCTCAGTCAAGGTGCATATGTTCTTCTGTAACAAATCATTAGCTTGATCCAGAGTTGAAATATTCTCACTTTGCTTTTCTAGGACACTCTCCAAGTTTCTTACAGAAGTCTGAGACATCTTCAATTCTGATAGAACTACGCCCTTCTCAGCTTGTAGTTGTGCAATTTCAGCAGGCAAACTTCTCCTAACCTCTTCCGATTGCTTGTCCAACATAGCAATATTTTTCTTCAGATCTTCATTAGCTAGATTAATCATTGAGATTTGCTCTTTTCCTTCCACCAATTCAATTCTAAGATTCTTGATAGAAGATTCAGATTGCTGCAGGTCAGAAATTAATTTGTTCTTTTCATCCTGTAGTGCTAATATGTCAGCTTGGTGACAAGACTTCACCTCTTCTAGTTGTATCTTCAGCTTGGTAGCAAGTTGCAGAACAGAAATTTGTTCAACTCGCTGCTCTAACTGAACTTCCAGGGTCTTGAGTGAATCATTTGACTGTTGCAAGCTATTAATGGCCTCTTCCTTCTCCCCTTGTAGCACAATGATCTCATCTTGCAGATTAGTCCTTATCTCTTCCAGTTGCTTGTGCAGTTCATCATTTTCTTGTTGGAACAACAAAATTTGGTTTTGCTGCAGCTCTAGGTCACTTTGAAGTTTCTTGATGTTAGCCTCTGATTGTTGTAACTGATCGAGTGTTACATTTTTCTCCACTTGTAGTGTCATAACCTCATTATACATATCAGTCTTTGCTTCTTCAAGGTCTTTGGTGGTCTCCTGAAGATTTGAAATCACTTGCACTTGTTGTTCTAACTTGCTCTCAAGATTAATAACAGAAGCGGCAGCTTCATTTTTCTCTCCTTGTACTTTTGTAATTTCATTATACAGGTTAGAATTTGCCAGCTCCAAGGCTTCATTTGTTTGCTGCATATTTGAAATCCTCTCAAGTTGTTGTGCCAGCTCAGTCTTAAGATTGACCAAAGAAGCCTCTAGCTGCTCTATCTCTGACGTCGCAGAATCCTTCTCCTTCTGTAGCTCGGCAATATCAATTCCAAGATTCTTGATCGAAGCCTCAGACTGCTCCAGATTTGAAATTAATTTGTTGTTTTCGTCTTGTACTGCTAATATTTCAGCTTGGTGACTGGACTTCACCTCTTCCAGTTGCATCTTTAGGTTGGAGTTACTATTTTGTAAGTCTTCATTAGTCTGTTGCATATCTGAAATCCTCTCAAGTTGTTGTGCTAGCTCAGTCTTAAGATTCACCGAAGAAGCCTCTAGGTGCTCTATCTCTGTCGTGGCAGAATCCTTCTCCTTCTTTAACTCAATATTACTATTCAGAACATTTATTGTTGATTCCAGTTCCTTTTCTAGATCTCTGACACTGGATTGTGCCTTCTCTAACTCATTCAAATACATGGAATTTTCTGATACTAGTCTTTGTTTTTCTTCTGCAGCTGTACTACGCTCATTTTCCATATTGTTCATTAGCTCTGCGGCCTCTACTTTCAGGCCATCTATTTCCAACCCCAGTTGCTGGAGTTTTCTTTCAGCTGAATGATTATCTTTTATCAAGGATTCATTTTCGGCACTTGTTTCTGCAATGTCTGCCTTCAGTTGAGAGCACTCAATATCTAAATTCTGATGAAGTGCTTTCAGTTTATCATACTCTTCTAGCAGCATCAAGTTATCATTCTTCAGCTTCTGGTTTTCTTCCAACAAGGTCTGTGCTTCTTTCTCAGCCTGTTGGGCCTTCTCAAGTTCTGATGATAGGAGGCTGCATTTGTCCAATGTATCTTTCAGCTGATTCCTCAAATCTTCCTTCTCGTTCTCCATGTCCACAATTAACATCTTCAGGTTATTTCTCTCTTCTTCAAAATCTCTCCATATCCTTCTCCTTCTCCATGTCCACAAGCTTTACTATTTCTTTGAAGGAAATCTTTCTCAGACAAAATTAATTGATCATAGCTGAGGTCGTATGATGCTGCAATCCTGAATAGCTTTGTGCCTGAAAGGGTTTAAAAAAACATAAAGACAATGAATGGGAAGTCATGAATGGGAAGTCATCTGTGGATTGTATCTCATCTTAAATAGCAAGATCAAGATAAAAAAAACAGGTGGTTCAATAGAAACTATTTATAACTAGTTAACGACTGAAAAACATCATCTGCACTTTACACACAACAACTGAATAAGTATAAATTGGTAAAGATGGAAGCCCGGGTATATATGACCAACTTTTGCAAAATAGTTGAATTTACAGCTATATTTCCAGAGTGCACAGAAATATTAATTTGAGAAGTTTATATCCAGAATTTGAAGCCTAAGTTAGTAGCAGCAGTAACCTTATATGCTCCTGTACTAAGTCGATGTAGAATGCAAAACAGTTCAAGCATGCGTGTATATATGCTATAGCTAAATATACACTTCAAATTATAAAGTAATATAATTTATGCCATAACGTCTTGATTAAAATTACAAATAGTTCTTTCTCTGCACTCCCGTTGTTATGTCATGACCCCCTTCATTTGTCTACGGTAATATAAAGCATGGATCATAAGTGGTCTATTAATCGAATAATTGAGATGGCCACTAAAACATTAAAACGCCAATTTTGACCCTCTACCCAGGAATATTTCCAAACATCGGCTATATCATGATTTTTAGGACAATTTCATTGTATCATGCTCAAACAACATTTGGGTAACTAGAAATGTAACCTCGGTGATAAATAGGCAGATAAGATGCCATAGTTGGCGACCTGGAGGACAAATAACTTGTAAATCATTAGATTTTTCATTTTGAATCTTGGCAAATTATGCATGGCAGGAAAAGCTTTTTTATAAACTGCAACAGTGTGCCCATTAACAGTTTATATTGAGACTAAGGTACTTCTTTTAGATAATAAACTAGGGTACTTGGGGAAGACACTTTGGAGACTCATATCTGTTGCATTATCTTAGCTTTGTAATAAGAAAGAAGACAGTCTTGATGATTTTGCAAAGATTGCTGATAAACACATAGGCGGTACTAAAGAAACACATCAATATTTAAAAATTCTTCTATGCCAAAAAAACAAAACCATCTCAAAACCAGAGTTTGACTGAGCTAAATTGAATGCCTGCTCTTGTGTTACCTCCTAATTTCACTGGTCATGTATTGTTGACCTAATTTACCATTTGGCACTTAGTTAACATGTTCCCCTGAACTCTGTTAATTCTTCCATTATTTGTTTAGTACCTGATTGGTTATCTACAATTTCTCTCAGTCATATAGCCACTATGTTTATAAGGAATGACAAAAAGAATATGAACATAGCTAAGTGATGGTGAAATCTGCATGTACAGGAACATTCCATCCAACCTTCCATTAATTTCCCTTTCCAATTGTATATTTGTCAAAATAGAAAAACTGGTGTCTTCATATTGAACTATTATAGAGAAACGATATCATCCCAAATTACTTATTCCACCCTTCAAATTCAATTAGTTATTTGATAGGGAGATTAATTGAGTTGTTGTAGCCAAATTTGCTAGATATAGGCATGCAGCTGTGATTTATTTCATGATTGAAAATTGGAAAGAGGGCAAAACTGTTACTTTATAATGGTTTTATGAGTACAAATACATGTTTTGTTATTTCACACTTTAATGAACACAGTGTGCTACATGGAGTCTTATGCTAGAAGATCTAACCTTTGGCAGGTAAGCCTACTAAATCAGAAAAGGGTTTCATCTGTATTTCATTGTATATGAGTAAATGATGCGGAGAGAAGCTCTTTCCTTGCTTTCGATTTGTTTGATAAGCGTCGTGTTCAAATTCCAACTGAACAATCATCACTCTTTACAGTTTGGAACATCCTTTTTTCTTCCATGTCAGTTGTGCTTGCATGTTCGGAATAGATCTTTCATGGGCTTACTTTATTGATGCAAAGTTCAGGCACCAACAATTAGTTTGTGGTCCGCGCCAACTGCGTCCTTTAGAGAGAGGTTGATCCAGGATTATATTAGTTGGATGGTCATCAGCATGGTCATTCCAAAGATGCAACTGCTAGGATGAGATTAAACATTTAGTTTCTTGTTCAATTTCTTGCTTTGGAGTATTGTTTAGTAGTTGCAATCCATATTTCAATGAGGTGAAAGTACACCCTACTAGGCACCCTAACAAGTTACATGGATCTTGATTGAGATGTGACTACACGGCTGAGTTTTTGGTTGGATTAGTTCAAGGCCATGTAGTTTGGATAGAGGTAAATACAAGCAGGGATATCTGAATTCCTGTTCTAAATTGTTGGATTGTGTACAGGAACGACAGATCATGATTGTCTTTTGTTCATTCACTGATTACTACTCAAGTAGGCTTGATGGATTAGCTTTATCTTTTTTTAATCACGCTATTAGATAATTCATTTATGTCAATTTTTGAAGCTTCCATGTTATAATTCTAAAATCTCAAAGACACTTTTTATAAATGAGTATCCTACTGGCAGCATGTTATTTCTGTATAAGCAAGGTCGTCACTTTTATATATGATTTGCATTGCCAAAGGGTGCTAGACCAGTTGGTCAAAGCATGCCAGTGGCACCTCACAGGTCGTGAGTTCGAACCCCGGGTGGGGCGAATTTCCGTCTTTGGGTAAAAAAATCCCCTTGCTGGCCCCGTGTGGCAAAGCACTGGTTAAGAGACAGCCCAGGTCGGCCTGATTTCCCATGGGTTACGATGGGCTAGGGTTCGGGAATTTTCTCGGTCAGGGAAGCCGATGCTTCTTCTTAGTTAATACGTGGGGGCGGTCTAATTAGATGCAAATTTGCAATACTTATGCTCATGACATTTTCTTACTCTACTGTATATGAAACCATCTTAATAAGCATCCAAAAATATTATATTGTGTTACCTATGGTACTACTCCTATTTCATTAACACCAACAGTCGATCTACTCTGTCTACTCTTTTGTACCATATGTATGATTCAATTTACTCCCATATCTCATCATGCCGTTACTCAAGGCGAGTGTGGGCCCTGGTGGCCGAGTGGGTTGGCCGTAGAAATCTTCACCCGAGCGATTAGGCAAACAGCGAGTCGGTGCTCCAGTGGTGGACTAACATCACTACAGGCCAGACATTCCCTGGGAAGGCATGCGTTCCATAACCCTGCTCGTTCTTTGGGAGCTCTGGCTCGAGAGGAATGCCAAAGTTTTTAATAATGTGGAGTCGTCAGTGCCGACCATCTTAGCCAAGATCAAGAGTGAAACCTCAGCTTGGATAATGGCTGGAGCGAAGGGCTTGCGGCCCTAACCGCGCGAGTGTAATTATCTGTAAATCTCGTAAATCTTGTAATCTTTCACTTTGCCGGATCCCGATTTGTACTCTTCTTCTATATTAATGAAATAGGCACGTTGTGCCCGTTCGTTAAAAAAAATTTACTCCCATATACCGCATGGTAAGAAAGGGCAAAACACTAGTCTGAAATGCATATGGGTACCCCATAGTGAGCCATGCTGAGTGTCAGCCTTCTGCTAACAGAAGTACAGCATGGTAGTAACAGAGATGTTTATGACACTAAGTCACTCACGCTTATTCTAATGCAGCATCTCCCTTACTTCTTGCCAGTTGCCACTCGCCACACTTCAGAACGCACACGACCCAGCAAGGCAGCAACGATCCATGCAAGAACACACACAGCCATACGGAAATTTCTCCACTACCGCAAGAGCAGTAATATCACACAGCAGCACACCCAGATCAGAGAAACGAGGAACCACAGAGAAAAAGTAACTGGGAAAGTCAAGAAACGTACCGCCGAAGTGCCGCCGCCTCCTCCTCCTCGTCGTAGTCCTCTGCAGCTATCTCCCGCCACTTATTCTTGAACCTAAAACACGATCTGACCAAAACGAAAAGGAAACCAAGCACGATCAAATATTGCACACCACAGTTTCAACTATTGATCAAATATTGCACGATCAAATATTGCACGATCAAATATTGCAGCAACTCTCGCCTTGCCCTTTTGAAGCCTCTGCAGAATCTACATGAGCGCGGCCGGCCTTTCTGTCTCGTCCATGCGCTGACACGTCGGCCTCAGTCTGTTAACTTGCTCTTTTAGCATCGGTCTCAGTATGTTAACATGTGTATAAACGTCACATTCATCAAGCTAAGCTATTGTAGTCTTGCAGTAATTTGCTATGAAAACATGGTTTGCGTTTTCTACTCAAACTTCAGAGAAGTAAAAAAAAGTACAAGAATTGTTTGTAAAAATGGTATAGCAAAATATGAGTCCCAGATTTTTCTCTACATATCTTTTTTTTGTTCAAAAAAAACACGTGTCTGACATAGGATGCTCTTCTAGAATACAGATTCTACTTAAATATGAATAAAAAGGTTTACTGTGAATTGCATTGACCTTTATTGGTTTTTCTGATAATTTTTTATAGGATAAATCATTTAGAGAGAATCATTGGTTTTTTCTTTATATATTCGACTCATCAAATTACACACTAAGCATGGATTATTCAGATGATTGAGCGACATAAACCTCCATTAGATAGCACTTAACCACTGTTGAACTAAGGTGGAGATGATAAGCTAATGCACTAGTTTAGTAGGTTAAGGATTTATTTGCACCAAATGAAATATGCATGTTGGATGAAGATCACACTTTTGCCACCATCATTGGTCATGTTCGTGACGCAATGGTGGGACCTGACGAGGACGGCCTTCTTCATTTTCGTCCATCAGATGCCTTGCCCGGGAAAGAATTTTTTGGGGTTTCAGCTCCATGGACTTGGACTCCATAGCATTTATCTGGTATCCTGCATAGCGTAGCCGTTCACTGCGATTTACGACTTCTCAATCGGTGCAATGACGAGACGCATAATGGTAATAAACTGTAACTCTTTGTGCACATCAGATAAGCAACGTGAGAACCATATGTATCTGGAGCATGATGACGAATGGGAAACAGGCGAAGCACATGTAGCAGTGAAGCATCGTCTGATAGGAGCTCATTTTTCCCTTCCTTTTTTTCGAGCCCCATGAAGCTTGATAATAACAGTTATTTGTAACGGCATGACGAGATGCATGCAACTGATGTGGACAATGTGGGCGAGCATGACGGCTCATAAAATAAAGAGATAGCTGTTTGGAGATAATGTAGGAATTTGTCCGGTGTAGAATTTTGAGAAAAATGAAAATCTCTGATGCTGGTTTCCTTGGAGCAGAAAAATTGCAACATGGGAGCCATAGGAGAGAGCTGTGGAATGGATCCATCCATACCCGCATCACACTGCCCCTGACCCCATGTTCCTTCCGAATTCCGGTTTGGTGGTTCGGATCTCGGCAGCGCCGATCAATTGATCGACCTGCAACGGAACCGGGACGTGGACGGAGCATGTGACCGTGGCCGGTGGGCCTCTGAACTCACGTATAATCAGTTGGTGATTGAAATTGAAGGAAGAAGACGTTGCTAATTAACGAACGCGCATTGGCAACGATCGATTCTGAACATGTCCTTCCCACCCGTCACTTTTCTTTTTAGGGAAGTTGAAAATTCCAAACTTTTTTTTTAGAGAAAGGGGCGCTACTCCCCGGCCTCTTCGAGGCCAAGCGCGGTGCGGCACCCGGGTTCGAGCCCGGGTGGGTGCGCTCGCCTCCTCGAGTCCACACCAACCGAGTTATAAATTCCAAACTTTCCTTTTTTGGAATATCATAACTTATACATATAACTTTGATGCATAACTTCGAGTTATAAATTTTTATCAGATAATTTTTAAACACAAATTTGCCACTAGCTCGTGTGCAGAACTTATCCATACAACTTGTATGCATATTTTTTAAAAAAAATAGTTTATACGTCAACTTTTTTCGAACATCAGTTTTTTCTTTTTTATTTAGAAACTTATACACACAATTTCGTCGCATAACTACGTAATATAATTTTTTGTTAGATAATTTTTAAGCATAAATTTGATGATGCGCATAACTTATACATACAACTTGTATGCACAAATGTTTGAAGAATAACTTGTGTGTATAATTTTTTTCTCTACAACGATTTGTGCGCATAATTTTTTTTAAATGACGAGTAATACACATAATTTTTTCGGTACAGACGAATTATACACATAACTTATATTGAAGAAAAATTGTGTTGGATGAAGAAAAAAAGGAAAGGAAAAAAAAGAAACGTATGAGGGCGGGGGACCCCCACGTGGGAGCGCAGGTGGGAGCGTGCCGCGGTTCTGATTTTGCACCGCGCACGTGGGAAGGTAGGACTGGTCAGCGCTCGGATCGCTCACTGGACGCGTGCCTAAATTGGTTTTGCGGACCACCATCAATCCATTCGGTGATGATCAGGAGAGGGCACCAAATTAGTTGGTGACGCATGCATGGGATCTAGGCATTAGATGTTCAACAACTAGCTGGGGTTGGAGCACCGATTCATACGGTGGTACACACTGAGGTGCACTGAATTAATCAGTGATTGCAATTTCGGTTATCGTTGTAAAAACGGTAGTTTTGGGGATTGGTTCTATATAGAACTCATTGCCCGTCCATTTGAAGTGTGTTAGAGCTTCAAGAAGCTATGGGATTAGTTCTCACATACACACAAATGCTCTAGCCTCTAACGTTCTAAGATTCTATTTGAGAGGGTAAGCGGAGACTCACTTAGGCGCTAGTTTAGTTTAAAGTTTTATTTTCCTTCATTTATTTCCTTTCTGAACTCTTTTTATTTCCATGATGATTGTAAATACATATTTATTTTATTTGGATTGAATAATTAGGACTCACCGGTCATGTAACCCGATTGAGTCATTTGTGTGTTGTTCATTTTGTTTATTTCATTTAGAAAGCACCTAGGTACAAGATAGTGTGGGGGAGGGCCACGACTCTCCAAGCGCGAACACGATGCACGTACACCCACACTGCAAGCATGCCACGCTGGAAGAGCGATCACATACAGAAAACCTGAACAGGACCCACATGAGCTCGGTCCTGTGGAGGGCCTATCACGGTTCATCACCCCGTACAGTGTTGGTTTGCATTACTCCATCTTGCTCTCATTTATTTTCTGAGTTTCATGGTCGTATCTCTGACCCCGTTAAGAAAACTTAGAACCACATGCTATGCTTACCCTTTTTATCACATTACCTTGGTCAACTTGCATATGTTTTATTCCTCGTTGTTTATCTTGTCACTTGTAAATAATATCATAGGGACATCATGCTTTTCTAAGTGATTGACGAGTGTGATATGACCTTTGCTCTAATGTTCAAGCTATTGGGTTATTTACCTTTGCTCTAATGTTCAAGCTCTTGGGTTATTTATTTTGAAAACGTAAAGACCTCTTGGAAGCTCCTCGTTGATATGCCAAGTCCCACCAGAGCCATATGATGAGATATCTTGAAAAACATTATACACATACGCTGATTGTCTTTGCATTGAGTCTTGCCAAATTGTTGTGACCCTTGTGAGAATTCTTTTCATACTTTCGTGGTCAAGATTCATGTGCACTCCACCATATTCCCTCTTGCTATGCTTCTATACTAGAAGTTAGCATTGTACCATCCATCCATCCCACAAAATAAAGCTCCATACGTGTTGATCTTTCCCTCTCCAAAATGTTGATACAAAAGAGACACGGGCTATCCAAAAAAATGGACACATGAAGGTCCAACTATTGAAAAAAAAGAAGAGAGAGATAGCCATGTTCTCCAATTTTTTTATAAGAGAGGGATAATCATACAAAAGGAGTCTACATTTCATCACACCATATATGGTAATAACTAGCTCCCATTCCGGGCCAAATGTCCACCTTACCATCACTACAACATTCATTGTATATGGTAATATGTCACACCCAGTTTTGGAAGCAAAACCAGATAATAAATTTACATGTGTTCAGGATCATGTTTACACATGCAAGTTACATAGTGAAGTACCAAAATGCAATGTCATAGCGTATTTATTATTACAGACCGAATGTCAATTATTCTATCACACCAAACGAGTAGCTAAACAGCAGGAAAGTAAACGAGGTCATCCACCACAGGTAGTCGACTGGGGAACGCGCCCAGAACTCCTCAAAGTCCTCTGGATACTCTTCAAAGCGTCCGTCTGAGCAGCAGTCCGGGTAGTGTAGTTGCAAAATAAAAATCAACAAGCATGAGCACATGTCGTACTCAACAACGGAAAAGAACTAATACAACATGCAAGGCCTTTTTAGTGGATGGCTGACATGGTTAAAGCGGTAAGCACTTTTAGTTGGTCAAGTTTTATTTAAGCATCTGATTACTAGCAAATGAAAGTATATACCAACCCAAAAATTAACATATGTAGCAAGAATAAGATGTAATGCACAAATTTAAGTCCATCTTTCATAAATTACTCATGTGAGGGTCCGGGCCGCTCGTAACCGTGAGCACGACTAACCGGTTAGTTTTACACTCTGCAGAGGTGGCGCATCTTTACCCACAAGTCGCGTAAAAGTTCTAAGAACTTTGAACCCAACCATGCTGTGCAAAAGTAGGCACAATACCACACTAGCTAGGCGTGGTTGCATAGGGACGCTACGAGGCCTTTAAAAAGATTCCCTATTAAGAGCTGCTCGCTAGGTTTCATGACAGCGCAATGCATAACCCTCTCTCGAGACTGCGAAGCTACCACAGAGCAGATCAACCTGAGGGTTGGGCTATACACCAACTACCGGTACCCCCTCGCCCTTATCAGGTAAAGCATACACATACTAAGGTTTCTAATTATTTGGCCAAGACAGAGCCATTTGTCTTGTGGTTGCACTGTTGTCCTGGGTGGTCGCTCCATGTTCCGATTAACATAAAGATGGTCTTGTTTAATGATGATAGAGCATAAATAAATCAAATTAACTTTGTTGTTCATTATAAACCACCATCAACCCATAGTTAGCGACTAAGCATGGACTACCCAACAAAAGTAAAACACCCAGGTTAACAAGGCACAAGGTAAATCAAAGCTAGTCGAACCTTAATCATAGGGACCCATCATATTCATGCAAGCAAAAGTAATCAACGGTGTAATTAAAATGCATGTTGTATAGGTAAAAGGGGCATGCAACAAGGACTTGCCTTCCACGAACTCCGGTTGCTGCTCAAAGTCTTCAAACTCTTCAACTGCAGCGTAGTCCACGTACCGGTCATCTTCTACGCACCACATCACATACATACAAGCAAGCAATGGAATAAAATAAGAAACAATCATCAAACAGTACTAACAGAACAAAACAGAGGCGTAAAACTGTTCTACACTTTGATACAATCGCGTGGATACATAGAACGCTAAAAATGGAGCTAGAACGCGTATTCTACGGCTAAAACAAGGTACAGGGGCTTATCTGCGAGAAAACAGGGCTTACAAGGGTCTAACTGCTAAAAACCGAGGGCTAAAACCTAATTAAACATATAAATCGAAGGTCTACGGCATAAAACTCAAGATCTGGACCTCAGGTGCTAAAACTAGAAAGCTCAGGGTCTAAACCGTAAAGAAAAGGATCTGTACGTAAGGATCTTTAAAGGTGGAAGGATCGACTTGCGAATCTAAGAAAACTAGGGGTCTCTTTAGCAAAAGCGCATGCGATGGGGCTGGTTCACCGGTATGCGACTCCGGTTGACTCGGCTTAGATCGATCTCGACCGTTGATTCACGATCGGGCGGCGCAGGATGCGTGCGAGCGCGAGCAGCGACGGCTGCGGCGGCAAGCGGCGGCGCGCGGCGGCGGAACTCGCCGGCGAAGCCCGAAAACGAGCTTGAGTGCTCTATTTGGCACGCGACTTGCACCAGCATGAAGAGGATGACGCAAGGAACACAACAGAGGCACCGGAACAACCTTTGAAGCGACGTCTACGATGCACGGCTCGAAGGGGCGGACGGTGGGGAAGCGGCAACTCCGGCGAGGCTCCACGGGCGAAGACGAGCACGAGGATGCGAACAAGCAGCGCCAGCAACTTCATCTCGTCCTTGCGAACCTCCGGAGCAGCTCCTCGTCGTCGGGAAGGCGGCACAGAGCGAGATCGATAGCGGCGGCACGGCTAGGTCTTGTGGCGGCGACGCTGGAGAGCTAGGGCTAGGGTTTGGGGAAAATGGGGCTTAGGGCGCTGCGGCGGCATCCTATATAGGCCGAGGGCCCTTCTTGGTGTGCGGGCCAAGACGGAGGGCGGCTTAGACGCGGGACGTGGTCGGACTCGCACCCGAGTCCGGCTCGGAGCGGTGTCGCGGTAGGGATGACGGCCAGGACCCGCCTGTTGGTGGCAGCAGCGTGGCGCAGAGAGGAGCGGGCCGAGCTGGGCCAGAATTGCTAGCTGGGCTGCGAAGCGGAGGGCGACAGGCGGACGAGGCCGAGGAGAACAGGGTTCACGAGCGGACTTCCTGGCCGACGGGCTGAGCTGCGAAGCTGGACCGGCGCGCGAAGAGCTGAGGGACGAGCAGCGGACTGGGGTGCAGACTCTAGAGGTCTCCGGCAGACTTTCCTAAATAGGCCGACAACAAAACAAAAGAAAGGGGAAGGGGAAGGTAGAGAAAGGTTTTGGGAATTTTGATAAGGCAAACAAATTTGAATTCAAATCTAAATTTGAACTCTAGCAACCAAAAACAATGCACCAGCATGTAGGCAACATTCAACTCCTATAATGTATTTATTTTATTAAAGAAAATTAATTAAATGTCTAGAAAATTAAATACAACCTTATAGTCCTTATGCATAGGCATTGTTGCTAGCAAAATTTTATTAAAACCACAAATTGAAATTTAGGGTGTTACAAATCCTACCCCCCTTAAGATGAATCTCGTCCTCGAGATTCGGAGGGATCAGCAAAGAGATGTGGATAGTCTTCCTTCAATTCCTCCTCTCTTTCCCATGTTGCCTCGTCCTCTGTATGATTACTCCACTGTCCTTTGCACATCCTGATCACCTGATTCCTTGTAACCCGTGCTAAAGTATCCAAAATCTTGATAGGATGTTCAGTATAGGTAAGGTCTTCCTTAACTTCCAACCCATCCATAGGCAATGGTTTCTTATCATGCGGCTGGAATCCCTTCTTCAACTGAGAGATATGGAACACATCATGCACATCTGAGAGCTGATTTGGCAACTCCAATCTGTAAGCTACCTCTCCCACTCTCTCAGAAATCCTAAAGGGTCCGATAAAGCGAGGTGACAACTTCCCTTTAACCTTGACCCTGCGTAACCCTCTGATCGGTGATACTTTGAGATACACATAATCGCCCTCGTGAAAGACCACGTCTCTCCTCTTCGTGTCAGCATACTTCTTCTGCCTAGACTATGCAGCTCTTAAGTTGTCCCTGATGATCTGAACTTGCCTTTCTGCCTCCTTAATGACATCAGTCCCAAACAATCGACTCTCTCCTGTCTCACTCCAGTACAACGGGGTCCTGCACTTCCTCCCATACAAAGCCTCAAAGGGTGCCATCTTAAGACTAACCTGATAGCTGTTGTTGTAAGAAAACTCTACGTATGGCAAACTCTTATCCCAACTACCTCCATGCTTAAGAGCATAGGCTCTCAACACATCCTCAAGAATCTAGTTAGTCCTCTCAGTCTGTCCATCTGTCTGCGGATGATAAGTTGAGCTGAAATTCAACACTGTATCCATAGACTCATGAAGCTTCTACCAGAAACAAGACGTGAATTGAGTACCTCTGTTTGACACTATCTTCTTAGGTACCCCATGCAAACATACAATTCTGGACATATAAAGTTCTGTTAACCTTGCTCCAGAGTGAGTAGTCTTCACCGGAATGAAATGAACCACTTTAGTCAATCTGTCTACTATCACCCATATAGAATCATACCCAGCGGGTGTCTGTGGTAATCCTACTATGAAATCCATATTGATCTCTTCCCACTTCCACTCTGGCACCTTCAATGGCTGGAGCAATCCGGCTGGCCTCTGGTGTTCAGCTTTAACTCGATGACAGGTATCACACAATGCTACGTGAGAGGCCACATCCCTCTTCATCCCATACCACCAATACCTCTGCTTAAGATCCTGATACATCTTAGTGTTGCCCGGATGAATGGAGTAAGTAGAATCATGAGCTTCTTTCAGGATAGTCTCTCAAAGGTCTCCTACATCGGGCACACAAATCCGGTTCCTAAACCATATGGTTCCCTGATCATCCTCGGTGAAATCTGGAGCCTTGCCCTTCTCCATGGTTATTCTGATCTCCCTAATCTCAGCATCCTCAAGCTGTGCCTGACGAATCTCCTGTTCCAATGTAGACTCTACCTCCAAGGTAACTCCCTGAGTCTATGCAACCATCCCCAAGTTGAGCTTCTCAAACTCCTTCATCAGCTCTTCAGGCAACTGGAATGCGAGTGCCATATTGGTATGTCCCTTCCGACTCAAAGCATCTGCAACTAGATTAGCCTTCCCAGGATGGTAGTGTATCTCCAGATCATAATCCTTGATCAGCTCCAACCATCTGCATTGTCTCAAGTTCAAGTCCTTCTAATTGAAAATGTACTTCAGACTCTTATGATCCGTGTAAATCTGGCACTTGGTCCCCATGATGTAGTGCCTCCAAATCCTCAAAGCATGAACCACAGCTGTCAACTCTAGATCATGGGTACGATAATTCTGCTCATGTTTCCTCAATTGTCTCGATGCATAAGCTATAATATGTCCCTCCTGCATAAGAACACAACCAAGACCCTGTCGAGACACATCACAGTAGATGTCAAAGCTCTTCTGCAGATCTGGCATCACTAGCACTGGGGCGGTAGTCAATCTCTTCTTTAGCTCCTCGAAGCTAGCCTAACATGCTTCGGTCCACTTGAACTCCCTATCCTTCTCCAGTAGTGATGTGAGAGGCTTCACTATCTTAGAGAACCCTTCAATGAACCAGCGATAATACCCTGCAAGACCGAGAAAACTCCTGATTTCCTTGACTGTTCGAGGCGGCTCCCACTACAACACATATCTGACCTTGCTAGGATCGACTGCAATACCTCCATCAGTGATAATGTGACCAAGAAAAGCAACTTTCTTAAGCCAGAACTCACACTTGTTGAGCTTTGCATACAACTGATGCTCTCTCAACTTCTGCAACACAAGCCTTAGGTGCTCCTCATGCTCCTCTTCATCCTTGGAGTAGATCAAGATGTCATCGATGAACACCACAACAAACTTATCCAAGTACTCCATAAAGACTTTGTTCATCAGATACATAAAGTAGGCAGGTGCATTAGTCAACCCAAAACACATGACTGTGTACTCATAAAGTCCATACCTAGTGGTGAATGCAGTCTTAGGAATATCCGACAACCTGATATTCATCTGATGATAACTAGAACGCAAATCAATCTTAGAGAATACCTTGGAACCTCTCATCTGATCAAACAAATCCTCAATACGGGGTAAGGGATACTTGTTCTTGATAGTAACATCATTCAGTGACCGATAATCCACACACATCCTCTGAGTACCATCCTTCTTCTCCACAAAGATAACAGGTGCCCCCAAGGTGATGAACTAGGATGAATGAAACCCTTCTCTATTAGTTCACTAATCTATTTCTTAAGCTCAAACAGTTGACCACTAGACATTCTATAAGGACGCTTGGAAATAGGAGCAGTACCAGGTAAAAGATTAATAACAAACTCAACATCTCGGTCAGGTGGCATACCGGGTAGCTCATCTGGGAACACATCTGGATAATCACACACCACCTTGATATCCTCTAGAGATTTACCATCCAACTGATTCACTGAACCCTCTGCCGCTGGTGGTGGAGTAGCTACAGTCATAACCTTGTCTCCCTTAGGACTGGTAAGAAGAACTGCCCTCTTGGCACACTGAATCGTTGCATCATGCGTAGCTAACCATTTCATACCTAGAATGACATCAATGTCTTTTGACTCCAGAACTATCAACTGTGCCCAAAAGTCTACTCTAATGATCTTAAGATTAACATTAGGACACAGGTATAAAGCTTTCATCTCCCCCCTGGTGAACTAACTATCATGTTTTGTTTCATAGGTTGCATTGGTACGTTATGTTTAGCCACAAACTGAGCAAAAACGAAAGAATGAGATGCTCCAGAATCAAATAAGACTGAGGCGGGGGCAGAGTTGACAAGGAACATATCGATCACTACTTGTGGGTTCTGCTGGGCGGTCTCAACGCTCACGTGGTTCACCTTGCCAGTGCATAGCTCTGATGTCTCTTATTGCCCTGCGGGGTCTGGCTCCCATTCCTCATCTGTTGCATCTGCTAATTCTGCATGGGGGGTACTTGGATTAGTCCTCTTGGGGTAGTTGTTGGCATAGTGACCAACTTCACCACACTTGAAGCAAGTGTTGCCCGCGGGGGTGTGGGGTGCGCCAGGCCTCACTAGGGTGCCAACAGGAGTCCTCTGCTGGTTCTGCTGGAAAGCGGGGCGAGGTGTCTGCTGTCCAGTACGCTGATACTGCTGAGTAGGATCCTGGAACTGCTGAGTGGGGCATTGAAACTGTTGTTGCATGGGGCGCTGGAACTGCTGCTGCCCATAGTTCCCATTCTGACCTCCATAGCAGAATGGTGCTCCCTACTGTGGATTGAAGCGAGGACGGGTGATGCTTCCTGACTGTCCAGAGTTGGTGGCCTTCCTCTTCAGGTCTCCCAACACCCTGCGCTTGGACTCCAAGCATATGGCCCTGTCAATTAGATCCTGGAAGGTCAGGAAGGTGTGGGACATAAGCGGGGACTGAAGCAGTCCAGCTAACCCATCCATGAACAGCTCCTGCTTCTTCCAGTCTGTATCAGTATCCTCAGGAGCATAGCGAGACAATTCAATGAATCTGTCCCTGAACTCTGTCACAGACATCCCTCCCTGCTTGAGAGCAAGGAACTCCTTCTTCTTTAGCTTCATTAGACCAGCAGGTATGTGATGGCTTCTAAAGTTGGTAGTGAACTTCTGCCAAGTGATAGAATTTTGGTTGGCATGAGCGGCGACGAAGGCATCCCACCATGCTGAAGCAGATCCCTGGAGTCGCCCTGAAGCATATAGGACCTTCTCTTTGTCATCACATTGGGCTATAGTGAGCATCTTCTCGATAGTCTTCAACCAATCTTCAGCTTCCAACGGATCGGCTGCATGAGAGAAGACTGGAGGCTGGTGACTCATGAACACCATGTGCCTGTTCACTAGAGCTTGCTGTTGTCCATGGGGTGGATTGTTGACCTGAGCTTGCAGGTTGACCACTGTGTTGGTCAGGTTCTGAAGGAGCTGAGGCTGAGCTTGCAAAAACTGCTATATTGCTGGATCCATTTGTGGCTGCCGAGGTACACTACTGGAACTGCTGCCTCTCCCTGGACGGATCACTAGTGGTTGTTCAACTCCTGATCCTGACCTGGTTTTCACCATCTGAGTGTTAGGAACATAGATTTAGATGATTGAATCAAGAGAAAAAGCTTAAAGTTAATGCAATGCAGATTTCTAGATTAAGACAGATTCTGTTGATCCCAAAGAACTAATTGTAACTCTCTGCGTGAGTAGCCACAAATTGTGCAAATATTCTGAGATAATTTGTACATAATTACAGAACCAACCCAATAGGAATCACCTCAATTGAATGTCTGTAGCCCGAGATATAAAATAAATAAGGTGACTGTGTCAGCCGAAATTTACTGATTCAGATAGCTTCAATACTTCGTGCATAACTCCCAGAATATTTACCCCATGGTTATGAATATTTGACATAAAATCATATATAGAATTTCTGAACTAACCCAACTGGAATTGCATCAAATGGATTTTTGTAGCTCTTGATACAAATAAAATGGTACTGCTGTGTCAGAGCAGAGAACTGCGCGAACAGATTTGGTACCAACTGATCTTGCTCAAAGATTAATATTGAAGGAATAAGGATAATGATAGTATAAGATTGATTGTGACATAATATTAACCCCAACTAACTCAACTTTATTACTAAACCAATGTCGTTGTGGTCATCACTCCACAACACATTGCACTCACAGCAAAAATCCAAATCAAGCAATTGTCATAAGTACAAGCAACCAAACACTCCTTTAAACTAAACACACTTCTAAATGACGTTCGATACTAACGATTACATTGACTCAAAACTAAAACTGAAAAACTCCTAAGTTCTAATCCAAGATGACGCGAGTGCTGGTGCTTGGTGCTCCATATCTAGCCCTTTTGGTCTTGGTGACTGTGCAGGCCATTCTTCTCCTTCTTCCTCTGCTTGCCCTTGCCCAGCGATGATTGCTCTGAGCCTCTTGATCTCCTTCCTGTCTTCCTCTTGCTGGGCGCGAAGGCCTCGCAGCTCCATATTGGTGTCATCCAATATGGTGTTGAGCTCTGCAATGAGTCCCACTTGGGCCAAGTACTGGGGGTTCATGTCCATGTACACCTTAGGGATAATGCTGCCCGCTGCTCCAAAGGGTCGACGAGGGAAATGCTTCCATATGGTGTTGGTGATGTAGTGAGCTTTTTATAACACCACGCGGAGAGAGCTCGTCTAGCAGCATCATCTATCCCAGCAGCGAAGGTATCCCTGACGACCAAAGCAAGATGCACTCCAAGCTCATACTTCCACCCGAAGTGAGGGTAAGTGTCTATAATGTGCACTGACACATCCCACTGCTCTGGATATCTTGGATGAGTCCTCCTCAACCCCAGGTAGTCGATCTGCACATAGTAGTTGAGGTGTTGAAAGAACCTCCTGAGCAGTGTTAGGAAGCGAGCTTGCCCTCCATCACTGTGCCAAGCGACGACCTGCCACTTCTCTGGCACAGCAATTGGTACCTCCTCTGGAATCGCATCCTCTAGGTCTAAATCCTCTAGATCTGAACCTTCTGAGTCTGAATCTTCTGAGTCTGATCCCCCTGAGTAAGAAGGATCACTAGAGTCACTCTCTTGCTCATCCTCTTCAGCTGCCTCTGCTTGTGCTTCCTCTGGCTCTGCAGCTGCTTCCTCCGGCTCTTCAACTGGTTATTCTGGCTCTTCAGCAGGCTCTTCAGCTAGTTCCTCTGGCTCTTCAGCGGGCTCTTCATCATCAGACACTTCGATGATCTCTGGGGCATGTGCTGCAGGTGGTGACTCCATCTCTATCTCTTCATCTGTGTCACCCTCGTGCTCTTCTCCCTCCCTTGGGTAGTAGTAGTAGTCCTGGTCCTCCAAGTATCGTGGGAACTCGAAGGAGCTCGCACGAGTGGTCTTCAGTCGACGAACCATCTAGATGTAGAGAAGACAAGTGCAGAAAGAAGCATAAGCTAAAGATATCAAAATCGAGTTAAGATAACAGATGGATAATCAAGGATGAGGTAAAATTAAGAGTAAGCAATAAAAAATAGATTTTTATAAAGCAAGCATTAGTATGGCTTCTATTAAAAATCCTTAATCTCGACCATTACTAACTAGGCTAACATCCTACAGTCAACACGGCTCTGGTACCACTTTGTCACACCCAGTTTTCAAAGCAAAACCAGATAATAAATTTATATGTGTCCAGGATCATGTTTACACATGCAAATGACATAGTGAAGTACCAAAATGCAATGTCATAGCGTATTTATTATTACAGACCGAATGTCAATTATTCTATCACACCAAACGAGTAGCTAAACAGCGGAAAAGTAAACGAGGTCGTCCACCACAGGCAGTCGACTGGGGAATGCGCCTAGGACTCCTCAAAATCCTCTGGATAGTCTTCAAAGCGTCTGTCTGAGCAGCAATCCGGGTAGTGTAGTTGCAAGATAAAAATCAACAAGCATGAGCACATGTCGTACTCAACAACGGAAAAGAACTAATACAACATGCAAGGCCTTTTTAGTGGATGGCTGACATGGTTAAAGCGGTAAGCACTTTTAGTTGGTCAAGTTTTATTTAAGCATCTGATTACTAGCAAATGAAAGTATATACCAACCCAAAAATTAACATATGCAGCAAGAATAAGATGTAATGCACAAATTTAAGTCCATCTTTCATAAGTTACTCATGTGAGGGTCCGGGCCGCTCGTAACCGTGAGCACAGCTAACCGGTTAGTTTTACACTCTGTAGAGATGGCACATCTTTACCCACAAGTCGCGTAAAAGTTCTAAGAACTTTGAACCCAACCATGCTGTGCAAAAGTAGGCACAATACCACACTACCTAGGTGTGGTTGCATAGGGATGGTACGAGGCTTTTACAAAGATTCCCTAGTAAGAGCTTCTCGCTAGGTTTCATGACAGCGCAATGCATAATCCTCTCTCGAGACTGCGAAGCTACCACAGAGCAGATCAGCCTGACGGCCGGGCTATACACCAACTACCGGCACCCCCTCGCCCTTATCAGGTAAAGCATACACATACTAAGGTTTCTAATTATTTGGTCAAGACAGAGCAATTTGTCTTGTGGTTGCACTGTTGTCCTGGGTGGTCGCTCCATGTTCCGATTAACATAAAGGTGATCTTGTTTAATGATGATAGAGCATAAATAAATCAAATTAACTTTGTTGTTCATTATAAACCACCATCAACCCATAGTTAGCGACTAAGCATGGACTACACAACAAAAGTAATACACCCAGGTTAACAAGGCACAAGGTAAATCAAAGCTAGTCGAACCTTAATCATAGGGACCCATCATATTCATGCAAGCAAAAGTAATCAACGGTGTAATTAAAATGCATGTTGTATAGGTAAAAGGGGCATGCAACAAGGACTTGCCTTCCACAAACTCCGGTTGCTGCTCAAAGTTTTTAAACTCTTCAACTGCAGCGAAGTCCACGTACTGGTCGTCTTCTACGCACCACATCATATACATACAAGCAAGCAATTGGATAAAATAAGAAACAATCATCAAACAGTACTAACAGAACAAAACAGAGGCGTAAAATTGTTCTACACTTCGATACAATCGCATGGATATAAAGAACGCTAAAAACGGAGCTAAAATGCGTATTCTACGGCTAAAACAAGGTACATGGGCTTATCTGCGAGAAAACAGAGCTTACAGGGGTCTAACTGCTAAAAACCGAGGGCTAAAACCTAATTAAACATATAAATCGAAGGTCTACAACGTAAAACTCAAGATCTGGACCTCGGGTGCTAAAACTAGAAAGCTCAGGGTCTAAACCATAAAGAAAAGGATCTGAACGTAAGGATCTTTAAAGGTGGAAGGACCGGCTTGAGAATCTAAGAAAACCGGGGGTCTCTTTAGCAAAAGCGCGTGTGACGGGGCTGGTCGACCGGTATGCGACTCCAGTTGACTCGGCTTAGATCGATCTGGACCGTTTATTCACGATCGGGCGGCACTGGACTCGTGCGAGCGCGAGCGGAAGCGGCTGCAGCGGTGAGCGGCGGCAGAACTCACCGGCGAAGCCTGAAAATGAGCTTGAGTGCTCGATTTGGCACACGGCTTGCACCAGGATGAAGAGGACGACGCAAGGAACACAACAAAGGCACCGGAACAACCTTTGAAGCAACATCGGCAATGCACGGCTCGAAGGGGCGGACAGCGGGGAAGCGGCAACTGCGGCGAGACTCCACGGGCGAAGACGAGCACGGGGATACAAACAAGCGGTACCGGCAACTTCGTCTCATCCTTGCGAACCTCCGGAGCAGCTCCTCGTCATCGGGAAGGCGGCACAGAGCGAGATCAACAGAGGCGGCGCGACTTGGTCTTGCGGCAGCGGCGCGGGAGAGCTAGGGCTAGGGTTTGGGGAAAACAGGGCTTAGGGTGCTGCGGCGGCATCCTATATAGGCTTAGGGTGCTGCGGCGGCATCCTATATAGGCCGAGGGGCCTTCTTGGCGTGCGGGCCAAGGCGGAGGG
The DNA here is from genome assembly GCA_036936925.1 of Cenchrus fungigraminus. Taxonomy (NCBI): domain Eukaryota; kingdom Viridiplantae; phylum Streptophyta; class Magnoliopsida; order Poales; family Poaceae; genus Cenchrus; species Cenchrus fungigraminus. The sequence goes on along the minus strand of CM072779.1, from coordinate 36,651,436 downwards.
CGGCTCGGACGCGGGACGCGGTCGGACTCGCACCCGAGTCCAGCTCGGAGCAGCGCGGCGGTAGGGATGACAGGCGGGGCTCGCCTGTCCGTGGCAGCAGCGCGGTGCTGGCCGAGCTGGGCCGGAACCGCTTGCTGGGCTGCGAAGTGGAGGGCGACAGGCAGACGAGGCCGAGGAGAACAGGGTGCACGAGCGGACTTCCTGGCCGGCGGGCTGAGCTGCGAAGCTGGGCCGGCGTGCAAAGAGCTGAGGGACGAGCTGCAGACTGGGCTGCAGACTCCAGGGGTCTCCGGCAGACTTTCCTAAACAGGCCGACAACAAAACAAAAGAAAGGGGAAGGGGAAGGTAGAGAAAGGTTTTGGGAATTTTGAAAAGGCAAACAAATTTGAATTCAAATCCAAATTTGAACTCTAGCAACCAAAAACAAGGCACCAGCATGTATGCAACATTCAACTCCTATAATTTATTTATTTTATTAAAGAAAATTAATTAAATGCCTAGAAAATTAAATACAACCTTATAGTCCTTATGCATAGGCATTGTTGCTAGCAAAAGTTTATTAAAACCACAAATTGAAATTTAGGGTGTTACATAATAGCTAGCACCCATTCCGGGCCTAGTATCCACCTTACCATATCCACCATATCCATACACATGCACATCTTGATATGATTGCATGATTTGATTTTCTCCTTGGATCTAGTTTTTGACTTTGCAATATATATGATGCAAGTATGCTTTATCTTTTATCTTACCCTGAGCTCCACATAAGCCATCATTAGAGGTAGGGTGAAGAAAGGAAATTCTAATACCTTGGTGAGGACATATTTACACTTTGAGTGATCCGAGAGAATCAATGAGGAAGCCAAGCAGAGTTTTGTTTGTGAAAATCTTTTGCAAAACTCCAAGTACTTGCCATTGGCAGTTCAGTGATTTGATTCACTGTCGTTCTGCTCTTCAATCACCCAATATGGTGTGGTAGACACTCCACAAAGTTCATAGGAGCAAGGTATGACTTGGAATATCTTTTATGCTTGTTTCATACTCCTGGTACTCATGGCTCACTTGATCGGTTCTCCTTTACTCGGGATGAGCAAAGGTCAAGTGTGGGGGTGTTGTTGACGGCTATTAAGTACTTATTTTAGGGTCGTAAACTCCTACATTTTATCACTAGAATCATGCATCCACACTAGAATAGGAGCTCAAACTGACTATTTCCACAAGTGGTGATGTATATTTGAATGCAGGTATTTAGCATAAGAAATAAGAAGAAAGCGCACCACTTTGATCCAAGCACTTCAGGCTCAACCAATGAGAGGCTGCCACACAAGATCCTATGTGCCAAGGACACATCATCAATCCAAGAGAGGCAAGCCCGACGAATCAGAGCATGCCACATGGCTGTCACTAGAGATGAAAACAGATCGGATACAGACGGATATTGCGAATACAAATACAGATAGTTTTTCTTTTTCGGACTGAATTCTCAGATCGGATTCAGATACGAATAGTAGATGATGTGTTGAATAGTGACATTCATCATATTTGGATCTTAGAAATTCAACTTTGAATATCCGGATACTGATACGGTACGGATAATTACGGATATTAAATGATCGGATTCGAATATGATCTTTATCATTTGAGTACTTGACTCTTTCGATCAGACGATATACGGATAATATCCATACCACTTTCATCCCTAGCTGTCACAAGGATCCAAGGGGCCACTTGGCGTCCAAACCAACTCAAAATACTATGTACACCTAGGATGTACCCAAGGGCCCACATGTCGGCCACTTGGCCAAAGGAGAGGGCCAGCCGGGCCCACAAGGGGTCAGCTGAATTGTGGGTTCGGCCAAACCGCCTTATGGCCTGTTGATCCTGGCCATCCACGTGGTGACTTGCCATTGGCCCACATACGTAGTCGTGCTACAGTAGTGATTGGTTGTGTAGATGTGGTGTCTAGGCCGCGGGTTATCCTTCGTTTTACCTATACCCCATGTTTAGATAGAGGTAAGCCGCGGTAGTGACAGCCATTGAGCCCTTCGTATTCCTCCACATCTGGGTACAGCGTAGAGCCAAAGGCCGGAGACTCGTGTTAGAGCTAAGGTGAGCCGGTGCCCGAAGTGAGACACCCCCTATAAAGTGTGGCTGATCCTTCCTCTAGAACCTACACCCTCTGGAAGACCTTCGATACCCATCTACCTCAGCAGTTGTGTGTCCTTGGATAGTCGTCCGATAGATCTCCTCTCCCATTCCTTGGAACGATACCCTTTGGAATACTCCTCAGGGAAAGTGCTACAACGGTGTATCTGTGAGTTTGCGGATTCGTTCGCACCTGTCAGCATACTCGGGTGTTCTTACACACTCTCACTACCGCGACGCCATAGTGGTGAGGTTAAGAAATACCAATAGCGGCCTGCTGCTATTGGACGAGGAGCGTCTGATGTTATTGTGGAGGCGGAGGGGGACGTGTAGGACCCTTCTGGTCAGGCCACATCTGGACTGGCACGTAGTAGGCATGCCAACCGCTGTACTGGGAGGAGCCGTCGGCAGAGCTGCCCATGCTGTTGTTCTGGCCACCGCCGCCACTACCACCACCGGTGTTGGAGCCCTTCCCTCCTCACTTTCCAGCCTGCTTGTCACGCCTGTTGTCGTTGTAGGGTTGCTGCTTCAGATTCTACTTTGGCGGCTTTGGTGGTTGCGGGGCCGAGCCACCGGGGTTGAGACCATGAAGCACTTTCATGATGACCGTCTTGTCAGTGATGTGCTCGCCGAGATCACAGAGGGAATCCGCAACGGACTTGAAGCGGCGACAGTAGTCGATGATGGAGAGCTCCCCTTGGGCGAAGTTGCAGAAATCAGCGTCGAGGTAGAGAGCCTGCGTCTCGCAGTTGCTGAGGAATTGTGTCTCCAGGGGGAGACAGGTGGAGCGGGTGGTGGCGTCGCTCTCCATGATAGCGTCGGTGAGCACGGAGGTCAGGGTGCCCATAAGCCAAGAGTCGACCACGTAATCCATACGGACCTAGTCCGGGGAGTCAAGGACGACAGCGTCGGAGAGGACATGCCTCTGCAGAGAATACTTGCCGAGTGTCAGGAGGAATGCCTCGCACCTGCGAGGGAAGAAGGACGACGTGATGTCGAGGATGAGAGGGACGAGGGTGTGGATATTCTGGACCACCACGGCCTGAGCATGGAGGTTGATGGTTGCAACAGCTTCGTGTTGGAGGCCGTGGGGAAAATCCAGGGCGTGGGACGTGTTGTCGTCGTCGGTGTCCTCGCTATGGATATCGAGTGGTGGTAGAGGGGCCACCTTGGCACGCTCGGCCTCGGCGATGCATCACGCTTCGGTGGCGCGAGCGGCAGCGGCATCGCGTTCCTGAGCAGCGGCCTTCGCCTGGCGCTCGACGGCCTCCGCGTCGCGCTCTGCGGCTTCCGCGCACGCGATCGTGGCGTCGCGGGCCTCTTTCTTGCGTTGAGTAGCGGTGATCCACTCATCCTCAGCACGCTTGGCAGTGGCGTTGGAGTCAAGGCCCGAGGCGGCGACATTAGCGGCGGTGTCGGATAGAGTAGAGGTGCCAGCCATAGATGCAGCACCGTGGGAATATGCACAAAGACTAGGTAGCGACACCGAAGGGCTGCACGCTAGGGTGGGTGGCGGCGCTGGAGAGCGGCGCGCTAGTGTTGCGGCGACGGGGGCGCATGCAGGATTCAGAAGGTGAATGAGGGGAGATAAACCTATATCGTGATACCATGAAAGCAACGAATATTGCGAGGAATAATAGATTGGGTTGATGGAAGGGTAGGTGTACATATATATAGGCGTGAGGAGATCTTGGGTTTATAGAAACAGAACCAATCAAGATCTCCTCGACCCCTCTATCCTATCCAGGGCGGCGGTATGCGGCAAACGCCAAGGCCCAGCCCATTATACACACGCAGCTGCACAATACATGTTATCTAACATTTACCTTTACTAAAATTGACATGTGTAGTTTATAGGATTGGAACTTAGGGTGCAAAGCTTTTTTCAATAAATATAGAAACACATAGGAAAACCTAGCGTACAACTAGATAAATATTGAAACGGATTTTTATAAGTGTTTGGAACCTTAGTTTTTAGAACATCCAATTCATCCTGTTAGGATGTTACGGTCCCTTTCGAACATGATCCAAATTGATATTAAGATTACAGGGTACCTATGTGGATATTGTGTTAGAGAATGAACAAACCAGAGAGCATACATACTTATCATGTATGATGTCATGTTAGAAAATAGAAGTGAAGTAAACATGACAATTGGACACTTTAGGTACATCACAACCAAAATTTCTAGGTTAGTCGGTGGTGAAGAGCAATCATTTTCTAGGTCACATTAGAAATGGGTACAGGGTTGGGCCAGTGGAAAGTTCAGTGTTTGCCTCTCGAAGGCTTATAATAGAACTGGTGTTCTACAAGGAAGAATAGTTATGCAGCTACTCGGTACCAGCATGACAGGATTTTTTTGCTCATTAAGTATATATATAGAATGTTTGGCTAACCAAGAAATGTGATGGATAAGTGGTAAAAACTATCTGTGTTATTGGTATCCTAAATCATTACAGTCAATTATTTAAAACAAAGGTAGCAACTGATTGTGTCTTGATGGATCTCAGCCTGTGGCAAAGAACATGCCTCCGCGAGTTCAGGACTGAGAAGAGAAAGTTGAATATTTGTCGAACCTTGACTTAGTCTCATAGTAATTTGATCGCTCCAGTAACAAGACAAGGTGGAGTGAATAAAAAGTCATTACTGCAGCAGTTCTCTCTGCTAATAGAGTGCACTCAGTATGGCTTACTTCCAGAAAGTAGTTCAGCCCTACTTTGTGATACATACAAGCCTTTACATCTGACATTCAGATTTACAGACAGAATAGGAGGCAAGGGTGATTGTGACTGCGGATGTTGTGCACCAGAGCATCGCTATAGTTCTTGTGGTAAACAATCGCGTCACTCAGCTGCTTGATGGCTTCTCTCTTCTACTTTTTTTAAAGAAAATGGAATTGTCTCCGGCCTCTACGACCGCATACAACCAAGTTCTTACAATAAATTCAGCTTAAAAGTTGATCACTGAATTGAAAATAAAAGTTCAGTTACAGGAAAAATCATATGAAAGTCTGTTATTGCTTCTCCAATCTGTTCTTGGCAAAGATAAGCTTCTCTCTTCTGCTGCACTCTTTTTCTTAGAACGAACAAAAAGAGTGGACAATGTTGGCTTCTTTCTCTGTACTCTAGCTGCCAGCTCTTCTTCTTTCTCTGCCACCATCTTCTCAAGCTGGACAATCTTGGCTTCTGCTGCAGCTGAGTTCTTCACCATTTCTGACAACAACTTTTCTTTCTCTCTCAATCTAACAGCCATCTCATCATTCTCCTTGACAAGTTCCTTCTGTTCATCAAGATGATCATCTAGCTTCTTCCGCAGGACCTTGACCCCTGATGCAGCATGTCCTTTTACTTGCATAAGAGTTTCTTCCAGCAAGTCGACTCTTCCAGAAAACTGCTTTACTAGTTGTTCAAGGTGATGGATCTCTGCCTGTGATTTCTCTGCTGCCGTTGTGTAGCTGTCTTCTTTGCATTTGCTTTCTGCCTCGGTAACTTTAAGCTTCTGCTTGGCTAGTTGGAGGTAAACTTCAAGGTCGTGGACATGCTTTTGTAGCTTTGTGTTCTCCTTATTTGCAGACAAAATTTCCTCTTCCAGAAGTCGATGTTTCTCCAAAGTTTGTTTGTGTTTCTCCTCTAGATGACCTATCTGCTCAATCTGACTGCTCTTAAGTATCTCGAGCTGGGACACTCTCAAGGACACCTCATCATAGGCATCCTGAAGCCTCTGACAGCTGCTAGCAACTCCTTTCAGGCTCTGGCAGAGAACCACAAGTCCAGCCTCATGATCTGAAATCTTTTGTGTAACTCTATCTTCAAATTCTGTCATTAATGACATGTTTACTGTGCATGCTTCGATCATAATTTTCAGATCCTCCTCCAACTTGGTCTTTCGATAAGACAATAGATCGATTGTCTTCTCCAGATCTTTTGTTTTTGTACTCATGTCATCAATTTGACAAGATGCTTCAGCTTGAACCTTCTTGAGATTCTCCTGTAGGTTAGATACTTTTAGTATTGCCACTTCGAACTGATTTTCCAAGGTAGAATTGTTTTGCAGCTGAACTGAAAGTTCATCTTTCAGCCGTGTCACCTCATTCGTAAGATTTTGTACTGAATCCTCTGATTGCTTTAGCTTTGTTAGCACTCCATGCTTCTCTTCTTGTGTAGCCTTAACCTCCTGCTGCAGCTCAGCCTTGGCTTGTTCTGATTGCTCGGTCAAAGTACAAATGTTCTTCTGTAACTCATCTTTAGCTTGTTGTAGAGTTGAAATGTTCACTTTTTGCGTTCGAAGCGCAATCTGTAACACCAATAGAGTTGCATCCTTATCTGCACGTAGTTCTGCAATTTTAGCATGCATACTGCTCGTGACTTCTTCCAATTGCTTGTCCAAGGTGGAATTGTTTTCCAGCTGAACTGAAAGTTCATCTTTCAGTTGTGTCACCTCATTCATAAGATTTTGTACCGAATCCTCTGATTGCTTCAGCTTTGTTAGCACTCCATGCTTCTCTTCTTGTGTAGCCTTAACCTCCTGCTGCAGCTCAGCCTTGGCTTGTTCTGATTGCTCGGTCAAAGTACAAATGTTCTTCTGTAACTCATCTTTAGCTTGCTGTAGAGTTGAAATGTTCTCATTTTGCATTTGAAGCGCAATCTCAAGATTCCTGATAGAAGCCTGAGACGTTTGTAACTCCAATAGAATTGCATCCTTCTCTGCACGTAGTTCTGCAATTTCAGCATGCATACTGTTCTTGAGTTCTTCCAACTGCTTGTCCAAGGTGGAATTGTTTTCTAGCTGAACTGAAAGTTCCTCTTTCAGTCGTGTCACCTCATTCTCAAGATTTTGTACAGAAGTCTCTGACTGCTTTAGTAGTGTTAGCATTGTATCCTTCTCTTCTTTTGCTGCTTCAACCTCCTTCTGCAGCTTAGCATTGGTTTGTTTTGATTGCTCAGTCAAGGAACATATGTTCTTCTGTAACTGATCATTAGCTTGATCCAGAGTTGAAATCTTCTCACTTTTCTTTTCAAGCACACTCTCCAAGTTCCTAACAGAAACATGAGACATCTGTAACTCAGATAGAACTATGCCCTTCTCTGATTGAAGTTGTGAAATTTCAGCATGCAAACTGCTCCTGACCTCCTCCAATTGCTTGTTTAAAATAGCAATGTTGTTCTTCAGGTCTTCATTAGCTAGATTCATGTTTGAGATTTGCTCTTTTCCTTGCCCCAATTCAATTCTTAGACTCTTGATAGAAGCCTCAGACTGCTGCAGATCTGAAATTATTTTGTTCTTTTCATCTTGTAGTGCTAATATCTCAGCTTGGTGACTGAACTTCACCTCTTCTAGTTGCATCTTCAAGTTGGAGTTACTATTTTGCAGGTCTTCATTAGCAAGCTGTAGAATGGAAATTTGTTCATCTCGCTTCTCTAACTGAACTCCCAGAGTCTTCAGTGAATCATTTGATTGTTGTAAGCTACTGATGGCCTCTTCCTTCTCTCCTTGTAGCACAGTGATCTCATCTTGCAGATTAGTCCTTATCTCTTCCAGTTGCTTGTGCAGTTCTTCATTTTCTAGCTGGAAGAGTGAATTTTGGTTTCGCTGCTGTTCCAGGTCACTTTGAAGTTTCTTGATGTTAGCCTCTGATTGTTGTAACTGGTCGATTGCTGCATTTTTCTCCTCTTGCACTGCCGCAACCTTATCATACAGATCAGTCTTTTCTTCTTTAAGGTCTTTGTTGGCCTCCTTAAGATTTGAAATCTCTTGGACTTGTTGTTCTAACTTGCTCTCAAGATCAATAACAGAAGCAATAGCTTCAGTTTTTTGTCCTTGTACTTCTACAATTTCATTCTGCAAGCTAGCATTTGCCAGCTCCAAGCCTTCATTTGTCTTCTGCATATCTGAAATTCTCAGAAGTTGTTGTGCTAGCTCGGTCTTAAGATTCATCAAAGAAGCCTCTAGTTGTTCTATCTCTGATGTGGCAGAATCCTTCTCCTTCTGTAGCTCGACAATATTACTTCCAAGATTCTTGATAGAAGCCTCGGACTGCTGCAGATCTGAAATTATTTTGTTCTTTTCATCTTGTAGTGCTAATATCTCAGCTTGGTGACTAAACTTCACCTCTTCTAGTTGCATCTTCAAGTTGGAGTTACTATTTTGCAGGTCTTCATTAGCAAGCTGTAGAATGGAAATTTGTTCATCTCGCTTCTCTAACTGAACTCCCAGAGTCTTGAGTGAATCATTTGATTGTTGTAAGCTGCTGATGGCCTCTTCCTTCTCTCCTTGTAGCACAGTGATCTCATCTTGCAGATTAGTTCTTATCTCTTCCAGTTGCTTGTGCAGTTCTTCATTTTCTAGCTGGAAGAGTGAATTTTGGTTTCGCTGCTGTTCCAGGTCACTTTGAAGTTTCTTGATGTTAGCCTCTGATTGTTGTAACTGGTCGATTGCTGCATTTTTCTCCTCTTGCACTGCCGCAACCTTATCATACAGATCAGTCTTTTCTTCTTTAAGGTCTTTGTTGGCCTCCTTAAGATTTGAAATCTCTTGGACTTGTTGTTCTAACTTGCTCCCAAGATCAATAACAGAAGCAACAACTTCATTTTTCTGTCCTTGTACTACTACAATTTCATTCTGCAGGTTAGCATTTGCCAGGTCCAAGCCTTCATTTGTCTTTTGCATATCTGAAATCCTCTCAAGTTGTTGTGCTAGCTCGGTCTTAAGATTCATTAGAGAAGCCTCTAGCTGTTCTATCTCTAATGTGGAAGAATCCTTCTCCTTTTGTAGCTCGGCAATATTACTATTCGTAACATTTATTGTTGATTTCAGTTCCTTTTCTAGATCTTTAACACTAGACTGTGCCTTCTCTAATTCTTTGAAGTACATGGAATTTTCCGATACTAGTCTTTCTTTTTCTTCTGCTGCAACACTACGCTCCTTGTTCAGATTGTTCATTAGCTCTGCGGCCTCCACTTTCAGGCCGTCTATCTCCAACCCCAGTAGCTGGAGTTTTCTTTCAGTTGAATGATTTTCTGTGATCAAGGATTCATTTTCAGCATTGGTTTCTGCAATGGCTGCTTTCAGTTGAGAGCACTCAACATCTAAATTCTGATGAAGTGCTTTCAGGTTATCATGCTCAACCAACAGCATCAAGTTATAATTTTTGAGCTTCTGGTTTTCTTCCAACAAGGTCTGCACTTCTTTCTCAGCTTGTTGGGCCTTCTCAACTTCTAGTGATAGGAGGCTGCATTTGTCCACTGTATCTTTCAGATGATTCCTCATATCTTCCTTCTCCTTCTCCATGTCTACAATTAACATCTTCAGGTTATCTCTCTCTTCTTCAATAATCTGCTTCTCATGGGACAATGTTGTGACCTCAGTCTCCTTGGATTTTACAATGTTAAGAAATTCTCCTTCCTCCCTTTTTGTAGTTTCAACTAACAATTTCAGATTTTCATTCTCAGATGACAAATTTGCAACCTCTGAACTTGTGGCTTCTTTGTCTTTCATTGCTTTATCAATTATCTGCTTCAGATCAGAGATTTCATTGGCCAGTTTTACTGTACTTTGTTTCAACTTCTCAATCTCCGCTTCCATGTTATGATCCTCAGTAGGCTTATGGTATAGATCATTTTCTTCCTTCACTACTACTTTTGGTGCAGTGACATCATTGTCTGGGTTGTCTCCTTCTGTGTCTGAATCCGATGAATCTGAACCAGAGGAATTGTAGCCAACATTTTCTAGTTTGCTAATTAGTTTTTTGTAGTGCTTGTGAAGGTATTGATAGTCCTCCTGGAAGCCCCTCACAAGGGAAGACAGCTTTAATTTCTTGACAGGATTTCCATTATCTTCCTTTTCATTCTCAGTTTGCTCGGTCTCCTCTCCTATCATTCGCAAAATGATCTCCATGTTCTCATCAACATCTGAAAAAACAAAATAACAACTATTGTTTTCAGACTACAACTCTCTAGAAATAGGATAACTATTAATTGAACAGGCCAGAATTCTTCTTGAAAAATGTAACTACAGCAATGCCAAAAAACACTTTAATGGTGAAAAACAAACATATAAGACTCATTCATGTTCGGTGGGTATTGGAATCATATTGAGATCAGCCACAAGAATGTCAAAAAGGAACAACAGTAGACCAGTAGGAGTTCAATTGTGGAAGCTGCACTTTGGGATCTCTATGCCAACATAAAAAACTCCTTTGAGTAAATGTTAGTTATGAATTAAGACAGTACCCTTTTTGCTCTCAAGAAGATATTTGGATTTCTTAATTTTGTGTTTCTTTGTCATAATGGCGTTCTTGTCTCCACAAGCTTTACTATTTCTTTGCAGGAAATCTTTCTCAGATAAAATTGATCATAGCTGAGGTCGTATGATGCTGCGATCCTGAATAGCTTTGCGCCTGAAAGGGTTAAAAAAACATAAAGACAATGAATGGGAAGTCATCTGTGGATTGTATCTCATCCTAAATAGCGAAATTATCGAAAAGAAGATCAAGAGTAAAAAAACAGGTGGTTCAATAGAAACTATTTCTAACTAGTTAATGACTGTCTGCACTTTTCACACACAACTGAATAAGTATAAATTTGAAAAGATGGAAACCCGAGTATATATAACCAACTTTTGCAAAATAGTTGAATTGACAGCTATATTTCTAGAGTGCACAGAAATATTAATTTGTGAAGTTTATATCTAGAATTTGAAGCCTAAGTTAGTCGCAGCAGTAACCTTTTATGCCCTTGCACTAAGTCGATGTAGAATGGCAAACAGTTCAAGCATGCGTATATAGGCTATAACTAAATCTGCACTTCAAATTATAAAGTAATATAATTTACACCATAAGGTCTTGATTAAAATTACAAATAGTTCTTTCGCTGCAGGCCCGTTGTTATGTCATGATTTCCTTCATTTGTATATGGTAATATACAGCATGGATCGTAAGTGGTCTATTAATCAAATAATTGATATGGCCTCTAAAACATTAAAACGTCAATTTTGATCCTCTACTCAGGAATATGTCCAAACATCATCTATATCATGATTTTTAGGAGAATCTCATTGTATCATGCTTAAACAGCATTTGGGTAAGTGGAAATGTAACCTCAGTGATAAATAGGCATACAAGATGCCATAGTTGGCGACCTGGAGGACAACTCACTTGTAAATCATTACATTTTTCATTTTGAATTTTGGCAAATTATGCATGGCAGGAAAAGCTTTTTTATAAACTGCAACAATGTGCCCATTTACAGTATATATTGAGACTAAGGTACTTCTTTTAGATAATATACTATGGTACTTGGAAAACACTTTGGAGGCTCATATCTGTTGCATAGCTTTGTAATAAGAAAGAAGACAGTCTTGATGATTTTGCAAAGATTGCTGATAAACACATGGGCGGTACTAAATAAATGCATCAATATTTAAAGATTCTTCTATGCCAAAAAATAAGGCCATCTCAAAACCAGAGTCTGACTGAGCTAAATTGCAATGCCTGCTCTTATGTTACCTCCTAATTTCACTGGTCATGTATTGTTGACCTAATTTACCATTTGGCATTTAGTTAACATGTTCACATGAACTCTGTTAATTCTTCCATTATTTGTTTAGTACCTGATTGGTTATCTGCAATTCCTCTTAGTCATATAGCCACTATGTTTATAAGGAACGACAAAAAGAAGATGAACATAGCTAAGTGATGGTGAAATCTGCATGTACAGGAACATTCCATCCAACCTTCCAATAGTTTCCCTTTCCAATTGTATATTTGTTCAAAATAGAAAAACTGGTGTCTTCATGTTGAACTATTATAGAGAAACCTTATTATTTATTCTACCCTTCATATTCATTTAGTTATTTGATAGGGAGATTAATTGAGTTATTATAGCCAAATTTGCTGGATATAGACATGCAGCTGTGATTCATTTCATGATTAAAAATTGGATAGAGGACAAAAGTGTTACTTTATAATAGTTTTATGAGTACAAATGCATGCCTTTATTTTTCTTCTGTGTGCTCTTTGTTATTTCAGATTTTAATGAACACGGTGTGCTACATGGAGTCATGCTAGAAGATCTAACCTTTACTGAAGAACCATTACTCTTTACGGTTTGGAACATTATTTTTTCTTCCATGTCAGTTGTGCTTGCATGTTCGGAATAAATCTTTCATGGGTTACTTTATTGATGCCAAGTTCAGGCACCAACAATTAGTTCATGGTCTGTTCCAACTGCATTCTTTAGAGATAGGTTGATCCAGGATTATATTAGTTCTGTTGTAACATCAGCATGATCATGCCAAAGATGCAACTGCTAGGATGAGATTAAACATTTATTTTCTTGTTCATTTTTCTTGCTTTGGAGTATTCTTTAGTTGTTGCAATCCATATATCAATGAGGTGAATGTACACCCTACTAGGCACCCTAACAAGTTACATGGAATTTGATTGAGACATGACTACACGACTGTGAGTTTTTGGTTTGATTAGTTCAAGGCCATGTAGTTTAGATTGTGATGATTATATAGTTTTAATTTGGAAAAGTAAATGGTGATATTTACCACCAAGTTTATTAATGCTCGACAAGCTGCTAGATTAGCAGCGTATAAATCATGTTCTTTGTTTCAACTTTCCTTTCAAGAAAAGGTATAATTAAGCACTGAATTTAAAGATGGTGATAGCCCAGCAGCAAGGATGACTGGTGCTAACCATGGCTAAACATACATTGGTTTGTTTGCACTGTTTGTTCCAGATTAAGTCAGCAGGCTGCATGCCATTCTTTTTCTCGGACACGCAGAAGAGTTGTGTATCTTTGTATTAAGAAGAGAAAAATCCAATTACAGTAACAACATCTCACCTTGGACTAAAGTGAGAAGTGTGACTAAACAAATAAAAAAGGAGACCTTACAGAAACAAAAAAAACTCAAAGGACTGGACTGAGGCTGCATTCCATTCTGAGGCAAAAACCTCTTTTGAAAATATAATTTGAGTACAATTATATTATTCAGTTTACTTTCCATGCATTCGTCAGTTAAAATATGGTAGGAATTTGCATCACCCTAGTGGGTGTATTTTCTTGCCAGTTATTTTCAATTTAAGATGTTAAATTTTGCCTACAAATTATGGGTTAACTGACCAACAAGTGAAGGTGTTAGAGAACAGAATTTTAGCTCCATTGAAAAAAAAGTTGATGTCCCGTCATATTCTCTTAATGTCTATCTTTTCAGCCATTCGTAAAGCTAACTAAAAGGAAGAGTAGAGACGGTACACTTTTATGTAGCTACAAGATTGGTACACTTTGTTCCCCTCGGATACAGTATCGTTTACTTTCCTGTTATATGGTTGCAATATTTGATTATGAATCTCATTTTGTGTTGCCTATCGCTGTTAGAATCATCATGTACATGGACACCTGGTTGGATCCATGTCACAACCAATCACAAAAAAATCATTGCAAGCGTGAGGTTCCGGATTGCCTTTCTAAAAGTGCACTGCCAATGTCTTACATAATTCCACTGGTATGCTCGCTCCCTCCACTCCCTGTTCCCATTCTTTTGGCTTGGACTTTCACTTTCGGTTTTTGAAAATCAATGTCGAGTTTCTCTCCCTGCAAGTTGAGGAGTTGCATTTCTTATAGCTGCTAATATACACAACATATGAAGTAGTCCAGATGTCCATTTAGATACACTAACTCAACCATAAAATTAATTTGTTAAGAGATTCTGGAGCTGACAATTTCAGATCAGTTATACTTTTAAGATGTTACATAAATAAATACTCTACCTTTTGGATTGGAAATATGGTGCAAAACTACATAAGTTTCCTTTTGTTAAGTGTGTCTTCTTCTTGTTTTTTGACTTGCGTGAATTAAAGAATACCTCTGGGAATGAGCTTTAATAATGAAAATTCAGCCAAGAATACCTTTCTCTTGCATAGGCAAGCAATTTTTTAATCGTTAACTTTTAAATGTTATTGTAGGTAGGTTGTGCCTTGCATACATATTTTTTCAGGTTTATTGAAATGCTGGATAGCCAAAAGACATTCTGGTGGTTCAGATTTTTGATATATTTGACCTTTAACATTGATGCTTGCTCATTATATTTGGGTTGATGTGTTATTTCGTGCTGAGTGTAGTTTTTTTTCGAACAAATTCGGGGGTGAGCAATCCCCACCTACTTTCTATTGATCGAAGAGCTGTGTACAAAGTCTACTCCCAGCATACCAGGAGAGGATTTTTTTTTTACAAAGAGGGAGGTGAGCAGAAAAAGGAATCAGAAAATTCATGCAGAGTGTAGTTTAGTTCCTGATGCAATGTTTATCTAATAAACATTTGTGTTCCTTGCTTCATTGCAGGAACTAAATCTGTGCCAGCTAGCAGGTTAGCAGGGGCCAATCAATTATCAACGGTGCGTGATCAGTTAACCTTGGTTCCTTGGTGTTTAAGTTTGTTGTTTCAGTCCAAAGCGTCATACCTTAATTTCTTAATCATTATGACTCACTCGCAGAATAATTAGTTAGATTCAGTAAAAGTGATGCCAATTTCAGTACTGTGCCCAGTTAACCCTGATCTTTCAATTGACCGTACACCTCATGGTGAGAAAGGGGAAAACACTAGTCTGAAATGCATATGGGTAGGCCATAGTGAGCCATGCTGAGTGTCAGCCTTCTGCTAACAGAAGTACAGCATGGCAGTAACAGAGATGTTTTTGACACTAACGCTTATTCTACTGTAGATCTCCCTCACACCATGCCGGTTGCCACACACATCAGAACGCACACGACCCAGCAACGATCCATCCAAGAACGCACACAGCCATACGGAAATTTCTCCACTAGCGCAAGAGCAGTCAATATCACAGCAGCAGCACACCCAGATCAGAGAAACGAGAAATCAAGAAAGTAACTGGGGAAATCAAGAAACGTACCGACGAAGTGCCGCCGCCTCGTCGTAGTCCTCTGCAGCTATCTCCCACCACTTCTTGAACCGAAACACAATTACACGATCTGAGAAAACGAAAAGGAAACCAAGCATGATCAAAGATTGCACACCACAGTTGCAACTAGGAAAAGCAGAGAGACGCCCCCAACAAGAAGAGACGAAAATGTAACAAGACCAAGGTGCGAGAGTAGTATTTTTTTTTCGAGAATACGCAGGAGATCATTATATTTATAAAAAGAAAGAAAAAGAAAGAGTAGTAACCTGAAGGCTAGGATGAATTGCTTGCTCGACGAAGCAAGTAGAGGCCGCGCGGAGAACCTGCCCCGAGGGCTGAGGCTTCTTCACCACTAGGCTCTCTCTGGCTCTCTGATGTGTGGACAGTGTTAGAAACGCACACAACTACACGAGTGAGCAACAACTCCCGCCCTGTCCTTTTGAAGCCTCAGCAGAATCTACCTGAGCGCAGCCGGCCTTTCTGTCTCGTCCATGCGCTGACACGTCGGCCTCAGTAGTCAGTACGTTAACTTGCTCTTTTAGGATCGGTCTCAGTATGTTAACATGTGTATGAACGTCACATTCATCAAGCTAAGCTATTGTAGTCTTGCAGTAATTTGCTATGATAAACACGGTTTGCGATTTCTACTTAGACTTCAGAAAAGTGTAAGAATTGTTTCGAAAAATGGTATAGCAAAATACGAGTTCCAGCTTTTTCTCTACATATCTTTTTTTGTTCCAAAAAAACACGTGTCAGTCATAGGATGCTCTTCTAGAATACAGATTCTACTTAAATATGAATAAAAAGGTTTACTGAATTGCATTGACCTTTATTGGTTTTTCGGATAATTTTTTTATAGGATAAGTCATTTAGAGAGAATTATTGTTTTTTTTTACTTTATATATTCGACTCATCAAATTACACACTAAGCATGGATTATTCAGATGATTGAGCGGCATAAACCACCATTAGATAGCACTTAACCACTGTTGAACTAAGGTGGAGATGATAAGCTAATGCACCGGTTTAGTAAGTTAATGGTTGATTTGCACCAAATGAAATACGATGGGTGAATGTCACATTTTTGCAATACATGAAAATAAAAAATACATTTTTTCTTTTTTTTCTTTAAATGCCACCATCATTGATCATGTTTGTGGCGCAATGGTGGGACCCGACGAGGACGGCCTCCTTCATTTTCGTCCATCAGATGGTGCGTGGCTCTGCTTTTGTTCCTGTTGCCTTGCCCGGGAAAGAATATTTTGGGGTTTCAGCTCCATGGATTTGGACTCCATAGCATTTATCTTGTATCCTGTGCAGCGTGGCCGTTTGCGTTTACGACCTGTCAATCAGTGCAATGACGAGACGCATAATGGTAATCATCTGCAACCCTTTGTGCGCATCAGATAAGCAACGTGAGAACCACATGTATCTAGAGCATGACGACGAATAGGAAAAAGGCGAAGCGTATGAGCAATCAAGCATCTGATAGGAACTATTTTTTTTTCCTCTCTTTTTTGAGCCGCATGAAACCTGATAGTAACAGTTCGTAACGACATATGACGAGATGCATGCAACTGATGTGGACAATGTGGACGAGTATAACGGTTCATAAAATAAAGAGATTGCCGTTTCGAGATAATGTAGGAATTTGTCCGGTGTAGAATTTTGAGAAAAAATGAAAATTTCTGATGCTGGTTTCCATGGAGCAGAAAAATTGCAACATGGGAGCCATAGGAGGAGAGAACTGTGGAGCAGAAAATTTCTGATGCTGGTTTCCATGGAGCAGAAAAATTGCAACATGCTGGTTTCCATACCGGCATCACACTGGCCAATCTTTTTTCATCAGCAAACGATTCAGCAAGTGCATTTATTCTTCAGAGTATGGAGAGGGAGAGCTGGACGAGGATGCCACTTCATGGATACCGGCGAAACGATCACTCGGGCGCTTTGGTGCTTGAATTTCTGGGATCCCACCTTGGTTATGCATCCTTGCTGCTGGCGCTATGCCTAGTTTTTCCTTTTTATGTACTTTTGTTGTACGAGTTCTCCTTTGTTATTTTCAACTAGCGATGCATGTGCGGCATGCACGTGTTTACTAACCGCTACTGTAAGTTAGTTTAGAATGTTGTACTTCAACAAATTCAATAAACAACAAATTTTCAGAATTTAATTACTTTTTAGATAATATTCATGATAACAAAGAATTGTCAATCTCAACATATTGTGCATGTAATTTATATAATTTTCATAGAGACTCAAAACTTTTACCCAAATTAGCATAGATTGTGCACACTGTTACATGCAGACACCATAAGCCATCCGATTATGTTTATTTTAACTGCTTACATCAGCTTTATAGTTGTAAAAAACTGTAAATGCTTCCTGAAGGGAGCGGTCCTGAACGGGTAACGTCCCCCGTTGCGGACAGTCTAAGATTGTCCACACTCTTAGAACTCTATTTTCAATCTGTAAAAAGGAATATTCTCTCATGTTCATTGAGATTCTCTCATTTGTATCATTTTCTCGTGCACCCATCAAAACTCTATATCCATCTCCATACCAACAACCCCTCGATGGGACCCACCTGTCACTCTCTCTTCTCCCCCTCCCATCCCGGTGACCTGGCCACGACCCATTCCCCCCACCCCGCCTTTGCCTCCAGGCGTCGCTGTCTGCCGTCTTCCTCCCCTCTCCTTCCCTCTCTCCCTCCCTCTTTGTCCCTCCCTCTGATCTCCCATCAGCGTGCCACTCCCTCCCCTACCTCGTGCACGCGGCATCTATGGATGCGCCGGTGGCAGATCCGCCGTATCCATGGCCAGCTCGGGCCGACGGCGGCAGGAGGAGCTAGGTGCGGTGGCCTGCGGTCTTCCCCCTTTCTCCTCCGGCAGGCATGGCGTCATCGGCTTCTCCGCCTCCTCTCTCTCCTCCGCCATCTGCTACCACTCCCTCTCCTGTCTGGCGAGCCGAGCTCGAAGAGGAGTAGGGCCTGCCGCGGAGCTCCTATGCTCCCGCCTGCGAGGAGGAGGAGCCCCGCCGCGGATCCCATGAGCCACGACGCCGACGGGTGAGCCCGAGCCCTCGGCAGCACGGAGCACTGCGGCGGCGAGCCCGAGCGAGCATAACCAGGCCAACGGCGGCGGCCATTGTGGCCTGGGGCCCTCCCCATTCCTCCTCCGCCAGCACGCCCTACCTCGTGCGGCGGCGCCATCCCCTATCTCCATGGGCGCCGACGTGAGCCTCCTCTTCTCCCCCTCGTCCGCGATCAACCTGGAGCGTGCGTAGACCACGCGCGGTGCAACAGTAGATCCATGGTCGGTTCGGGACGACGACGGCGGACCCATGGCAGCTCGAGCTCGGCGTCCCTCTTCCTCATGCACGGCGGTATCCTCCTCTTCACCTCTCTCTCACAAGGGAGCTCCACTGCTGGCGGTTTGCGCGGGCTCGACATTCCCAAGGATCTCTGCTTTGTTCCGCCGTCATTGCCTGCTCCGCCTCCCTCTTGTTGAATGATGATTCAAATTAATATTGCCAAGAGAGAAGGCCCACTTCTAACGGAGCGGAGTGGAGGCCGTCGTCGGAGGCTTAGGGCTGGAGCGAAGCGGCTCATAACTGCTCGCAAGTCTAAGATAGGTTGTGGACGACTACGTCGTATTATTGAGGAGTGTAATATGATTTATCATGCTTTGAGTTGTGTTGAATAGTTTGATAGCAGGTACGAGCCAGCAACATATTCTGAAGCCATTGCTTGTGGAGATCGTGAGAAGCGGATTGCAGCTATGCAGGATGAGATGCAGTCTCTTGAGAAGAACTACACATGGGAAGCTGTTTCTTTGCCTAAGCGAAAGAAGCTTGTTCACTGCAAGTGGATCTTCAAGAGAAAGGAGGGTTTATCTCCTAGCGAGCCTCCAAAATTTAAAGGAAGGTTAGTTGCAAAAGGCTGCAGTCAAATTCCTGGTGTTGATTATAATGATGTGTTCTCTCTAATTGTAAAGCATAGCTCAATTCGTACATTCTTTAGTATTGTTGTTTCACATGATCTTGAGCTTGAGCAGTTAGATGTTAAAACGGCATTCTTACATGGAGAGCTTGAGGAGATTTACATGGACCAACCTAAAGGGTTCATAGTGCCTGGCAAGGAGAATTATGTTTGCAAGTTGAAGAGATCCTTGTATGGTTTGAAACAGTCTCCTCGACAGTGGTATAAAAGGTTTGATTCATTTATGTTGCAGCATAGTTTTAAGAGATCAAAATATGATAGTTGTATTTACATCAAGCATGTTAATGGATCACCTATATACTTGTTGTTATATGTTGATGATATGTTGATTGATGCCAAGGGCAGAAAAGAGATCACTACTTTGAAGAAATTGTTGAGTAGTGAGTTTGACATGAAGGATCTTGGTGCTGCTAAGAAAATTCTAGGTATAAAAATTACTAGAGACAGAAAAGTTGATTTATTATTTCTTAGTCAGCATAGTTACATTGAGAAGGTCCTTCAACGTTTCAACATGCATGATGCACAGCCTGTTAGTACTCCTATTGCACCGCATTTTAAATTATCTGCTGAGCTGTGTGCTAGTTCAGATGAGGATATAGAGTACATGTCAAAAGTTCCGTATTGCAGTGTTGTTGGTTCTTTGATGTATGCTATGGTTTGCTCTCGTCCGGATTTTATCTTCACGACTGGGGGTGCGGGCGGGGGGAGGGGGGAAAGCCCCCCGCGGTACGGTACGGGTCATATATCCTGTTTAGGGTTTCCCTTTGACATATACTCTCATTTTCTTGTAAGTCGTTGTTGTTGACGTTGTAATCTAAAAAAAACTCGGCCTGCGGGGAGTAAGACCACCCCCTCGGTATTATATTAAGAAGAAGACCTTCTCACACAGGTCGAGAAAATCTCCGAACCCCTGCCCCACCCATACACAGCGGCACCGCAGCACACGTGAGATAAGGCTGACCTTAGACCTGTGCTTTGGCGTGGGACAGACGAGGAGATTTTTTTACAACAGCAGACTACTGGGAGGGCCATCCGGCCGCTCAACCACCGCACACATGTGCGTCTGCTGGGGAAATAAATTCCCCCGGTAGGACACGCAGGTGCAATTCCTGGGAATTGAACCTGGGTGGGCAGCCCCACCACCGTGGAGGCTTGCCATCCGAGCTACGCTCGGCTCCTTGTTGACGTTGTAATCTGACTCTCGACATAGTGAAATTTTGACTAGCTAGCGTCTGTGGTTTTTCACTCTCATGTTGGTAGAATTTTTCACGTTAAATCTCGGTGTTATGTACGGTTCCCGTCATCGTTTATAACACCTCTCCCTCTCTCCTGCACCACGCCCTCGGTGCGACACCTCCTAGGAAATTGACGCGTGTCCTGCTGGCCCCATCGAGAGCGCGTCCATCCGCTCCAGCTAGGCGCCGTTCCTCAGCGGAGCCGATAGCCATTGAAGCCGAGCCGTCTGCTCCTAGACTCCTTCCGCTGTTGCAGTGTTGCGCCAAGCTGAAGCCTGGGCGAGCAAGCCGGACGCCGTTGTGCAGAACTGCAGATTGAAAAGCACTCCGTCAAAAACGGATCAAGCCATCCGATTCCACATCGATGCCCTAGCTTCCCATTGTGTGCGCAGTGAATTATGCAGGGGACGCATGGTGTCAAATGTCAATTGAATCAGCAACAAGCAATTGGCTTATTAAAAAGAACAATTCTATCCAGGGGCGGAGCTGGGCCACATTGATTCCTAAGGCCACGTAGTAGAAGTATTAGGCTAGATACACTTAGGTTTTTACGTAGTATACCACAGTTGCTACAGTATAGGGCCCTAGTGGCCCTACCCTCTCCTCCGCCACTGATTCTATCGCTAATGTGGTTTCTGCTCCTGAGAAAGCATTTGGTATCACTCACAAAAAAAAAAGCATTTGGTAGTCCATGTTGGTAATAAAAAAACATTATGGTAATCCAAGTTGGAGTGTTCGGCAGCAGTGTCCATATAGGCTACGGGCGTTGAATAGATCATGCTCCCATCACTTGCATTTGCCAGGCAGGAGAACCCTCCATAGATTACAGCTGCTGGCACAATGGAATATGGAGTATCCAATTGACGGCGACAGAATTCTCCACGAGATGACGAGGAGCGGCCAGATTCCATTCTGATGTAGCTGCCTTCAAGATGTAGAACTGCCGAAGGAGCGGCAGGGCTGATCGCTTATTACGCGTTACCTCTGTAGAACAGCAGAACTGCACAAGGAGCGGCGGCTTGATTGCCCAGGAGGCCAGGACTCGGCTCTCCTCGCGGGGGCTCCGGTTCCTGGGGCGGCTCGGGAGGAACGACACCTAGCTCGAGACTCGAGAGGATGGGCCGCCTGCTCCCGATGGGGCCAGCAGGACACGCGTCAATTTCCTAGGCGGTGTCGCACCGGGGGAATGGTGCGGCACTGCCGCGTAGAATTTTTGGCCACCGAGGAGGTAGCGGACGTGTTCCGTTCCCCGCTGCGGGCGTTTTTGACGCTATCCGGACCTGAAAGAGAGGGGTCCCGAGTAGCGAGTAGCGACCCGCATCCCGCGGTCTAACGTGAAGGAAAGCGTAGGTGTTAAAAATAATTGATTTTTGTCATAATTATTCTCTAAATTGCAATTTTTATGGGTCTTTCACTCTATTTTTTCTCAAATAGATGACAGGTAGGTCCAGAGTGAGGAGTACGGTGGTCCCGATTTGAGTAAAAAATGTTTCTAATTATTTTTGAATTTTATAGTATATATCTAATCAGTAGGGGTATCCCTCTTGTTTATTTTATTATTATGTGGCTATTAAACATGTACGGTCGGCAGTTAAGAACACAACAGTCAACAGGTACACGGTGGCCGGGAAGACGTGTCGCTCCCGTGCTGGTGACGGCAACCCTAGCCGCCGCCCCTCCCGCTGCACTGCCGCCTAAGCAAGCCGCCGGCAATTCGTCCAACTCGTGGTGAAGGTGGCGGCATGGCCGTCCCCTTGGCCCCCGGTAGATCGCGGCCCCCTGAAGATGGCCCGCTGTTGTGGATGCCCTCCGCTGCCCCAGCCAGGGTTTTAAATCCCGTTGGGAACCTGTCGGTATACCACGGTAACCGGTGATACCGATGCGGTCCGGTAGCGGTATCGGCCGATACCCTACCGCCCAAACTCAATTGAAAAAATCCTAAAAAGAGTTCAAGATTTATAAAATCTAATGGTGTCAAAATTTTTCAAATATGAGTGCATTTAGTATTTATTTTGCGGGCATTAGAAGTTGAACACAAAAAAGAAAAAGAAAAAAATCCGACCGGCCCATTAAGGCCCATTAGGCCCAAACGGCCGGGGACCAAAATATCTGCCTGCCCTCCCCCGGGAACCCTCACTCATTCACTCCTCTCCCGCATGCGCCCCTAAACATGGCGATTCTGGCGCCGCCACCCGCCCGACCGCCGCGCACCGCCGGTTAGCCGCCTCCTGCGAGCGGTTAGCCGGACGGGCCTTGTCAGCCGGCCACGCACCGGATCTACTGCCTCCCGGTCGGGAGCAGCGGTTAGCCGACCGGTAGAGTGTGGTCAACCGCTCAAGTTGTGTAGGTAAGTTTTCCTTTAGGATTTAGGTATTATTTACCTTAGGATTTAGGTAGGATTTGCTTTAGGATGTAGGTAGAATTTAGGTATGATTTGCTTTAGGATTTAGGTATAATTTTGGAGCGACGGACTACGACACTCCACTGTACTCTTCTTCCTCCTACGACGATACCTCGCAGTCTAGTTATCAATATCCCATACCTAACATGAGCATGCAGCCATCGACGAGATGGGTGTATGAATGACAAGACCTTCACTTTTACACTATGTTAGTTCATGAATGGGAGACAACATCGGCGTGGACGGGCAAATCTGCTTGGCAAGACTAAAAGGCTGAGCTGCTTAGAGTGCGAGGTTTGAATGAGATGTCCACTGCCGAATACGAGATGGGATCCCAAATGGGGGTATCAGTGTAGTTGGTCCCATTTATTGATGTGTATCAGTGTATGCATGATTATGACTATGGTATTTGTATGGACTATTATGACTAGGTATCTGTATACACTATTATGACTATGGTATTTGTATGAACTATTATTTCTATGCTATTTGTATGCACGATTATAAATTGTTGCTTTACTGTGGTCATTTTACATTAATATGTGCATAAGTCATGCCAAAATTTTCATTAATTCAATTAAAAAAACCAAAATCAACCGGTCACCGCAGCAACCGGTCTGACCGGCCGGTCAACCGATCGCTACCGATTGAACTAGCATTTCAATTTGGAATTTTGAATTCGACCGGTTTTACCAGTAACCGCTCCTACCGGACCGGTTAACCACGACGCAGGGGTGCGCGTTTTGTGCGTAAGAGGGGCGGTGACCAGCGCTGGGCGGCTACTGCGGCTGGCGCGGACGGCCCCAACCGTGGGGACGGTCTTATCCCCACCGGCTTAGTTTTTTCTTCTTAATGAAAACCGTGGGGACGGTCTTATCCCCACCGGCTTAGTTTTTCTCCCGGCTTAGAAAATCTCCGAACTCTGGTTTCACCGGCGAGGGTATTTTTTAAAATCAACCTCAAATTCGCTCCAACGAGAAATCGAATCTAGGTAGTTGCGACCATACTTCAGCCCCTCTAACCAACTAGGATAGAGGGCTTTGGTTAGCCCCTCCCCCTAGCCAGCGACGACGGCGTCTACAAATCCCTTCCATCCGTCCGTTTCGTGCAGGTAAAATATCAGGACATATAATCTGGCATGTGGTAAGTTCGCATTTACTTGCGGTTGAATCCTGGTGCGGACGTGCATAGTGGCGGCCTTGCGGGGACTTGGCGAAATGGTGGCTGTGTGCGGCGTGAGCGGGTGGCGGCATCCTGGTGATGTCACTGGATCCGCCCCACAGGCCACATGCACGGGTCCATCGTCAATGTCGTCCTTCCCTGACTCAGGTCGTTTGGCGGCAGCCGTGGTGCGGTTGAGCGGTTGTAGAGTTAGATCTGCTTGATCCGTTTTGCGATCTATTTCTCATGGTGATTTTTTCTTACACCGTACAAACCTAGAGACAAGAGTCAATTTGGCTTCGACTCACGATATTACCTACTCTAACATGTATCCTACAGACTTTGTGGGTGTGCTTTTTAAGCACTTCGTGATAAGATTGTGGTGAGATGGTAAGAGTTTGAGACCAATTGAAGAAGTTGACTAAGATTGAGTGTTATGGTTGGACTGTGAAAAGAAGGTGAACAACATCTGAGGAGGCGAATCCAGCCGAGTTGGCCGTCGGGGTCAGCTCTATTAAAATGGCGGTGTCAATGCTTGCTTAGCTTAGTAATGAACAATGATTTACTTAGGGAATACAAAATTTTGTCGGGGTCAGCGGACCCCGATGCAAAGGGCTATATCCGCCCCTGACTGAGGTCTTCGTTCTGGTAATGATTCTCGACTTAGGGGGGAAATTTTCAGGTCTGACCTTAGCTGGTTATGACTGACAATGGCTTTGTTGAAAGAATTATTTGAAGTTTGATGAATTGCTCTCTAGAGTGAAAATCAATGATTTGTCTTTTACTAGTTGGATTATGGCAACAATGGTATGCTCTTGCATGTCGTTTTCTTGTTGGAGGTGTTGTTTTTAGAGTCTTTTTATAGTCCAGATGTTGATAGATAGTGCTCGATTTTAAGATTATGTTGTGTATTGTAATTCTCCGTGAATGTTATATGTTATCATGTCGTCTTTTTCCTTTTTATATAAGTTGTGTGCATCTTAACTATTCAGAGGTTAAGGTTAGAAATTTTTTTAATTCGATTGTGTCACTTGGTGTAACTGTAACAGTACGGTCCTACGGGGTGATGTACTTCCAGTTGATTGCCGTAAATTTCGGGGGAACGGGGGCATACTAGGAGCAAGTTGTGTTTGTATGGTGTAACAAACAGGGGCTTCTATCTTGTGGAAGGTAGAGAGAAGTTGAAATTTTCTGCTCATCAAATGTTGTATCTTGTTCTTCCTCTTCTTCCCCAACCCTCCTACTAGATTATAGATTATAGTCATATGAAAACATGTCGTAACATTTTAAAAGTAATGTTATCAACATTATTTTTTTTTTAATGTTGGACTCGCATTTCTCAAAAAATATTGGACTGACAATTTTTAAAAAATGTTGGACCGATCAACAAAAGTTGGATCAACATTCTTTATAATTTTTTATGAAAGGCGGCGGTGCGGTGGCTGGCAGGCCGCTCAAAGGCGGCGGCAGCAGCCCCTCTGGTGGTGCAGCGGTGCTGTGGCTGGCAGCCCCGCGTGGGTCTAGAGTGTGTAATGTGCATCCAATGAGGACTCTTATTTATTCCACAAATCTCCCACAGAGGAAGTTTGAATCCAATACTTCCTTAAACAAATCTTACTTCTGCATTATTTAAAGGAAAAAGTATGTTTTACCTCTATGGACATAACACTGAGTCCATGTTTCCTCCCCAGACTCGAAAACTGTACGACCTACCCTTCTTAACTTTTGAAACAATTCAACTTGCCTCCCTACCATGGTTATAAGGTATTTTCATAGGCAGTTTTGTCATTTTCAATCAAAAAAAGTCTTGTAAATACTTAATGAGGTTATTAAACCACGAAAATATCCTTAAACCTCTAAAAAATCTTGTGAAAAAAAAAATCAAGAGATGGATTGGGGGTGCAAGAAAGCTAAATAAAATATTTAAAACTAGTGAAAATGTCTATAAATTTTTTCTCGAATTTATATTTAGCTCTAGTAAAATATAAAATATATCAAAATATAAAAAACATATATTAAAATATTTTAATCCATATATATCTTGAATACTTTCTGTAACAAAAACATGAAATTAAGCCAACATGAATACATTAATATGTGTCACATTTATGATGGTCGAATGCATTTGCGATGAATTGATGAATTCATGTTGACTTCATTTCATATTTTTATTACAAAAAGTATTCAATGTGCAATTAGCAAATTTTATCATGGTTTAATTTTTGGATATATTTTCCATTTTGTTAGATTTAAATTTATTTTTTAAAAAAATAGTTATAGTCATTTTCACGAGTTTTAAATATTTTATTTAGACTTCTGGTGTCCCAATCCATCTCTATGATTTTTCTGATAATTTTTGAAAGCTTAGAGATATTTTTCATGGTTTAATAAGTACTCCTTACAAGATTTATTTTTAACTGAAATGGACAAAACCACCTTTGAAAACTGCTTATAACCAGGTAGAAAGGTAAGTGAATGATTTTGAAAATTCAGGGAGGTGGCTCACACAGTTTTCGATTTTAGGCAGAAATCATGAACCCGGCATAGATAGCGTCCGAGAGATAAAACAAACTTTTTCTTTTTTTTAACCGAAACCTTACTTCTGCAAGGGCCCAGCACACTGTACCTTTATAATCTTGAGCCCAATAGTGCGGGGACGCCGGGGAGCCCGCTGGTCTCCGATCTATATCTCTCTCTCCTGATCGGACTCCTTCCAGTCCGAGTCCGACCGAGTCCGGCTTGCAAACCCAGCAAGCCCAGGTGCAATAAAAAGAAGCCCGCCCGCGTTCTTCCACACCAAAAGTCAAAACGCGGACGGTGTGCTTCCAAAACGCCTTTTTTTTTTTTGATAAAGGCTTCCAAAACGCCTTGGAGCGCAAAGTCAGCAAACCAGAGGAATCCCTGACCATCGCCTGTCTGCGAAGAGTCGCTGACAAGTGACAACACGGCCGACGACGCAGCTGCCGCGTCGTCCTGTCCTAGTCCTACCGCTACGAAGAAGAGAGCCGCGAATCGGCTGGTGGTGGAGGAGGCCACTACCGACGAAAACACCTTCTGCAACATCCACCCGACCACCATGGAGGAGCTCCACCTCTACAAGGCGGACATCGTCCTGCTCAAGGGGAAGCGCCGCCGCGACACTGTCTGCGTGGCCATGCCGGACGAGGAGTGCGGCGAGAACAAGATTAGGATCAGCAAGATGGTCCGCTCCAACCTCCGTGTGCGCCTCGCCGACATCGTGTCCGTGCACCAGTGCCACGACGCCAGGTACGGGGCGGCCGTCCACGTCCTCCCCCTCGACGACACCGTCGAGGGCATCACGGGGAACCTCTTCCAGGCCTACCTCAAGCCCTACTTCGCCGACGCGTTCCGCCCCGTCCGCAAGGGTGACCTCTTCCTCGTGCGCGGTGGCATGAGGAGCGTCGAGTTCAAGGTGGTCGACATCCAGCCCTCCGTCGAGTACTGCATCGTCGTCAAGGACACGGAGATCTTCTGCGAGGGAGAGCCCGTCAAGCGCGAGGACGAGGAGAGGCTCGACGACGTTGGCTACTATGACGTCGGCGGGATGCGCAAGCAGCTGGCGCAGATCAGGGAGCTGGTCGAGCTGCCACTTCGTCACCCGCAGCTCTTCAAGTCCATCGGCGTCAAGCCTCCCAAGGGCATCCTTCTCTACGGCCCGCCGGGCTCCGGCAAGACCTTGATCGCCCGTGCGGTGGCGAACGAGACCGGGGCCTTCTTCTTCTGCATAAACGGGCCCGAGATCATATCCAAGATGTCCGGCGAGAGCGAGAGTAACCTCAGGAAGGCATTCGAGGAGGCCGAGAAGAACGCCCTGTCCATCGTCTTCATCGATGAGATCGACTCCATCGTGCCTAACAGGGACAAGACCCACGGCGAGGTCGAGAGGCGCATCGTCTCCCAACTGCTGACGCTCATGGACGGACTCAAGGCGCGCGCGCACGTCAACGTCATGGGTGCCACCAACCGCCCCAACAGCATCGACCCTGCTCTGAGGCGATTTGGCAGGTTCGACCGTGAGATCGACATCGGTGTTCCGGACGAGGTCGGCCGCCTCGAGGTGCTGCGCATCCACACCAGGAATATGAAGCTCACCGAGGACGTCGACCTGGAGGTCGTCGCTAAGGACACGCACGGCTACGTCGGCGCCGACCTGGCCGCGCTCTGCACCGAGGCTGCCCTGCAGTGCATCAGGGAGAAGATGGACGTGATCGACCTCGAGGACGAGACAATTGACGCGGAGATTCTCAACTCTATGGCCATCACCAACGACCACCTCAAGACTGCCCTCGCCGGCACCAACCCGTCGGCTCTACGCGAGACCATGGTCGAGGTGCCCAACGTCAGCTGGGCGGACATTGGCGGCCTCGAGGGCGTCAAGAGGGAGCTGCAGGAGACCGTGCAGTACCCCGTGGAGCACCCGGAAAAGTTTGAGATGTTCGGCATGTCCCCTTCCAAGGGCGTGCTCTTCTACGGGCCACCCGGCTGCGGCAAGACGCTGCTGGCCAAGGTGATCGCCAACGAGTGCCAGGCCAACTTCATCAGCGTCAAGGGCCCCGAGCTGCTGACCAAGTGGTTCGGCGAGAGCGAGGCTAATGTGCGCGAGATCTTCGACAAAGCGCGCCAATCCGCGCCGTGCGTCCTCTTCTTCGACGAGCATGACTCGATCGCGACGCAGAGGGGCAGCAGCGTGGGCGACGCCGGCGGCGCCGGGGACAGGGTCCTCAACCAGATGCTCACGGAGATGGACGGCATGAACGCCAAGAAGACTGTGTTCGTCATCGGCGCTACCAACCGGCCGGACATCATCGACCCGGCGCTGCTCCGCCCCGGCCGCCTCGACCAGCTCATCTACATCCCGCTGCCGGACGAGGCGTCGCGGCACCAGATCTTCAAGGCGTGCCTCAGGAACTCCCCCGTCGCCAAGGACGTCGACCTCGGCGCGCTCGCCGGGTTCACGGCGGGCTTCAGTGGCGCCGACATCACGGAGATTTGCCAAAGGGCGTGCAAGTACGCCATCCGGGAGGATATCGAGAAGGAGATCGAGCGGGAGAGGCAGACGAAGGAGAGGCCGGATGACATGGCGGTGGACGACGCCGAGGACGAGGAGCCGGCGCAGATCAAGGCCGTCCACTTCGAGGAGTCGATGAGGTTCGCGCGGAGGAGCGTCAGCGACGTGGACGTCCGCAAGTACCAGGCGTTCGCGCAGACGTTGCAGCAGTCACGGGGATTCGGCAGCGAGTTCCGCTTCTCCAAGCAGCCCCAGGCGGCGGAGGCTGCTCCGACGGCCAACGCCGACGCCGAAGACGATCTTTACGACTAATCAATTGATCGCTGGCAATTAGCATATTTCTGTAAACGTGTTGACTGACATTAGGGTACTATCTTATTTCCTCCGTGTATTTCTTTTTTTCTCTGTAATAATCTCCACTCTATAAATCACAAGGTATGACACACCAACGTCTTCGTGTGCTTTTGCTTTCGCCTTTTCTACTCAAAAGTTTGCCTTTATTACAATGCAAAAGAAATTTGGTGATAACATATTTAGCAGCAGGAGTCACATAGTCAAGCACTGCTACAGCAAAAGAAAAACGGAACTGTTTTTTCGATAAAGAAAATGGAACACTGTATGTAAACCAGAATTGCTTGAGTTCACAAATAAGCAATCAATGATGATTACATGTGACTCTTGAAAAAAAATAAAAGGAGTGGTTACAGCCTTACAGGTATCAAAACTGAATGTCCTACAATTGTCACCAGAAATCTGCATAGAAATGCAGCCTTCAGGTTTCGACATAGTACGAGCAACGATGGATCTGTTGATATATTTTTCAGAGATCCTTAGCCATCAAGACGAGCAAAGTGCAAACATAAACTACAATGCATGGTGAATTTGCAGGGGACAAATCTAAACCAAAACTGAGAAAGCGTGCAAAGATAATCCTGAAGAAGTTTGCCATGAACAACGAAAAGGCGTGGCACACATACTCTTTCCCACCAGCCATATTACCCTGCCTGTGCGAGTTGGGACTGAAAACAGTAAACCTGAATATTTGTCGAACCATTGACAGTCTCACAGTAATTTGATCGCTCCGGTAACAAGATAAGGCGGACTGGATTAAAAAACAATTACTACTGCAGTCCTCTCTGCTAACAGAATGCACAAGCCAATCAGTATGGCTACTTCCAGAGTATTTCAGCCCTATTTATGATACATAAGAAAAAATTCCAGTGTTGTCCTTTCTGCAACAAAAAAAAATCACAGCTAGAATGAAGCCTTTACATCGTTTACTGACATCCAGATTTACAGACAGAATGGGAGGCGAGGGCGATTGTGACTTCGGATGTAGCGCACCAGATCATCACTGTAGTTCTTGTGGTAAACAATCGCGTCACTCAGCTGCTTGATGGCTTCTCTCTTCTCCTGCACTCTAGCAGCTAGCTCTTCTTCTTTCTCTGCCACCGTCTTCTCGAGCTGGACCATCTTTGCTTCTGCATCAGCTGTGTTCTTCACCATTTCTGACACCAATTTTTCTTTCTCTCTCAACCTAACAGCCATCTCACCATTCTCCTTGACAAGCTCCTTCTGTTCATCAAGATGATCATGTAGCTTCTTCCTCAGGACCTTAAGCTCTTCACCACATGCAGATGAACGATCAACGAAGAGTGCAAAACTCTGACAGAAGAGTGGTTCTAGCTCGTCCAATTTGTCAGCCAATTCAGTGACCCCTGATTCGGCACGTCCTTTTACTTGCACGAGAGTTTCTTCCAGCAAGCTGACTCTTCCCGAAAACTGTTTTACCAGTTGTTGAAGATGATGGATCTCCGCCTGTGATGTCTCCACTGCCGTTGTGTAGCTGTCTTCTTTGCATTTGCTCTCTGCCTCGGTAACTTTAAGCTTCTGCTTGGCTAGCTGGAGTTGAGCTTCAAGGTCTTGGACATGCTTTTGTAGCTTTGTGTTCTCCTTATTTGCAGATAGATTTTCCTCTTCCAGAAGTCGATGTTTCTCCAAAGTTTCTGTGTGTTTCTCCTCTAGCTGACCTATGTGCTCAATCTGACTCCTCTTAAGTATCTCAAGCTGGGACACCCTCGAGGACACCTCATCATATGCATACTGAAGCTTCTGACAGCCGCTAGCAACCCATTTCAAGCTCTGGCGGAGAACCACAAGTCCAGCCTCATGATCTGAAATTTTTTGTGTAACTCTACCTTCAAATTCCGTCATAAATGACATGTTTATGGTGCATGCTTCAATCATAATTTTTAAATCCTCCTCCAACTTGGTCTTTTGACAAGACAATAGATCGATTGTCTTCTCCAGATCTGTTGTTTTTGTGCTCATGTCATCAATTTGAAAAGCTGCTTCAGCCTGAGACTTCTCAAGATTCTCATGTAGGTTAGATACTTTTAGTATTGCCTCTTCTAACTGCATTTCCAAGGTAGAATTGTTTTCCAGCTGAACTGAAAGTTCATCTTTCAGCTGTGTTGCCTCATTCGTAAGATTTTGTACTGAATCCTCTGATTGCTTCAGCTTTGTTAGCACTGCATCCTTCTCTTCTTGTGTAGCCTTAACCTCCTGCTGCAGCTCAGCCTTAGCTTGTTCTGATTGCTCGGTCAAAGTACAAATGTTCTTCTGTAACTCATCATTAGCTTGCTGCAAAGTTGAAATGTCCTCATTTTGTGTTTGAAGCGCAATCGCAAGATTCCTCACAGAAGCCTGAGACGTCTGTAACTCCAATAGTGTTGCGTCCTTCTCTGCACGTAGTTCTGCAATTTCAGCATCCATACTGCTCCTAACTTCTTCCAACTGCTTGTCCAAGGTGGAATTGTTTTCTAGCTGAACTGAAAGATCCTCATTCAGTCGTGCCACCTCATTCTCAAGATTTTTTATTGAAGTCTCTGACTGCTTTAGTTGTTTAAGTGCTATATCCTTCTCCTCTTGTGTTGCCTCAACCTCCTTCTGCAGCTCAGCCTTGGTTTGTTCCGATTGCTCAGTCAAGATACATATGTTCTTCTGTAACTGATCATTAGCTTGATCCAGAGTTGAAATCTTCTCACTTTGCTTTTCTAGCACACTCTCCAAGTTTCTGACAGAAGCCTGAGACATCTGTAACTCTGATAGAACTATGCCCTTCTCTTCTTGTAGTTGCGCAATTTCAGCATGGAAACTGCTCCTGACCTCCTCCAATTGCTTGTCCAACATAGCAATGTTGTTCTTCAGATCTTCATTAGCACGATTCATTAGCAAGATCTCTCCTTGTAGCGCAATGATCTTATCTTGCAGATTAGTCTTAATCTCTTCCAGTTGCTTGTGCAAACTAGAATTTGTATTCCGCAGTTCTTCATTTTCTTGTTGGAAAAGTGAAATTTGGTTTTGCTGTTGGTCTAGGTCACTTTGAAGTTTCTTGATGTTAGCATCTGATTGTTGTAACTGAGCGAGTGCTGCATTTTTCTCCTCATGCAGTGCTGTAACCTCATTGTACAAATCAGTCTTTGTTGCTTTGAGGTCTTTGTTGGCCTCCTGAAGATTTGAAATATCTTGGAGTTGTTGTTCTAACTTGCTCTCAAGATTAATAATAGAAGCAGCAGCTTCATTTTTCTGTCCTTGTATTTCTACAATTTCATTATGCAGGTTAGAATTTGCCAGCTCCAGGACTCCATTAGTATTCTGCATATCTGAAATCTTCTCAAGTTGTTGTGTCAGCTCAGTCTTAAGATTCATCAAAGAAGCCTCTAGCTGCTCTATCTCTGACGTGGCAAAATCCTTCTCCTTCTGTAGCTCGGCAATATTACTATTCGTAACATTTATTGTTGATTCCAGTTCCTTTTCTAGATCCTTAACACTAGAATGTGCCTTCTCTAATTCATTGAAGTAAATGGAATTTTCTGATACTAGTCTCTCTTTTTCTTCTGCTGCAGCACTACGCTCCTTGTCCAGGTTGTTCATTAGCTCTGCGGCCTCCACTTTCAGGCCATCTATCTCCAACCCCAGTAGCTGGAGTTTTCTTTCAGCTGAATGCTTTTCTGCGGCCAGTGATTCTTTTTCAGCATTAGTTTCTGCAATGGCTGCCTTCAGTTGAGAGCACTCAACATCCAAATTCTGATGAAGTGCTTTCAGGTTATCTTGCTCAACCAACAGCACCAAGTTATCATTTTTGAGCTTCTGGTTTTCCTCCAACAAGGTCTGCACTTCTTTCTCAGCCTGTTGGGCCTTCTCAACTTCTAGTGATAAGAGGCTGCATTTGTCCACTGTATCTTTCAGCTGATTCCTCAGATCTTTCTTCTCCTCCTCCATGTCTACAATTAACATCTTCAAGTTATCTCTCTCTTCTGCAATAATCTGCTTCTCACCAGACAATGTTGTGACCTCAGTCTCCTTGGATTTTACGATGTTAAGCAATTCTCCTTCCTCTCTTTTTGCAGTTTCAACTAACAATTTCAGATTTTCATTCTCAGATGACAAATTTGCAATCTCTGAACTTGTAGCTTCTTTATCTTTGATTGCTTTATCAATTAGCTGCTTCAGATCAGATATTTCCTTGGCCTGCTCTTCTGTACTTTGTTTCAGCTTCTCAATCTCTGCCTCCACGTTATGATCCTCAGTAGGCTTGTGGTTTAGGCCGTTTTCTTCATTCAGTGCTACTTTTCGTGCAGTGACATCATTGTCTGAGCTGTCTGCTTCTGTGTCTGAATCAGATGAATCTGAACCAGAGGAACTGTGGCCAACATTTTCTAGTTTGCTAATTAGTTGTTTGTAGTGCTTGTGAAGGTATTGATAGTCCTCGTGGAAGCC
Organism: Cenchrus fungigraminus; assembly: GCA_036936925.1. Classification (NCBI taxonomy): domain Eukaryota; kingdom Viridiplantae; phylum Streptophyta; class Magnoliopsida; order Poales; family Poaceae; genus Cenchrus; species Cenchrus fungigraminus. The sequence continues at coordinate 36,617,755 of CM072779.1, read as the reverse complement.
CTTCACAAGGGAAGACAGCTTTGATTTCTTGACAGGACTTCCGGAATCATCTTTTTCATTCTCAGTCTGCTCGCTCTCCTCTCCTATCATTCGCAAAATGTTCTCCACATTCTCATCAACATCTGAAAAAAACATAATAACAAATATTGGTCTCAGACTATGACTTGATAGAAATAGGATAGCTATTAGTTGAACAAGCCAGAATCCTTCTTGAAAAATGTAATTAAAACAATGTCAAAAACACTTAATGGTGAAATAAGACCATATAAGAGTCATTCATGTTCGGTGGGTATTGTAGTCACGTTGAGATCAGCCACAACAATGTCAATAAGGAACAACAGTAGATCAGTAGGAGTTTTCATCTATGTAGAAACTGCACTTCGAGACCTCTGTGTCAACATAAAAACTCAGGAAGATGCCCATATTAGTCATGAATTCAGACAGTACCCTTTTTGTTCTCAAGAAGATGCTTGGACTTCCTAATTTTGTGTTTCCTTGTCATAATGACGTTCTTGAATCCACAAGTTTTTACTATTTCTTTGCAGGAAATCTTTTTCAGACAAAATTGATCATAATTGAGGTCATATGATGCTGCAATCCTGAATAGCTTTGCTCCTGAAAGGGTTAAAAAACACAAAGACAGTGAATGTGAAGTCATCTGTGGATAGTATCTCATCTAAAATAGCAAAGTTATCGAAAGGAAGATCTAGATAAAAAAAACAGGTTGTTCAATAGAAACTATATAACAAGTTAATGGTTGAAAAATATCATCTGCACTCTGCACACACAACAGCTAAATAAATATAAATTGGAAAAGATGGAAGCCCCTCTGAAGGGGTATATATAACTAACTTTTGAAAAATAGTTGAATGTAAAGCTATATTTCCAGAGTGCACAGAAATATTAATTTGGGAAGTTTATATCCAGAATTTGGAACCTAAGTTCGTAGCAGCAGTAACCTTTTATGATCTTGCACTAAGACTAAGTAGAATGGCAAACAGTTCAAGCATGGATCGTATATATTCTATAACTAAATATGCACTTCAAATTATAAAGTAATATCGTTTACGTCATAAGGTCTTGATTAATGTTACAAATAACTGATTTCTCTGGAGGCCCGTTGTTATGTCATGATCTCCTTCATTTTTATGCACTAATATACAGCATGGATGGTAAGTGGTCTATTAATTAAATAATTGATATGGCCTAAGAGTCTAAACACCAATTTTGACCCTCTACCTAGGAATATTTTCCAAACAACAGCTATATTGTGATTTTTTTTGGACAATTTCATGATATCATGCTTAAACAAACATCTTTTTTTATGCAATCACCGAGGAGACGATGGGACCCCACCTGAATATATTACCACAGGATGCTGGCATGCTTGTAAGGGTAAGTTTTACAATGACAGGCCGTAGGCTGGAAAGAAAATGAGAGGAGGCATGTCTATACTATATCCGCATTACATGGCAAATTTAGAGCACCAGAAATCCATCGCTGGACGTTGGTAATAAACTGGGTAAGTGCAAATGTAAATCAGTGATAAATAGGCAGATAGGATGCCATGGTTGGTGACTTGGAAAATAAATAACTTGTAAAATCATTACATTCTGCATTTTGGATCTTGGCAAACAATGCTTGACAAGAATAGATCTTTTATAAACTATCAGTGTGCCCATTAACAGCATATATTGACACTAAGGTACATACATAATAAACTATGGTACTTGCGGAAGGCACTTTGGAGGCCTATATGTTAGAGTGGCGCAGCGGAATCCGGCCCGGCCCGCTATACCCACGAGCCGGCACCCCACCAGGCCTAGGTCCACCTTTATGTTGTGCTCCTCCCCCATCAATTCCCGATGTGGGACTAAACCCAACACTATATCTGTTGCATTATCTTAGCTTTGTAATAAGAAAGAGACAGTCGATGATTTTGAAAAGATTGCTGATAAACACATGGACAGTACTAAATAACCACATCAATCTTTTCAGATTATTCTTCTTTGTCATTACTAAAGGTTTGAGACGATGTGGCATGGATGTTTTGATCTTCCATGCCAGAAAACCAAAATCCATTTCAAAACCAGAGTCAGACTGAGCTAAATTGCAATGCCTGGATGAGTACACTATAAAACGTCCAATCCAATTCCATCTGCCAAGTCTGAGTGGGTGCCCAAAATTACAAGCCTCTTGGGCATCATAACTTCGCACATATCTGAAATGCATATGGGTGGACCATAGTGAGCCATGTTGAATGTGAGCCTTCTGCTAACAGAAGTGCAACATGGTAGTATTTTCGACCTGAAACTATCGTTGTCTGTCTGAAAAATAGCACGCATATGCGATCTGATTGGGGGAAATAGCATCCCGAAGGAATTTTCGTCCTACGAAATCAATAACAATCATGAATGGTAACGACAAGCGGGGACCCAGCCCGGCCAGTGCTGAAACAGTTAGCAAACTAATCTAAGAAGTCAGAATTAACAAGTGAGAAGTGCTAACCACTCCACAAATATATTCAGATATCAAGAAACGGAGAAGGAAAAGAAACATGAACATAAGAAACAAAAGGGGGAGGTTAGGATCAGAGAGGGATGCTTATGACAATAACGCTTATTCTAATCTATCATCTCCATCACTCCATGTCAGTTGCCACTCGCCACATCAGAACGCACACGACCCAACAACGATCCATCCAAGAACACACACCGCCGTACGGAAAATTTCTCCGCTACCGCAAGAACAGTAATATCACAGCAGCACACCCAGATCAGAGAAACGAGGCACCAGAGAGAGAGAGAGAGAGAGAGAGAGATAACTGGGAAAATCAAGAAACGTACCGCCTAAGTGCCGCCGCCTCCTCCTCTACAGTTATCTCCCACCACTTCTTGAACCCGAAACAAGATCTGAGAAAAACGAAAAAGAAACCAAGCATGATCAAAGATTGCACACCACAGTTGCAACCAGTCAAAGCACCGGACCTGTCACCTGTCAGATGAAAACAGGGGAGGATGCCCCCCAACAAGAAGAGACGAAAGTGAAACCAGATCAAGGCGCGAGAGGAGCAGTTACCTGAAGGCTAGGATGAATCGCGTGGTGGACGAAGGAAGCAGAGGCCGCAGAGAACCTGCCCCGGAGTCTTTCTTCTCCACTAGGCAGTCTAGGAACTCTGAAGTGTGAGTGAGCAACTCTCGCCTTGTCCTTTTGATTTGAAGCATCTACCTGCGGCCCAGAGAGCCCCGTTTTGATGCCTTTATTACGAGAACGCCACCGAACCGAAACAGCGCTCCCGCCATTGCAAGCGCGAGAGCACGAGATACGGGCACCCGGAGGCCGGGGCAGGCGTAGCATGCGGCAGCTGCCATGCGGGGCCCGCAACGGGCGCGGTCCGAGCTGGCGGGGCGTGGGAGCCAGCTGGGCAGCGCGGCCGGCCTTTTTGTCTCGTCCGTGCGCTGACGCGTCGGGGGTTTTGTCTCTGCGTTCCCGCCTTGAACACTAGGGAGCCAGGATCTTCTACGTCAGGACCATAGCAAACGTGAACGATCCATGGGCAAAGCATAACTGCAGGACAGCAGGAGCTCTAGGATGCATTAGAAGCAAACATTTTTAGTAAATTATCATGAAACCATTTTTTTCCATTCCACACACACAAAATTGTTTAATCCATGTATGCAAAATCCGTCGTACACAACTTAGGGTCAATATGGAATAGCGCTCTTTTTGTTAACATGTGACCAAAGTCCTCTAGCCTAGTTGGTTAGAGGAGCTAAGTTATGGTTGCAACCACCCAAATTCGATTCCTCGTTGGAGCGTCAGATTTGATTCCTCGTTGGAGCAAATTATAGGGTTGATTTTAAAAAAAAATCTCCTCGCCGGTGAAACCGGGGTTCGAAGGTTTTTTTAAGTCGGGAGAAATTTTCTTCTTTTTAATGAAAACCGTGGGAGCGGTCTTACCCCCACCGGCTTAGTTGTTAACATGTGTATAAAACGGTTCGTGGTTTCTACTTTAGATTTCGGAGAAGTACAAGAATTGTTTCGAAAAAAAAGTATAGCAAAATATTGAGTCTCAGTCACAGGATGCTCTTCTAGAAATACGAATTCTACTTATATATGAAAAACTTCTAAAGTACAAATTCTACCTAAATATTTTTTTGAATGGTCGATTCTACCTAAATATAAATAAAACGGTTTAACTATGTACTGCAATGACCTCTAAAACAAGCTCTATTCTTAGGACGATGGCAGGTGGGATGAAGAGCGGCAGCATTCCACGCCACTCTGTTGCTTATGCAGACAATCATTGATCGTGTTTCCCTTCTTCTTTTTTGAATGTTATATGATCATTGGTTATGTTTGTGGAGCAATGGTGGAGCCTGACGAGTGACGAGGACGGACTCCTTGATTTTCGTCCGTCGGATGCTCAGATGGTGCGCGGCTCTGCTTTTGTTCCTGTTGCCTATCCTGGGAAAGAATCTTTGGGGGTTTCAATCTTTCAGAACCGTGGACCATATAGCATTTATCTTGTATCCTGCGTAGCGTAGCCGTTCACTTGCGTTTATGTTTGTCAATTGGTGCAATGACGAGACGCCTAATAGCAATACTAGAGAGTAATAATTAACTGTAACCCTTTGTGCACATCAGATTAGCAACCTGACTACCTGAGAACCAAATGTGAATAGGAAAAGCCAAAGCGCATGTAGCAGTCAAGCATGAACTCATTTTCTCTTTTTTTTTAAATGTGCAAAGCACATTTTTCATTAAGAGAAGAGAAGAAGTTATCGAGTTAAGATACAAACAGGCATGAAGCCAAACGAAAAAGGGGAGTTAAAAGCACGAGGGGTCTAAACCACCCTCACCGGACGGACACCTAACAGCCGAGCAAGCGGAAGGAAACCGGCACGCGCCCAAGACCTGGCCTCCGCCAGGATCGCCGGCACCAGCGCCACCGGCATGAGGGCCTCCCTGTCGTGAACGCGCCTGTTCCGCTCTCTCCACAGCGACCAAGCGACTAGTCAGATAAAGGTGTCGAAGCTTTTCCTTCGCACCTTTGCGACCTGTTTCCTGGCGGAGCACCACCAGTCCGCGAACTTGACAGGGCGGTACGGGGCAAGATCCTGAAGAAGAATGTGCCTGAGCACCAAGAACCAGGTCTCTCGGCTGAAGACACAATCCACAATCAGGTGATCCAGCGTTTCGGACTCTTGCGCGCAGAGCGCGCAAACATCTGAATCCCTAAGCCCGTGACGGTGTAGCCTGTCCGAAGTCCAGCATCGGCCGTGTAAGACCAGCCAGGCGAAGAACTTGCATTTCCCCGGCATATGAACCTTCCAGATCTGCTGTGCTCCGAGGATCTCAACGCGACCAAGAAATAGGGCGGAGTAGGCCGAAACCGTAGAGTAAACCCCGCTAGGCGACCACTTCCAAATGAATCTGTCAGGCTCTGACGTGAGCCTGACCCGCTGCACCAGGTCCCAGACGGTGAGGTACTGCAGAAACACCTGCACTGTCCTGGCGTGTGTGATGTTCGTGACCCAACGTAACCCTGCTGGCCCAATGTGCAGCCCCTCACAAACCGTACGGGAACGTCGCACCCTCGGTGATACCGCGGCCCAAAGGTTGGGGGCCAGGGACTTGATGGAGCACCCGGAGATCCAGTTGTCCTCCCAGAAGAGCGCACGGACGCCATCCCCAACCTCCACAGAGATGATGCGTCAAAGAAGGCCTGCGAGATCCGGTCAACCGGAAAGCGGAAAGTCGCCCACGTCCGGTCCGGGTCAGTCCGCGCAAGCCAAAGCGAGTGCAAGCGCAACGCCGTACCAAAGGCGCGGAGGTCCGGCAGGCCAAGTCCCCCACAGCATGTAGGGCAGGTAACGTTGACCCAAGCGACCAGACAGCGACCGCCCGAAGCCACCTCCGTGCCGCACCAGAGGAAACCTCGAATGATGCCGTGCAAATGCGCTTCCAGGAAGTACATGTGTGCAGCAAGCACGCGTGCAGTTGCCCTTCTCATCAAAAACTTGATCGTCATTTACTACGCAGGAAGGTAGAGAAATAATGCCTGTAAATTTGGATGTCCAGGTTCATTGCAATTTCTCAGTTACTGGTCACAGTTACTTTTTTTTATGGTAAGTTACTAGTCATTTATGATCAACCTTTTGATCATCAGTTATTTATTAATCACTAACAACAGTTTACAAGGCCAAATTTTTGGTAAGAGTGTTCAGATCCATTTTGCAAAAAGATGGGCTAACACATCGATTTTTGTTTTATTTTTTTTGCAAAATTGGGGAACTAAACAAGATCTAATATTAGAACAGAAAAATTGCAACTTTGGATATACCGCTTTAGCTTGGACGTGATGTAGGAATAATTTGTTCGGTGTAGAATCTAGAGAGAGATAGAGAGAATAAAAACCTGATGCTGGTTCCTTTGAGCACAAAAATTGCAACTTGGGAGCTATAGGAGAGCTGATTCCTTTTTGGGAGGCGGGGCAGTAGAAGAGCTACAGATAAAAATCGGTGTGGAAAGAATCCATCCATACATACTGGCGTGGCATTACACTGCCCCTGACCCAATATTCCATCCAAATTCCGATTGGAGGTTCAGATCTCGGCAGCGCTGATCGATCGATCGATCTCGCCAAGGCCAGCAGCGGAACGGGGACGTGGATGGGTCATGTGACCCTGGTGGCCGGCTTGTGGTTGTTGTGGGGTTCCGATCCGTCGCCTGTGTAGTCTGTACGGGGTGCGAGACAAGATGGCACTGTGCGAGCATGTTAGCTGCAGCAGCGCCCCTTTTTGTACATGCCTCCGTCGCCCATGCTTGCTGGACTGTGTACGAGGTGCATGTGGACATACGCGCGCTAGAGCCGAATCGGTTAGCTGTTCCGGGGGAGGATTTTGTCTTTGTCTCCATACAGGGACTAGCTGTCTCCATATATGCGATGCAAGACTGCATGCCATCTACGGCGACGGCGAGAGAAGGGAGATCTGTCATGTGCTCCGTAACGTTGGCAGTTGGTTCATGGCTTCATGCACGATCAAGCGGGGGATACTATCTCGCTTCCGGAAGATAGATAGCGATGGGAACTTCCAGCTCATTTATAACCCATCTAGCTTCATCTTCTTCCTCACCTTCTTCCTCCCGCCGCCGCCGCCACCTCGTCCTCCACCCCGGCCGGCGGCTCCCTGCCGCCGTGCCGCCCGCAACCCACCGCCGCCAGCGACCCCGCCCTTCCTAACCCGGCGCACATCCCCGCCCCCGCCGCCGGTCACCGGCCCACCGCCCATCTTGCCCTGCCCGGCCGGCGGCGCTCCCGCGCCGCCTCGCCCTCCGCCGCCGGCCGAACCGCCGCCGCCGCCGCCAGTCCTCCGGCTCCCCACCTCCTCCCTTCCAGGTCCGGCGAACATCCATGGCCCCGAACCCCGAACCCGAACCCCAAAACCCTAACCCTAACCCGCCGCCACCTCGACCACCACCCCGGCCGGCGGCGACCTCGCCGCCGGCCGCTCCCCCCACCTCCCACCTGGTCGCGGCGGCGACATGCAGGGGCGGCGGCGTGAGGATGAGGGAGAGGGAGGGGCAGGAGAGAGAAGGTGGGAGGTTAGGGTTCGAGATCCGACGGATGTAATGACTCGCACCAATCTTAAAGCAGTGGAAGTTCATTTGTTTCCTACCTTCCGGAAGATATATAGGATTCCCGCGATCAAGCTGGAGGTCTGGAGCTATGGCCAAATTCACATTCCGAAAGTGGGTGGGAGTGGTGTGCGGTCTGGCCAAAATAAAATGTGCATATGGGCTGTAAGGTTTCGATTTGTGTCTACGAGGCCGAGCCCAATTAAGTCTCAGCCCACGATCTGTTGCCCTGCCCCCCTCTCGAACCGGCACCGCCGTCGCCGCGTCCTGCGCCATCTCCCCCCTTCTCGTCCTCCTCGGCATATGCGAGGGAGGACAGTTCCCTAGAGGCGGCGGCTGATTCCTCCCTCTCCCTCTCTTGGTCCTACAGAAGAAGGACGCCCATGGCAAGCCGGAACCACCTCCGTACTCCCCCAAGCCAGGTTCTTCCCTCTCCAGGAGACCAGGACCATAGATTTTCTTGAAAAAGGGACGGAAAATGGATTGGTTACATTGATCTGGATGTGTTCATGGCTTCATGCTGATTTGTCGGATCCTGAATTGAAAAATGTATTGATATGTGCAATCTGATTCTGTAGGAATCTGAAAAAGGGATTGATATGTCATGTGCAATCTGGCCAATAAATTCAGCAACCTTCCTGACAGGAATTGATTGCAATTTGCATTGACCGTCTAAGGCAATTAATGAAAATTTATCAAATCAGTGATTCAATTTTACCCTTCAACTGTGTCTCATGTGCATTATTGATATAAATAACTTGACTCATATAGTCTTATACCATGTTCATAGGTAGGGCTCTACTTGTTCTATGCATTGGACCATCCTGTTGAAGGATACATGGATAGTACTAGGTAATATGCATGAGGGCGAAAGCAACTTTGAAAGAAATTGTGAAGCAGTGAAGGGGCTCCTTCAATCAGGGGAGGCTTTCATAAAACAGTATGAGGCATTTATGTTTATCTGTTTTCCTTTGGGCTACCATTGCTGCTTAGTTGAATTCATTTGTATGTTTTCTTTTTTCAATACTGAACTTGCTATCAAAGATTCCAAGAAAACAAAGGTAATGAAACTTATTTAGTCAAAGAAAATGTTGCAAAAAAACATAGTGAACAACATACGTCTTGGTTGTTCGCATTCCTGCTCATACTGATTAGTAAGAAAACAATTAAATTTTAGCACCTGATCAGTTTCATAAGCACCAGCTGATTAACTAGCAGTGTGGTGTAGCAGAAAAATCACACAAAAGAATTTGTTTTTCTTTTTTAAAACTTTATTTTTACACTTAAGTGACCCTTCATAGTTTCATGTAACATCAGATTGTCAGTAGACTTTTCGAGGATAACACCATAACATCCATAAATGAGTATCATGTGATGCTTCTTTGTTGTCAGCTTTGGAGTTTTCACTGATTTTGAGTTGCTACAGTTCTAACTGGAGCGAGATCATTGGTTTCTTCAGTGTCTCCCACTTAAGGTGAGTTTTAACCAAGATTGAGAAAGAATTTGCTCGTGATATTGCTGGGGTGGTGTGATTGGAGCTCCTACTACTCACAAATCAGAGACAGAAGGTGCTGTCTGAACAATACTGAATATATATTTTTTCCTTTTCTTGATGCTAATCATTGTTCCATTAGATTAGTAGTATTTGATTTGTGAAAGAAGACATCATTAGACCTGGTTTTTTTAGCTGTTAGATTTTTTGTGCGGAAGTCCTAATCCACATGCATTGATTTTTTTGTTGAAATTCACCTAGGACAGAGCTATGAAGGTTAGTGGAGAGCCATGTGAGAACGTTTTCATGTTACAGTGTATTGCATACTGCATTGCCCTATGTTTTTGAATTGGTGACCTAATGTTATATTTTTTACTCTCTCATTTGCCGTTTATGACTTGACAGTTCACATGTACAATCTGCTGACATTTGCCCCTATGATCTCTAATACCTTGTAAAAGTAGATGTCCCATCCTAATGGTCGCTTGTTTCCTGTGCTTGCAGTTTCCAGTACCAGTAATTGATTGTGAAAAATGAAAAAGATGCATGATCTGATTTCAATGCCTAAGTGTAGCATTTTCTGTCCTTAATTCTTATATCGATCTTGTGTTGTCCTTTGGTTCTTTTTTTTCTGAACAGGTGTACAAAGATGCACTTAGGTCCAAGCTTTAAGAGTAAACTACAGTACTGAGTCTAAGAAGTGTGAAACTGGTACAAAGATGCAGACAAAGATTCAAGGGATTTAAGATGTTTATTACTCCAGATTCAAGGGCTTTAAGATGTTTACTCCAGATCACTGATGTACAGACAAAGATGCACTGATGGAGGTCCAGCCTTTAAGTGTAAACTGAAACATCAGTGATCTGTACAAGTTCAAATTAAATTTCCTATTCTCAAAAGACAGGATCCAACTCCTGATAAGCACACATGACAAGCACTCATGACAAACAGGCACAAACAAACTTTATTTCAAACATGAGAGGAGGATACATCATGTACTACTCGACTGATACAACACTGATACACTACACGACTTGGTACTACGACAAAAGCTAGGGGCGCGACTCTAAGCTCGGACCATCACGGCTTCCTTCCTTGGGGCAAGGGCATCTAGGGCATGCTACTCGCAGGGTGAGCCATCTTCTGGGGCGGAGTGTGCTTCTGGTGGGATGAGCAGTTCTTCATCATTATCGTCCTCAGGAATCCTATCCTCTCGGGGCTGTGCGGAAGTTCCTTCTCCGGCGACTGTTGTTGGTTGTTCGGTCGCTACAGGCGGTGCTGGGGTCCCAATAATTCCTCCCCATCCTATGAGGGGTGTTCCAATTAGGACTTGAGCTTCTCCAATGGCCGGAATGGGTGTTCCACTGTCGGTCCATTCCTGCGTGTGCTGATCCTGGATCCGCCTGAGGCTCTCATGGGCAACGGCTTCGCTACTTATGGCGGCCGCGGTCCTTGCTTCAGCTTGAGCCACTCGAACTTGGTGCATCCTTACTGTGATTTCCGCTTGCTCGGCCCGACCAATTTTTTCCCTCAAAAACTTGGCCTGATCATCAAAGAGTTTATCCAGGGAGACGAGGTAGGCAACTGCATGGTACAGAAGGTCTTCTTGGTGGCGGCGCCGTTCCAGATTTTTCATGCGGGCCTGCCAGACTTGAGTCCTGATGGCGGGAGGAAAAAGCCTCATTGGTGTAGAGATGAGGTGTTCCTCGTAGATTCGGCACAGGTAGCGGAGAGCTTTTCTGATTGCCAAGGGGTAGGCATCCCGATGTCGAAACCCTGTGGCGGTCACACGCACGGCTCGATGTCGGGGTAGCGGGTGCTTCTGGCGATGGAGAGGACCACCCTACAGCGAAGAGTGTCAAGGTGCTCGTACTCTCTGTTGTAGTACCTTGGGCGCTCAGTGATACTGAGACGCTCCATAGAGTTGATAAGAAGGCGAGGAAAACCAGGCTCCTCCTGGCACACACCGTGGGTCCATCCATCTTCGGCCATCTGAAAACAAGGATAGAGTTGAACAAGTTGTGCAAAGGATAGGGTACAAAAGATAGATGGTTTTTATTTTACAACAAGGTCGGGTACACTCCTCATGGGTACACTATTTTTATTAGGATGATAGCTCTAGCTTAGGTACCCTACTCTTCTCTTATGGGGACTCTTCCTCAAACTGGATAGGGTGCTTCTTCTTTGGAAGACATTGCTCCAATATCTCATCCTCGGTTTGAGTGCCCTTATCCCAGTGGGTTTCTTCGGGTTCATCCTCTAGTAACCCGGCTTCTCTCCTTCGTGCCTCAGCTCGTTCCCTTTCTTCGGCGTTGCTTCGCTGCATGTCCTGTAGAGCGGCTAGGGAACTTTCAGCTTGTATTGCTCTCCTCCGTTGTACTACCAACTCTTGTTCTGCCTTTTCTGCCACGCGGATTTGGTGCTTCAGTTGCGCTGCCTGTCCATAGTAAAGATGGTCTAAGCCGGTGAGGTAAATGGATAGGTAGGAAAAGGTCTTCTTCTCTTCCAAGTCCTCTCATCCGGGCAATCCATGAGCGTCCTCTTCCTCCAGCGGGCGGGGAAAATCCCATTGGCGTCCGCCGAAGATGATGCTTATAGACCACGCGCAGGCATCACAGGGCTTTTCGGGCAGCCTTTAGGTAAGTGTCCGGAAAGCAAAAGCTGGCGGTGGCGACGAACCAGGGTTCCACGTCCGGGTAGAGTGTGCTCCTTCCCACGAAGATCATCACATCACACCGAAGGGTGCCTCTGCGATTGTACTCCCGGTAGGTGTACTCTAGTGGGTCCATAACTCCGACGCGTTCCAGGCCGAGTAGCAATAACTTAGGGAGGCCAGGCTCTGCGGGGCAGACTCCTCCCCTCCATTCCATGTCAGCCATCTGGAACCAGACAAGGGCCAGGGTAAGTGCTTGTGTGAAGGTGAGCTAAGCAGGGGAAAGATCTAGCAGAGAAAGGCTTAGGAAAGGTCTCGGGTCCTAGGGGTCGCGTCCTACGGCCAACCTACGGCTCTGATACCACCTGAAACGTCTCCTCATCAGAGGAGATAAATGTGACACAAATACCAGTCCCAGGAGGCTGGTACCACATTTATTACATCAGATGGTTCATCACCGTACAAACCGTCAAGGTAGTGGGCATTGAAGCACCACTATCACGAGGATTAAAACAAAGACTACAACCAAACTATAGCACCAACGAAGTCTACGATAGTATCAGAGTCTTGCGCCATGGAAGCTTCCTGTGGAGACCCTGAACCACAGGCATGGGTTGGGTGCAGGACGACAACCTACTCAACATCTTCGGGGACTAAATCGGGATCCTTCTCTGTAAAAACAGTTAATTATGCAAACGTGAGTACATACATACTCAACAAGTCCAACCTCACCCACAGAGAGGCTATTCATCACAATATGCATAAGGTATAATAAGGATCAGAATATGGTTTATTTTATGAAAAGCCAACCTATACTCATGCAGGGGTTTGTTTTTGAAAAGGTTTTCGCAAACAACTTTTGTAAACCAAGTTACTCAGTTGTTTTGAGGAAAATCAGTTGAGGAAGTAGCCCAGGCACACAACCACACATTTTCTCAAAAAGAACTCACGTCATGAAAATAATCCCTTAACCTAAATACTGGCTTTGTGATCACACTGTGACTCGTCCAGTACCGTGGACGCGGCTATTCGAATAGATTTGACACTTTACAGAGGTTGTACACTTTACCCATAAGTAGGGTACCGCCACAGGAACACCTTAGTGTCGGCGCGGATCCTATCAAAGTCATTACCCACCTTAGCTAACCCTACTGACCATCACGAAAGCAACCGAGGGGTTACCATTCATAACCAGGGCATAACTCACACAGATCGTGTCCCTACTCGTTGATCTTCCGTTGCTCACCCGCACTCCCGATGACTAGCAGATTAACTAGTGAGATTTATGCTAAATTGTTATCACATACAACGATCGAGTGGTTGTACCTTAGCCGGGTCAAGTGAGATGACACAATAACCCGGTCCTTAACGACAAGATGAACATCTCTCGTCATGCTCAACCACACAGGTACGAGCTTCCCAAACTCCTGACATAGACACACCTGTCCATCTCGTCCACACAGATTTTTTCACATTTTCCGAAATCCCAATTCCCATTTTTAAAACACTCACACGATTTAAAGAATTCATGTCAAGGTCAAACAAGGGGCAATCATAACAATCAGGTGTGGCTACCCTACCATGTTTATGCATTTTATAAAACAAATCGGGGGTTGTGTTTTTAAAACTGTGATTAAATCATGCGTCAAAAGATGAGATTGAACTTGCCGTCTTCAGAGTCCTCCGGGAGCTCCTGCACACGGTTCGGGTTCTCGGGCTCTTGTGCACAGTACGCGGCTCCAAACTCCTCCTGGGTTTTCCTCCTCGTTCCGTCGGCTACGGCACACAAAGGAAGCACACAATCAAACAAAGTTTTACCGGCTGAGCTCGAGGAGAGAATAAATAGAAAATGAAAGAATAAATATTATTTATGGGAAATTAGTAGATGGGTCCGGGAAAATAATTTCGTAAAGGGTGTGGTGAAAGTTGAGATTTATTTGGTATGAGATGGTGCATAGAATGATGACGTACATGTGGTTTATGGGGCTAGTTTAAGGGAAAAGGACGGATTTGTAAAGAACTTAAGAATATCAGGGGCTTCTGGTAAAACAGAATAGAGAGAGGGGTGCTGTGGGTAGGAAAGAAATAGAGGAGGGGGCTCAAGGCAAAACTGCCATCTTCCTCACGTGAAACAGAGGAAGGCTGACGGGGGCGGCCTGGCCGGCGGCGGTGGCGCTCGCCGGCGCCTCCGGGCACGGCGGCGGCGGGGGAGAGGGGAAAAACGGAGAGGGAGGTGAGAGGATTCGATTCCTCTACTCACCTTGGGCGGAGCCGGCGCAGAGAGGGAGATCGACGGTGGTGGGCGGACTGCGGCGGCGTCGGCTCTGGTGGTGGCGCTGCGAGGAAAGGGAGAGGGGCTGGTGGCGGCTCGGTGGCGAGGCAAGGGCGACGCAGGGGCTTCTTATAGCCTTGGAAAGGCGGTGGCGCGGCCGGGGTCTTGCACGCGGTTCACGTGCGTCCGGTGGTGACAGTGGTGGCTCGGCCGGCTGGCCGGGATTCGCGGCGGTGAGTAAATGTGACGCGACAGCGGCGCTGTTGGACGAGACACGACGGGCAGCGGCGTCAAGCGTGCGGAGCTGCTGCGTGCTGAGACGACGGCAGCGAGCGACGAGGCCGCGGCCTGGTCAGGCACGCGCGGTGCGCAGGCAGGAGTGCGGCGCAGGGCGATGGGATGGCACGGCGAGCTCGGCGGGGTGCTGTGCTGCTGCGCGTGCGCGAGTGGTGAGGCAGGGAGCTTGGCGTGCGGCTTTTGCTCAGCGTCGCGTGTGCCATGGTTGTACTGCATTCGTTGCTGGTTCTGTGTTGCTGTGCTGCTTGCTGTTCACCGTGCATGAACAGGCAGCAGGAAGGGAGATGACTGCATTGCCTGGTGATGTGTGTGCTCTCGCTTGTGCAGGATGGATGGAGGGTTGCATGCACACGTGAGGGAGAAGATTAGTAGCTACATGGTGTTTGATTAGAGAGAACAAGATTAAGGAGGAATTGTTGGCACTGGTTCGGAATGGCAACAGGATCAAGGAGAGATTAGGCTTGAGTGAGATTTTAGATTCATAAGTGAGCTCAGATGATGGAAAACATTTCGAAAAGATTTTTAGCGAGTGATTTAATTAGAGTAATTTTAGGAAAAATTGGGAGAAAATGAAGAAAAGATTTTGGTGGGATTTTCCGGGTTTCGAGCACTGACGCGACGTCGAGCAATTCCCGGGTCAGCGGTGATTGCGAGGCCAGCGAATCCGGGGCGCTCGTCGGGATGCGGGCCGGAGGGAATCCCGGTGTTGGGCGACTGCCGGGGGTAGCTCGGGTTGAAAAGGAGGAAACAGAATTGATGATCGGGATTTTAGGAATTGATCAAGCTCGGCGGTAAAGATTTGAAAATTAAAGAAACACGCGTGATTTAGAGTGTGATTTACTGGGAATTAAAACGCGGGTGTTACACACTTGTGTATAGATACATACATAAGAGCATCTCCAACAGCTTTTGTAAAAACAGTTGAATAGCTAAAAATAGAAAAAATGAGGTAAAACTTGAATCCAACAGCTTCTCTATTTTCCATCCTCATCTATCTCGCTAGCCATCCCGGGACCTTCGCTAGCTATCTTTGGCTAGCTCCGTCGCCTCGCCATCGCCTCCTCCACGTGGGACCGCGCGCTCCAGCGCCCTCACCGTCCTCTTTCCCGCGTGCGGAAGCCGAGCTCGCGAGCTCTCCTCCGACGAGATACCCCGCAGCGACCGCATCAAAGAAAGCAAAGCCGAGGGCTGCAGCGGCCATGGTGAGCTGCAGAGGAGGACGGCCCGTCCGAGCTCTCCGCGCCGGTGTAGGAGGAGGCGGGAGGCACGCAGCGGGGCGGCCTCGCCGGGGAGCTGCGTCCGCTTCTTCCCGCCATGACCGGCGACAGCGGGCCTAGCACAGTCCAAAATGTAGGAACAGACGCATGTTGGTGGTCAACTCGTCCGCGTGATACGAATAAAACGGCTTCACCCTGACCACCGCCGACAACAGCGGTGTCTGTGATGAAGCGTCAGAGTTCTGCAATTTGGTGAAGCCTGCACGCTGTAGTGCCACAAAATGGCCTCGTCGGGGAAGGCCACCTTGCAGGGTTCCTTCTTCTTCCTTGGCTCGTCTACGCCGCCTCTTACTCGCCGGACCATCGCCAGAGCCGAGCTCCTCGCCGCTGGTGCTCCGGCCACCGTTGCGCCCCCTACCCCAGCCATCTCTGACCCCACAAAAACCCACCGAAAGGTAGCCCTCGGCATCCTCTTGCTCCTCACCCACCTTTTCCTCCCCGCTGGCGAGCGAGCTCGCCGAATTTCGTCCGGACAGACCCTCCCCCGCCATGAACAAGGACCAGGGACCCGATTGCTTTGATTGCAAAACTTCAAGGGTACTTTCTGCAAAATCCAGGGACCTACCTGCGAGAACTCGAATTAATTCATAAAATGGAGAATTGAGATTTGAAGAGTCTGTTGGTTTCCCCGCTGTATGTGAAGTATTTTATTTTTTACAGAGCTTGTAAAATTTTAAATTTAGCTAAAATTATAGCTAGACAGTTGGAGTTGCTCTAATAACAATTATGAATTTAGAGTTGTCAAAACAACTATAATTTGGAATGAAGGAAGTGCGTCTTATTCGGTAGAGTATCTCCGATAGTTTCCAATTTCCAATCCAATGATACATTGAAGTGCAACTAAAAAATAGTTCTCTTTTTATTTTTCATTTTTCAGTAGTTTTGAGACCCAAAGCCATTAAAGGCAGGGTGGAAGGTGCTTTTGGATTTGTACTGAGATGAAAGCTACTTTTGGGTAAAAGCATCTGTTACTTTTCGACTTTTTGATTGGCTTTTGACTTTTGCAAAAGCAAAAACAAGTTGAAAAGCCAAACCAAAGGCACTCTAAACTAGCATAGAAAATTCTAGCTTGTCATTTTCTTATACTCCCTCATTTTCTTTTTATAAAGCGCGCGCGTAAATTAAGATTCAAACTTTACGATCTTTGACCAATAATTTACACATCAAATTTTTATTTTTGTAGTGTAAATTTGATATGGTTGGATTTGTCATCAAATATACTTTCTAATGATTATATGTTTATAACCATAAAAAATATAATATAAGAGAAATAGATGATCAAAGTTTAATTTTGAAGACCGTGTCATGTCGCGTCGTGCCGTATAAATAGAAACGGAGGGAGTAAAAGAAAAGGAACATTTTTTTCGTTGGTCCCAACTGAAAACATGTCGTTTTTTGCTTTTCTTTATTTGCAGCTCGTGTGCCCTAATTTTTAAAATTTTCTTTAGTGTACGACCGCGTGATTGGCTGCAATTGATTGCTGCTGCTTCAACGTGGAAAAATAGAAAAAAGATCCTCCTCGTCCTTGGTCAAAATCCGGTCCAGAGTCTTTGACCTTGGTCCAGCCAGCAGGGAAGAAGGAAGCCCAAGGACCACCCCCGTGATACGAAGTACGACCGCCGCCGCCGTCTCCGTCCCCCCTGCTTCGCTTCGATTCCTGGGAAACAAACAACCGAGGCGAGAAAACCCCCAGCCCCCACTCCGCTGGAGCACGTCCCTCCACCACTCCACCAACACCGCCCCGACCCTCCCTCGAGGCCCAAAACCCCAACCAGTCCCCATCCACCCCCATCCACCACACCGCGGCCGCCCCGATTCCTTCTTCCTAGTACGTGCGTGCCGTGCCCCCCGACCCGCCAAGGGCATTCCGCGCTTCGCCACCGACCGGCGCCCCGCCGGCGCGATGTCCTCCGGCGCCGGCGCCAACGCCTCCGACCGCGACGCCGCGCTCGACCGCCTCTCCGGCCCGCAGCTCGTGGCGCACCTCCGCACCACCGTCCGCCGGGCCGACTACGACGCCGCCGCGCGGGTGCTCGACGCGCGCGACCGCAGGCTCGCCGAGGTCCAGGACGCGCTCGCGGAGGCCCGGGCCACGCTCGCGGAGGTCCAGCCGGGCCTCGCGGACGCGCGCGCGGAGCTCGAGGCCCTGCGGGAAAACTACCACGCGCTCCAGGCGGCGCGCCGCGGGCCGATCGGGCTCCCCTCCCGTGGCGCGATCGCGGCCCCGGCGCCGCGGGGCGACGGGCGCGCCGAGTTCATCGATCTCTGCGACAGCGGCAACGACGACGACGAGGAGGACTGGGAGGAGGGGGAATTCCGCCCGGATGCCGCGGGGGTTTCTTGCAATGCGAAGGGGCCCGCGCCCGAGGGCGGGGAGGGGCGCCGCGCGGGGGTTTCTTGCAAGAGGAACGCACCCGTGGGCTCGTCGGACGACGACGACGACGATACAATCCCGCTGAGTCAGCTTATGAAGAAGCGACGGGGACTTCAGCCCGTGCATAATGGTGAGCCCAAGAAGGGGCATGGAGATGTGCAGGCGAATTCCATCGGACCTTCTTTGGGGGATCATCCGCCGGAAAGGCCTCCCGTGAACAGGGGAGGCCCCAAGGCAAGTGCGGGGCAGAGAGGCGGTGCCTCTGAGCATCTAAAGGTGGCAGCTGTCGAGCAGGGGAGGGGGAGGATTTGCCAATCGAGGGATGGCGGAGGACTCTCCAGGGCAATGCCGACTCTCCCGGCCACCGATTCCGCTGTTGGGAACAACCCCCAGAAGAATTCCTCCAAGGCCGATGGTGCTGAAGATGGAGCAAGAATTGGTGGCAAGCAAGGTTCTGCTGCTGGTCCGCCCTTTCAGGTGAGAACTCCAAACCATACGGATACGGCGAGGAGAATTGTTGAATCAGCAAGAACCAGTGCTGAAACGCCCAAGGAGAACACTGGCTCTGCGCTGGATGCAACTGTCGGCTTGGTTCTCAATACTATCAGAGAGCAGGGGAAAACAAGTGGTGGAATGCACAAGATGAAGGCACCGCTGGAAACTAATGGATTTGGGGAGAAAGCTTGTATGGTTGCAAGAGATATTAGAGAGCAACAGAAAACACAAGGCCAAGTGCTCAAGACAGATGTGTTGCAAGGAACTAATGGCATGGGGCAGCAAAATGTTAACCTCGGTACAATTCAGAATAGGGAGATTAGTGACGGAGCCAGACTCAGGACCTCAGACAAGCAGTTGTCAGCGTCCTTGAAGCCGAAGAACCAGCTCACGCTGCATTCAGAGCAAATGCCATCGGAGAGGCCAACCTCCTCGCAGCCGAATAACCAGCTCTCACTGCATTCAGAGCAAACACCAATAAAGAGTTCATTGCCTCCAGAAGTTACAAGGAACTGGAAATCTGCTTCAGAAGTGTATATCTCATGTCTAGCAAGTAATGAGATCTGTATGCAAGCTGCCTGTGCTCTTCTCCGACAAAAGAAGTTAACAGTTCAAGAAGGAAAAAGTGGATATCCTGTAGTCAACAAATCCGATGGATACAGGTATGTTGAAATTGAGTTCCGTAAGAGGTTAAAAGGCATGTGGTATAGAATAATTACCATATCTGTGTCCACACTTATATTGATTATTGCATAACTGCAGCGGGCATAGAATATTAGTGGATAATAATATTGCATCCTTTAATTTTGCACTATATCTTGTCTCATTATCGTATTTTATTCAGCAACAAGCTGCTTTAACATGCATATAAGTTTGACTCATATGGAAATTTGAAGGCAAGATCAAGCACAAATCATATAATTTGCAACTCGTGAACCTTGTGATTGTTGCCTAATTTGTATTTCACTTTGAGCAATGGCCATTATTATTTGAATTCAGTAAGAATTTAATTCCAACTTGGGTATGGTTGTACCAGTGAGGAATGGCCTTGAATTTGGCTATACCAGTAAGTGATGTCTCCAGTTCAGCTTTAAGTTTCCAACCTGTGTTCTGACGCCAAAAAGAAATCCTAAACTTTGAAATGTGTATCCCGTTGAGGCCTTGAATGAGCTGAGTATAGTATTTAGTTTCTAGTTTAATATATTAATGGCTACGAGTAGATATCCTGTAATTTAGTCAAGCAATGGTATGGGGTGCAGTTATACATGAATCTGAAACTCAGCAAATCATCATTAGATCATTAGTTAAATTATGATTCTGGTGTTTCCCCATTATTAAAACTTTTTCCTTGAGATCCATTGCTCGATCCCTTGTGTAAAAGACCATTGCAGTGCTATTTCTAGCAATATTTTTTTTACAACATCCTGATATTTGTGCATTACGTTATCTAGTAAAATTGTGATTCAGCTTGAAAACGCTTTGCCAAAGTTAATACATTTATTCATGCTGACTTAGTTATAAAACGACATTTTATAGTAATATTATGCGTCTAACAATGCCACAGTACTTTATTCGCCATAGTGGTTTCTGAAGCTATAATCGTTTGATGCTGCTACTTTAGGGCGGCTTCATTGGCGGATTTTCTTTTGGGTGGCAACCCTCAGGGGCCGGTGAAAAGAACAGCTGAGGAACTAGAGAAGCATGATTCTGGGGGCATTGACTTACTTAAGAGAATAGTAATGGAATTCTCTGAGCAGTTGTTCAGTATTTACAGGAACAAAGAGGACCCATATTTCCGCTGAAAGTGACATAACATTACATGGTAAGGTTAGAATATCCCTAGTTTCCCTACCATAATCATCTGGAAGGGGTTACAATGTTTTGTTGTGATGTAGGAGTCCTACTATACAGCTAATGCTGAAACTAGTCATCGTTATTAGAATGACTAGCAGTTGCAGTAACTCTTTATGGACGAGCATACTGTACGAGCTCATTAATTGTTCTTTAGTTTCCATGTTAAGATGTTGATGATGAGGTGATAAGAGTATGTGCTGGAAATCTGTAGGGCAGAGAAAATATTTTTGCTGTGTCCTGTGGTTTGTGGATCGGCAGATTTTCCCTGTTGGTGTTAATTCTCTGTGAGATCGTTTTGTTGGTCACAGGCTCCCCGGGGGGAATTGATTGCTGGACTTGCCAACAGAGCATATCTTTTGTTTGAGATGTGTCTCTGTACCTGTTCTGATAGCTGCCTGGGTTGAGTCTGTCAGTCTAAAATACCTCTCCGCTCTATGCAGGCCTTTGTCTAAAATTTAACTCTGGACGTTTGATACAAATTAGAAGTATTATAAGCATATGTTAATTGTAAAGTTAATTGCATAAATAAGGTTTCATTTATGACGTGAATCTATTAAGCTTAATGAGTTCATGATTTATGAGTATGATGAGTAAATATATGCTAATGATGAATAATTTCTACTTAATAGTTCATCTCTTGAATTAGCCACCGTTTCTGCAATTAGTTGTACAATTAACTCATATTTAACCCTCCTAATTAACATTCGAATATGGGATTTGATAAGGTCTAAACTTTACTTAAAGATCCAAATACCCTCTACGAAGGGGCCGAGTGCAGCTGAAACATGTCTATGGTTCGTGCGCCATACGCCCGTACATGGAAACCGCCGGATGCTAAACATAGGCGACGGGAGAAAAAAAAACAGATGGAGATACCGAACGTGACCGAGCGCGCGAGGAACGAGTCCGTCCGTCCGTCCCCCTCTCGGCCTGCATGCCTGTTCGCGTTCGACCATCCGGGATATAGGGGCGGTATAAATCGGCGCCCCCCCTCCTGCGCCGCCGAGTCGTGGAAACGCCGATCGCCGCCGCGCTCTCTCCTTCTCGTCCTGACCCCCCCCCAGATCGAGCGAGAGGGAGGGGCACCCGGAGCAGCACGTCGTTTTGATCGGTGGTGGTCGGCCCGTTCCGGCGAGAGGAGAACAACCAAAAAACAGGAACAAGCCCCTAAGATGGCGCCGATCTCGAGAGCCTCCGTAGTCCTTGTGATGATGGCCGTCGTCGCCGTGCTCGCCGCCGCGGCCAACGCCCAGGCACCCGCCTCAGCACCAGCCAGCAGTGACGGTCAGTCCTCTCCACCCCTTCTCCTCCTCAAATCACCATTGTTTTTCTAGTCTTGCTGCGCATGTCCTTCTCGTTTGGTGGTTAATTTTGGGAGGAATAGACCCGATGCAAGTGGTTAATTTTTGGAGGAGTGCACTATGCGCAGCTACGTTGTTTGCGTCGAACTGAAGAAGATCCTGTCAGCCTGACAGGGATTTCTTTTTTTCTGATGATGATTGGTATCTCTCTTGTTGATGGTTTTTGGCAGGAACAAGTGTAGACCAAGGGATCGCCTACGTGCTGATGCTGGTTGCGCTTGTCCTCACCTACCTCATCCACCCATTGGACGCCTCCTCCGCCTACAAGCTATTTTAAAATCAATCATTTGTAATTTGGCGCTGATTAAGGTAATTAACGGTGCTAGATTAATCGATCGCTGATTAAGGTGTAATTAATAGTGCTCGATTAATCGATCGGTTTAAATTGTTCCCATCAAGAATCAGGAAAGAAAAAACTATGCGTGCAATCCTTGGTAATTCGATCCTGTCAACCCGGCATAGACGCCTCAAGAAGTATACGACACCTACCCAAAAGGTCTGTGAGGTCAGTTGGTTTGCTCCGTCTTCTTGCGAAGGGGATGGAACCTTTGTGCTCCCCCGTGAGCTCTTCCTTCCGCGTCGACGACTCTGCCGTTGGCGGCGGACACCTTTTCCGGCTGTCGGTTTTCTGGCCGGCGGTGGCGGATATCTCTTCCTCTTCCTCTTTTCACAGATCGATAGCCAAGGCGCGTTCAGTGTCAAAGATGCGTCCTGGGGGTGGCACTAGACGCTTGCTCTTGCGGCGAATCCAGTCCTCTGTGAAGGTGGAAGGTGGATTCTGCTCTGACTCTGTTCGCTTCGTTGACGAAGTTGAGTCCGACGGAGGGGGCGACTATTGGGCCAGTTCTTCTTCCTCCTCCACGTTTGATCTACCGCGATCCATCAGGTATGGCGTGGAAGGTGGTCCGGTTCATGTCGAAAACTCAAGTTTGAGGATCCATGACGGCGTGAAGGGGGATCTTGGTTCCGGTGGTCGCAGCCGACGGCGGCAGCGGCGAAGGCGAAGGTTGGAGAAGAAGATGAACATGACTCCCAGGGACCAGTCTGTAATTTTCTTTTTCTTTGGGGTTTTGTGTGTAAAACTTTGGGGATGTACTGTGCTCCTGTTTTAATATAATTTCCCCTTCGCAAAAAAAAAAGTCTGACGCTGATAGCAATCAATCTCGTCCAATGAATGTATCCATGTGAAATATTTTAACTGTCGACTGTAAATCGAGATCATCAGGATGTGGCCCGTTTAGTTGGTGAAATTTTTGGTGAAAGTGGTGAAATTTTTGCATTGTGAAACATGTTCTGTGAGAGATAACACGGCTTGAAATGCGAAAATTTTGGAAACTTTTAGGAAACTAAACAGGGCCAGAGTGATAATTTGTGTAGGTTTTTTAGGTGTATTTTAGTATTACTTGCGACATAAATAGCATACATAGGACTAGATATCATTTGCTCAAGTGGGGGATTTCCTTCAAAGGTTCGAACATGTTTCCAGGACTCATTCGTTTCCACCGGATTGGATTCCGATCGGAATTGATAAATATAACAAGAAAATCATAATAACTACTACAAGAGATCCGGATTTATTCCGGGTTAGAAACTAATTTACTCATGATATGTGCACCAAAAGACTCGGAAATTTTTTTAGAAGGACAAAAGACTCGGAATTAATCCACTAATCAAGAGGTGTGGAATCAATCCGTCTCTTCGGTTTCTTATTTTACCTATCATGACGAGTAAATTAGTTCTCGATCTGGAATAAATCTGGATCTCTATAGTATCTTTCATGATTTTCTTAGTATATATATCATTTCCGATTAGATTGAATATGATGGAACCGAACAAGCTCTAAGGGAGTATTGATCAACACCTTAAAATACAAAGTAATATTTGATCAACGTATTATAGTCTCTTCAAGGCTGGAAATAGGAGGTTGAGCCTTCAAAACGATCTATTTCGTGTCCAAAAGCTAGAAACAGGAGCTCATTTTTTTCACGATAATATCTATTTCTAGCATTTAGAAAGTACGTGGAGAGTCTCTTAGAAATGTCCCCATGAAGACCAGGACCACCTGCTCTGTTGTAACCGTGTACGGCGCATTTGGCGCCTCATTGGCTGGCCGGCCGTCCCCTACCTCAGTTCCTTTCGGGAACTCTGGGCCATCCCGGAGCTACATGACGGAACTCCGAAAGCGAAGTTCTCTACCATCATCACAACCGTCCTATGAAACATTTGGAAAAGTTGGAATGAACTAGTTTTCTTTGGGTCACATCCCCACCCCGGGCTAAGGATGGATTCGGATGTCTGGATATCCGAATTATCCGAATCCATATTCGTTTTTAATGAGCATGTTAAATGGATGTATTCGTATTCGATTTTCCATATTTTCTCTATCCGGATCCATATTCGTATTCGACAAAAATGTGGACTATCCGACATTATTGGACACTATCCGTATCCGTTTAGAATAAAGTAGTGATAAAGCCATCTAAAGCTTATTTTGAGAACTAATTAATAATTATAAAATGATGTTAATTTAATATTGTTACAAAAAATAATATACATCATCTAAACTACTAAAAAATATCTTATAAATAATTAAGTTAGTTTAATATTATTTGATATACAATAATAAAATTCAATTAATTTTAATATGGTTATTCATGTTAATTTTAAAATTATATTATATTATTTTTAAATGAATAAATTATATTTACCTACTAGCAGTAATATATTTTTTTACTCATTGACAAAAGCAAATCTATCCGTTTTGTATTCGTATCCGATAAGATTCGTATTCGTTTATATCCCTAAGATCCGTATCCGATTCGAATTCGAATTAAAATGTGATAAAAAGTGACATCCGAATCCGTATCCATTAGTATCCGATCCGAATCAATCCCTACCCCGGGCCACCACCATGGCCGTCGCAGCGGACCTTGAGCTATGAAAGCATCGAGCAAGGCATCAGGACATACGGGATTGCATAGTCTATTGGAGCTCATACTTTCGAGGCATTGTAAACTAACCGTCTCGCGCTTTCTTTCTTACTCTAGTCTCACAATTACTGTATGTAACAACTTCGCATATCAATGAAATCGTTCAGATTGGCATCTTACCGGCCGTAGCCCCTTAAAAAAAAGCTCTAAGAGGATAGTTTTTTTTTTAACAACAGGGGATAGGAGTTTTTTTAGCAAAGGACAATTTATTATACCAAAGCAGAATTACAATCGGCCCGGTAATCCCTACTAGCATATTAGGGAATCTCTCGGACCAGACACACTCCGGGATGGACGTCGAGGCCAGCTTTGCACACAGATTGGCCGCCTCATTGCCCTCACGGTTTACAAAAGAAACTTCAAAACCACTAAAAGTTCTGCTTAATTCCCTAATCTCGTGCCAGAGACCGGCGATGGAGCTCCTTTCACCAGCTTCCGTCTGAAGAAGACTCGCCAATTCCTTGTTATCAATTTCCAGCACAACCTTTTCATAGCCACCCGATTGTGCCAGACGCACTTTTGTCGCCAGCGCCTCCGCCAAAAGGACATCAGCAACATATTCGTACAGTTTCGACGATGCCAACAATAGACTACCATCCTCGTCTCGGACCACAACACCACCAGAGCCGAGTGTGACGCTAGAACAAATGAAGCATCTGTCTTCACCTTCTTCCAGCATGAGGCCGGCTTCTTCCAAGCCGTGGGCGATGCGTCTCCGGCCTATGGTTCAGGCAAATGAGATCTTCAATCATGGATGCAACGTGCCTCGCCGCTGCCCCAGGATTCCGTCTGCTGCGTCCGTGCTTACGTGCAGTCCGACCATCCCAAATCGACCAAGCGCCACAAATAATCAATGTCGCTTCCTCCATAGAGCATAAGTTTCCTGTCAGTAGGTCTGATGCGAGCCATTTGCAATTTGAGCCATTTGTCAAGATCTGATGTTTGAAAAATCGACATATTTACTTACTTAGTGACTTAGTGAGCAACTCTAACAGTTTGGCAAATTTTACTTGGTAAATCTTGTGTTTTGCCAACTTCTAAAAAGATATGTCAAATAAAAAAAGTTGATCTCCAACATTTAGCATAATTCACTTGTCAAATCTAGATCTAACTTACATCAGGAACCCTGAGAGAGAAACAAAATTATCCTTATACCCTCCCACCTCTTGAAAACTTACAACAAAATTATTTTTATGTCCTTCCACCGACTCTATCAGAATGTACGCATATATGCGCGCGGGGAGACTCTTTTTCCCAACTTGAGATAAATACCAACATGAGATGGGAAGTGTTAGAGAAGATTTTTTCTGTTTTTTGCAAAAAAAAAAAAATAGCAACCTGAGACGAAGAACTGTTGTAGATGCTCTTTGAAAAAAAAACAGAGCAAGTAGTCATGAACCATGAGGGTAAAAAAATTGTTTATACAACGATTGGCTGTATTAGCTCCACAAATGCACAGTAATGTGTAAGTATTTGACATATATAAGTTACAATTTAAGTACTACAGGATACTCTTGATTTTGCCCTCTCATTTCTGCAAAGCCAAACCGTATGCATACACACTAAAACTCCATGGAACTCTCTCAACCTAAAAGAAGCTGGCAACATCTAAGAGTTGCTCTTATTCTTGTTCCTTAATTCCCACGCTGCTCAAACTGACACCAATATTATTACGTGCGTACTGTTGGAGTAGTTTGGTATAATGTGTGCTGTGGAGGAATCAATCAGGCATGCATGGAGCTCTGCCACTCGGTGCTGGAAACAGGCATCTTGTCGTCCCGGCTCACGTCCGCAACGCCCATGCCCGGGCTGGTGGGAGCGCCTGGTCCGGTGCCGACATTGCCGTCCTCCCCTGAGATCTCCTCGAGGGACCGGCCCATGGTCTCCGGGACGAGGAAGGTGAAGAAGAAGCCGAGCATGTTGGTGACGGAGAGTAAGATGAGCGCCTTCCTGATGTGTGGCACGTCTCCCTTGAGCGTGAGGCTCTGCACCCCGTAGGCGGCGACGATTGCGCCGGCCTTGCCCGAGGCGGCGCTGATGGCGTGGCAGGTGGAGCGCACGCGCGTCGGGAACAGCTCGGCGGGGAGCACGAAGGTGGTGCTGTTGGGTCCGAAGTTGGCGAAGAAGAAGGTGAGCGCGTAGAAGAGCGCGAAGAGAAACTGGTGCTTGTTCTTGAGGTCATCGTACATGATGCCCATGATGAGCATGAACACGGACATCATGAAGAAACCGATGAGCTGGATCAGGTACCTGCAGCAGCATATCGATGTGTTGTGTAGACCAAATTTGTTTCAAATAAAAACCTAGTATGAATCAAGCACACGTATAGTACCTGCCCATCCTGTCGATGAGGGCGACGGTGACCCAGTAGCCGGGGAATGTGCCGAACAGCGCGACGAGGAACATGGCCTTTGAAATCTGAAACACCTCGGTCAGGGCGTTTATGTCGCTGGCGCCGCTCGTGAGGTGGATCGCCGGGAAGATGTCCTTCTGGGTGAGGTTCTGGCTGTAGAAGGCGATGTCGAGGAGGAACCACGTGGTGGCCGTGCCGACGAGGTGCATGCCGTGGCGCCGGGCGAACTCGGCCGACCACAGCGGGTAGTCATTGGCCGCCTTGTACCTGGCGAGCTTCTCCTGCTCGGCCTGGATCTCGACGTCCATCACCTTCTCCATGTCGCTGGCCGCCTGCTTGGCGTTGCCCTCGATGAGCGCGGTGTACCTCGCCGTCTCGGGCATCTTCATCCGCCAGTAGAACGTGGCCAGCGCCGGCACCGCGCCGATCATCAGCACGATGCGCCACATGTAGTCCGCCGCCGGCCACTGGTTCGACGCCCTGGGGTCCTGCTTCTGGGGGTCCCGTAGGATCGCGTCTTTAAACGACGGCGCGTGGTTGTAGTGCAGGAGAATGCCCGAGACGATCATGGACACGAGCCCCGCGAAGATGATCCCGACGCCCTGCATGGCGAACACGGCGGCGATGAAGGCGCCGCGCGTCTTCTTGTTGGAGTACTCGGACATGATGGTCGCCGACAGCGGGTAGTCGCCGCCGATGCCGAAGCCGAGCCAGAAGCGGAAGAAGCAGAGCGTGCCGATGACGGCGCGTGGGGAGCTGCCGAACGAGAGGCCCGAGGCGATGGCGCACGCGGCCATGAGCACGAGCGTGATTCCATAGACGCGCTTCCGGCCGAGCTTGTCGCCGAAGTAGCCGAAGACGAGCTGGCCCATGAGCGTGCCGACGAGGGCGACGCCGATGACCATGTTGTTGACGCTCACGGGCAGCGTGCCGGGCTTGCTGTTTTTGATGTTGGAGTAGTCGATGTTCTGTTCCGGGTAGTAGAGACGGCCCAGCAGCTTGGAGACGGTGGAGATGCAGAAGAGGTCGTAGGCGTCGGTGAAGAAGCCCATGCCGGCGATGACGATGGCCTTCATGTGGTACATCTGGGTGCGCGCCGAGTCCAGCGCGTCCAGCACTGCCAGGTTCGGCCCGGCCCCCGGCGCGCCCTCCATCTCGCTCGCCGCCGCACAAAGTCACGCGCCGACGACGGCTGCAGGGGTGTTTGCGCGTGCCGTGGGTGCGAGTACTGCGGCTCTCGATCGATCCGTGCTAGCTCTTGGTGCTTTGGCTGCTTGCTGGCTCGGAGTCTTATAGCCGGCGACGCGCCCGGTAGGAACCGGGGGGGGCCATCACAAGGTCGATGGAAGAGAGGAGGGCGTCTGCAACGAGGCGAACCCCGTCGTCATCCGCGCCCTCTGTCTCGTGCTGGTTGGCAGCATATTCCGCTCGAGCACTAGGTGCTCGATCTTCGTCCCGAGAGCCTAGCGAGATCGATGAGGCTGTGAATTGTGATGGATCGGGCAGTGGCTATGGACGAATACTATACGGATCGCTCGTGTTGTCTCTCGTGCAAGATCAACCGGGAGGCCGCAGCTGGGGGTCGTTGTTCGCTACCGGGACGCGCGTAGTCAACTAAGAAGCAATGGTGTCGTTTCGACCGGGATATTCGACTGCGAGCCTGCCGCCTGCCGATTGGCGATGGGCACCATACGGTTTCCTCACAGTTTCAGGCCAACTGTCCAAATCATAGATCATGCCGGTGGCTGTATATGGTAACAGAATATCCAAGTTACATTGTCTTTTACGGTTTTACCTCAACTTGATCGTGACTTTGAAGCATTTGTGCAGATATTATTTGCCCGGTTAACCAAGGTAGGCATAGGCATTTCATTTGTTTTGATTTTTTTTCCTTTAATTAAGGGAAAAGTCTATTTTTCAACCTCCAACTATTGCACAAGTCTGATTTTCAACCTGCAACTACAAAACCGGACAAAGAGGGCCATTGAACTGTCAAAACCGGACAATTTTGGCCCTTTGGGTGGTTTTGAAGAGTGGTTTTGCATTTATAAAATTTTTTAAAAGTCTAGATTTAATGCAAAAATTCATAACTATTTCATTTCAAATCAGAAAAATATCAAATCAGTGCCAATTTTTTTCTAAAAATGTAACATATCTATTGCTATTCTATTTGGCATTATTTGAAACTTAGTTGTCTGTGTTCCTTGTATTTTATTACAAGCAATAAAATACTAGAATAGCAACAAATATTATGTAAATAACACTAAATAGAGTACCAACAAATGGCCTACATTTTCAGAAAACTATTGGTATCAGCTTCATTTTTTTTAAGATTTGAAACGAATTAGTTATGGATTTTGATCAAATAAAAAAGAACTGAAATTTCTAGAAAATGCAAAACCACCGTCAAAACCACCCTAAGGGCCTAATTTGCCCGGTTTTAACAGTTCGATGGCCCTTTTTGTCCAGTTTCGTAGTTGAAGGTTGAAAATCAGACTTCTGTTATAGTTGGAGGTTGAAAATTAGACTTTTCCCTTTAATTAACGGGCCTGATTACGTTGATGTGGTCTCTAAATGATTACTTTGCAGAGTAAAAGAGTATATTGGGTTTTTTTTAGTAAATAAGTTGGTTTAATTGATCCAATGTTAACCGTGCCGCTGATGAAGATATGATTGATTTGTTCATTCAAGAAATGAAGATATGCTTAGTGCACAAAGTTAGTTTTGGCATGGGTAGTGGACCGGCCAAATAAACCTTTTGTTTTGCTGTTAGTCTGATTGCATTGCATGGTGTGTTTTTTTTTGCATGGTGTAGTTAGTTGAATTAACAGGTGATTGATCGGCATAGTAGGTGTTTTTTTTTGCACGGGAGTACTTGATTTAACCGATAAAACTCGTCTTTAGCACTTCGTCTGGATCGACCTAAAGCAGAGAATAAGTTTGAAAGTTTCCTTACTACCTCAGTTCTAAATTACAGATTGTTTTACGGGCATTGCTTTGGTACTCCTAAATGACTGTGGACCGTTGATCTAAAGACATGTTACCTCCTAAGAGGTAATAGATTCAATTGTTATTATATATTATAAAATCAGAAAATTAGATAGAATCCTAACTACCCTCACACACACGCTGCACTGCACCCACGTTGGCCAGTGTCAGGGCATTAGCTACCGTGATATGCGGCGCTGTTGATAGGTTTGATATTGATTATATGCATTTTTTAAAATCCGAAAATAGAAAATTATCTACACTGGATGTAACTGCCATATGCCCATATACGATTAGATCTATTTGTTCCTCTGACGTACGTATTAATGGCCATCTTATACAAAAACAAAGAGAGAACGCGATAGCAAGTATTTTGTTTCCCCCACCAGTGATTATATATATGAACCCTAAAAAAAGATAGCAGAGAGAAGAACGTGACAACTACTACAAATTTTGTTTTCCCTCGGTATGTTACTAGAGACCCAGCTGTTCGTTTCCCAAAAAAATTCATCTGGCACGTTCCTTTTTCTGCAGACATAAACACATTGGATGTAATCGTAATATGAACGTGTGACTACTTACCAAAAAATTGAATGAAATCGTAACATGATGTATGTTGATTTATAATTCTGTGATCGATAAATTGATGAATGTCATGACATTCGACTATATATGTTGTGCTGTTTTCTGTGAATCTTGAAAACATAGGGAAAAAAATGATGATCACGTGATGATTTCATTGGTAAATGACATACCCAAACAATTATTACCCATTATTTCTAGATCTGCATGCATGCAGATAATTACTATTTTACAAGTAACAAATCTTTTTCGTTTTTAAATGAGATATTACCTCCTAGAAGGTAAGGGGAGTACCGTAGCATAGCCCTTGTTTTACCCTTTAGTTCATAAGAGTTTAAAGTAAATATATTAACAGCTAAAATATTACATAAATGCACTATCAGAACATAATGTGTAGTGTATCTAACAAAACTAGTTTGATGTTGTAGATGTTTGTATATTTTCCTATAAATTCAGTTGAATCTACAGAAGTTTGATTGAGGATAAACCTGAAACCCGAAGCCCTTTAATTTGCATTTCATCCTTTCAATAAAAATACACTATATTGCATATAACTTGTATGGAATTTTTTTTTACCAGAATGTATAAGAAAAGGAAATTTGCGCATAGGAAGGGAGACAGTAGGGCCAAATCTTCAGGCCCAGTGCAAAGAACGCTGGCGAAAAAACACATGCTATGTTTGTTTGGTCGGCCCGTTCGAAACAAATGGCCTTGGGCTTCTTTCCCCTCCGTTTGGGAGCATATATATTCGGAAAAAGTCCTTTTGACGTCCCTCAACTATCACTGAAGTCTGACTTTCATCCCTTCTCCGGAAAACCGGACATTTAACATCCCGCAACTTTAAATCCTGTTTGTTTTTCATCCCTTGGCTGTTTTAAAAGCAGTTTCACAGGGCGGTGGGCCCACGTGCCATGGGGATCTCATCTCCCTCTCTCATCTCCTCTCCTCTCTCTCTTCCGACTCCTCCACCTTCCTCGTGCTCCCGGCCCGCCGACCTCCCCTGCCAGCAAGTGGAGCTCCCGTGGGACGGTGGGAGGCCTCCGAACTTGCCCCTGGCTGACGACTGGGCTTGCTTGGGCAGCCCCCCAGCGTGCGGCCTCCCACGCTCTGCACATCGAGGTCGCCATGGCCGGCTCGACCCTCACCCCAACCTCCCGCGCCGCCCCTCGACATCGCCGTGCCCGCACGTCGCTCTCTCCACCGCCGGCTCGACTTCTTTGGCGGAGGAAGAAGGGTTGCCCACTGGTGGACCAACATCAACCGGCGCAAGCAAGGACAGCGCCCACGGCGGCGGCGGCGCTAGGAGCGCGCGGATGCTCCTGGATGAGCAGGTCTCCGACAAAGGGTGCTCGCTGGGGAAGATCTTGAAGATGTCCCAGGTCCCAGTACTGGCGGCGAGGGTGTGCCTGGCGAAGGCCGACGGCGGCGCGTTGACTGGAGAAAGAGGGGACGGTGTGGGGAAAAAGGCCAATGTCACAAGGGCCCACCGCCATGTGTTGCCTGACACGTGGGGCCCACGTCACGTGAACCGCTCTTAAAACAGCCGTGGGATGAAAAACAAACAGGATTTAAAGCTGAGGGATGTTAGATATCCGGTTTTTTTGGATGAGGGATGAGAATCAAACTTCTGTGATAGTTGAGGGATGTCAAAAGGACTTTTTCCTATATATTCCCACAATTTGCAATTGAACAGCAGTTCTCGAGGCTCGCTTAATGGGAGTTTCATTCGTGTAGAAAGTGCCGTAATCAGATACAATGAGATGGTGTTACGAGGATAGAGGAAATCCAACACATCAAGCATGAATGAAATAATTCTTAAAAAAAGCATGAATGAAATAGGTGGCTACTAAAATGATATGACAACCTTGTATCAGGAGGTTTTTATTTAAATCATCAAATCATGACACTCCAAATTATATGCCAATCTTAGAAACAACAAAAATGAAATCTGCAATGGAATTGGCCTAAGAAAAATAATTTACGGATGTTGTAAGACTTGGTTCGTTTTCAGAAGGGATAATGGTATATTATTATTTAGAAAAAAATAATGATATTTTGATTACTAAGAATATTTAAAATATGCCATCATAATTTTCTAGAAAATTATTACCACATCAAAAAGATTTTTAAATAAATATATATTAATATGTACACAATTTGACAGCTGTCAGTAAAGGTTTTATAGAGTTAGACTTAATAAAATTCTAATGCACCTACTAATTTAATTTCAAATGGAAGGAGTAAATGAGTAGATGACATATCTAGAATATATACTCTCACGAATATAAAACTCATAGACAACTGAGGTACAAAAGAGACACCAGGTACAGAAAAATTAGAAGTACAAAGAGAACCCTGATGAGTGATATAACAAGATGTACCATCTGCTGTTTGAATAGAAGCACCATCATGAACTGACTTGGGAGCAACAAGCTGGGACTGATCAGATGTCACATGAAAAGAGCCTCTTGAATCAAGAACCCAAGCTGGCTGAGAAGCACTGATAGGTGAAGCAGCGGCAACAAACACCGAGCCTCCACGAGTAGAACCAGTACCACGACCTCGAGCAGCACGAGCAGCACGACGTGCACGAAAATCAGCCAATTTTTCTGGATGCTGAGAGAAACCGTTCTCTGAATTATGATTGGTCTTGCCACAATGCTTGCATGGTTCTGAATATGAACCTTTAGGTACATTGGACCTCTGAGAGGCTGCCAACACACTGTGAGACACTGACATAGGAGGAGCAGACATAGACCGAAGGCGGGTCTCCTCAGCAATAAGATCAGACAAAGCACCAGCCATGGTAAAATTGGGTGAATCATGAAGCAGCCGTTTACGAATGGAATCAAATTCTTCCCTGACTCCCATGACAAAACGATATATAAAGAACGTCTCAATGAATTTATGTGCTGGACAGTCACCTGCTGTACAGTCACCTATCATAGAAGTCAGAGAACCCACAAGACGATCAAAAGCAAAGTAGTACTCATCAATGGTCATGTCATTTTGCTGAAGTACATGTGTTTGCTGCATGAGAGTATGCAAAAGGGCACCACTATCTTGAACATAGCGTCCCTGCAGATGAGACCAAATAGCTTTGGCTGTTTCAAACTTCCAAAGACTCATGATCATAGACTGCTTAACACTATTGACTATAGCAGCAATTGTGACAAAACCACCCAAAATAATTCCAGATTATCACCTAAGCCGGTCCACTTGGCTCGTAAGCGATAACCAAGAGTTATTTTGTCGCCTCTGCCGGGTCATGCCCGGTGAATCACTTTACAACAGGATCGTGATATGCGCAAAACCCACACGAAGGCGGGACCAGAGTACAAGTTCGATATTGCATAAAAGTCCACAAGTGCATAATATTACAAACCAGGTTTTTCATACATAAAGTAAAGGTGATTCAGAGTTTAAACAACAGAATTAAAACTAAGCGCGTGATACACATGGGAGGCCATCCAAGCATATCATTCCTCATCGTCATTCTCCCATTCAATTTCCCACCCATCTGGAATAGATTCAGGCGAGATGGGGTTACCTGAAAACCACAAATTAAGCAAGACTGAGTATGCTAATACTCAGCAAGACCGACTCGACAAAAATAAAAGTACAACTAGACATGCAAGACTTTTTGACTGGTGAGTTTGTTTTGCCAAAAGAAACTAAGAGTTGATTCTTACTTTCCATTTTTAGCTCAAGTTCTAGTATGTTAACCATTCTAGGTAAGCACCTAACTAAACAAGCATGTTTGTG
The DNA here is from genome assembly GCA_036936925.1 of Cenchrus fungigraminus. Lineage (NCBI taxonomy): Eukaryota > Viridiplantae > Streptophyta > Magnoliopsida > Poales > Poaceae > Cenchrus > Cenchrus fungigraminus. The sequence continues at coordinate 36,583,361 of CM072779.1, read as the reverse complement.
CAAACAAGATTAATCAGTCAACAATATTAATCCAAAATGTTTCATAAATAAACATGGGGTAGCCAGTGGTCAAGCCGACTCAGATAATGGCGAGTGACCGACGATCGATCGATTCATATCCTTGCAAGGTAAACCCAAGTTACACGGAAGAAAGTAGACTCCAAGAATCGAAAGAAAACAAATGCGGAGTCTACCCCGACCAGGCGGTTCCCGTCATTCCCCAGATTAGGGACAGATGCCACAGTCCTAAGTACAAGGTTACTGGAACGCCCTCACACGGCACGTCCAGACTCACACTTGCACTACCGGAATCAAACCGGGAGACGCATCTCAAGAGTAGTAGCGATAAAATCCCCGCACTGGTTCATTAGGTACTAGGCTTACCGGTCCCATTCCCGACAAGCACTTGGTACGTTCAATAGCTTAAACCAGCACCATGCTACTCGGTCGAGACCGAACCCATTGCTCTTACCACATGAGCGAGTCAATTTAACCAACATAAGCATCCTATATCTCGCGAGCAATGAGTCATTACTCGACTTGTACCGTGTCCTTAAAGCATGGCACTAGCGTCCTAACATACTAGTAAAAGAGCATAGGCATCCTAAGGATGATGCATCTAGGTTTCAAAACCACTCCTGAAACTTAAATGCACAAGTAAAGTATAAATACTGAAAAGTAAAAGATGTGAGATTTTATCCAAAAAGGTTATATGTAAACCTGGTGCTTGCCTTCTTCTAACTCAGCACTAGCCTTGGGCTCTTCTGGACTTTGGTCCAGGTCTTGGTGCACACTAGCTTGGTTCAACTCTCCACTAGCTGATCCCTCCTCCTCCTGAGTGAGCGTGTAAGTCCTGTCGGGTAAATCTACACGTTATGCATATGCATTAGTTTATGGTGAAGGTGGGAGAATTACCACCAAACCCAACTCTTGTTGGCCACATTCATCTAAACATCTAGAAAAACTCACAAAAAGTATTGGGGTGTGATGAGGGTGAACTAACTACTATTTTGATGGGGATCGTGTGCACATTTAAACAACTTAACTTACTAAACTTCATTAATAGTAGGGGGTGAGTGATGATGGACTAATTATTACTTTGATGGTGATTGTGTGCATATTTAAGCAAATTAATTTAAGTAACTTCACCAAACAGCATGGGGTGTGTTTAAATGAATTCAAACAGGAACTTAAACATGAATTGCTTTTTAAACTTAAAGAATATTTATAAATCTATTTATTCAATTCTTAGCTAGCCATTCATCCATAATTCATATTAATTAAAATATAACTCCAAATGATCCCAAAATTTTCACACAGCAACATGTGACTACAACAAGCTTAAATACCAAGTTTCAGCTGCAGAACATTTATAAATTAATTTAAAAGAAAAAGACAGGATTCAGCCTAGATTAACTTCATTAAATCCTATAAAAGATTTACAAATCTTTTTGACCTCAAATTTTTCCTACAGGTAATTCATGACAAATCTAAGCTCCTGACCCACACACACAAGTGGATCTATCATATTTTTCAAGTTATTCATTTAACATCCTTAACAAGAGTAAATTCAAAACAACATTCAAACAAACTCCTAAAATCATAAATATTTTTCCAGAGATGCTAAACATCATGAAAAAAAACCTAGGGTGCATTGGTTCTTAAGGAAATTATTTCTTGAGGGGACTATAAAAAGCATCAATCTTAATCTAACATAAAGCTTCCAAAAATCATAACTATAAAACTACACAACAAACATGTGTCAAACTTGGTCGCAGATCTGAGCATGGTTCACAGAACAACATATCTAAATTTCATATCCATTGCATGAGTACATTTTGAATTACAATATCAAACTGAGTTTGAATTTTCATTTAAAAACTAACCAGAAAAACCCTATACACCCTTTCTAGAAACTGTAGATCTGTTCACAACGAATCCTAAACAATTGGATTTACATTTTTCTGAATTTTCTATGATTTTTAATGTATTTTTAAAGTTTCAGCCAAACCCTAAACAACAATTACAGCCAGGCCTACTATTTTTCGGAAATTACGAATCAGCCCCTACTTCAAAGAAAACACCCTAAACAAAACTCGAGCCTTGCAATGTAGCCCCTAACGGCGGCTGAGAGCTCGCCGGTGGCGATTCATGGCCGGACTGGGTCGGGTGTGTTGTATGGACATCCCTGGGCCCACTACTCCGGTGGGTACCAGGACCGACTACTCGGTGGGCCCCTGGGACTACTCAACTTGGGCAACACGGTACCTGCTGGCGTGGGGCGCAAGGATTATAGAGGGATAGTACTCGGATAGGAAGCTACACATGTCCGGATCCATGTAAAGAACTCCTAGCCGTACCCGACTAGTACTCTCCCCTCAAACCGACTTGTAACCCTACCTCCCGGACTATATAAGGCGAGGCAAGGACCCCTATCTCTTCATCCGCATCATCTTGTAAACACACCCAATCAATCCAGAGCTACGCAGCATACAGGACGTAGGGTATTACGCACCTCGCGGCCCGAACCTGTCTAAATTGTGTGCCACGTGTCTCTCCTTCGAGTTACCGATCTCGGCGAGGCCACATTCATCTACCTCGGGTACTCCCCTTGGTAGGTTGCCGGTCTAAAACACCGACAGCTGGCGCGCCAGGTAGGGGGGCTCGCCGAAGATCACATGGCGAACTCGACGGCTTCAATCGTCATCAAGTCAACCGTCGCCTTCAACCACGGCGACACCTTCGTCTTCGGCTCCTGGGTCTGCATCGCTGATGGCGCTGGATCATTCCAGCGCTACCTCACCATGACCCCAGACCCAAAGACCGGGCTCGTGACGCTTCCCAAAGACGCCACGGGCCCACTCGTCGAAAAATTCGGTGAAATTTCGCTCTACAACCAAGTCGCCAACTTCGAGCTCGGATCCGCCTCCAACTCGAACTCGACGTCACCCTGGATCGCCTCATACGAGCCGGCTCCTGAGCCATCGTGTGAAGCGGCCCCTCTCCACGAGCACTTCCCACACGGTCTCTGCAACACTAGCAGGGCCCACGCGGAAGCTCTCGCTGCACGCCGGGACGGCAAGGAGATCGCCTCCGAGTACTCCTCGGACTCCAACATCGCAACCGGCTACTACTCGGACTCCTCCTACGAGTTCGACTTCGGATCAGACCCAATCGAGTCCGAGTCCGAGCTCAACATGACTGAGGAACCGCTGTCAGGTCCTGCCGCTGGCCTGGTCATTACATCCACTCCCGCCGGCAGATTCGTTTACTGGCCCGACCGCAAGCCTGCAGACCTGACGGACGACAACTCACGCTGCGTCGCCTACCTCGATTCACTCCCCTTCCAGGAGGGGACCCCGCTGGCTCTAAACGACGAGCACACCCCCACCGAGGTGGCGACTACTGACTCCAGTCTCTGCACTCCCGACCGTGAAGTCTTCATGACGGCCACAGATGTCGGGACTTCGGAAAACCGACCCGACCGGTACCTTGACGACATCTCGGAGGATGAGTTGTCTGCCAACGCACCTCCGAACGAGACCACCGAAGACAAGAACGCTCAGCGTGACCGCAACAGGAAGCGGAACGATCGATGCAGACATCTCCGGGAAACTCTCTCCATCCGGAACCTCAGTGAGGCCCTGGAGCAAGTCGCCAACCGGGTACACACTACTCCTGAGTAGTGCCTCATGTCTATCACCACGATAGCACGGCAGGCCCAGGGGATCCGCGCGGGCGAAGTCATCGCCAAACTCGCTGAAGACGCCTACTTCATGCGAGTCGACAACAGGGTTGCTCAAGTACCCCCCGTCAGAACTCACGACGCCAGAAACAACAAAGCCACTAGCCGCAGCCCGGCAGACGGCGGACGCAACCGTGTCCGTGGTGAACACCAGCCAAATCCCAACCGCTCTAGGGCCTCCGGTGGAGGACCCTCACAGGGCGGCATCAGCCAGGGTGGCACCGGAGGTAGTCGCGGCGGCGGCGGCGGCGGTGGCAGCAGCGGCGGGAGCTCATCCCACGACGCCGGCAAAAGAGCTGGTGGCGGCGGCGATCGCGGCGGCCGAGGCCACGCGACTAGCCACGCCACCGGCAACGCACGTGGCGGCTACGACGCCCGCCACAAGATCGACGAGATCTGTCGCAAGAAGGCTACTGAAGCAAGCGACAGCGACGGCTTCCCCGCATACTCCGCAAGACTTCGCAACCTGCTTCTTCCCGAGAAATTCAAACCTCTTGGGATCTCCAAGTATGACGTGAAGCAAGATCCAGTCCAGTGGCTCAGGTGCTACGCCTTGGCCATCGAAAATGCTGGTGGCAACAACGACGCAAAGTGCCTCTTCTTCCCCTTCTGCCTGGACCAGGCTCCACTCACATGGCTCGAGTCACTTGAAAAGAACTCGATCGACCAGTAGGACCAGCTCAAGGCTCAGTTCACCAGCAACTTCGCGGGCGCCATGGGGCGCTCGGGTACTCGCATGGACCTGGCGATGGTCAAGCAGGAACAAGGCGAGATGCTTCGCCAGTACATGCGGTGCTTCTTCGACAAGCGCGCGACCGTAGTCGACGTCACCGACAAAGAAGTCATCGACCTCTTCCAAGACGGGCTCTATCACCGTCGCACCTTTGAAGACTTCGGTCGCTGCCGCCCGAGTTCCATCACCAAGCTCAAGGACATGATCACATCATGGGCTGACGAAGAGGACAAGGCAAACGCCAAGTACGACTCCATTCGCGGCAAGAACAAGAGCAACACGGGCGGCAATAACAACAGCAACAAAGATCAAGGGGGTCGCCACAACAACAACTACTCGAGCTCCAACCACAAGCGCAAGCCAGACAACACAGTCGCGGCTATACAGCACCCTGCAAAGGACATCTCGAAAAAGACCTCAGGCGGCTTCAGAGACTTGCTCAAAGAGAAGTGCCCATGGCATCTGGATGGTAATCACACCACCGAGGAGTGCTACCAGCTCCGGCGAGCACTCAAGGATACTCCCAATCCACGGCCTCCTCACGACAAGAAGGGCAAGAAAAAAGTCGACGAGGGCGACGGCGACTTCCAGGAACTTGACAAGACGGTGAATGTCCTCTTCGGCGGACTACCCACTAGACGGTCTCAGAAGGCCACCCAACGGGAAGTCTTGAACATTGAACCAGCGGTGCCGACACCTCTGAGGTGGTCGGAGGTACCCATCACCTTCTCCCGCGCGGATCAATGGACAAGCTTCTCCGAGCCAGGACGTTTTCCACTCGTCCTGAAACCTGTAGTCGCGGGCTCCAGACTCAACAAGGTCCTCATCGATGGCGGGAGTGGACTCAACGTCCTCTTCACCAAGACCTTGAAGAAGATGAAGCTCGACATCACCGACATGCTCACCAAGAGCGCGTCACCCTTCTACGGCATCGTCCCCGGTAACGCGGCTATTCCACTAGGCTCAGTGGTCCTGCCAATTACCTTCGGGGAGACAAGGGAGAACTACCGCACCGAGTACATCAAGTTCGAGGTTGCGGACTTCGAAACCTCCTACCATGCCATCCTCGGCAGACCAGCTATCGCCAAGTTCATGGCGGTACCACACTACACCTACTTGGTACTCAAGATGCCAAGTCCTGCCAGAGTACTCACATTGCAAGGGGACTTGAAGATTTCGTTCGACTGTGACACCGAAGCTGTGGAACTCACAGCGACCAACCAAGTACCCAATGCAATGATGGAGATCTTTGCTGCGTCCAAAAAGCTCGCCCCAACCGAACTCGAGATTCTCGAGAAGACCGACACCGCAAACAAGCCTCAGCCATCAGAGGAAGTCCAAGTGAAGGCCATCGACCTTGGGACGGGCGACAGCAGCAAGACTACCATGATCGGGGCGGGCCTTGACCCGAAATAGGAAGACGCGCTCGTCAGCTTCCTCCGAGCTAACCGAGACATCTTCGCATGGAAGCCAGCGGACATGCCAGGGGTGCCCAGGAGGCTGATCGAGCACTCACTCAACGTCGATCCTAAAGCTACCCTCTAACGACAACACCTTCGCCGTTTCGCCGACGACCGACGGGATGCCATCAAGAAGGAACTCACCAAACTACTCGCGGCGGGCTTCATCCGTGAAGTCTTCCATCCTGAGTGGCTCGCCAACCCCGTCCTCATCCGCAAGAAGAACACCAACGAGTGGAGGATGTGCGTCGACTACACCGACCTCAACAAGCACTGCCCCAAAGACCTCTTCGGGTTGCCGCGGATTGATCAAGTCATCGACTCCACGGCGGGCTGCGACCTGCTCTGGTTCCTCGACTGCTACTCTGGGTACCACCAGATCGCTATCAAGGAAGAAGACCAGGAGAAGACCACGTTCATCACCCCGTTCGGCGCCTACTGCTACACGACAATGTCGTTCGGGTTGAAGAACGCCGGCGCCACCTACCAACGAGCTATCCAGGCCTGCTTCAAGAAGCAGCTCAACAAGAATGTCGAAGCCTACGTAGATGACGTGGTCATCAAGACCAGAAACTTCGATACGCTCATCACCGATCTTGAAGAGACTTTTGCATCCCTGCGAGAGTACCAATGGAAGCTCAATCCCAACAAGTGCGTCTTCGGCGTACCATCTGGGAAACTACTCGGCTTCATCATCAGCCATCGTGGCATCGAAGCCAACCACGAGAAGATCTCCGCCATCACCAACATGAAAGCTCCAACCTGCATCAAGGATGTCCAGAAGCTGACCGGGTGCATGGCGGCTCTGAACAGATTTATCTCGAAGCTTGGAGAACGGGGACTACCCTTCTTCAAACTACTCAAGCATCAAGAGAAGTTCGCGTAGACCGCGGAGGCTGATCAAGCTCTGGCGCAGCTCAAAGACTTCCTGTCTAAGCCACCGGTCCTCACGACTCCTCGCAAAAAGGAGCAGCTACTGCTCTACCTCGCTGCGACTTCTCATGTGGTCAGTACTGCCATCGTCGTCGAGCGGCAGGAAGAAGGCCACGCCTACCCAGTCCAGCGACCAGTCTACTTCGTCAGCGAGGTTCTGTCAGAGTCCAAGGCACGGTACCAGCCGGTCCAGAAGCTACTCTACGCAGTGCTCATTACCTCGCGGAAGCTACGACACTACTTCTAGGAGTACTTGATTGTTGTCATCACCGACTACCCGCTCGGTGACATACTCCGCAACCAGGATGCTACTGGAAGAATCTCCAAGTGGGCGGTCGAACTCGGCGCCCTCAACATCAACTTCAAGCCACGTACTGCTATCAAGTCCCAGGCACTAGTCGACTTCATAGCAGAGTGCGCGGGAGAATCAGCTACCAACTCCAACCGAGCGCCCAGAACACTGGGTGATGTACTTCGACGGCTCACTCAAGCTCGAAGGGGCAGGTGCAGGGGTGCTACTGATTTCTCCACAGGGCGAACAACTCAAGTACGTCCTGCAGATCTTCTGGAAGGTCTCAAACAATGAAGCTGAGTACGAAGCCCTACTTCACGGGCTCCGCCTCGCAATCTCTTTGGGCATCAAGCAGCTACTAGTCTACGGCGACTCCGCAGTAGTCATCAACCAAGTCAACAAGTCTTGGGATCGCAACAAGGAGACCATGGACGCCTACTGTCTGGAAGTCCGCAAGCTCGAGAACAAGTTCTACGGTCTCGAGTTCCACCACGTCATCCGCGACAACAATGTTGTCGCGGACGTCCTGTCGAAGCTTGGTTCTACTCGCGCGCAAGTACCTGCTGGAGTCTTCGTCCACGAGCTTCATGTGCCATCCATCCCGGAGCCGGCGCCAACGACCACTGACCCTGTGCCACCACAGTCCGGTCAGGAGGTCATGATGATTGACGTGGACTGGAGACAACCCTTCATCGACTACATCCGCGAGCAGAAGGTCTCATCCGATAAGAACTTGGCCGAACAACTCGTCCGCCGAGCCAAGGCCTACGTACTAGTCGGAGACAAGCTCTACAGGCGAGGTGCCACTTCTGGAGTACTCATGAAGTGCATACCTCGAGAAGAAGGCAAGAATATCTTGGAGGAGATCCACAAAGGCGTCTGCGGCAACCACGCGTCTTCTCGAACGCTGGTGAGCAAGGCTTTCCGACGAGCTTTCTACTGGCCCACAGCTCTGACCGACGCTGAAGAACTCGTCAGAAAGTGCCAAGGATGTCAATTCTTCGCCAAGCAGCAACACGTCCCGGCCTACAAGCTAGTCACCATACCACCAACCTGGCCCTTTGCCTGCTGGGGGCTCGACATGATTGGGCCTCTGCCAACTGCGCCAGGAGGATTCAACAGAGTCTTGGTGGCCATCGACAAGTTCACCAAGTGGATCGAAGTCAAGCCGGTCACCTGGCCAAAGGCCGACAGAGTACTCGACTTCTTGGATGAACTCGTGCATCGCTACGGGCTGCCCCATCGCATCACCACAGACTTGGGTTCCAACTTCAACAACCATCAGTTCTGGGAGTACTGCGAGAACAGCGGGATCGACATCCGGTACGTCTCAGTCGCCCACCCCCGCGCCAACGGCCAAGTTGAGCGCGCTAACGGGATGGTACTCGACGCCCTCAAGAAGCGTTTGCACGACGCAGCTAACACCAAAGGAGGCAAGTGGATCAAGGAACTATCCAACGCACTCTGGGGGCTTCGTACTCAGCCTACCAAGCCGACGGGGCAGTCGCCCTACTTCCTGGTCTACGGCTCCGAAGCTATTCTACCTGCCGACGTGATGTGGGAATCCCTGACAGTAGAACAATATGACGAAGACATTTCAGAAGACAGCAGATGGGTTGACATCGACGGTCTCGAAGAAGCCCGCTGTGCCGCCCTCGTCCAATCAGCACGGTACCTCGAGGGTATCCGACGCTACCACGATCGCAACATCAAGGAACGCTCCTTCAACGTCGGCGATCTAGTCCTCCGTTGTATTCAGAACACGGATGGACTACACAAGCTCAGCTCACCGTGGGAAGGTCCCTTCTCAATCTCTAAGGTGACCGGACCAGGCTCCTACCGCCTCCAAACACTTGAAGGCGACGACATCAACAACTCGTGGAACGTCGACCAGCTGTGTCGCTTCTACGCGTAGTCGCTCGACTACTCTACGGGTCCAGGTCTACACGACTACTCACGGACTCCTCACTGTAAGCGGCCTTCCGGTCCTGGCACTAGTCTCCGGATTACTCTTCTCCAAGATCCAGCGTCAACGGCTACTAACAGATCTTGGGCTGCTTAGAGCGCTGAGGACTCTAGCGGCGGTCTGCAAGACCATGTACTCTAGATCCAGTCTATACGACTACTAACGGATCTCTAGCTGTAAGCGGCCTAAGGGTCCTAGCGCCACTTAGCCGTAGGCGGCCTCCGGGTCCTGGCGACTACACTTGTAAATGGCTCTGACCATCCAGGTGTACTTATTCATCAGTAATAAAGTTTGATTTTCAATCAACTTCTTTACTGTGCCTTCCAATCAGGCATCTCTTACTGAGTACTACTACTCACAAGCTCCACCACGGTTTGGTACTCCGCACACTTCGTTGCAAGTGGCGGCTACGAGTACTTATTTCACAGATATATCGTGGTCAACTTTCATTGATAATCCAAACAAGTTACTAACAACTCTGTTTGTTTTACATCAACTACTTTAAGCTACTCCTATAGGTACTCCTACTGAAGGTTGAGCTTTTCCGCCACTTGTTCAGCAATGGGCGCCATCTCCTCCAGGAGGGCCTTGTACTGATCGTCAGTACAGTTCGCCGCAAGTCCACCGACGACTACGTTCACTGGAGCCTTGGGGAAATATGACTTCATATACGCCAAGACTTGGTTCGGGATCGACTTCGCCAAGTGCTTGACATACGTCGCCAGACGCCCGAGGGCTTCCTTCAACCGGTCCACCAGTGGAGCAATCTTGGGCCCGCCCGGGTGTGGCACCAGCAGCCTTGCAATGGGTAGCGCGGCTTCCTCAAGTTCCTTCAGCTGGCCCCGCAACTTCTCGCAATCTTCATTGAGCTTCTGCAGAGATTTATAGCAATTGACAAGGTCACGGTCTGAGGCTTCATGAAGCTCCATGTGCTTGATACACTCATGGCGCAACTGAGCGTACTCATACTCAAGTACCTCTCTTTTGTCGGTCTCACGATACACGATGTTCTTCAAGTCCGTCTCCGACGCCTTCAGCTGGTCGACCCTCTCCTCAAGCTCTGCAGACAACTCATCACACTGTCAGATTACACCACAGTACCCTAATAAGTACTCAAAGGCTTTGGCGGGAAGCATACCTTTATTCTTCTGGTGCAGCGACTTGTTTTTCCGAATCAAGTCGTCCCTCTTCGCCTGCATCTCTTGCACTTCGTTATGATACTGGGCGAAGGCACCGTCAAGTTTGGATTGGAGCAGGGCGGAATGTTTCTTCGACTTATCGAGCTCCTTCTTCAAGGCTTCGGCACGAAGGACTGTGTCGCCGTACCCCTTCAGCAGCTCGGACTTCTCACGGGATCTTTCAATAACATCCTGCGTAGACAGAACAGTCAAACAGATACTTGTATTTTGTCGTACAAGACTACTCGAGGTACTCGCAACGTACCTTGACCCACTACTGGGTACGCCGTCATGACTCCATGTTCAGAGCTACAACAGCCGGATCGACAAGATTGTCTTCCAGCAGCTCAAGGCCTCCGCGGCTCGAAGATGCCTCCTCTGCCATAGCCGCCGAACGGATCGGCGCGGCTTCCTCTATGATGGGCGAGCAGACGACTACGTCCGTGCTCATCCCGTGGAGCGGATCGTCCTACACTTCCGCACCCGACTCGGGGGCCACCGCAGTCTCCAACTCGGGGGCTGTCTCTTCCGCCGTCCCGGCCATCGGTCCTGTGGGCTCTGACTCCACAGTAGCCGTCTCCATGGCCACGGCGTCAGGAATCGAGGTTCCCTCAGCTTGTGCTCCTAACACAATGAGTACACGCAGTCAATCTTAGCGGCTACGACTACTATGCACGATGACTACCAGTGGTGACAGGACACATACCTTCAACCAAGGTGGCTTCCTTCAACGTCGATTCCACCGCGACTTCAGTCTGTGGCGGCGGCTGCGGTTCGCGCTCCTCCGCCGAGCGGCCCTCTCCAACAGCTGGAGTGCTGGTCTCCTCACCGTCCCATGACAGGTCCGTGGATTTCCTGCATCACGAAGTAATCAAGTCAGCAATGCAAGTCTACCGTCTACACGACTACTTGATAGTTCATAAGCACTTACAGTGTCGACCGCACAACGGTCACGGTCAGAGCACCTAGTATACTGGCAATATCAACTATGCCAGCCTCAGAGGCAGCTCCGGCCTCAATAGATGCCTCCTCCGGTTGCTCCACAGCTGCAGCCGGCGGAAGGCTTCGTCCTTCTTCAACCGATGGCTGTGGCTCCGCAGCGCCGGTCTCCTGCCGTGCCGCTGCTGGCACGACTACTTCGGTTGTCGGAGGCGGGCTGATACTCCTATCAGCTGCCACCCCCACGGTATCCAGGACCCCCTCGTCGCTCTGGTCTACAGGGTCCGTGGAGGGGATATCCTGCAGCATTACAAGACAAATCTTCAGCACACGACTACCTATCAGCTGTGCTCGACTACTATAGTCGCGACGTTTACCTCTTGGTTGGTCGTCTCGGAGATCTTCAGCTTCTTGACGGCGCGTTTCCGCGCCACGTTGCGAGGCCTCCTCGGCGGCACCGGCAGGTTAGCCTCGAGACTCGACAGCTTCTCGATGATGACTGGGACGTCTGGCATCCCATCTCGCCTGTACCTGGAGCGCAGCTGGAATCTTTGCTGCAGTGTTTCTTCATCTTCATCGTCATCAGAGCCGGACTCGATGACAACGGCGTCACTGCCTTCACCGACTATGCGGCGCTCTTTCCCCTTGGGCTCCGCCTTCCCCTGCGCCTGTCCTTCGAGACGCGGAGGGGAGGATGGGACGGAGATGTATTTTGCCACATCATCCTACAATATACAGCACATGTGAGTACGACTACATCAAGCTAATCAGTACTCGGGGGCTTCTGTCACGGCTACTGACCTGGCTTGGCGGCCGAGCTGCGGAGTACTCGGGAACCGGGCAAGGAGTGTACGGCGGCATGTCCTTGAAGATCTTACCCAGCCTCTCGACGATGACGTCGTCCTCGAGTTCGAAGCCAGGCAACCGGGACGTATCCTTGTCGCCAGTGTACTGGTACCCGAGGGTGTCTCGTGCCATCAGTGGCTGCACTCTCCTCTTCATGAAGCTGAAGGCCACGTGTTCGGCCCTCAGACCGGCTTCTCGCAAGGCCTTGATCTTTTTCAGTAACTCGGGTAGCTGAATACCCTCTTGCATGGTGGGCTCTGTGTTCCACCAAGGCTTGTGCTTCGGTTGGCACCCGCTCGGCTTCGGCAGCTCAGGATGGTGGTTGCTGATGTAGAACCATTTGGCCTTCCAGTCCTGGTTGGAGTCTATCAACTTGTACGGCAGGTACTGGTCGGCGGCGTCTTCACGCATCTGGATACCGGCACCTCCGACTACTCGTGTATCGTTGGTGCTCGGTTGCGGCTTCAACCGGAAAAACTTCCGAAACAAGATCCAGTGTTGCTTGATCCCCACAAAGGCCTCGCAGAAGTGTACAAAGATAGAAACATGGAAGATTCCGTTGGGGTTGAGATTAAGGTACTCGATGCCGTATTACCTGAGCAGACCCTTGAAGAAATCACTAGCGGGGAGCGCCAATCCGCGCTCTATGAACCGGGCGAACATTGGGATTTCGTCCAGGTTCTTCTCCATCAGGTACGGATCGCCGGTGGCGGTACGCCATAGATCCACCTCCTTCTCACGAAGGAACCAACTGTTGACCAAGGCGAGGAGGTCCTCGGTCTTCAGTTTCGCCTTCTTCCACTCCTTCGCCGGATTGGGGCGAGGGGACGAGGGTGGCGACGTCGACGACTGGCCGGCATCCCCGGTCTCCTCATCGCGACTCCTTTTCTTCGACGCGCCGGTCTTCTTGCCCTTCGCTGGAGATCCCTTCATTCTCCAAGTAACGGGTGTCTTCACTCGCATCCGCTCGGGGCTACAGCGGCGGGTGAACTACGGCAGCGCGAGCAAATGGAACTAAGTCCTTGCGCGGCGGCGGCGGCAGCAGAGGAGCAGAGGAGGCAGCGATTCAGATCTAATCTGAGGAATGCAACTGCTAAGAGTGAAAAACGCTAAGGGACTCACCGGTTATTTATAACCGGTCCTGGCGGCTCGGTTCTCAGCGGGCGGATACGGCGCCAGACGGGTGACCTAGCGGCAGCAGCGTGACTCTTCAACTTCCAGTACTCGATGCTCTCCATCTCGGGGGCTCGACTACTTCAGATGACCTCAGTAGGATCCAACCAGATTCAAGAACCACTCAGGACACATTCTACAGTCAAGATGACCCTTTAATTCGAGAGGAAGTACTCGACTCAAGGCTCGGGGGCTCCGTGCCACGTGTCCTTCGGTTTTTTCTCCGAATTTTTCGGGATAAGATTGACAGAACTTCAGATTGACCCTCAGCTTGAATCTACGATTCGACCTAAGACTCGGGGGCTACATTCCATATGGAATGTGATTCTTCGAATCGCATTTTCCATATGGTCTCTTCATCAAGAAATCACGAGTATTATTGAAGACCTTCGAGAGAAGCACTCGGGGACGTTTGGGGACTACTCGAGAAGACTTCAAGACTACTCAAAGATCAGCTGGAGTACCTTCCAGCCTCGGGATGGTTCAAGCACTCTTGAGGACTTTCGGCTTGTGGAACTCGGGGACGCTCACGGACTACTCGCCAAGGCCATCAAGACTACTCGAAGACATCCTGCTCGACTACAAAGTACTCGGGGGCTTGTCGTATGGACATCCCTGGGCCCACTACTCCGGTGGGTACCAGGACCGACTACTCGGTGGGCCCCTGGGACTACTCAACTTGGGCAACACGGCACCTGCTGGCGTGGGGCGCAAGGATTACAGAGGGATAGTACTCGGATAGGAAGCTACACATGTCCGGATCCATGTAAAGAACTCCTAGCCGTACCCGACTAGTACTCTCCCCTCAAACCGACTTGTAACCCTGCCTCCCGGACTATATAAGGCGAGGCAGGGACCCCTATCTCTTCATCCGCATCATCTTGTAAACACATCCAATCAATCCAGAGCTACGCAGCATACAGGACGTAGGGTATTACGCACCTCGCGGCCCGAACCTGTCTAAATTGTGTGCCACGTGTCTCTCCTTCGAGTTACCGATCTCGGCGAGGCCACATTCATCTACCTCGGGTACTCCCCTTGGTAGGTTGCCGGTCTAAAACACCGACAGGGTGAGCGGCTAGGAAGGATTGGGGACGTACCCTGGACCGATTCTTGGGCACAGGTGGGTGCAGAGGTGGCTCGGGACCGGCCGGCGGCGGTGAGGTGGTCAGCGGCCTCTACTGCGGCTCAGGTTCGGCGAACGGCGGGGTGGCGCACGAAGCCGGCGCACGAGAGCATCCCCGGGTGTAGTAGGAACGGAGGGAGACGGTGATGCGACGGCCGAAGGACGGGCTCGGCGACGACGGCTTGAAGCACCCGGCGGCGCTCTGCTCTGCGCGAACCATCGCGGCGGCGTGCGAACTGAGTAGGGGGGCGAGCTCGTCGAGGACGACGGAGCGGACGAGAAAAAGCATGCGCCGCACCTCGCTTCTCCTTTTATCTGCAGCGCGGCGTGGTGGGGACGGGCGTGTGCGCGTCGGCGGCTGGCAGCCGCAACGCCACGGCGCGTGGCACGGCGCATGCGTGTGAGCTCCCTTGCGCCCGGTGTACGGCGAAACAGAGGGCGGAGGGACCACGGCGGGGCCTTGGGTCCACAGCGAAAAGCCCCACGTGTCCGTACACCGGAGACTCGCGAGGGCGCCACGTGGCCAGCGCGGCCAGAGAGCGCGCGCACGCCTGGGCGCGGTGACGACGTCGCCTGCCTCAGTTCCTATTTCATTTACGCATCTTCGAAAATGCTAAACTCCAAAAAGTGACAACTAACTTGAAAATCTCCAAAAATAGAAATTGTAGAGAAACTATAACACTACAACTTTCCCAAAGGGCAACCTATGTTTTGGTGAATAGATTGGTGGGAAAAACTCGATGAACTTGCTGTTTTCTCGGCCCTGATTACTGTTCACAGCACCTTCAACTCGAATTTTGGCCAATTTACACTCAAAATTGGAATGTTCACCAATTATGAAAAATGTGTTCCCGAAAACAAGGAAAAACTTTTATATTGGCAGATTTTGAACTTCTATGGTGAAATTTGGAGAGCGCGCAAGAAAACCAATTCAGCCTTTTGGAGCTCTAGGGGTTTGACCATGATTTGAGAGTTTGACCAAGGGTTTAAGTGCAAATGTGTTCACAATCATGTAAAACATGCTTAGAGACTAATTAATCTTATTAGCACAACTAATTAAAGTACTTAGCCTAAGCAAACATCAGGGATGTTACAGCCATCATTTTACCATCATCGATTTCCCAAGTTTTGATGGCATCAGCATTACTACCATCAGCCACACGAGTAGAGGCATCATCAATTAAGTGGAAGTACAGACCTGTCAGACCATAACCTCTCAATGCAGTCTCAACACAGAATGCCCACTCAGGATAATTTTGACCATTAAGAGTAATCTTAACAACAATTGCATTGATTTGTGTCTGCAACATGTTGAAAGATGACTGGGATGCAGCAGAGTCAAGAAAAACAGTTACCACCGTGGCTTTGTAGCAGATGCAGAGCAGTAGGCGTGAATTGCAGATTTCACCACACCAGCAGCAGATGAAGCAGACAGACGGCAGCCTGAATGCCTGATAGTCCCAGGGGAATTGACGAGGTCGAGACAGGCGGACGTGAAGAACGATGCCGCGACGGGCGGACAGCCGCGAGGATGCCGCGACGGGCGGCGACGGCGACAGGCAGACAGGGCCTTTGGCGACAGGCAAAATCCACGCGGACGGGACCTTGGCGACGGGCGGACCGAGAGAGGCCGCCTGACGGACGGGCTGGACAGGCCAAATCCGGCGGAGGACGCCGACGACGGGCCGGCGGCGAAAAAAACGGATTGCAGGTGAAAAATCACCTGAAATCCTGCTTTGATACCATGTTACGTACCGTAGAATGGTGAGGGAGAGAGCAGAATCAGGGAAATCAGAGGGAGAATCAGAGGGAGATATCCATATATAGAGGCAGAGCCTCATGGGCCATACGGGCCTATAATAGAAGGACCTTTATATACTTAACATGATATTCATGGTCGAATTTAGAAAAATGTATTTAGAAAGAAAAAATTAGAATAAATTGTATCTATATAACCTATATAGATGCACACTAGTAAAGAAAGCT
Organism: Cenchrus fungigraminus; assembly: GCA_036936925.1. Classification (NCBI taxonomy): domain Eukaryota; kingdom Viridiplantae; phylum Streptophyta; class Magnoliopsida; order Poales; family Poaceae; genus Cenchrus; species Cenchrus fungigraminus. Next base: position 36,566,984 of record CM072779.1, on the reverse strand, counting down.
TTGTTCGATTAGTCCATTCCCGCCCGGCCGGAAATGCGGCCCAACCCCACGGGAGACACCCGACCTGGAACAAATACCGGCCCACCAAAAAGGTTGTGTTCGTTAACCCCCTAGGCTCCGATACCGGCCCAAACCCACTCGTTCTCCCCACCTCGGCCTGGGAACGAAACATCTTCCTGCTGTCGTGGAACGAACCCCGCCGGTCGGCTCTGTCTTGTGGCTTGCGGGAGGGGAGAGGTGACGTGAGGCTGTGCGAGTGGTGGCTGTGATGGAGCGGGTCAGGAGGACGACGGACAGGCGGCGACTACGGTTACTCCCTCCCGACAGCGTCTCCTCCCTGCAGTGGCGATGGATAATTGCATGTCCTACACTAGGTCGGCAGCGGCGACACCGGCGCGGCCTTCTCCCTCAAGAGCCCGTCCCTTCCGGCGGTCGCCTTCTCGCCGGTGAGCCACCCATCTTCACCTTTCACCTCTTCTCTCGTACGGGCTAGGGTTCTTCATGACCAGATCTAGATATGGTTCTTGACTTCTTGATTTGCGTATGGGAGTTCTTGATTCGCAAGATCTCGAAGTTAAATTGTTTCATTGTCTAGTCTGCAATGCTCTGTACTTGGTCTGGTGCACACGCCCGCCCCTCCTGGAGGAAGGTGAGTGCTGCGACATGTCTCCTGCTTCAGCTCGAGCCATTTCCCCGCTTGGTTTGCTCACCTTTTTGGTGGCTCATTTTTACTGCTTGTGTAGCAGTAGTTCTGCATTTAACTGTTGCATCATTACCCATTCTAGGCCGTATTTGCTTGCTTCACTTGCACCCTTTGGTACCCTGTCACTAGATCGGCTTATCAGCTACCACCATGGAAAGTTCTATGCAGTATTTGTTTTATTGTTTTATTGCTACCCAAATGTCATCACCTGTACGAGATGTATCCACCAAATGTAGAGCAGCTAGTCAGGTTAGGATACCTTGATGTGTAATTGAAAAATCTTGCTCTTCCTAGTGCCGGAACTAGTGTCTATTTTTGTGAGTGGTAGCTTTTCAGAGATGTTTCAGTTTAACCATGTCTGTTGAATGGCACTGCATCTGAAATATTGTGGTGAGGTCTACTAGTCCACTTCATAGAAAACTAGTAGCTCAGATTAATTTCATTGCACTGGTTCACACAAAGTAACATTTATCCGGTCTTATCATAGCAAAGTATGGTGGCTGTACGTGAATTATTGTAAACTTGTTTCATGTCCATTGTACTATAGGGCATAGGCTATGTGCTCATCCGATTGCTCTGATTCTTCGCACTTTGCTGTTAAGCTGTAGCTATTATGTTTATTTGTTGTCACATCTGTATGGTTGGCTACAGTAGGAGCTCTGAATGTCTGAACCCAACTGTCTTTGCTGTCTACAATAGTTCTTGTCATGTTGTAGTGCAGCATCTGTATGGTTGGCCACTGTAGGATATGTACAATATGTGTTTGAATATGTACTTTACTAGTTGTTACAATGGTGATTGCATCTTAGCTGTTACAATAGTGATTACATCTTCTCTCTTTTTTCATTTGTCAATTGACAGTTATCTTTTAGTTTCACATTGCCCGCAATAGTGAGTGGGAGTTCCAGAAGTATGGTCCATAAAAGTAGCTCCTAGCATATATTTGCTTAATGTTTTTTGTATTAAAATTGCAGAAATGTAGAGTTGTAAAACATGCTCTCAGGTGGTTAATGTTTCTAAGCATGAATTTTGGTTTATACAGTATGCATTCTTGAGGCACTATTTCTTTTTTGGAGACTTGATTCTACCTTATTATTTATGTTCCAACAGATCCTGGACTATTTTTTAACACATTGGCTATTATTAGTATTTTTATTTTCTATTTGCTGAATTATCACCTGCCTCATGCTGAATCCCTGCTTGCCGAACATGTTCCCAGGGGTAGGGGATTAAGGGAAATTATAACCCCAAAGGGATTAAGTGGCAAGGGAGGGATCAACTCAACCCCTCCCAGTATCGATTCCACTTCAGGGGTTTAATCCCTTTGAGCTGAACAGGCTTAAAGATCATTAATTTTATTTCTCTCGACATGCAAGCTACCCACCTCGTCTAGAAAACTCACTACTTGCTCTGTCCCCCAAAGACTGTCCATTTAGAAAATTTTAGACACACTAGTAGTTGTTACAAGCGACCATACTACCCCTAATTACTCTACTTAGTTTTCTGGATTCTGAATTAATGCAGTCCATTGGAACTAGAGAAAAAGCACCAATTGATTATTTCATTAGCTCTATGCACTTTTCAATGCACCATTTTTATTAGGATGAATGTTGCTTTAATTAGATTAATTTCAATACAAGCTAAATGAATACTCTTTATGGGATAAAATTTGAAAGCTACATGAACACTCTTCGTGGGACGGAGGGAGTACATGACACACCACGTCAACATCTTCTGAGATCATCTATTTATGACTAACATCGATTTTATGTGACTAATAGCATCCATGTATGCAATTTATTAGTCTTTGCGGGGTACAAAATTCTCGCAATAGAGATACATAGAGGATCAATCATTTAAAAGTCGTTGTCTCTCAACAAAACGAACATATTTTCATGTATTATGTTGTTTGCAAAAGAATGTTGTCATGCAATCATCTTAGTATTTCTACTTTCAAATTTCAAAATAATTTGCAATGCAATCACCTTATTGTTTCTACTCTTAATTTCACTTTGAAATTTTGTTTTAAAAATCCTCACAGCGCTTATATCACCAGTTATCTAAATGGAATGATACTTTTCTTAAAAAAGAGAATTGTAGGACTAGTAGAGAGGAAGCGATATATTGGGGAAAGTTAAGATGCATGTGACATCTCCAAAGGCGCTTAACTAGGACAGGACCTCCTTAAAAGGAAACTGTACGGCTAAATTGCGATGCAGGAGAGCACGTGGGATTTGTTGCACGCATGCCAGCAACGGCCGTGGCGTAAATCTGAAGGCAGATCCGAAGGAAGAAGCAGTGGCGGATCTGGTGCCGTGTGGTACCAGTTCCCCGACCGCAGGCAGCCGGGGCACTGTTGCCCGTGCTCTCCTGCACGGATGCACAGCACAACAGTACAGCCGCGTGCGTAGCGCTAGCGCCGCGCCCTACGAGACCTGAGGGCTTGTAGTAGTCGGATACCCACCCCCAACACTAATGCGCAAGGAGGTCGTCGTCGTCGACGCGTCCAGGTGCAGCGTGGAGCTGGTGGTGTGGTGGCACGCAAGGCACTGGCAACGAAATAATACACGTTACTTGTACAGTATCACCACGTCTCCGCTCCGCGCCTCTGCCCACTGCCGCCATGGATGGCATCGTGGGTCTCATGGAGCCCACGGAGCACTACGAGAGGAGGCTTCTTCCCGCCACAGCCGCCGGCCCATCCATCGCATGCATACGTGCGTGCCGCGGAACGAAGAGTGTCTATCTGGGCTGCTCGATTTTTTTCGCACAGGTCTAGCGACGGAACGAACGGCGGCACACCATCCTTTCCATCCATATCCATCAGCCGGCACGCCGCGCCGCGGCGGTGTGTCCCGCACCTCCAGCGCCACGTTCTCTCTCTTTATCCTCGGTGTTGTCTTCCCCGTGTGGTCACCAGCGTACGTGTTCCAGTTCCAGGGTGCGACGTGGGCGTGGGCCTGCCCGCGTGCGAGGACGACCGCGCCTCGGCGAGCAGGCAGAGGATTCAGGTGGAGCCAGCAGCACAGGCTACAGCAGCAGCCATGCGAGGACCACCGCGCCGCTGCGCCTCGCCCTGCGCGCATTCATCGTCTCCCTCGGCTCGGCCCCCACCCCTCGCGCCGCACGGGGGTACGCCGTACGCTACGTGCCGTGCCGGAGTCACAGGATTCACGGGCGCGCGCGGACGTGCGTACGGTACGGGGCACGAACCGATCGACGCCGCCGTGTGTGTCCGCCCCGCAGAGGGCGGCTCAACGTGCCCTCACAGCGCCCCGGCGTAAATGCCCCTGTTCCTTACGAGGGGAAGGCTTGGCCCTGTCGGACGGCCGGACACGGGGAGCGCGCGCGCGGCGCCGCGCGGAGGGCGGAAACGCACCCGGCCGGCTCCGTCGCGCGGTGTGGGTCGGTCGACGGTCGGTGAGTGAGTCCACCGTTTGTTCTCGCCGATGGACGCGCGCGCGGGGGTGGTCGGGCCCCCGTCGGATCGGGCGGACGATCGCGTCACTCATGGCGCGGCGGACCCCAGCCGCGGCCACCGAGACCGGACCAGGCTTTCCGCGCAACCACATCATGGCCTCGCCATTTCGAGCACCGCCGCCGTCTGGACCACGACGACGCTCCGCGGCCAATGGCAGCGGCATGCTCGTTGCCAAAACTAGGGCGGCGGCCGTGGATTCATACTGCACCGGTCGGTGGTAGCAGTGGTAGTATCCAGATGGTGCAGTACATGTACAAGTACAGCTGCATATGCTACTAGGAGTACCCATCTAAATCTGACGGCACAGCCAAAAACACTTTACGATACTCTCCATACACCAGCTACAAGTATAGTAGACAGACTCGTACCGGCACATCAAAAAAACTCTCTACTAGCTACTACGTACTCATCGGCGGCATGTTACACTTCTCATCGACAAAAACAGGGCACGGGGGGAGGCGTACGGGTACACAGTGCACTCAACTACTCAAGCACGACACACTCACACACCACTCTCTCTCGACGTCCAAAAACAAAGAACATTCCGGTAGACGAAGAAGGAAGAACGAAGCCAACGGCAGCTAGCTAGCGCTCCCCCGTCCGTTCGTTTCAGAAAATCGCGGGAAGCGGGTGGAGCGGGAAGAGGTCGCGCAGGTCCTCGAAGAAGTAGTCGTTCTCCTGCTGCACCACCGTCGGCGACGGCGCGGTCCAGCTGGGCGCCTCGCCGGAGGAGGCGGGCCCAAAGCTGCAGGCGGCGGCGTTATTCCACGACGCCTCCGGCGACGACGGCTCCGCGTAGAGGAACCCCGCGTCGGGCTGGATGTCCCAGAACCCGCTGGTGGCGTACACCGGCGCGTCCTCGAACGGCACGAACTCGCCGAGCTCCTCCTCCTCCAGGACGGACAGGCTGCGGCGCTCCGGCCCGCACGGGGCGGCGTCGGAGTCGTCCTTGGAGTCCTCCGCGAGGGAGGACAGCGACGGGACCTTGCGGAGCACGGACGTCGGGGACGACGCCACGGGCGAGGACTCCCCGCCGGACTCGTACCCGGGGGTCGCCGGCTCCTGATCCTGGCCTGCCCCGGAGTTGGCCGCGGAGAAGTTGGTGGTGGCGTTGGGCCCGCGGAGCTGGACGGCGGCGGTGTCGTAGACGCGGGCGGCCTCCTCGGCGGTGTCGAAGGTGCCGAGCCAGACGCGCACGCCGCGCCACGGGTCGCGGATCTCCGCCGCGAACTTGCCCCACGGCCGCCTCCGGACGCCGCGGAACTTGGTGCTCGTCGCGCCTCCCTTGGCCAGCCGCCTCCGCGCGCCGCCGCCGCCGCTGCAGACGCCAGGGGCAGCAGCAGCACCGCCGGCGACCCTCCTCCCGCGGTCGCCGTCCCCGGCGCCGCACTGCTCCGGCATGGGAGGAGCGGCAGGAGCCGCTGCGACCGCCACGGGCGGCAGCTCCCGAACCATCCTGCCGACCCTCCGTGCGCCGAACCCGTCCTCCTCGCCGGAGGAGTCCGTCAAGTCCGGGTCGTCCCAGAAGATCCGCACCGTGCGCAACTGCGACATGGCACGAAAGGCAGAAGAGCGAAGCTCGCGGCCGGGCGCTAAACCCCTCGCGACCTCGCCGCACAAGATTTGAGTAAATTCCTCCGGCTCTAAAGATGACACAACCAAACCAGGCGCTGGAGCACTGACCCCGGCAGGAAAGGAAGCGATCGGAGCGGACGGCCGAGTGGGATTCCCTCCTGCGCAGCGGATCGGCAGGGGAATAAAGAGCAAAGGGTCGGGAGTGAGGGGGGCGAGCTAGGCTAGGGGAAGGCAGGCGGGCGCAGGGAGAAGCTTGGAAGGGGAAGAAGAGGGAGTGGCCGCAGTAAAGACGGATTCTTTAAAAAGAGGGACAGAAATGCAGGAGGAGCAGCAGCTACGAGTAGCTGAAAGCAGAGGCAGCAGTAAAGCCGCGCCCCGTCCTCTCCTCTGCCGCGCTCGTACCGACGCAGAGGCAGCGGCCGCGCGGCCCCCGCGGGGGTACTATCGCTCTAACGGTTTTCGAGCTCCGCGATAAGAAAACTCCTCGGCGAGACGAGAGGAGCTTCTTCTTCCCTTCCTCCCTCTGGGAGTCCGGAAGGAACAGAAGGGTGAAATGCGAAATAAAAGCGCGAAGAACAAGGTCGGAGACGAATGGAGCGGTGTGGGAGAAAGACGAGGAGGCAAGGAAGAGGAGACCTTGAGATCAGCGAGCGGAGCAGGGACGGGGAAGAAGCGGCGGCGGCGGCGTCGGCGGCGACGTGAGGTGGAGGTCGAGGAGTGGAGGAGCGGAAGTGACGGATGGCCTGATGGGATGGGAGTTTCTGGGGGTTTGGGGAGGTTTTTGGGGGAGTGGGGAAGGTGGGGAGTGGTTACCGCTGTCCGCCCGCCTCTTATAGGATCCCCCGACCCGACAGCCTCGGTTGGAACCCACTCCCGATTCCGCCACGGTGGTGAGTGGTGACAGCGCGCGGTTGTTTTTTGTTTAACCCGAACCCGGCTACGGCTCTGGCCGCAACATTAATTAAATTCTGCCGGTTAACCCCTCCCGCCAACCGCATTTACTCCCGCTACCTGGGTTTACGGGCTGGGTTCCATTTCAAATCCCGCGCCGCCCAGATTAATCACCTCGAGGCGTCCTGCTACGTGCTGCCGCTACCGCCACCACCGGCTCGCTCGCTCCTCCGCCATTCGCTTGCGCTCGCACCAGCAAGCAGCCGAGGGAGGGAGGGCTGCCGTTGAATTACCTGTTACCGCAATGCAGCTCAATCAGCAGCTGTAATTGTACTCCACGATAGGCTGGGCTGCCTGGCAGCCTGCACCGCGCTTCGCTGCGCTGCTCTGCTCTGCCTGCTCCCTGCACTCCTGCAGGCTGCTGGCCGGCTGGCATGGTGGCCGCTGGTGCGCGCGGCGCAGGCCTGCCTGCAGCGCAAGTGGGTGGAAGCTGGCCACGGGACGGACGCTGCGGCCTGCGGGGACGGCCCGGATGGGCGCCACTGTATCTGCGCGATCGAGTCGATCGAGCCGGACGCTTTGACTAGAGTAGCGGCGTGTTTCGCGCCCGTTCTGAACATCTCCCACACCGCCTCGGTCAGCTCCGGGCCCGTCCTCCACTCACTGTTAAGGGACCGGGGTGCCTGCCGGAGGAGCAACAATGCTCGCGTACGGTGTCACCGGCTGTTTGAAACGTTAAGCACGGCCGTAATGCTCCGGGGCCCGTGCTCCACTTACTGTTAATGGCTGTGGACGGCGGCTTCGTTCTTACGCGGCGCTGATGCCGGTCCCCCCCGGTCATGGACGCTAATTACTCCACGCGCGAGCGCGGGAGGGCAGGGGTTCGTCAAGCCGGCGCCTGTGCCTGTCTGCGTCCGTGCTCCCCGTCCATCAGCTCCATGCCCTTCACTGATCGCGCGCGCTCCCCGCCTGGTAGACCAGCGCCCAGCGGAGAGCTCCGAGCAGCAGACAGCCAGCGCTCCCCGTCCCGTGGCGATATTTTTGGGCAGATGTACGGAGACACGCGCGGCCGCGTGGTCATGCTGCGAGAGCCTCCCACACCCCCCTGAGCGCCGCTGGGGTCCGGCGGTCAGCGGCAGCACCTCGGCGAGCGGTGGCCGGGCAGGAGGTGGCCCCCGGCGAGTCGCGCCGCGACGCGTGACGAGGGGCCAGGCGCCCAGGCTCTACGGGTGCGCGCGGGGATGGTGTGTGGTGGGCTCGGGCGGCCATCGGGGTGCGGGAAGAGGGGAGGTGGGGCGGCACGTGATGGCGGTCGGTCGTGGACGAGGAGGGGGAACGGAGGAGAGGAAGAAAATGACCGGTCAAATCGTCGGGCGGAGCACCGGCGTCAGAGGGGCGGGGTCTCCGACCCGGATCCATTAAACTAACACGCACCATCACCCATCTCGCCCCCCGTCGTCCTCTGCGTGTTTGGCGCTAATGTAATCCGCCCAGGGACGAACGACGGCGGGCGTGTAATGTTCTCTTTCTCGCGCAGAGAAGCTCGTTTCTGCACAGTGAGTTCACGTGTGTGATTTCTCTGTGTAAGTGCTCACGGAACAAAGGACATTTCTGGACAGCTACCTGCACTAGTACAACAAGGGTCGATCGTGTCTGTAGGCTCTAAAAACACTCTTACCCGCAAAAAAAAAAAAAACACTCTTGTACAAACACGCTCTATTGTTTGTCAAAAAAAAAAAAAACACACGCTCTATTGTCCGAGTTTTAATATCGCTTGAAACATCTCTTGTGAACTCGCATCCTATGCTTCCCCTATTTCAATTCGCACAGCTAACGCTCCAGCATTATATTCATACAGAATTTTTATACTTGCGTGGTAAGTTATTAAATGGTTTAGACATCAGTATTTTAATTTGGAATAATTTTTAGATGAAGGAAGCTTTATTAAAAGATAAATTACTTTAATATCCTTTTAATTATGTGTAAATTATTTAATTCTTTTTAAAAAGGATAAGAAATGAAAGTATTTGCAAGTACCACATGTAGTTCCATGTACCTGCTGATGCTTCACAAGTATTTACAAGTACCGTAACAAAGCTTTACAAATGAAGCTCTCGCCTCTGTAACAAGGTGGAAGCCAATTTTACTATTACTAATTTGGAGACCTTTTGAATCCACTTAGGATTCCTAGGTTGATGCTCTAAAAAAACAATACTCATGAAAAAAGAGAAAAAATCAACTTTGTTTCTAAAAGTACTCACCTATCCATTATGAAGAATTAAAAATAAGCCCTATATTTACTCTAAATTACCCACATATGACACTACACAAAATTAAATCTAAGCGATCAACCGGTCACAACCAGTGACGGATCCATAATCAGATAGTAGGGGGTGGGGGTTGAACACTTTCTTCTACCTCTAGACAATAGAAAATCGTCATCCATAGTGCCCCCCCCGCCGCTGGATCCGTCGTTGCTCACAACATACAAAATATCTCTCTAATATTTAAATCATAAAAAGAATCTATTGTTATATAATCTTTAGCCAATGCTCATTAATGTATTATACACTATTTAAATAAAAAATATTATTGATTGTTCTTTGTAATCTAAATAATAATTTATAGTATTTATTATATGTCGCATAAAAGTACTAGTAGCCCGTGCATAGTAACCCAAAACATGATTAGAAGCTAGGTCACATCTCTCCAACTCCAACGATATATTATAACACAAGGTCAACTATATCCAATGGTTTAAATTTCCACGAAGAAACGTAATATTATTGACCCTCCTAATAACAACAAATATTAGAGTTTCTTGCATTGCTTCATCGCGACTAAATTGTCACTCATAACATTCTATTGGACATTTTTTCGGAAAAAAGATGAAAACTATAGTTTAGCTCTTTGTGTTTCCACACCGATCGTCTTCATGAAAGTAAACAAGCAACAGATGACGTACTTACGCCTAAGGTAAAATTATACAAGTTTTACACACACACACACACAAAACAGAGTACACCTGCTTCGCACAGGGAAATGTCAGCGTGTCATTTGCCTCTAGGGCTCTACGCAATTAAAACTTACTCCATCCGTCCCGCAAAGATTGTTTATATAGCTTTCAAAATTTGTCCCACAAAAAATGTTCTTTTAGCTCGTATTAAATGCTCTTCTCATTAAACTAACATCAAGTACTAAAGAAATATTGCATTGAGAAACACATGGAGCCAATGAAATGCTTATTTGATGCTTTTTTTCAAATTTCAATGCATAATTAATTAGGGGTAACAAGGTCATTTGTCACAACTACTAACATGTCTTAAATTTTCTAAACGAACGGTCTTTGTGGGACGGAGGGAGTAATGTATTTTCAGCAAATTTGATAACCCTACAACTTTGTCACGTCATCGGTTCCTCAGATATTCTTATCAAGGAGGAGCACGCTCTCTGCTCGCATACAGGGGAGTCCTGCGCGCCGGGCCGCAACAGCCAACAAACTGAAATGATGAAAGCTAAGGTTGTTATGTCAGTTGTACATACATGGCTGATGGAGAAACATATGTGGCGCACGCGGCAGCTAGCGTCCAATAAAAATCTAATCATTAGATCTCAAATTTACTCCCTCTGTTCCAATAAGTCATTTTGGTTTTATTGGATTCATCATAAATAATGTTGTACATTTAGATACACATCATATCTAAATGCATAGTAATATCTACGATTCTAAAAACCTAAAATGACTTATAATTTGGAATGGAAGGAGGATAAATTTTCCGGTGTTAACTGGTACGTTTTCACTACTCGACCTAAGATCATGTCAAAGCATTTCACCGGTTAAGTAACCGCTATACAAGGTGTAAATTAAATTTTAAGGAAAAGGTGAGCTATGGAATCCTGAACGTTTTGGAAACCAAAACCAACATTAAAAGTCAAGCATCAAGTATAGCGGCCGGCAAGCAAACTTACGCGGAGTACCCACGTCGTGAGCACGCCCCAATATTTAAATTGTGAGAGAGATCTTTGTTTGCTTTATTTTGTCTTGTATATTCGGGAGGGGAAGGTAACGGTCCCCGTTTGAATTCAAGCGAGCGTGCACCGCCGATATACTATAGTTTGAACTCATGCATGCATGCCTGCGTCTGCGTGCGGTGCCGTGGCCCGTGGGTTGCTTTTACCTTAGCCTTTTGAGCGCCCAGAATAATCCACTGGAATTTTTTTAGTCTGATACTGTCGAGGCAGTTTACAATTCTGGGGTTGTACGCATCTGGAGTGACTCAGCGGTGACACTACTGCTACAGCTGAAACTATCTACGGTCGTGGGTCATTGCTAGGCTCACAGTAGTTCGGGTTCAGAGCTCATCGTGGGCTGCTTAGACTGGTAGCACTCGTCATACTCTATTTGCATCCCCTAAAACAAAATATTCTGCCTGGTCATCGAGATTCTTCAGTACAGTACGAGTTTCCCCGCACCCGTCATCCCCTATATCTCATACTCCACACCAACAACCCACCCGTAGGACCCCATATGTCAGCCTCTCTCTCTGTTTTTTTATTCTTCCATTCCTCCTTCCCCGGTCTCTCTCTCCTCCCACTCCTTCCTCCTCTGCTCCTCCGCCCAACAGCCCGAGCGCCACCGCCCCTGCTCTCCCTCCCGGCGGCGGTCCTGGAGCTCGCGCTCGGCGCGCGCAGCCGCGGCGAAGCTCCCCCCAGCTCGTGCGTCCGGAGGTCGGAAGCTCCCTGCCGCCTCGACCCCTCCGCCCCATTCCTCTGCCTCGACGTGATGTGCGGCTGCGGCGTCCGCGCGCTCCGGCGGCCCTCCCTCGGCGGCGGCTGCCAAATCCGACCGCAGGAGCTCCAGGGCCGGCGCAGCCCCATCGCGTCGGAGCTTCCTGGCCTGCGCCGCCATCTGCTGCGAGCAGATCGAGCAGCCACCCAGCGGGATCTCCGCGCGTGAGCAGGGGCGGCGGCCTTGGATCCGGCGCGAGGTGGAGGAGCTCGTGCCATGGAGGTCCGCCGGCAGCAGCACGGTCCGCCGCCCTCCGGCCTTCCCTGTCCCCTGCTCCCTCCCCACACCGGCCGGCTCATCTCCACGGCTCCACCGCGCGGAGCTCCTCCTCCCTCCTCCAAGTCGATTCGCCGGCGCGCCACCATCCCCCTCCCTTCGCCGGCGCTCCTCGCCGTCGACGTCGTCGGCGCCATCTTCCTCCTCTGCTGCGCCGGCGTTCTCTCCCTCCTCTCTGCGATGGCGCGGACAGCAACGGCTGGGACCACGCGGGGGGCGTAGCGCACGTCCTGCATCGCGCTGGATTTGGGGGATGCGGGGTGGGAACGGGACATCCCGCACGCTTTGGCGTCCCCCGGTGCGGGGCAAAAAACGCCAAAGGCGTACTGCAGGGGTCCGTCCCGTTGCCCACCCAGTACCCAGTGCGACCAGCCTTAGCAAGCAGCTGTGTCGTACTATAGCAGCATAGCCTACCTCAAGCACGACAAAACTCTGCTGTTTGCTCCTCCCGACCTCCTCCCTAAAAGAGATACTCTGCTGTTAATTTGTTGAAAAGGGGGAAACGGAAAAAATGTTAAATGATAGGTAAAGAAAGGATCCAAATAGGCAAGCAAACAATTCAAATTGGGGAAAAATTACTCCCTCCACTCATTTTTAACTTGGCAAATCTTATGATTTGACAACTCTTAATAGATTTATCAAGTTACAAAAACTTCATCTCCAAGAGTTTCTATTTAACTTGCCAAGTTATTCTTTCTCCCTTATACATTTGCATCAGGAATTTTTTTATTCTTTATTTCTTTTTTCACCCTCCCACCTCTGACTCGCGCCTAGGAGAACGCCAAGGCCAGACGGAGTAGCACACATGTATTTGCGTGTAGAGGACTTTTTTTTCCGAAGTTGCCAAAATTTACTATACCAAACTGTTGGAGGCATGTTTTTTTGTGTTTTTTTCTAAAAAAAACAAAGATGACAATCCAATTTGGCAAACTCAAGCCTGGTTGTTGATGACTTATTGTGGGCGGTCATCCATGTGCAACTGGGAGTTCAACATCACTCCATGGGTTGGTCGCAGCATAAGGTTTGCTATTTTTAACTTGGCAAATCTTATGATTTGCCAACTCTTTAAAGATTTGTCAAGTTAAAAAAGAATACATCTCTAAAAGTTTGCTAATTTTAACTTGTCAAGCTATTATTTCTCCGTTATACATGGTTATACATTTGCATCATGAATCTTTTTTATTCTTTATTTATTTTTCACCTTCCCACCTCTGGTTTGCTCACGGGAGAACGTCGAGGCCAAGCAGAGGAGTGTATATTTATGCGTTGCGGACCTCTTTTTACGAAGTTGTCAAAATTTGTCAAGTACTATACCAAACTGTTGGAGGCATGCTTTTTGTGTTTTTCTATAAAAAAAATGAAAGATGACAATTTAATTTGGCAAACTCAAACCTGGCTGTTAATGGCTAATGTGGGCGGTCATCCATGGGCAACTGCGAGGTCAACATCAAACAGTGGTTTGGTTGTTGTAAAAAAACAGTGGTTTGGTCGCAGCAGAAGGCTGCGGCTTAGGGCACGTACAACGCGTCTATATGAGGCGTCTGTACAGTGACTATTTTGCGAAAAACCCCCGCCTGCCCAAACTGACGGCCCGCACGTCGCCTCCGGAGGCGACGCCTCCGTCCCGTTCCCAGAGGCGGAGTCGACGCGCGCCGACGCGTTGTAGAGGGCGTCGTCTCGCATCGCTGCTGCGTGTCGGATCCCACGCGGCTCCTCCATCCCCGACCACGAGCGCGCGTTTCCCCCGCCAAAACCACGGATGCAGGAGGGGGTGGGTGCGGCAGAGGTTGGGGGAGACGGCGGTACCGGAGTTCCGCCGCCGCTCCCCCCCGGACTTGCTGCCGCACCATGAGCTCGCTGGCCTGTCGTCGCACCCCGAGCCTGCTGGAGGAGGAAGAGGACGTGGAGGAGAGGGAGGCGGTCCGGACGCCGTCGTCCACGAGCCGGCCTCTGCTGCCGCCTCTACTACGCAGAGGAGCCGCCGGCAACCATGAGCCGCACGCCCGCACACCTTCAAGGCACCTGCACCTACTTCCCTTGCCGCTGCTTGCCTTGCCTCGTCCCGCAGCTCGATCCGGTGGCAGCGGGCCCCGAATCGACGGCGGCGAGGCCAATTCGGCGGCTGCGATTCTCGATCCGGTGGTAGCGGGCCTCGAATCGACGGCGGCGAGGCCGATTCGGCGAGCTGGGAAGGAGCGCCGCGGCAGGAGCGAGACCGGGAAGCGGAGCCGCAGCACGAGAGCAGAACTTCGAGTGCGGGAGGGAGGACCGAAGGAGCTCGAGCACGGGAGCGCTCGCTGCCTCTTCCGGCTGCTCGAGCACGGGCGCGCTCGCTGCCTCCATCGGCGGCTCTAGCACAGGAGCGAGAGAAAAATTGCAGATGTGGATGAGAACGTGCTGCGGATGGATGTGTGGACGGTAGCTTTTCTGATATTTAATATTTCTATAGTATAAACAGGTACCTTAAACAGTCGAGCTAATATCTATGATCTTTGCAGCTGGAGTTTACACCACTAGCCATACACACAAATACATTTGTAGTCGATCTTTAGTCTCATGCAAAACATTAAACATTGTAAACAAAAAATTACAATTTAGCCTTTCCAATAAGATTCTTTGGAACAAACCACAAATAACATATAAATATCAAATATACATTTGATCATCTTTTCATGATTGATTTAAATAGCCACACAACGGTATACAAAATGCGTTTGTAGTTGATCTTAAGCTATATGCAAAACATTAAATAGCTTACAGACGACCTCTCTATCTGTGGGTTGTATGAGGTGTCTGTACATCTGTCTGTATGCTAATATCGAGATTCTGCAGACGACCCGCTGTCTGTGGGTTGTACATGCCCTTAGCTTTTGCTTTGATGACTGAAGTTCGTTTCTCAAGTGGGTGAGTATTGAAGATTGTGGTTTCCTGGATGGAGATTCCTTGTATCCTTTTCGGTTATTCCTGTCGGTGTTAGGATTAGTCCCGACACTAACTAGTGAGATACGCTGTGATCAGCTTCCCGATGGTTGGTGCAAATGGCAACACAGGGACACGGGTTTATCCTGGTTCCGACCGCGGGGTCGTACGTCCAGCAGATTGCGCGTGCGCGCTGTATTGACTCGCACCAGTGGTGCCTGTAGAGGGGGGTCACAAGCGAGGCGGGAGAGGAGGAGAAGCCTCCAAGTCTCTGCTAGGATGATTGAGGCAAAGTGCCAATATCGGGGGGAACGAGTAGGCGGGTGAGTGTGGGTGTGAAGTGATGATCTCGTCCCCGGCGGCCGGGTGACCGCCTCCTCCTTTTATAGACTAAGGGGAGGCGGCTTACAAATGTGCCGCACGGGGTTTTACACAGTATCGTGGTACTGGTACACAGCGTTTGTGATTTGATAGTGTCCTGACGTCTCAGTACTTGCCGGTGTCGTGGTGGCTATGTACTTGTCGGGGAATAGCTTCGAGGGTAGCTCGCTCGGCGTCCATATCTGACCACCGTTCGTGCACCAGTTCGAGGGTCCTGCTGACGAGGGCGCCTGGGGCTGTACATGGCCCGGTGTGGCGGCGTCCCATCGGAGCAAGATTGCACAGCGCCGGGGATGGCTGTATAGCACCCGGGATGGTGCCACAGGGCTAGGGATGTCCGCACAGCGTTGATGATGGCCGCACAGACCCCGGGTCAGTTGCACAGCGCCCGGGATGGCCGGGCGGTGCCGGAGTTAGTGGAGGGGACGCGGCGCACGTCGCTCGTACGGCGGCAGCGGTCAGTGTGCGCGCCTGGTCGCCGCCCGTGCACCCTTCGAGGATGACCCATGCCCTTTTGAGGGCCTCGATGGCGGGAGCGCCCACGCCATACAGGGGCCGGCGTGGTGGTGTCCCATCGTAACAGGGCTCCACAGCGCCGGGGATGGTGGCACAGCGCTGGGGATGGCCGCACAGAACCGGGGATGGCTGCATAGCGCCCGGAGGTGATGGAGGGGACATCCTCTGCCTACCCTGTGCTGCGGCACCGTCATGGGCGTGCGTCAGGGCGGCGGCCGTACGCCCCTCGAGGGTGTTGCCATCTCCTTTCGAGGGGTATGGCGGGGAGGAAGGGCAGGAGCCGGTGGAATAGTGTCGAAGAATGACACCAGCCATTCCGCACAGCGCTTGTACAGCGCCGGGGATGGCTGCACAGCGGTGGATTGCTCGAACAGTGCCGGGATCAGATTCCCAGGAGGTGTCAGGAGATCGGCGTGGCGGGGATTCGCATTTTGACCTGGGCGCCCGCGGCGTGTCAGGGCATTTAATGCCCCGGTCGGGGGAAGCAGGTGAGGCGCCACGGGTCGAGAGGGGGCCTCAAGCGAGGCGGAGATCTTGTACGAGGGACGCCGATCCCTCGAGCGAAGCGGTGACCCGCTCGAGGGGCTGAAGTCCTCGAGCGAGGCGGAGTCCTGCTTACGGGGCGTCGTGCCCTCGAGCGTGGCGGGTGCTTGCCGCGTGGTGCCCTGACCCTCGAGCGAAGCGGAGATTCGCTCGAGGGCGGCTAGGGACGACCGTTTGATGGGCCATGGGGGTTATCGGGCCGAGGTGGACCATGGGCCTTTCTCGTGTTTGGGCCGCGGTTATTTTGGACGGTGTTTTTGCGATTTATGTTAATTTTTGGAAAGGGTGATTTCCCCCATAGTTAGGGGACCCCTATGGCTGTCCCCGATAGTAGCCCCCGAGCCTTTGCAGGGGCATCCAGAGTGATCCGCAAAGGCTGAAGCTTTTGTTAGTACTTTCTTCCCTTCTGGATGTGCGTGACATTCCGTGGGGGCACGCTAGCGCACACGCGGGTGTAGCCCCCGAAGCCTTGGAGGAGTGCGTGCACTCGTGCAAGGTTTTGATGCTGAGCTGCCGATCCGTAAGGCATTTGTTTCAGCCGGCCTCGGCGATATTTCAGCCGGCTTCGGCGATCCTATGCGTGTGGAACGGTGTGTTAGCCCTACCCGGGATGAGTCCCGGGGGGTTCGCTCGCTGCCCTCGAAGGAGCGGAGAAACACGACTTTTGTCAGACATGTCCAGGAGGTGTAGTCGTGCGATGAGCCCCCGAGCCCGGGCCCGTTCGAGGCGATCGGGGCGAGCTCTTCGACTTGTTTGTGCGCCCCTCGCCGCCCTTTTGCAGGGTGGAGGGGTGAGGCGGTCCATGCTTCCCATCGAACAGGCCGCGAGTCATGGATCCCTCGTTGAGCTGTTAGCGGGTAATTCAAGTGGACGTCCGTGTCCCGTTCGATAAGGGTCGGCTCGTGGTCCGGAGACACGTCCATGAGAGCACTTACGCGGGTATGCTAGGCAGGGCTCGGTCCTGTTCGATTAGGACCGAGGGCGCGAAAGCTCTCCCTCGATGGGATCCCTCGACTAGCTACCCTCGTTCGGCCTTGAACACGAACTATGGGGCGCCCCCGAACCTTTGGGTTCGAGGATCGGCTCGATCGCGCGCGCCCTGGTCGTCCCTGACTCTGTTAATCTGAGGTGCCTGTTCGAACCCGTCGAGGGCCAAGCTCCGTACCTCTGATTAGTAGGGCCTTTACGGGGTGGCACCGGGTGCCTCCGTCTTGGTGGATCTGTGGCGCTCACTGATCTGTTACCGAGTCGAGCTTCGAACCGCTGATCGGTAAATCCCCAGATCGAGGGGCATCTGCGGCGCCCACCGTACCCTCAGCGGGCTGGGCCTCGAGCCGCTGATCAGTATAGCCGTGAAGGCCAGTAAATCCCCAGATTAGGGGCATCTGCGGCGCCCACCGTACCCTCAGCGGGCTGGGCCTCGAGCCGCTGATCAGTATAGCCGTGAAGGCCAGTAAATCCCCAGATTAGGGGCATCTGCGGCGCCCACCGTACCCTCAGCGGGCTGGGCCTCGAGCCGCTGATCAGTAAGAAATTTTTTGATGTGGCACCGGGTATCCCTCCGCCCGCGCTTTCGAGGGCTGTCTCGAGCAAGCGCGTTCGAGATCGCCCTGACCCCTCGGGCCGTCCGTTAGGGGCCTGTCGAGGGGTCGGGCCTCGATTCCCTGTTTGCTGGTCGTAGAGAAGGCTCCTTCTCACGGAAGGAGCCCCTCCCCGTCCCTTCGTTCTCGATTGTGACCGGGGTGGACTGCACGCGTGGGGTCGTGACCCACGTGGCGTCCTGGGAGAGCGTTGCGCACGCCTTTTTAGGCGGTGCGGAAGAAGTGCGCAGCGGTTCGTGTTTTCACGGCGCCGTAATAATGGCGTTTGCGCGGTGCTCGCGGTGGTTTCGAGACGGTGGGGCCCGGGCGACGTCCATCGCATTAACTACGGCCGCGCGTCCCGGCCCCCGCGCGTTCGATCTCTGCGCCTATTCTCGTTATAAAAAGAGCAGGTGAAGAGGAGGAGTTTTTTACCTTAGTTATTTTCACCCGCGTTGCATCTGCTTTCTCCTTCCTTCCGCCTCCCGAGCTCGCGCCTTTCTCGCATCCTCCGCCCCCGCGCCCCTCTTCCCCTGCTTAGTCTTCCATGGTTGAGTACCTGGAGGTCGGGCCGTGGAGTCGCTCCAACGTGGATGCGCATCTTCTCGAAGGGCTGGTCGCCGGCGGGCAACTGACGGCCAACTCCGACCCGGATCGGCCGGCATGGATCGTCCCGTCAGCGCGGCATCAGGAGCTGCAGCCCCCTGCGGGGTATGTGGTGAGCCTCGTTCGATTGCACGAGTGGGGATTCAACGGTCCCGCCAGGCGGTTCATGCGGGGGCTGTGCTACCACTACGGTGTGGAGTTGCACAACTTCTCCCCCAACGCCATCTCACAGGCGGCGACCTTCGTGGGCGTCTGTGAGGGCTTCCTGGGCGTCCCTGTGTCCTGGGACTTGTGGCTCCACTTGTTCCGGGGCAAGCTGGTCATGCAGGCGGCCGGCGGAAAGGGTCGACGCCGACCCGTCCGCGCCAGCGGGCTCACATTCGCGCTGCGGGGGAAGGGGGTCGGCGTGTACCCGCCCTGCGCCATGACGAGCAACAACGCGGAGTGGGACCGGGGGTGGTTCTACCTCCGCAACGACGGCGATAGCCTCCCACCGTACACCGGCAAGGTGCTGGACCACCGCCCGTTCCATTAGGGGCCGGGGGTGTCGGACCACGCGCGGAGGGAGAAGCTGGCGCCCTACCTGAGGGCGCTGAAGACCTTGACGGACGCGGGGTTGACCGCAACGGCCGTCCTCGCGCAGTGCCACCAACGGCGGGTGGTGCCCCTCATGGAGAGGGCGCTTCCCATCTACGAGATGGCGGAGGGCGCGAACCCCGACGTGCTGACTCGGTCACGATCGCTGGCCGAGCCCCTTGCCCCGGCCTACACGGCTACAAGGGCGAAGCGCGCGGTGGACACCAGGAAGATGGTGTGCGACCCCGACGTGGTGTTGTGGTCGCCCCGGATGCGGCCCGATGACGGGGCCATTGTTTTGGTAAGAGATTTCTGTCAATATCACGAAATTTTTGGTTTGGTTTTCATTTTGAGGGCCGGTTCCTGACATCTGTGGTTCCAGCAGTCGGAGATGGAGACGAGCGCCTTTGGCTCGGATCCCCCCACGCCCAACTCTCGTGCCACAAATCGCGAGAAGCAGCGGGAGGTGAAGGCGAAGGCGGACGCCGGTAAGGCGGAGAAGAAGAGGCGTGAGAAGCGCCGCAAGGCGCATGATCGGGAGTGTGCGCGGCGGGAGGAGGAGGGCCTCTCCTCCCCGCCGACCCCGGAGGACACCAGCAGTGGCAGCGATGCCGGCGTCGTCTGGTCCGAGCTGGAGGATGAAGAAGAAGAAGCAGACGATGTGCCTTTGGCCACAGAAGCCAAGGGCAAGGAGACGGTCGTTCGACCTGCGCCGTCGCCGGCGCGGGCTCGCGGCACGCCGGCCCCAGAGGCGGGCACGTCGACAACTGGTAGGGCGCCGCGACGGGGGGCGCACCCGGTGCGGGAGACGCGCCGTCCGCACAGGCCTCGAGGAAGCGAAAGCGCCAGGTGTCGTCCCGACGGTGAGCGTTGAGTCGAGCTTGTCTTATCTGATTTTACTTATTTGAGATTCTGATTTCCCTTGCTTTCCTTTCTCCCAGCCGCGTCGGCGGCCCTGTCGCGCCGAAGCTAGCGCCGACCAAGGCGCTGAGGTTGGAGGCGCGGGACACGGTCCGCGCAACGCGCCCTTGCTCGGCGAGAACGTCGCGGCAGGTGGCGGCGGCGTCACAAGACGATGCACGAGGAGGGGAGCGGGCCCGGGCGGCTGGGCCCAGGAATGGAGAAGGTTCGAGGGGTCGGGCCCCTCGAACGAGCGGTGCGGAGGAGGTTCCGCCCGCGACGGATGTGACCGTCCCGCGGGACGGGACCCCGGCGGAGGGTGACGGGGTCGGCCCATGCCCCAAACACGCGTCTGGAGGGCCATCACAGGGGGCCGGCGCGTCGTCCTCGCGCCAGCGCGTCTACGACGAATTCCCTGGTGATTGGTGCTCCGGGCTGGACCACCCCTACGTCCCCTGGGACACGGTGGAGCGTTCGCAGGCAGAGTTTTTGGACTGGAAGGATTTTCTCGACGCGGGATCCCGAGTTCAAAACCTGCTCGACGAGGCCTCGAGGCTTCACCGAGACGTGGCGGCGCCGCTGTTTCGGGTTCGTGTACTAGTCTCGTCGCTTTCCTTGCTTTCAATTGTGCCTTGTCTGAGTCATTTCCCCTTTATTTGTTTTGGCAGAAGCTATGGGGCGACGCGGGGGATAAGATCTCCTTCCTCGCCAAGCTCCACACACTCCATGAGGCGGCGTGCCGGGAGAACGAGCATCTGGGCCTGGCGATGGAGTGCCTCCGCGACGAGATGCTCGAGACGAAGGCGAGCCTCGAGTCGAAGGGGGGGCGAGCTACGCCGAACGGTGGAGGAACGCGACGCCCACCGCACCGTGGCGGAACAGAAGGCCAGGGAGGCTGAACAGCTCGGCGCCGCTTTGCAGAGCAAGGAGGGGGAACTCCAGCAGGGGCGTGCGGTGCTGAGCGAGGCGCAGTCTCAGCTCGTGCTGAAGGACGCTGCCCTGGTCGAGGCGCAGGCCCGCGCCGAGCGCGAGCGCATGTCGCTGGAGGACGTGCAGGCGCGCCTTGCTCAGACGGAGCAGAAAGCCCAGGAGGCTGAGGGGCTCGCCGCCGCTGAGGAAGAAGGGTGACGCGCTGGCGACGGTGGAGGGCCAGCTCGCCGAGGAGCGCACCGCGCGTGAGGGGGCGCAGTCCCAGATCGCGCTGAAGGACGCGACTCTCGCCGAGGCTCAGGTCCAACTTGAGCGGGAGCAGAAGGCGCTTGAGGAGGCACGGGCCCAGCTCTCTCGGGCTGCGGAGAAAGCCCGGGAGATCGAGCAGGCGGGCACCGCTCTCCAGGAGGCCCAGTCCCAGCTCCAGCTCGCGCGCGAGGAGCTCGGGGGAGTGAGGGATACGCTTCAACAGCGCGACGCCTCAATCTCCCAGCTCCAGCGGGACGTCGACGCCGCGCGGGCCGCGCTCAAGACCGAGAAGAAGCGAGCCGAGGGTAAGTCTCGTTCTTTAACCGTCTTAGTTCTTCGTTGCGCCCTTTCGAGGCTTGATGTTCGTTCCTTGGCGTTGCAGAGCTGCAGAAGAGCGCGGCGGACCCTTCAGGGGAGATGCAATCCCTCCAGGTCGCCTACAACGAGGCTCAGGGCGAGCTTAAGACTCTGGAGGCTGCTGTACTCGAGGTGTGCCGTGAGCTCGAGAGGGCTGAGGGCGAGGCCTCGGGTAGCTCGATGGCGAGCCGCCTGCGGTCCCTGGGCGGCCGGGTCACTAAGCGCCTATGCGGTGCTCTTCGACTCGGTGTCCAGAAGACCTAGGCGCTGACCTCGACTCACTACGTCCTCGACTTCGGTCTTTTGCGGGACGGCTACATCCTCCCTGAGGACGTCGTAGGTGAGGACGCCGAGCTTGAAGTGGTGAGGGTGAAGCCGCCGCTGCTCCAAGCCCCCGTGCTCCCTGAAGACTCGGGTCTTAAGGCCCATTAGTATTTTGTTAGATGTTTAAACAAGTTTGTATAAACAACGCTTTATGCTGTGCGTGCGTTTATGAATTCTTTCTTATATGTTGTCATGTTTTCTCCTCGGGCCTTTCGGGGGAACTTTGACCAAGGAGTTAGCGTTCACGAACCAACTTAGCCGTAGGGTAGCGAGGGGGATGCTTATCCTCTCGGAGGCGTCAGCGGTCCCGCGTCCCGGCTGGCCCTGGGCTTAGTTAGTTCGCGCTTGGCCTTCGTTCTCCCTGAGGCTTCCAGACGTAACACTTTAACATATTTTGACAGAAAGAAAGAAAGAAAGAAAGTACGCGTTTTTGCGAAAAAAAGTCGGGGCACTCCGGGGGGAACCCCCCGTCGTAGCCCCCGAGGGGGACTTGGTTTGTGTTGAGGCTCTGGTCGGGAGTGAAACCGAGTCGCCCTTTTGTTTATTATTTTGGAATGCGAGATGTACGAAAAGAAACTTGGAAGTCTAAGGGTAGAAGCGACGTAGCTGTTGTATGTTCCAAGCGTTGGTGAGGACCTCGCCCTGTTCGTTTGCGAGCTTGTACGTGCCGGGCTTAAGCACCTTGACGACGATGTAAGGCCCCTCCCATGGCGGCGATAGCTTGTGTCGGCCCCAGTTGTCTTGTCGCAGTCTTAGCACCAGGTCGCCTTCACTGAAGTCTCGACGCCGGATCTTCTGAGCTTGGTATCGCCGGAGTGCCTGCTGATATCTTGCCGAGTGCATCATTGCCACGTCTCGGGCTTCATCAATTTGATCCAACGAGTCTTCACGAGCACGCTGGTTCGAGCTTTCTTGATGGGCCCTGAGTCTGGGAGATCCGTACTCCAGGTCCGTGGGGAGGACGGCCTCCGCGCCATAGACGAGGAAGAACGGCGTGAATCCCGTGGCTCTGCTCGGGGTGGTCCTGAGACTCCAGATGACCGACGGTAGCTCCTGAATCCACTTGCGACCAGACTTGTTCAGTCTGTCGAAGATCATAGGCTTGAGGCCTTGTAAGATCATGCCGTTGGCACGTTCTACCTGGCCATTAGTCTGTGGATGTGCGACGGCCGCCCAATCCACGCGGATATGGTGGTTGTCGCAGAACTCCAGGAATTTCCTGCCGGTCAACTGGGTGCCGTTGTCGGTAATGATGGAGTTCAGTACCCCGAACCTGTGGATGATGTCAGTGAAGAACGACACGGCTTGCTCGGATCTGAGGTTGGTGATAGGGCGTGCCTCGATCCACTTTGAGAATTTATCGATTGCGACCAGCAAATGCGTGGAGCCCCCGGGCGCCTTCCGCAGGGGCCCGACGATGTCCAATCCCCACACGGCGAACGACCATGTGATGGGTATGGTCTGGAGGGCGTGAGCCGGGAGATGGGCCTTGCGGGCGTAGAACTGGCACCCCTCGCAGGTGCGTATGACCTCGTTGGCGTCAGCGACCGCCGTGGGCCAGTAAAAGCCCTGGCGGAATGCATTACCTACGAGGGTGCGTGGCGCCGCATGATGGCCACACACGCTTGCGTGGATGTCCCGGATCAACTCACGGCCCTCGGGGATGGGGATGCATCGCTGTAGGATTCCCGACGCGGCGCGCTTATACAGCTCGCCGTCGACCACGGTGAATGATTTGGCTTTTCTGGCGATGCGCCTCGCCTCGGTCCGATCCGAGGGTAGCTCCCCTTGATAGATCCAGGTGAGGTACTTGCTTCGCTAGTCCTCCGCGGGGGGGGGGGGCGTCTCAATCTCCATGGCCTCGGCTTCGTCGGCCCCATACCCCTCGAGCAGGGAGAGCACGAACGCCTCGTTCGAGGGGTCCTCATCCATGGGCTCCGCGCCCCTCGGATTCGAGGGAGCCCCTGAGGGTTCTCCCGGACTCGATGTGGTTTTGCTAAGGTCGACGGAAGGTTTGGCGACATCGCGCGCGAAAACGTTCGGAGGAACGGTGATCCGCCCCGACGCAATCTTCGCGAGCTCGTCCACCTCCTCGTTGTACTTGCGGGGAACGTGGTTGAGCTCAATGCCGTAAAATTTGTCCTCGAGCGCACGTACGGAGTTGCAGTACGCTTCCATCTTCTCGTCGTGGCAGCTCGCGTTCTTCATGACTTGGTCGATTACGAGCTGCGAATCTCCCCTGACGTCGAGGCGCTTGATGCCAGTCTCAATGGCGATTCGGAGGCCGCAAAGGAGGGCCTCGTATTCTGCCATATTGTTCGACGCGGGGAAGTGCAGGCGCATTGCATACCTCATGTGCTCTTCGAGGGGCGAGATGAAGAGCAGGCCCGCGCCCACTCCGGTTTTCATCACCGACCCGTCGAAGTAGAGGGTCCAACACTCGGCTTGGATCTGTAATGGGGGCAATTGAGTGTCTGTCCATTCAGCGACGAAGTCCGCAAGAATTTGGGATTTGATCGCCTTACGCGGCGCATAGGTAAGAGTTTCACCCATGAGTTCCACGGACCACTTCGCGATTCTACTTGAGGCATCCGGATTGTGGATTATCTCCCCTAGCGGGAACGATGAGACCACCGTGACCGGGTGGGCCTCGAAGTAGTGTCGTAGCTTACGCCGTGCAAGTACCACCGTGTAAAGCAGCTTCTGAATCTGTGGGTACTGTGCTTTGGTTTCGGATAGCACCTCGCTGATGTAGTATACCGGCCTTTGGACTGGTAGGGTGTGGCCCTCCTCTGTCCTCTCCACCACGATGACCGCGCTGACCACCTGGGTGGTCGCCGTGACGTAGAGGTATAGAGGTTCACCGTCTCGAGGCGGCGTGAGGATTGGCGCGTGTGCGAGTATTGCTTTCAGCTTGTCGAGTGCCTCCTGGGCCTCGACGGTCCAGGAGAAGCGCTCGTGCTTCTTCAGGAGTCGGTAGAGGGGCAAACCCTTTTCGCCGAGCCGTGAAATGAAGCGGCTCAAAGCGGCTAGGCAGCCCAACACCTTCTGCACCCCCTTCAAGTCTCGAATTGGCCCCATCCGTTCGAGGGCCGAGACCTTCTCGGGGTTGGGCTCGATGTCCCGCTGGGAGATAATGAAATCTAGTAGCATGCCGCGCGGCACCCCAAAGACGCATTTTTCGGGATTTAGCTTTACCCCGTTGGCCCGCAAGCAATCAAACGTAACACGCAAATCGTTGACCAGGTCGTCCGCCTTCCTGGTTTTGACGACAATGTCATCTACGTACGCCTCAACGGTCCGCCCGATGTGATCCCCGAAAACGTGTTGGATACATCACTGGTATGTAGCCCCAGCGTTTCGAAGACCAAATGGCATCATTACGTAGCAGAACATGCCGAACGGCGTGATGAAAGAGGTCGCGAGTTGATTGGAGTCCTTCATTTTTATCTGGTGGTAGCCCGAATAGGCATCAAGGAAACACAAGAGTTCGCATCCCGCGGTGGAATCCACTATTTGGTCGATTCGTGGCAAAGGAAAGGGAACTTTGGGACATGCTTTATTCAAACCGGTGTAATCTACACACATCCGCCATTTCCCATTCTTTTTCTTAACCAGTACAGGATTAGCTAACCACGTGGGGTGGAACACCTCCTTGATGAATCCAGCCTCCAGGAGCCTTCGCAGCTCCACTCCAATCGCCCGGCGCCTTTCTTCGTCAAAGCGTCGCAGGCGCTGTTGCACAGCTCTGGAGTGAGGTAGGATGTCAAGGGAGTGCTCGGCGACCTCCCTCGGGATGCCCGGCATGTCCGAGGGGCTCCACACAAAGATGTCCGCGTTGGCGCGGAGAAAGTCGACGAGCACCACTTCCTATTTCGGGTCAAGGGTGGAACTGACCCTCAACGTCTTGCCCTCGGGGGCAGTGGCGTCGAGGGGTACGTCCTTGGTCTGCTCAGCAGCCTCGAAGCTGCCCGCGTGCTTGGCAGGGGAGTCGGGGCCCTCGTTGGCCAACTTCTCCATGTCCACAACGAGCGACTCGTCCAGTGCGAGCGCCTCGGCGTGCTCGACGCACTCGACATCGTAGTCGAACGCGTGCTCGATCGACGAGCCCACCGTGATGACGCCTTTTGGCCCCAGCATCTTCATCTTAAGGTAGGTGCAATTTGGGACCGCCATGAACTTGGCATAGCACGGATGCCCGAGGATGGCGTGGTACGCGCCCCGAAACCCCACCACCTCGATGGTGAGGACCTCCTTGCGGAAGTTGTCCGGCGTGCCGAACCAGACCGGCAGGTCGATCTGCCCGAGGGGCTGGACGCGCTTGCCCGGCGCGACGCCATGGAACGGCGCCATGCTGGGCCGCAGCTGATCCAAACCAATCCCCATCAGTCGCAGGGTGTGTGCATACAGGATGTTGAGGCTGCTGCCGCCGTCCATCAGCACCTTGGAGAATCGCGCATTGCCGATGACGGGGTCGACGACCAACGGGTATTGACCCGGATTGGGGATGCGGTTCGGGTGGTCCTTGCGGCTGAAAGTGATGGCCTCCTCTGACCAGTCGAGGAAGGAAGGAGGGGCCTTCTCGGCGGCGAGAACTTCATGCCGCTCGTGCTTGCGCCGGCTGGTGGACATGTCCACCGTCGGTCCCCCGAAGATGAGAGAGACGTTCTCCACCGCGGGGAAGCCGTCAGCGCCTCCGTCACCCCCGTCCTTCTTGGCCTCGTCCTCCCTCGCGGCGACGCGGCTGTAGTACTTCTTGAGCATGTCGCATTGCTCGAGGGTGTGGTTGACCAGGGTCTTGTGGTACGGGCAGTGCTTCTTCAGCATGTCGTCAAACACGCTGGGGCCTCGAGGGGGCCCTCGAGGACCCTTACGAGCAGGGTCGACGGCGAGGGCCTCGTCGTCGTCTTCACCGCGTCCCTGCGCGTGCGTATCGTGGTGGGGCTTCTTGCCATTCTTGCCCTGCTTTTGCTTCTTCGCGGACTCCTTGGACTTGCTGCCCTCCGCGGGTGCGTCGTCCACGCGCTTGCCTTTCTTGCCGTCGAAAATGGCCCCCACCGCCTCCTCTCCAGAAGCGAAGCTGGTGGCGATATCGAACAGCTCGTTGGAGTCGACAGGCGGGCTCCTCTCGAGCTCGCGCACGAGGTCCCGACAGGTCGTGCCCTCGAGGAAGGCGTGCACGATCTCCGACTGAGCGACACTCGGGAGCTCGGTACAGCGCTTGGAGAAACGCCCTATGAATTCCCGGAGCGACTCGCCGGGCTTCTGAGTGCACCCTCGCAGGTCCCACGAGTTCCCGGGGCGCACATACGTGCCCTGGAAGTTTCCCACGAAGGTGCGGACTAGGTCGACCCAGCCGTGGATTTGGCCGGGCAGCAGATGCTCGAGCCATGTCCGGGCCAAATCCGCAAGGTGCAGCGGCAAGTTGCGGATGATCACTGCGTCGTTGGTGGCGCCGCCCAGCTGACAGGCCAGGCGGTAGTCGTTGAGCCATACCCGAGGGTCTGTTTCCCCTGTGTACTTGGTGATGGTGGTGGGCTGGCGGAAGCGCTGGGGGAAACTCGCCGTGCGGATCTCCCGGCTGAACACACGGGTTCCCGGGGGTTCCGGCGTTGGCGAGCGGTCCTCCCGGCTGTCGTAGTGACCACCTCGTCGAGGGTGGTAGCCTGCCGCCGTCCGCGCCTCCGCGTCGCCCCTCCTCTTAGCATTCAAGACGTTACGAGCATCGCCGTCGTGGGCCTGGCCGCGCGTGTCAAGGATCCGCTCCCTGACAGGCGTCCTGCCCCGGTTTGCCGGCTGTCCCGCCGCGTCGTCCGCGTGGACAGATGCCTCCTGGTCCTGCGCGTCGCCGTCGCCCCGCACGCTGGACAGGTTGCGTATGCGGGACGGGGAGCTCTCGGCCTGCTGTACGGCCGCCTGCTCGATGAGAGCCTGCGCCTCGCGGCGCAGGTTTCGTGCCTCGGGCGTCGATGGCTCGGGCATAGCCCGAAGTAGTGTCGCCGCCGCGATGAGTTTTTGGCTGGCCCGAGGCGGCGTGTGTGGGTCGTCCACGTTGAAGTCGGCGTTGATGCGCTCGCGAGCCTGCCTCCCGGCTTCTTGGGCGCGTTCGCCGCGCGCCGAGGCTTCCCTTGCGATGGCAGCACGCAGGAGCCGCACCTGATGGTACTCCTCTGCGAGCTTCGCCTCGAGCTCGCGCGCCTGGGCCAGCTGCGCATTGATATCTGCATTGCCCGCTGGTGGGGCCGGTGGCGGGTTTGGCTCCGGATGCTGGGCCACGTCCCCGTCGCCTGCTCCGTTCGCGCCGTCAGCGTGCTCGTTGGCGACCACAATGAAGCATTTCGAATCCGGCAGGGAAAGGGTCCGAGCTGCCCATGGCGTACCTCTGGGACGTCATCTCGGTGCGAATCACCATCGAGACTGCTGGTGAGGGGTTGATCACAGCGCGAGAATCTCCTACCTGGCGCGCCAACTGTCGGTGTTAGAATTAGTCCCGACACTAACTAGTGAGATACGCTGTGATCGGCTTCCCGATGGTTGGTGCAAATGGCAACACAGGGACACGGGTTTATCCTGGTTCCGACCGCGGGGTCGTACGTCCAGCAGATTGCGTGTGCGCGCTGTATTAACTCGCACCAGTGGTGCCTGTAGAGGGGGGCCACAAGCGAGGCGGGAGAGGAGGAGAAGCTTCCAAGTCCCTGCTAGGATGATTGAGGCAAAGTGCCAATATCGGGGGGAACGAGTAGGCGGGTGAGTGTGGGTGTGAAGTGATGATCTCGTCCCCGGCGGCCGGGCGACCGCCTCCTCCTTTTATAGACCAAGGGGAGGCGGCTTACAAATGTGCCGCACGGGGTTTTACACAGTATCATGGTACTGGTACACAGCGTTTGCGATTTGATGGTGTCCTGACGTCCTAGTACTTGCCGGTGTCGTGGTGGCTATGTACTTGCCGGGGAATAGCTTCGAGGGTAGCTCGCTCGGTGTGCATATCTGACCACCGTTCGTGCACCAGTTCGAGGGTCCTGCTGACGAGGGCACCTGGGGCTGTACAGGGCCCGGTGTGGCGGCGTCCCATCGGAGCAGGACCGCACAGCGCAGGGGATGGCTGTATAGCGCCCGGGATGGTGCCACAGGGCTAGGGATGTCCGCACAGCGTTGATGATGGCCGCACAGACCCCGGGTCAGTTGCACAGCGCCCGGGATGGCTGGGCGGCGCCGGAGTTAGTGGAGGGGACGCGGCGCACGTCGCTCGTACGGCGGCAGCGGTCAGTGTGCGCGCCTGGTCGCCGCCCGTGCACCCTTTGAGGATGACCCATGCCCTTTCGAGGGCCTCGATGGCGGGAGCGCCCACGCCATACAGGGGCCGGCGTGGTGGTGTCCCATCGTAACAGGGCTCCACAGCGCCGGGGATGGTGGCACAGCGCTGGGGATGGCCGCACAGCACCGGGGATGGCTGCATAGCGCCCGGAGGTGATGGAGGGGACATCCTCTGCCTACCCTGCGCTGCGGCACCGTCATGGGCGTACGTCAGGGCGGCGGCCGTACGCCCCTCGAGGGTGTTGCCATCTCCTTTCGAGGGGTATGGCGGGGAGGAAGGGCGGGAGCCGGTGGAATAGTGTCGAAGAATGACACCAGCCATTCCGCACAGCGCTTGTACAGCGCCGGGGATGGCTGCACAGCGGTGGATTGCTCGAACAGTGCCGGGATCAGATTCCCAGGAGGTGTCAGGAGATCGGCGTGCGCGGGGATTCGCCTTTTGACCTGGGCGCCCGCGGCGTGTCAGGGCATTTAATGCCCCGGTCGGGGGAAGCAGGTGAGGCGCCACGGGTCGAGAGGGCGCCTCAAGCGAGGCGGAGATCTTGTACGAGGGACGCCGATCCCTCGAGCGAAGCGGTGACCCGCTCGAGGGGCTGAAGTCCTCGAGCGAGGCGGAGTCCTGCTTACGGGGCGTCGTGCCCTCGAGCGCGGCGGGTGCTTGCCGCGTGATGCCCTGACCCTCGAGCGAGGCGGAGATTCGCTCGAGGGCGGCTGGGGATGACCGTTTGATGGGCCATGGGGGTTATCGGGCCGAGGTGGACCATGGGCCTTTCTCGTGTTTGGACCGCGGTTATTTTGGACGGTATTTTTACGATTTATGTTAATTTTTGAAAATAGTGATTTCTCCCATAGTTAGGGGACCCCTATGGCTGTCCCCGACAATTCCCTTTCTTCATTACTAATACGCCTGCGCTGAAAAGGAAGGGAACAATGAGAAAAAAAATGTTGTAGCTAGGGGGCACGGGGAAACTACGAAATGCGACAGAAAAGTGCCCCGGGTAGGAATTGAAGGTTGGACGGGCATAGGCGGCCGACCAGATGGCCGGGGGCGGTGATCTGCAGTGGTTTGGGACGATTTTGCACGGTTGTTTGCTCTAGAGCTCGCTCGCTCGCTCCACCGCCACTGTGCGTCGTCGTCCGTCCCAGGGATCTTTTGCCGGCACGTGATCCTCAGGTCCACCGCACCCTGCTGCGCGGTGCGCGTATAGACCATACACGTGTGCCGTCCGTGTTCAGGCTTGAGGTATGTTCGCTCTCTCTAACTAGCTTTCGCGTGCACGCCCGGCTCACATGGCGAGCAGCATAATGCATTCCCGCAGTGATTAATTAGTCCAGTCCAGATTCCAGAAGAGTATACAAAGCGTACTGCACGTCTGCACTTGCTGCAGGCCCAACGAGCTCGAAACACTACTGAACCAAAGTTGTTGTACGTACGCTTTCCCTTTTCTTTGTTTATTTATCCCGGCCACGTACGTTCCACGCCCGCTTTTACGTACGTGCCTACAACATGCACGCTCCATATATGCCTTCTGCCTAGCACGAGAGAGCTGAGAGAACACAATCATCGTCAGAGATAGATGACCAAGTGAAATATGCTTACATCCGAAGCAAAGCATGCAATTACCTGCCGTATTTTGGATCTGAGCGAGCGAGGAGCGCGATCTGAGAGTGTGTGCGTACGTGTTCCTTCTCAATCCAGCACGAGATCTCTGTCCCTGTCTCTACCTGTATTTGTATAGTATGTTGCAAAACATTTCGAACGCGGTGAGATAAACATACGTCCGAGAGGGTTACGTTCGAAGTTCAAACCGGTGGCGTGCCCAACTACGACGCTAACCATCCGAGCTACAGCTCGTTCTCGACATTGCTTTCTCGCTAAAAGATCTCTGTTCCTGTCTCTACTTGTATTTGTATGTTGGCATGCCTTGTATGTTTGCAACACATTTGGCGTTCGGTTGGGTCGTCATTTCATACCGAGAGAGATGCACATCAGCACATGCATGCACATATGTCCACACTAGCTTCGAAACAGTTGCAGACTAGTCGTCGTTGTAGGATCCCTATTAGCAGTAGGTACCCACAGCTATAGGTGCCTAGGAGTGCTGTCTTTTTGGAGCTTTGCATACTCCATATAGGACGGTCAAGCAAAGGTCCATACATCGGTGGACAGCAGGAAGATTAGGAAGAAGGCCGCTGTCCCTACGTGTAGTATGAGCCGATGATGATGGGCGAGTAGTGGTGGTCAGGGCTCCACCTCCCAGCACGCGTGGCACCACACGCAGGGCCAGGGCTTTCTTTATCCAGAGCTAGCACAGCCATGTTAAGTTTTAAGCAACCTCTTTATCATTTGCCAGAGGAACCTGTTACCCTACCATGCATCACAGTGCTGACAAAGTGAGCCTTGACCTTGTGCTGCGCCACAAAAAGGCCAGACCCGCCCATCGTCGTCGGTAGCAGATGATATATAGGATGGCTAGATGCATGAACTCCTCCGTGCGCATCGAGTTTTATCGATTTGCTATGGTTTGAGCTAGGTCCCTCCAAACTATTTTTCTTGTCTTCTTTTTTTTTTAAAAAGCTTTAACATAATCAACCTTTAGATGCTTGATTGAAAAGGGGGACAAACCGTACGGTATGGTGGCCCTGCCAGTCCGTACCACCGGCTTTAACGATTTTTAGGGTGCGTTTGGCAGGGCTTCTCCCGGCTCCGCTCCGCGCACGAAGCTGGAAGCCCTGCCAAACGGCCTCAGAAAACGGCTCCCGTGGAGGAGCTCTTCGGGAACCCCGACTCTAGAGCACTTGGGTCGGGGGGGGGGGGAGCTGCAAAAACCGGCTCCCCCGCAGCTCCCGCGGCTCCTCCCCGCCTTGTGCCAGCCCTGCCCCCGGTGGGGTCCATCGGGGCACGACGGTTGTAGGGGCGCGGGAAGGCGGCTCTCGGTTGCAGCTCGACGGACGGCGGCGCGACTCGGTGGAGGAGGAGGCTGGGCCGGCAGAGAGGGAGCCGCTGCAGAGGAGGCCACGCGGTGGAGCAGGCCGGGGCGGAGGGGGCCACGTCGTGCAGGGTGGGGCGGAGGTAGGCGGCGGCGGCGGTGCGGCGCGCTGGAGGCAGACGGAGGAGGTCGGCGTGGCGAGGCCCTCGAGGATGCGGACGCCGGCTCCTTGCTGCAGCCGGCCATGGCGCCTCCTCCCCTACGGCATCCGCGGCCACGGAGACGAAGTCGGCGGGCCTCTCCGCCCAGCGGCCTCCCTCCTCGCGCCTCCCTCTGCCGGCGGCGCGTGCGGCGGCGGCGCCCGCGGTCGCGGGCGCGACGCCGACCGCCGGCACAGGCACAGCGCGTGGATGCGGGTGCGGGGTGACCGAGTGAATGAGGATGGCCGAATGGATAAGGCCATGGTGCGGTGGAGATAAGAGAGAAAAGGAGAAGGGAAAAAATAAAAGGGAAAAGAAAATAAAAAAAAGGAAAAAGGGAATAGAAAAGAAAAGGGAGGGGTAATATGGACTTTTCATCCTCTCATCCACATTATGCAGCCAGGAGAAGCTGTTTTGCCAAACGTTTTCCTAAAACGGATTCAGCTCCCCCACAGAATCCGCTCCACCAGCACAGCCACAACCGGAGCTGCCACAGCCACAGCCGGAGCCGTGCCAAACGCACCCTTAAATCCTTGTGCTCCTGCCTCCTCACTCCGTGCCCATGCATGCATGCATATGGAGGCATGGAGATGGAGCCATGGACTCCACCTCCCCACCGCGCAGAATTGCTAGCTAGCTATTGAAGCGGCCGGTGCGGAGTGGATGCTGCATCCATTGTACCGTACCATGGGGTTAAGTAAATTTAGTACGGTTAGATCTCGAGCGCGCCCCAGATCTTGGGAGATTAAGCTTTTTAATTTGGGTGTTTATGTGCTCGGTACAATGGATTTAATGCTTGACGTATCAGATGATCTTTGTACGGGAACTTTCTCTCCCAGGAGTAGTACGTACTTCAATGAAGTGATACTGTGATCGTAGTAAAAGATTTCATCTATCTTTAATGAAGTGCTTGCTGGAACAGTAGTTTCATCTTTTCTTTATTCTTTTTCTCTCAATTGGATACTTTTACTCCATGTCTTTTTATATGCGTGAGCGAATAAGGTAATTCTTTTAGTCACCACTTAGAACCAGTACGTGGAATTTTCATGAAGTTCATACGGAAGACTACTCCCTAGTTCTGATTCTTAAATAATTGCCATTTCATTAAGCAGCAAGATCATGGATATAATTTAGTAAAATGCAGGCAGGACTAGGTTCGGATCGGGATGAAAAGAACCTCATGAGTTTCATGCATGATTTTCGTGCGCACGACCATCCCATGCCTCATTTTCTAGTTCAAAAATAAATAAAACTAATAGCTTAGGCCGGCCTAATCTTTTTTGACCTTTGTGGTTTACTAAGCCCTACAAGAGTCACAGCCTCGAGCTAGCCAGTTGGGCTACTCTGGCCTATGCCAGAAATGTTGAAGTCTACGTAGTCATCAAGACATTGCTCATACCATGAATTAATAGGATGGAATACATTCAAATATAGTACTAAATATGTAATGCAATATTTTGAAATAACTACTGGTGTAAAGATGAATGTAGCTATAATGTTTTCAAAGTTAATCTAAAGTATTCAAAGAGATGTCAATGGTCAAAACCAAAATGTGTTAACTAGATACATCTCATAACCTATAGTTATCTGAAGACTCGAGGGACTAGTAGATTCCTTACTTTTAGCATCTTTAAGTTTCTTAACACGCTTCTCTTTTGATGATAGTGTAGGATTTGAACATATGCTTTCATACCAAAACCCTACACGCACACACCCACACAGGCACCATGCACACACTTGGTCCAACAAACTACACATGTTGGATATCATCCCTATCTAAAGGGCTTCGTAGGCGCATCCCCTTTTGTGGCTTGACATGTAAGTAAGAGCCACAAAGTTTATTTGAGGGCAAGCCCTAATAAGACAAAAAAATGTGGAGTCGATCTAAAGATCAAACACTTAAAGTACTGCAGAAGTATGATGCTCCAGGGATAAAATTATATCTTTTTTTAAAGATTGACAAAATTTATATATTGAGTGTGCACGAATGAATATATATATTTAACTCCTAAGTTCTTAAATTTGTGTGATTCCTCACTTTTTTAGGTAACATTTCATTGTTGAAGGGGGCACTCCATTAATTTGTTGGACCGGGAAGATCATCAATGGACACCGGCATGGAAACACGATCTAGATACATGGTCCATCTAGTTCAAAGAAGCAGGGGGCAGGGGTTGACAAGACGCCAACGGCTACACATCGACACAAAGCAACAGGAGCTTGCGTTGCGGTGTTACATGTTCTTAGGAATACAGGGCATGCTTGATGGTGGTGTTAGTGTTAGTTTGGTGCAAACTAACACTTTGCTCCCAAACACATGTGTTAGTTTGGTGTTAGTTGGAACTAACACCCCTCAAAAAACTAACCCCTCCAAGATGTGGTAATTGGTGTTAGTTTGGTGAGCCCCACCCCAATTTACTTCTTCTCCCTCTCTCTCTCTCTCCACACAGCAAATGATTGCAAAAGAAGCATTAAATGCAAACTAACACATGGAACCAAGCATCTAAAGGTGTTAGTTTGTTAGGTGTTATTTGAGGGTGCAAAAAACTACCACTAACACTAACACTAGAGAACCAAGCAAGGCCACAGATGTTTTTCAACCAAAAAAAAATCAGTATCAATGCGAGGAAGTTCCACCACCAATTTCGTTTGAGGTACATACATGTTCTCTAAATGTCAACGATTTTCTCTAATGTTGTCACAGTACAAATGTTGTCAATTCTCCTATTTGTTGCACATATATCACGGCACAAAAGGACACACGCCGAAGCGTAAACATGATTCATCTAATCGAGTTTACGCAAACCTCAATAGAGATGACATGATACCGTAGGCACTACTGTACTCCTTGTAGGCTAGAAGCTAGGACTCCAAAAGTAGTAGATATTTTTCGCGTACTCGCAGCTGCTGGGCGCTGGCCTACTTGACTGACTGACTGGGTACCACAGTAGCGGGTGTGTTTAGAAGTCAAAATTGGGATGCAAAATTGGGAGATTTTGCACGAATTTTGGACTAAAAAGCACTGTTCCGAACTGAAAAGCACTGTAGCACTTTTCGTTTGTTTGTGGTAAATATTGTCCTACCATGGCCTAACTAGGCTCAAAAGATTCGTCTCGCAAAGTACATCCAAACTGTATAATTAGTTTTTGATTTCATCTACATTTAGTACTCCATGCATGTACCGACATTTTTGATGTGATGTTTGATGTGATGGGGAATCTTCTTTTTGCATAGGGTGTGTTTAGAAGTCAAAATTGGGATGCAAAATTGGGAGATTTTGCACAGATTTTGGGCTGAAAAGCACTGTTCCGAACTGAAAAGCACTGTAGCACTTTTCGTTTGTTTGTGATAAATATTGTCCTACCATGGCCTAACTAGGCTCAAAAGATTCGTCTCGCAAAGTACATCCAAACTGTGTAATTAGTTTTTGATTTCATCTACATTTAGTACTCCATGCATGTACCGACATTTTTGATGTGATGTTTGATGTGATGGGGAATCTTCTTTTTGCATAGTGTATTTTAGGAGAAGTTGGGCTCATAAACAGGGCCATAGTGTATTTTGGGAGAAGTTGGGCTCCTAAACAGGGCCACTGTACAGATATGGCCAAGCTCTGCCCAAGGCGGACGGCATGCGAGGACCGCCGTGCAGGGAGGCGCAGCTTTGGCCCTGTTTAGGAGCCCAACTTCCCCCAAAATATACTATGCAAAAAGAAGATTCTCCATCACATCAAACATCACATCAAAAATGTCAGTACATGCATGGAGTACTAAATGTAGATGAAATCAAAAACTAATTACACAGTTTGGATGTACTTTGCGAGACGAATCTTTTGAGCCTAGTTAGGCCATGGTAGGACAATATTTACCACAAACAAACGAAAAATGCTACAGTGCTTTTCAGTTCGGAACAGTGCTTTTCGGCCCAAAATCCGTGCAAAATCTCTCAATTTTGCATCCCAGTTTTAAGATCTAAACACACCCTTTGACGGGTACCCTACCTCCGGTGGCTCGTGAGTACTTTCCGTTACCTCGATCCAGGCCACGGGCGAATGGGGCGCTAGGACGAGTCTGCTGACTCCTTGGAAAAGAACTGCGCGCAGCCGGGCGCTGGTCCAGCCGGAGGCAGAGCCCAGAGCGGCCGGCGGCCGGCAGCAGATAGCGTCGGGAGCCGTTCCCTGCGCGCGTGGCAGGTAGCGGCAGCGGCAGTAATTGGTTGGCTGGCTCGCCTCGCCCCGCCCCCAAAATGCCGCCACGGCCGGGCAGAGGCGCAGAGCAACAGGGCTGGGGGTATCGCACGGCGCTCGAGCCACGACACCACCGCCAGGCGACGCGCGCGCAGAGGAGGCCGAGGGGAAAAGCGGAGGTGGATTGGGTAGCGCGCGTTGGAGCCTTGCGGCTGCGCCCGGCCCGGGGCACGGGCGCCGCATCATCACCGCATGGGCGGGCGGGCGCGCGTCCGTCGCGTGGTTTACGGTGGCGGTCGGTGCCCGTCCTGTTCGCCGCTTGCTGCGCTGCTCTCGCTGCCTCGTCGCGGCGCGCGCCGGGATAGCCGCTTCCTGCCCCTCGCCAGTGGCCACAGAGACCGAGCAGCTGGCTCGAGCTCGCTTTGTTTTCTCGTGTTGGGATTGGCGGGCACTTGGGGGATGGATGGCCGTGAGGCGCGAGTTGGTAATCCCGGTGACATGTGTGATGGGCGGTGTTGTTAACGGTAAACTAGTCGCCGTGCATTTTTCCAGAGGACGTAGTAGTAGAGTAGTAGATGACAGCGTTGGGCTGAGACCTTTGGGATGGGGAAGAAGACGCGTGCGTCAACCTACACCTACCTGGCCGGGATCGAACGGAGCGTCGGCACCCGGGGGGCTCCCTTAGCTGGTTCACCTACCGAGCAGGGGGGAGGGGCTGAAGTGGACAGGGAAAAGTCGCGGATTCATTTTCTGAAAATCGTGACCCGTCGGTTGCAAGCAGAAACCGCAGGAGTGGCTCTTCGCCGGCCGCGCTAAACTGGGCAGGCCGGAGGGTAGATCCGACTGTACTCGAATCAACGTGACCGATCAGGGTAATAATCAGGTAATGGCAATTGACAGTACAGTGTCCTACTACCTCCCTTGTGCATGCGATCGGATGTCAAAAGGCCATGGAGTACACTGCACTGCAGCTTCCGGCCGGGCGTCCCCTCCTCCGGATCCCACGCGCTGCCGTCCTGTCCAGGAGACCTGCAGGCCGCCGGGCAGCATGGCCCGCAGCTCACCAAACCCGAACGACGACGGGTGGTGGAGCTGAGATCGATCGATCGATCTCCGCCGCCGGCCGGCCGGCGCTAGTACTACGCACGCCCAGGCCACGGCCCACCATTCTCCACCACGCCACCACCGGTAGTGAAAGCTGCAGGACGGGGGCCGTGCCCCCGGCCACGTGAGCGCGTCACGCCATGATTACCGGCTCATTTCTGGGGTGCCGCAACCACCAACAGCGCCCGTGCCGCCGGTATTATTGCCCGGCCACGGGCGGCCACACCTCACCTCACTCCGTCGCAAGGCTGCAGCGCCAGCACAGTCCCTGCAGGCTGCAGGGCGTTCACCTCCCTTTCTTCTTCCTCCTCCTCCCCCTCTCATCAAACCGGGCCATTCCAAAAGTTGGGCCTGGACGGCACCGTGGGTCTTTGCGCTCTTGCCTTTGTTTTCATGACTCACGTTGCTCCGGCAACCAGATTTGATTGTACTACCAGTCTGCTGTGAACACTACTGAACTGGATCGAGTCCCGGACAAAGTAGCAGCAGCACAGGGCAGTAACAAGAGCCACAACTGATGACTCACCTGCATCTGGATGGCACTTCAGTTAAGCGAAGGGCTACTAATCACTCATATGCCAACGGCTGTCATCAGGCTCCATGGCACTTTAGCCCATCCAGTTGCATTAGCTAGGGCCGAGCAGATTCTCAGTCGCTGTACTAGGTAACAGTAAAAGTGAAGCGCGCTGCTAGTAAAAAGAGAGGAGGAACGAAACGGAAGGCAAAAGCGCTCATGCGTCGAAATTCTCTTCTTTCCCCCCTGCCTTTTGCAACTTTGAACACTGTACTGTACTGTACCTTCAAGTGCTAGCTCCCGACTCTGGATTTTGCCAGCTGCCTGTCGTAGAATTGGGGATGCATGATTGGAGTCGGTACGTTGCACAGTAAAAATGCATGGGTACCGCGTGCAGGGGCAGGGAGGACAGCACAGCATCACCCACCGGCAACATTCCTGAGAGTTTACAGCGAAAGACCTGCGGTGACCTCACCTGCTACTTTCTCGAGGTAAACACAGACTTTGGCCGCATCATCGCAAAGCAAAACGCTTACTGGTACACTAATCGATCGATTTGATTCCCTAAAACGCCGGAAGAAATATTAGGAGTTCGTCAGAGGAGTACGTACGGCTGCGAACCAGGGGAGCACAAGCCGATGATGCACTGACGACCAGCGTTTCTGCTGGTGCTGGAGTTTGGAACTGTGGGAGGAACAGAGAAGCACGTACAGGTAGTGAAAAGTTTGAAGATCTTAACAGGACTACAGGAGGGCAAACGAGCTACAGCTACAAAGGAGAAAGGGCACATGAGCAATTGGGTTTTCCAGCAAGAATTACTGCATTGTTTTATTTATTTATTTATTTATGAATGGCAACATCAAGAATAATTCAAGACATCCGAACCGAACGCCATGCCAGTTCCACATTCAGAATCACTCCATCAAAATGAGTAAATGACACAACTGAACACCACAGTTAACTGCTTACACAGCTCGATCCATGCATGCAGCCATTCAACAAACAAGAAGAAACACAGGTCCATGAATGATCTGCAGCAACGTCTGGCACCATTGATAAGATTTTACATGGCAGTCTATTCTTAATGTCCTCTTTGTACTTCCTACTATCTGTTTTATACACATGAACTATGTCTGCAACTATAGGATCGTCAAGGTTTGGATCAGTCAGTAGGGAGTAGACGGACATATCAATACCGGAAAATGTGGCCTTGGATTGTTCAGCCCCACTGTAAAAGTTTGACACACCATGAAAAACAGTACCACATCAGAATACTAGTCAGTTCAGGACTCCATCGGTCAATAAAGAAGCGAAGGCCGCGTCCACATTAAGATGAAATACCTTGTTGGGAAAATGCCACCTGATCATTGCCTATCCAAGAGGTCCCATGATATTTTGAATCTGTTTCTGCTTTGCGTAATATAGAGAGATATCGATACTCAATGTGGCAAATGCATTTTTCAGATCAGAAAAGTTTTAAGTTAGCATGGGAATTGTTGGGACCGGAAACAATATCACTCGTAGAAGATGACAAACTTAGTGATTCAATACAAGAAAATTCTGTTCTTTCACTCCGATCCATGAAAACGGAAGTAGTCAAGTAGCACACTGTAAGGATCTAGAAAACTACGTCAGCACTAACATTGATGATGCAGATGCCTTTATGCAAAGCTATTGTAACTTGATAGTTAGCATATAAGTAAGCACGATTCATGGCCTGACATCTGACAAACTTGGTCTTGTTCGCATCTTATGAGCATACCTAAGACGCTCAACCACTTCAAAAGAAAATCGGACAGAAAAATTAATGACCCGTGATGGAATGCATGCATATCAGTATATGCAGAATTGTCGGGCTTACCAGTGTACTAGTGAGAAAATGCAGTGAAACAAGGGAGTGATAGATTCTCACACAAATTCTTGATCACTTGGAATACCTTTGATGGTTTCAAAGGATAGTAACGAGGGAAGTCAATATTTGGCGACAGATTCCACCGGCATATGGGCTATGAGATGGACCAAACAATGTGGCCTGCCAATAGAACAAGGTTTTCAACTGCAGGATCTGTCAATGAAGATTATACTTAGTTTCAGTTAAGATTGAATTCCTTGAGCAATCCTTGAAGGCAGCCTCCTCAAAAAATTCGGCAATCTATTACTTTACATGAACATTTTTAGGTATGTATATCCATCATCCATGTGCACTATGCGACTGTGATAATTTTGATGTACAGTGTTGCACATGATGCATCACCAAGCTCAACAGGAAGCAGATATTGTTGAATTATATCTAAAAGAGATTATACGAATACTCGTCAAATTCACAATCATGGTTCGACTGGATTTGCACATGCCAACCTCCTACTGCAATAGACTGACGGATGAGGCTGTTCATCACCTTTTTCACCCATTCGACACACCTACTCATACTCTTGTTTTCTCCATCTTACTGTTTCACGATCTATATGATACTACACGTTTGACTTCACTATGTTTTCCTAGTCTATCATTGTGTGCAACATCTTTGTTCCTTCATCATTTTTTCTTAGTGAGTCTTGATGATAAGAGTTAAAAAGGCCATGGGACATGCATCGGAAACAGACCTGCTGTTTTAGTGATGAACATCTCTTCCTTATTTGCTTTTGTCTCTTCTTCCCCGTATCAACGATGAATGGCAGGGTTGTCGAAAGGAGCCGGGGTAGTATATATGTTTGTCCTCGTGCTGACCGTTCGCGCACCGGCTTTATTTAATCGAATCAAATCATCGTATCCTAGGACATACAACTTGCAAGTGATACCAAGGATCATGGCTCCTCTGCCGAGATAAACTATTACTACAAGTAGATGATTTTTTGAATTCCCCAAGGAGAGCCTTCCTCTCCAATCGAGTTTGTATCCTCTGCAAAGATACTACGATCGAATATGCATCTAGCTAACATGTGAGACGGGCAAAAATCTGCAAACCCGAGGAGCACTAGCAGAGCTTGTAAGCAACAGGCCAACAGCAGAAACTGAAGGACGGGAGTCGGGATGGAGATACGTATCTTGCTGGCGCACTGGCCGAGCCTGGAGAGCTTGGGACATCCGGGGCAGGATCCAAAGACTTCCAAGGTCCTAGAGGCTCCGCGCTCCGCCGCTTGCCGGTGCCGCGGCCGCGGCCGCGGTCCACAGCCGCGCCCCGCGAGGTTCTCTCTCGCCGCGCCGGCCAAGCGCCACCGGCCGCCGCCATCCAAAATCCCGATTTTTTTTATTTAATTTTCGACGATTTTCCGAAAATAAATAGGCGTTTCAAACTTTGTCAAAAGTAGTCTCGAACCGCCGGTTGAACTGGCGGCAGGAACCTGCCGCCTTTTCAAACGGCGGCAAGCCCTGTAACCGCCGTTTGAAACGGCGGTAAGGACTTGCCGCCAGTTCAAGTGGCGGCAACCCTGACCGCCAAACAACGAGGCGGTTCCTCTTAAGGTAGCGGGCGGCAGGTCGGTTGGGGCTGGCGGCTGGGGTTGGCAGTCAACCGCCATGTCACCCGGCGGTAGGTCAGGGCCTACCGC
The DNA here is from genome assembly GCA_036936925.1 of Cenchrus fungigraminus. Classification (NCBI taxonomy): domain Eukaryota; kingdom Viridiplantae; phylum Streptophyta; class Magnoliopsida; order Poales; family Poaceae; genus Cenchrus; species Cenchrus fungigraminus. Next base: position 36,525,592 of record CM072779.1, on the reverse strand, counting down.
CGTGCAAAACGGCAGTAGGTTTTTTTTATGAAATGGAAATGACATCATCTAAATTAAAGATAAATCACCGACGAAATTGCAATGACATGCACGACACAACTCTAATCCTAACATGCCTTAGGGAATTTAGATACTGGATTACATTCGAAAACTAGTTGTACGAGAACTGACCAGAGAGCAAGGAGCCGGCGCCTGAGGACTGCTGAGACGGCATGTAGTACCCCGGTGGTGGTGGTGGAGGTGAAGGAAGAGGAGACCAATCTCTCATCTTCGCGTGGCATTCACAAGTGCAAGTCGCACAAGGGCAGCACTGGTTGTCGGCGGGACGATCTGGGGAAGCAAGTGCTTCGTCCAGGCGCCGCTGCAGGTTGTAGATGATGATGTCGTGGAGGTAGTTGATGTAATCCTGATAGGGGTCAATGGCTGGGGGATCCACCCATTGCGAGAAGCCACAGTTGTCATCATCGTCGAAGAACTGAAAAATTGTCACCGCAGTAGCACATAGGAGTGTGGATCCCCTTAGGCACCGCAACCACCTCTTTACTCGTAGTGAGCAACTCCAAGTCCAAGTCAGGACCTGAGGCAGCCATTCCCAACCTGCAAAACAAGTTATTATTTGGATATTAGCACATGAGGAAATCCAAATATTATAACGAAATTAAAAAAATGCAGTAAAGAAATATCAAAAGAAATTAAGGAATACTGGTTCAATTATTATAACACAATTAAAATAGGATCCAGTTCGTACAGAACAATTACACTATTATTACAACACCATGATTCAAACGACTCAGCGAAATAAGACAACTAAACTCATTGCATTCCTTCATTGCGGCGGCTACGACGTCCACGTCCACGTCCAGAAGGTGTAGTTCCACTAGCTGAAGGTTGGGCAGCATCATCCGCGTTTGACGAACTAGGTGCATTGCAAGCGTACATTGTTGCAGTGCATTTCTTGTAGGTGTGTCCTGGGTTGTTGCACTTTGAACAGAGCGCCACTGAACGCTAGTTGACTTCTGTTGAACACAACAATCACCGACAGTTTCCATTGCTCTTCATCTTTCCTGAATGCCTTGTACAGCCAGTTGGTTATGACCCCCCAAGGTCTTTCTTCAGCTCTTGTAAGATCTCTTGTCACTGTTTTAAACAGTGACAGATCAACTCCTTCGGGACCATATCTAATTTCCCCAGATCCATAAAACAATTGAATTCGGACTGTCTGTGACATCTCTGATATCATATAGTGTACAAATACTTGGATTAACTACTAATAGTACTATGCAAGTAATTAAAGTAGTTTTCAGCAATAAGGTATTTCTAAATTAACTACTAATACTACTATGCAAGTAATTAAGGCATTTCCTGAATATCTACGCTAATTAAAGAATTGCTAAACTATTTTCTGAATTTCTACGCTAAATACAGAATTTCTACGCTATTTTCTGAATTTCTACGCTAATTATACTATTTGTAAACTATTTTCCGATTTTCTACACTAATTCGACTATTTCTAAACTATTTTCTGAATTTCTAAACTATTTTCTAAATTTCTACGCTAATTCTACTATTTCTAAACTATTTTCTGAATTTCTAAACTATTTTCTAAATTTCTACACTAATTCAACTATTTCTAAACTATTTTCTGAATTTCTACGCTAATTCTAGTATTTCTAAACTATTTTCTAAATTTCTAATATATTTCCAGTATTTCTAAACTATTTTCTAAATTTCTAATATATTTTCAGAAATTCTAGAAATATTACCAGTGGAACGGAAGAGCTTCTCTGCCTGATGCTCCTTTCTCTTCCGTCGAATGACGAATGTGTTGAGGAGTGAGCTGGGAGGAGGTGCAGCTGCTATTCGACGGAATGGGCTGAGGAGTGAGCTGGGAGGAGGTGCAACTGCTTTTATAGGTGGAGGGGCACCTACTGCCTTCTGATTTGGCGATAGGCCGTCGCTACCGCCGAATGAACTGGCGGTTGGACCTGCCGCCCGTTCACACGGCGGTTGGTCGGTCAACCGCCATTTCCTTTGGTGGCTGCTCCAACCGTCGAACCGCCTGGCGGCTGGTTCACGCGCTCTACGGCCACGTCACTACCGCCGTTTCAAACGGCGGCAGGTTCCTGCCGCCAGTTCAACCGGCGGTTCGAGACTACTTTTGACAAAGTTTTAAACGGTTATTTATTTTCGAAAAATCGTCGAAAATTAAATATAAAAAATTCCAAAATCCCACTCCCCCATGGCCCCCATATCACAGAGCTCCAAGGGCCGCTATGCAACTGGCCCTTATTGGGCTTTCGTCATCAATTATGGTCCTCTTGTTACGGCCCATATTATATCTAGCCCGTTCCGTCCTCCATTCCATTTCCATGGCGCGCGCCTTCACGAATCACGGGCTTTTCTCTGCCGCCTGTTAATATCGCGAACGCCCGTTTCATATTGTCAGTCAACCAGTGATATAGGTAGTTTTCGTCTACCACACAGTAAACCATGGAAACATACGGACTTGCATGGCAAAATCATCCGACGAAAAAACATTCCAAACACCAGTTTTTGACGTTCACAATTACTGTTTCGAAGTGAGAGTTAGTGAAGTACTCCCTCCAATTTTTAGACCAGTTCACAATTACTTGACGTGCACCTGGTTTGGGAGAAGTATTACTCAAATGGAAAATTGCCAAATGCAACAAAAAAAGCCTCCTTCTGGTGGCGAGATAATCTGAAATTGCTGGATACTTTTAAAGGACTGGCTTCAGTGACAGTCTTCAAGGGTGATACCTGTTCTCTTTGGGATGACCTTTGGAGTGGATCTATTAAAGCAAATACCATGCCTGAGCTGTACTCTTTTTCCAGAAAGAAGTTGATTTCTATTTGGACAGCCAAAAATTCTGAGCATCCCGATACTCTCTTCCATCTGCCACTGTCTGAACAAGCATACCAGCAATTGCTACAGCTAGCACAGCTGTTTGAAAACTTTCAGGATTATGAGGAAAATGACATCTGGACCTATATTTGGGGTTCGCCGTGGTTTTCACCTTCAAGAGCTTATAAACATCTAATTGGTCATCGATGGGTACATCCTATCTTCAAGTGTTTATGGAAAACAGTGGTTCAGAAGAAGCACAAAGTTTTCTTTTGGCTCCTCCTCAAGGACAGGTTGAGTACTAGAAATATTCTGAGAAGACGGAATCAAGTTCTTCCCTCTTATGATTGTGTGCACTGTCAACCTCTACAAGAGGAAACTTTGATACACCTGTTTCTTGACTGTCCATTTGCAAAATCCTGCTGGAATATTCTGCACATACATTTCAACCAGGGAGACCCTATGCAACTCTTATACAACTTCAGGCAACAGTTAAATGTCCCTTTCTCTTTGGACATCATAATCATAATGTGCTGGTGCATATGGATGGAAAGGAACGATTTAATCTTCAGAGGCTTGCAGCCAAATTTGCTAAAAGTTATTGATAGGTTCAAGAGAGAATTTGCTTGGGTTATTCTCAGAGCAACGGCCATAAACCAATCCCTTATGAATTCATGGATGCAATCTGCATTGTAATCTTGCTTTTAATTTTCTTTATTTCCTACTTCGTTTCTTGATTTCAGACCCTTGTAGCTCTGTAACTCTGATATACCTTTTAATACATATAATCAGTAGGGGGTAACCCCTCCTGTTTCCTAAAAAACAATTACTTGACGTTTCAGACCGGTTCGTTGAAATTAAGAATCACATGTAATTATTCTTTTACCCCTGTGAAACGGAGGTATTTTTCGGTACACAATACCACCCTGTACTACCACTTTAAAATGACTCGTATGTAATAGAAAATGATCTATTTGTAAGGATCGGACGGTTGAGATTAATTCTGTACCACCGTTTTTTTGTACGGGTGGTATTCATAGGTGGTATTGGTAGCATATGGGTATTATTGGAAATGGAAAATATTTTTGTTGTAATATATGAAACGATTTAGGTATTGTACGCGGTATGTTTTTATTGTACTCGTCGGCAGTATGTTTTTTCCGAATAATATTTATTCACCAAATTACCATTTTACCCACAGTAAAAAACCGATAATACCACCGTACTACCAAAAAGTGGTATTGTGTACCGAAAAAGAGCTCGTGAAACGATGGCATTTGCTTCTTTCTGCTCCAACGTGCGGATATGCCGATCATACGGATGAAATTAAGTTGAGGGGAGTCAACAGCTGCCCCTACCTAGCTAGGGGTGGAAAAAATGGTTGTCCACTTTTCCTTTCAACTGCAGCGACAAATAATCTGTTTCATTTTGTTTTGAACTAGCGACGACAAACAAAAATATGGAGGGAGTATAACACAATACCAGTTCATTTTTGACGCCTCGAGGCCCAGCCAAGCAGTCGAAGAAGGAAGCAGGTGCCCAGCTTCCAGGCAGAGTTCGGGGCCAGAAGATGCTGCACGACAGGACGAGGCGACGAGCAGGATGGCCTCTCATCCAGGAAGCTGTTTAGACTTAACTTCTGGTGATCTTCAATAGTTCCATCCTCTGGCTCCGTGTTTGTTTTTCTATTTCTTTTCTATTTCTTTTTGGCGCATGGATTTTGCGCGTGCACATGCATGTGAGGCTATCCCCTCCCGATCGTGTGTGAGGCTATCCGATTCGGATACGTGTTCTTGCCGTACTTCGTACTTGGAGCTCTTTTTTCCCACACCACCGATCGGTATGTAGTTGTGGTCATCGGCTCATCGACAACCGCCTGTGGCCGCGTTGGACACAGGTCGTCCTCTAGCTGTGCATGCACCCAGACATAGGTTGTCTCCCATTATATATATATATATGCATCTCGGCTTCTCGCACGTACACAACGTAGAGACAACTCCGATCAATTTGCACGTCAAACTCTACAGCTGGTGTAGATACAGTCTCGTGGACCATGCCACGCGGTCGTTGGAGGAGATTCCAACGATCAATTTCTGCCGGCTCACCGCTTTTCCTTACTAGTGGAACCCACGTGATATAAAAAGAAATAAATACAAAATCATGTAGTAATTTATAGTAAAAGATTACCATATTATCATTGAAATTGAAAATGAAACATATAATTAATAATTCAAATTAAATCTAACAATAATGACAAATATGTATGGTGAACCTTGACAGCTTTAGTGTACCTCTCTTCCAGGGGCGGATCTACGTGGATGCCCATGTATTCCCAGGAATACCCAACTATTTTTACAAGAAAACAAATGTACTTAGACTTTATACACATATACATATTATATTGAGCTTAAAACTTGATTTCTTAAGCCGGATATAAAGGCCAACGAGGTCAAGAAGCGTCGAGGCCTCAGAATTTGGGCTCCTGCATTAATGCATCACTTCAGTACCTTTTTCTTCGATTATCATGCTGTGAAATTTTGTTTACTATGAAAAAAAATTTAGACGGGAATACCCAGCTTTCAAATTCTGGCTCCGCCACTGCTCTCTTCATCATGTTCAACACAACAGGCACCTAGACAATGACTCAATTTCACACACATTCTAGACAAATTACAGATGCAATCTTTTCTCCAAATGACAGTCAACTTGTCATAGCCCCACATACACAAACAGGAAGCAAAATTCCATGACAACGCTTGGCATATTTCTGTTGAATTAGTGACATGCATACAAGTCGTCAATACACCGTAATATGGAGAGAATCCTGCAAAGAAATAAACTACATGATTATGCCGTGTAATCACAAATGTAAATGACATATGTATATACGAATACGTATATTATACATATAGTAGTAGATCTAATATATATATATATACTGTATATATATTATGCAACTGAGTACATTCTATGTAGAGAATACACCCAGGCCGAATCGACGGACCAGGTGCGGCCCAAACCAACCCAACAACCGGCGGCGGTGCGCACGACCCACGCGCACCCGACCCAGCAACCGTTCCCCCGTGCGCCCCTGCGCACTGTTCCACCAAATCCGAGCGCAAAACCACCCCTCCCGCATTAACTCCACTCCTCCCTCCCGTTACCACCAAATCATTTCAGTTTCTCCCTCCCACACGGCACCGCTCCGCTCTCCTCTCTCCGCTCGCCTCTCTCCGCCGCTTCCGATTCCGGCACGCTGGTGGTCTCCACGCACTGCTCCGACGCCTCTTGCTGCTGCGGGAACCTCTCCGCGTGTGGTGGACGCTGGTTCATCCTCGGAAGCTCTGCGCGCGTTGGAAGCTTCACGTATCGGCGCAACCTTGGAAGCTTCACGGGGAGGATCATCGAGCGCTGCGTCTCGCCGGCGAGGATTTGAAGTTTATTCGGTCGTCTCCTCCTCCAACCCCATTCGTTTGAGGTATCCGCATCACCCATGGCATCAATCCCCCTCGCATTCTAGTTGCTGGTCCGATTTTCGCGCGCTAGGGTTTCGAATCGCTGTTGTTTTTTCCTCAACCGCATCCGTGTGTGTGTTTGTAGGTTCGCGGAGGCATCCTCAGAACATCCGCGCGGCTGTGCTGCATCATCGTCGTCGGTGTTTCCTCGGTTGCGTTCGCCCTCGTGATTTTCTAGGTATTTCCGCCCCTAATCCAAATGGTGTGCATCAGTTACCCCGCGATCCTGTGATTTTCGCTGTTGCAATTCTCTATTGGTTGTATTTATGATCAGCGTTGTGTGTTTGATTTCGTTGCTCTCAGTTGCAACCTAGGTGTGTACAGTGTTGCAAACGCATGGCAGATCTGTTTTTGTGCTCCACTGTTGTAACGCAGATGTGCACAGAGTTGCAAATGCATGATTGTTTTGTTGCAATCTATTTTCGTGATCTAGTTGTATAGAGTTATAATTATGTTTTTCCATTCAGATTTGTTGTTGCAATTGGTCCATGACACAAGTTGCAACTCTCTTTACCAGCGATGTTGCAACTGTATATTTTAACTTTCACTTATCCTAATTTAACCTTCAGAAATTGTTTGGTTATTGGTTTAAAACTGATTGTTAGAACGGGTCCAGTAGTAATTGTTTAGCAATTTTGTTTGCAACTGTTTTGTAGTGTATGTTGCATTGTTGGCATTGGTCCAGTAGTAATTATTATAGAAGCTTGTTGCAAATTGGTAGCAGTACCTGTTGCAATCTGGTGCAATGTGTTTTATTTTTTCATTATTTGAATTCAATTTCACTCAGTGCTGGTAGTGGTCCAGTAGTAATTATTGTAGTAATTTTTTGTTGCAATTGGGTTGTAGTCCATGTTGCAATCTGGTGTACTGTGTTTGTTTTTTTATTATCTAAATTCAATCTCATATACTGTTCTTGTTTTTGTTGTGTAGCGTGTCATGATTAGCATTTTTTGTGTTTTATGAGACCTGCATCATGTCATTGTGTTCTTATATTTTTTTCATTCCTGTTTTGTTTAGTTCTTTTCTTATAATGGATCAAGAACAGAATGTCACAGGCGGGCAAGGTGCTGAGAGTATTCGCCGCTCAGCTCGTGTGCAGAAGCGTAAAGAAGTTGACAAAAATGTACTGAAAGAGAAGAGGAAGAGGTTGAGGCTGAGGCTGAGAACGCCCGGTTCCACGTCTCAAGATGGAGGAAGTGATAATGATGACCAGGGGCAAGATTCAGATTTCCGTCCTGATGAAAATGTTCTTGGTGCTCCGGCTGGCGGTGATGTTGGGGATGCAGACATTGCTACTGGTGATGATGATAACAGCAAAACCAGGAACGTTGCTGTGCGGTGCTCACCGTCAATGTTCCTCAAGCTTCTGGGTGCCCTGTCCGACGGCATGAAAGCTGATATTGTTGCCAAGGGTTTTAGCAGCCTGCTCAGTTTCAAGCCCAATTTCTTGTCCAGGAGATTGCTCAGCTGGCTGATGCGGAAGCTGAACCCAGAGACGATGTATCTAGAGATCGGGGGTAGGAAAAAGATTCCTGTGATGGAGCACAACGTCTGGTGTTCTTTCATGTTACCAAATGCTGGCAGCGACCCGACCTCCATGCCTGATGCAGAAGCTCGCAGCTTACTGAATGTTTTTGGAGTTCAAATCTGTGGCGATGCTTACAGACCCAGATCCAGCATCAGTGTTTCTGTCATTATTTCCAAATTGATGGACGACACTCTCACTGGGGAGCTTGGGCTGAGAGCATTTTTCATGGCCACATTCCAGTGTTTGCTTTTCTCCAACACCGCCAGTCATCTGAGGATTGACGATGTAAGGTACACGGAGGACATGGAGATCATGGCAAATAAAAACTGGTGCAAGGCAGTGGTTGACAGGCTGAGCGTAGCTGCTCGGCTGTACAAGAAGGATTTTGCTGAGAAGGGCATCAAAGCACCCATCAGCGGATGCGACATCTTCCTAGCTGTAAGCCCCTGTTCATAGTAGTAATTGTTTGTATTTACTGTTGCAACCATTACTTGGCACATGTTGCAATTTGCTATCTTTTTTCAATAATTAGGGTGCAATAACAGCTAAGTAGCAGTTGCAACCACACATCAACCATGTTGCAATCATAGGTAACAAGTAGTTGCAACCAGACATATATCACAGATAACAAGTAGTTTTAACCACACATCATATCTGTTGCAATCACAGACATCCAACTGTTGCAATCACAGCTAACCATCATTCATTTTTGTAACATCTGGTTCTGTGATTGTTTTTCTTTTTGTTTGTTGCAACTGGCCTTGACACAATTTGCAATCATAGATAACAAGGAGTTGCAACCACACACATATATTTGTTGTGCAGTAGTTTTTGCAATCACAACCAACAAGCAGTTGCAACCACACATCACATGTGTTGCAATCACACACATCCAACAGTTACAATCAAAGCTAACCATCATTCATTATCTTTTTAACATGTGTTTTGACAGATGTTATTGTTATTCTTTTTGTTTGTTGTAACTGGTTTTGACAGATGTTATAATTTTTATATCACAGATGTTATACGTCGACAACCTGCAGCATGATTTTGACACAAGCCTATTCTCCATCCCTCGTTTTGCTTTCTTGGACTCAAAGATCATTGAGGTGATAGCTTTTTCGGATCTCATAGGTGATGTGCCTGCTGACACCATTGAGTACGGACACCTCAGGGTAATTTTTTGCAAACCACATTTTGTAACTGTTGCAAACGCTAACGCACAATTTTTGTAATTTGTTGTTTTATTTTATCATCCAACATTTTTTTGTTGCTTTTCCTGCAGCTGAGAAGCAGCGTGGACACGTGCTACGGCATCGGGCCCTCTGCTCTAGCAGTACTGGCCCCCCAGTACCAGCAGTAGCTGCCCCAAGAGCAGCTTCATCTGTCCCAGCAGCAGCAGCACCTGCCGCCGCCGACACATCTGCTGGTGTGCCCGGCACATCCCATGATCCCGGCAGCCGCGCTGCTTTCGACATCCAGGCCCCTGTTTTCTACCAGTACCCGAGCCTGAGTTCTTCGTTCGGCCAGAGCCTCAGTGATCTGGTTGGAAGGAGCAGGAAGTCTGCCGCGCTCAACATCCTGAAAGTTTTCGATGAAAGCACCAGCAAGGCCCAGGCATACGCACAAGAGGCTGTCAAGTACTCTACAATGTCGCGTGAGCTTATGGCGAAAGCTCACCACGAGTGCTTCAGCGGCATCCAGAAGCTTATTGCTGATGCCGTCGCTGAGAAGGAAGCTGCCAAAGAGCGCAGGAGGAAGGGCAAGAATGATGCTGGAGCAGCTGCAGGTATTTTTTTGTTGTAGGCAGTATGATATTATTGTTGCAATCACCTGCCACAGAAGTTGCAATTTGCCAGACACACAGATACTGATAATATTACATTGTTTTTTGCAGGAATAGGAGGTAGTTTGAATCAACCAGAAGACCAATGAGGAGGTAACCAGGAGGGAGAGCAAGCAGGGGGTGATGATGAAAATGTAGGTAGCCCCATTCATGCTGAACGAAATGTAGGGAGCCCCATCCCCATCGAAGTCCAGTTGCACCAGGAGGACGATGAAATGGGGACTGGGGATGATGATACAGCTCATGATGATGATGATGATTTTGATGTTTTTTTGAGAACACCACCGCGTGGCAAGAACATTGATATGGATGATCAAAATGCGGCTAGGAGTAAGTGTACCAACGTATTTTTCTTCATGCTAAATAACGACTTTCGATGATTTTTGACTATTCCCATTTTTTTTGTTGTGCAGCTCCACCTGATCTACGTGGAGGACACCGTAGCGTTGATGACATATTGGACATGATGGATTCCCCACAGCAATCTGCCCGCAGTGATGGCGAGGTTAGTTTACTGGTGGTTTTCTTTTGCATTACTATCGGCTTTTTCATGTTCTGATTTCCCCCCCTGTTCTCCATTTTCTTAGTCCCCCCTGAAGCCCAGCAGACACGTGCACCACGATGTGTTGCTGGCAAGACGAAGGCTTCCTCACCCCCAAGAACTGATGTTGGAACGCAGCAGCAGCAGGGCCCTGGCCATAAGGTTGTAACAACATAGTTCCAAGTTTGCAATTTGGATGCAGTTACAGTTGCAATTTGTGTTTTTCTTTTTTTTCTAAAACATACCTGATTCACTGTCGTAATACAGGGTCCTATAACGATGAAAGGAGGAATGATAAGGCCGAGAGGAAGAAAGCCGAGGAGGAGATGAAGAGGAAGGTTGAACAAGATACAAAGACAAAGGAGGAGGAGGATGCGAAAAGGAAGGCAGAGGAGGAGATGAGGAAGTCTGAGGAAGATGCTGGGAGGAAGGCAGAGGAGGAAGAGAATAGGAAGGCAGCAGAGCAGGAGAAGAGGAAGGCGGAGGAGGAGAAGAGGAAGGCTGAGGAGGAAGAGGAGAAGAGGAAGGCAGAGGAGGAGCAGAAGAGGAAGGCGGAGGAGGAGGTGAAGAGGATGGCAGAGGAGGAGCCGAAGAGGAAGGCGGAGGAGGATAAGAGGAAGGCTGACGAGGAGGTGAAGAGGAGGGCAGAGGAGGAGCAGAAGAGGAAGGCGGAGGAGGATGAGAAGACGAAGGCGGCAAAGGAGGAGGAGAGGAGGAAGGCGGCAGAGGAGGAGAGGAAGAGGAAGGCAGAGGAGGAGAGGAAGAGGAAGGTAGAGGAGGATGAGAAGAGGAATGCAGCAGAGGAGGAGAGGAAGAGGAAGGCAGAGGAGGAGGAGAGGAGGAAGGCGGCAGAGGAGGAGAGGAAGAGGAAGGCAGAGGAGGAGGAGGACAGGAGGAGGAAGGCAGCAGAGGAGGAGAGGAGGATGAAGCCATCAGAGGAGGAGAGGAGGAGGAAGGCAGCAGAAGAGGAGGAGAGAAAGAAGGCTGAAGCTGCAGCAATTGAGAAGAGGAAGGCTGTAGTCGAGGGAAAGAAAAAGGTAGCAGCTGATAAGCAAAAGGGCGTTCAAGCTGCATCTGAAGCCGAGAAGAAGAAAGCTGCTGCAGCTGAAGCAGAGATCAAGAAGTTTGAAGCGAAGGTGGTGAAGATGCAGGAAGCAGCGCAAAAATAGCTGGAGGTCAATAAGGCTTCCTTGGCCAAGCCGGTTCCCGTTGCCAAGGCAAACAAGGCCCTGCAGATGCAGCTGTCAAAAACTTTTGCCAAGAAGCGAAAAGAGTATGAGGAGATGTTGGATACGCTTCGCAGGGAGGCCGACTTTGATATTGACAGCATTGAATGTTAGGCACAATCTGGCTCATCACCTGATGATGTCAACTTCCCTGCTGATTCTGATGACGACATCAACAGGTTGAGCCAACCAGTCCGGCTGTCGCAAGAAGAAGATTCACAGGGCCTTGTTGATTTCAACGAGGTTCAAAGGATTATTTTCCAGCGCCTAATCGACAGAGTGCTAAGGAGGCCCAGGGAGTACATTTCCCCATTCAAGATCACGAACAAGCGTCCTGAGATACCCCTCGCCAAGGCTGTATATCTCAGGAGGAAGATTGCTGGTGACCCTGAGCTTCGAAGGTATGTTTTTTGTTTTTTGCTTTCCTACTTTGCAGCTGGTAGTTAATTAGATCTGCAATTTGTTATTTGCTACAGTTGCAATTTGCACCATATAAATCAGAGCATAGTTGAAACTGTCATTTTCTCAATAATCAGGTTGCAATCACAACTAAGCAGAAGTTGCAACCACACATCAACTATGTTGCAATCATAGATAACAAGCAGATTACAATCACACATATCACATGTAACAAACAGTTGCAACCACACTCTAACCAGGTTGCAATCACAGACATACAGTGTTATTCATTTTTTTTGAAATCACAGCTAAACCAGTAGTATTTTCAATCACAACTAACAAATAGTTGCAACCACACATCATCTCTATTGCAGTCACACACACTCATTAGTTGGAATCACAGTTAACAAGCAGTTGCAACGACACATCATCTCTGTTGCAATCACAGCTAACAAACAGTTGCAACCTCATATCTAACAAGCAGTTGCAACTATTTTTTTTTTGCAATCACAGCTAACCTTTTTGTTTTTTTTGTGCAGGAGAACATTAATGTAGTTTGGCCTGCTTGCAGATTTCACTGGAGAGGAGCTTTTAAACTCCTTTTCCAATGACACATTAGGAGAGTCTAGCATCATAGACTTTTTTGTGCACTGCATGAGACACGATATCGTGCACAAGCTTGATTCATGCGGATACAGGGTGTTCCTGACGATAGGGTTCTATGTAAGTTTCCATCCCTGCCCCAACACCATGTTTTTTCTTTTTTTGCAGTTCTGTTTTGTGTAACCTCCTTTCCCTTTTTTCACTACAGTTCAATGTTTCAACCTGCAATGATATACTGAACCCTGATAAGTCTGAGACACAAGCTTGCACAGAAGCATGGAAACATCTGAGGTCCGAGTGCCAGCATTATGACATGTCGAAAGCAAAACTGGTTAGCAGGCTCTTTTCCCTAGCCCACTATGTTTTTCCTTGTTGCAACTGCTAGTTAATTGTCTCTGCAACTGTTACTGTCCTCCACATTACAATTTTTGAATGATATGTTTATTATGCAATTCAGAGCACAATTGCAACTGTGCTTTCACCAATAATCAGGTTGCAATCGCATCTAATATGTGGTTGCAACCATACAGTTAGCAAGGTTGCAATCAGACATATATAGTGTTATTTAGTAGTTTTTCAATCAGACCTAATCACACATCAAATCTGTTGCAATCACAGCTAACCAGCAGCTGAACCCACACACTAACTAGGTTGCAACCACACATATATAGTGTGATCCAATAGTTTTTTTTTGCAATCACATTTTGTAAACCTTATGCACCTTTTTTCTCAAACTGTCATTTTCAGCAGATGTTTGTCTATTTTTTTACTAATCAGATCCACTCCTGCCTTGTACCAGATTTTTGTTCCTATCCAAGATGAAGAGCACTTCTTTGTGTATTGCTTCAATTTCATCCACAATCGTATTGATGTGCTGGACTCCAACGACTACTTCATCAAATGTACTGATCAGGAAGAACGGCACAGGTCTGTTTTCGCAAAGATCCCAATCATAGATGCATGCTTCCAGAAGGTTTCCAATTTGAAGTTACCTAGAGTCAGCGGCTGGAGGAAACCTTTCATTGACTTACCAAAGCAAGCTGGGCCATCTGATTGCATGTTCTTTATCTGGAAGTACATGGAGTATTACGACGGGGACACGCTAACCACAGAAATCAATCCGGTGAGGCATGCTGTCAATCGATTTTTCCTTTTTTAAAGTTCTGTGTGTTCATGACAATACAACCCAATGACCATTATTTTTTTGTATTTTTATGTTGTTGCAGTTCAAGGGCCCTATATACAGATGCGAGCTGATGCACTATCTGGTCTTCCACCCTCTGAACCAAGCTGAACTTCCTGAATCACCGGACAAGTTTAGGATTGGTGGACGCCCGTTGCCATTTAATGTGGACAGTAGTCAGTCAAACAATTAATTTCGTGTAGAAAAACTTCTTTTTAGTGATGTGTTATGTTGGAAGTATTGAACTTGTAGTATTTGTTTGGTTTTGTGCACACTGTACTGTTTGATGCAGAATGCAAGTTAACTGTCTGTAGTCAGTCTAAGAAATATTTGGTCGAGTTGCAACCGAATCGTTTTCTGATGTGCAACCGAAGTATTTGTTGAGTTGCAATCGGTGTGCTTTTGCTCAGTTTGGTGCAATTGATTTTCTGTCGAGTTGCAACTAGTGCCTCTTTTCTTTTTACAGAGTTGCAATTCGTATGTACACATTTTTTATGCTGAGTTGTAATCGGAGTGGATGCTGAGTTGCAATTTGAGCGCTCACACAGTTGCAACTAGAACTTAGTTTGAGCTACTGAATTCCCGGGTTGCAATTAGTAGCATGGAAACTTGCAATCTGGAGAACTACAATGTTGCAAACTGGTGTTTTTGTCTAGCTGCAACTAGAACTCTATTGGAGTTGCGATTTGTCCGATACAAAGTTAATAAAACCAATCAGAAGCGTAACTGAAGCGGACAAACAGTTGCAATCGAGGTGCCTTAAGAGTTGCAACTGCTAAGCCATTAAACTTGCAATCGTAGGGTTGTGGTTGTGCAGTTGCAATCCTTAGAGTTGCAAACCACACGCTAAGCAGGTTGCAAACCACACACCAACCAGGTTGCAACCACACACATAGTAGTTTAGCAATCATTGTTGCTTAGACACAATTCCCCTAGTTATTCACCAGTGCAACCACACGATAAAAGAAGTTGTAACCACACAATACTAACTGTTGCAATCACATAGCAAAACAGTAGTTGTAACAACACCTGACTGAATAATTGCAATCACAAACTACCAATGTTGCAATCGAAACACAAACCTCGTTGCAATCAGGGCACAGTTTTTGTAGAAAGTAAAAAAATTAATACTTAGAAGTACATGTGGGTAGTGTGACTCAGAAGCGCAACTGAAGCGGTAAAAAGTTGCAATCGATGTGGGTTTCGTGTTGCAACTGCCTAGTCAAGAACCTTGCAATCTTATAGTTTTGGGGGTGGGGTGTGGGTTGGTGGCAGTTGCAACTAGTGCGACTGTATACTTGCAATCATATTGCCTTCTTTCTAGCAGTTGCAACTAGCGTGACTGCAGACTTGCAACTGTACTGTAGCTTGAGTTGAAAATTGTTTGAAATCAATAAAAAATGGTGACAATATATGTCCAGAGTTGGACATTCATCCCAGATTCATACCAACTGAACATCAGCAGATTCATTATTGTGCTTAAGTTACACAGGAGTATGAAACATGATAAAAAAAGATAAATTACATTGGCTTCACTCAGATTCATAGCAGATTCACTCAGATTCATAGGAATCTCGGTAATTAACACCGGAAGATGCTGCTCTCCTAATTCTTGCAAGCGCCAGCGATGCTGCAGACTCCACCACGGCTTCAGTGCATCCAGACTGTGACCCGGCCGTCCCGTCCTACCTTGTTGTCGCCGCGACGTCGTCCTTATCATGCCTGTGACCCGGCCATCGAGCCGTCTGCCGTTGTGCGATGGCCGCGTGTCGCCGTTCTTGCTCCGCCGCGTCGTGGCCCTGGAACGCTGGGCACCCCGCTCCGGCCTTCCGAGTCACGCCGGTGTTCACATGTTTGTGCTCGCGTATGCCTGGTCGTGCACACCCGCATGCAAGCCGCTGCATCATGAAGCCTAACCACCATCACGCTTCGCCGTGCACCAACGTCGCCGTCATGCCACGCTCTGGTCCCTCGGCATCACGCGTTCGCGTGCGCATGCCGGCGTATCATGCGTGAGACCGGCCGAGCACCTAGGCCTAGTGCACCTCAGCACAAAGGCATGGGTTCGACCGGCCTAACTCTATTTTCTTCATGTTTTGCTCTAAACCGCACTAGCGCCGTGCGATGCTCATTTTGCTCTACCACGCCGAGCCAGGGGCACCGCCGCGTCACACCCCGTGCGGGCCCAGATGCTCCTCCCCGGAGCGGTGGCCGCGCCGACTTGATCACCTGATCCTAGCGAGCCTCGCGCCGCACACGTTTGCCTGGAGGAGCCGTCGGGTCCTCAGAACGCCATCCGCCGTCGCCGCCGGGCGCACGCCGGGAACGCGTAGGCACACGCACACGGATGGCAAGGGGGACCGCTGTCTCCCAGTTTAGTCCAGGGGGCTTTGTTGAACTTCTTCGCTGAAAATGAAAGGGATGCCACTTGGACCGTAGCCCATTACGACCCACCTCGGCCCCTTTTTCCTTTTCCCAGTGAATCTCCGAATTAACTTCAGGGAGGTCCAGTGGACTAAGCCTATTGGGCTCTTTGGGCCGAGTCCATTGGGCCGTATCCAGCCCACTAACCCATTCGGCCCAATAACGGCCCACTAACCCAGTGGCGGACGTCATGCTGACGTCACCGTGAAGACATGCTGACGTCATCCCATATTTTCAAAAATAAAAATCATTTTCTGTTTTATAAATGAATTTGGAAATTGATTTATAAATCCTTTAACCTTTGAAGATTCATAACTAATTATTTATAACTCCGAAAAATATGAAACCAGTTTCTATATTTTTCTAAAAATGAGACGGTGCTGTTTGTAGGTAGTTTGGTTCTGTTTGGATCTTTTAAAATTGGGTTTCTTTGGATTTATGCTTAGTTGATTGCCGGTAATTTAGTGTCTCGTATCTCGTGCTGCACAAATCTGAGCTACGACCCGGAGGAGGCCTACGACCCCGACTTCAACCCAAACCAGGACTACGGATGCCAGCCAGGTGTCATGTCACTCCCAACCATATAGATCCTATGCATGCTTTAGTTGCTAGTGCTTCATTACTTTTGATGCAAGCTTTTGAATTGCATAAACAATTGATTAGCCATGCCTTGGAACTGTTTATCCTGTCCTTGGAATACCTACTTTTGGAACTAGCTACAGACCCCTAGCTAGTTCCCAGCTTTGCTCATCCATACATTTTACCCTTAGTTATGAATGGATCTCAAGTTTGGACCGATGTTGGGATACCTCGGAATTCTTGCGTGTGTTTTGGGTGAGTGTGTATCCTTGATGTGTTACCGCGGGAGCGAGCTGCTTTTGGATACTTGTGAACGCCTGTCTAGGGGAGATGCGACCTGGCCTCTCGCCCTAGCGGCGTGTCGGACGGTTGGAGTTGGTGAGTGCTCGCTCTTGCAATTAAGGACCGATCGACAGTTTAACCATGATCTTTGGGCTATTTATGTGCAAACCGTTCGCCTTGTTATGGGCGGGATTCGGTCCGAGAACTAGTAGGTGGATGGCATCCAGCCTATAGGCGGACCGGTGTGGTCGTGTGAGGGGGACGGGTTATACCACCCGAGTAGACGTCACCCCGGCTCCTCCGGGGATGGTTTCACAGCTTCGAGGCCCTGCTGGCAAGTTTCGCACCCCAGTCAGGACGAGTCAGGCTCGGAGAGGCAGGAGAGTGCCGTCCACTGCTAGGTCTCCGGCCGTTAGGTAGAGAGGTGGATCGGGGGCACCCGGTTCTGCTCTACTCAGCGGGTCCAGTTGTATAACCTCTGCAGAGTGTTAAACCTATAGCTATAGTCCGTGTCCACTAGTATGGACAGCCCACAGGTCTATTACTCTGGCTAGTCTCTTCTTGTGCTACTTTCTCTCCCCTGTGTGTGTGTGTGTGAGCCTGGCTTCGTGCCGTTGAGACGTGGGGATAGGAGTTGGTGACCCCACGTCGCAGATGAGAGTGGGATGTTGTGACTCGGTTGAGATCCAGTGCTTGGTGTTCTTTCCTTGTTGGGGTGTGACCCCAGAGGCGTTGTCCTCGGAGGTGTGGATCTCCTCGAAGATGGAGACCTCTCGGCTATTCTACTTACCTTGATGTTGCTACCGCTGCTTGCATAACCTTCTACAGCCATAAATAGGATTACTCATGCATATTAGAATTATTCTCTTTTGCTTATGCTCTTTGTTGGGAAGCTGACATGACCTACTCGCTTATCGAGTAGATGACGGGTTTTCAGACCAGGAGTCGGACTACGACTTTGAGCACAATGGATGGGAGGATTGAGGCTCGCCCTACACTCGAGTTGCCTGCGGATATGGAGTCTACTTCGCTACATGAGAGCCGCTGCGTAGATGTTTACTCTATTTGATTCAGTCCCGTTGGACTTGTACCCGGCATGTGCCGAAATGATGTACTCAGATGCTTAATTATTATATTATTATGTGGACCTTCATGTATTTCCTTTTGTTGTACGGTTTTTCTTTACTTTCTGAGACAGGGATTTGCACGTGATAGCCTCCTGGGACTATCACAGAGGTGCAGGGATCGGGTTCCCTTCCTTGGAAACCCGGTTTGTTTCAGTTGGTATCAGAGCCGTGCTTGACTGTAGGACGAGCCTAGGAATGGACAATAGTATAGGAAAGCCCAATACCTTGTGCTTTATATACAATCCATGAAATTTTATATAAGTACCTTGATCTTTACTACATAATACCTTGATTAACATTACTAACTCTTACTAACTTCCCTAACAACGTGCAGATGGACCAGCTGACATGGATCCCCCTCAAGACTGACGGCTAGTAGGCCGGAGGGTTCTGCAAGATCCTCAAGAACTGTTTGGAGACAGCTGGAGTGGAGACAAGTGAGGTGTTCTACGAGGGACGCACAACCACAGCCGTGGACCAGTCACCGACAGAGCTGACCTTGAAGATACCAGCAGACCCCCGTGTGCCAGAGTTCGAGGAGGTCAGGGTCTCGTGTTTCGACAACTCCACACTGGAGGCTCACCAGTGCTGTGCCAGGCTCGTGCTGAAGAAAGTGTGTCGACAGTTGGAGCAGAGGTTGAAGGATACCCCCTTCGGAGTCCTACCGACAGCAGTGTATGACCACAGCAGGTGGCACAAGGATGAGACAGCTTACACCGAGGAGAACACTGAGGGCAAGGATGAGAAGGAGCAGATGGCCAGCAGGTTCATTCAAGCTCAAGACCAGGCACTCTACTGGGCCGATTCAGAGATAGTGTTTCTGAGGTAGAAGTGGGACGACACCTTGGGACGGAACGCCCAGCTGGAGAGGGAGAACAGCCACTTGGAGTTCTTTCTCAACGAGGCACACAGGAGGAACATACAGATCACAGAGTGGGGACTCGCAACTGCCAGAGCTAGTATAGAGAGGGATGCCTTGGAGATCACTACCTTGAGATCAAGACTAGAGGAGACACAGACTGCTCTGAGAGAGTCGGAGGCAGCAGCCAGAGAGGAGAGGTTGAGACTGCGAGAGAAGGAGTACCTGGTTGAGTCGCTTGGAGCAGCTTGCACAGACTACCAGTTGAGACTGTGGGGACATGAGGAGAGACTGACACAGAACTACTATAACCACCCGTGGCACTTAGGAGGCAGAGTGTACGAGGCACAGGACATAGCCAGTCGGGCCAGCTCAGCGTGGAGAGACTCAGACCTGCGGCGTGTGACAGAGCTCAGGGAGGTTGCAGAGTTGGTACCACCGCAGAAGATGCCTAAGTTGAGGACTGAGACGTTCGAGCTACCACCTACTCAGCTCCCAGCACAGCCACCCTACCCGAGAGGCAGAACCGACACACCTGAGATGAACAGAGCGTTGAGAAGCTTGGCAGGCTACTTCAACCTACCATAGATTGAGATTCCAGACTACCCAGGAGTGAACGACCCGCCGTTCTACTCGGTTCCACCCAGTCCGAAGACCGCGTCACCACCGTACTCACCAGCTGCAGTTCCGAGGTAGGCACCTTGAGGGGATGATCCTGTAGTCAGATAGAGTAGAGTTCTTCATGATGTCCATGTTTAGTTGACCACCCTTTATGTATCTCGTAGTAGTTCTCATGCTTCTGTGTAATCTCGAAGGTTGTGGAGTAGGCCTCGAGATACACACCTTTTGTATGGTGATCTTGCATGTGTGATTGAAGTTATCGATCTTTTGCTGGAGTTTATGCTTCTTATATGCTTGAGTGAAATTGCTTGTTGTTAGCTTGATACTCCATATATGTTTAAGTACCTTAAAGTTAATTTCCGACAACTCGTTTCTCACGATCTCAAATTCTTGAAACAGATGTCGGGGGTGAGGAGGTCGGGACAGCTCCTACGCCATTTCGAGGAGGCTGTCAGGGAGGACGCCGAGCAGGAGGACATCCCTCTCCCCGCTGGAGGTCGAGGTCGTGGCCGCCGTGGAGGTCGTGCCCCACGTGGCGGACACTATGGTGGACACCGCGGTGGGCGAGGAGGTCGAGGAGACCGAGGAGGCCGAGCACCAGTTGACCCAGAGGAGGAGGAGCCCGAGGAGGAGCCTGAGCCTGAGCCAGAGCAGGCATCAGAGTAGCCGGCACCACCACCCAACCTAGCAGCAGTGATGGCACTTCAGACCCAACTGATGCAGACGATCGCCAATGCTGTGGTTCAGAACAACAACCGGAGGAAGTCAGGAACCAGCCGGAGAGCTTGCAGAAGAAGGTGGAGGGTTTCTCCAAGCTGCACCCACCGACTTTTGACAACTCTCCAGACCCACTTGTGGCCGACAACTATTGAGGGAGATCGAGAAGAAGTTGGAGCTCACAGACCTTACAGAGGAGGAGTGTGTGTCAGTTGCCCCGCACCAGCTGGTCAGCACCGCAGGAGCTTGGTGGGACAGCTACTGTGACTCGCATGCGGACCCGACCCACATCACGTGGGAGGAGTTTGTGGAGGCTTTCAGGGAGTTCAACATCCCAGAGGCAGTGATGGATAGGAAGGCAGACGAGTTCAGGCACCTGAAGATGGGACAGATGTCAGTGCAGGAGTACACCAACCGCTTCCAGGAGCTGATGCGGTACGCCCCAGAAGACTCCAACACCGAGAAGAAGAAGATGTACTGGTACCGCAAGGGACTCCACAGAGGGATGGCACACCACCTGGCTGCTCACGACTGTGCTACTCTTCACGTCCTGGTGGGCAAGGCTTTGGTAGTGGAGAAGTCGAGGTTGGACTACGTGGAGGTCCGAGGAGAGAAGAGGCAGCGTGCAGACCGTGCAGGGTACTCGGGTTCACACCAGCGACAGAGGTCAGCTCCGCCACAGTACCCACCACAGAGACAGCGTCCTTACCCTCAGCAGCAACAGACTCAGTTCACCCAGCAGGGCAGAGGTCACCCCGGAGGTAGTGGAGGTTCGAGTCAGTGGAAGCCCAGGCCGCAGCAGCCGCCAGCCTATGACAGCTCACAGATCACTTGCTACCACTGCCATCAGCTAGGCCACAAGTCCAACGTGTGCCCCCAGAAGCTTCAATAGGGAGGTCAGACCAGGAACACTCAGTACCAGACACCAGCGAAGGCACCAGTTCCAGGAGGACAGCCCCAGCAGAACCAGCAGAAGAGCGCTCCACCGCCCACTCGAGGCAGACTGAACCACTTGACCGCAGAGGAGGCAGCCGCAGCACCAGACGTGGCTCTTGGTGAGTTTTTAGTCAATTCAGTTATGGCTACCGTTCTGTTTGACACTGGTGCTCAGTTTTCGTACATTTCTACCAAGTTCGTAAAAAGGAAAGGTCATTACCAACTAAGCCCAGACCACGGCCCATAGTTACTAGTTCTCCATTAGGTGAGAAGCGGAGTACGCTGGAGTGTAGAGGAGTGAACATGGTGTTCAAGAAGCAGTTGTTCGTGGCAGACTTGACAGTCCTGGAGTCGACCGGGATCGACATGATACTTGGGATGGAGTGGTTAGCCCAGCACAAAGGATTGGTGAACTGCAACCCAGTGTATGTGCAGTTGGAGCACCCCAACGGAGCCAGAGTGTTGATCAAGCCACAGGGCCAGAGGGCAACGCCGATGTTGTGCAACATGAAAGGAAAGAGTTTAGAAGAGATTCTGGTGGTGAGGGAGTACCCTGACGTGTTTCCAGAGGAGTTGACCGAGCTACCGCCAGATCGAGATATTGAGTTTGTGATTGAGCTGATGCCAGGAGCTGGACCAGTGGCCAAGAGCCCGTACAGGATGTCCGCGAATGAACTCGATGAGCTAAAGAAGGAACTCAAGAAACTGCAAGAGCAAGGGTTTATTCGACCGAGTGCCTCACCCTGGGGTTCGCCAGTCCTGTTTGTGGACAAGAAGGACGACACTAAGAGGATGTGTGTGGATTACCGGACTCTCAACTCGATGACAATCAAGAACAGGTATCCTTTGCCCAGGATCGACGACTTGCTAGACAGGCTGCGGAAGGCAAAGTTCTTTTCCAAGATTGACTTGACGTCAGGCTACTACCAGATGAAGATTCGGGACCAGGATATCCCGAAGACAGCTTTCACGACTTGGTACGGTCTGTACGAGTTCGTAGTGGTTTCTTTTGGACTGACCAACGCCCCTGCCTACTTCATGAACATGATGAACAAGGTCTTCATGGAAGAGTTGGACAAGTTTGAGGTGGTGTTCATTGATGATATTCTGATCTTCTCTAAGACAGCAGAAGAGCACGAGGAGCACCTTCGAATTGTGATGGAGAGGCTGAGACAGCAGAAGTTGTACGCAAAGTTCAGCAAGTGTGAGTTCTGGATGGAGGAAGTTGCTTTCTTGGGACACGTGTTGCCAGCTGAGGGAGTTGCAGTCGACCCTTCGAAGGTGGAAGCAGTTACCAAGTGGGAGCAGCCACTCACAGTGACAGATATTCGAAGCTTTCTCGGGTTGGCAGGTTACTACAGGAGGTTCATAGAAAACTTCTCCAAGATAGCAAAGCCAATTACAGAGCTGTTGAAGAATGACAAGAAGTTTGTGTGGTTAGAGGCCTGTGAGAGGAATTTCCAGGAATTGAAGAAGAGGCTCACGACAGCTCTGATTCTTACCTTGCCAGATATCAAGAAGGACTTCGTGGTGTACTGTGACGCTTCGAAGCAAGGTTTGGGATGTGTGTTGATGCAAGAAGGCAAAGTTGTTGCTTATGCGTCAAGGCAGCTCAAGAAGCACGAAGAGAACTACCCCACTCACGACTTGGAGCTAGCAGCAGTCGTTCACGCTCTGAAGATTTGGAGGCACTAGTTGATCAGTAACAAGTGTGAGCTGTACACCGATCACAAGAGTCTGAAGTACTTCTTTACTCAGTCGGAGTTGAACATGAGACAGAGGAGGTGGTTAGAGCTGATCAAGGACTACGACCTTGAGATTCACTACCACCCTGGCAAGGCAAACGTTGTGGCAGATGCACTGAGCAGAAAGTCCTATTGCAACAACTTGATGGTGAGGCAGGAACAACCAGCACTTCACGACGAGCTAAAGCAGCTTCAAGTTGAGATTGTGGAGCAGGGACAACTCAACGCACTTCAAGTGACCTACGACCTAGAAGGAAGGATTCGAGAGGCACAGAAAGATTGCAAAGAGGTTGGAGCTATTCGAGAGCTGATGTTGGAAGGCAAAGCTGAGGATTACCAGATTGATGAGCAAGGAACCGTGTGGTTGAAAGATCGAATCTGTGTCCCGTAGGACAAGGAACTTCGAGAGCAAATTCTGAAAGAGGCCCATGATTCAAGGTACTCCATTCACCCAGGAAGCACAAAGATGTACCAAGACTTGAAGCAGAGGTTCTGGTGGAAGGATATGAAGAAAGACTTAGCTTACCATGTGGCCTGTTGTGGCACTTGCAGCAGAGTGAAGATTGAGCACCAGAAACCGGCAGGACTGTTGAAACCGTTGGAAATTCCTCAGTGGAAGTGGGATGACATTTCCATAGACTTCGTGGTGGGATTGCCCCGTTCACCTAAAGGACACGACTCGGTGTGGGTCATCGTGGACCGCTTAACCAAGGTGTCGCACTTTGTGCCAGTCAAAGCTACGGACACAACAGATCAGTTGGCAAACATGTACGTGGACCATATACTCAGACTACATGGAGCTTCGAGGAGCATAGTGTTAGACAGAGGGCCCAGTTCGTGGCCAGGTTCTGGATGAGCTTTCATGCAAGGATGGGAACGACACTCAGCTACAGCACAGCTTACCACCCACAGACCGATGGACAGACCGAGAGAGTCAACCAAACCTTGGAGGATATGCTCAGAGCTTGTGCCCTCACCTACGGCACCGATTGGGAGAGCAGTTTGTCCTACGCAGAGTTCTCGTACAACAACAGCTACTAGGCAAGTCTCCAAATGTCACTGTTCGAGGCCCTTTACAGGAGGAAGTGCAGAACACCACTGATGTGGTCAGAAGTAGGAGAGAGGATGATCTTTGGTCCGGATATCCTCAAGGAGGTAGAGGAGAAGGTGGAGAAAGTCAGGGAGAACTTAAAGATTGCCCAGAGTCGGCAAAAGAGTTACGCGGACCATGACCGGAGAGACCTGTCGTTCAGCAGAGGAGACTACGTCTACTTCAAAGTGTCACCTATGAGAGGAACCAAGAGGTTTGCCGTGAAAGGAAAGCTTGCCCCGAGGTACGTGGGACCATACCAGATCACCGGGAGAGTTGGAAAGCTCGCCTACAGACTCGCCCTGCCAGAGGAGTTGTCAGCAGTGCACCCCGTGTTCCACGTGTCGCAGTTGAGGAAGAGTGAGAAGGAGGTGGAAGCCAAGCAAGTCCCGATAGAGATACTCGACCTGCAGAACACCCTGGAGTATGCAGAGTACCCCAAGAAGATCTTGGACAAAGCAATAAAGGAAACCAGGAGGACCACCATTCCTTACTGCAAAGTGTTGTGGAGTCACCACACGGAGCGAGAAGCAACCTGGGAGAAAGAGGCCGACCTCAGGAGAGAGTTCCCTCACTTGTTCGAGGGAGAGGATGGAGCTTAAATCTCGAGGACGAGATTCCCGGTGGTGTGGGAGAATGTAACATCCCTGAAATTTAAATTATGAAAATGTGAGGAAATTTGAGCTTTTATTTATATGATGAAGTGTCACCCTAATTTAATCCCATTTCTAGCTCTTACCTAAAATCTATATAAATAAAACCAAATTATAAAAATATAAATTCAAATTATGGTAAAGTTGGTGATTTGGATCTTATGGATTTTATTTGGTTTTATTTGATTGTGTTTTGAATTTGAATAAAATCAAATTCAATATAAAGTTTAAATCTAATTCAAATCTATATTCAAAATTCCTTTTACTAACTTGGGCCTGCTCTCCATCTTCAAAGTCCAATCAAACCCCTCAATCATTCAGCATGTGTTCACCCTTTCACCCCGATCTTCCGCGCGGCCCACCAAGGCGGCCCAGCGCAGCCCGCACCGTGCCATGCCTTCCTTGACTCGCTGATGTGTGGGCCAGCAGCCAGTCGTCTCCCTCCCTCCGCCGGTCAGCGCACACACACGCGCCCTGCCCCGCACCGCCGCCGCGCCTACACGCGCGCGTACGCACCCCCGGCCAGGGAACAAGCCCCCGACCGCGCCCGTGGCATGGACGCCGAGCCAGGCGACCACGCCCATGCGCCACCCAGGGCTTTTCCCCAAATACCCCTGCGTCATGACGTGCTTGCGCGCCCGCCAGCCACACCTGCTCCGCCACATCGATGTCCGCGCCGCAGCAGCCAGTGCGAGTCCTGCCGTGCCCCGTTTTGCCCCCGCCTTGACGTGCATGAGCTGCTAAACCCCCGGGCGAGGCCCCTGGGGCAAGCCAACTCGCTTTTGGGGATCACACCCTTTCCCCTGTTCCGCCGCCGAGTGAGGAGAGGAGGGGAAGGAGGAGGAGAAGGGAAAAGAGGAGAAGTGGGAGATGCTTCTCCGCCGCAACGTGAAGACGAAGCCGAGGATCGAGAAGCCGGAGCCGTCCGTGGTCCGGAGAAGGCTGTCTGCATGCGAGCAGAAGCCGGAGCAGAGGAAGAAGCCGCACTGCCGCGTCACCTCGCCGTCGCCGCCGTGATCTTCACCGACGCGGTCGACACTGCTACGCCTACACCTTCGCCTCTCGGTGAGCGAGTGATCCGCCCCTCTTCTTCTTCCATGTACCTTGGGAGCGTGCCCCTGCGCCACGCCATGCCGGCCTTCGCGCCGTGCGTTTTCTGCGAGCCGCCGCCGCGACGCACCCCTGCGCCGCGCCAGACCTCGTCGTCTCGTCCTGCCTTGTTGTCGCCGCGACGTCGTCCTTATCATGCCTGTGACCCGGCCATCAAGCCGTCTGCCATCGTGCGATGGCCGTGTGTCACCGTTCTTGCTCCACCGCGTCGCGGCCCTGGAACGCTGGGCACCCTGCTTCGGCCTTCCGAGTCATGCCGGTGTTCACATGTTTGTGCTCGCGTATGCCCGGTCATGCACACCCACGTGCAAGCCGCTGCGTCGCGAAGCCTAACCACCACCACACTTCGCCGTGCACCAACGTCGCTGCCATGCCACGCACTGGTCCCTTGGCATCACGCGTTCGCGTGTGCATGCCGGCGTATCATGCGTGAGACCGGTCGAGCACCTAGGCCTAGTGCACCTCAACGCAAAGGCATGGGTTCGACCGGCCTAACTCTGTTTTCTTCATGTTTAGCTCTAAACCGCGGTGGCGCCGTGCGATGCTCATTTTGCTCCGCCGCGCAGAGCCAGGGGCACCGCCGCGTCGCACCCCGTGCGGGCCCAGATGCTCCTCCCCGGAGCGGTGACCGTGCCAACTTGATCACCTGATCCTAGCGAGCCTCGCGCCGCACACGTTTGCCTGGAGGAGCCGTCGGGTCCTTAGAACGCCATCCGCCGTCGCCGTCGGGCGCACGCCGGGAACGCGCCGGCACACGCACACGGATGGCAAGGGGGACCGTTGTGTCCCAGTTTAGTCCAGGGGGCTTTGTTGAACTTCTTCGCTGAAAATGAAAGGGATGCCGCTTGGACCGTAGCCCATTACGGCCCACCTCGGCCCCTTTTTCCTTTTCCCAGTGAATCTCCGAATTAACTTCAGTGAGGTCCAGTGGACTAAGCCTGTTGGGCTCTTTTGGGCCGAGTCCATTGGGCCGTATCCAGCCCACTAACCCATTCGGCCCAATAACGGCCCACTAACCCAGTGGCAGACGTCATGCTGACATCACCAAGACGACATGCTGACGTCATCCCATATTTTCAAAAATAAAAATCCTTTTCTGTTTTATAAATGAATTTGGAAATTAATTTATAAATCCTTTAACCTTTGAAAATTCATAACTAATTATTTATAACTCTGAAAAATATGAAACCAGTTTCTATATTTTTCTAAAAATGAGATGGTGCTGTTTGTAGGTAGTTTGGTTCTGTTTGGATCTTTTAAAATTGAGTTTCTTTGGATTTATGCTTAGTTGATTGCCGGTAATTTAGCGTCTCGTATCTCGTGCTGCACAGACCCGATCTACGACCCGGAGGAGGCCTACGACCCCGACTTCAACCCAGACCAGGACTACGGATGCTAGCCAGGTGTCATGTCACTCCCAACCATATAGATCCAATGCATGCTTTAGTTGCTAGTGCTTCATTACTTTTGATGCATGCTTTTGAATTGCATAAACAATTGATTAGCCATGTCTTAGAATTGTTTATCCTGTCCTTGGAATACCTACTTTTGGAACTAGCTACAGACCCCTAGCTAGTTCCCGGGTTTGCTCATCCATATATTTTACCCTTAGTTATGGATGGATCTCAGGTTTGGACCGAGGTTGGGATACCTCAGAATTCTTGCGTGTGTTTTGGGTGAGTGTGTATCCTTGACGTGTTACCGCGGGAGCGAGCCACTTTTGGATACTTGTGAACGCCTATCTAGGGGAGATGCGACCTGGCCTCTCGCCCTAGCGGCGTGTCGGACGGTTGGAGTTGGTGAGTGCTCGCTCTTGCAATTAAGGACTGATCGACAGTTTAACCATGATCTTTGGGCTATTTACGTGCAAACCGTTCGCCTTGTTATGGGCGGGGCTCAGTTGGCAGATAGAGATGCTGAGAGGCTTGTGCACCTCCAGCATATCCAGGGCTTGCAGGACCAGGTTGAGACCTAGAGCTTGCCGCAGAGGCCTTGGAGGTTGAGGTGGGTGCGCTGCAGCAGGCACACCCACCCATCGGACGTTGGACCCGATGAGCAGATGGAGATCCAGCTTGACCCAGAGGAGGTTCAGGACGTGCCCGGACTTGACTAGATGAGCTTGGCACATTACCTCTACGTGCGGCATGGGATCCTCCAATAGTTTGTACATAGGACTTAGATTCTAGATGATGTAGTAGGAAACTTGACGTGTACTCTTTGTTAGCCCTTTTGGTTGGTTTTTGTGCTAGGCTGCATAAAAAATTCTTTTGTGTAGCTAGATGCTACAGAGTGACCCACATGTAATGGTGATCCACCACATTTTGTAATCTTGTAATTATGATGGAAAAACACCTCTCGGCAGCAATCTGCCTAAGAAATGAAAAGAAGAAAGTTATGGTCATATATGAGTTTTTGGATGAATACCAAAGTTGTTCTAAACTTTATAATGGATATGCTCACAAAAATTCAGCATTTTTGCATGTGTAGTTTGAGAGATATGAAATTTTTAGTAAGCTACTGCCTGCTGTCCAAACTGCTAGACAGAGCTTGAGTAATTTAATTTTTCGACCCCTGTAAAAGATGAATCTGTTCTGGAGTTGAATACCAAAGTTGAAGCTTATGAAATTCTACACATGCTGATTAAAGTTTAGAAATTTTTGACTTTTGTACATAAAGTTATGAATTATTTACTCAGGACTGTTATGCTGTCTAAAATTCTGAATTTTCATGAGTTTGAATTTTCTTATGCATATTCTCCTTGTTATTTTTATGAGCAAGCTTTGAATATGTATCTAATGAAAGTTCAAATTTTTCATATGGCTGATAATGCTCATAATGTTCTCGAGGGCTCTGATGGTCGTGGTGGGGGTGGTCTTCCTCCACATCCACAGATGACCCCTACTGAGGCATTTATGGTTGCCCAAGCTGAAGTGATGAGGCAAATACTCGACACTCAAAATCTGATTGCACAAAGGCTTCAGCAGCCCTTCAACCATCAAGGGCATAATCAAGATGGGCCAAATGTGGTCATGTCGTTTGAAAAGTTCAGAGCAATGAGGCCACCCTTGTTCACTAAGGCAGAAGAGCCCCTTGAGGCGGATGCATTTCTCAGGGCCCTAGAGGCCATGTTCTCCATCTTTACACTGCCCTGCTCAGAGGAAAATAAGGCAGGCTTCGCCGCCCAATAGCTTAGGGGTGAAGCGTTAATCTGGTGGGAGCATTTTAAATCCATGCAGCCACAGGGCCACCAGGTTACTTGGGATGAATTCAAGAAGGCATTCAAAGAGCATCACATCCCCAAGGGTCTTATTGATAGAAAAATGAAAGAATTGATGAACCTCAAATAAGGGTCTGACTTTGTCTATCAATACTCTCAAAAGTTTAACAACTTATGTCAGTATGGTGATTATCATGTTGATACTGACAAGAAAAAGATGGAGCGATTTCGTGAGGGTCTTGCTGGTGAACTCTATGAGAGGTTAAACTTGATAAAGGTTGACAGCTATCCTGAGCTGGTCAGCTTGGCTATCTCTCAGGAGGATGCTATGAAAAGGGCTCAACATGAGAGGAAGAGGAAGTTTAATCAAGCATCAGGCAGTGGGCAGGGCAAGAAATTTAAATTTGTGAAGAAGAATGTGCAGGGTGCCACCCAGCCATCTTCATCAGGATGCTGGGTGATGAAGCAGTCCCAATCTAAGTCGTCTGGAAACTTTGGTTACTACAACACCCAACAGACAGCTTCTAGGCCTAGTGCACCCCCACCTGCCCGCAACAATGACGATCGCCGACGTTATAATTGCGGACAGCTGGGGCATTATGCCAACAAGTGCACACGCCCTCGACAGCAAAATCAGCAAAGTCAGGGGCAAGGTTCTAAGGCTAGAAATCAGGGAAAGAAACAGACTGTGTAAGTGAAGCAAGGCCGTCTGAACTTCACTACAGTTGTGGACTTTCTAGAGGGAGCACCAGTGTTGACGGGTACTTTTTCTATCCGTGGTTTTCCTGTTATGATATTATTCGATTCTGGTGCTACCCATAGCTTTATTAATGTGAAAACCGTGAGTAACTTAGATTTGAAGTGGAGTCATACTAATCAGGCCTATATGATTGCCACATCGGGTGGAAGGGTTGCTTCACATCATGTAGCCTCAAGGGTACCACTTGAGATAGGTAGCAAGACTTTCCAAACAAATCTTGTCACATTGAGTCTTGATGGGGTAGATGTTATCCTAAGCATGGATTGGATGACTAAACATAAAGTTGTCCTGGATATTTCAGAAAGAATGATAGAAATCAACTCACCTAATGTCGGAAATTCAATTCTTTACCTTCCTCCCAAAGGCTATAAAGGCTCATGTGTTTATGCGGCCATAACTACTCAACTTGAGGACATTCTAGTGGTATACGAGTACATGGATGTCTTTCCAGATGATTTGCCTGGCTTGCCACCAGACAGAGATATTGAGTTTGTCATTGAGCTACAGCCTAGCACCGCCCCTATTTCTAAGCGATCTTATAGAATGCCACCCAAAGAGCTTGCCGAGTTAAAGAAACAACTTCAAGAGTTGCTTGACAAGGGTTATATCTGCCCAAGTTCTTCTCCTTGGGGCTGTCCCGCCCTCTTTGTAAAAAAGAAAGATGGTAGTCTGAGGTTGTGTGTGGACTACCGACCTCTCAATGCGGTGACTATCAAAAATAAATATCCTTTGCCCCGCATTGATGTGCTATTTGATCAATTGGCTGGAGCTAAGGTCTTCTTTAAAATCGATCTTCGGTCTAGGTATCATCAAATTAAAATTCGGCCTAGTGATATTCCTAAGACGGCTTTCTCTACTCGTTATGGGCTTTATGAATTCTTGGTTATGTCTTTCGGTCTCACAAATGCCCCAGCCTACTTCATGTATCTTATGAATTCCGTATTTATGATGGAGTTGGATAAATTTGTGGTGGTATTCATTGATGACATCCTTATTTATTCCAAAAATGAGGAAGAGCATGCAGAGCATCTTCACATTGTCTTACAGCGCTTAAGAGAGCATAAACTTTATGCTAAGCTCTCCAAGTGTGAATTTTGGCTAGATAGTGTTAAATTTCTGGGGCACACTATTTCTAGTGAGGGAATTTCGGTCGATCCAAGCAAAGTGCAAGAAGTTATGGATTGGCAACCCCCTAAATCCACTCATCAAATCCACAGCTTCCTAGGCTTGGCTGGATATTATCGCCGCTTCATTCCAGGCTTCTCTAGGATTGCCAAGCCTATGACTGAGCTGCTAAAGAAAGGTGTGAAATTTGTGTGGAGTGAGGCTTGTGATAAGGCTTTCCGAGAATTGAGGGAACTTTTAACTTCAGCCCCAGTGCTAGCGCAGCCGGACAATTCAAAGCATTATGAAGTTTATTGTGACGCTTTAGGCACGGGTCTTGGCTGTGTTCTTATGCAAGAAAATCAGGTTATTGCCTATGCCTCACGGGCACTTCGCCCTCATGAAAAGAATTATCCCACACATGACTTAGAGCTAGCAGCGGTTGTTCATGCTTTGAAAATTTGGAGGCATTACCTTATGGGAAACCGCTGCAATATCTTCACTGACCACAAAAGTCTCAAATACATTTTCACTCAAGCTAATTTAAATATGAGGCAAAAAAGATGGTTAGAGTTGATAAAAGATTATGATCTTGAGGTCCATTATCATCCTAGAAAGGCGAATGTAGTTGCAGATGCTCTTAGCCGCAAGGCTCACTACAATTGCCTATCGATGGAACCTTATAGTGATACTCTATGTGAGGAGTTGAGAAGGCTAAACTTGGAAATTGTTGAACAAGGAAGCCTAAATGCTATCTCTGCGGAGTCTGACTTATTTGATTGAATTATCAAGGCTCAACTTCAGGATGAGGGCATTCTTTTGATCAAACAAAAATTGTTAGAGAAAGATCTTAAATATGATTGCTTCCGGAAGGATGAGAACAATATAATCTGGTTTGGGCAATGCCTTGTTGTTCCTGATAATTAGGATTTGAAAAAGGAAATCTTTGATGAGAGTCATCTCTCTAAATTCTCTATCCATCCTGGGAGTAGTAAAATGTACCAAGACTTAAAGGAGAACTTTTGGTGATCCAATATGAAGGTGGACATAGCCAAATATGTGTCGGAATGCGATACTTGTCAAAGAATTAAAGCAAGTCACTTGAAAGCTTCCGGTACTCTTCAACCCTTACCCATACCTTCATGGAAATGGGATGATATAAGTATGGACTTTGTGTCCGGATTTCCACTCACATCTAGAAATCATGATTCCGTCTGGGTCATTGTGGATATGTTGACAAAGACAGCTCACTTTATTCCAATCCACACTAAATATGATGCCAAAGATTATGCAAGTCTTTATGTTGAGCACATTGTTCGCTTGCATGGTGTTCCCAAGACCATCATTTCTGATAGGGGATCTCTCTTTGTGTCACATTTCTGGGAACAATTACATAAATTAATTGGCACCAAAATCATATGGGGTTCAGCTTATTGTCCTCAGACAGATGGTCAAACTGAGAGAGTGAACCAGATTCTGGAGGATATGTTGCGAGCCTGTGTTATTCACTTTGAAAAAAGTTGGGACAAGTGTCTATCTTTGGCGGAATTCTCTTACAATAATAGTTATCAAGCAAGCTTGAAAATAGCACCTTTTGAGGCTCTTTATGGACGGAGATGTCGCACTCTCTTGAACTGGTCACAGACCGGTGAGAGGAAATTCTTTGGTCCAGCCTTAGTTAAGGATGCCAAAGAAAAAGTGAGGGTAATCAAGGAAAATTTGAGAATAGCCCAAGAAAGACAAAAGAGTCATTATGACAAGGGAAAGACACCTAGGGAATACAAAGTTGGTGACTTTGTGTATTTAAAAGTTTTGCCAACCAAGGGTGTCCAGAGGTTCGGTGTGAAAGGAAAGCTAGCTCCTCGCTACATTGGCCCCTATGAGATCATTCAAGTCTGTGGGCCAGTGGCGTATCGTATTCGACTTCCTGAGAGGTTCTCTGCAGTGCACAATGTGTTTCATGTCTCGCAATTGAGAAGATGTGCTCATAAACCGGACAGAGAAGTCATTGAAGAAGCTAATGCTTGGATTGAACCGGATCTCTCTGTCGTCGAACATCCTCTAAGGATTCTTGGTATAAAAGAAAGAAAAACTCGAAGACAATCCGTGAAGATGAATAAAATCCAGTGGAGTCATCACCATGTCGATGAAGCCACTTAGGAAACTGAACATTACCTCAATGAGAATTATCTCGATTTTCTTCAATCTAGACACCGTAATTTTCTTCCCCATACTTTCATCTTTTAATTTCTAATCTCGGGACGAGATTTCTTTTAAGGGGGGTTGGCTGTAATATCCCTGATATTTCATTAACCCTAAGTACTTCAATTAGTGTGGTTAATCATGATTAATTAGCTCCTAAGCATGTTTGACATGATTTGGCACACATTTGCACAAAAACCCTTGGTCAAAGTCAAAATTCTTGGTCAAACCCCTATAGATCCAAAAAGGCTGAGTTGGTTTTCTTGCGCGTTCTCCAAATTTCACTATAGAAGTTCAAAATTGGACAATATAAAAGTTTTTCCTTACTTCTGGGAACACATTTTTCATAATTGGCGGACATTCCAATTTTGAGTGCAAAGCCGCTTAAATTTGAGATGAAGTTTCTGCGTACAGTAATTCCGGGCCGAGAAAACCTGAATGTTTGTCGCGTTTTCCCCACAAATCTATTCACCAAAACATACGACACCCTTTGTGAAAGTTGTAGATCTATAGCTCCTCTACAACTTTTATTTTTGGAGATTTTCAAGTTAGTTGTCACTTTTTCGAGTTTTGCAATTTCGAAGATGCTTAAGTGGAATAAAAAGTGAGGCACTCGACGCCGTCGCCGCGTCCAGCGCGTCGTGCGCGCTCTCCGGCCCACGCCGGCCACGTGGCGTTCTCGCGATACGCCGGTGTACGGACACTGTGGAAACGTCGCTGTGGACCCGCTCAATGCCGTGGACCCTCCGCCTCGCCGTTTCCCTGTGAGCCGCGCCCACGCCAGCGGATGAGCTGACCAGGGCCACACGCCGCGCGCTCGTGCGCGCGCGTCGCGCCTACCGCGCGCCACCTGGGCGTCTCCATGGCCGCGCGCACGCCTAACCCCTGCCGCGCCTCGCACTCGTCACTGCACGTGCGCCCTCGTGCGTTAAAACCCGCGAACCGGCCGCCGTCTTCATCTTTTCCCCTCCACAGCGCTGCATTGTCGCGCCGCCGCTGAAGCGAGCCCTCTCGCACCGAGCTCAGGGCAGTCGGCCACTCCTTCTCCTTTCCCAAGCCTCCTTGCTTTGTCCCCGCTCAACATCACCACCGCATTGCGCCGCCGTCGCCGGGTACGCCAGCTCCGACGGGCGCCGCTCCTGGACGCCGCCGCCGGAGCTCGCCGGCTGCAACGCCGGCCGGGCCGGCCACACCAGCAACACCAGGTGAACCCCCAAGCGCCCCACAGCCACTCACCGCACCCCTCCGACGCTCCTCCGGCCACCGGAGCTATCCCCTGCGCCGGCGAGGACGCCCTTGTGAAGATTGCAATCTATTTAGGGGCTAATCCGTAATGTAAGGGCTTAAGTGTAATTTGGGAAAGATTCTTCGGGGGCTTGTCTGCAAATGTGTTTAGGGTTATTCGCAACAGCTTAGAAAATCCGTGAAAAATTGTAGAAAAATCGGAAAAATGTAAATCCAACTGTTTTGGATTCCTTGTTAGCAGATCTACAACTTCTACAAAAATTGTATCGGGTTTTTCTGAGTAGTTTTTCAATGAAAATTCAAACACAGGTTGAGACCTTTTTATTGTAATTCAAAATGTACTCAGGCAAATGAAATGAAATTTGGATATGTTGTTGTATGCTCCATGTTCAGATCTGTGACCAAGTTTCACACATTTTTGTTGTGTAGAATTCTAGTTATGAC
Organism: Cenchrus fungigraminus; assembly: GCA_036936925.1. NCBI lineage: Eukaryota > Viridiplantae > Streptophyta > Magnoliopsida > Poales > Poaceae > Cenchrus > Cenchrus fungigraminus. The sequence goes on along the minus strand of CM072779.1, from coordinate 36,490,773 downwards.
TTTTGGAATATTTATGTTAGTTTAAGCTTGATACTTTTTATAGTCCCCTCAAGATATAAATTCCTTAAGCACCAATGCACTCTAGGCTTTTGTCATGATGTTAAGCACCTCTGGAAAAATAATGATGATTTTAGAAGCTTGTTTGAATAGTGTTTGGTATTTATGTTTGTGAAGAATGTCAAATTCATAACTTGAAAAATATGATGAATCCACTTGAATGTGTTGGTCAGGAACTTAGTTTTGACATATTGGAACTGTAGGAAAATGTTGAGGTCAAAAAGATTAACAAATCTTTTTGTATGATTTAATGAAGTTTATCTAGGCTGAACCTTGTCTTTTTCATTTAAAATAATGTATAAATGATATGGAGCTGAAAATCAATATTTAAGCTTATTTTAGTCATATGTTGCTGTGGTAAAATTTTCATGCCAGTTGGAGTCATATTTTAATTGTTATGAATTATGGATGAATGGCTAGTTAAAAGGGAATGAATAGATTTATATTCATCTTTTAATTTGAAAAGGAGTGTTTATGATTACTTTCTGTTTTGAATTAATTTTAAACACACCCATGCTGTTTGTGAAGTTTATTAGTTTAATTTTCTTAGATATGCACACAATCACCATCAAAGACATAATTAGCTCATCATCATCCACCCCCTTTACTTTTAATGAAGTTTAATAATTTAATTTGCTTAGATGTGCACGCAATCACCATCAAAGTAAGAATTACTTCTTCATCACTCACCCCATACCCTTAATGAAGTTTAGTAAGCTAATTTGTTTAAGTGTGCACACAATCCCCATTAAAATAGTTGTTAGCTCACTCTCACCACCCACCATACTTTTTGTGAGCTTTCTTAGATGTTTATATAGATGTGGTCAACAAGAGTTGGGTTTAGTGATAATTCTCCCACCTTCACCCTAAAACTAATGCATATGCATATAACGTGTACATCTACCCGACGGGACGTACACGCTCACACAGGAGGAGCAGGGATCCGCTAGTGGTGAGCTGAATCAAGTTAGTGGGCAGCAAGACCTGGACCAAAGTCCAGAAGAGCCCAAGGCTAGTGTTGAGTTAGAGGAAGGCAAGCACCGGAGTCATCTAACCTTTTTCTAAACTCACACCTTTACTTTTCAGTACTTATTGTTTACTTTGTGCATTTAAATTTCAGGAGTTGTTTGAAACCTAGATGCATGATCCTTAGGACTCCTATACTCTTTTATTAGTATGTTAGGAACGCTAGTGCCATGCTCTAGGGATACGGTACAAGTCGAGTAATGACTCATTGCTCGCAAGATATAGGATGCTTATGTTGGAATCATAAGTTGGTTAAATTGACTCGCTCATGTGGTAAGAGCAATGGGTTCGGTCTCGACCGAGTAGCATGGTGCTGGTCTAAGCTATTGAACGTACCAAGTACGTGTCGGGAATGGGACCGGTAAGCCTAGTACCTAATGAACCAGTGCGGGGACTTTATCACTACTAATCTTGAGATGCGTCACCCGGTTTGATTCCAGTAGTGCAAGTGTGAGTCTGGACGTGCCGTGTGAGGGCATTCCAGTAACCTTGTACTTAGGACTGTGGTGCCTGTCCCTAATCTGGGGAGTGACGGGAACCGCCTGGTCGGGGTAGACTCTGCATTTGTTTTTCTTTGGATTCTTTGGGGTCTACCTTCTTCCGTGTATCTTGGGTTTACCTTGCAAGGATATAAATCGATCGACCGTCGGTCACTCGTCGTTATCTGAGTCGCTTGACCACTGGCTACCCCATGTCTATTTATGAAACATTTTGGATTAATATTGTTGATTGATTAATCTTGTTTGCACAACCATGCTTGTTTAGCTAGGTGCTTACCTAGAATGGTTAACATACTAGAACTTGAGCTAAAAATTTGAAAGTAAGGATCAACTCTTAGTTGCTTTTGGCAAACAAACCCACCAGCCAAAAAGCCTTGCATTGTCTAGCTATGTCTTTTATTTGACGGGTCAGTCTTGCTGAGTATTAGAATACTCAGTTTTACTTAATTTGTTGTTTTCAGGTAACCCCATCTGGCCTGGTGCTATTCCAGAGGGATGGGAGATTGAATGGGAGAACGATGATGAGGAGTGATATACTTGGATGGCCTCCCATGTGTATCCCGTGTTTAGTTTAATTTTCGTTGTTTAAACTCTGAACTATGTTTACTTTTATGTATGCAAAACCTGGTTTGTAATATTAAGTACTTATGGACTTTTATGTAATGTAAACTTGTACTCTGGTCCCGCCTTCGTGTGAGCTTAGCGCATATGCTCGATCCTGTAGTAGTGATTCACCGGGCATGACCCGGCAGAGGTGACAAAATAGTTCCTGGTTATCGCTTATGAACCAAGTGGATTGGCTTAGGTGATAATCCAAATTTATTTTGGGCGGTTCTGTCACAGTAGCTCTCGTCAAGATATACTATTTCGGTGTGGAATTCACCTCCATCTGAATTTATTTTAAACGTATAATTTTTTGAAGATATATTGTCATGAGAAAAAAATTCCTCAAATTTTAGATGTGAATATAATGTCGATTATTTGAGCATCAAAATGATGACAAAAGTATGAATTACAAAGTTGTAGATCTCGACAAAAGCTATAAGTTTCGTATAACTTTTATCTCCATTCGAGTTCATACGAAAGAAATATGTTTTTAATATGTTGTTAAGAGAAGAAATATTTATGTTAATTATTTGAGCTTGGAGATGACTTCAAATAAAAAAAATAAACTACAAAGTTGTATTTCTCATCGAAAACTACAATTTTTATATAAAATTTATCTTCATCTTACGCTAAAAAATTATGATTTTTTATGAAAACGGACTGGGAGTGCTACAATACCGCACTACAGTGCCGCGCGCGGGTGACCACCCAACCGTCATTTGAAATAGTGGTGGAGCGGTGGAGGTATAGATTTGCAAAAAAATGGGAGCGACATGTATTTTTGTAAAATCATAAAAAAAATCAAAATAAGTATTTCGCAGTTTAGCCCTCGTGCATGTGTGAAATTCAATTGTAGTTTTCTGGTCATATTTATAGGTCGTATCTCTATAACACGAAACGTGCAGACAGTCTCGAGCGCTCGATAGCACCACGTCACTTGTTACTGAAAGGATCTTGATGTCGTCTAGAGAGGGGTGAATAGACGAGTCGACCAAATAAAACTTTTTCACCCAAAACTTGAGCTCTTCTGGCACAGGTGGTCAGACTGCCTTCACAGGATGGTTAGACCGCCCCTGGTACCCTGTGTTGGGGAGGGCGGTTTAACTGCCTCCTGAACGTGGTTAGACCGCCTCCTCGCAGAGAGCCTGCAAAGTGAAGCTCAAGCTTCTCTTGATTTCTAGCACGGACCAAACTTGTGTGGTGGCTTGAGTAGATGATCACAAATAGGGTAATGATCCTTGCACACAAAAACAAGAACACCCAAGTAGATCGAATTGAAAGTAAATAGTAATATGCTAGAAAACCACAAGTGAGGCAAACCACAAAGGAGACACGATGATTTGTTTCCCGAAGTTCACCTCCCACTCAGGAAAGGCTACGTCTCCGTTGAGGAGCTTGTAAGGGAATCTCCCACAACAAGCTGGGTCTCTTTCAACCACTTTCCTCGATTCCACGAAGGCGATCTTTTCCACAAAGAGGCAACACAGTCCTCACAAACTCATCGCTGCTCACCACAACTTGGGAGCTAGCCGGCGACGCCTAGCCGTCTAGGAGGCAAACCTCTAAGAGTAACAAATGCTTCAAAAGCTTGTAGACGCGAATCACAAGTGCTCAAGCTATGTGATTCTCTTGTTAGCTCACAAATGCTCACATAAGATCACTCTCTCAACCCAACTCAAGGATAGAGCTTGAATCTCACAAAGAGATGTTTGGGGAAAGTTTCTTTGGCTTTGGCTTAGCAAAAACAGCAGGGAGAGCACACCATCAACCCTAGAAGCAGCAGCTCCAACCTGTGGAGCTCGTGGAGTATAAATACCCCACACAAGAGAAACTAACAGTTAGAAACCAGGCCAAGGCGGTTAGACCGCCTGGGCCGGCCAGTTTGAAAAACTAGCCGTTAGCCTGCCTGGGGCGATCAGACTGCCCCCAGAGGTGGTTAGACCGCCCTGGGCAGAGAGAGCCCAAAACCCTTTTCACTTCTCACCAACACTTCACCGACTAGATGAAGTGGCTAAGGTTGGGTTAAAAGTTTGTTAGATCACTCAGGAACTCTATCAAGGCTATTTCTCATAAAGGTCAATTAATGAGCATTTTTTATATTTGTCATTAAGCTAATGTTGCATCCCTCTTGATAATACAGCATTTCTATACTCAAGAATCAAAGTAAATACTGAATCAACCTCTTAAGCTTGTAGATCTTCAATCTTGCCATACTTGAACAACTTCGACTTGAGGGCTTCCAACATTGCCATTGTCTTGAGCACAACCATACTTGAGCTAGTGACTTAGAATTCTTCCACTTAGCATAAGAATGCACACTTGAATTCCCAAGTCACTCCATATTGCCAATCATAACACATAGATGAGTTGCATTGCTTCCCTCGGTTAAGGCTTGGATATGATCCTTCGAGACCCCACGAATACTAGTTACTTCACCTTAGCAAAACACTAATGGCAGCCTAGCTTGAACCATATATTGCTTAGTAACTCACTCTAGTCATCTCAGTTTATCTCTTCATCAATTACCCAATCCGCGTTGAGTTCGGATTTGCTTCATCAAGAATTAATCTTCATTTGAAATACCGATTCAAATGCTTGTTCTTGATTGACAACGAATATGCAAGCTTGCAATTGAGGATCATTAAATATATACTCATCCTTATATCCTTTTTGTATTCACCACATGAAGCCTTTCATTGATTATTTTGAAACGCCATTTCTTGTATCCATGGCTTGCATGTTTCCAAATGTAGAGCCAATGTCTTAGAATTATCCACATGTTATTTAAAGTATCCTTTTTTTGTGAGGACTTATTTAAAGTATCCATATGAAACATTGAAAAGTCCTTTGGTTTTTCAAATAACCATTTCCAACAAAATGACCCTTTCATTTGTACCCAAGCTATCACATGTATTGGAGACCTTGCAAATCAACCTTGAAACACACTCCAATATTTTCTTCAATTTAGCTTGACATTTATCAATACTTGTACAAGGGATCACACCCTTGCTTGATTTGTTTGATGTGAGTCATAAAATATTCATTCTCATACAAGTGACAAAAATATCTCATGAATATTTAAATTAAAACTTACTCACACACTTAAACAAACAAGTTAGTCCTTTAATCGCTTGTTCATTCAATTAACCAAAATCCACTTAGGGGCCTAAACGCACTTTCAATCTCCCCCTTTTTGGTGATTGATGATAACTCGATTAAAGCTTACAAATATATCAATAAAGCACATTTCGATTCTGTTGACGGCTATTAAGTACCATTTTTGTGGCCGTCAACTTATGCATTTTGGTACATGAATTGCACATCAACACTAGAATAGGAGCTTAAACTAATACTTTCCACAAGTGGTGATGTCTATTCGAATGCAGGTATTTAGCTAAGGAAATGAGAGGAATCCATGCATAGTTGATCCAAGCTAAGCAAGCTTTAGACAATGAGGGGCTGCCACATAGGATTCCCCTGGATCAATGACGTCATCAATCCATGTGAAACACTTTTGATGAATCACGCGCTGCCACATCAACATCACATGCATCCAAAGGCCCACTTGCTACCCAAACTGCAAGGAATCTTTCCATGCACAGAGGATGGATTGTGGAACCCACATACCAGCCAGCCAGAGGAAGCACAACAGGCCACATGGCCCCCTAGGATCGGCCGAACCGACCTTGTGTCGGTTCATCCTGACCTTTCACGTGGTGCTTCCTGATTGGTCACTTGCTGCAATCCCAGGCGTTTTGGTGACATTTGGTGCTCGTGACTGCATACCCCCTCATCTATAAATAGGAGGAGAGGGGCCTCATTTCTTCACACCCATTCCAAGCTCAAACCTTCACTTTTCTCCTTGAGTAGCTCTCCCTCTCTTCCAAACTGCCCATTTGAGGTGATTCTCACCTCTTTGTGGTGGAGTAGACATGAGGTGAGATCTAGGCTAGGATTTATGAGAGATACAGTAGGAGTGAGGAGTGAGATGGAGTTCTCGTGGATGCCTTTGTTCTTCAGTTAGACCAAAGTGAGTATTTCAACATTTCTTATTTAGACTAAAGTGGGCTCATGCATGAATGATATGTTCTTATGTTCTTGGCTTGTTCATGATTTAGAGCTCGTGTTCTTCGTAACACGACGCTTCGATCCTTTAGAGCTAGTCATAAGTTCAAGTATCTGTTTGCATGATTGATCTTGTTTAGCTGAGTAAGAGTGTTGTATCTAGTTTGCAACATAACTCGATGACTAGTATGATCTGAACCGTTCTCGCGGGTTTGTCGCTCCTTATTTATACGGAGTGCTTTAGCACTGTTAGCGGGTCGATAGACGTAACCGTGCTCTAGTAGTAGTTAGTGGTGCAGACATGGTATCTAGACTACAGGTACACTTCGAATACCACGTGCCCTCGCGTAACGATAGAGGTAGTGATAGGCACTGGCCCAATCTTCTGAGAGGTAGATGGTAAACTCGATTTGGTGGAGAACTCGACGTTGACGATCTGGTTTCGAATCAACATGATTCAGACCCTGCAACCGCTACACCACTGCTCTACTGGTTATTAACAAAGCACAACTTGATTGACCTCGCCACAAAGGTTTTTCCCTACAAGCGAATCGAGAACACAAGCAAGAAAGTAAAGCACGCAATTTGATAATTGCAGATATGAATTGAAGCAAAGACAAAGGGGTTCAAGTTCTAATCACAAAAGGACTAATCGACACAGTGGTGACGAACAAGAACGGGGGCCCTGATTCGCAGCAAAAGACCTCGACGACACAGTGGCTATGAATAAAGTTTGATCCTCGACGGAAATCACAACCTATTAAACAAAACCCAAGTATAAACGACAGCAACTACTGAGTTTAAACCCTTAAGGGGCGACCTAGGGTTGAGGGGTGACTGGGGGGCGTCCTCAACCTGGGCTTAAGGCCCGACACGATACACAACCAAATTGGCTCAAAAAGGTGACACAACACCTTGTCATGGTCACACAGAATGATACACGAACCTTCTGGATCTGGGATCAGAACCAAAACGACGGCGTCGTCATTCCCTTTCCAACGCATCCTTATATGTCTCGTTTCGATGCCGTATGAGGGAGATATCACTGAAATCGTGCAGAGATGTCGGCTGAATCCGAACCGAACGTGGCAGCTGAGTTGGAGACGACTTGTAGTGTGAGGAAGTACGTGGCGTGCATGCATCCAGCATGGTGATGTTCTCATTATCCTCCCCTTCTTGAATTGGAGTGATCCTCGACTCCATCCCATCATCAACATCCTGCATAAGGTTAGTGACAGTCGAATGCATACAAAACATTGTAGCATCGAGAACACAAACATCTTGGGACAACATAGTATAACAAGGTGCATCATGGTTTTCACAAAGTTCAGTAGTAGCAGATATAGTAGCAATAAAAGCACCTCCATTTAATTTAATACCCTCACGTTTATCACAGAAGAATCACTCATAGCAGGTTGTTTCATTTCATTTTCAGCAAGCTCTTTAAAATGTTTCCTATCATCAACAGGTAATAAAGGAAGCAAAGTAATGTTTTTATTCTTATGCATGAAAGTGTAAGTATTAGTTCTACCATGGTGTGCATCATCTTTATCATATTCCTATGGTCGTCCTAATAAAAATGAACATGCTTCCATTGGCACAACATCAAAATCAGCATAGTCGGTACAAGAACCCACTAAAAAATATATGCACGCTGAGTGCGTTACCTTTGCCTTACCATTATTGTTGAACCATTGTATGTGATATGAGTGAAGTAGTTCACGAGTGGTCAAACCAAGCTTTTGGACCAGATCTGAACTCACCAAGTTGTTGCAGCTCCCGGTATCAATTATGATGAGAACACAACCCTCCTGGACAATGAGAAACATATAGAACAAATTGTTATATTGTACCTTTGTGTCTTCCTCATCAGTCAATTGAGCAGCCAATACACGCTGCACAAGAAGTCTAGGAAAGCCCGTGGCTGGAGCATCAGAATCAATGGTATCCTCCTCTTGCTCAACCGAAGAATCTGCAACAAGATTAGTAGCAAGAGCCAAAGAATCTTCCTCATTACTAGCACTGATATAACCATTACCATCAGGGGCAGTGACGAAAGCACAGCGACTTGGGCATTCCTTCGACACGTGTCCCATGCCCTTACATCAGTGGCACTGGATGCTAGCGGAACTACTCGAGGACGCACCTGGAGTAAAAGTTTTCTTATGCGACTAGACCTGCACAGGAGACAAATTGCTCACCTCGAAAGTTTGTGTAGTAGACGGCGTACATGATGGTGGCTTAGGAGCAGCGGTGGCCTTGGACTTGTCAACATCCTAACGCTGCTGAAAAGTTCTTTCAGTGTTGGACCTAAAAGAAAATTGCTGGCGACATGATTGTACCTCACGTTCAGTTTCAATAGCAAGATGGTACAATTGGTTGAACCTTGTCCAATCTTTATAATCAAGAATATCCTGTATAACACGGTTCAAACCACCAAAAAATCTAACAAAAAGAGCCTGATCATCCTCATGTATGCCACAACATGACAAATAAATAAGCAATTCTCGATAATAAGCCTCGACACTTTTATCACCTTATTTAAAGTTTGTAGTTTCATGCGCAAATCACGTTGATAATATGGAGGAACAAAGCGAGATTTCATACGTTGTTTCAAAGCATTCCAAGTTTGAGGTATAGGTGGAGCAGCATTATTATTAGCATAAGCATTGTACAGATCATTCCACCAAAAGAGAGCCAAACTAGTAAACTCACTAGTAGCAAGCCTAACTCTACTCAACAGGAACTTGATGGAAATTAAATTTTTATTCAACAGCTAGTTCCCAATCTAAATAAGCCTCAGGATCAGCATTACCAGCAAAAGTAATCATGGCAAATTTAACTTTAGCAAAAGGATCATTATTACCACGATTGTGATTACCTCCCATACCATAACGATTACAACGAAGACGGTCGGCATCACGATCACCATCCGCGACTTCATCATCATCCTCATCGTCCAAGTTGCCACCAAGGTTATGACGTGGACGGCGTGGCTGCTCAGGTGGTTGTCGCTGCTCAACATGTTCAATCTGGATCATTAGACCGTTGATCTGGCGAGTCAAAGCATCAAACTGCTCTTGCATGTAGGTACGTTGTTCAGTAACAAGCTTCGCAAGCTCGTCCTTGGACACACACTCATGGAAGTCTGTGGGAGACTCATTTCCTTTCCCGTCACCTGACATGGTTAGAAGACAGCAAAAGACAACACCAAAATGGTTATCCTTATCAACTAACAACTAGCGGTGATGTGTAGCGAGTGGAAAGCAATATCTCAAGCGGCTTACCACCGTCTTACAAGTGTTCTTACCAAAGCCAACAGGGCGGCACAATCAGTTGTCGAGTCTGGGTGTAACAAGTTGCAAGACGAACCTGTGCTGACAGAAGTATCTGTGGAACTATGGGTAGGCACAATATGGTAGCAACGATTAGCAAATAACGAATGCAGATTAGCAAAGTTCAATAAATGTCCAAAGCACAAGTCACAATTGCTGGCTAAGATGTGTCCTAGTCGTAGTACAACAAGGTAAAAGAAACAAGAAACGATGGACAGAAAACTCTAAAAACCAACACAATGGCAGTTCTGTAATTAAGGCTGAAAATCTTCCCAAAAAGACACTAGTGGAAATCACATGTGCTTTTCCAAAGGAGTACCAACAAATGAACTCAACTTTTTCTGAATTTTTTACCACTGAACCAAAATCACAAAGGATGCAAGCACACAAAATATCACCTGAAACAGAGGTGTATGTGGCCTAGGGAAAATCAGGAACGATTTCTAAAAACCCCTCAAAACAATTAAACATTTTTTTTCTTTATCTTCCCGATTTTTTCTTGATTTTTTAAGAATGGCCTGACCGACAGAGTGGGTAGATGCAAGTCCAACATTTTGTTGCCAAGCTCCTATAAAAATTTGAGCAAAAACGGAGCACCGAGCAAAAAGTTGTGCCTGTTTTACGAAAGGTATCTCAACCTATGATTTCAGAAAGGCACAACTCGGCAGGAAACGCAGCAGCGGCTAGGGCAAAACTTCCTCCTAGCGGCGGCAGAAACAAGCACAGGGACACTATCCTCCCTCGTAGTAGATGCAAAGCAATAGGTATTCGCCAGATAATGAATCAAGGATCAAGCATGCGATGCAAAAATGATTAAAGCGGCTTACAACCTATCTAGAGCTTGCACGGCGAGAGTTCACACAAGGCGGCTAGCGAGGGCAAATCAAGTAATGTGGTGGCTCGACTTGTTGTATGGCTAATGGTGGATGGGATAGTGGTGGAAACAAAATAACAGCGACGAGCACATTGGACTACGGTGACGAACCCAACCTAAACCAGCAACAAGACTCGACCACGGACACAAACTCAATGAAGCAATCTGAAAACGAAATTGCAAGGCTAAAAGGGGCGGGAAGATGGCAGAAAAGTAATTATTTTTAGGATTTTTTTGGACTATAGGTGATGAACACAAACGAATCTAAAGGGAAAGAAGATAATACCTCACGGGAAACCTAGGAATCTGATACCAAATGAAAGGCAATGGCCCGATCATCCGAGAGGTAGAGTATAAGTCGATTGGTGGAGACTTGACGTTGATGATCTTGGCTTCGAATCAACACAATTCGGACCTCACAACCGTTACACCACTGCTCTGTTGGTTACCAACCAAGAACAACTTGATTGACTTCGCCACGAAGATATTTCCATACAAGCGAATCGAGAACACAACCAAGAAAGTAAAGCACGCAATCTGAATATTGCATATATGAATTGAAGTGAATGACAAAGGGGTTCAAGTTCTGATCACAAAAGGACTAATCGACACAGTGGTAACAAATAAGAACGGGGGCCTGAATCACAGCAAAAGACCTCGACGGTACAGTGGTTATGACAAAAGTTTGATCCTACGGAAATCACAAACCTATTAAACAAAACCGAGTCTAAACGATGGTGGCTACTAAGTTTAAACCCTAAAGGGGCGACCTAGGGTTGAGAGGCGACCAGAGGGGCGTCCTCAACCTGGGCTTAAGGCCTGACACGATACACGGTCAAATTGGCCCAAAAAGGTGACGCAGCACGTTGTCGTGGTCACACAGAATGATCCACGAATCTTCTAGAGCTGGGACCAGAACCAAAACGACGGTGTCGTCGTCCCCTTTCTAACGCATTCTTATACGCTTCGTTTCGATGCCGGATGAGGGAGATATCACCGAAACCGTGCAGGGGTATCGGTTGAATCCGAACCGAACGTGGCAGCTGAGTTGGAGACGACTTGTAGCGTGAGAAAAGACGTGGCATACGCGCATCCAGCGTGACGATGTCCTCATCACTACCTACCGTTTTTCTTTATTTATTTACGTTTCCACGACTGTCTCTCCCTCTCTCTTGAAAAAAAGAAAAAGAAAAATGCATGACCGCCCAATACATATTTTAGCGTGTTTTGGTTTGACCATCATACTTTGAAAATGACATTGTGAACATTAAAGTCAATCTAAGTGGGAAGTGTCACTGTACAGTTACGAAGACCGTAAACTTGAGAACTGTGCCATTGGAGTATCATCACCATGACACTTCTCTCTTATTTCATGACACTCTCACTCCTCTCTCTTCATAAATTTACTGATGTGATGTAATATTTAATGCTCATGACACTTCTAGACATCCTCAACTGAGACTGACTTAAACTCACCCGGCCAATATGAATATTGGCTCATTAATGATTAATCATGCATATTTGGATGTGACCCGGTGTAATAAGGACCATCTTTAATGTTTTGCTATGAATGTTAGTACATCTTTACTATATGTAGTCTAATTTTTTTAAAAAAAGACACATCATTAAAAGACCTGATGAGTACTACTACTTGCTAATTAGTAAGTAGAAAACTTATAATATGAACATTTTTGGATCATTAGGGCCTTAGGGGGCCATGGCCGTGCCAGCCCACTGGCTCGGCCACTGGGCAAGATACATGATCGTCAACTCCAGTCAAATTATATCTCCCACGGTCCCACCCAACAACTAGCTAGGAGCACCTAGGTTTCCAAGGGACAACAAGGGCAACCAAAAAATAGCAATAAGCTAGATGGCTTCGTCAGTCAAGCCACTCGCTACTTAACAGAGCGTGCCGGTGAACCTGTTGTTCTGAAGAAACAACCTTTTTAGGCTCTTCAGGTTTCCAAAGCCTTGCGGGATCTCTCCGGTAAGCTGATTCCCCGACAGATTAAGCAAAATCAAGTTGGCGGCCGTGATCTCGCGCGGCAGGTTGCCCGTGAAACCATTGTCGTCCAGGCAGAGGTACTCGAGCTTCTCGTGTTGAAACACCCAAGCTGGGATGGATCCAGTGAGTTGGTTTTTGTAAAGAAACATCAATGTGAGTTGCTTGAGATCCCTGAAGGCTTCCGGTATCTCTCCGGTGAAATGATTCATGGACAAATCAAGCTCAATCAAGTTCACCGCCGAGACGTTTCGCGGCAGCTCACCGGATAGGCCGTTGCCGAACAGGTAGAGGTACTCGAGGTTCCCGTGCTGCAACACCCACGCCGGGATTTCGCCGGTGAGTTTGTTCGACGACATGCGGAGCACCTTGAGCTCCGAGAGGCTGGAGAACGCCTCGGGGATCTCGCCGTTGAGGTTCATGCCACTCATCCAGAGGTACTTCAGCTTGGTCAGTTTGCCGAACTCCAGTGGCACGGGAGCCGGGGCAAACGGGTTATTGGCCAGCGCGAGCACCTCGAGCCCGACGAGCTCGCTAATCCCGGCCGCCGGGTACGCGCCGCTGAAACGGTTGGTGTCGAGCAGCAGGGACTTGAGCGCCGTGAGTCTCGCTATCGTGGGCGGCACCTCGCCGGTGAAGAGGTTGGTGGAGAGGTTGAGGTGCTCCAGCGCCGGCGAGAGCCTGTCGATGTCGACCGGAAGGGGCCCGGAGAGGAGGTTGTTGGAGAGGTTGAGGAAACGGAGCTGCGCGCAGGCGTAGAGTGCGGCTGCGGGGAAGGCGCCGGTAAGGGTGTTGTAAGAGAGGTCGAGGCGGGTGAGGTTTTTGAGCGCGCACACGGATGCCGGGACCGGGCGGGCGAGGTTTATGCCCGGGAGGGAGAGCTCCGTGACGATCCCGCCGCCGGCGCACCTTACGCCTTTCCAGGTGCAGTGATCGGCGGCGGTGGCGATGTCCCAGCGCGCGAGCTGCGTAGGGCTGCCCCAGTCCTTCTTTACGGCGAGAAGCGTGTCGACCTCACCGCCGGCAGCGGCGGTGTGCTGGGACTCGCCGGCAAGGGGGTAGAGAAGCACGACGAGCAGCAGGAGGGAGCGGCAGCTGGTGCTCGATCCTGACATTATTTTTCTCGTAAGTTTCCTTGGCGTGTCATCTGAGGAGGGGAGGGGAGGACGAGGGGATGAATCTGTGAGGTACAAACGTGATATATATATCCTTTGGTGTGAGCGTGTGCGCGAGGCACGACGTGGTCAGTTTTTTTTTTTTAAGACGTGCGAAGCACATTTTTTACTAAGAGAGGAGAAGAAACATCCAGTTTTGAGTACAAGAGGCACGGGGCCTAACGAGACAAAACAAAAAGATTACACCGCCCGCACCGGGCGAACACCTAAAAGCCTAGCGAGCGGGAGGAATCCCGCACGCGTCCAGGTCCTAGCCTCCTCCAGGATCGCCGGGACCAGCGCCACTGGCATGAGAGCCTCCTTGTCGTGAACGCGCCGGTTCCGTTCCTTCCACAGCGACCAACCAGACGAAGGAGTCGAAACCCTTCCTCCGTGCCTTAGCGACCTGTTTCCTGGCGGAGCACCACCATTCGGCGAACTTTACCGGCCGATCCGGCGCAAGGTCCTGAAGGAGAATATGTCTGAGGGCCCTATGTCAGGTCTCTCTAGAGAAGACACAGTCCACCGTCAGATGGTCCAGTGTTTCGGATGCCTGGGCGCACAGCGCGCAAGTGTCCGAGGCCCTAAGCCCGTAACGGTGCAGCCGGTCAGACGTCCAGCAGCGGCCGTGCAAGACCAACCAAGTAAAGAACTTGCACTTCCCTGGCATGTGAACCTTCCAGATCTGGCGTGTCCCGAGGATGTCGACGCGACCAAGAAAAAGGGCGGAGTAGGCCGAAGCCGAGGAGTAGACTCCGCTGGGCGACCATTTCCAGATGAACCGGTCAGGCTCGGAGGTGAGGCTGACCTCCTGCAGCAGGTCCCAGATGACGAGGTACTGCAAGATCACCTGCACCGTCCGGACGTGGGTTATGTCAGCGACCCAACGGATCCCAGCCGCCCCGGACTGCAGGGCCTCAGCGACAGTGCGTGCCCGACGCACCCTAGGCGAGACCGCGGCCCAGAGGTTAGGTGCAAGGGCTTTGACGGAGCACCCGGAGAGCCAGTTGTCTTCCCAGAAAAGCGCACGGGTACCATCCCCCACCTCCACGGAAATGGAGGCGTTGAAGAAAGCCTGGGTGGCCTTGTCCACGGGGAAGCGGAACGCCGCCCAAATCCTGTCCGGGTCAGTCGTCGCGAGCCACAACCAACGTAGGCGCAGTGCGGTGCCAAAGATACGAAGGTTGGGCAGGCCGAGTCCACCACAGCGAGTGGGGCAGGTGACGTTCACCCAAGCGACCAGACATCGACCGCCCGATGCCACCTCTGTACCGGACCAGAGGAAGCCACGGATGAGTGTTTCGACCACGCGCAGTGCCCAGGGGGAGATGACAATCGCCATCGAAATGTGGACCGGGATGGCCGAGAGCGTGGATTTGGCAAGCACGAGGCGGCCACTACGACACGACGTGGTCAGCTCAGCTTACGACTTTCTTTTCTGAAGGGGAGGACGAGGGGATGAATCTGTGAGGTACAACGTTTAGATCCAGATGAATTAGCTGAATTAGAAAAGAATTGGGGAAGAATTAGTGTAAATATAGATGAGTAGTGAGAGGTGATGTGAGGTGATGTGATAGATGATAGATGTTTTTTTTAAATTTTTTGAGATCTAAACACACCCACGGAGCTGCCACTGCCAGAACGTTTGGACGTCCCCGTCATGGCGTCATCAGAGCAGAAATTCCAGCTACAACAAAATGATGATGTTGCATGCTGGTCACCAACCTCCTTTCTTGGTCATCGTCCTGATCTAAGCACACAAGCTTGAGAACGAGCTATCCTCCGATGAATTCCTCCTCCGCAAGGCATGCTTAGTGCCAAAACTCAGTTGAAACACGTACCATCTACACCAAAAAGAATTGAATTTATAACTCAGTTGAATTCACATACCCGTCGCAACATTGAAAAGTGCCATCTGCGACATAGTTATGAAACGTTTGAAACATAAAAAAAAATATGCACCAAAATTAGCTCTCGACTGCGTCTGACTCCGACACTCCGTGCGCTCATGATCTCCATTCCTTGACCAATCTCAGAAAAAAAAGTATGGAAATAATCAAAATCCCCTCTAAATCACAATGTTAGACACGAAACACACACACACATTTTTTTTGCGCTGCAACTACCCGAAACTTCCCCTCCAACATGCCAAATTAAAATAGTTGACAAAACAAGAAACGAATATAATGTGCGAGGCTCTGCAACATCCAATCAAATCACTCGACACTAGGTCACAAACGATTTGTGCTGGCACATCAAAAATAGATTGCTGGCGGTTGTAATTGTCACCCGCCAGCATAGTGGTGGGGCACAGTGCTGGCGGGTGCAAATATAGTGCTGGCAGACGCTTATGTCACCCGGCAGCACAGCGTCAGCACAAATGTTCCATTTGTGCTGGCGGGTGCCTTATGTCGCCCGCTAGCACTGTGCCTTTGCAAAAGCAGCAATCCCTTTTTAAAGCAGTAAAAAGTTGTCAAATCAAAAAGTTGTAAACTACAAAGTTTCATAACTTCTCAAGATGTACAACTTTTATTTGGGTTGTTTCTTCATTTGACAAAGTGGTAGTACTTTTGTTCACAAAACATATCTCTCTAATATAGGTTCATGAAACTATACGAGAGATGTATAAGATTTGTGAAGAATGTTACTACCACTACACCGGGTGACCAAAATAAAAGTTGTCGATCAGAAGTTATAGAACTTTGTAGTTGTACCATTTTTAATTTGAATTACTTTCGTCAACGAAAAGTACGTCTGGAATTTCTCGAATTTGAAAATTTGAAATTTTCAAACGACCTCGAATGGAGAAACATTCTATATAAAAGTTGTACGTCTTGAGAAGTTACGAAACTATGTTCTTTACAACTTTCTTATTTGAAATCATATTGTCAACGAAAAACTAAGTTTGAATCTCTCAAATTTGAAATTCAAATTTTGTAAACGACCTTTAATGGAAAAACTCCCAATATGAAAGTTGTGTATCTCAAAAAATTATAAAACTTTGTACTTGACAATCATTTAAGCAATTTATACTTGGCGTTGTATAATATGAGGAGATAGAAAATAGGATATGGACACATACTCATTTGTGGTGTAGTGGTAAGAGAGGCACACACGATTGTAGACTTGCGACTTGTTGTGCTGACTCAAAGTCGCTGGTGGTGGACGCTCCACCCGCCGGCAAAACCTTTTTTAGCCACCAACACAAATCGTTTATGACCTAGTGCGAACCACCACCATATGAATCCTCGAGGGCCTCACTGCGTGCGCCACCAAGTTGCTGGATGAATCGCTACGATGCATAGGCTTCGTGGAGATGAAGGAGCTAGATAAATGGATAGTCGCCGGGGGGGGGGGGGGGGCGGCGGCGGGGTTCGTGGGAATCAGAAGCTGGCCGATATATTCCCACGACTATCACGTGTTCGATATTCCCACACGACGCTTCAGACGGCAGGTAGTAGCATCACCGTTTTTTTTTTAAGCAAGCGTGTCCTTATTGCCTTGTTGCTTTTCTTTTCCTGTGACATAAATTATATTAAAGGACTGACTACCTATGTGTTGACATATTTGTGCCAGCCGAATCTGTGTTGAAATTTTGACAAATCAGTAGCTGACTCGTAAGCACCAAAACTTTGACAACTTTCAATGACAAACATATGTCAGGTTTTACCAATAGGCTTTTGAACAAACCGGTACAGCATATCCAAATCTGATAGTAAAGATTTCATTGTTCCGATAACATAATTTGAAAGCAAAAACACATGTTTGAGTTCGAAGGAACACAGTTTACATTGATAAATGGTTCTCCAAAAGGTGAATTTTTTTATACGTATTTTTTCTTCGAAATTTCAAAAATAAATGGATGTAACCATATTTACCGAAATTATACACCTACCGCCGTATGACACGCCGGTAGGTCTCAACAGCCGTACCATACGGCGGCAAGAGAGGCCAACCGCCGTGCCACACGACTTTTAGGCGTACCGCCAACGGTCGGGGAGAGCGGCTAGCCTACCAGTGGGCTAGGGATCCTACAACCATATCACATGGCGGTTGGAAGCCAAATGTCGCGCGACAGAGCGCTTGACAGTCAAACGCCAAATGACACAGCGATAGGTGCCTGGAGGGCCAACCGTCTTGCCACATGGCGGCAACCTCACCCTATATAAAGAGCCGGGGGCTGCCGCCAACTCCCCCTCCCTCTCGCTTCCTCTCTTCCATCTGGAGCTGCGGAGCACTTCGGACTCAGGTATTCTTCTAACTATGTAGCTACTTTAGTTTAGAAATAGTAGAATTAGTTTAGAAATTTTAGAAATTAGTTTAGAAATACTATAATTACTTTAGGAATAGTAGAAATAGTTTAGAAATATTAGAAATTACTTTAGAAATTGTAAAAATAGTTTAGAAATAGTAGAAATAGTTTAAAAATATTAGAAATTAGTTTAGAAATACTAGAATTACTTTAAGAATAGAAGAAATACTTTAGAAATACTCGATCATGATCATGTATAAACTATTTGTTTAAACTGGTTGCTCTATTTTAATTTATGCTTGCTCTATTTTAATTTCTTTTTATATACAATTGGTTGCTCTATTTTATTTTTACAAGCAACTTAAAAAAACCTATCGCCTAATGGTATGGCTGTTGGCCCAAACCACCGTATGGTACGGCGGTTGACACTAATCGCCACTCACCCGCCGGGAACCGTCGTAGACGGCGGCTTAGGGGCTGATTGGTTCCCTGGCTCAAGCTTGCCCAGGCTCGCGGCATGCAGCATCTTTCACTTTATAGCAAGTTTGGTTATCTGCGTCAATTTTCTCAGCCAGGCTCACACAAACCCCAAAGCGCCTTCAGCCAGGCCACGTAGAAACGCAGGAGGAGTCCGTTTCTCTGGAGCCAGGCCAGCGCGGTGCTCAAAGCACTACTTACATGTGGGCCAAATTGACCACTTCACTCTTTATGCATGCAGAATCTTTGTTTTTGCGGGTGATTGGTTTGGTGCATGATATCATGCCTGGCTCAACTAATACATGCAACCGAACAAAGTGTGCTTTTGTAATTTTGGCTCGATGCAACCTGTCTCTCACGAGCCTGTATGGTAAGAGCCTGGTTGGGAAAAATGATACAACCAACCAATCACGCCCTACCGTCTTATGTCGCGGCATTTGGCCCATACCGCCTTGCAGGGACGGAGCCAGGAAAAATTTTAGGAGGGGCTGAAAAAAATCATCTGCTGTCTGCTGCTCGTGAGCTCGTGACCGCCTGACGTCGTGCCCCTCGGCGCTCGCAGCTCACCCTCGAGCTTTGCGCCACCGCGGCCTGCGGCGTGCGGGCGCCCACCCCGCCGCCCGCCGGCACCCGCCTGGGCACGGAGCTGCGCCTGGGAGACCGGAGGGAGGGAGAATTAGCAGGGACCGGCCGACCGCAGAGGCGGGTTGGGGCGACGGGAGACGGCGCGAGGTCACGAGGAGGCAGTGACGGGCAGGCGACGGCCGACGGTGGATAGCTCATAACCGGATAGGAATTTTCCTTTGTTGGGCTTTGAAGTTTGGGCTTAGACGAAAATGTTGACTACTCCCTCCGTCTCAAAATGTAAGCATTTCTAGCATTCAAACTCAAACAATAATAGAACTGCTAAAAGATATTTGTACCTCTCATTTTACACTACCCACCAACTCTCCACCAACCCACATACCCATTCAGTTTTGTCATATCCCTAGGAATGTTTATATTTTGACAAAAAAATTGAACTCTAAGAATGCTTATATAACGAGACAGAGGGAGTAGTTGGCCTAATATACCAAAGTACATGAGTAAAAATTTTGAGAAGAGACTCCAGGGTTCTACATGCCGGCGAGTTGTGAGGGGGCTGGAGCCCCCCTTGTCCCCCCCCCCCCCCGCCTGCCTCCGTCACTGCCGCCTTGTGGCACGGCGGTTTGGACCCTGCCGCCTTATGGTACGGCGCTTGAGACCTACCGCCGTGTCATACTGCGGTCGGTGTATAGTTTCGACAAATTTGGTTACGACCATTTATTTTTGAAAACTCAAGGAAAAAATATATAAAAAATTCTTCAAAGGTTCTCTATAGGGGGTGATTGGTTGCCTGGTTGCCGGCGAACCAGGCCCTCCGCATGCAGCTAACGGGTGATTGGATGGATGCATCAGCTGTTGGGCCTGTCTCGCGCCATGCAAGATTCCTTCTTGAGCCAGGCTCCGGTGATACGCAGGAAATGGTCGTTTCTGCCGGGCCAGGCTGATGGGAGCGCCTGAGCTGTGCGGAATGAGAGAGAGGAGCGATGCAGAGTCTGGATAATATCAAGGTAACCAATCAACGGATTTGCTCAGCCATGTTGTGAATATGCAGGGAACCAAACAATAAGCTTTTGCATGCTCTCAGCCTGGTTAAGGAGGGCCTGGCTCATTGGTACGATGCAGGCTGAGGTTGTGCAACAAACCAATCAGCCCCTAAAGGGCCCAAGCTCCGCCGCTGTGCGTGGCCTTGCTGGCGGCACTGATTTTTTGAGCCCGGATCCCTAGTACACAAGCTGTAGTATCTGAACTCTACTCAACACACTCACACCACACCCACGCACACCCCTAGAACTACAACTCATACACATCTCGCGTCCTTCTGGAGATCACCGAAGTTGCACGAACCTCGTAGACGACAGGCACGCCGTAGTCCCATTGTGGCATCACGCGAATATCCGGGACCTGTAGGAAATAAATCTGGAGAAAATCCCCAGTGCCTCACCCGAGCGATCCCAAACGGAATCGAACCCGGGCGGGTGGCCTCCACGACGGGAGCGCTCACCACTACGCTGCAAGCGCGTAGGCTGCTGGCGGCACTGATTTGATCGAGCTAGCTGCCGCCGCGCGGAATCAATCGGCCCTCCTCAATTATGGGCCTGTCTAGTTGCGGCCTCATAATATCTCTCGTTACAAACGAGCCCATGTGGCCATGTCCCATGGGTCATTCCATTTTCGTGGCTATTCAGTAATTCTGTCCCGCCAGCGATTTGGTTGTCAGTGAACTGATATATGTTGTCTACCAGACTACCACGCAGTAAAACATGGACCTGCACGTATCACCGTATGGTGAAAACTGAAGAGGACACAAACACAAGGACCTGCACGGCAACATCATCCAGCGAAAAGACCTTCCAAACACCAGTTTTTGACGTTCAGAATTAATGCTTCGAGGAGACACAAATACAACATTAGGCACCACACAGCGCACAGCGCTGCAAACCCAACTTGATTCATCACACAACACACGATGGAACGCAAAGGAGACACGTCCAGGACTCCAGGTCCAGCGTTACAACGGAGACGAGCAGCGCCGTCTCCGGGTTACTAGGCCGGTACTGCTACATGGCATACCTCTGGGTCCAGGTCCTCGCGGTGTTCTCGTACTTGTGCCTGTCCGTCTTGTACATGTGCGCGATCTCGGGGACCAGAGGGTCGTCAGGGTTCGGATCCGTCAGCAGGGAGCAGATGGACAGCAACACCTGGAAGCCAACAGCCCGGGGGGTTTGTATAGGAAGCTCAAACCATGGAAAGGTATTGATTGCTAGTAGAACATACGAGTATCACCAACCTTGGAAATGGTGAGAGCGGGGCTCCACTGGTCCTTGAGGATGTCAAGGCAGATGCTGCCGTTGCTGTTTATGTTTGGATGGAACACCTTGGTGCGAAATGCCACCTGCATATTTTCATAGCAATAGCATTGATCAAGGTCACATGATTTGGAAACATCGACTTTGGATTTAAGTGATGCATGGTTAATTTGGGTGGTACAAGGATTCTCATCAGACTTCAAAAGGTTCAAGCTTGCACATGACTGGTTAGAACCGCAAACCATGTGCATAAGTAATTAGATCAAGGACTTATTCCTTCACAATAAGCTTGCATAAGCTTGCACATGACTTTGGATTTAACTAGGCGGATAGTTTAGAAAGGGCAGATGATTCCTGGTACATGGCCCAAATCCAGAAAAATGAAAGCAGCACACTGAAAGAAATTCCAAAACTATAGAAACAACTCTGAACTATCATTCATGGAGCAGCTGCACTTGTACGGAGTAATCACAACTTGATAATTGGGAATCTAACCGAACCTTAGCTTATGATACTTACAAAAATCAGCTCATATCCAATTAATCCCCCTATATTTTAGCACCGCAAACGAGTTTACACAGAATGGCTTTGGTCATTAGAGTTCTGCCTAAACAATTCACTATTTCAGCAAGTGTGCTTAGTGGCATGGCACCTCTCCAAAAGGCTCTTGCACACAACTCATAACATCTCAAATTCTTCAAAGCTTTTTCAGGAGAAAAATGAAAAAACTTGTACACAGATCAAAGATTTCAAGTGCATACGAGCCAGATTCATGCTCCTAGGATGTGGAATGAGCAATCATAGATTTCAAGTACATCTCTCCTAGCATATACTTATATTTGACAAAATACAAGTGAAAAAATGTAACCATAAGCAAAAAAAAAAATGCAAAAAAACAAGGATTGATAGATTATTGCTCAAATTATTAATCAGTTACCGTACCTTTGGTGGTTTGAAAGGATAATCAGGAGGGAAATGGATTGTAACTAGGAAAACTCCACCAGAATATGGGCTATCAGATGGACCCATTATTGTTGCCTGCCAGTGGAACATATCCTCTCCCACAGGACCTGTCAGATAGGATTTTATCATCATCAACAAAGTATTTGATGTGACTTGAGCGAACAAAATTCTCGGTTGCGCACTGCATTGAAAAGTCGTATCCGATGGGCATATATATGGACTAGATCACCAGATTTGACTGGAAACAGAACTTACTAGACAACTTAAAGAGCCTTAGTTTTCAGTTCAGAGTCTATGCTTTGCAAGAAAGCAATTGCAACTTGCAAGGGCAGTTTCCTCTAATAAAGTTTGACAGCTTGTTACTTCACGTGAACACTTAAAAGAGATGTGCACATATCATCATCTTTCAACTGTGATCCATACGCACTCTGAAACCACAATTTATTATCATGTACAGTGATGCCATGGTGCATCAGCAGCATCCCCAATAGAAAATGACACAACTTAATGAAACAAATTGATGTGGTTCTTCTGGATAAAATTTGCTGTCCTGATTTGCACACGCCAATCAACTACCGTAACTGAGGCATCAAGCTATCAACTGAAACATTGGTACATTAGATCATTTGAAAAGAAACCAGAGGATGACTCATGAACCCTTGATCAGATCAGAAGAACTTAGGTTTATAATAATGAGTTATGACTGACATGTTATCTATATTAAACAGCATGGGTGTAGCTAGTTGAAATACTCAAATATGTTGTGAATTGTTTGGAAAAAAATCTTATCTCATTATTAATAAAGACTGCAATCTTGACTGTTCTACATCACATTGCTAAGTGTCAAATCAGAAAACTAAGTTTTCCATATACCATGTGTTTCGATCATTATGCCACGTAAAACTTTTATACTCTGGAGAACAGCTCATTCTATCTATTCAACAAGAGTAAAAGTAGATTATCATTAAAAGAGCTAGCCTTGCTTGCGTAACTGACTGCATATTTTTTTAAAAAAAATGAGAAGCATAATTTTATTAACATTGATGTTTATGTTTCTGCTCGCATCAGTTACTCAGTGAAGAAATCAGACAATTCGGTATATCACCTTCTATTGTTTTGGAGGCAAGCAGAGTATATGGCATAACTCTAAATGCTTTAATCCCATTCTTTTTCAGACTACTAAAAAGGGAGAAGTTTGCACAAGAAAGTAATGGTCATTCCTTGCAGATTGTCAACGACACCTAAAAGTGAGCGTGTAACCAACTCGTTTCCATGTAACCAGAAGGGTAATTGCTTATCAGGTTGGTTTTGTCAGGAATCTGACGTTGCAGTCCTACCAAAGAAGGCAAGCGTGTGAACAAGAAGCTGTTCAGAAGCATGTGCGCAAAATCTGACACCTACACAAGGGTATGGCTAAAAAAGCAAAAATCCACAGATGAGGAAGCGAGAAAGAAAGCAGCAGGACCTGCACTGCACGAGGTGGGAGGGTCCTTCTGCAGATCCTTGAGCTCCTTCTGAATCCTCTTCGACGCCATCTCCACCTTCCTTGCGCTCCTGTTTCCAGCAAGGCAAGATCAAAGAAATTAGCCATCACAAGCTAGCCTCATGGAGATGACCTGCGAACGAATTGGAAAGAAAGACTGAAAGAAAAGGAAGCAAACCTGCCTAGGCGAAGAACTGCTGCTTCTCCTTTTGCCTCCGCCTCTCCTCCCTCCTCTCTTCTCAAGGATCAACCAATAATGGAGTTTGGAGTCGGGGAAAAGAACCAGGACGGAGGGTATTTATGTAAATGAGCGTCCCGTGAACGCTACTGGTTTGCGTGCTGGATTTGTTTAATCAACTTCGTCCAGCCATCATGGCTCCTTTCCTGGGGCCTTCCCTACTTTAGTAGTTTATTAGCAACTTCAACAGTTTGTCAAATCAGATTGACATCTTTGATTTTTGGTAAAAATGCTGAAAATACTCCTTCAATAGTTTGGCAAATCAGGTTGACATCTTTGACAACTTGGCAAAAACTAGCCTCCAGCGTGTATATATGCGCACACGGCGACAACTTGACATCGGCGTTTCTTCCGTGGGTGGAGAGAGGTGGGAGGGTGAAAAAGAAATAAAGGATAAAAAAGATTCCTGATTTAAGTTTTCAAGAGGTGGAAGGGCGTAACATAATTTTATTTCTCTTTCAGAGTTCCTGATGTAAGTTAGATCTTAATTTGACAAGTGAGTTATGCTAAATTATTGGAGATGAACTCTTTTTTTATTTGACATATCTTTTTAGAAGTTGGCAAAATAAAAAATTTGTCAAGTAAAATTTGACAAATTCTTAGACATGCTCCCAGTGGCGTGGCGATGCGATACCACCATGCCATGCCATGGCTGATCAGTGAAAGCGGCCGGCATCAAATCAAAATGCCAATTGCCATCCACTAACCTCCCCGTTCATATCATGCCAGTGGCTGGCTGCTGCTCATGATCGGATTTTTCACCTTTTTCTGAGCAACAATAAATTAATAAATAAATCGAACGGATGGATGTGGATGGGGTGCAAGATGCTGCTGCGCCCACAGATTCCACTGACTGGGACAGCCTGCTGCTGATTGATTCCTCGTGGTCCACCTGTCGGTGGCCGGACAGCGGAATCCAATTCTTGCGTGAGCAAACGCTGGAGAGTTTCTGCTTGGACGTCTGGTGGTGGTTTCTCTGTGAACTCAACTGGGTGCAGCTCAGTTCTGGGAAGGTTCTCGAGTCTACCGACATTTTCAGATGATGAGAGTCAACACTACGGTATCAGCACAAAAGGCACGAGCAGTTCAACTGTTCTTATCCAATTTGGCAATTTCACCACAGCAAACCAGGGGGGAGTTTAGCAACCGCAGCACTCAATAACATGCAGGAAAAAACTGCTACTCGGGGGGAAGGATGTGATGTTTCACGCCATGTTCAAAGACACAGGCTGATCAGTTTATTGGTCTGCCAGTTTTGAGGATTTGCAACTAAATTTACACAGAAAATTTCACGCCTTCGTCATCCGCCGAAGTGCCTTTGAAGATTGCTGCTTTGCCTTTCTGTTCCAACTGCCGCAGAGCCCGCATGAGAACACCACGATCGATTCCCTCAAGTTCTGTAACAGAGTCCACGCAACAGAAACAAACTGAATAAGGCAAAGTGCAGTTTAGGAGGACAAAAGCAATTGGATTACGAGACATATGCTTCATTCTGGATGAAGTACCACCAACAACTGAGTATAATAAAGTAAATATCTTGCCACACTAGTGCATTTTTCGCAAGTTGCTGTGAAGAGTCGTGAATAAGTTCAAGTGACAGAAATAGGCAAATCTGATCTCATCAATTCAAAGTTTATCAAGCAAATCTGATCTCATCACTTTATGTTTCTCAAACTCACCAGTTCCACGAGTATCGATTCCAGAGCGTATTTCTTCGATGGTCATTACTTCCAATCCGTTATCCTTTACCTACAAGCACAAGGCAAAGAGAAATATCATGACACAATGAACAGCCACAAATAGATAGCTCCCAAGAAAATATGGCAAGTAGGAAAAAAGAGATCTTACAAAGTTTATTATGAAATTGGCCCAATCTTGTATCCTTAACCAAAGGATGAGGCACTTCTTGTGACCTTTATCCATCCACTCAGCACGACCTGCAGTTTCAGCGCAAATTTAAAAAGATGCTGAATCTCAAGCCAAATGACACTACACTGCATAAAGTTATCATAAGCTAACAAGAGTAACTAAAAGTATTAATGGTTATAGAATAAACCTTCACCGACGAGAGCCGCAAGGAACACTTCCTTTGCTTCATGGCTAAGAGATCCTGCATTACAAAAAGTATGTAAATCCAGTGCAATGACTAAACAAATGTGCAAAAAATATATTAATTTAGAGTGGTGCGTCGTTTTATGTGTATAGGCCTGTAGAGTATGCAAAATATGATTCATGATAGGTCTATCTCATCATGCTAGATTTCTAGGCACTCGACACAAATTTATGGTGAACCAACAACTACTCCAATAAAACATGCTTTCTCTAATATTGCAGGAAACAATATATCAAAACTAGGATTTAGATGAATTACTCTCGATCTTTGGATTGGAGAACAAGGGGAAATCTTCCTCCAGGGATATTGTATGTATCTTTTGACTTCTACAGTAATCAAGTATCAGATCTTTCCATAACTGCACTTGCTTTTCCCGCGTTTCACGCACAGGCTGCAAACTGAGGGATATATATGTTACTACAGCATGCTATAGTTCTCAATTCTGGTATTGAGAGCACAGTTGAAAACAAGTTCACATGGAGTTATTGAAAACAGCAATTTTAATGATGAACAAAGTGAGGAAATACAATAACACATCACTGGATCTCAAAGAGGTTGTTAAAATATGTATCAAGATCTAACAGAAGACTATTGTTTAAAAAAAACTCGGCCTGCGGGGAGTAAGACCACCCCCACGGTATTGTATTAAGAAGAAGACCTTCTCACACAGGTCGAGAAAATCTCCGAACCCCTGCCCCACCCATACACAGCGGCACCGCAGCACACGTGAGATAAGGCTGGCCTTAAACCTGTGCTTTGGCGTGGGACAGACGAGGAGATTTTTTTACAACAGCAGACTACTGGGAGGGCCATCCGGCCGCTCAACCACCACACACATGTGCGTCTGATGGGGAAATAAATTCCCCCGGTAGGACACGCAGGTGCAATTCCTGGGAATTGAACCTGGGTGGGCAGCCCCACCACCGTGGAGGCTTGCCATCCGAGCTACGCTGTTTATGAAGTTGAAGCACCACAAATCTACATAGTGTGCCAATATGATAGTACTGAGATAGTAAGATACTTGTACCATTCAGTTATATTTTTCAAGAATAACAAAATATTTGATTCGGAAAGATTAAGCTTGACGTTTATTGAGCCATGTACATTCTAATCTGGGCCTTTGTGTATAGTGTGAACATGGACTGTTGTAACAGTCTTTTTTTTTTTAAAATGCAATCTTCATGTACATATATACTGGATATATGTTCAGTTCTTCACTACAGAACAGGAAAATACCAATACAGAGTTACGGACAAGAACAGAGGTCATAGTCTATGGAATGACATGATATCATATTTACAAGCCATCTCAAAACAAAACTGGGGAGATGGGGGGTGCGAGTTCTCTTCAGCGCAGATTAAGAAAAGCTTATAAATTTGGAATACCTATGCACTGGCACCGATTTAATTTACTTTAGGGTAAGCTATGTAAATGTAACTGCAAACCGTTAATTCGCTGTGAATATTGTCCAGAAACCTTAATGCCCTAGCAATTCATCTATATGAATTGGATAGATACGGTGAATTTCCTAAACTAAAAACTCAGAGACAGAAAATGAGTTCTGTAAATAAACCAATCAGCTATGGTACTCGTTTTCAAGTACGATGCTTGTAAATAAACCAATCAGCTACACAAGCATAAAGCAATATTCTATTCCATTCCATTAAATAAAAAACTCAGCCGGTGAGGGAAAGACCGCCCCCACGGTATTAACTAAGAAGAAGCCCCAGCTTCCCCAACCGAGAAAATCCCCGAACCCTGGCCCCGTCCTGACACTGGGAGTCGTAACCCGTGGGAAACTACCTACCTGGGCCATACACGGTCCTCAGGTCGACCTGAGCCGTCTCTTAACCAGTGCTTTGGCACACGGGGCCAGCGAGGGGATTTTTTTACCCACAGACGGAAATTCGCCCTACCCAGGGTTCGAAACCAACTGGTCTAGCACCCTTTGGCATAGTACTTGAAGACTAGGAGCACAAATTTGTATTGAACTCTTTGCCCTGAAAACTCTGATTACGACTATAGTCATCACCAATTCAGTCATCTCTTCCTCCTTTAGTCTGCAATTTTGAAGATAACACAAACATTTTGTGGCATTGTTGCTGACAGCACACACATGACTAATCTTTGTATTCACTAAAGAGTTTGGAAGAGAGCCAAAGACGGCTGACAGAGCAAGAGCGAGGAGAGATTACGTGAAGTAAGGCGGGTAGTTGAAGAAGGGAGGCATCCTGAAATCCCCCAGCCTCTGCATCTCTGATCCGGCGCTTGCTTGAAAACCAGGTGCTGCAGCCATTGGAATATCATCTCAGAAACAAATAATAGAATCTGATTGCTCTTAGCAAATAAGCAAATACCCAACCACTGAAAAACGAAATCAAATTCATATGTCAAGATACAGAACAATTTCAGGCTAAGCTAAGCAAATCACTAACCACTCAGAGCAACTCCAACCCCCTTGTCATCCCATAGGA
This sequence comes from Cenchrus fungigraminus, assembly GCA_036936925.1. Classification (NCBI taxonomy): domain Eukaryota; kingdom Viridiplantae; phylum Streptophyta; class Magnoliopsida; order Poales; family Poaceae; genus Cenchrus; species Cenchrus fungigraminus. The sequence continues at coordinate 36,462,260 of CM072779.1, read as the reverse complement.
GAGAGAAACGCAAAAATAGCTCCAAAGAAACTCTCATCTGGCATCCTTCCCACATCTGGGAGCCTCTGCTACCGGCCTTCCCGCGCCCCAAAGACGCCCCCCCCCCCCCCCGAAACCTTATCTGAGAGAGAATTATGAAGAGGAGAGGGAGGTACTTGAGATCAGGAGTAGCCCGCCAGAGCAGCTGCTGTGGTGTGCCGGTGTCCGCAGAAGCAAGCTGCCGAGATGTGCGGCAGGACCGCAGATCCACACGAGAAGGCCGGAGTCGCACCAGTCCACGCCTGCGCGTCCTTGCGTCGAGGCGTGCGGACAGCGGGCTAATTCAGATTCTGTCACACTGATTCATTGCAGATTTCCAATTGACTATGACAATGTTTCTGATTTTTTGTCCATCAGCTGTGACACTATTTCTTTGGCAAGGCAACAGTGTGGGCAGGCAGCAATGATTCGGAATTTGATAAAACTGAATTTGGTCATTGCAAATAGCCGTTGCACAAATGAAAAACACAACTCACGGCTAAAGCCAAGATCACAATAGTTGCTCGATAATAATAAAATATGGGAGGGTTGAATATAGGGGAGAATATGAGATGTTTGTTGGAGATCATTGTGAAGTAGGAGAGAAAAATGGGAGGAGAGACTCTCATTAAGGTGTTCATTGTTCAAAAAAGAGAGTCTCATTCAGGTGCAATAGGAGGGCAAAAGTAGGAGGTAGGTTGGAATTGCTCTCAAATAAGAAAATTGCAAACATGGGACTGGGCTTTGCAGTTTTGCCACTCCCAGTGAATGACAAAATGTGTCATGACTCATGATGCGGACCAATTTCAGGCTAAGCTAAGCAATTCCCTAACCTAAGAACTGAATCACATTCATGTCTCATTGTACACCAATTTCAGGGCAAGCTATGCAAACCTACACACCAATTTGGCAATTCCAGACCAAGCAATCACCACTCACCAGAGATACAGGCTTGCACAGCAGTCAGCAGAGGAGAAATTTCGATATTTGGCATCCAATTCGACTGCCTCTCTAGATTTGGCACTCGATTCGACGCCTCTTCAAAAATTGGCACTCAGAACGCGAATTGTTTCAAAAAAAAGAACTCACCTCTTATTATATTGTTTCTCTCCCTTCTGCCACTATTTACTCAAGTGAAGGGACCAAAATGCCCCTGGCCTTCTGGTTCCTTTTCTCCCACTTTGATTTCTCAGCGAAGGAGCGTCTAGAGCAGAAATCTGTACCGGAATTCGCTAATATAGGAGCATAAGCATCCAGGCTTCCAAGCAAAGCCAACGAACCCACCAACCCAGCCACATGGCCTTCACAAGGAAGACCTCGCAGCCCAACAGGAAGCCAAGGGCCGGTCTGCCGGGTAGACGACCTCGAGCGAGCCTGCGCAGACCGGAACCCGCCGCCGACGCCACCGAATCGAGCACCACGGCCGGGGCCGAGCTCCGCATCCGCGCGCATACAGCCTAGCTACCGTACGGGGAAACCGGAGGGGGAGGGCTCAAGCTAGCTGCTCACCTGGAGGCCGAGCGGACCGGATCGACGGCGCAGGCTGAGGCCGGCGTAGGTTCGCCGCCGCCTTTGACTGACGCGGGCGGCGAATTCCCTAGCCGAGTTTCCTCTCCGCCGCGCTGCGGTGCTTTTTTTTTCAAAATAAAAATTGGAGTGGGAGAAAAGGAACGATAAGGCCAGGGACATTTTGGTCCCTTCACTTGAGTAAATAGTGGCAGAAGGGAGAGAAATAATATAATAAGAGGTGAGTTCTTTTTTTAAAAACAATTTGTGTTCCGATTGCCAATTTTTGAAGAGGCGTTGAATCGGTTGCCAAATCCATTCGAATTAGGTGCTAAATATCGAAATTTCTCGTCAGTAGAGGGGTCGACCGGTTGTAGGGACTCGGCGCGGCCGCCTTGCGGCGTCGGGCGTCGCCGGATCGCCGCGTCAGGACTAAGCGGCGGCCGGAGGGTCGGATTCGGGTAGCTCCGTGGCTGGCGCCAGGCGGCATCGCGCTCACGCGGGCGGGATGGGGACACGGGCCGCACACGGGCTGACTTGGAAGGGGAGACGAGCTAGGGTTAGAGCCTGGTTGAGCGGGGAAGAAAGGTGGAGAGGAAAGGAAACTCACCGGCGTCCGGCCGGTGGTCACAGCAGCTGTCGGACAACTCGTCGCTGGCTATCTATGATGCAGATCGCGAATTTTTTTTTATATTTTTTTCTTTGATTTTCGAAAATAAATGGACGAACCAAAAATTTCGAGAAATATACATCTGCCGCCGTACCCTACGGCGGCAGGTACCTGCCGACGTGTGGCACGGCGGCAGCGATGCTGCCGCCGTGCCCCACGGCGTTAAGTCCCTGCCGACGTGGGGTACGGCGGCAGGAGAGCACCTCTGGCGGCAGGGCCGCGTGGCACGGTGCCAGGCCCCTGCCGCCGTGCGCCATGGCGGCAGGCCCCTACCGCCGTGCCACATGGCGGTAAGGCCATTTTTATTTTTTTTTAATTTTTCATTTTTAAAACACTTTTAACCTTTTTAAAAAACAACAAACTGATAAGTGCAAGCATAATCACAAGATCATATCATAATCGACGAGTAGATGCAAATAGTTTATACAAAATCATGGTAAAAGTACTACTACATCTAAATGCGCCGGTGCCTCTTCGGCCTAACAGCTCTAGCGCCAGCCCAGGTGTGGTCCCGGGCGTACGTCCAGGGGTCAGGTGGCCTGACCACCCACGGTCCGAGCTGGTCGGGAGACGGTGTCGCCATGGCCGCCTGCGACGAGCCTGCAGCATCCGGTGTCCCTCCGCCGGCCGGTGTCGCTCCGCCTGCCGGTGTCCCTCCGCCCGCCAACGACGACCCTGCACTAGCCGGTGTCACTCCGCCCACTAGCTGTGTCTGCTGCGTCCCAACAGGCGGTGCCTGTGTGAACTGTGACGGGCCAACCTCCTCGGCCTGCGGGGCATTCATGACCGCGAGAATGTCGCCGTACCCAAACTCATCCCAGCCCAGGTGCTCGTCAGGAGTCTCGACGGTGGTCGCGTCGAAAGCGGCTGCAACGAATAGTATTAGTTCTCCAAAACGTATCGTACTTAACGAATTTTACTGTAAAGTTAAGGTCGTTACCAGGCTGGAACATAGGCGGAGTGGACGAGGAAGGAATATCTGCCGCCGCAAACTGAAAGACCGGCGGTCTGAAACCTCCTAGCGGAAAGATCGGCGCTCTAGGTGCCGTCGTCTCCGGCTGTCGAGGCCCGGCTATCGGAAAGAGCGGCGGTCGCCCTGTAATATAGTATAACACAAACACACAACAATTTCGTGCATTAGTTGAAAATAAGGTCCACTAAAAGTACCTGCGCCGGGGGAAACAAACGGCCGCTGCACGTAGGTGTGCGGGCCCTGCGCCTGTGGCTGCTGCTGTGCCGTCGGAGCCGAGAAGCCGCCGGCAAAGGTGAAAGGTGTTGGCTGCGAAGCCGCTGTCGAGGCGGAGCTCGAGGACGACGCTGGGTGGCGCGAAAGGAGAGGAATCTCTGCGGCCCCGGCGTAGTTCACGACGGCGGAGTACCTCGTCGCAGCATCGAGGATCCTGTCGTACGTGCGCTGGTGCTGCTGAGGTCCCCAGGTAAAACACTGCTCCCTCGCGGACGCTGCGAGCCGCACAATCTCAGCAAGCGCGTCGTACTGCTCACAAAATTAGTAACACATGTTATAATGAAAAGTCATATGAATAAAATATGTTTGCAGTATCGTAGCTTACCGCTGTGTCGGCGGTCTGGTCTCGGCGGACCGGGTACGTGGTGTCCGGCAGGATCCTGTCGTGGTCCGGGACCGGTGGTGGTGGCGGGGTAGCAGGCACGTACGTCACCCGCGTCCGCGTCCTCGGGAGGTACCACTGAAGGTACGCTACCCAGGCCGCGCCGTCGTGAAGGCGGTGCTCGGTGACGACGTTCACCTCGTGCGCCGCGGACGCCCACTCGTCCACGTACGACTGCAGCTTGTCGACGAACGACGTCGCCGCAGACACGCCCTTACGCGTCCACCTAGCATAGATGAAACAGAAAATTATTTGCAACTGACTATTTGTAAAAGAAAATAATTATAACTGGCAAATGGTAGCTCACCTGTGCGCTGTGGGCGGCAGACGTGGCGCAGCGGGTACTGGCGACTCCTGGAAGAGGCCGAACTGTCTCATCACCCGGTGGACGGCGTACTCCTCGACATAGACGTCGAAGACCAATCGTCGCCGCGTCATCCAGTACGCCTGGTCTCGGTAGTACAGGGACGAGAGGCCATGTGGTGCGCGGGCAGCGACCATGGCAGTAGTGTACGGCGTCCACCGGACCTGGGTATCGACCATCCGGTCGATCTGACCCACGAAGTCCTTGTACGCCTTCTTCGCCTGCTCCCCAGCCCAAACGTGCTGCATAGAACATGAAAAGTTGATTGAATCAAACTAAAGAACTCATTAAGCGAATAAAACGATAAGGGAGGTCATTACCTTCCGGAGGCACCACAGAGAACCCATGGTGGGGAGGTCCGCTGGGTCGGTGTCTTCTGGCAGCGGCACGTACTCCGAGAGGTCGGCCTTGGGCTGACCGATGTCGAACCGCTCGTGGATCCACATCTGCAGCAGGAGAGGGCACCCCAGGAGGATACCCTCCTTACTCCCCGGTCTCGACACTGCCGAACACAGCCCCCTGTAGGTAGCGGCCAGAACAGCGCTGCCCCAGCTGATCTGGGGCATCTCCTCGACGGGGGAGTTGGCGATCCGCTGAGCCCAGGGGAGCAGGTACCTCGACACCGAGTCCCCCGCTGACTCGCAGAACAGCACCCACCCGAACAGCCAGAGCAGGTAGACCTCCAAAAACCTGTCCGACGTCGGGTCGTCGGCCTCGTCCGCCATGTAGTCAGCCTGCACACACACAAAGGTCCATCGTCACATTCGTTTAAAATGCATACAAACGATGAAAATAAGAGTTAGAATCACGTACGCTGAACTGCTGGATCCAAGTCCAGGTGGACCCGTGGTTGTTGGCGAAGGGCACGTACGGCTGAGGCGCGCGATCGTTCCGTGGAACGTTCGCGAACCGAGCAAGAAATCGGCATGCCACGTCGCGGGGATGTCCATCAGCCCCATCGCCTCGCCAGCACACGGTAGTCCTCCCAACATCGCGGCGTCCTCCAGACTGAGCGCCATCTCGCTGACGGGGAAGTGGAAGGTGTGCGTCTCTGGTCGCCACCGGTCCATGAACGCGGCGATCAGCGGGACGTCGTAGCTGAACCGCGTCAACCGCTCCGCCCGGGGAACCTCAGCTCGTAGCCTGTCCCCCTCGACCAACCGCGCGAAAGTGAGAAGTCCTGCAGCGCGTAGCCTGAAAAAAAACAAAATTAATTTACTTAACGCAATTACTATTGTAAAGAAACAGAAATAAATAATAAAAATGAATTACGTACTTCGGAATCCACAGCTGGTGTATCGGCATCAATGTGCGGGTAGTCCGGAAACGTATACTGCCGAGCGAACGTCCAAGAACAGCCGACACGTACGAGGGGTGGTGCCGGTCCACCGCCTCGTCGAACAACTCCGGCCGTACGTACTCTAACGGTCCAGCCATAGCTGCAAAAACATAACATAATTTAATCAATTAGTCGAATTATACTAATTAAAACGAATTATGTGAATTAAAAATATTTTCTAAAACTTTTACATTAATTTAATCTAATTATGTGAGTTATAACCATTTTCTAGAAATTTTAAACGAATTAAAACGAATTATGTGAATTTAAACTATTTTCTACGAATTTTATATCAATTTAATCTAATTATGTGAATTATAACCATTTTCTAGGAATTTTAAATGAATTCAAACGAATTATGTGAATTAAAAATATTTTTTACGAATTTTATATCAATTTAATCTAATTTTGTGAATTTTAACCGTTTTCTAAGAATTTTAAATGAATTAAAACAATTTATGTGAGTTAATACTATTTTCTACGAATTTTATATCAATTTAGTCTAATTTTGTGAATTATAACCATTTTCTAGTCTAATAAACAATTTTTTTGAATTATAACTATTTCCTTGATGTTTAAAACCAATTTAAACGAATTATGTGAATTAAAATAATTTTTTAATACTTTTATATTACTTTAATCTAATTATTTGAATTATAACTATTTCTAAAATTTTTGAAATTTCTAAACTAACTAAATTAAGTTAACTAAACTAACTAACTACACTAACTAAACTAACTAACTAACTACACTAACTAAACTAAACTAAACTAAATTTAGAAACATACCTTAGTCAAAAGTATTCCGAAAGGTTGAAAGCTGAAGATTTAGAGGAGAGAGTGAAGGAGGGAGAAGGGGTGGCGGCAGCCGTCGCCCCCTTATATAGGGGTGACGCTGCCGCCGTACCCCACGGCTACAGGCTCCTACCGCTGTGCCCCACGGCGGTATGGCTCCTGCCGCCGTGGGGTACGGCGGCAGATGTATATTTCTCGAAATTTTTGATTCATTCATTTATTTTTCGAAAATCAAAGAATATATATATATATATATATATAAAAATTCCCAGATCGTCGCCGATGCCGGCCGCCCGCTGGGTGGGCAGGTGGAGAACGGATATTTTTTGGGCCGAGGACTTACTAGGGCCCGGAATCGAACAGGCCTAACAGGCCGAAGTTTGTATGGGGGAGCAATTCAATGTGGCCGAAGTCCATTTTCAATCAGGCCTAAAAGAAAGTCGGGCCGGCTGACTTGCTGGGCCTTACTAGTATGCTGCGGGACTTTCCCGCCCGCTTTTTTTTTTTTTGATAACTTCTTTCCCGCCCGCTTTGACCTTGTACAAAATCACCACTGTACTATCCGATATGGCGATATACGTGCAAAAGTGCAATGACAATACCGAAGGGAGCATCAACACAGTCTCTTCAGCTTCAGGAAACCAGTTGACGCGTATCTGCAAGTTCGCCAGTCTCAGTGTTAGCTAGCAAGTCTTCGCACCGGCGAGCGGCAACGCGCTCGACGGCTCGATTCGATCTCCTGCCGGCGGCAGCGGTTTCCGGTTGCGCAGCAGCAGACAACGCCCGTAGTAAAAGCCAGTCTGCCGGCCGGCCGCCAGCGTTGATCCGTGGGTCGTCCTGTCCGAGACCGCTCTGTCTAAAACTAACGCGACCGCGTGGACACCGCTTTATCCGAGCTTCTTCCTCCTCGCGAGCTTGACTCCCTGCAGAGGCGCACACCGGCTCGTCGTCTAGTTATCCGGTTGGCTCGCATAATGTTTGTACTGTATCCGGGGCATTGAAGCTTCGGCTAGTTATTGGCATGCCAGGTTGGACCAGATGAATGAAATAAGGCATAAGTTGTTCGTTTTACACACACCGGCCGGCCGGTTGGAGAGCCTCACGTCGATCCTATTGGAGTTCGGAGTATGTGTGTTCTCACGGGGAAATCTCACAACCCAACTCTTCTCCAATTAGTTAGAGAAATAAAATGGGTCAGTAATCATGTTGACGATCAGAATTGACAGATCTGAGAAAAATCGAGTTGAGCAGGTTGTCTAAACCGGCCAGATCAATTTTGAGTGAAGTGTTCAAAATGCAGATTAGACTTTAGCATTGCAAATAGTTCTCGTCAAGACAATCAAAATTCATATGTAGAACATCTGACTTTTTTTAGTTCGCTTGAGGAAATTATGTCTTCGGGAAGATCTGCACCTGAGAAAGTCAAATCGACAGATCCGAGTAAACCGGTATGATCAGGTTGTCTAAACCAAAGAGACTGATTTCGGGTAAGGTGCTCATAATGCAAATTAGACTTTGCCATTGCGCGATTCTCGTCGATAGAATCCAAATTTATATGTAGAAGGTTTGATTTTGAGTTCGCGTGCGAGAGTTATGATTTCGAGAAGAATTGCACCTGAGAAACCCGATCAGACCAGTTTACCAGTTAAGTCATACCAATTTGGTATGTGTAAATCGAATTATGAGTTGGATTTTACACGGGATTTTGTAAACGTTTTGATTCATAATGCGGCAAGATTTTCCTTTTCTATAAGTATAATAAAGGGTCACGGCTGATTTAGAAGATCCAATTCATCATCATAAACAAATCAACCAACTACTTTTTATTCTTTTCATCTTTGTCCCGACTCTTCCAACCTCATACCTTGTTGTTCATATCTCGTCTCTATAGGATTTGATTTGAAAAAGTTTTGGGAGGCTTGCAAACTCTGAAGCAGCCCGAGGTGCACTTTCTATGACGAGATCATTTCCGAGCGCCGGGTGAGCATTCCGTTGTCCTTTATGTGGCTCACCGACGAAATCGGTGTGACCAGTTTGGGTGGCTTGCAAGTTTGCTACACGTGAGTACGTGACATGTTTTCGTGTGAACGATTTTTTATTTCACGCGAATTTGTTGGGTAATCCCCTTTTCAAGGGAAAATCGGAGAGGAGTTTTGACTCCGAATCCGCTTCAATCATGTCCAACTTTTAACTGAACGAGTCCAAGCTAACAGTCCCGTTCATGGCGTCTGATCCCAAGTTGCATTGTAACATATGCTTGAATGAGTCTCCTTTGACGAGCGTCTTGTGCCTTAATTACTTAATACTTTCTTTGTTTTAAATTATAGTTCATTTTAGTTTTTTTCTAGTTTCATAGATTTTTTTTTGGTACATACACTTATTTAAGCCTGCATAGTAAAATTTACATAAAAAATCAATATGACCTAAAATTCAGAACGAAATAAGCACGGTGTGTAAACAGTAACTAAGCTACTAGTGTAACTTTGCTAAAAAAAAAGCTACTAGTGTAACTCCAACTGCAGTAGAGTGGCGTCCAAAGTCGTCTTCTTCGTCTCGTGTGGTGGGAAACCCTTTGCATTGCCTCAAGGAGCGATCAATCATCAATTGCTTGCACCCCCAACTGCCCGATCTATCACCTATCCCGCGCGACTGGTGGCCGGCCGGTGGGCAGCTGGCAGGCCTGCACGCGCTAGCCCTGGAGCAGGAGCGCGCTCTTCGGCGTCGGGCAGTCGCACGCACAGAGATCAGGCCAGGGGTCAGCTCTTTCGTTCGGTAGCATGCAGTTTGTTTGGTCAGAGATTTGGGATACAGCCAGCTATCGACGACACACGAGCCATTGCATTTGCAATTTTGCATCGATCCGAGCTGACAAAAACGAATAATCCAGCACTTGGGGGCGTCAGCCACGACGAACGCGCGCGCCGCTGGCTCGTCGTCATCGACATACATCGCCGTGCGCGCGGCGCTCGGGCGTCGGGCCCGGCCGGCCGCGCGCGCCGCCAGCGTTGATTCCTTCTCTTTTGGTGGTAGCTTGCGCCGGCCAGACCGAGGAGCTAAGCACCGGCACAAAAAAAATGCCGGGGACGGCCGGACGGGGAACGCGATACGGGCCGGGCTAGCTTTCTTATGTGGCAGCCGCCACCGTTGCGCTCGGCCCCTCGGCTGCAAGAGGGCGACAAGGGACGAGATCCCTACGAATGCCCCCACTGTCGCGCACGGTTGGTAATTTGGAACATCTGGAAGACAAGGAATGATGTGCGAGCTTGACCAGGACCGTGTCAGCTGTGGCAAGCTCGGAAAACGCTGCTTCTCCTTTGGACTTGCATTGGCGGAAAGCGCAAAACCCCGTCGGTCGTAACGCATGATGGAACTCATGATATATTGATATGATGAGACGGTTAACTAGCAGCTGTCACTGTAAGTCTGTCAAAACCTAACCATCATGCCCCATGCATACTCCTAAAATAAGAGGGTGTTCGGCTGGTAGATTGAATAATGTTCGGCTGGTAGATTGAATACTGTTATGTGAGAGGAAATAAGTCGAAACAAGCCGAAATAAGCCGAGGATTGGCCAGCCGAACAGCCTGTAAGTGTTACTTTTTTGCAAAATTTAGGCGATCCTGTTTAGTTTCCTGAAATCTCACTAAAATTCTCGTCTAAAGACCGTGTCAGTTCATTTTTTCTCTGTGTGCACGTAACCTAATGCAAAAAAATTCAACTATTTTACTAAAATTTCAGCCAACTAAACAGGACCAATTTAAGATAAAAGAGTATATGTCAGCATGTGCATATCAATTTGCACGGCGATGCTCATAATTTTTATAAATTTATTAGAAGATTTTGTCAGCCTTTTTGTTTTAGAGGTTCCTATGATGACTTGATCAATCTAAAAAATCTAATGATCATTCTCTTGATTTCAAAATTGATTTCAAGAAAACAATGATAAAGCGCGACAGACATTCCTAAATCTTAATGCAAACCCCAGGAATGAAGGGCTTCTCGTCCAAGTGGATCTAAAATAAATGTTTTTTCCAAAATTTAGGCGCTTAATTTAAAACAAAATAGTATATGTCAGCTTGTGTATATCAATTTGCATGGCGGTGCTCATACATTTTAGAGCTTTGTAGGTACTTGATAGTACCTTGCGTTAAGATTTTTTCATCAGCTAATTTAATAAAAAGATTAATTTAAAATTAGTTCTTGGGCTCACCAAACTGGTACCTCCTAGTACTACTCTATTATAGTTTCTGGTACTACTTGATACTATCATCGTTAGATTTCATCAGATGAATGATTCATGTTAATTACAAGCACTATAAAATCTCTCTATTTTTTATGGGTTTATTACAATATTTAATCAATAATATTGTTTTAGTGGTAGGTGACATGACCATCAACGAAGAAGTTCCTATGATGACTTGATCGATCTCAAAATGTAGTGATCACTCTCGAAGTCTCGATTTCAAAATTGATTTCAAAAAAGCATATGATAAAGTGTGATGGTCATTTCTAATGCAAACCCCACAAATGAAGGGCTTCTCGCCCAAGTGGATCTCCTAGGTACGTATAATCTTTCCTTTAGGGGTATTGTAGCTCTTGATATTAATAAGGATGTCGGGTCATATTTCCAGACTACGAAAAGCCTTCGACAGGAGACCTTTTAGGCCTTTATCACCCTCACTTTTTTAATATTATTGCAAGCATGCTAAAAATCCTAATAAATAGAGTCAAATAAGATAGTCAAGTTAGTGGATTGGTTCTGCATCTAGTTGATGAGAGATTATCCATCTTTTCGCATCTAGTTGATGAAGGAGTATCCATCTTACAATACGCTGATGAACAATCCTCTTCATGGAGCATGATTTGGAGGGAGCACTTTATGACACTATTTGCTTTGTGATTTCGAGCAACTATCAGACTCAAAATCAATTTTCATATAAGTAAAATATTCTACTCTAAGCCACTTTCACACGTCCAATGGAAAAATAAGGATTCACATCTTTGGGCTAGTTTGGTGAGAGTGAAAAGTGAGTTCCTACAATTTGGGACATTCATAATCAAAGATGGAACACATGTTAGGTTTTGGGAAGAAAAATGGTTGGAAAAATCAACCATGTGAGAACAATATCCATGTTTGTACAACATAGCCCACCACAAGCAGGATTCTGTGGAAGAAGTCTTTAGCACTTCACCATTGAACATAACCTTGAGGAGGGATCTCATTAGCCACAAGTTAACAACCTCGAATAATGTAGTTTCACGTATTGCTAACATTGTACTAAACCATGGATGAACCATACGAGTTTAGATGAAATTTACATCCACACGGCCATTTCTGAGTGAAATCTCATTATTTGGCAATGATCAATAATGACATCCTAAACTTCAATAAGGACTTGTGGAAATTAAAAGTTCCTTTAAAAATTAAGATCTTCATGTGGTATTTGCGAAGAGATCGAAGTAGTGTTAACAAAGGACAACTTAGCAAAGCGTAATCGACATAGAAGCAAAAAAAATTGTTACCATTGTCACAAGGATGGATGAAATGATTAAACATATTTTTTACCCAGGCACATGGGGGTCTCTAGTTTGGAAATTGATCGTCAATAGAGTGTTTGGGCTATGCTCTGCATTTTCTTTTATAGATTGTTTTACATCCTGCTATGCAAAAGTCTGGAAGTGTTTTGAGGCATTGTATCCACTCGAGGTAATGTTCTTGGAATTAATAAAATTCCATTAAAAAAGATATGTTTTGAAATTCTGAATCAGAGTTGCCGTATGCGCGCTTTTACTAGTAATATCGAAAATGACGCATACGCATTCTCTCATGATAACGCGTTCATGCATGTCGCGCACAAGTCATAGACAAGTCCGATCCCTCTCTGCCTTGGGTCACACCTGTCCGCCGGTCCATCTTAGCCCATATATACCTCGGCCACCTCCCTGCTTGGCTTGCACTTGCACCGTGAAGGGAGTGGCAGTAACAGCTCGATCGAGCACACAAGGCCGTCAAACTAGGCAGGCACAAGGAGCATCGGCGACAACTAGGCAGCTACCTAGAACTCTCGTTTTCATCTCCATATTGGCCACCACTCCAGTCCACCACCACCACTCCAGCAGCTAGCACGCAGCTGATCTCTCCTCTCTCGATTGCCGGCGGCCGAGATGGGGTTCATGAGCGGCGAGGAGGTGGTGGTGACGCTGGTGCCGGTGGCCGTGTACTGGGTGTACGCCGGCATCTACGAGGCGCTGCTGGAGCACACCACGGTGCTGGACAGGTACCGGCTGCACTCTCGGCGGGACGAGGAGACCAAGAACATCGCCTCCAGGAAGGACGTCGTCCGCGGCGTGCTCCTGCAGCAGGCCATCCAGGCTGCCATCTCAGTCGCCGTGCTCAAGGTCAGTAGAGAACTCAGCAGCTCTTCATCATGATCTATCGGTCTAATGCACACGCATGGCTTGATCAACGCCTGAAAATCTCTCTCGAGGTCATGATCGGACTAACACCTCGGCTATTTTCCACCCTTGCATGCTGCCCTTTCCCTGTGTGTCGCATACTCGTATGCATGGTTTGGATTCACTAGAAAAAGCTTGTGTTTTTCCTTAAATAAATACTCCGTACTAGAATACTGTATTTGACATTTGACGGGAAATGGTTTTGTTTTCCAATATTAATAGTGCACGTTTTGTTAAAAAAATGCCAAATCGACATGTCAGCTGCCTTCGAAGAACAATTAGGGTAGGGCAAAGAATTGCACGATGTTAATCACAGCGAAGCGATCGCAGTGTGAGTGACAGTGGTTAGTATAGCTCGGTGGCGGGGACAAAGCTTAGATGAAGTTTGGTGGGCTGAATCGAGTTCTAGAGTAAACAGCGGCTGCCCCGTGCCCAGTAGCTTCAGTTACGCCGAGCACGCAGCTAGCTCGGATTGGTCAAAACCACGTCAAGCATGTGTGCTCGCACGAGACTGGAGACGGCTTGTGAGGCTGTGGCAAACAATGTAAACACCACCGGCAGCATCAAACTTTGAAACGTATTGAATTCGCATTTTCGCTTCGAGGACATTTTAGCAGCACATAACTAAAAGATTTTATACGCTAGTGTGTTATCGGCATTGAGTCATTGACTGCGAGCGTGGGCGTTGCCTTGCCCCTGACAAGATGACCGAGCGCAGAGCCTTTGCCATACTTCGCTGCTGCTCGGCCGCCGCTCTCATCCAAATGGTGGATAGCCCTGACGAGGAGCATTCAAGGGGTAGTCTGGGTGCCCCCTTGCCGCACAGGTGTCTGCGCCAGAGCGCAGCGACAGGCAACTCACGGGGGGGAGGAAGGCTTCCTGAACACGCGTACGTGCACCGCCGGTGCTTCCGATCGGTTTCACCGCGCGCGCGTCACGAGAACTTCTCTGCCCAATCCCCCTGCGCACACCCGCACCGACACGTCCTGCTCGCTCCTCATTTGGCGAACGATGCATGCACACCCACGCACCAAAATGATCTTCTGATTGATCGATTTCGGCGTTCCTGTCTGTGCAGCTGGAGGCGCGCGGTGCCGCCGGCGGCCGCGTTTCGGCGGCGCCGCCGGCGGAGCCGTTCCTGGTGGCGGCGGCGCGGTTCGGCGTGGCGATGCTGGCGCTGGACGCGTGGCAGTACTTCATGCACCGTCTGATGCACTCGGTGCCGTTCATGTACCGTCGGTTCCACTCGTGGCACCACCGCGTGGCGGCGCCGTACGCGTACGCGGCGCAGTACGGCCACCCGGTGGACGGCGTGCTCACGGAGACGCTCTCGGGCGCCGCGGCGTACCTGGCCTCGGGCATGTCCCCGCGCGCCGCCGCGGCCTTCTTCGCCTTCGCCACCGTCAAGGGCGTGGACGACCACTGCGGCGTCGCGGCGCCCTGGAACCCGCTCCACGCCGCGTTCTGGAACAACACGGCCTACCACGACGTTCACCACCAGCGCGGCGGCGGGCGCCGCAACTTCTCCCAGCCGTTCTTCGTCGTCTGGGACCGGCTGCTCGGCACGCACGCGCCCTACGTTCTGCGCCAGAGGCGCGGCGGCGGGCTCGAGGTCTGTGCCGTCAAGGACCAGGCGACGACGCGCTAGCACCTTGTTGCAGCAGGGAGCACCGGAGCAAGCTGGCGCCACACCAGGCCAGCAGGGCAAGTGGCCTCGTTTGCCGTTTCGTTTTGGCTTGTAGCAGCTGTGTCTACAATAGTGCGCTGTCCATGTCCACCGTGTCGAGCAGGGTTGTCTCGTGTAGCTGTATGTATATGTATCGCGCACAGAAACAATAATGTAACTGCCTGATCCGTCAACTTGGATTCTCTGTCTCTTTTTCTGATGGTAGCATTAGCATCTGGACTGTTAGCAGGAAGCACCTTTGCGAGATGTAAAAAAACAGACGCAGATAAACTCTCGAGATCGACTTCACACTGCGGGAACGGGAACCATGTCGATTACAGCAATACTTGCATCTGGCATAAGTTTAAACTCAAACAGCTGGCAGGCTGAAAATACTGCAGCCAGCAGGGCTGGACCTAGCGCCCCCATGTACAAACATTGAAAAAAAAGTAGTACATGCGTTTCGTCAGGGGCGAGCGAGCTCAGGGCTCAGGCCTGGCTTCTACTACAGCCTGCCCGGGTGGTCCAGGTGGTCGCTGCAGTTGGTCGACGGCACGGCGGAGAGCTCCAGCTTCCCCGTCCACTCCTCGCCGGGCTTCAGCGTGATGGCCCGCTCTACCGCAGCGGCGTCCACACAGAGCATCTGCTTGTACTCGTCGTCGCCGAAGTCCACCATCGTCTTCGACTTCTTCTCCCAGGGGTTCCACACAACTGAATGAAACCGGCCAAAATAAGAGCAAATCAACAACTCAGTGTTACGCAATTGCGCATCTCTTAACGTTTGGCTCGGAAGTAAAAACAGATCATCTTACCAATATCAGGAAGCCCCTCTTTTCGTATGATGAATGTGCGTTTCTTTTCATGGTCAAGAACAGCAATTACGCCTGGGGAGCCAACATAGACTCGATCAACCTGCACAATAGTAATTAGCACCCTCTTCAGATTTAAATACCCCGAATGGAACAATCAAACAGAGCGACAGCAACAGCATGCAAAAAATGACAAGCCTATAAGACTTGGAAAATTTCAGACACCTCTATTTATTTAAAACAAAGATTTGAGAAACAACTCAGATACTGCTGCAGTGGAGCAAATTCAAGCTTTGTTGCACTTGCTCAAATGGCAATTACACAGTTAAATCTCAAACATATTCCAACTGTGCCAAGATGGTAGGTTAGAGCTACTTGCATATTCGGGTCCAAGAACTTTTGTAATGAATTGGTGTATCTGTGCAAATCCATGGATGCAATGCAACTGGCAATCTAGCCAACAGGTAACAGTTGCAAGTTTTCTCATGATGAACTAATTCACATAGCTGTACTGATCAAATAAACCATATTCATGCTGCCTGAATACTATTGAAACAGAAGAAATGTACCTCTGATTCAAATGTTATAGCATCTCCTTGTTCAGTAAAACGTTCTCGCTGGCTAAGGTTGTCAAGATAATCAAGGGTCTCCAGACCTTCTATCCTCACTTCACTGGAATAAAGATGCAGCACATCAACATATATAGCACCAGAAAACAGAATACATTTTTGTATTGTCGTTCTGATAAAAGAATATCATCAATTCAGAAGAAAATATCTACTGATTGTGAAAGCATGTTAGGCGCAGGCGTTCAGCTCAAAATGAAATTTGGTGATCATTAAGGCCCAAGTTAGCATTAGGAGAATGCATTTCTTCATAAAAAACCAAGATATTGGCTTTCTTGATCCAATCAAGTTAGATTCGTGGAATTTAACATTATATTAAGCAAGGTATACTGACCAACTTGGTGACCCAATGGGACTTTGTCCAATTCAGGTTGGTTCATTATGAGTTTGTATGGATGTTGTTAATTTAAAGTTTATACACATTGGAAGGTTCAAACTATAGACCTCCAGGTGGGAGTGTGATGACCAAGAAAAATACTCCTAAAGATTCTACGTAGCTTAGTTTTGAGGCCTGTTTAAAGGGGGGAAACACTAATGCTGATGGCCTAACTGTGTATCGATAGAAACCAATAACTAATAGAACCAAAAATTTCAAGATTGAAAATACATCACACCAAATAAACACATAAACTCAATGGCATTCGAAAGAATCAACCACAAATAATGCCATACCTGATGTCAGAAACAGAAAGATGGGTATGATAAGCAAATGCGAAACTGAATGGCTTCCCATTAACATTCCTGACACGTGATATCAGCGAAAGGTCTCCATCCATTGAAAGAGAGACTTTGAGACGTAACTCGAAACTGTAATTCAAATTAAAAACCAAATAAGATAAAACAATGGATTCACATTTTCACTTAAATGCTTATACTCCCTCCGTTCTTAAATATATGTCGTTTAGGACAAAGTAGTTAGTTCAAAAATGAACTAATTTGCTTGTCCTAAACGTCATATATTTAAGGACGGAGGTAGTATCTGTTAAAGATTGATTTACAGTAGTAAAAAGGTACAGACAGATTAATTTACAGTAGCAAAAAGGTACAAATTCATAGCATACATAATCTCATCAGATGGGTATGCTTGGTAAGAAAACCATTAATGTCCCTTGTCTACGAACTCACATAAATTAAACATATTACTTAATCACAGAACAAAGTTAACTTAGCTTTGAGTAGAAGCACTGAATTATTGTGCACAAAGCATCCAGTCTAGAACAAGACATGTGTAGCCTGCTCAGATTCCCTTTTAAGCAAAAGATGCACATGGAATGGAATCATGGATGAAGCATCATGCCTTTGAGTTTATTTAAAATTTTTGATTAAGAAAAGCTAAAAAAATAGTAGCGTCTCTAATTTATTACTCAACTGCTTCTCTTATACACATCATAAAAAATTAAAACAGAGCCAGGTTCTGACAAATCATAGCCATTTGGAAGGTTTTCCCCAGGGACACAAACCCTGAGCTATTTAACCAACAGCCTCCCTTCATCTTAAGACTGCAGAGCTGATGTGACTTACACTCGCTTACATTTAACGGTACCAAAAAGTTCATATATGCTATTCAATGCAACCATGTCAAAGTAATTGTCATCATACCAGTGTGGCCAACACTTCAGGTCATCTTCAGATGGCTTTAGCAGAAGGTCAACTGAAGCTTTGTTATTGTTATCACCATAATTTAGTGGTGGTGCCTCTTCATCTATTGTCCATATCTTGTTCCTTGCAAATCCATGTTGCTCCAATGTTCCACAGTTTCCAAACTGACAAAGTTAAATATTCAAAACATTTAGTGTTGTACTCGCTTCAAAAGCAAAATTGCGTGAGTCATCAATTGGAAAATGTCAAAGTTTTGCATTGTCTGCTACAAACATATAGTGGACAGAAATATTGCAATACCTGTGGGAAGCATATTGGAATTCCACCGCGTGTCGCTTTTGGCGGCTTGAAGATTGCCTGCAGGCAAGAGAAATAGCTAAGCAGGATGTAACTTACTGTGCTCTCGGCAGGGAGACTTCAGGTTTGATAAGGGCCAGTTTAGTTCCCAAAAGTTTCACCAACAACCCGTCACATCAATCTTCTTTCCACTAATTTAGAGTATTAAATGTAGATTAATGACAAAACTCATTCCACGACCCCTACCTTAATTTTCGAGACAAATCTAATGAGCCTAATTATGTCATGATTAGACAATGTCGTGCTACAGTAAACAATCTCTAATGACGGATTAATTAGACTTAATGGATTCGTCTCGCAATTTCCGGTCCATTTGTGTAATTATTTTTGTAAATAATCTACGTTTAATACTCCTAATAGACCTTGAAAGGGGACCTAAAAGTTTCACTTCGCGAACTAAACGGGCCCTAAGTTTCAGTGTACAAACCAAAGGTACAGAGCAGAAAATGTCTGCCAGTATAATTTAAGGATGAAGGGTGACAGATAGCTAATCAAATGGGAGAGAGATTCTGAAACATTCAGAACTGATTTCAAAAAAAAAATCAGAACAAAATTGTCAATCCGCCGTAGAGAACAATCCATGATTTGGCCTTGCCTTTGTGCAATCAAACAACCTAACTACATAATTAGAGAGAATCCATGATACATACAGTACAAATATTTAATCATAATCAACACCAATTCGCTTTTCTAATGTCATCGAATTGTAAACGCTGGCAAAAATATTTTTGCAAGCACCCGAACTGAATGTTCACTAGAACAGTAATTTGTATTCACCGAGTCACAATTGGTCACAGTTACGGGATCAAATCCGCATTGCAACAGATACGACCCAACAACCAGCATCAGCAGCTGAAGCAAACTCACCTTGCTGCTGGTGAAGAGGAGCTCCTCGCCGCGGTCGTTCCTCCACGAGACGACCTGACCGCCGTGCAGGCAGACCTGCTCCCACAACCGAACGCTCGCATCAGACCACACGCTCCTCGCGACACCGAGAAATGCCGAGCCGATCGCCCGTCGGAAAAAAGCGAAGAAAAATCTCAGGCAGAAGCGGACTCACCCGGACGGAGGCCCCTCTAGGCGACCGGATCGCGACCTGGTCGGCGCCGTTCCAGTCCTTGGTCACCTCGAAACCGGGCCGCTGCTCGGAGCAATGCCCCATGCTCATCAACCGGAGCAGGAGCACCAGCACCACCACCCTCGCGCGCGTGAACGGACCAGCCACCCACTACCTTCCCGGCGCACGCAAGCGAGCGAGAGCACACGAGCTGATGAGCCTGAGAGCGAGAGAGCGCACGGGTCACGCGCAAAGCTACCACCACCTACTACCAACCTAGTACTCTTTCCTCCGCTGCAGTACGCACAGGTCTACCTCCAGCGCTACCACCGCCCCAACAAAGCGCCGGAGACGACAGCAACAGCGGCAGGGGTCGCCATTGGAACAGCTCGGATGTTACGACTCGCTCCCCCTCCCTCCCCTCCGCTCCGCGCTCCCCTTGTGAGCGAGATGAAAAGGGAAAGCGAAAGGCTGAGTGCCCAAATCTCGTGCGCCACCTACAGGAGCAGAGCAGCGCAAAGCGCCGCTGCTTTCGTTTTTGTTTTCCCCCTACCTCTCTCTCCCGCTGCGCACCACCAACCACCGCTGCCACACCACCGCCACCCCGGCGCGCCCCGCGAGCGAGATCAACGGACCCGTCCACGCCCGCACGGCAAGCAACGGCGCGCGCGCGGCAGCAGCTACCAGCTAGCAGGCAGGGTTGGGTTGGCTAGCTAGTGGCGGTGGGAGGAAGGGGAAGGGGAGGAATGGGCGTGGCACGGAGATCTGCCTCCGTCCGTCCTGCTCCTCTGGCAAAAGCGGCACGCACATGGCGGGGGTGGCGTGGCGAGAGCGCATCATGGGAGCCACCTCGGCGTTGCCACGGGACGGCCGGCCCCAAGGATCCGAGGGAACAGCTGGAATCCGAGAAGCGCGCGGCACGGGGGTGGGTGTGGTGGAGCGGGCCGGGCCGGGGCGGGGAGTGAGCAGGCAGACCCGCTCCCGAGAAGATGGATGATGAGTCCGCCGCGCGCGTCGGCTCGGTGGCGCACGAGGGTACATACAACCGCGCTGCATGCCCTATAGGAGAGACAGACGCGGACACGGCACGCCCGAGCTTCCCACGGCCTATTTTTTCTTTTTCAAAAGTACAACAACGTGTTTGGATCCACGTTGGATTAGAAAAGACTGGTTTTTAATTTTATACAGGATTATCAAAGCTATATCATAATACCTTTTGTTCATAATATTTGTCGTTTTTACTTTTCTAGATACATTTATTTTGTTATGTATCTATAGATATAAGTATATATCTAGGTATATAAGAAAAGGAATGTATCCAAAAGAATTAAAACGACAAGAAATATGAAACAGAAGGAGTAGAAGTTAGACTTACAAAACTTATGTTTTTTTAACCTTATTGATTCGGTGTAGATGTTAGATCCACTCCAATTTATAAGATATATAGACAACCAGTATGCACATTATGATTTAGAAACAACCAATATGTTTAGTAAATCATTTGTTCATGAACATGTCATTTTTTCTTTAATGCCAACTAACAGGTGCACCGTCATTTGAAATATAATGTCGGTGGCATATATTCACACAACCAGCCACATGCCAACACATCACCTAGGATGTTGCTAAAAGACTTACAATTGTTTTCATAAATCCCCACCTTTTATTATTTGCGTAGTTGCCAACTTAGGCAGGAGTCCTAGATTTTCAAAATCATCGATGTGTCGTCTAGTCATCTGCAGCTTTTCCAAAATTCTTTTGCCACCAAAACATATTTTCACTTCTTTTTGTTAGCTTTGTTGTCGGCTGGCAAAACGTACTAGAACTTAAAATTGACATGTTTAGTCACCTACAATTTTACTAACTTTTTATCAGTTTTTTTCTTGTAAACATCTTGATTCACAAGCTATAACTTTGGTAAACTCTTTTTCTCCCTAAGACATAATTTTGATCTTGTATTATTCTTTAAGCATCTCCAAGAGTTTGTAATTTTAACTTGGCAAATCTTGTAATTTGTCAACTTCTAAAAGATTTATAAAGCTAAAAAAGAATGCAACTTCAAGGGTTTGTTACTTTTAACTTTGGAAAAATTAGATCCATAGCCAAGTTATTCTTTCTCTCTTATACATTTGCATCAGGAATCCTTAATTCTCTATTCTTTATTTCTTTTTCCACCCTCCCACCTGGCTAGAAACGTCGATGCTAAGTTGAGTACGCACGCGTATCTTTACGCGCTGGAGGTAGTTTTTCCCAAGTTGTCAAAAGTTACAAGTCATTTGCCAAACTGTTGGAGGGGTGTTTTCAGCGTTTTTGCCAAAAATTAAAGATTTCAACCCGATTTGGCAAACTGTTAGAGATGCTCGTAACTGTTGCAAGCATACAAGAATTCAAAATATATTAGCACGTCCGTTGTATATTCAACGTGGATGAGTTACATACAACATTACTAACATATTGTTTTTCTAAATAGGTATATTTATTCTCTTCTATTGTTTGCTTCGCTATTGATTTATTGATTGGTACGCTAGAATTCAAAACCGTTGATGTTTCTATAGTAAAGAAAGTGTGTATAGATGAGTCATCTACAACTTTTCCAAGCTCCCTTTCCCTAAAATATATTTTTCTCTTCTTCTTTTTTTACTATTAACTCGTACTAGAATTTGAAAACTCAACCGAAGGAGCCGTGCAAAAATTAATGAAACACCCTTGCAACTTTGTCAGGCTTCCTATTTTTTCAGAACCTTCTTGTATCTTCGATTATTTGATTGTCGCCATCCGCTAGGCATGTTAGAATCCAAAAACTGTCCACACATCTACTGAAGTTGACATGAGAAAAAAGAGCCACCTACAACTTTGGTATTCTTTCTATCCCCTAAACATCTTTTCTCATCTACGATTTCACTTTGCTACCAAATTTCCAAGTACTAGGATTCGCATCAACACATATATTAAAGTAGTCGTGCACAAATGAGTTGCTAAAACTTTGTTGAACTTTTCATTCTTTATCCTCATATAAGCGTGCTTTTGTCACCTATTGTTTGGTTCACTAACAACTAGTAGATGGAATAGAATTCGAAAACAGTAAATTAAAGGCGTCTAGTGAATCATTTACCTAGAGCTACTTATTTTTTCTCGGTAAACATATTTTTCTCAAGTGTTTTTGCATTGTTCTCATCTGCCAAGATCATTGGAATTTGAAAATTGTGGAATCATCGATAATTTTGGTAATTTTCTTTCTCCCCTAAAACATCTCCCCCCTTCTAATGTCGAATGAGTCGCTTGCAACTTTTGCCAACTTCATAATCTTTTTACTCCATAAGCATATTTCACTTCTACTGTTCATCACATTGCTAGATGGCTGATACAATAGATTTTCTAAACAATTGACACAAACACTAAAGTAGTTGTGCATGAATGAGTCCTTGACAATGTTGCTAATTCTCCTTTTTTCATCGATCGTAAGCACATTTTTTCTTCTTCTATTATGCACTTTACTGCTAGCTAGCAAGTGCCCTATGATCCAAAAACCATCCATCCGTCAGGAAAGCAATCATCTCCTCAAAACATCATCTCCACTTCTACTATTTGCTTCAGTGCCAACTGGCAGGCAAACAGAATTCAATCCTTCGATGCGTCTGGGAAGGACAATCATGAGTCACGACCCCAACCTCCCTAGACTTCCTGCTTTTTCCATAAGCATATTATTTTCACTGTAACGCCCTGGGTTTTCAAAAACAGAAAACCCAGCATTCTGTCTCGTGATAGTCCCTGGATCAGACGCTATCACGCACAGGCATTCATCACAGATAAATATCACAGTCATACAACAAAATCAGAGTACAAAACATAGTATTTACAACCGATTACAACTCGGTATACGATTTTAAGTACATGCCCCCTTGGGCTAAACGACAAGAAGAAACTCCGCAGCGATAGCTAAGGCTTCAGGGCTTCATCCTCGATCTTCACCACAGGCATCCTTGAGCGAAGCGACGAACCCTTCCTCCATGGACTCTTCTTTGATGGACTTTCGCTCCAAGTCCAGTCCTGCACACTCACAATCTATCCCCAAGGAATGGGATAGGTTCACGTCACCAACCGTATGCAAGCTTTAAGTGGCCTACCTCTAATGGTATAAAAAGGTATGAGGCAAGAGCTGGGGTTTCCTAAGCAGCAGCAGCATCTCATAAAGAATAGAATCTCCAATTCCCACCAAATCCCATATCTCTCATCCGCAAACGGTTACACCTGGTCACCCAGATCACCGACACCATCACCTATCTCCATCTAGGGTCGGTGCGAGAACTCCCACTCCTCGCACCTCAATGATTGCACTCGGATCCGCGAGGTAGAGGGAGCAACTCTCCTCTCCCCGAATACAACCACGGCTCACCATACACTCTCATCCTATAAGGGGGAGGTAGAAATCCCAAAACGTAAGAGTCGGAGAAACAACGGGCATGTCCATAACCGAGGACGCGGCTATACGTATAGATCTAAACTCTGCAGAGCGTGTACACCAGTACCCATCTCGGAATGGCACCCGACGGTAGCAAGTCGACCGAGCCCATCCTACCGAACGAACACCTAGGAGTTACGGTTCCATCCTGCATCCGGGTCTCGATGCGGTCCCCCGCAGAAGACCACCCCAGAACTGTGAAAATGCCCCCGTGTGGCCACACGGGAGTCGCACTGAGAGGGTGGACTCACTCCCACCTCTCCCCCACTGATACCCCGCTATCCTGCTGGCAGGTATGGTACTGCACTTGCTAGGGTCGAACGGCCCTATCCCCACTCTCGGTGAGGTGGTGTGTACGAAAGTCCTGTGTAACAGGCGACCCACTCGGTTTCAGACCGGGGCGAGCTCATATCCTCCAAGTCATCACGAAATCCCCAACACCTGTGCTCCTAAAACAATGTACCCGCCATAGGCACCACATTGGGCAACGTCCGAGAAGACGATCCCTGGCCCCCGATCCCATATCGGGTTGTCTCGAGCTCACCCCCGCCAAAATATCCCAAAACACCTTCTCCTGCCGATTTTCCCCACACACGCCAAGAAACTACCACAATAATCCCACACATGCATAGCAAGCTCAGCGTATCATCACGCATATGTAAAGTAGTAGTAGTAGGTCAATCAAGGACAAGTATGTAAAAGAGGCTATGCACGGGTTCATCAAATCCATCACTATGCAGTAAGTAAAGCACTAGCAGTTCTAATAGCCATGCCTAATGGGCATTCAAAGAATGGTCGGGCGTGAACACCTGCGTGTAAGTAGTTGTCGTAGTTTCCGTAGCCGTACTTGATCTTCTGGCTTGTCTCCTCGGCTCCGGGAAATCCTAGATTCGGAAATATAAATAAACAACGAGGATCCATTTGCAAATAAACTCCAAAGAGAAGCATTAAAGAACCAAATAAATCCAAACTAGCTACAAGCAGCACTAGTTTAATTTAAGGAAATCAAAGTAATTAGTTTTATATTAAAATAGTTTTAAGCTACTAGCTTTGAATACTAGAAAACAAGTTAGAGAGAGGGGGTTAGTTCAAGGTTGAGTTGCCGATCAAAGGCTAAGGATCTTGGTGATTGCGCCTGCAAGGTGTTAGTGCAACAGATAGGTGCAACGAAACGGAAGCTCAGAGGTTCAAGAGAGAGGAGTAAGGCGAAATGAGTCAGGCAAGGCTTTATCAGAACAAGGCGTGCGGTGGCAGCACCGATAGAAGGAAAAGATCGACTCGTGGTCGGAAAAAGGATGGTGATGTAGCAAGACGTGCTCGGGAGCACGGTGGAGCAAGTGCTAGCAATACGACGATACACATGGTGTAGTAACTAGGTTGCAACGCGGGGTTGCCGTGCTTTGAAACAGAGGCCTCTGCTCAAGGCACGACCGTCCATCACATGCGGCCTTCCGGGTTACTAACGCTGGGTACGTCGCGTGCTACACAGCTCGATGCAAGGCAAAGAGAGAGCGGGTATGCGGGTTGCGGCACAGGGTGGTGGAAACGGTGTAAGCAAGGAAAATAGTGTGAACGTGTCTCGGGGAAGTTATCCCTGTCCGTGACAAGCCAGTGGCTAGTTGCGGGGATCCGGCGTCCCAGACCCACAATAGCGCAGTGGCAGGCATCGGCCACGAATTCTTCTCCAAGCACATGGGCAAAAGAGGTTCGGTTCAAGGGCAAGAGCGGATAAGGATAGGGTAGCAGCGAGCGTCTCGAAATTATGAAACCAACGCAAGTGGTTTCATAATTTTCGGAGCTCCGGATAATTAGTTATGAATTTTTAAAGAAAAAGGGATTTATAAAACATTTATTAAATCATTTATAAAATCAGAAAATAATTTTATTAACATAATGCTGACGTCAGCATGACGTCAGCAATCAGCTGGTTAGTGGGCCGAGTTGGGCCCAAAGTGTTAGTAGCCCATTGGGCCGGCCCAATTGGCTCAAGGCTGAAAAAGTCTAGAAAACCACCTTGTACTTCTTATCAGATCTGGCCTGAAACACATATGGTCCAAAAGATCTTCGTGGGCCAAGCCCATCAGGGGGTTCTATGCAGAAGTCCGCTTTTGCTCCTCCAACTTCTCTAGGGTTCGTTCGAGATGGCGGCCGTGGGATCCTCTGTGGCATAGGAGGACGTGGGCAAGCGTGTGGCTGAGAGGGGATTGGTTGGCCGCAGGGGATCCGGGCGGCGGCGGGTGCGGCTGGCATCTCAGCAGGCACCGGTGTGGTTCCAGCCAAGGGGCACGAAAAAGAGGGCGCCCGCCAACCGTTCGGCAGAATGCCCGAAAGGGGGCGTCGGCGCGGCAAGGGTCTGGCCGGCGGTGATGTTCGGCTCCGGCGCGCGGTCACCTGCAAGGAAGGCTCCACGGCACGAAGGCCGGATCACAGATCATTGGCACGCGCGAGCTCGGCGCCGGCGGCCACGGTTACGGCGGCGTCCGAGCAGCGAGGCAGCGCGGCGCGAAACAGAAACGGGGTCCATGGCCTGGTCTTGGGCGCACTGGCGTCCACGGCGACGGGCTTCGGCGCGCGACGGGGTCGAGCGAGACGGCTGCGGCTCTGCAGGGCGAGGCGCGCGTCTCGGCGAGAGACAGATGCGGTGGCGAGGCTGCGGCGGCCGAGCGAGGCAGAGCTGCGGCGTGAGCGGCGCGGCGGTGAAAGGGAAGGCCCGACGCGGCTCAACGGCAGCGCGCTCGCGACGAAGGCGTGCGCGGCGGCGAGGAACACGGGTGCGCGTGGCAGAGCGACGGGAAACCGAGGCGGCGGTGCGGCAGTACCTGTAGAAGGCCGTGACGCGAGCCAAGCGGTAAGGCGGCGCGGCACCTGCATGACGGCCATGGCTCGAAGGCCCGCGCCCAGACAACTCGCAGCACCAGGTGCGACGTCGGAGGCAGCGCGTCGCGGGGATTCACACGGCAGGAGAAACAGGAGCACACGGCGCGAAGGCCGGCGAACACGGGCATGAACACGAGACCGAGCAGGGGAAAAGAAGAAGGCTTGGGGGTGTTCCGCTCACCGGCGGGCTCGTCGGAGGTGCGGCGGTGCAGGGAGTGCTCGACGCCGTGGCGAGGTGAAGCAGGCCGGCGTGAGACAACGGCGGCGAGGTAGGACGGTGACGCGGTGAGGATCAGAGCAGAGCAGGGGAAGCAGGGGTTGCGGTGCGTCGTGGTCCTCTGCACGACTGCTCCGGCTCCTCGGCGTCGGCGATGCGTTCCCCTCCGGTCCTCCGGGCTTCCTCGGCGGTGACGGCCTCGCAGCAGCGTCGGCGTCGCAGCTCCCGCGGCGTGAGCGGCGTCGACGTCCCCGGCGTGTGCAGCGCCGGCTTCACGGGTCGGCGCGACGGCGGCTCCGGGACGGCTTCAGCCTCCGCGGCGGGCGCTCCTCTCTCCTCCTCTCCTTCTCCCCCTACAGGCGGCGGCGGACCGGGAGTCGAGGCCAGCAGGGGGGATTTATACCCGAGCGGCTAGGGTTCAGAGGTGCAGGCGGGCGGTGCAGATGCGGCCCGGGGGCGACGCGGCAGCCATCCGGCGCGCCAGCGCGACAGGGGGTAGCGTCCATGGCTGGCGTCGGCGCGGCGGTCCTCCCGCCCCCACGGTGACGCCCGCACGGGAAAAGCAGGGAAGAGGAACAGGGGAAGGCGCTGACGAGCGGGTCCCACCTGTAAGCCGCAGCGGTGGCGTGGTAGGTGGTAGCTGGGCTGGCGGGTTGTGTAGACGGGCCGAGTTGGGCCTAGCTGGGCCTGCGCGCAGCGAAGGTTTGGCCAGGTTCAGCGCAAGGAAGGAGATCAGGGTCTTTTGACAGACTTCATCCTCGGAGATGTGGCCCATGTTAGGTGTTAGAGCTCAAATAGGTTTTGCAATATAGTTTGAAGTATAAGTTTGAATTTGAATCACTTTCAAATTCAAACACCACACAATTTGAACTCCAAATAAAATCCAAGAGAATCCAAATCACAATTACACCTTAATTTGAAAATAATTTTTATATGGCTTTATTTTATTTGGAAATTGAGTTGAGAGCTAGCAAATTGGGATCAAATTTGGGGACACACATGTTCAATCAAAAAGTTTTTAAAATTTTGTGAAAATTCACTCATGGATAAACATCCAAATTTCAGGGATGTTACATTCACCTCTATTGTTCACTTCACTACCATTTGGTAGGCACACTTTAGAATTTGAAGACCATCGAACGCATATAGCAAAGTAATCGTGCACGAATGGATCACTAACAACTTTTCTGAGCTTCCCCTTTTGTTTTAAACACCTTTCTTCTCTAGTGTTCATCACTTTGCTGCCAACTTGGGAAGCACACTAGAATTCAGAAAACCGTAGATGCAATCAATAAAGAGCACTAATCGTGCACGAATGAGTCACCTACAAACTCTACTAGATTTCCTGCCTTTTCCTACGAACGTATTTCCCCGAGATGCTATTGCTTGTTTACTTCAACACCACATTGCCAAGTGATAAGTGCACTAGAAGTGTTTTTCTTGCCTAATGTCAATAGTCAGTTATTCTTTAAAAAAAATGCAAATAGCTAGTTTCACTCATGCTGCGGTCATATCGGATCAGGATCAAGCATTGTACGTTGCTGAGAGCCAACAACACAACCCCTTGCCATTGCCATTCGCCCATTCGAGTACTCTCCAGAGTAAAGACGTTTCGCTTGTTTCAATAACCTCAGTGCATTGCATTGCCAAGGCAAAGGGGGGAGCGTCACGGTTGGAGAAATGGACGCGGGTCAAGGTTCCTTGGTTGGAGCTGGACCCGTTTTGCACATTATAATTTAGGAACAACCAACATGTTAAGTAAATCATCTGTTTGTGAATAGGCCATCTTTTTTTTTTGCTTTGATGCCAACTAACAGGTGCACCGTCATTTGAAATATGTCGGTGACATATATTTA
Organism: Cenchrus fungigraminus; assembly: GCA_036936925.1. NCBI lineage: Eukaryota > Viridiplantae > Streptophyta > Magnoliopsida > Poales > Poaceae > Cenchrus > Cenchrus fungigraminus. The sequence goes on along the minus strand of CM072779.1, from coordinate 36,433,962 downwards.
CACAACCAACCACATGCCAACAGATCACCTAGGATGTTGCTAAAAAACTTATGATTCTTTTCATAAACCCCCACCTTTTATTATTTGCTTAGTTGCCAACTTAGGCAGGAGTGTTGGATTTCCAAAATCATTGATGCATCGTCTAGTCATCTGCAGCTTTTCCAAATTTCTTTTGCCACCAAAACATTTTTTCACTTCTTTTTTGTTGGCTTTGTTGTCGGCTGGCACGCGTACTAGAGCTTAAAAAACATTGACATGTTTAGTCACCTACAATTTTACTAGCTTTTTTATCAGTTTTTCTTGTAAAAAACTTGAGTCACAAGTGAATGAGCTGTAACTTTGGTAAACTTCTTTCTCCATAAGACATATTTTTTTCTCTAGTATTATTCTTTTTACTACCAACTATTGCAAGCATATAAGATTCAAAATATATTAGCACGTTCGCCGTATATTCAACATGAATGAGTTACGTACAACATTACTAACTTTATATTGTTTTTTTCTAAATAGGTATATTTATTCTCTTCTATTGTTTGCTTTGCTATTGATTAATTGTTTGGCACTCTAGAATTCAAAACCGTTGATGTGTCTATAGTAAAGAAAATGTATATGAGTCATCTACAACTTTTCCAAGCTTCCTTTCCCTAAAATATATTTTTCTCTTCTTGTTTTTTACTAACTCATATACTGGAATTTGAAAAACTCGACTGAAGAAGCTGTGCACAAATTAATGAAAAGCACCCACTGTAACTTTGCCAAACTTCCTATTTTTCAAAATCTTTTAGTCTCTCTTCTATTGTTTGATTTATTGCCATCCGCTAGGTATGTTAGAATTCGAAAACTGTGAACACATCTACTGAAGTTGACATGAAAAAGAGCCACCTACAATGTTTGTCTTCTTTCTATCCCCTAAAACATTGTTTCTCATCTATGGGTTCACTTTGCTACCAAATTACCAAGTACTAGGATTCGAATCAACACATCTAATAAAGCAGTCGTGCACAAAATGAGTTGCTACAACTTTGTTGAACTTTTCATTTTTTGTCCTCATAAGCATCTTTTTTCTCATCTATTGTTCAGTTCGCTAACAACTAGTAGATGGAATATAATTAAAAAACAGTAGGCATCTACTGAATTAGTCACCTAAACTACTAATTTTTCCCGGTAAATATAGTTTTCTCATGAATTTTTGTATTGTTCTCTCTGACAAGATCATTAAAATTTTAAAATTGTGAACTCATCAATAATATAATTTTGGTATTTTCTTTCTCCCCTAAATATCTTCCCCCTTCTGATGAGCCGCTTGCAACTTTTGGCAACTTCCTATTTTTTACTCCATAAGCATATTTTTCACTTCTACTGTTCATATTGCTAGATGGCTGGTACAATAAGATTACAAAACCGTTGATACAAACACTGAAGTACTCCATCTGTTCCAAATTACTTGTCATTTTTGCTTTTCTAAATACATTTTTTTATGTATCTAGACATAAATATACATATAGGTGCATACCAAAATGAATGTATCCAAAACGCGTCACCCATTTAGTTCTTCCCTAGACTTCTTGCTATTCATTCACGCAAATTGAACTCCCGTTTTGTTATGAATAACAACCCCGACTTCCCTAGACTTCCTGCTTTTCCCATCATAAGCATATTTTCACTTCTACTGTTCACTTCACTACCATTTGGCAAGCACTGAATTCGAAGACCATCGACCACATATAGCAAAGTAATCGTGCACGAATGGATCACTTGCAACTTTTCTGAACTTCCACTTTTTATTGTAAACACCTCTCTTTTCTATTGCTCACTTTTTGCTGCCAACACTACAATTCGGAAAACCGTAGATGCAATCAATAAAGATTATGAATACACGCACGCAAACGTCGGCAAATCCTCAAGATTGACGAAGTCACCATAGGCGCCTCGCTGGTGACAGGAACGTCGCCTACCACTGAAAGCACAAACGTCGTTAAATCTTGAGAAATTCGCTCCCACGGGGAGTTGAACCCAGGACCTGAGGTGCTACCGGAGCTCTTGTAACCACTAGGCTACAGACTCTTTCACTTTTTTTTTACAATTTCGACCATTGTCATATGCAATCATATCAGATCAAGCATCGTTGCTGAGAACCGACGGCACAACCCCTTGCCATTCGAGTAGCCTCAAGAGCAGTGGCGTAGCCAAGGGGGGGGGGGCGCCTGGCAGGGGCCATGGCCCCCCTATGGCTTGCAAATCTCCATTGAAAATTCGATTTTGATAAAAAATTTTAGATAAATTAGCACTATTAGCCCCCTCAACGATGAAAAAAAATCAATTCCTGGCTACGCCACTGCTCAAGAGTGAAGACGTTTTGGTTGTTTCAACCTCAGAGCATTGCCAATGCAACGCATTACGATTGGAGAAATGGACGCGGGTCAAGGTTCATTGGTTGGAGCTGGACCTGTTTGCACAAGGCATATACCGGAATAGGACGCATTGACATTGATGTTGCCGTAGGGGTCGCAAGGGTCGTGCGTCGGGTCAAAGCAAGTACACACCGTGCAATGCACTGCAAAGCCCGATCTCGTCCAGAGGCCGAAGAGAGCACTGGACCACCACCATGGCGTGCCGCGTGCATCGTCGACTCGACTTACTCCCGCCCGAGTCAGATCCACGTCGTGCAATTGCACGTCTGCACGGGCTTATCTCTTCGCCTCCACGCCACGATACGGCAGGGCAGGCTGCTGCTGCTACCGCCTGACGGGACGTTAGCTTCCGGCGTGAGATGGCAGATGCGATGCCGATGAGCAAACAATAATCGAGGTCCCCCGCGTCAGACCCATCGTCCCAACTCCCAACGGATCATCGACAGGGCGACGTGGACTGCTCGCTGAGCCGCTGCAAGTGCATAGACATTTTGCTTCAAATTATCGTGCAAGAAATCTCCAAGAAAAAAATACCGTGCAGGAAACTTGCATACGGGCAGAAAACAATCCATCCACAACCAGAAATGGAGTTCAGACTTCAGACTTGATGGTTATTATTAGTATCTACTCAGTACTACGGTACAGCATATCAGTTGATTCAGTTCGGATCAACGCAGCAACTGGGAACATCAGAGTCCAGAGCTCAGGGAGAAAACAAAAACATACATCCAGGCGGCATCCGTGTCTCGGCATCGGCAGAGCAGCCGCCGGAAGGAAGCCCCGTCTGGGACAAAGCTACTGTAATTTACACGTCGTCCGTGTGCGTTAGTCTCGCGGCGCAGCTTGGGCGCTCTTCAAAAAATCGCCAGGCCACATGCGTGCACGCGCTCAGCAAGGGAAGGATCAGCTTGCCGCCACGGCGTCGGCCGCCAGAGGGCCGGATCCCAGCAGCTGGCGTAGCCTGGGCGTGCCGTGCTCCATGCGCCGGCTGCCGCCTCCTCTCGATGCGCCCGCGCCGTCCATCATCGAGAGGAAGTTCTTGACAACGCGAGCTGGCGGTGGCGCGGCGGCAGCCTGCTGGTCAGGGACTGCTTCTTGCTCTTCTGATGATACACTGTCCGCTAGCTTCTCCTGCGATTGAATGAGACGCATTTCAGGATTGCGAGACGCATTTCAGGAATGGGACGTGCTGAAAGTGAAAGGAAATCGAAATGTTGCGAAGAAAGTTCGAGCAATTGTGTGTATACTGTTAAAAAAAAAAGATGAAGTGTGTACCATCAGAGAGGAATTCTCCATTTTCAGCTTCTGGGAGCTTTCTGCTACCTTGCTAATCTCGTTGCGGAGGGATGCGTTCTCCGCGGTCAGTAGCTCTACTTTCCTAGCCAGTTCCTCAGTCTCAGCCTGAAATGGTAGCAAAACCAACATGACCGACTGATCATCATGTTATGTAAGAAAGGTTTCTGAACAACTCTACAGACTGAATATAGTTGTTTTCCACTCAAGGGACGTGCCAAGGAACTATCCTGAATTTAGAAATAGTTTCTGAAAGCATTAGCAGCATGCGTGAAATGGCTGTCTTGTATTACCTGCTTCCTCAGCCTTGAACGTCGGGCAGACTCCCTATTTGATTGCTTCCTCCTTTCACGCTTCGATTCCTTGTCATCCTGGTAACACAGCAAGAATGAACTCTACATTCTTAATTAAGCAACGCAAGAATTCTTAACCCTACAAGTTGAACCCATTCTGACCACTCTTAAGAATATTAATTCTATAGAACATAACAGCAGTCTAGAAACACTTTAGTACACACTAGTGACATCTTTTCACAAGGTGGAGAGGAGGCATCAGAAATAAAGCTATCAACTATCAAGCATTGGCCACCATATCAGAAGAGGGGAAAGAAGAAAAAAAATTGTTCACTCCAACTGCCATATCAGGCGTACCTTAGCTTGCCATTCCATTGACTGCGCACCACTGACTCTGAAATCACTACCAGTGCTCACACATGGTTTGATTGCTGTATCTGTAATGCGCACGTTGGACAAAGTTGCTAATCTTCCAGGTTCTCCTGGTTTATCATTAGGCACTGAAGCTCCACATGTTTCAGCACCTGAGGAAAAAGAAAATCAAAGCCTTTTGTCATATAAAAGGTAACCGAACGATTCATTCTGACCAACAAATGAATTACAAAATAACATGAAAGAATTCCAGATTGCTTGACTGAAAATACGACTGCCATGCATGTACGGAGTACGGACTATGTTTGATGATGATATAAGGGACTAAATCAGTAGAGTACCTGATGTAGTCCTATCATCCAAGCTTCTTTTCTTGGGTGTTCCGCTCATCTATACAATGAGAAAAAGATGCTTACACCATCAATGTTTGCTCTGTAACTCAGAACATCACATGAAACGTGGTTGACCAAAGAACAGTACCTTATGGTTGTTTCCATCACTGGATCCTTCTAGGCTGTAATCCCCACTGCAGTGAGAGCATCAGATACAAATGAATTCAGTTTCAGATAATGGATATGACAGAAAAGTTCACTTGCTATTCATAGGAAAATATTTAGAAATGTCATTTAACCACCTTGTTTTTTCGCTGTTACCACTGCCAGTCGACACAACAGTTCCATCAATTTCCTTCAGTTTCTTATTCAAACTGTTGTCCTTGATGTTCACAGACTTTGCTGGTTCTGCACTCAATGGGTTTACCATCTTGAAAAACAAGAGATAGAACAATCAACAAAAGTAAAGAATAAGAAGGTAATACTTAACTTTGATGACTAGATATAAGTGCACTGCAACTCCATACTTACTAGGGGCATGAAGGGATGCAGGAAACCACCAGCATGAGGATATATTGCACCATAGGGTTTTCCAAATGCAGCCGGTGGCATATTCTGCAGAGGACGCTGGGAGTTAGAATTATATAATGCATCAAGTTATAGATATCACCTGATGAATCAAGATTTATCTTAAAGTACCTGTGGACCCCACATGTAAGGTGGAGGGACATGACCAGATGCTATTCCAGGGCTAAAGAATGTTGGTGGCAAGAGCCCTGGGCCATAATATGCCTGCACAGATGATTCCATGGTTTAGTCAGTTGCTCAGTAAGAAAGGAAAACTTATTGTGAACAACAAGCAGCAAACAATCAATTTTAGGGCAGTTAACCTGCATAGTTGACCAATCAAGACATGGATACATAGCTGGTTGATCCTGCAAAACAATCAGCAATTATTTAGATTAGAAAACAAAACTTTAAGTAGTCCACCCCCTTGTAACTGGAGAAGATCACTGAGAACATTATGGATGATTACATGTATAATATCCAAACTCCTTTGCGACTGTGTAACACTGACATGGAAAAGAAAGCACACCTAAAAGACCCACCCTTGATGTGATATTTTCTACCAATAAAGCTTTATTTTCATCATTTGCAGTCAATTCCCAACTTTATATATTAGATCGTTCTTTAGCCTTGCATAGATCGCAAAAGCAAAATCAGTGAGAAATGCGACGGTTATACCGTATTTGTATGTACCTTGGGTGGTGATGGTGCTTTTACCGAATTCTGAGTAACTACAGCTTCATCTTGCCCCATGCTTGTTTTTGTGAATAGCCTGCACATAATATGAAAGAAATGTAAGATTATTTAAAAATATATCGTTTGCATAAATAAATAACTTTCAAAATTGACGCTTCATCATTCAATTAATAGCAATTTTCAGTAATCATGCATTTTGGTTGTGACCTTTGCTCAACACATATCGTTCCAGCTCAAAGTTCATTAAAAGAACCAACCGACTACAATAGATTTTCATACTTGTATCCATAATGGTTACGAACCTATCAGGAATACACATTTGATAGTTCATGTAACTTGTAGGTCCGCATATCCCTGGTCCTTCCAGGTCAATCATCTTTTGGTTATTTGCAGGAGAATCATGGTTGTAAAATATATCTGTGTCCATTGGAAATTTGATCAGAACCATCCTGATGACGGGGAACGTTTTCAATCTACATAGCTTTAATGAAGGCTAGAGCTCTTGGACAAATTTCGCAAAACACTAATCATGTGTCCATACTTTAATCTAAATGGTCTACTATTACGTTTGCGTAAAAGGGGAAGAAATAGTCTTAGATCATTAATTTATCTCCATGTTTACACCTGAACTCTGGAAATCCTTTTTACCCACTTTCTCTTCAAGACATGAAAACGAAAACAGAGCAACCAAGTATGATCTATCACTCTATCAGATATTTTTGCCTTGCACTTTTCAGTATGACAGGATTCCTGAACAGTGGTAGATGTTGTCAAAGCGGTCCTACTATGAGCTTTCGGTTGAGAAATCACATCTTTGCTCATGCTGTCGTCTAAGGTAGGGACAGAAAAAAAACCGCGAGGGTGGAAGTAACATCGGTTTGTTTCATCAGGCTGATGCGATTGTTTTCTTTTCTATCGTGTCCCTGAGTCACTTAAGAACACCCACTTAAAAAGGCTAAGCTACTGCCTACTGATACGAGTGCACCGTCACCGTTCTGTCAAACTAATCGAGCCATCGAAGACGACGACGACCAACATGCAAATCCTACACGCATCCAGTGCAGAGCTGACTAGATCCGCCGAAAGTTTCGTCTGTCCGACGCATAGTAGGCGAGATGACGCCGTGAGACGACAAGGAAGGGCCCTAGCATGTCTGGACATCTTTTCTTTTTGGGAACAAGTGACATCAGTTTTACAGGCTTACAGTACATAGAGTAGTAGTAAAAAAAATACGGAGTAAGTAAAAATTAGAGATGCATGCTTGGTACGTATCGACACACGATTTAACACAAGGATTTGAAGGTGGAAAAAAAGAAAACAGAAGGGGGAAGCGAATCTGCTACTCCCCTTGCCCCTAAGGCACCATCTCCTCGCCGCCGGCGAGCGGCGAGCCGACTTGCCGGCCAATGGCCAAGCCAAAACATGTAATAGTGGCACGGACACACGCTGCAACAGCAAGCCTAAGCTTACGCTAAAGGATCTGTACGTAACGCAGCGAAGTTTCTGAGAAACAGAGAGCCAGCTGCGGGCGTGCTCCACAGCATCCGCGGAGGTCGCGGCTGCCATGGGCGGAGCGGCAGGGACGACCGCGCGCACAGCGCATTGCGTGATGAAACGAGTGAAGCTGTGAAGGTGTGCAGAGACAAGGTGATGGATCCGAGAGTACCTGACCGGTGGCCGCGCCGGGACAAGGGTTGCTGCCGGCCTCACGAGGATCGGCGAGGGCCGAGGGGCAGTATGCGCCGCCGCGGGAGCCGGGGCTCGGAACTTCGGAAGGGAGAGGCAGCGTCAGCGAGCGAGGCGAGGGATGCGTATGCGTGCGACCCGGGGGCGTTTGATTTGAGACGGGGGGAGCAGGCGAGGGAGAGGCGGCGGCGGGGAAAGGGAAGGCCGGAAGGGTGACTAGTCGCGGAAGGGATTGCCACGTCACGGGGGCACGTGTCGGCGGCCTATACCTGGGGAGCGCGTGGCGGGCAGTTTGGCTAGGGCATCGACCCCTGTGTTCCCCGAGTTTACTCACGGTCACGGTGAAACAATTCGTGTTGAAATCGCCTTCCACGGTAAGAGTTTCACGGTCTGACACGTTCACCCCAACATCATTTACCTTGAGACACCTGTTAATTCTTAGGTCGGTCTCAGTGGCAGGATCATCGACATTTAATGGACTGTCACACAGATTTTTTATGACATGCATCAATTAAATGAAGTAAGTGAAGGTCTCACGGTCATGGTGATGACCCCAGGTCGACACAGGTACCAATGACTCTCGTCCATGACCCTGTATTTAATCACAACACATGCAAAATTTAAATGCTACTTCCTCCGTCCTGATTTGATATGCGTATAACAAAATAAAAGGTGTCCATGAATAATATGTGTATTCCCATGTGGAGCCAATCGTGTCATGAATTGCTTAGTTGACTGGCTCGTTTGTTGATGCATCACAGAGAGAATTAAAGTCCTACTTAGTCTTTGCGTTACACAATTAGACGCATATCAAACTTGAATGGAGGGAGTACATTCTATCTATGAAACTGTACTCATGACCCTGTGCATTGAGAGTGACAGGATTATCATGCTCAAAAACTGATGTGGCGGACTTGGTAAGTATGCTCATGACAATGTCACTTAGGCCTGTCTCAGTGGGAAGTGTCATGAGAGGGTCATGAGCATTAAATTTCCTGCCACATCAGCAAATTTATGAGGAGAGAGGATGAGAAGTGTCATAGAATGAGAGAGCAGAGTCATCACCATGACCCTCTGTTGGCACAATTCTTAAAGTTCCAGTTTTAGTAACTGTGTGATGACCCTCTCCATTGAGACTGGCCATAGGACTGGTCTTAGCACCTGTGTTAATGACCTGTGGGCCCGTGTGGCACTAATGACGGGCAGTTCGAGCAGTTGGCACGGGAACTCTGGAAAATGGTGGTGTTGGAGTCGGGCACGGATGCAATGCACGCGAGCCGGGGTAGTAGGTGAGCTGTGCGCCTGTGCCTGTACATCCCGGCCGGACCACGGTGTGCGAGTGCGCGGGCTTTGTTTAGCTCCCCTCCGTCCGCGTCACCACCGCGCCGCGCAACGCGCGCGCACGTGTCGGCTCGGGAGCCGCTCTACGCGTCCCGGCGGTCGCCTCCCTCGAGGGCCAGCTGGGTATCCCAGTCATGTGGGTGACGTGGTGGCTGCCGCCGTCGTGGGCCCCGCCGGGCCGCACTCCCGAGGGAGGGAGGAAGCTTCTCCACTCTGTACACGCACGCTGGGAGGTGGGAGGGAAGCCCCGGCGCCGTGGCATCCCTGCCCCCGCTTTATTAGCGCCTGCGGATTTGGCATAAAGCTAACGCGTGGCCTTGTTTACTTGCTTAAGATGATAGTGGTAAAAGCTGTCGAAACTTGAGGGCCTGTTTACTTGCTTAGTACTTCGTAGATGATAGTGGTACAAGCTGTCGAAACTCGAGGGCTGTCAAAGGCAAACGGAAAAGGGTACATAGGGTCTGTTCCGAGAACTAGCCAACAGCTATTTTGAGTGTTAAAATTTAATTTAAATAGTCTTTTAATGAAATAATTTAGGATTATTTGACTTTTAATGCACTTTTCTCAATCATTGAAGTGAAAGGAGATATATTTTTCAGTGAGCCTCACGCCAAATAACCTCAATTAGCATCTCTTGGGTGAGATAATTTTTTGAGGTGAGCTAGTTGCAAATAGTTTTGAAATAACTCTCGTGTTTGACTCCTCTTGTGCTATTTAGAGTAAAAGAGAGAGAGGCTAAAAATAACCATGAAGTCCAAACATACCCATAGAGCCGCAGGTAAAGATGGTAATGGGTATTTGAAATCCGAACTCGCTGGGTGTGGTGTTGGTTCGATCTCTCTCCCGCAACGGTCCAAAGGCCGCTGCGGACTCGGTCTCGCGTCCTAGTCGGGGGCGCCCAACCAATCGATGGTTGGTGGGTGACGAGGGCCTGGATTAGGCCCCCTAAGCAACGAGATGATTACCTCTAAGATGGAGTCCTCTGACACCATTGATAATGTGAAGGTTAAGATCCAGGACAGGGAAGGAGGCAGATCTTCGTCAAGACCCTCACTGACAAGACTTCCTCACTTCCGAGTATCTTCCGCCTCGCACGAGTTCGCCTCGGCTCCGAGTACCCTCCGCTTCGCACGAGTACTCTCCGCCTCGCACGAGAACGCGTCGTCTCCGAGTACACGCCGCCTCGCCTCCGACTACTCGTTCGCACGAGTAATCTCCACTTCCGACTAAGGCGGAGCCCCCACGGAGAAGCCAGAGCGTGGGGCAGGGGCCCCACACGAACGTGGCGCCGCCCCAGCCCCCAAGCTTCTCCGCGACGACACGCGTGACACCGTTCTCCACGCCATGCAAAGACCACAGCTGGCGCGATGGGAGGATGGCAGGGTCTGGCAAGGACTGTAATGTCGCACAGTGCACCCCCCACAACCTCCGACATGCCGTCACATTCAACGCCAGCTACACACCACCCCGTCAGAACAGGCACTCGATTACCATCTACCAGCTCTTATGCCATAACGTGGCAAGCCTAAAACGTACTCAAGAGGGCTGAGTCACTATGTGAGCTACTCGGAGGAGGTGCCAAGTGCCCGGAACGAACAGTGGCGACAGCGCACGCGGCGGCCTCCGACGACACCACAACTCCGCACCCCCACTACGCCTGACGGACATCAATGACGGAAAAGACTTCACAACGCCATAGCACTGTAGCTTATTTTCGTTTTCCTTCTTTGCCCCTCGCCCTTGTGACTGTAAAAGGGGGAGGGGTGCAACGTACATGAGGATGATCGATCACCAAGTTTGTAACCCCTACTACAGACACCCCCGGCATAGGAACACGAGTACTCGGAACTGGACGTAGGGTATTACTCCTCGGAGGCCCGAACTAGTATAAAACCCTTGTGTCTCCCGTGTCGACCATCCGATCCGACACACGATTCGATACAAATCTACTGCCGACGGTTGAGAACCCCGACAGTTGGCGCGCCAGGTAGGGGCACATCGTGTGTCTCACCGAACTTCACCAGCGATCCAGATGGAGGGCCGCGGGGTCTCGCTGACTCCCGGCACGACTGTGCATTTCGGCTCCCTCGGCTTCGTCTTCACCGGGCCGGCGAAGTCCGTCGCCGGGAGGACTTTCTCCCGACCCGCGCGTCCCACCGCCTCGATGGCGGCGGCGGCGCGAGCAGCCTTCGTCCGTGGTTTCATGGACGAATCGATCATGGCCATGCTGGGCCAAACCCGACGCAGGAGCGCTTCAGGCTCACTGCTTTCCACCTCACCGACCTCGCCTTCCAAGCCAGCGGGTCCGAGCCGCTGACCTGAGGGGAGTTCGCAGAGCGGTACGAAGCTCTGTACCCCCGCGGACAGCCAGGCCTCCCGGGCGACCCGGTGACGGCCTACGTGAACGAGCTCCGGGCTACGTACGTTGCCCGTGGCTCCGCGGCCCCGCGACGGGGGCCACCGGCGCCCCAACCGGACTTCACCCAAGAGTGCAACGTCCTGGAGGCCCACACCGCCACCAGCTCGACGGACGGCGAGGAGAACCCTCGTCACCGCAACGGGGACGCCCAGCGTCGGGCGCGCCTCGACGAGATCGCCGAGGCCCAGCGCCAGCCCGACGAAGAGCTGGCGAACCTCCACCAAGAGCTCGGCGTAGAGGACGAGCCCCAACAAAGCCGTCGGCGCGAGCAGCATCGTGAGCAAGAGGCGGAGCAGCCGGTGCCGCAAGCTCGCGTACGGGCGCGAGACGTGAACCAGCGCATCAACGAGGATTCCCCCGTCGGCGACGACGGCACGCCGCGCTTCAGACGCGCGTCGCAGAATCTCGCAGCAGCAGCCATGCTCCTGCGTAGCTGCCACGAGCCGGCTACGCCCGAAGAGAAGAGGGTTCGACAGCAGCTCAAGACCCTCCTCGAGACGGCGGCCGCACAGCAGGCCGAGAGCTCGGCATTGCACGCGCGAGAGGCGCGAGGTGCGGCGTCTGTACGACGGCAGGATCGATCCCCCTCAAGACACCGAGCCGCCGGCGAACCATCAGTCAAGTCACGACTGGGGCACAACCGCGACGTTCGCGACACGCTCGAGGCTCGTCGCCGGGCTGCGGGCGACGACGGCTACGACTACGGCTACGGCTACGGCAGCAACGACGACGGCCGTGACAAGCGCGACGAGCACCGCTCACGCCGGCATCATACCCAGAGGCGAGGAGGACGCTACGACAGTGACGAGGACCGAGAACGTAGCTGGTCGCCCGACCCGAAGGGCCCGCGTGCTTTCGGTCGAAAGGTGCAAGACGCCAAGTTCCCCTCGCGTTTCCGAGCTCCGACAGCGATACCAAGATACGACGGAGAGACCAACCCAAGCGTGTGGTTGGAAGACTACAGGCTCGCATGTCACGCGGGCGGGGCGACAGACGACCTGTTCATCATCAAGAACCTACCGCTCCACCTTGCTGATTCTGTGCGGACCTGGCTCGAGCACCTGCCGCGTGGTAGGATCAACAGCTGGAAAGACCTACGGGAGACCTTCATCGGCAACTTCCAGGGCACGTACGCCCGGCCCAGCAAGCAGTGGGAGCTGCGCAACTGCAAGCAGCAGCCAGGGGAGAGCTTGCGCGACTACATCAGGCTCTTCTCAAGGCGCTGCACCGAGCTTCCCACCGCGACGGACAACGATGCCATCTCGGTGTTCTAAAACGGCACCACCTGCACCACCCTCATCCACCGTCTAGGGCGGAGGACCCCAAGGACAACTCGGGAGCTTCTGGATATCGCGACCAACCATGCCGACGGGGAGGAGTCGGTAGCTGCAACCTTGATTCCCCCCGGGTAAGGGGAAGCAAGTCGTGGACGCCGGTGAGGGGCCCTCCACGCGGTCCAAGAAGAAGAAGAAGAAGGGCGACAAACGAGGCCGTGACAACAACACCGTTGCGGCAATCGAGCGCAAGGCAACTCGCCCCAAGAACAATCAGAACGGCCTCCCGATGGGTCATTTTGAGAGGCTCTTGGAGGCGCTATGCACACATCACGAGACGCCTGTCAAGCACGTGCTCAATGATTGCCGGTTGATGAAGAACTACGTCAACGGTACGCTCAAGCCCAAGACAGCGGATCCCCCGAAGAAGGATGCGCCACCCTTCCCCGACGACGACGACGATGACAAGGAGGTGGTCTTCCCCCGAGAAGATGGCGCGGTCCACATGATCTTCGGCGGAGTACCGGCGCGACCGTCAAGGCGCAAGGAGAAGTTGATCCGGCGCGAGGTCTACAACACCGAGCCTGCGACTCCGGCGTACCTCAAGTGGTCGGACACCCCGATCACCTTCGACCGAACGGACCATCCCGACCACGTGCCGCAACCGGGAAGCTACCCCCTCGTGGTGGCTCCACTGATCGGGACCAAGCAGGTCCACAAGGTGCTGATGGATGGAGGGAGAGGGCTCAACATCCTCTACATGACGACGCTCGACAGCATGGGCATCCCGCGGTCCCGACTGCGCCCATCGCTGACTCCTTTCCACGGGGTCATCCCCGGGAAAGATGCACTCCCGTTAGGGCAGATCGATCTGCCCGTCACGTTCGGGATGTCGCGGAACTTCTGCACGAAAACCCCCACCTTCGAAGTGGTGGGGTTCTCGGGGACGTACCACGCCATCCTCGGGAGGCCGGCCTACGCGAAGTTTATGACCGTGCCCAACTACACATATCTCAAGCTGAAGATCCCCGGTCCGAAGGGGGTCATCACAGAAGGGACTACGTTCCAGTACGCATACGAATGCGATACTGAGTGCTTTCAATTCGCTAAAACACTCATCCGGTCCGAAAAGCTCCACACCGAGCCTCCCTCCGAGGACCAAGATATCCCCGAGTCGTCCAAGTGAGCGGCCTGCTCTTTCGAGCCCGCCAAGGATGTCAAGGATGTGGCTGTCACCGATGATGGTCGCACGCTCCGTATCGGGACGGCGCTCGATCCTAAATAGGAAAGCGCGCTCGTCGACTTCCTCAAAGCGAACCTCGACGTGTTCGCGTGGAAACCCTCCGACATGAAGGGCATCCCGAGAGAAGTTGCCGAGCACAAACTCAACATCAAGCTGGGATCGAAACCGGTCAAGCAGCGCCTGCGCCGCTTCAACGATGACAAGTGCAAGGCCATAGGCGAGGAGATCAAGAAGCTCCTTAGTGTAGGGTTCATCCAAGAAGTATTCCACCCCGAGTGGTTAGCTAACCCTGTACTTGTAAAGAAGAAGAACAAGAAATGGAGGATGTGTGTTGACTACACGAGCCTTAACAAGGCATGTCCCAAGGATCTGTTTCCTTTGCCTCGCATAGATCAGGTAGTCGATTCAACGGCAGGGTGCGAAACCCTCTGTTTTCTCGATGCGTACTCCGGGTACCACCAGATCGCGATGTGCATAGCGGACCAACTCGCAACGTCCTTCATTACTCCCTTTGGCGCTTATTGTTACAACTCGATGCCGTTCGGGTTCAAGAATGCGGGCGCTACGTTTCAAAGATGCATGCGACGCGTTTTCGGTGATCTCATAGGACGAATAATCGAGGCATACGTCGATGACATCGTGATCAAGTCAAAGAAGGCGGGTGATCTGATCCCCGATCTTACGGAAGTATTCGCGAAGTTGAGAGAACACGGGGTGAAGCTAAATCTCGAGAAATGCGTTTTCGGGGTTCCAAGGGGCATGCTCCTGGGCTTTGTCGTGTCCAAACGCGGCATTGAAGCTAATCCCGAGAAGATCTCAGCCATCAAAAACATGGGGCCGATCCAGAACCTGAAGGGCGTGCAGCGCGTCACCGGCTACCTCGCTGCTCTTAGTCGGTTCATTGCCCGACTCGGAGAGCGTAGCCTGCCACTGTACCGCCTAATGAAGAAGTCCAACCACTTTACATGGACGCCTGAAGCTCAGGAAGCGCTCGAGAAACTCAAGAATCTCTCTAAGAGTCCGCCAGTGCTCACGGCGCCCATGCCAGAAGAGCCAATGCTCTTGTACGTAGCTGCAACGACGCAGGTCGTGAGCGCTGCTCTTGTCGTTGAACGAGAAGAGCCAGGGAAGTCACTTAAGGTGCAGCGGCCCATTTATTTCATAAGCGAGGTGCTCTCCGACTCAAAGACCCGCTACTCTCAGATCCACAAGCTCGTATACGCTGTCTTGATCGCCAAACGCAAGCTCCGGCATTACTTCGACCAGCACCCCATCACAGTGGTGTCCAAGTACCCCCTTGGGGAGGTGATCCAGAATCCCGAGGCAGAGGGGAGGATAGCTAAGTGGGCCCTCGAGCTCATGGGGCACAACGTGACTTATGCGCTGCGCAGTGCAATTAAGTCACAGGTGTTGGCGGATTTCGTTGCTGAATGGACGGAGAAGATTCAGACTCCGCCGGCACCGATCGAGCACGAGACATGGACAATGTATTTCGACGGCTCAGTCATGAAGGAGGGGGCAGGGGCAGGCTTTGTCTTCATCTCGCCTCTGGGCGTGCGTATGGAGTACATAGTCCAACTGCATTTTCCTGCCTCCAACAACGTGGCTGAATATGAAGCGCTCGTCAACGGCCTTCGGATCGCGGTGGAGCTAGGAATCCGCCGCCTCGAGATCCGTGGGGACTCTGAGCTTGTCGTGGACCAGGTGATGAAGGAGAAGAATTGTGTCGACCCCAAGATGGCAGCCTATTGTCGAACTGTGCGTCAACTAGAAGACAAGTTCAATGGGCTCCAGCTCCATCATGTGCTGCGCGACAACAACAAAGCTGCAGACATCCTCGCCAAGGCAGCATCAAGCCGCAAGCCCGTGCCGCATGGTGTGTTCGCTAGCGATCAGCACGCACCGTCTGTCCGATTAGATGGAGAGCGACAACCATAGTCGGAGGAGCCAGAAGTCATCGAGATTGACCAAGAGCCAAACATAGAAGATCCTGACTGGCCTTTCCCAATCCTCGAATGGCTGGTCGAGGGGAGGTTACCCTCAGATCAAACAGAGGCATGTCGCATCTCACGGCGAGCCAAATCTTACGTCCTTATCAACAGCGAGCTCCACAAGCAAGGTGCGGCAGATATACTCATGCGCTGCATTCAGAGAGATCAAGGCCGGGACCTGCTTCAGGAAATTCATGCTGGCACGTGCGGACACCACGCCGCTGCTAGGACCTTAGTCGGAATGGCATTCAGACAAGGTGATAGAGGCGGAGTGCCCGATCTTTCAGTGAGTGGAGATAACTTCGATCTGGTGGGAGGCGACCCTCACGATCCGACTACGACGAGCGAGACTCGAAGCGCCAATGCAATCGCTGAACCAACTCCCGATGGTTACCAACCTTGCTGGCGCAAGATCAGCCTGATCACGAAGATCAATTCCTGTACGCAATCGAAGAACGAACAAGAATTCGAGGCGAGCAATCTTAATATCACTCGAAGGTGGAGTCTGCAATACACGAAGGCAGCGCTATGCGGCTGTTCGGATGTAGCTAAAGCTAACTTGTAAAACAAACTCGAGTTCTAAATGCTGCGGCTACTGAGTATATGAAGAGGGGCGTCCTAGGGTTGAGGGCGACCTAGGATGGGGCGCCCTCAACTTGGGCTTAAAGGCCCAACAAACCGGCGACGCAGCACCTTGGCAGATTCTGGACGTCAACTTCTTTCGACGATTCCCGTTGACTCGGGACGAATTTGGGCCTCAAAACAGTGCCATTGGAAGCCTTATGCAATTCTGCTTCCAGCCATATAAAGAACGTCCAAAACCGACTTCGTATGCGACCTGGGCGTCGTTTTTAGTGCGCACTGGTCCTGGACTCCGAACTGGGCTCGAACTTGAATTCTTTTGGGCCTCCACCTTGGGGACTCGAACCGGATTAGCCTCGTGCCTCCTCTTCGACTTGGACACCCATGCTAGACTTCTTCTACTCCATTCCATGCACCAATCATGGTCGTATGCGTGGGTGTCATGTCCTCATCATTCCCCCCTTCTTGAAGAAAAGTCGTCCTCGACGTCGAGTGTACGTGAAAACGATCCTGCACAACACAAGGGAGAACGGGGTTGCGCAAATAAAGCAAACCAAAACAATTGTGAGGAGGAATGTGACCATGTTTCCAAATATGTATCATGTCATGTCGCATCAAATTGTCAGCATCTCTGGAGAATTCGTTATCGAAAAACGCATGAGGTTTGTCATTACTATGCTGCAAAAGATTAGCACCAACAAAAGACACAACACTAATAGCTGGTTGCTTGCAAGAAAATTTAGCACCAAAAATCATAGGGAGCCACCAACAATGCTCTCTTCTTGCGAAACAAAACTACTAGAGGAACATGTGAAAATATTTGTAGGATGGTTACCCTCTAATCGATCACAATCGTGCACAACAAAAGGAGAATTCAGATTTGTACAAATGTAAACCCAATGTACCATATATTGTCCTTTGTTGTTATATTTGCCAATAACATGATATGAATGTCTAGACAACCATGGCAAATCAGTATATGCAAAAAGTCTCTCTTCTAAATAATCTAGATTACACAAATCATCAAATTTAATGTAACCCAAAGTATGTAAAGAAGACAACAAATGTAGCTCATCATTTTTACTAGCAACATGCATAACATGTTTATTTTCAGCACTAGCATGTAAATCTGAAGTAGTAGCACACAATTCATCTTTATCACAAGAAACATCAAGCAAATCACCATGTGACAAAGATAAAGCAAGAGATGGTTCCACTATTAATTGCTCAACTAAAGCATGATTAGTGGAAAAATTCAGCACATTAACAGAATTCTCACCTTCTGTGAGTGCAGCACCATGGGCATTACCTATGTTTTCAGTAGGAGTATTCGGTGCATTATGGAGTGATGGTTCTGAATTTGTACATGAGGATGCGCTTGCAGGTGTGGCCGTCCTCTCGCGCGGTGTAACGGTGGGCGTGGATGGCGCGGGGAGAGCGACCACTGAGCTGGATGTCGAGCTTCTTCCTGCAAACGGGTTAGAATATGTCTTCGAGTGGCGTCCCTGCACTTCACATTCAGCTTTGCAAGCATATTCAAATAATGTGGTCATATCAGTATACTCCTCATAATCAAGTATATCCTGAATTTCGCGGTTCAAACCACCACGAAAACGTGCCATAGCAGCGGCATCCGTCTCAACTAAACCACAACGAATCATACCCTTTTGTAGTTCTTGGTAATATTCCTCCACAGATTGTTGACCTTGTTGAAAACACTGCAATTTACTAAGCAAATCTCGAGCAAAATAGGAAGGCACAAATCTGTGTCGCATAGCAGCTTTTAAATCAGCCCAAGTGGTAGGAGTGGTAGTGGGATGTTTTTGTTCATATGCACGCCACCACAGTAAAGCAAAATCAGTAAATACACTAATAGCAGCTTTAACTTGAGAACTAGCAGGAATATCATGGCATGAAAATTTCTGTGCGACCTCTAATTCCCAATCAAGATATGCAGCAGGATCATATTTGCCATTGTAATGTGGAATTTTAAATGTAATCTTAGCAAATGAATCATTACCGGAATGGTGGAGCACACGGCGGGCGCAGTCTCGGCGGTCTCCGTCGTCCTTCTGCAACTCTATGAGCGTTGTGTGCAAATCATCGAGTCGTGCCACGACGGTGTCGAGTGTGGTCTTAGCGGCCGTCTGTGCGAGGTCAAGCGTATCGAACCGCTCTGTCGACGAAGTGGTCATCGAATCCAGCCGTGCATGTATCGTCTGAATGTCCGCGGCAAGTCCACCAACTCGTGTCTGCATGTCCTGCAGCTGGTCATCCCTTTTGTCGTCACCTGCCATGGTTAGCGCAAACACAAAAACAAAATCGACGACAAAACAGGGGTGTAACGGCTCAGAAGACGCTCAAACTAGTGCTGTTATCAAATTCTTATCCGTTTTTACCACGCACACAGGGGCGACCTGCAACCAACTGGTGGAACCTGTGAAAGATTAGAGGAGCGATTGCCTGGAGAAACAAAATCTGCTCGTCGTAGAACTTTGCGGAGTTCTGGGTAGGCTGCACTCAAATCAAGGATTAGCACAATCAAGCAATAATGCAAAGTTGAATTATAGTGCTAAACACGAACAAAAAGTTGCTGGAAACAAGTGTGAAAGTGTAAACAAGAGCAAGGCGGGGAAGGAAAATGAGAAGAAACCAGCACTACCCCAGGGAGATTGCGATCAGGGGGAGGGCGCGGCATGCGTGTTGCCTTCCTGTGCTAGGCTCGGTCCCCTTGCTGTTTTTGTTTCTTTTTTTTTGAACTTTCCTTTCTTTTGTTTTTTTATTGCTGTCTTGCCTTGTTTAACCGCAACACACGGCAGGCAGGAAGTGCGGCGGCCGCACGACAGGGAGCCACGGTGCGCTCTGCGCAAGCAGTCACGATCGTTTGCTTTTTTTATTGCTTTTTGTGTTTTTTTACTTTCTTTTTTTGGATTCCTTTCTCTTTTTTTTGACCGAAACACAAAGCACCGCAGGAAGGGGGCGGCCGCACGGAAGGCAGTCGTGGCGTGTGCTGCCAGGTGGGATCGCGAGCAGAGTTGACGCAGGGAAAAAGTGGGGCAGTGCGTGGTGGATGGCGGCGGTAGAAAAAAAAAGGTGTCAGTGCTAGGGTTAAAGAAAGACAAAAAGGTAGAACACAAAGTAACCAGCAACAATTGAACAAGTAAGCACACAAATTCAATAATGCAAATATTGAAAGAAAGTGCGAGGCTAAAAAAGGTTGCTGGGACAAGATCTAACCTGAAAATAAATTTTTGTTTTGGTTTTTGTGGACCGTAGGAAGGGAAAAACACTCGATAAACTCACCGATCAACCTGGAAAGCTGATACCACTTGATAGAGGCGGAGTGCTCGATCTTTCGGTGAGTGGAGATAACTTCGATCTGGTGGGAGGCGACTCTCACGATCCGACTACGACGAGCGAGATTCGAAGCGCCAATGCAATCGCTGAACCAACTCCCGATGGTTATCGACCTTGCTGGCGCAAGATCAGCCTGACCACGAAGATCAATTCCTGTACGCAATCGAAGAACGAACAACAATTCGAGGCGAGCAATCTTAATATCACTCGAAGGTGGAGTCTGCAATACACGAAGGCAGTGCTATGCGGCTGTTCGGATGTAGCTAAAGCTAACTTATAAAACAAACTCAAGTTCTAAATGCTGCGGCTACTGAGTATATGAAGAGGGGCGTCCTAGGGTTGAGGGCGACCTAGGATGGGGCGCCCTCAACTTGGCTTAAGGCCCAACAAACCGGCGATGCAGCACCTTGGCAGATTCTGGACGTCAACTTCTTTCGACGATTCCCGTTGACTCGGGACGAATTTCGGCCTCAAACCAGTGCCATTAGAAGCCTTATGAAATTCTGCTTCCATCCATATAAAGAATGTCCAAAACCGACTTTGTATGCGACCTGGGCGTCATTTTTAGTGCGCACTGGTCTTGGACTCCGAACTGGGCTCGAACTTGAATTCTTTTGGGCCTCCACCTTGGGGACTCGAACCGGATTAGCCTCGTGCCTCCTCTTCGACTTGAACACCCTTGCTGGACTTCTTCTACTCCATTCCATGCACCAATCATGGTCGTATGCGTGGGTGTCATGTCCTCATCACAAGGTTTCTACTGGCCCACGGCGCTGGCAGACGCCAAAGATATCGTACGACGATGTGCGGGTTGCCAGTTCTACGCTCGACAGACTCATCTCCCGGCGCAAGTACTTTAGAACATTCTTATCACGTGACCGTTCGCAGTATGGGGGCTGGACACAGTCGGACCATTGAAGCAAGCGCCCGGGGGCTTCACGCATCTGCTCGTTGCCGTTGATAAATTCTCAAAGTGGATTGAAGCTCGACCCATGGCCAAGATCCGTTCCGAGGAAGCCATGGCGTTCTTCACTGACATCATCTACCGCTTCGGCATCCCGAACTCGATCATCGCCGGCAATGGCACACAGTTCACGCGAAAGAAGTTCCTCAAGTTCTGCGACGACAACAACATTCGTGTGGACCGGACTGCTGTGGCACACTCGAGGGCCAACGGGCAGGCTGAGAGGGCCAATGGTATGATCCTACAAGGGTTAAAGCCTCGAATCTTCAGACGGCTTGAGAAGTTCCGAGCAAGATGGGTCGCCGAGTTGCCGTCCGTTCCGTGGAGGCTGCGCACCACACCGAGCCAGTCCACCGGTGCAACACCATTCTTCATGGTGCACGGGTGAGAAGCGGTTCTCCCGACGGATATTGACTACGACAGCCCAAGAGTCCGGGCGTACACCGAAGAAGGGAACCAAGTCGCACTCGAAGATGCGATTGACCAACTCGACAAAGCTCGCGACGTGGCACTCCTGCATTCAGCCCGGTACCAGCAAGCCTTGTGACGCTACCACGAGCGCAACATCCACGAACGGCAGTTTCAAGTCAGAGACCTGGTTCTCCGACGTGTCATGAGCAACAAAGACAGACACAAGCTCGCGCCCCCGTGGGAAGGGCCTTACATCGTCGACCAGGTGCTCCGACCAGGAACATTCAAGCTTCGGCACGACGATGGAACGATCATCGCCAACGCATGGAACATAGAACATCTATGACGTTTTTACCCTTGAGTAACGTTCTCTGTTTCATCTTATGATCAATGAATAATGCCATGTGTTTTTGTTCTCGTTTCATAGGCTTCTCGATATACTCGTGTTGGCATCTTTCATATGTTTCAACGCGATCTAAAGGCTGAGTGGCAGGTGTCCTTGCGCCTATGCAAAAACACCTGCCGCTCGGGGGCTACCCGGGGCACGATGCCCCCTTTCGTTTTCCGTTTTCAAAACAAAAACTCTTCGACAACTTTGTCGTGACCAATCACACGCGCGAACGGTTCGTTTTGGCGGAACACCTTTTACTTCGCGAGGGGAAAGGATGTTGATCTATGAGTGTTTCGTTGTTGTCGCTTGTCCAAGTCTTTTGGCACCTACGCCCCCGCGGCTACGGCACGAAAACTTGCAAGCGGAGCTCGGACCTACAGGTCGACGTCCGACTACTTTCAGAGGGAACATGGGTAACCGCTCGGGCTCCGGCTCAAAACATCTTTTACAAAAAAAAAGCATGCAAGTCTTTTCTTGGGCGTTTCCAAGTACTCGGGGGCTACGAATGCATGGCGTCACTTAGTGGCTCAGGTCGAGCTTTCCGACAATTACGCCTCCACGGCTCTAGAGAAAAGTTCGATCGGCTTGAGCGTCTAAGTGCCACCATTCCGTTCTACAGTCATCCGCAGGTACTCGGGGGATGCTTCAGGAGGCGACGGTTTCGAAACAAAATAAAAAGTTCTTCAACACGGCACGAATACAAGTTTTGTTTAATTGTCGTACAACTTAATACATCTAATGCGAAGGCCCAGAGCCGTCTTCTGGTGTGTCTTTTGGGATCAGCTCCAGGTCCTTCATCACGGTGTCGGCCATGGCGCGGGCAGGGGCGGTGCAATCCTCTTCGATCTTGTCGAGCTCCTCGCTCGAGTAGCCAGGGGCCCAACCACCACTCAGTGCCTTGAAATCCAGCCCCTGGTAGTGCGAGCTGAACATGGAGAGGAACCTGTGCACCACCTGCTGAGAGGTCGACAGCTCCTTCTCCCGGACAAAGCCTGGTAGAAGATTGAGTCGATCGCCAAGCACATGGGGAGGCATCTGCACTGGCGGGACGCCGCTCTATGTCGAGATCGTGTCAACATGACGTCCAAGCTTGGGGCGTTCCAGTATGTTCTTTTTGAGCGTCTCCTTCACCACGTGCTGGGCCTTCCGAGAATCCTCCAGGTCGGCTTTGGCCTCTGGGAACGGAGAACGAGTCAGCATTGAGCCAAGGTAGACATGAGCATGAGTAAGAAGGGGTCAAGATAAGAAGAATGTACTCGAGAGCTGGTCCGCCACATTCTTGGCCGTCTCAGACATCTCATGGATTTTGTGCTCCGCGGCCACGACCTCTTGAGCCTTCTCCGCCAGCTTGACCGCCTATGCAGTGCGAGCTATGCGGATTCCTGTGAAAACCAAAGAGTAAAGCAGCCTCAGCTGTGATTAACACAGGAAAGAAAACATCATGAAAGTCGAATAACGTGAAGATACTCACCCTGGATCTCTCGCGCCATCAGGCTATTCTCCTCACGGAGGCGGGTCCCTTCGTCTGTGGCCTCTTGCAACTTAGTGGAGAGGGTGCCGACTTGATTATTTGCCGTCTTCAGATCCGCCTCGGCATGCACCAGGTCCTGTTGCAGGTCCGCCACCTTCTTCTCAAGCACCGTCTTCTCTTCGGCGGCGGCCTGGGACACGGCCTCGGCGGCAGCAGCAGCGACAACTGCATTCCGAGCTGTTTCGGTGGCTGTGGTGGCTGCAATTCGCAGCTCTGCGGTGGTGGCCTCTACCTGGGCAAGCTTGGCCTCGAGGACGGCCTTCTCCGACACGGCGGCGTCCGCAGCAGACTGCGCGGTCCTCCGCCGACTTTGCCGCAGCTTCAAGAGAAGACCTCGCCGACACCTCACCGGCCACCGCCCCTACAGCCGCCAGTCGGGCGGCGGCCAGCTGCATCTCCAGCAGGGCCTTCTCGACCTGGAGCTCCTCGATGGTGTGTGTCTTCTTCGCGCTACAGCTGGCGAGCACCTAGATTGAGAAAAGGGTCAGACGCAGCAACAACTCGAAAATCGAAACACAAGATCAAGGAGTAGGGCTCGGCCAACTCACCGACGAAGCCGGGATGACAAGCTCATTGATCGCTCGCTCCGCCCACCGCAGACCCCACATGAAGCGGCGGCGCGCCGTGGCTTCTTCATCTTCACCGTCCTGCGCCTCAGCGTCATGGGCTCCGGCCCACGTGGCGCGCCCGAGGCCTAGGCCATGTCCACTTCCCTCGGGGGCTGAGGAGGAACGGGCACCCGAGTTCTCACCAACTTCTCGGACGGTGGTTGGAGGAGCACGGCCCGTCGCGTTCTCGAGGGGAGTAGGCGCCTGTGTGCCGGGAAGAGGCGAGTCCGCAATCTCGACCACTTCCGCGACGACAGCATCGGGCTGGCGCGGCGGCTCCGGCACTGCGACGGAGTCCGGCGCCACTTCTGCCATCGGGGTTCTGGACGCCTCAGGGTCCTCCGCGACTTCCTCGACAGTCGCGTCCTCCTCCACCGCCACGACGATCTCCGGACCGAGCGGCACGGGCGCTTCAGCTGGCAACTCCTCCGGCGCCAGCAAGCACTGCTCCAACTCGGCCGCATAGGCAGCGGCGTCACCGCCTGGGAGAATTGGACCCCTCGTACCCGTGGCCTCCGGGAGCCGCGAGGGCGATGAGGGGGCCGCCACTTCCACAGTCTCGCCGTCACCGGCGCCCGACGCCAGGAGCTGGTCCACCTCTAGAGCCACCTGCACGGCGGCACCCTGATCAACGACAGGCGCCGCCGAGGGCTCGGATCGCTCGGGGGCTGCTTGCTCCCCGACCACGCCTACGTCCCCCGACGACGGTGGGGGCGCCGCCGCATCACGAGTCTCCAGCGCCGCTGCTACCGGCTCGGGGACTGTCTCCGGCGCAGACGGAGGGGTTGAAGAGCGGGGAGCGGACGAGGAAGTGCGCGCGCTCAGAGCCGCGTGCTTTCGCGGCGCAAGGCTGAGCGCGCCAACATTGGAGCGGTTGACATGAAAAGAGCAAATCAACAAGGCGAACGAAAATCGAAGTGTAAGACAACGAGACGGCACTTACACGGAGGATGTGATGCAAGCCCGCTTAACAGGCCTAGAGGTGGCACCCGACGACTCGGGGGCTGGCCTCTTGCCCCCCGGCTGAACGGAGGGCGGGTTCCGGTTGTCACCCTGGGCGAGAGGGACCTGCACGGTCGGGGCGTCGCCGTCACAGATGATCAACGACTGAAGACGCCATGGGGCAGCATCCGCGCTCACCCCGTGCGGCGCGATTGGAGCAGGCGCCGGCGACGTCGATCTCGCCTTAGGGGGCGACCGCCTTCTCGGGGAGTGCGACCCCCGCCGCGATGAGTCACCAGAGGGATGGCGAGCGGACGAGCTGCGGTCCCCCGAACGCCTGGGCGAGTCATCTCGCCGCGGCGACCTCCTCCTCTCCCTCCGCTGCTCCTGACCGCCGCTGCTCGGCTGGGAGTGAGTCACCCCCCGATCCTCCTGGCCTAGACATGGAGGCGGGTGCGAGCTGGAGCTCGTTCCCTGTTCTTGGGCAGCGGGCTCCGGTCGCTGCCTCAAACTGGACGTCGCGGCCTGCCGCTGGGGAGGAGGCGACGGAGACGACAGCGCGCTCCAATCAAAGCTGGCACCACCGTCATCACCAGACCAGGGCGGCGACGACGAGGGGTCCTCATCCGAGGAGACGGAGCCCTCTGTGACGTCCCAGGTTTTTAATTAACCCTAACTGCCGGTTAAAGCAGTTGACTGTGGTCAAATCATGGTCAACCTGGGCCATCACCTCTTAAACCTCACTAACCCTCACCATTGAGCACCCTTGACAAGTCAACATTAGCTACATTGGTCAAAACCCTAGCTAAGTGGGTCAAACCCCTTGATGTCAATAGCTCACCCTAGAACTTTGGCCGCGTTCTCCAAATTTTGTCTAAACACTGAAAATTCTACCAATATGAAAGTTGTGCAGAATTTGGTGGGACACAATTCATCTTTAGGTTGGCATTTCAAATTTTGAATGGAAGGAGTTCAAATTTGCAAGTCAAACATCTTTTCACTATTCACCCGAGCCATACAAATCTCCAAATTGGCATTCATTTTTCTGTCTCATTTCGAACCCAAATCCTGTTTGGCTTGTGCCATTGTGCAGAGGGTTAACTCGTTTTCAAATGTCCCATCTACAGTTTCTGTCGTTTGAATTCAAAAAAATTTGTTTAGAGCAGTCAAACAAGGCTGCTTGAGCCGGTACTGTGGCAGAGCGCGCGCGCGACGTCACGCCTGCGTGGGCGCCACGTGTCACCGCCGCGTCGCCGCCATGCGCCGCCGTACCAGGCCCCGGCCGCGGCTACTGTGCGCGCCCGGCGCTGCCGTCAGCCGCCCGCCCGCGCCCCAAGCCGGCGCCTCGGCCGGGGGAGCCGCGCAGGCCGCGTGGCGCGCAAGCACGCCCGCCGAGCCGGACCCTCCCGCTGCCGCGCACGCCCGCTGATGCCACAGTATATTCGCCGAGGATCGCTTAGCCTCGAAGCGTTCTGCACCCCCATGCGCGCCCCGGCTATAAAAGGGCGTCCTCGCCGCAGCTCGCGCGCATGCCTGCCCCGCCGGACGCCATTAGCGCCGCCGCGAGCCAACACCGCAACCAACCGCTCCGGCCATCGCCCTACCCCTCGAGCCTCACCACTAGCCCTCGTGTGAGCCTCCCCCGTCGCTTGTTCGCGTGCATTGCAATCCACCTCGCCGGAATTCGAGCCGTAGCGGCCGCGCCGCCACGGTCTCGTCGCCGCCGCTCGCCGGAGCCGCCTCCGGTCACGCCGCCGCCACCAATCGATCTCTGGTGAGGTCAATCGCAAGCCCACGCCATTTGTTGCTCACCTCCGGCCCCACCTCGCCGGTGGCGACCTATCCCCGCCGCCGGAGGGCACGGTTGTAAGATTCCAGGGGCATATATGTGAGACAGGGACCTATTTGAGAGGATCTTTAACTTAGTTTTCTGACAACTAGATCCAGCACACTAGAAAAACCCTAGAAATGTGTAGAAAAATCATAAAAATGCCAAACCAATTTTGTTGGTTCCAGTGAGACTAGACCTACAACTTTTGCAAAGCATGACCATAGTTTTGACTTACAGATTTTGAATGAAAATTCAAATTCAGTTTGACATCATTTTGTTGTAGTTAAAAATCTAGAAAGGCTATGGAGCTGAACTTTGGATATGTTGCTAGTTATATCATTTGTAGGGTCTGGGAAAAAATTTGCACAAAGTTACTACGTAGATCTTTTAATATGAATTACTTTGTATTTATGCTATTTCTGTCTTATTGATTTTTGTAGCAAAATGTAAATTGATTCCTGTGCTCAACTTGTGGCTATGTTTATATTATGCCTAGATGCAACTTTCCTGAATTTATCATGATTTTATCTCTGTTAGAAATATTTAATCTTGTTTTATGCTTAGATGTACATTTAAATGCATAGTTCAATTTTCAAATGTGTTTGTAATGTGCATGCTGGTTCCTTAGACTTGTTTTAGGCCAGAGAAGTTGTAGGAAAGAGTTAGGGTGCAGGAGCACTTTATTTATTTATTTATGCATTTCTCATAATATCTATAGCTAGAAATGCCATTTATGGATGTGTAGGTTTTATAGCTCCTTTAATTTCACATCTTGGACCAGTGTTGTGTTTGGGTCTTTAGGGCCAGCAAGGTACCCTTCACTCTGTTTTTAGAATTTATTTTGTTGTAAAAATTTGAAACCCATTTAAGCCATCTATTAGGTTTAATTAGGAAAAGTCACCTTTTTAATCATTCATAATCTTTGTTAAATGATTGTGTAGCTAAGTTAGGGTCTATGAATTTTTCCCCACTGCTGTTTTGTGAATTTTAAATTAAATTATTGCATAGATGTGTACACAATCACTTTTGAAAAGATTAAAATAATAAACCTTCATATAATAACCTTAATGAAAAAGAGTCATTAATTAAATGTTATCTAGGTGAATATGGCCAACAAGAGTTGGATGAAATAATTAATCTATCACTCCACCTGAACCCTGCATTGCATTCCGTGTAGAACTCCCTGACGGTAACTACGCGCTCGTGCCGGAAGCCGAGGAAGGAGGAGCTGACGCGGAGCTGCAGTGCGTGGAAGTGATCGAAGACACCGAGGACCCTCAGGCTAACCCTGCTGACGAAGGCAAGCCCCGGTGCATTAACCAAATGTTTTTGAAACTTTATGCAACTATCTATGGATGATTGTCCATTTACGTTCAGGAGTTGAAATGAAACCCTAGATGCATGATCCCTAGGTACCTATGTCTTTACTAGTATGATAGGTCGGTAGCTGCTATGCTATAGGACCGTTACAAGTCGAGTGATGCTTGTCACTCGCGAGAATAGGTTCTTATGTTGGAATCATAAGATCTCCTTAAATGGATTGCTCATGTGGTAAGAGCATGGGATGTGGGCTCCGATCCAATGTCTTTCGCGGGTTAAGTGTTTGAACGTACTAAACACTTGTCGGAAATGGGTACGGTAAGCTTAGTACCTAAATGAGGCGGTGTGGGAACTTTGCGCTACTAATCTTAGGGTTGCGGCCCCGGGCTCGCCACCTGAGTACATGTGTGAGGCTAGGTGACCTTGGTGGCGTAGCCTAGTAAGCCTTGTACTTAAGACTGTAACATCTGATCCCAATCCGAGGAATGACGGGAACCGCCTGGTGGTTGTCCTCGCGGGGGCACCCCACCGTGTGTTTAGGTCTACCTTGCAAGGTTTAAATCAACTGGTTGTCGGCCTCTCACCGTTATCTGAGACTACTTATCCAACTGGCCATGATATCCCTAATGATGGAAGTTGATGAATATTTATGCTTGATTAATTGTATTGCACAACTTATGCTTGCAATAGCTTGCTAACCTAGAAAAGAATAATCAACTAGAACTTGTGCTAAAATATTGAAAGTAAGGACATACTCTTTGTTGCTTTTCAGCAAAAGAAACCCAGTGGCCAAAAAGCCTCTCATGTCTAGAGTTGGTGATGTAGTTGTCACCGACGGGTAAGTCTTGCTGAGTATTAGTATACTCAGCCTTGCTATAATCCGTTGCTCCAGGTAATGCCTTTGCTGATGTGTGGCCTGGAGAGATCCCGCCTGGCTGGGAGCTGGAGTGGGTGGAAGACGATGACTGAAGGCATCATGGCAGGCCTCCTGTGATGCTCCTCGCGCCGTTTAGTTTAATTCCGCTGTTTTCAAAACTCTGAACTTCGTTATCATGTCAAAGAACTTTGGTTTGTAATAATTAAACCCTTCGGGGTAGCTTTGGATGTTAATCATGTGATGTACTCTGGACTCGCCTTCGCGTGAGTTTTAATGTATATATGTTGATCCTTGTTGCTATGTAAAGTGATTTCATCGGGCGTTAACCCAGCAACTAACGACAGGATGATACTTTATTATTGCTTAATGACCAAAGTGGATTGGTTTAGGCGATAGTACGGTATTTTCCTGGGCGGGTTGTCACAGCTGGCATCAGAGCAATTATATGCACCAGAGGTTAATTAATAACCTTAATCACTGGTTTTTGAATAAAATTTGCCAAGATTGTTTGGATTTGCAAAATACGTCGGTCCGTTAAGGATGGATTAGACCGAGAGGCCCTAGAGGGATTTTTTGGGTTCTTTCAGGTGGCTTATAAATCTATGGTTTATTTTGCTAACTCCCAGCACATTTATTTCCTGTCAGAACTTACTTTCTGTACAACCATACTAGTTCATCACGTTTTGCCATACGTGGTGGTACCACAGGGAAGTCCTGTGAGGGATGGATGGGACCTATTCTAATGGGAACCCACGTCGCGTCTGTGTCTCGTCACGTTTTGCCATACGTGGTGGTACCGCATGGAAGTCATGTGAGGGATGGATGGGACCTAATCCAAAGGGAACCCACCATCGCGTCTGTGTCTCGCCACGTTTTGCCATACGTGGACGTTCTGCATTGTGAACATGCGAGGCAAGGATGCACTCCATTCGAAAGGAGAGTATCTGAGGTTGGACGCTGTTCATGCAGCGGCTTGACGCATGGATACCGTTTCTATAAGTGAACGGTACTGTATGTGGATGCTTCCGTGACGTGCTGGCACGGAAGGTTCTTTTCTGCAGGTACATAACAGCGCTGCGTTAGTCGCTAAGTGAGTACCGAATAGTTCTCAACTAGTTATTATAGGGAGAGACGATTAAAAGCCTTGCCACCGGCACTAACTTCGATTTTTGGCTTAATCGCCGTGTGAGGACGAATAGGACATTTTGCATCCTGTTAAAAGTCAAAAACAACTTAAAAATTGACCCAAAACATGACTTGTATGCTCTCTAAGGGAATATTTTGCTAGTGTGTAGTTTTGTGTTCTAGCTTTACCTCTCATGTGTAGGTGTTATGCTGTCCAATTTTGTTGTAGGGCTGTTATTTTGAAGTTTTGCACCATGTTCTAGGAGTGTTTAGGATAGTTGATCTAAACCAAAGTTGCTCCATATCTAATCTAGTTTTTGCTCGCAAAAATTCATGGTCATAGCTTCTGCAAAGACTGCGATATAGTCGGAGCGTTAATCGGGGGAAAGAAGGACTTACATAATTTTTGGTCCCCTCGTGGGGGAGCATGGGAAGAACTTGGGGCGGCGGCCATGAGTAGCTGGCCTTCCCAATTGCCTGCCCCACGCGACGCTGGATCTCATCCAACGTAGGGAGCCGAGGCGCACACACGGTCCCGACGAAGGGAGCGCGGTCCGGCGTCATCTGGCAGATGCGCAGGCGGCGCCATTGGAGCGGGATGACCCCCACCGTGTGGTACTGGCCAATGACGGACGCATCCCCCGAGGCAACAAAGGCACGCCCGCGTGGCGGTTCGATACCGGGTGGGGCCGCAGGACTGAATCCGCCACGCGCCGTCCCCTCCAACCATCACCATCGCCACGTCAGCCACGACCGGCGGAGTGGACACGGCTACCGATGCAGCCACAACCGCCATCACCGGAGATTTCGAAGCAACGACAACATTTCTAAATACAAAACCCCATAAACGAGTCTACAACTCCTTCATGGGCTCGGGGGCTACATCCGACGGATGCGCTCGCGCGCACCCACCGAGTAAATCAAAGAACAACAACTACAACATTTCCCTGACGCAGAGCCTACGAGTGAGTCCTTGACTCCCACCACAGGCTCGGGGACTACTGACGAGGGCCTGGATTAGGGTCCCCTAAGCAACGAGATGATTACCTCCAAGATGGAGTCCTCTGACACCATTGACAATGTGAAGGCTAAGATCCAGGACAGGAAGGGATGCAGATCTTCGTCAAGACCCTCACTGACAAGACTTCCCCACTTCCGAGTATCTTCCGCCTCGCACGAGTTTGCCTCGGCTCCGAGTACCCTCCGCTTCGCACGAGTACTCTCCGCCTCGCACGAGAATGCGTCGTCTCCGAGTACACGCCGCCTCGCCTCCGACTACTCGTTCGCACGATTAATCTCCGCTTTCGACTAAGGTGGAGCCCCCACGGAGGAGCCGGAGCGTGGGGCGGGGGCCCCACACGAACGTGGCGCCGCCCTAGCCCCCCCAAGCTTCTCTGTGACAACACGTGTGACACCGTTCTCCACGCCATGCAAAGACCACAACTGGCGCGACGGGAGGACGGCAGGGTCTGGCAGGGACTGTAATGTCGCACAGTGCACCCCCCACGACCTCCGACATGCCGTCACATCCAACGCCAGCTACACCACCCCGTCAGAATAGGCACTCGATTACCATCTACCAGCTCTTAGGCCATAAAGTGGCGAGCCTAAAACGTACTCAAGAGGGTTGAGTCACTATGTGAGGTACTCGGAGGAGGTGCCAAGTGCCCGGAACGAACAGTGGTGACAGCGCACGCGGCGGCCTCTGACGACACCACAACTCCGCACCCCCCACTACGCCTGACGGACATCAATGATGGAAAAGACTTCACAATGCCATAGCACTGTAGCTTATTTTCGTTTTCCTTCTTTGCCCCTCGCCCTTGTGACTATAAAAGGGGGAGCGGTGCAACGTACATGAGGATGACCGATCACCAAGTTTGTAACCCCTACTACAGACACCCCCGGCATAGGAACACGAGTACTCGGAACTGGACATAGGGAATAACTCCTCGGAGGCCCGAACCAGTATAAAACCCTTGTGTCTCCCGTGTCGACCATCCGGATCTGACACACGATTCGATACAAATCTACTGCCGGCGGTTGAGAACCCCGATAACCAGCTACTCGTGGCCGCCGCCCCAAGTTCTTCCCATGCTCCCCCACGAGGAGACCAAAAATTATGTAAGTCCTTCTTTCCCCCGATTAACGCTCTGACTATATCACAGTCTTTGTGTTGATTCTCGTTTTCTTCCTTGCTTTCAGTTGGGGCCTGCGACCCCTCTCCCTGCGAAGCCGCCTCTTCCTGAGGACGCGATACTGAATCGCGCCCAGGCAGCCGCGGATAGGAGGAGGGCCGCCCGTAAGGCCCAGCACAAAGACAAGGAGATCGCGAAGCGCGAGCGGAATGACCGCCGCGCTAAGCGTAGGAAAATGAGAGAGGGCTCCGTCTCCTCGGATGAGGACCCCTCGTCGTCGCCGCCCTGGTCTGGTGATGACGGTGGCGCCAGTGTTGATTGGAGCGCGTTGTCGTCTCCGTCGCCTCCTCCCCAGCAGCAGGCCGCAGCGTCCAGTTCGAGGCAGCGGTCGGAGCCCGCTGCCCAAGAACAGGGAACGAGCTCTAGCTCGCACCCGCCTCCACGTCTAGGCCAGGAGGATTAGGGGGTGACTCACTCCCGGCCGAGCTCCGATGGTCAGGAGCAGCGGAGGGAGAGGAGGAGGTCGCCGCGGCGAGACGACTCGCCCAGGCATTCGGGGGACCGCAGCTCGTCCGCTCGCCGTCCCTCTGGTGACTCGTCGCGGCGGGGGTCGCACTCCCCGAGAAGGCGGTCGCCCTCTAAGGCGAGATCGACGTCGCCAGCGCCTGCTCCAATCGCGCCGCACGGGGTGAGCGCGGATGCTGCCCCACGGCGTCTTCAGTCGTTGACCATCCGTGGCGGCGGCACCCCGACCGTGCAGGTCCCTCTCGCCCAGGGTGACAATCAGAACCCGCCCTCCGTTCAGCCGGGGGGCAAGAGGCCAGCCCCCGAGTCGTCAGGTGCCGCCTCTAGGCCTGTTAAGAGGGCCTGCATCACATCCTCCGTGTAAGTGCCGTCTCATTGTCTTAATCTTCAGTTTTCGTTTGCCTTGTTGATTTGCTCTTTTCGTGTCAGCCGCTCCAACGTTGGCGCGCTCAGCCTTGCACCGCGAAGGCGCGCGGCTCTGAGCACGCGCACTTCCTTGTCTGCTACCCGCTCTTCCACCCCTCTGTCTACACCGGAGACAGTCCCCGAGCCGGGAGCGGTGGCGCTGGAGACTCGTGATGCGGCGGCGCCCCCACCGTCGTCGGGGGACGTAGGCGTGGTCGGGGAGCAAGCAGCCCCCGAGCGATCCGAGCCCTCAGCGGCGCCTGTCGTTGATCAGGGCGCCGTCGCGCAGGTGCCTCTAGAGGTGGACCAGGTCCTGGCGTCGGGCGCCGGTGACGGCGAGACTGTGGAAGTGGCGGCCCCCTCATCACCCTCGCGGCTCTCGGAGACCACGGGTACGAGGGGTCCAATTCTCCCAGGCGGTGACGCAGCCGCCTATGCGGCCGAGTTGGAGCAGTGCTTGCTGGCGCCGGAGGAGTTGCCAGCCGAAGCGCCCGTGCCGCCCGCTCCGGAGGTCGTCGTGGCGGTGGAGGAGGACGCGGCTGTCGAGGAAGTCGCGGCGGGCCTTGAGGCCTCCAGAACCCCGACGGCAGAAGTGGTGCCGGACTCCGTCGCGCTACCGGAGCTGCCGCGCCAGCCCGATGCTGTCGTCGCGGAAGTGGTCGAGATTGCGGACTCGCCTCTTCTCGGCACACAGGCGCCTGCTCCCCTCGAGAACACGACGGGTCGTGCTCCTCCAACCACCGTCCGAGAAGTTGGCGAGAGCTCGGGTGCCCGTTCCTCCTCAGCCCCCGAGGGAAGTGGACATGGCCCGGGCCTCGAGCGCGCCACGTGGGCCGGAGCCCATGACGCCGAGGCGCAGGACGGTGAAGATGAAGAAGCCACGGCGCGCCGCCACTTCGTGTGGGGTCTGCGGTGGGCGGAGCGAGCGATCAACGTGCTTGTCGTCCCGGCTTCGTCGGTGAGTTGGCCGAGCCCTACTCCTTGATCTTGTGTTTCGATTTCCGAGTTGTTGCTGTGGCTGACCCTTTTCTCAATCCAGGTGCTCGCCAACTGCAGCACCAAGAAGACGTGCACCGTCGAGGAGCTCCAGGCCGAGAAGGCCCTGCTGGAGATGCAGTTGGCCGCTGCCCGACTGGCGGCTGTAGGGGCGGTGGCCGGTGAGGTGTCGGCGAGGTCTTCTCTTGAACCTGCAGCAAAGTCGGCGGAGGACCACGCAGTCGCCGCGCAGTCTGCTGCGGACGCCACCATGTCGGAGAAGGTCACCCTCGAGGCCAAGCTTGTCCAGGTGGAGGCCATCACCGCAGAGCTGCGAATTGCAGCCACCACAGTCGCCGAAACAGCTCGGAATGCAGCTGCCACTGCTGCTGCCGCCGAGGCCGTGTCCCAGACCGGCGCCGAAGAGAAGACGGTGCTTGAGAAGAAAGTGGCGGACCTACAGCAGGACCTGGTGCACGCCGAGGCGGATCTGAAGTTGGCAAATAATCAGGTCGGCACCCTCTCCACTAAGTTGCAAGAGGCCACCGACGAAGGGACCCGCCTCCGTGAGGAGAACAGCCGGATGGCGCGAGAGATCCAGGGTGAGTATCTTCGTGTTATTCTACTTTCATGATGTTTTCTTTCCTGCGTTAATCACAGCTGAGGCTGCTTCACTCTTTGGTTTTCACAGGAATCCGCATAGCTCGTGCTGCACAGGCGGCCAAGCTGGCAGAGAAGGCTCAAGAGGTCGTGGCCACGGAGCTCAAAATCCATGAGATGTCTGAGATGGCCAAGAATTTGGCGGACCAGCTCTCGAGTACATTCTTCTTATCTTGACCCCTTCTTACTCATGCTTGTGTCTACCTTGGCTCAATGCTGACTCGTTCTCTGTCCCCAGAGGCCAAAGCCGTGCTGGAGGATTCTCGGAAGGCCCAGCACGAGGTGGAGGAGGCGCTCAAAAAGAACATACTGGAACACACCAAGCTTGGACGTCATGTTGACACGATCTTGACGGAGAGCGACGTCCCGTCAGTGCAAATGCCTCCCCATGTGCTTGGCGATCGGCTCAATCTTCTGCCAGGCTTCGTCCGGGAGAAGGAGCTGTCGACCTCTCGGCAGGTGGTGCACAGGGTCCTCTCCATGTTCACCTCGCACTACCAGGGGCTGGATTTCAAGGTGCTGAGTGGTGGTTGGGCCCCTGGCTACTTGAGCGAGGAGCTTGACAAGATCGAAGAGGATTGCGCCGCCCCTGCCCGCGCCATGGCTGACACCGTGATGAAGGACCTGGAGCTGATCCCAAAAGACACACCAGAAGACGGCTCTGGGCCTTCGCATTAGATGTGTCAAGTTGTACGACAATTAAACAAAACCTGTATTCGTGCCGTGCTGAACAACTTTTTATTTTGTTTCGAAACCGTCGCCTCCTGAAGCATCCCCCGAGTACCTGCGGATGACCGTAGAATGGAATGGCGGCACTCAGACGCTCAAGCCGATCGAACTTTTCTCTAGAGCCGCGGGGGCGTAAGAGTCGGAAAGCTCGACGTGAGCCACGAAGTGACGCCATGCATTCGTGACCCCCGAGTACTTGGAAACACTCAAGAAAAGACTTGCATGCTTTTTTTTTGTAAAAGACGTTTTGAGCTGGAGCCCGAGCGGTTACCCATGTTCCCTCTGAAAGTAGTCGAACGTCGACCTGTAGGTCCGAGCTGCGCTTGCAAGTTTTCGTGCCGTAGCCGCGGGGGCGTAGGTGCCAAAAGACTTGGACAAGCGACAACATCGAAACACTCATAGATCAACATCCTTTCCCCTCGCGAAGTAAAAGGTGTTCCGCCAAAAAGAATCATTCGCGCGTGCGATTGGTCGCGACAAAGTTGTCGGAGAGTTTTTGTTTAGAAAACGGAAAACGAAAGGGGGGCATCGTGCCCCGGGTAGCCCCCGAGCGGCAGGTGTTTTTGCATAGGCGCAAGGACACTTGCCACTCAGCCTTTAGATCGCGTTGAAACATATGAAAGATGCCAACACAAGTATATCGAGAATCTTATGAAACGAGAACAAAAACACATGGCTTTATTCATTGATCATAAGATGAAAACAGAGAACGTTACTCAAGGGTAAAAACGTCGAAGATGTTCTATGTTCCATGCGTTGGCGATGATCGTTCCATCGTCGTGTCGAAGCTTGAATGTTCGTGGTCGGAGCACCTGGTTGACGATGTAAGGCCCTTCCCACGGGGGCACGAGCTTGTGTCTGTCTTTGTTGCTCATGACACGTCGGAGAACCAGGTCTCCGACTTGAAACCGCCGTTCGTGGATGTTGCGCTCGTGGTAGCGTCGCAAGGCTTGCTGGTACCGGGCTGAATGCAGGAGTGCCATGTCGCGAGCTTCGTCGAGTTGGTCAATCGCATCTTCGAGCGTGACTTGGTTCCCTTCTTCGGTGTACGCCCGGACTCTTGGGCTGCCGTAGTCAATATCTGTCGGGAGAACCGCTTCCGACCCGTGCACCATGAAGAATGGTGTTGCACCGGTGGACCGGCTCGGTGTGGTGCGCAGGCTCCACAGAACGGACGGCAACTCGGTGACCCATCTTGCTCGGAACTTCTCAAGCCGTCTGAAGATTCGAGGCTTTAACCCTTGTAGGATCATACCGTTGGCCCTCTCAGCCTGCCGGTTGGCCCTCGGGTGTGCCACAACAGTCTAGTCCACGTGAATGTTGTTGTCGTCGCAGAACTTGAGGAACTTCTTTCCCGTGAACTGTGTGCTATTGTCGGTGATGATCGAGTTCGGGATGTCGAAGCGGTAGATGATGTCGGTGAAGAACGCTACGGCTTCCTCGGAACGGATCTTGGCCACGAGTCGAGCTTCAATCCACTTTGAGAATTTATCAACGGCAACGAGCAGATGCGTGAAGCTCCCGGGTGCTTGCTTAAATGGTCTGACTATGTCCAGCCCCCATACTGCGAACGGCCACGTGATGGGAATGTTCTGAAGTGCTTGCGCCGGGAGATGAGTTTGTCGAGCGTAGAACTGGCAACCCGCACATCGTCGTACGATATCTTTGGCGTCTGCCAGCGCCGTGGGCCAGTAGAAACCTTGTCTGAACGCCTTTCCGACTAAGGTTCTGGCAGCGGCGTGGTGTCCGCACGTGCCAGCATGAATTTCCTGAAGCAGGTCCCGACCTTGATCTCTCTGAATGCAGCGCATGAGTATATCTGCCGCGCCCCGCTTGTGGAGCTCGCCATTGATATGGACGTAAGATTTGGCTCGCCGTGAGATGCGACGTGCCTCCGTTTGCTCTGAGGGTAACCTCCCCTCGACCAGCCATTCAAAGATTGGGAAACGCCAGTCAGGATCTTCTAAGTTTAGCTCTTGGTCAATCTCCATGACTCCTGGCTCCTCCGACTCTGGTTGTCGCTCTCCATCTACTCGGACGGACGGTGCGTGCTGATCGCTAGCGAACACACCATGCGGCATGGGCTTGCGGCTTGATGCTGCCTTGGCGAGGATGTCCGCAGCTTTGTTGTTATCGCGCAGCACATGATGGAGCTCGAGCCTATGGAACTTGTCTTCTAGTTGACGCACAGTTCGACAGTAGGCTGCCATCTTGGGGTCGACACAATTCTTCTCCTTCATCACCTGGTCCACGACATGCTCAGAGTCCCCACGGATCTCAAGGCGGCAGATTCCGAGGTCCACCGCGATCCGAAGGCCGTTAACGAGCGCTTCATATTCAGCCACGTTGTTGGAGGCGGGAAAATGCAGTCGGACCATGTACTCCATACGCACGCCCAGAGGCGAGATGAAGACAAGGCCTGCCCCTGCCCCCTCCTTCATGACTGAGCCATCGAAATACATTGTCCATGTCTCGTGCTCGATTGGTGCCGGCGGCGTCTGAATCTCCGTCCATTCAACAACGAAATCCGCCAACACCTGTGACTTAATTGCACTACGCGGCGCATAAGTCAACGTTGTGCCCCATGAGCTCGAGGGTCCACTTAGCTATCCTCCCTTCTGCCTCGGGATTCTGGATCACCTCCCCGAGGGGGTACTTGGACACCACTGTGATGGGGTGCTGGTCGAAGTAGTGTCGGAGCTTGCGTTTGGTGATCAAGATGGCGTATACAAGCTTCTGGATCTGAGAGTAGCGGGTCTTTGAGTCGGAGAGCACCTCGCTTATGAAATAAATGGGCAGCTGCACCTTAAGTGACTTCCCGGGCTCTTCTCGTTCAACGACCAGAGCAGCGCTCACGACCTGCGTCGTTGCAGCTACGTACAAGAGCATTGGCTCTTCTGGCATGGGCGCCGTGAGCACTGGTGGACTCTTCAAGAGATTCTTGAGTTTCTCGAGCGATTTCTGATCTTCAGGCGTCCATGTAAAGTGGTCGGACTTCTTCATTAGGCGGTACAGTGGCAGGCTACACTCTCCGAGTCGGGCAATGAACCGACGAAGAGCAGCGAGGCAGCCGGTGACGCGCTGCATGCCCTTCATGTTCTGGATCGGCCCCATGTTTGTGATGGCTAAGATCTTCTCGGGATTAGCTTCAATGGCGCGTTCGGACACGACCAAGCCGAGGAGCATGCCCCTTGGAACCCCGAAAACAAATTTCTCGGGATTTAGCTTCACCCCGTGTTCTCTCAGCTTCGCGAATACTTCCGTAAGATCGGGGATCAGATCACCCGTCTTCTTTGACTTGACCACGATGTCATCGACGTATGCCTCGATTATTCGTCCTATGAGATCACCGAAAACGCGTCGCATGCATCTTTGAAACGTAGCGCCCGCATTCTTGAGCTCGAACGGCATCGAGTTGTAACAATAAGCGCCAAAGGGAGTAATGAAGGACGTTGCGAGTTGGTCCGCTATGCACATCGCGATCTGGTGGTACCCGGAGTACGCATCGAGAAAACAGAGGGTTTCGCACCCTGCCGTTGAATCGACTACCTGATCTATGCGAGGCAAAGGAAACGGATCCTTGGGACATTCCTTGTTAAGGCTCATGTAGTCAACACACATCCTCCATTTCTTGTTCTTCTTCTTTACAAGTACAGGGTTAGCTAACCACTCGGGGTGGAATACTTCTTGGATGAACCCTGCACTAAGGAGCTTCTTGATCTCCTCGCCTATGGCCTTGCACTTGTCATCATTGAAGCGGCGCAGGTGCTGCTTGACCGGTTTCGATCCCGGCTTGATGTTGAGTTTGTGCTCGGCAACTTCTCTCAGGATTCCCTTCATGTCGGAGGGTTTCCATGCGAACACGTCGAGGTTCGCTTTGAGGAAGTCAACGAGCGCGCTTTCCTATTTAGGATCGAGCGTCGTCCCGATACGGAGCGTGCGGCCATCATCGGTGACAACCACATCCTTGACATCCTTGGCAGGCTTGAAAGAGCAGACCGCTCCCTTGGACGACTCGGGGATATCTTGGTCCTCGGAGGGAGGCTCGGCGTGGAGCTTTTCGGACCAGATGAGTGTTTCAACGAATTGAAAGCACTCATTATCGCATTTGTATGCGTACTGGAACGTAGTCCCTTCTGTGATGACCCCCTTCAGACCGGGGATCTTCAGCTTGAGATACATGTAGTTGGGCACGGCCATAAACTTCGCGTAGGCCGGCCTCTCGAGGATGGCGTGGTACGTCCCTGAGAACCCCACCACTTCGAAGGTGAGGGTTTCCGTGCGGAAGTTCCGCAACGTCCCGAACGTGACGGGCAGATCGATCTGCCCTAACAGGAGCGCATCTTTCCCGGGGATGACCCCGTGGAAAGGAGTCGGCGATGGGCGCAGTCGGGACCGCGGGATACCCATGCTGTCGAGCGTCGTCATGTAGAGGACGTTGAGCCCGCTCCTTCCATCCATCAGCACCTTGTGGACCCGCTTGGTCCCGATCAGTGGAGCCACCACGAGGGGGTAGCTTCCCGGTTGCGGCATGTGGTCGGGATGGTCCGTTCGGTCGAAGGTGATCGGGGTGTCCGACCACTTGAGGTATGCCGGAGTCGCAGGCTCGGTGTTGTAGACCTCGCGCCGGATCAGCTTCTCCTTGCGCCTTGACGGTCGCGCCGGTGCTCCGCCGAAGATCATGTGGACCGCGCCATCTTCTCGGGGGAAGACCACCTCCTTGTCATCGTCGTCGTCGTCGGGGAAGGGTGGCGCATCCTTCTTCGGGCGATCCGCTGTCTTGGGCTAGAGCGTGCCGTTGATGTAGTTCTTCATCAACCGGCAATCCTTGAGCGCGTGCTTGACAGGCGTCTCGTGATGTGTGCATGGTGCCTCCAAGAGCCTCTCAAAATGACACCTCGGGAGGCTGTTCTGATTGTTCTTGGGGTGAGTTGCCTTGCGCTCGATTGCCGCAACGGTGTTGTCGTCACGGCCTTGTTTGTCGCCCTTCTTCTTCTTCTTGGACCGCGTGGAGGGCCCCTCACCGACGTCCATGACTTGCTTCCCCTTACCCGGAGGGGGAATCAAGGTTGCAGCTACCACCTCTTCCCCGTCGGTGTGGTTGGTCGCGATATCCAGAAGCTCTCAAGTTGTCCTCGGGGTCCTCCGCCCTAGACGGTGGATGAGGGTGGTGCAGGTGGTGCCGTTTTGGAACGCCGAGATGGCGTCGTTGTCCGTCGCGGTGGGAAGCTCGGTGCAGTGCCTTGAGAAGCGCCTGATGTAGTCGCGCAAGGTCTCCCCTGGCTGCTGCTTGCAGTTGCGCAGCTCCCACTACTTGCCGGGCTGGGTGTACGTGCCCTGGAAGTTGCCGATGAAGGTCTCCCGTAGGTCTTTCCAGCTGTTGATCCTGCCACGCGGCAGGTGCTCGAGCCAGGTCCGCGCAGAATCAGCGAGGTGGAGCAGCATGTTCTTGATGATGAACAGGTCGTCTGTCACCCCGCCCGCGCGACATGTGAGCCTGTAGTCTTCCAACCACACGCTTGAGTTGGTCTCTCCGTCGTATCTTGGTATCGCTGTCGGAGCTCGGAAACGCGAGGGGAACTTGGCGTCTTGCACCTTTCGACTGAAAGCGCGCGGGCCCTTCGGGTCGGGCGACCAGCTACGATCTCGGTCCTCGTCGCTGTCGTAGCGTCCTCCTCGCCTCTGGGTATGACGCCAGCGTGAGCGGTGCTCGTCGCGCTTGTCACGGCCGTCGTCGTTCCTGCCGTAGCCGTAGTCGTAGCCGTCGTCGCCCGCAGCCCGGCGACGAGCCTCGAGCGTGTCGCGAACGTCGCGGTTGTGCCCCAGTCGTGACTTGACTGATGGTTCGCCGGTGGCTTGGTGTCTTGAGGGGGATCGATCCTGCCGTCGTACGGACGGCGCACCTCGCGCCTCTCGCGCGCGTGATGCCGAGCTCTCGGCCTGCTGTGCGGCCGCCGTCTCGAGGAGGGTCTTCAGCTGCTGTCGAACCCTCTTCTCTTCGGGCGTAGCTAGCTCGGGGCAGCTACGCAGGAGCATGGCTGCTGCTGCGAGATTCTGCGACGCGTGTCTGAAGCGCGGCGTGCCGTCGTCGCCGACGGGGGCATCCTCGTTGATGCGCTGGTTCACGTCTCGCGCCCGTACGCGAGCTTGCGGCACCGGATGTTCCGCCTCTTGCTCACGATGCTGCTTGCGCCGGCGGCTTTGTTGGGGCTCGTCCTCTACGCCGAGCTCTTGGTGGAGGTTTGCCAGCTCTGCGTCGAGCTGGCGCTGGGCCTCGGCGATCTCGTCGAGGCGCGCCCGACGCTGGGCGTCCCCGTTGCGCTGACGAGGGTTCTCCTCACCGTCCGTCGTGCTGGTGGCGGTGTGGGCCTCCAGGACGTTGCACTCTCGGGTGAAGTCCGGTTGGGGCGCCGGTGGCCCCCGTCGCGGGGCCGCGGAGCCACGGGCAACGTACGTAGCCCGGAGCTCGTTCACGTAGGCCGTCACCGGGTCGTCCGGGAGGCCTGGCTGTCCGCGGGGGTACAGAGCTTCATACCGCTCCGCGAACTCTCCCCAGGTCAGCGGCTCGGACCCACTGGCTTGGAAGGCGAGGTCGGTGAGGTGGAAAGCAGCGAGCCTGAAGCGCTCCTGCGTCGTGTTTGGCCCCAGCATGGCCATGATTGATTCGTCCGTGAAACCACGGACGAAGGCTGCTCGCGCCACCACCGTCGTCGATGCGGTGGGACGCGCGGGTGGGGAGAAAGTCCTCCTGGCGACGGACTCCGCCGGCCCGGTGAAGACGAAGCCGAGGGAGCCGAAATGCACGGTCGTGCCGGGAGTCAGCGAGACCCCGCGGCCCTCCATCTGGATCGCTGGTGAATTTCGGCGAGACACACGATGTGCCCCTACCTGGCGCGCCAACTGTCGGGGTTCTCAACCGCCGGCAGTAGATTTGTATCGAATCGTGTGTCAGATCCGGATGGTCGACACGGGAGACACAAGGGTTTTATACTGGTTCGGGCCTCCGAGGAGTAATACCCTACGTCCAGTTCCGAGTACTCGTGTTCCTATGCCAGGGGTGTCTGTAGTAGGGGTTACAAACTTGGTGATCGGTCATCCTCATGTACGTTCCACCCCTCCCCCTTTTATAGTCACAAGGGCGAGGGGCAAAGAAGGAAAACGAAAATAAGCTACAGTGCTATGGCGTTGTGAAGTCTTTTCCGTCATTGATGTCCGTCAGGCGTAGTGGGGGGTGCGGAGTTGTGGTGTCGTTGGAGGCCGCCGCGTGCGCTGTCGCCACTGTTCATTCCGGGCACTTGGCACCTCATCTAAGTAGCTCACATAGTGACTCAGCCCTCTTGAGTACGTTTTAGGCTTGCCACGTTATGGCCTAAGAGCTGGTAGATGGTAATCGAGTGCCTGTTCTGACGGGGTGGTGTGTAGCTGGCATTGGATGTGACGACATGTCGGAGGTCGTGGGGGGTGCACTGTGCGACATTACCGTCCCTGCCAGACCCTGCCGTCCTCCCATCGTGCCAGATGTGGTCTTTGCATGGCGTGGAGAACGGTGTCACGCGTGTCATCACGGAGAAGCTTGGGGAGATGGGGCGGCGCCACGTTCGTGTGGGGCCCCTGCCCCATGCTTCAGTTCCTCCGTGGGGGCTCTGCCTTAGTCGGAAGCGGAGATTACTCGTGCGAACGAGTAGTCGAAGGCGAGGAGGCATGTACTCGGAGACGACGCGTTCTCGTGCGAGGCGGAGAGTACTCGTGCGAAGCGGAGGGTACTCGGAGCCGAGGCGAACTCGTGCGAGGTGGAAGATACTCGGAAGTGGGGAAGTCTTGTCAGTGAGGGTCTTGACGAAGATCTGCATCCCTCCCTGTCCTGGATCTTAGCCTTCACATTGTCAATGGTGTCAGAGGACTCCATCTTGGAGGTAATCATCTCGTTGCTTAGGGGGCCCTAATCCAGGCCCTCGTCAACTGGCAACAACTACACGGCTTGGCGCAAGGTGTTGAAACTGACATTTCTGATGCTGGGTATGGAATATGTGATCACCACAAAGCGACCTGAAGCTCCTGAGGCACCAGTCAGAGGTGCAGATGAGGCTGATGCTGCTTGGCAAGCACGGGAAAACACCCATATTAAGGCGGAAAAGTGAGCATCAACTCGCCGAGGCGAGATGGGATCTAGACAACAAAAGGTGTCTAGCGATTACACAGACTAAGATGACTGAGGCAATTAAGGCGTCCATTCCTGAGAAGGATAAAGACGGAGTTTTACTCACTGCTACCGAATATTTGGCGATAGTGGACAGACAGCACTCTCACCACACTAAGACATATGCCAGTACCACTATTGGCAGTTTGGTTGCAATGAAGTACACTGGTGGTGGTATAAGGGACCACATTCTTAAGATAAGCAACATGAATGGCAAGCTTGTTGAGATGGGCATGGTCCTTCCCACTGAGTTTGT
This sequence comes from Cenchrus fungigraminus, assembly GCA_036936925.1. NCBI lineage: Eukaryota > Viridiplantae > Streptophyta > Magnoliopsida > Poales > Poaceae > Cenchrus > Cenchrus fungigraminus. The sequence goes on along the minus strand of CM072779.1, from coordinate 36,390,220 downwards.
CATTCATTTGATATTTAAGTCCCTGCCTCCTGAGTTCTTTGCTTTTGAGGTTAACTATAACACCATTCCAGATAAGTGGGACGTGCATAAGCTCATTGCTATGTCTGTCCAAGAGGAGGAGAGGCTTAAGGCTCAAAATGGTGGTCTTGTTAACTATGTGAGTCATAGTAAGAAGCCACAAAAGAGAAGTTTTTCGAGTAAGAATTTTCAACCTAAGAATCAAGCGGAGAGTGGACCTTCCAATGCACCAAGCAAGCCTCATGGTAAATCCCCAGTCCAGAATGATCAGTCTCAGAAAACTCAGAAAGCTCCACCCCAGACAGAGTTTGCTCCAAATCAGTGTCACTGGTGCAAGCAGACAGGGCACTGGAGGAGGCAATGCTCTCAATGGCTGAAGCACATGTGGTCTAAAGGTGAGGACATTATTACGTTTGTAGATGAAGCCCTGTACTTAAGTTATGATAAATCCACTTGGTGGATTGATTCTGGTGCAACTACTCATGTTGCTAATTCTATGCAGGGTATGAATACAAGGAGGATCCTAGCAAGAGGAAAAAGAAGAATTAAAGTTGCGAACGGCGTCGAGGCAGAAGTGGAGGCGGTTGGAGATCTCCCCATTAAGTTGAAGGACGGCTTCACACTTCGCCTACATGATGTTCTTTACATTCCTTCTTTAAGTCGAAATTTAATTTCAGTGTCATGTTTAGCAGACAATGGATTTGAGTGCCAGTTTAGTGCACAACAATGTTTGATTAAGTTAAATAATATTTCTGTGGGTCTTAACATCCGACAAGACAAACTTTATATGTTGGCTATTCATGATGTTTCCACTGAATGTGTTGAGAATGTATGCGAAATTGAGAATGTTTCATCATCTACAGATGTAAGTAAGAAGCGGAAGCGAATTGATAGCGTATCTTCAAAATTATGGCACTGTTGTTTAGGCCATATTTCGAGGGGAAGGATGGAACACTTAGTTAAGGAATCAATTCTTCCGCCTTTAGAATTTAATGATTTAGAACAACGTATCGATTGCATTAAAGGCAAGCTTGTTAAGCAAATAAAGAAAGGTGCAAAGCGAAGTACAGGAGTGTTGGAGATAATCCACACGGACATTTGTGGTCCTTTTCATGTGGTATCTGTGGATGGTTTTGATTCGTTCATTACATTCACAGATGATTATTCTCGATATGGGTATATCTATCCAATCAAAGAGAAGTCAGAAGCGCTAGATAAATTTAAGATTTTTAAGGCTAAAGTTGAAAATCAGCACAACCTAAAGATAAAAGTGGTGAGGTCAGACCGAGGAGGGGAGTATTATGGTCGACACACCCCGTATGGCCAAGTTCCTGGACCTTTTGCAAGGTTCCTATAGGAAAATGGCATAATTGCCCAGTATAGTACACCGGGTGAACCTCAGCAAAATGGAGTAGCTGAAAGAAGGAATCGAACCTTGATGGATATGGTTAGGAGCATGTTAAGCTACTCAACATTACCAGTTAGTCTGTGGATGGAGGCGCTAAAAACCGCCACTCACATTCTAAATAAAGTACCTAGTAAATCAGTACCTACAACGCCGTATGAGTTGTGGACGGGTAGGGAACCCTCCCTGAGATATATGCGCGTGTGGGGTTGTCCAGTAGAGGCTAAAGTTTTTAACTCAAATACTGGGAAGTTAGACCCCAAAACAGTAAGTTGCCATTTCATTGGCTATACAGAAAAGTCTAAAGGTTATCGTTTCTAATGTCCTAACAGACATACGAAGTTTGTGGAAACGAGACATGCTGTCTTTCTAGAGAATGAAATGATTAGAGGGAGCAAGGCAGCTCGAAAGATTGATCTTGAAGAAAAGCGGGTGTGTGCACCCACTCCAATGGTTGAAGAGCCATATTTTGTGCTGCCTGTTGTTCCGACACCTACAGTCCAACCCATTGTGGTGCCGGAACCTGTTGTTAGTACTCCTATGCAATCAGTAGAAGAAAATGAGTAAACTGTTCATCAGGATCCTATAGAAACAACTGATGCACAAGAGGAACCACAACAGCCCCAAGTACAGGAGGAGCCAGCCATAGAGGCCCCGAGGAGGTCTCTAAGAGTTAGAAAGCCAGCTATCCCTGATGACTATGAAGTTTATGAATGTGAAGAAATTCACATAGAAGGTGATCATACTTCTTTTGAAGAAGCTATGAGTCGTCCTGATGCATCCAAGTGGTTGGAAGCCATGGAAGATGAAATGAAGTCAATGAGTACCAACAGAGTTTGGGACTTAGAAGAAATTCCTAAAGGAGCTAAGAAAGTAGGTTGTAAATGGGTCTACAAAATTAAGTATGACTCCAAAGGGAATATTGAAAAGTATAAGGGACGGCTTGTGGCTAAGGGTTACACACAAAGAGAATGGATAGATTATAATGAGACGTTTTCTCCAGTCTCGTGTAAGGATTCTTTTAGGATCATAATGGCTTTAGTGGCTCACTATGATTTAGAATTACATCATATGGATGTAAAGACGGCATTCCTGAATGGAGATTTATATGAAGATGTATACATGACTCAACCCAAAGGTTTTGTTGTGAAAGGAAAAGAGCATTTGGGATGTCGTTAAGAAAGTCAATTTATGGATTAAAGCAAGCCTCTAGATAATGGAACTTAAAGTTTGACGAAACCATTACGAAATTTGGTTTTAAAGCAAATGTTGAGGACAACTGCGTTTACGCAAAGTTTAAGGATGGGAAATTTATTTTGCTGATACTGTATGTGGATGATATCCTGCTTGCTAGTAGTGATGTCAGGCTGCTGCAGGAAACAAAAAAGTTTTTGTCCTCAAAGTTTGATATGAAAGATCTTGGTGAAGCTTCATATGTTTTAGGCATTGAGATTCATCGAGACAGAAAGAATGGGGTCTTAGGTTTATCACAAAAGGCATATTTGGAAAAGATCCTTAAGAAATATATTATGCATGTGAGTAAGGCCACACCTGCTCCCATAATTAAGGGCGATAAGTTTGGACTTTATCAATGTCCAAGGAACCAATGAGATCGATCAAATGAAGATGGTTCCATATGCTTCAGCAGTTGGTAGCTTACAGTATGCACAAGTGTGCACTCGCCCTGATTTGGCATTTGTTACGGGAGTACTTGCCAGATATCAGTCTAATCCAAGCAAAGAGCATTGGATGATGGTAAAGAAAGCTTTTCGATATCTCCAAAGCACGAAAGATATGATGCTAACATATAGAAGGTCTGATCCTCTAGAGATAGTAGGGTATTCAGACGCTGATTATGCGGGAGATAGAGATGATAGAAAATCCACGTCAGGATATGTCTTCACTCTAGCAGGGAGAGCTATCTCATGGAGAAGCTCTAAGTAAGAATTGGTTGCAACATCCACAATGTATGCAGAGTTTATAGCCTGTTATGAGGCGACGGGACAGGTGATGTGGCTAAAGAAGTTTATACCCGTCTTGAGAGTGGTGGATTGTATTCATAGACCACTAAGGTTTTATTGTGATAATGCTCCAGCAGTATTTTACACTCACAACAACAAGTCGACTAATGCTACCAAACCGATAGAAATAAAGTTCTATGCGGTGAAAGATAGAGTCCGGGATGAAACTATAAGTCTGAAACATTTAAGTACTAAAGAGATGATCGCGGATCCGCTCACAAAAGGCTTACCACCCAATGTGTTTAAGAATACGTTACTGGTATGGGTTTAAGGGAAAGCCTATGGTTCCTGGACTGGGCCCAAGTTAAGATCCTTCCAGAATGGATGAGTATATTGTGGCTGGTTAATCTGGTTGTGATTACGATCAAGATGGCCCATGCTCGATATGTTCAATTCATGACGGAGAGGATATCAATTAAGAAACTCGAGATTAGGTAAAGGTGTTAAGTGAGATCGAGAGGGAGAATGTTGGTTCGATCTCTCTCCCGCAACGGCCCAAAGGCCGCTGCGGACTCGGTCTCGCGCCCTAGTCGGGGGCGCCCAACCAATCGATGGTTGGTGGCCCCCCGCTCGCACAGCGCTATATTAAGGGGGTGGGGGCCACAGGCGCATCTCACGAGGTTCGACTGCGCCGCCTCCACCCACCCCACAAACCCTACCGACTAGGGAGTGCTGGAGCGGCGGGAATCCCCCATCGACTCCGCCCACTTCCGGCTGGATCCGGCGCACCCGGTGTCACCGCCCTCTTCTCCGACACGCGAACTCCGCCGCCGCCGTCACCGACCCGACGCTGCCTCTTCACCAACCCGCGGCCGCCCCATCGACAAGCACGGACGTGATGGCCTCTGACGACGCACCACAGGCTTCCATGGAGGGTCTGCTCGCACTACCCCTCTGTTTACTTTATGCATTAGTGTAGATGTGATAGAGTAGTTGTTCTAGGTTTAGATCTAAGTGTGTTTAAGATATATCTATCTAAGTTAAGTGCCACCCGACTAGATCTTCAACTAGTTTATGTGCAAGTGTTAATCCTTAAGCATAACATGTGGGTCCATTTTTACCAATGGATATTATTTTATCTACTAATACATTTTATAGAGAACCATAAAGTTGTAGCTCATCACATAAATATATGGACTATGAACTTATTGTTGATTATGAGAACAATTAGCACAGTAGAGATTAAACGACCTGTGGATACTTGCTAACCTGATGGGCACGAAATTGGATAAAACTTTAAATCATGTACGATTTCTAATGGTTTTAGATGTTTTTTTTTCTGGGTAATGATTTTGAATGGCGCAAAACTCAACAAGTTTGTACTCGTTGCCAGCTTTAATCGTGGGAGACGAATTTTTTTAGCGCCCCCTGCACCTCAGGGCTCCTCTCTACGGGAAATTCGAAGCTTCGACTGTGAAGTCATTTCGCTCCTTGTCATTTAGTAGGGCTTTGCCTTAAAACTTTCTTTAATCATAGCTTCTTCACTAATCAACCAGTTTGATCACAATGTGACTGTAGACAGCGCAGTATGAAGCTAGGGGGTTTTTGGATCCAAGACTGACTACCTTCCTGATAGACAAATTTCGCACACAAATGGGCATCTTGGTTGGCTGACCTAACATGCACAAGCGAGAAGGCAGAGAAGGAGGACATGATGTCTTGAATGTCCTCCAGGATCACTGAGATTTTCGATTGTCACCCAGATAACGCTTCAAAGAAGACCAAAATTAGAATGACTGGAGACTAGTTGTGCCATGAGCTTAGCTCTGTTCGTCTGACTTATCAGCCACCTGCCAGCAGTACTTTTCTCTCAGAAAAAACCAACCACCAGCAACCAGTCAGCAGTAATTTTCTCTCAGAACAAACCAGCACCAGCCACCAGCAACCAGCCAAGCGAACGGGCCTAGTGCAGATATCTGGCAACCAGGAACCAGAAGCAGAGCTGCCTTAGACCATCAGACCCTGACAATTTTTGCAAAACACCGTGTAAAACATTGTTCATTTGGTATTTGATCTTGTTGTTTGTTCTTGTTCCAATAGAGCTGACCCCGGTGGAGTAATTCGCTGGCTTGAGGGAGCCAACGAGAAAGATCAAGTGATTTGTGGTTTCGAGTTACTAGGAACACGACTTCGTTCCATTAATCCATACTAGTTGCGCGCGTTTAGTATGCAGTAACCAATGAATAACTCTGCCAAAAATATGTGGTGTATTCGCTCAGCTCAGCTCGTGTGTCGTGGAGTTGCGAGACGTTCACTAAGACACCGTTTAGTTAATAAAATTTTGGGTGAAAGTTGTGAAATTTTTACATTAGGATGTTCTGTGAGAGATGACACGATATGTGATGCGAAAATTTGAGAGACTTTTGGGGCAAGATCTGAGAAGTCAAGAGATACTCATACTCCTATCTGTCCTGTCACCGTCCCTATAATTCAAGGGTATGATGTATGTACTCGACCACGGAGTAGATCGTCGACCGTAAGCAAAGCAAAGCGTCCAATGTGTTGCTGCTGCTCGCCTGCTCCACGTAAAGGAACACGACGGAGACGTGCGCATCGAGGTTGCCGCGCTCCGGTGGCCATGCCCGTGCGCCCGTGCTCGGCCACGCGAGACTTTTGCGTCGCGATCGGACACGACTGCGCCTTACCGCGATCGCCACTACTGACCAGTTGCCCCACCCACATGCCACATGCGTAGGAGGACGTGTTGCTTGTGGGTCCCGGGGGGCGTCCCGGAAATGTGCCAGCTCACGGGCATCCACGTTTCCCACGCAACGGGGCAGGAGGGATTTGGTGTGGGGACCGCTTGCTCTCGCTTCGGCGGGGCCCATCCGTCCAGCATGATAGATCTGTGATGACACTTGGTGGACATGCAGTAGCTCCACGAACTCAGTAATCTTCGTCAAGCTTTGCTCTAGTGTTTTCCAAGCGAAACGCCGTGCGGAGAGCCGTGCGATCTGGGTAGAACGGTTCAGATCGCCTTTGGCCACCAACTTTCTCGGGGGTAATGGATCACGTATTCACGTGCTCGATCCACACCAATCGGGATTTGCGGGCTTATCTGTTCTGGGGCATATCATGGGCTGGGCTAGAGAATAATATGGGCTGCTTCCGTGGGTTAGGGAGGCCTGGAGCTGGCCCGGAAGTCATTTCCCCTTATGCTGGCTTAAGCCATGTCAACCCTCATCATCCTTCATCTGTTACTGTTATACTTTGTTCTAAAGTTTCTCGACAACGTGCATCTTCACTCTAACTGCATTTTCTTTTGTGAAAATTCGATGTCAATAAACGCATGTATGAAAGTTTTAGAACTAAAACTTGTGAGAGTTTGTACAATTCTTTTGGAAGAGAAGTACGAGAAGGTAGTCAATAATAGTGCCTTGACACATGGCACATCTATTAGTAATAAGAAAAAAGTTACATCATTTTGTCAATTTTTTCCTAAAGAAACTCTAGTGCTAACTTCTTCCTGATACATAGCTTGAAGTGTCAAGAATGGTGTTGAAAAAAATGTTTCTTTTACAGACCACCAATATATATCAAAATAAACGCCGCCATGTATAATTTGTTTGCCCGCAAACAGAGACGACTCTCTGGTTAGAAATGTCATATATTTCCCGGCCGCAGGGAGTATGCGTGCGGCACCATTTTCGAAGGGCATTATTTCCATCAGTCAGTTGAATTGATGAGTGCAGGCCTCCATACAATGAAGACATTAAGTTTCATGTTAATCTGAACAGTTCTGCACTGCATATGTTTTAATCCCCGCATCCTATGATAAACTCATTTTAAGTTGGCTACTTTATAGAAGAGAACATCACAGAAGCATGTCTTTGGAATCAAATGCACACCTCCCGGTTAAAAGAAAAGTAGTTTTTTTTTTGCGAAAAAAATGTAAAGCAGTTGCACTCAGTTTTATTGCACCAGACTCATTTTGACTATATATGCATAATACCCTTTAACCTGATTATTATTCATCTAAAGGAACTTAATAATACATGTTGTATGCATGCAGCATGCCAAACATATAGTGCCCGCCATCATTTGGTTCTAACTTTGTCTGCGGTCAACTCAAGCATCAGGATTCAGGAGGAAGAACCGTCGTTGTCCATCTCAGGACCGGCCAATGGCATCCTGCCTTGACCGATTATCCGGTGCTTTGACATATAACCCGTGCGCTGGGTGTTGCTGCTCTGCACTCTTTTCTGCTTGAGTTCTTCACCCCCTCTCTCACTCTCAGCTTCGAATTCTCAATACACAGAACTGGCTAATTAAGCTCTGTCGTCGTTGCGCAAACGATCCACGAAAACGAAGGTGGGGAGAGGCGCGATTTTTTTTGGGGCTAATAATAAGTATTAATAAATCTGCTGTCATACAACGACTGAAAGCAAAGATGCAGATCACGGATCCATGGACCGGGTTCACGAAATGATGGCAGGCAGCGGCAACCACGGGAGCCAACCCGACCCGATCACGCTGCTCCCGCGGCTACACTAGCCCCACGACCTTTCCACCTCGACCATTCCCGTGGACTCCCGATTGCCCTCCCCTCTCGGCTCCCTTGCTCCGCTCCAGCATTCCCGCACCCTACCGTCGCCGGAGCGAGCAGAGCAGAGCAGCCGGAGGGCCCCGTCGGATCCGCCGCCGCCAAGATGAACGACACCGATGTCTCCAAGCAGATCCAGCAGATGGTGCGGTTCATCCGCCAGGAGGCCGAGGAGAAGTCCAGCGAGATCTCCGTCTCCGCCGAGGAGGTCAGCTTCCTTTCTCTCCGCTTTCCCCTACACCTCCTCCTAGGAGCTTCTAGAAGCTTCCCGGTGCGCGCCTCTGTACTTCTAGCCGCCCGATCTGGCCGGCGCGCTCCGTGATCCCGAAGCAATTGAGAGCGACGGCCTAGCTTTGTAACCGCTTGGGGTTTCGCTTTTTTGAGAGCGAGATCTGTAGTCGAAGCGACGAAGATCCATCCCAGTTCCGAGGGCAGATCGAGGAGCGTTTTGGATTTGGGTTACGTTGCTTCAAGGCTTTGAGATCGTGCCCGATCACTGTGGGCGGACATTCAGGAAACCTCTAGATCGCGGAGATTTTGTGCTTCCAAGCTTTGACTTGGTGCTTGGAAGTGCGCTAAGCGGTCAATTCATGCCATGCTGTTTCTACTGACTTGAACTCGAGGGTACGATATGACTGTAGCCAGATTGCAATGCGGGTATATGAACCTTCTAGCTCAGAGGTTGTTTCACGGGCTTCTAGACGGTTCTGGAAGCGAAATTGGTAGCTTCGACTGAGTCTTCTAGATTAATTCTATGGGTTAGACTTCGAAAGGAATGACTTCTATTTCAAGCTTGGAAGCTCCATTAGTCTTCTGTCCTGGTTCTAGGAGTTGGGCTTTAAACAACTTCCAGAAAATAAGAGAGGAACCCTTGCTATCAAAAGTTCCAAACTAATTTCGAACTCTGTATGTACCTATTCCATTATCATTGTGTCTAAGGTTCCTTTCAGTTTCTAGCTGTAGCGCAAAATGGACGTCTAAGTACATTGTACTGGGAGATGGAATGCGGTAGATACTAATTTTCTTTGCTAACTAGATGAATCACTAGTGTGCTAGACACTGGGCAACAGATTTACTCATTGCAGGGTTTCTATGTGACTACATGTTGTGCACGTCTTTTGTGTATCCCTGTTTGTCTTTGCTGCCGACTTGTGAACAAAGAGGCATGTTGTTAGAATCCAATGTGTGAGATCATCTGCTTGCATGTTAATTTGCCAATTCTCGTACATAGTAAAATATGCTGAACCATTCTACCATCCTGCAATGTTAGAATGGTTCCAAGTGTCATGAAATTTGTTATTACTAAAACCTTATTTTATTTGATGACCAAAAGCATTTGAAAAGCTTGACCTATATGAAAATCATACTCAATGTCTAGACCTATCTTTTAGACATGCTTCTGTAAAGATATATTTTATCTGTATATTAGCATGAAGTTACAAAGTAGCTGCACACTTAACTTGGAGATCATAAAAAGTCAACAATATAACAAGGGCTATTTCATATGCTATATTTGGGTCGATGCGGCAGGAGCAGTGTGCTCTATGGCTATACATGCCTGAGGGAATGATTGACTTCATGAAGCAACATTCATGTTGATGTATCTGAGCCATGTATTGAGTGGTTCACACCATATACGCTTGTTTTCTTTTCTTTTTCATCCCATTGTTTGCGTTCCGATGAAAATTGAATTGAGTTAATTGCCCACAATCTACATTATAGTAAGTCAATAAAGTGTGGCATAGATTTAGATTTCATCAAAATAGCAGTATCCTCTGCATCCAAATTTATCTTTATGCACATTTGTCAGGTTATTGTCATGCACTCATGCGGTGTCTGAAACCAATCAGGAGTCAGTATTCAATTTAAGACACTTGTTTAGTATTTGAACAGCGTGCACAACTTCATGTTTATATCTAGCTTGAGATAGATGGATTGAAATGTGATTTGTACAGGCATTTGATTCAACACAATTTTAGTTCCTTTTCTTCTTTCTACGGGTGTGATTATTTATTGCCTCTTTTCCCTATCTGATTTAAAGACTGTATTATACACAGAGTCATGTTTGTATGTAGCTCAAGATAGATCAGTTCAGATATTATTAGATCAAATATTTGGTTAGGGAGATGATTTCACACCTCTTCTTGCGTGCGTGCCTATTAATTTCCTTTCCTTTAATGTGCCCTCAATTCTCTTTGCTCTGATATAATTTCTTTATGCATTTCAAATTGTAGAACAACGTGTTTAACTTATGTGTTCAAAAACTTGGCAGGAATTCAACATCGAGAAGTTGCAGCTTGTTGAAGCTGAGAAGAAGAAGATCAGGCAAGAGTATGAACGAAAAGAGAAGCAGGTTGAAATACGGAAGAAAATGTAAGACTTCACTTCCCCGCTTCAATAAACAGTGGTCGTCATGGAATATGATGCCATGAAAGGCGTTTCATATTGAGAATGTTTACATGTGTCATGCTACACTAACTTCACAACGTGTCATTGAGCTGGGCTTACACCAGAGTTGCATTGTATCATCACTCACAAGAAATGTATAAAAAGTAACCGCAGACTGCTGCAAATTTATTAGGGGTGGGAAAAAAAAAACTGAAACTGAACACTGAAGGAGGACCAAACCACTATAACCTGTTTTCTTGTCCCCCCCCCCCCCCCATTTTTGGTGTTGGGCCTGATTGTTTCTTTTTGTCTGTCTGTTTGGTGTTCAATCTACATTGATTAGTTCTGTGGTCTCCGAAACTGATCCCGCTGAACTAACTGACCAACACAACAACCAGATCACTACCACCTGACCTGCATGTCGAGGCCCAATGCCCATTTGTTGCCATCTGTTGCCATTGCCTGATGACCTCGTGCCAATGTTCCTTTCCCCTAGCATCTTCTCTTATTTCTTTCTTCTCACATCTCTCGTTCTCGCTCAAGAAAAAAATGCAGCAGTGTCATGAAAATGTCATCCACAAAACAAGTGATGACAAAAATTGATTTTAAGTTTATAACCCTCGAGATTGGCTCCCTCTTTCTTCTTCTATCTTGCTATACATTTCCATCTCTCTTGTACGCCCCTTGGCCCGAGCTGCCATACAGAATTACAGATTCACTGAGTGAAGATAGGGAATGGGGATCTTGAAGAGGCGCGATGTGAGAAGGCTGCAGGGGTGGTCCTGCATTTCAGATCCAGTTGAGGCATCTGTGTTTAATCAACTTAATTTAGTTTTGCCGTGCAAAATTGGTGAACGAGGAACCAAATCAAGATATTGCAGTTCTGTATATTTCATAAACCAAAATTGATGTTCTCTGTTTGGTTTTCAAGTGTCAGGAACCGGACTTTTGGAAAGCTGAATTAACCAACTGACATAACCGACTGAACCGAATGCCCAGTTGCCCACTCCTACAGTCCTACTTGTTTTGTGGTCAGATTGAAATCCAGTCTTCTAGGTTGCCGCAAAGCTTCGCTGCAAAATATTTAATATTTCCTCCGACCACAAATAGAAGTCAATTAGGACATATGAACATGTTCTCCAATATGACATTTTGGCTGGCGATGTCTATTTGAATATTAAAAAAATATGAAAGGAGCTGTATTTTATGTACACTCTTTTTTGTGATTGGAGGATGGATGAAGTAGATAAGTTCGGTGAATATTGTATTTTGAAATGTTGTAAGAGTTACTAGATGTTATACGGGGAGGAGGAATGAGCATGATGACAAATAAGTTAAAAGAATATGCTAAGGAAGAAATGCAGCTCTAGTAATGCTGTAAAACATACACAATCAATCACAGGAAACTTATTATGTCTCAAGGGAAAAGGAGGAACTCCTGCCACAGTAAATACAATACAAAAGTGATAGAATATTGACTTATAGTGGCATTAGTTTACATATAAGATGAGCTGTAAAATGGAATTATCATTAGCTTACTTTTCATGGATACATGTGCATTTGAGGTTTTTTATCCATAGCACTGTATTGAAATATACCATTACATTCGTTTGAAGTACAAATTATGCCATTATATTTTCTTTGCTTTTTAGACATGCCATTATGTCATTTTGAATAAATCTTTAGGATTTTTTCAAAATTTGTTATCTGACAAGGTTCTGTTTGCTCTTTATCAGTGAGTACTCTATGCAGTTGAATGCTTCTCGCATCAAAGTTCTTCAAGCTCAGGATGATCTAGTTAACAAAATGAAAGAGGATGCCATGAAGGAACTCCTTCGCGTCAGTGACAACCACCATGAATACAAGAACCTCTTGAAAGATCTAATTGTTCAGGTTTGGACAAATACAGCATCCACAATTCTATTTCCTTTTCTGATAAATAAAAATCCATAACGGCAATATCTCTTTTTTGAAATGGATAACGGCAATATCTAAAGTTGGTAAATAAAATGGCATATTATTCTAATCTTAAATAGCAACAAAGGCAAACTGGAGCACTCTATGCTGTTTGGCATTTTTTTTCTAGACTTGGTTGATCTCAATTGATTCAAATGTTCATAGGGCCAAATATTATGTGCCGTTTCAGGACTTTCTGCCTGCTGCTTCTGTTATTGTCAAACATCAATTAGTTGTTTTGTTTGGTCAAATGCAGGGCTTGCTCCGGTTGAAAGAGCCAGCTGTATTGCTCCGCTGTCGTAAAGAAGACCACCATCACGTGGAATCAGTACTGGATTCGGCAAAGTATGAGTATGCATCAAAAGCAAATGTCCATGAGCCAGAGATACTTGTTGACCATGATGTGTACCTGCCACCTGCCCCAAGCCATCATGATGCTCATGGACAATTCTGGTAATTTTTGCTATGCCACAAGTTTTTGTTTTTTTGAGACTCCAGTATTATTTGACCGCTCCTGGTTGCTTGTATCTGCTGCCCGTTGACATGCTACAGTATTTCGCTCATCACTTCATCAGTTTGTGGTAGAAATAGCAAATAGTTGTATTGTACATCAAGCCTTGAATTGACATAAGACTAAGCTTAAATCTGGTATTGTTTCTATGCTGTTGGCTATTATACTGTGATATCTATTTGCCATGGTATTGCACGAGACTATGCTGACGTGCCCTGCGTTAAGACATCTATTTTTGTGGGTTAATTGAACATGGAAAAGCACAATTTTTTCCTGCCCAGTGACATGATCACAGCAGACCTTTTGTTGCACACAAAAAGTCCCATCTTATATGTGTTTATCAAAGATGCATCTACGACAGTCTTGCTCATAGATCTATAACAGAATTATAGCTGCCCAATAGCATGATCTATGTATCTTCATTAGATACGACAGTAGTTCTGATTACATATGGTCTGTTTACGATAGTTCATGGATAGCTACTTGACCGTCATTCCAATATTCTCCTAAAAAGTATCCATTTATTCAGCTCTGGAGGTGTTGTCCTGGCTTCTCGAGATGGAAAGATTGTGTTCGAGAGTACTCTTGATGCAAGACTTGAAGTTGTTTTCCGCAAGAAATTACCAGAGGTACGTTTGCCCATCTCATTTTCTCAATTTACTATGTGACAACTGACGACAAACCTTTTGAGTTCGGATCATGTGCAGTTGTCTTTCTTTGAAATAAAATAAGATAGTAAGTTTACAGCTTTGTGCATTATTCATCACTCACTGCATTTTTGGGAGTATTCTGAGTAAAGGGATTTCAGTTTTGTATCACTGTGAACTGCATTGTTTTTCATTTTTCATCATCTACTTGTATGAACACCAAACATTACTTTATCATGAAATCTTGCCACAACCAAGTTAACTCAATCCCGTCCATGCAGATCCGGAAGCTTCTTTTTGGTCAGAACGCAGCCTAATCGACTGATCTGCCGATGGTACAGCTGCTTCAATGTAATGGTTGCCGGTTCCCGCCCGCCCCTGCAGCCGTAAGGAACTCTGCCTGTTTTTGCCAAATTGATTGTTTAAAGTATTCATCCCCTATGTACAAACTACCTATTTGTTCATTACTATCGCCGAGCACCACCGACTGTTTGCACTCTGTTTGCTCCGAGGAATAAGAATAAAGCACCGCTAGACTTTCCACTGCGAAGCTGAATAAATATTGTATATTCATTGGTCGTGCTGAACTGTCCGTTCTGGGCCTGTCCATCTGTATATTTAGTTCTTGCCGGATTGGGTTACTGTGGAAAACGTTGTTAGTGTATCTCGTGTGATGTTTCTCCATTTACTCTGCGCTACTGAAGTTTGTTGGTGGACCAAGTCCGGCAGTTTCGATTACCCCATTCTGAGCATATATGTGCCCGAAGAGGCTGGCTGTCCACCTGCGCGGCGTGTGCTGGCAACAAATGTGTTCATCTGGACGTGTTCCAGCATAAGCACGACGCAACCTTGTCACTGTGCACGGCACTGTACTGTATCGAAGTGCAGTAACTGGGCTGTGTACTGGATTCCAAATGCTTCATCATGCGTCGCATGATGAAGCATTTGGAATCCAGTAGCATGATGCGAGCACGGCGGGACGATTGTCGATGGGCTCCGATCCGTTGCATTGCATTTGCGTGAACGGCGGGACGAGTGTCGATGGGCTCCGATCCGTTGCATTGCATTTGCGTGAATGGCGGGCGAGGGATGATGTTGAAGCTTAGCATTTCGTGGATCGTGTGAGAATCGGGAGTCTGCAGCTGAAATGCTGAAAATCCGCACCTGAAGCTTGTTTGTGACGAGTTTTTTTTTCACAGCAGCTATCTACGGACGGTGGTGAGCTGCTTGACTGAGGTCCCGTTGGGTAGCATGGCCCAGCACAGCCAGCCTCATGAGCCAGACCCACAGGGTGCAGAGAATTTGATCGGCAAATGCACCTCTCACGGTGCTGGTCGGGCTGGGACTGTGTTCGTTGGGCTGGATGATTTGGTCTGGATACCTTGTACACGGACCTAGGTAGGGTTACCACCCTCCTTTTCCTCCTCCCCGTCCCCCTTCTCTCTAGCGCCGCCGCCCATCCCGGCATCTTGTTGCCTGCCGCCCACCTCCTCCACCACGGCCACGGCCATGACCACCACCACCGAGGTCAGGAGCGCCGGCGCATCCCGATGCCGCTTCCTCCGCATGAATCGAAGCCCGCCGCCGCCTCTTCCGCGCGACGACACTGCGGCAGGAGCTAGCTCGCCCCGTCCCCTTGCGTTGTGCTCTTCCACGGCTGCCACGCGCCGAGCACTGTTGCGATCGCCGCTTTCCGGGCGTTGTCGTGGTTGCCGGCAGCTCGACCCCTCCTCCGCGCTGTGCTCCACCGCGGTCGTCAGCCCGCCACCCGTGTTGTGCGAGGAGGGCCACCGAGAGTGACGCGAATCAAGCACTCGGGCCTGCACCGCGAGGAACAACCCTCTCGAGGGGTTTCCTGACGCGCAGGCTCGGGGGTCTATTTTACACCGCCTCAGCCTAACTCCGCAAGCCGAGACCAGGGCGCCAGGCTACCAAACGGAGCCAACTGCATCCCGCGGGACTGGCACACGGTGAGCCAGCCTACCGAACGTGCTCTGAATGCATCTCCAGCGACTAGCAGCGTTGCATCTGATCTAAAGCTACTGGCACCTGTGTCCAGAAAATCAGATTATAGTTTTTTTCGTCTTTTCAATATCTTAGCATCTACTGGCACCTGTTTCTTCAAAACTCAGAATGACCAGTGAACGACACGATCAGCTACGTTTTCCAGTCGACAGTTTTTCCTCTCGACACTGCAAATTTCAAGTGGGCGAGTATTCTGAACTTGAAGCACGCAGCTATACAGCTCTCAGTTTGATGCAGATTGCGCTTGACCATCTGCCTGAAGATCAAAGATACCGCCTGGAGTCCTGGAGATTTGCCGTGTTGGCTGACTGTGTAGGCACATGCGAGTCACTTGACGGGCCAAGCTCTCGGCCAAGTTTTTTTTCTATATTTAATTCCCTTTCGAACGTCCAACGTCGTCCATACCTACCTCGAACTGTTGGTCAAATGGTTGGAAGTGCATAGGGCCTGCTGTCACTGCAAACAGCCCAAAGCTAAAGAAAGCTGCACTCAGCGCCGCCATCACCTTAATTAAACTAATCTCTCAGTTCACTTCTTCAGAAAATGGTACTGACAGCAGCAGCCTATCTAATGGTACATCAGGCAAAGTACACATATACTTCAGAATATACTGGTGAAGCAAAGGTTTGTGCGGCGCACGTGACTGCCCGCGCCACCCCCATCCATGCACGCACGGAGGGGGAGGGGAGGCTAACGTGGACGCATCTTGGCGAGCCTGGTCGACGAATGGACGTGATGATGCGTGCCCCTCTCCCTTCCAGGGCTGTGCCTGCCGCCCTGCCGTGCCGCCCATGCAGGACAGCTTGGAAGGGCACAAAACACAAAGCGCGCGCGAGCGAATCTGGCTGCTGCCCACCATGCATTCTCGTGCTCGCGAGCGCGCCATGTCACCGCCCAGAGTTTTTTAGTTGAGGCCGCTTCCCGGCATCGGTTAGCTCGGCGACACTGCGAGACAAGATCACAGGAGGAAGACAGCGCGTTACTGCATTAGCATACGCTCCACACGTTTAATCTAGGGTTAGAGCACGGTAAACCACCTCTAATGGCTTCGTTGTCCTCGGGGAGCGAGCAGATGGAGAGTAGTGGTGCTGCCCATCAGTACAGAGAGAAACGAGTGGGGAGGTTCCCGACGAGAGATGGATGGCATCGACGACGAACGAGACGAGCAGGAAGGAACATGCCTGACAGGGAGGCATGGGGAGGAGTAAACAAGGAGGGAGCAGCATAGGAAAAGACCACCAGGCGCCTTCGGGAAGCCCAGCTGAAGCTCCAGCTTTTTCTGCAGCATCCGGGCCTCCTCCTCCGCCAGCGCGCGAGATTCTCTTCCCCCCGTCCTGGCCGCCGCCGCTGGTGTGACCTCTGCGCGGCGGCCGTCGGGATCGGCGCGGCAACGGCCGAGCCCGGCACGTGTTACAAAACCGGCCGTGCAACCAGCCGATCCTTGGCAGTTGTCAACTTCCCGGCCGCGCGTGCTAGATCCTCGTCCTTTTCTCACCACCTCCCGATCCTCACTCACGTTAGGGTTTCCGGCCTCCAGCCTGGAGAGCTAGAGTGGTAGAGCTCCGCCACCGCCAAAGCACTGATGTGGGCGGCTGGTACGGCTGGGGGATCCACGGCAATTTCATGATTATTTTGGAAAACAGTACGTGAATGACATGTAGTGTTGCCATCTCTACTGTGTCAGCATATATACGACGAGGCTAAAACATCAGTATTATGCTATGATGCTTTTTCCTAAACTTTTTGATCTTGTCATTCAAGTATGCTTGAACTTTTAGCTATGCCTACACCCTAGAGGGTGTTTTTACTTATCTAGTGTAAATCTGTAATACTCCCTCCGCTCCTCTGCGTTTGTCACTAGATATTCGCACCTGGGAGAGAATCCCAACTCCTGAGCGACTATCAAACCGGGACGGAAGGAGTACATGAGAAATCTCCTCTAAGATAAATATAGCCAAATATCATTATGCATTGTGATTGTATGTATCTTCACTATATTTTTATGCAATGTCTCAATAAGTCAGAAGTAAAAATGATCATTTCCTTACTTTCTATAGCACATTGTAAAGTTATTATCTAGGTGTATTTTGAGTATTGTTGTCTTGTTTTGAGGTATGTTCATTGCACCCTTAGTTTAGTTTAGCAATTTTAGTTGTCTGCACTAAATGCAATTTTCTATGAAATATACTTTTTGAATCACTAGATCGATGTATCAAGCAACTCACATAATATAATATTGTGACTTTAAGCAAATGAAAATGTCTATAGTAATGGTGGGGAACAAGAAGAAAAAGGGCTCTGCGCGTGTGAATATGATTGTACCATGAGAGAAGTACAATGAACGAATATGTCTAAATTGGCTTTCTTAGAAGTAATACACATTGTGGATTTATATATTGACTTCTACATGGTTTTCACTAATCTACTCACACCATTATTATCTATGCTACATCAGCATATAACGAGGTCGACATTCGTATTATGCTTTCATGCTTTCTTGTAACTTGCTAGATCTGGTCATAGTATGTAGTGTCAATATTTATAGTGTCGATCTTGTCTAGGCATTTTTGCATTGAATAATTGACGGAAAAAAACTACTATATGATAGACCTAATCAAATCGCATTCTATGGTTTCTTTCACTATGTTTATGTGCAATCTGCATATTATGTTTGTCTCCTTACTTCCTTAGAGTTCACTGTTTTTAGTTCTTATATGTGGAAGTGCATTTCAGTAATAATATTCTGAGGCAACATATACTCTCTGCCCCATTGGTTTTTGTTGACTAAATATGTGCAGGAGTAACTATTTATTTATTTTAATCACTTATTTCCAAAACACTATTGTTTATTACATCACAAATTAATAGATTTAGGCATGCATAAAAGTAAAAGTTTCAAACAAATGACAATTTGCAAAGTTCATATGACTTTTAGTTTGTTGGACTTGCTTACTAATATGCTTCTATTTGTTGTGAAATCTAGCAATTTTTTTTGTTTGCCAACCATTGTCCATAAAATAAGTTGTAGTGCAAATGAATGTTCATTTTCCTGTTCTTTCAATATTGTTGAAAACTATTTATGATGGTACTAGCTACAAACCTATTGTCGTAGGTGAAAACTATACACATGTATTTTACCATTAAAAATTGATTTCTATATGTGGTCGATTTATGTCATATATATCTTCAGTATATATTTTCACTGTGCCTGCACGCCATCTCTCCTCCCTGATCGAAGTGTTCTTATTTTCATTGCATTATGATTACTCATGTATTGAGGTGAACCTTAACTAAATTAGTACCTTGCAGCTAACTATGTTAAATTTTAGAGGGTGGATCAAATAGTTAAAGGCGCAAATAGGATATTTATTAGCAGCATTATCCCTATCAAACTATGCAGAATAGCATGCACGGTAATTAAAGATATATTTTTAAAAAAAATGAAAATACATCCGGCATCTGCGATCAACACTTAGCCATGCATGCTTGGCAAGGACTTGCAATACAAAGCTACGTCGGTAAAATTTTGACCGACTGATTTTGCCCGGCAACGTGACTGATCTCTGGAAGAAAACTAACACTGACCACCGTAATAACCGTTTACAGGCGCAAATTACCTGATTAGAAGCGAGCTGTTAGTCGAGAATGAGGCAGAGCTCATGACCAAAGGGACTGATTGTATGAAGGAACATGCTGGACCGACCGTACGCACTCTTGTGAAGCAAGTACTACTGTACTGTGCGTGTACATTCAGTTCCTGGATCTGTGGTCCCTCCAACAAGACATGTAAAAAACACTTTTGTGCGGAGTGGTACAAGAAAGCAGCAACTACACACTGTATGGACTATTGAGCAATGGGTGCACGCAAAAGCAACATGGCAAGACTGTTCGATGTCCTTTATGTCATGTCCACACGTCAGAGACGGAAACAGGGTGACAATGAAAATATAGGATTAATATTAATTATTGCACACTTCAAAGAGTCTAAAGTTTAGCTTGGACTAATATGAGCTAATTATAAAAGTCTTGTTTTTTTTGATAAAGAATTATAAAAGTCTTGTTTGTTGACCTCATAAGAATGAGAGTAAATCAAGTTTGAAAATGGTTAATGGTAATTTTTAGAGACTCGTGTTGTTATATAAAAATCATCCATCTCATCATCTGAAGTATAAGCAAGTTATAACATATACATAACCTATAAAGAGAAATTAAACTTTACCCAATAATTTCTATATATTTGATATGATACTGTATTTAAAACAAAAAATAACTATATATCTAACTAGTTCTTTAAAGTTGATTGAAGTCATGAACAATACCTTTACGGATGAATCTTGTTAATTTTCAATCTTACACTATATATCTAACTAGTTCTTTAAAGTTGATTGAAGTTTAGAAAAAGTTTACTAACAAAAACCTAAGACGGTCAAGATATTTTGTCAATTCAAGGAGAGGTAACAAAACTTTATATGCTGTTACGAAAGCTAGTAAAAAGATAATTTAAAATATTCAACTCATTATTGTCCAAATATGTCATAACAGTTGCATGTCAAGTTTGTTTGTATTCTTACGCACGAATTGGGGGAAAAGATTTTAAAAATAGCACACACAAATGTCTGTAGTTGGCTTGGCTTCACTACTTTTATCCAACGTGTTGTGAAAAATGTGATGGCTCCAGGGTCTAGACATCAACACAACTATAGCGCATGAGAGCTCTAACAATAAGTTACCTTGTAGAAATCTAAATCCTCTGAACACCTATTTTTCCCATGGGTTTCAAACTAACGCACCACTTATTTTGACCACTTTTTGTCCAAGAAAATTTTCCTCTACTATATATGTGCTCCAATATTTGTTTGGGCACTAGTCAAGGAGTAGTGCCTTCAAAAATGCGGGCCTGTTTTTACCGAAAAATTCATATATTTGAATATTTGATAAGCAGTAAAGTCGACGACGCACTCATTTGAGAAGTGGACAATACGAAGATCTCAGCACTGTTATGTGGACAAACGAGAAAGTACACTGTGCCTGCAAGTACCACCGCGCCTACAACACAGAAATCAACCAAAAGAATACCAAAAACATTGCTCAACAAGTTAATGACACGAAATTACATTTAGCATGCGTTGTTCCTATATTTAAATTCTCTAGAAAAATACCCCTAATAAAAAGAAAGAGAAATGCATAAGTATCAGACTTTATTTGTCCTTAGAAGGAACAATATTTAGCAGGAAATGAGCATACGGCAATTGCGTCAAGAATACTTTTAGCTGCAGCATTTACTTGACGGGAATGCTCATATATACATCGAATCTGAGATGTATATTGGTAGCTCAACACAAACATGCGGACCACGAGAAAAGAATTCCACCAAACACTAATTTGAAATGTTGTTTGTTCATGTTGACAATTTACACAGACATGCTTTTACTTGAATCCATCTTGAATCCTCTAGCTATCTAGTAGAGTTGGAGATAGCAGACATCCGACGGTCCGTCCTCGCCAACATACAGAAAAAAAAAATCAAACTGCAGGTGGAACTATCTGTTGGTGAGGAAAATTGTAAAAGAACCTCAAAGCCCAAATAGTTCATGATGCCCTGCGGTTAGTTTCTTTTAGGGAAAAATCAAAATCACGGGTTAGAACAGCAAGATAAATGGAGATAAGACCGTTCTCACAAACATAAAGGTCAAGAATATTGTCCAGAGCCTGAGAAATTGATAAAATTACTAAGATAAAAGTAAAAGGGGAACATAAAACTTAAGATTGGTACCGATGTAGATGATTTCATGCTCAAGCGAGCAAGGGAGCACCCTTCAGTCCAACCACAAACAGCGTAGAGCTTGATTTTAGCTCCCGCGCCATCCACTCAGCTACCAAGACATTTCTCGTCCATTGGTCTTGGCAAGTGAATGGATGAGTCGGCAGCTAATGAAACCCTACGGCCATTTCAGAGTGGACTGAAGAGAGCTCTCTTCCGGAGAAGCCATAAACTCAAATCAGACGAGAAAATATTAGGCCATGAATCTGCATATTTTGGCCCAGTGTGTATATCCTCTAGCTATCTAGAAAACACACTAGGAACATCATTGCAAGGCGAACACAAGATTGAGGCGGCAGTAACTTAAGATCTTATAGGCGTTTGAAAGAACAGAAAAAAAATCTAGATCTTATACAAATCAAGAACAGCAAACAACGGTGGGGAAAGGTAGATATGAGAAGCTACCACCGGCCGGCCGGGAAGATGAGATAGATAGGAGTATTCTATCCGACTATCCCCTGTGCTTAGTGTATTCTGGGGCTAAGCTTTGGTTGCAGTTGGGGAGGAGCAATGCTATGCAATGGCTCATGGATCCAAAACGCGAGGAAGAGAGCGCTTAAATAGTTGAAGCGGAGGGGCTGACATCATTTCTCTCAGTATAGCCTGTAGGCAGCTATCCAATATGTACTGCTGCCTGCTGGCCAGCTGCCCTGCATGTCTGGTAGGGTTAATCGAATAATACTCCAGTCATACTCCAAATAATCGAGCGAGAATCTTTTGATGGAGAAAGTTACCAAAATTTGGCTACTCGAAATTTAGCATACATTTAATAGCCAAATTTTAGTAATTTTTTCTATTAAAGATTCTCGCTGGATACAATCCTTCCTAGCTTTTGTGATTCGAAAAAAATCCTAGCTGTTTTCCTTCACGTATAGTGACAGCACAATCTTCTACGGTTCTACCAATGACGACGTTGGAAAGTTACAAAAACAGCTAACAGCTGTAGTTAATTATCCCTCTTTATTGCTTTGTGGGATAAAATTTCATGGATCAAAAGTAAGGACATGTTACAGTCTTGGAGCACTGTTCGACTGTCTGCTAGTTGGTGCTGATTTGTTCTGCGAGAAAAACATCACTGTCTAGTTGGTGTGGTTGGTGGCTGGTAGCTGACACTGATTTGTCCTGAGAAAAAAATATAGCTAACTGATGACTGATAATCCAGACGAGTGGGGGCAAAACCGTCGAATTCCTGATACGACGAGCATGAGCGTGCACTCTCTTATTTTGTTCTCTTCTCTGCAAGACGACTCTCTGACCTCTCCCAACGAAGAGTGTAGCGATTTGAATCTTGAATAAACGCGGCTGAGTGATTTTTCTCTCTTATGTGAAGAGACATCGTCAACCAACATAAATGAAGTTTCACGGGCGTCCAAGTAGGAGTATGCATGTTTGCAAACAGGCCTTACTCACAGCTACTGACATGCACAACTCCTCGTGTTTATGCAAAACTTCAGAAAAGTATTCCTTGTCGTCCACCCCTTTGTCAGCTTTGAGTTCACAGGATTTTAAACTCGTTTCCTGAAGCACAACAGTTCCAAGATGAATACAATAACCTCGTTATGCTCTCCTTTCCAGGCAAAGCTGTTAAATTACTTAGCTTTTGAGTATTTCCCTTCGCGTAAGGTTGCAGTAGTGATATTTTCGACATTCTTGCTGGAATGTAATGATTGTTTTGTTGTAAGTTTTGCCGCTTTTTTCACTCTAGACAAGTACTTAGCTTTTTGTCTGATAGGAACTCAGGTTAAGGATATGTTTGGTTGGATGTATGGATGATTTTAATTAGATGGTGTAGACGCGTAGTTCAACAAAATTTCTTCAAATTATATGATTATTAGTCAGTTTTAGTAAAAAACATTAAGTAGGATGACTTCATCCTGAATGAGTGTGTACGTTTATTCAACCAAACATAAGGGGCATTGTTCATCTTGAACCATCTTGTATATATGAATCAAATGGTAGGAACAATATAATTAAAATAGAGTCCCAGTTTAGCTAGAGATCCAACTCGATCTGGTTCCGTGGTTGGATAGTAGAAAGCTGTAATATAATAGGCTGGCTCTGTAAGCTGGGGGTGCCCTTCGGATTAGCTTAGAGCTAGGGCGTAAAGTACAACTGCAAATGGTTGGAGTAGTCCATCTGGACCCTCTCCGTGCTTATTAGGCCTAGGTTTGGTGAATATAGGGACACGCATATCTTCTTGGTTGGTATGTCATTTCCGATCCTAGATTCGTTAGCAAGTTCCAACAAAAGCACATAATTCTAAGCAAACTTCTCGGCCTCTCAAACAAACTTTCATTAGCTCAGCAAGCTGTTTTTAACGTCCTCAGTGTGAGTATTATGTTAAGCCCGTCTTAGTGGGTGTTTCATATGGAGTTTGACATTAAATTCAATATCACATCAGCAATCTTACTGATTTGGCAATATAATTAATTGGGGAGAGAGGTGAGTTTCATCCCTATAAAACTTAACTCTCACAGTTACTTGGTTCAGTCTTGGTAAATTGTTACTGTTAAATGAAAACTATGCACAAAGATTGGCCTTATGAGTTATGACTTTAAAATCATTTGATTTTTTTTTGCGAAAAAATCATTTGAAATCAAGAACCAGCATTTTCTGCAGGAATGCTGAGTTGCTGACTAGATGAGGGTGATGACAAGGAACGTAAAGAGATGGAATCAAATCGACGGATCAAGGAGCAGACGAGATTTTGTCGGGAGGAAGAGACAAAGCATGAAGAGAGTTGTTAGATCTCTTCTTCGTAGGAGTAGTAGATGATATCATATCCTTGCTCTCTGTTATCGTAGTGCTCATTCATCAGTCGCAGTCATTTTGATCCATCCGGGCCCTTTGATTAAACGTAAGATTCCATATGCCTGTATATGGTCAGATCAATGGGACAGTGATGTGATCTTTAATTTTCGTTCTCTACAAAATTGGATCTCTGCAGCAAGCATCTCCCCTTTGAGTGATGATAACTTCTTTTGTGAGCGCCTGTGATATACAGTACTCAATTTGCATCATGGTGCACAGGCCATTGGTATTTACTCAATTGTAAGATCTCTTTTTTTTACAACATTTTTTTTACAACAGATCTCTTTTACATTGATTTAAAAGTACGGATCAGTATTTTAAGGTACCTCTTTTATTTCCACCGTCTAATTTTAAATAATTTAAAAATAAATTTAAGGATTGTTTTTGGTATTTGGTCCCACCAATTTGTTACATCTCGTCACTTTTTTTTAGACTAAACCCTGTTTAGTTGGCTGAAATTTTGGTGAAATGGGTAAAATTTTTTGCATTGAGTTGCGTGCACAGAGAGAAGAAATGAACTGATACGGTCCTCTATGTGAGAATTTTGGTGAGATTTCAGGGAACTAAACTCAAAGAAAGTGCTTGCAGCCAGGTACATCACGGTACTTATACCATGTTTCCATCGTTAAATTTCTCGTGATGGACTACTCTCTTTTTTTATTTTAAAGTTTATCTTGTTGTAATTGGAACTTGGTTCATGCACACTGTTACTAGAGCTTGTGATGCAGATAACCAACTTTAAGTAATGTCCATGCTTCTATACAGTACTACTATAAGATTCAGCTCACAATTTAGCTGCTAGCTCCTGCGTATCAGCATTCTTTCTATATAGAGTTCTAGAGCATATATCTTCAGCAAATCTCCCACTATATACCAGTGCCAACATCATCATAAGCGCTCGTGATATCTCGTCGTCTTGCCGCTAAGATTGTTGGCCTTGACTACCATCATCATCAGTTTGTCCCCTGATGTTTTTTTAAGGAACTTACAGCAAAAAGGTGACATGGACCACAAACCATTTTCTCAGGCACAGCAAGAAACAATCAAACAGGTGAAAAAGGCTGGTGGAAAGGCGGTGGTGGCGGTGGCATTCTGGCCCCCTCGGGCCGGACGGCGGCGGCGGCTCCCTGGCCCGGTTCCTCCGGGGCCGGGTGGCGGCGGCAGTTCGCCGGCTTCTCCGGGGCCGGTGCCGGCCTGTCCCCCCCCGTTCCCCCGGTTCCCCGGGCCGGGCACTGGCTCTGACTTGCCCCTCCCCCCTCACGGGCGGAGGTGGTTCGGCAGGGGATTGGGGAGGCCAGATCCGGCCATCGTGTGGGTGGATCTGGCGTTCCTTGGTCTGCTTCGCTCCGATCTGGTATCCTCGTCCTCGACTGTTGTGCAGGGTCGATATCATCATGGTGGTGGAGTCGGAAGGCTTGCGCTGGGTGTCCCCAGCTCTGGTGTTCGCTTGTGGCGTCATGGTGGCGTCCATGGCTGCGCCGGGCTTCTTCCCCTGCAGGGTTGTTGCGGAGGCGGTGGGGGTGTGCTGTTGTCTTTGGTCGAGTGTGTTGCAGGTTTAGGGCTTAGCCAGGCGAAAGCCTTCACCGACACTCCTGTCGGTGGCATTGGTGACGGCGTTCTCGAATGTCGTTCTCCCTGTTGAGGGCACCACTGCGGAGCTCTCTACCTTGCAGCACAGGGTTCTCGGGGTGAAAACCCTGCCCAGTTCGGGTGAGCGACGGCGGCGCCACTGGCGTCGCACCCTCGTTGGAGGCGTCGTCTCTTGAGAACCTCTTCAGCTGTGCCAGTGGCGTTGGTGGAGGTGCGCTTGTTCGGTGTCGGCGGCTCTGTGCTGAGGGCCTGTGGGTGCTGGATGTCTTGGGTTGGCGTGCAGGGTGCTGTGGTGAGCTCGTTGTCAGCTGGGGCGGAGGTGCTGCTCTCTTCGCGGTCTCAGATATCTGAGTCCTTGGTAGAGAGTGAGGCGGTGGGTGAGGCGAGGCCCCCACGCAGAGAGGCCAGGATCAGTGATGGCACACGGTACTGAGTTGGGAGTGTTTGCTGAAGCTTCACTGGCTCTGAGGGATCGACGTTCCTGTATGTGCAACTCGAGGATGATAGCCCCATGGTGGAGGAGTTCAAGGGCCTGTTCGGTCCTGCAGCGGGTTGCAGCTTCGGCGTGACTCAGCGTTGGTGACGACGGCGCAGGCTTTCGGCGGCTTGTTCGATCTTCTCTCCCAGTTGGTTGAGGATGGTGGTGTGCTTTGTCGAGTGTGTTTGTTTATGTTCAGGGTTTGTATGTGTGGTGGTGTCCGCTTCGGCTCGTTATGTACCAATGCTGTTTCTTCTTATATGATATAGCAGTGTTCCTGCTTTTATTTAAAAAAAAATCATACAAGCTCGTACGGATTTTTTCGCCTTTGTATGAGCTGAAAGATTTGAATACCCCAGGCTATGCAATATGCATGTGCATGGGTAGATCATGAAGCGCATTGTTGCCATTGCAAACAGGGACTGATGCACTGCAAGTTCCCATGCACGTCCGTTTGCGGGCAAAGTGCGTTGCATGGGTGGTGGCCGGGCTGCTCCCGTAAACGCTCTCAACTCCAGCTGGTTTTGTCCCCAGCCATAGCCTTCTTTTAAACCTAAAAAGATCAGCAGGGAGGGAGAGCTAGGGAGATGAAGATGATGCTATTGTGCTCCTCGCCACCGACAACTCCTTCGAAGTCCTAGCTGCAAGAGTACCTGAGCCTGACACCCGGGACCAGTAGTCCGTTGCTATTAGCTGGTGGTCCTGCCATTGGAGCTCATGCAAAAAGCAGTCACTGATCTCGGCTGTCACCTGTGTTTCGTGAAATTTTGATAAAAAGTGATAAAAGTTTTTACATTAGACCGCTTGCGTAGAGAGAAGAAATGAACTGACACGGTCCTCTAGATGAAAATTTTGGTGAAACATTTGGGAATTATAAAAATTTTGGTGTGTGCGTGGATGACGGGAGAAGAAATATGGTCGAGGTGGTGGCCCCCGTGAGAAGATCTGTCTCTGACCTTTTTAACTGGAGTTGAGCATTGACAATTCGAGACACCCATGCATGCAATTCTCTCCAAATATTCCTTGTTACTTTTGTACCTGTCGGCACTTTAACTTGCAGATGGAGTTTTGTGCGCATTTCGTAGGCTCTCGGTGCTGCATAGGAGTAGCTAATATAGCTAGTAATGATCTCTTGAGACATACTATGTTGCAAAATGCAGTGATAGATTTGAATGAAAATGCTACATTAATGGCATATGCTACGGTCTTAAATCAGGGATCAGAGGTTGATAATTAATATCTTTGCAAACGTATTTAGTGCACATTAGGTCAGTTTCAGTGAAAGGTTTCATCTTTTCAATGAAATGAAACTGTCATTCTCATCACAAAATTTCATAGATTCTCCATCCTTTCATATTTATAAGCCATAACAGAACTTAGCACGGTATTCCATATAACACTTTAACCATTCATTTATCATATATTTCATCTCTTACAGTCTTGTGGTTATAAACTTATAAACATGGCTGTTGGCGGTCGATTTCCGTCAACCTATAGCACTCGTTACACTATGGTTTGAGCTTTGTTATGGAACTAACCCGCCACTAGGCACACTAATGAAATAACAAGTTTATATTTTCATGTGCATTTTGAAGTGTAATGTGTTTGCAGGAAAACATGGACTAAAGTGACGGAGACACATCAAGTTCAAATGGACAAACAAGGAGTTCCGTTCGTATTCAAGTGCAAGACAAATTCACTCCCAAAGGTGGCAAAGACCAAGGTGCTACTACGAAATATTCCCGAGGACCAAGACGAAAAGATCGGACTTCATACGACAAGACCCCCTAACTTGGTCGCAGGGATAATGATGCCAAAAAACCACCTACGAAGGGGTAAAAAGTCAAAATATCACGAAAGACCATGTGGAGGAAGTTGGGCCCGAACCGGGCCAAAAAGGGCATGGGCCGGCCGGCCCATGCTGACCGGCCTACCCCTTTTTTGCGTCGGTTCGGGCTCCCTTTTGGACTAGGGTTTCCTCGGTGCATAAATAGTCTCTGCCTCCGACGGCCGTCACATCCAATCATTCTACCGCCGTCCATTCACCAGAAACTCACCGCCGCAAGATGAGGGTAAAGATGAGATGAGTTTGTCGCAAGGATCAACACCGGTGGAGGGAAGGAAGCAAGAGGAGGACTCCAAGCCATCAGCCTAGGGGTGTTTCCAAGCTTCACCGCCGCCATATCCATCGACGACATTCTCCGGAGGCTCCACCACCCCTATGTGCTTCAATCCTTGTAAGATGTTGGGGTAATGTCTCTGTTCATCTCTAGGGTTAGATGGATCTTGGATATGTAATCACTACATGAATTCTATGCCCGTCGATGCTTCATGGTCTATGTCTTCGCAAGTGCTTTGTTTACATATGTTTGTGCAACATGTGATCTTAGTAGGATTTGTGGTAATCGTGGTGATTAGCCAAACCCTATGAACGCTTAGATATAGATGCATTAGCGAAAGTGTTTTATTACCTTGTGTAGTGACAGTACGATGTAGGGAAAAGGCTTAAGCGACCACATAACCGCCATGATGCTAGCGAGGGCAACACCTCTTTCGTGTAGTAGATGCATATCTTTGTGATCCTAGACTCTAGGGAGGGAACGCTTATCTATCTTTATTTCTCTCTTGTATCAACCCTTGTTTCTTAGATTCAATCTTAGATTAGTTTAGGTTAGATTGCTTTTATTTTATATTAATCTCTCTCAAAGGCTTTCTAATCAACTAGATTAGTACTTGGTTAAACGCTAGTATATCCCTTGCTCCTTGGGTTGACAAGAACCTTGGGATCTCCCTAGGTAAAAAGGTTATAGGTGATCCGTACGCTTGCGGATCAAAACTCTTTACGAGATTCAACCATCAATAAGCTCTTTCTCTGGCGCTGTTGTCGGGAAGCAAGCCAGTTTGTTACGTTTAATCTTGTATTAATTTTGTTGATCACTAACATCTAACCCTAGTTTCCTAGAAAAAAAACTTCTTTTATTTTGTTTTTGTTTCTGTTGTTTAGATGGCGTTCGCCGGACATCCTTTGGAGGAACCAGAGAAATCATTAAGGGATTATGCTAGCCACGACGTGAGGACATCAAGGTACAAAAGTCAGATTCGAGGCTTGAAGCGACGATGTATGAGATCAAGGCTCGGATCATCAAGATGGCGGCAACCAATCCTTTTAGAGGGGTGGAGACTGACAACCCGTATAGACACATCGAGCGCTTCACAACGTTATGCAATACAGTACGACAAGAAGGAGTCCCCGATGATTGGTTCAAGTGGAATCTCTTTCCCTACTCACTTGCCGGGGAAGCAAAGAAGTGGCATTCATTTACGTCCTTCGAAGTTGGAGGAAATTAGAATCAATTGATGAGAAAATTTTGTGAGAAATTCTTCCCAATAAGCAAGATCTAACAAATAAGGAGGCAAGTGATTACTTTTACACAAGGAGAAGATGAAGGGATAGATCAAGCATGGAATCTCTTCAATGAACTAGTTGAACAAGGACCAAGACTCGGATTCTCCGGTGATGTACTCTTGCATACCTTTTTCTTTTCCCTAACCCTTAGTTGCATGGAATATGTTCAAATGTGTGCAGGAGGGGATCTCATGGAGAAAATACTCACAGAAGATGCCCAACTCCTACAAAAAATCAGTAATAGGGCGGGCTTGTTAAGAGATTGGCGAAGACGATGTCGCGAGGAGCAAAACGACAAAAGCAAGTCGGAAATGCTTGCTGAAATTTTTGAAAAAAAGATGAACCGGAGGTCAAGAAAGATGAACCGACCATACAAGAAATCGAAGAACCACTTCCAAAGGTAAGAGATGTCATTTCAGATAATAAAAATGTTGAAACTAACATGAAAGTAGGCCGAAGTATGGGAAATGCTAGACCATTGGCGGAATTCAATCAATCCGATTGGATTCAATTTGATCTTGCCCCTCTAAGAAACTACTAAAGGAAGGAGGAACACCGATGCGTCGCCAAAAGAATCGAAGATATATTTGACCAAGAGATGAGTGGAGAATCGATCCAAAAGATATTTGAAGAAAAAGATGAAAGATGGATCGACCAACTTGACATCTTGAAGATTTATGACGAAGGAAGACAAGAGCACAACCATGATGAGCCAAAAAGTCTCATCTCCACAACAACACGTGCACCAAATCAAGAAGAAGAGTTTATTGCTAAGGAGATGAGGGAAATAAAGAAAATGGCTATTGACTTGAAGGATACATCGGAGAAAATATGATTCAAGCTAGAAGATATGATGGAGGAAGATGACATAAAGCAAACACGCCAAGAAGGCCCCTCTCCACAAGGTTATAGCTAGTGTGCTATTGAAGCTTACACATTAGCAAATCAAGACATGGAAGTGCTCAATGATGAAGAAAAGAGTGAATCAACGATAAGCAATCTTGACAACATGTGGTACACGGAAGATAAAGAAAGCAGCATACAAGACTTTAAAGATGAAGATTTGAATGATAATGAAGACTTCAAAGAAGAGATGAATGCATACATTGCTAATGGATTACATGTTCCACATGATGAGGTGGAGAAGATGCAAAAATGTAACAAAGAAACACCTCCACTCGTTGAGATTGATTCACTTTCAACACTACTAGACGAACCAAGAATCACCCTTGTTGAAAAATCTCTAAAGACAAGGCACACGCTGAAATCTCAAGATATTATTGGTATTACTGATGATAAATTCAAATGCTCATGTTCTACCAATAGTAGTTTAAATTCTATGCCTTGCTCCAATGATGATCATGTTGATAGGCTAGAATTTCTTGAGAATCATAATGAGGCAATATTTATGTTTGAACAAATTAATTCTATGCATAAATAACCTTTGCCTAAGAATGAGCTAAGTGCTTTGCATGAAACGTATGCTTCCTTTAATTACACCTTGACATGTTGTTACATTTTGCTTGTGGTTGTAATTATGGATGCTTATGTTTACAATAAGTTTTGCAAATCTCGATCATGCTTTGCGCTTGATCAAGCTAATGACCTTAAAGAAGAACATATCGGGAGAAGGCCTGATTTTCACTAACCATGCAGAAACACAAGGTTCAATTAATGTGAAGAGATGTCAAGCCCAAAGAGTTGCAAGATGAATCATCAACCTCTCCAAATCCTGCGATGGATGCTGCTGTCTTCATCAATTTTGTATACTTGTTCAGAGGTGTAAAAATGAAGAAAATGAGATATTCAGAAGCTCCATCAAGTTTTGATTCCAACGCATAAAGGATCAATGAGTTTTAAGACCCATGCATGGAGTTATGGTGAAAACATTGAGCGATGCGCGTGTTGAAAACAGCTCGGGACAGATTGCATCGCCGGTGTAAAATGGACGTAACTTTCTTGTTCGAAGTCCGATTTGTGTCAATAAATACTTGTTGGAAAGGATATTTTGTGCACTATGCAATGGAGTAAAGTTTAGGAACACTTTATGTTGTGGACATTAAAGAAAAATTTGTGAAGTGAAGGCAGCACCGAAGGGCGACAAAGAAGGAGAAAGTGATGATGTTAGATAAGCTTGGGCAAGTCTTCTTTAAGTGATCAAGCACAACATGGGAAGTGAATTAAATCTGCATCGACGCCTTTAATTCTTGCATGAAGGACCATGGCTTTGCGACAATGAGAAGGTATGTGTGAAAGTCGAGCTCTAAGATTTTAAATGAAACAGTTTTCTGGAGGCAACCCGTTTCTTTGTGTTTTATTTCTTTCTTAGAGAGAATAAATGGCACCATCCTATGATGATTAACTTGTGGCTAATTAATCTAAGTTTAATTTTATTTTTAGAACCACCATCATATTCATACTCATATTTATTTATTTGCATGTGTTGCATTTTGTTATCGACATGATATTGGTTTCTTTGCATATAAGTGTTTTGCATATAGTTGGCTTGGTTGTTTCATAGACTTAATGATGTATGTGTTGACACATCTTATCTTATATATTTATAAGTCAACTAAACATGAGAAAAGGGCATAAATGTTAATATCAACTTAGAATAGGGTGCCACTAACAGTTTTTCTGGAGATTTGGTAAATTATATAAATCCAGGAACCATTCGGGAAAAGTGCTAAAAGAATCGAATCTAGAAGACTCCAGAAGGCTCCGGAACTCAACGTGACTTGGCACCCAAGAAAGAAGCATCTAGAAGAAGTGACGAACCACCTGGCCGAAGTGGGCCCCGAGGGGGCCCACCCCAGCCCGATCGGCCTGGTGGTGGGGCCGGTCGGCCTCCCCCGGGCGCCACCTCAGCCCTACTTCCAGAAGGTTCTTCCACCGCCTATGAGGATCAATCTAAACCACTCGTTAGGTCGGTTTGATCAAACGGCGCACGTCTACCCCTCAGGGCTATATAAGCAGCCCCCCTGCCCCTCGGCAGAGGCATCTGGAAACCTGAGTTTGCATACACCAGATCAAGTCATCAAGTCAGAGATACTACGCCCTAGAAACACCATATAGCAGAGTAGCTAGCTAGTCTAGATCTAGGAGGAGGCAAGGCGTCTACTTGGCTCCTGATCGTCTAGAGGCTGATCGAGATGCTGATCTAGCTTCGCTCTTGTAAGTTCTTATCTAGTTCCTTACATTTGTTATACATACATATGTTCTTATCAATGATTATATTCGACATTATATGCTTTGGTGTTTATTATGATTACATGTTTAGCATAGTTGATTTGCCTTTATATTCATGTATGGAGTCATATAGCCCTCACCTAGATCATTTGTTAACATGGGTGAACGGTAAAGACAGTGTAAGCGTGGTGCTTATATTGTATTTATCTGCGATTGCACCCTATATGCCGGGTCGTGTGGTAGATCGTGGTGGTGACAGCACTATTGAGTCCTTCGCAGTCCACCCCCCGTGTATAGGACTAGTGGAGCCTTATACTGTTTGGGTTGTTTCAAGTTTCGGCCTTGATCCTCCTGGATAGTCTCCCCATGCATTGATATAATAGTTCTTCTTCCATGATTGTTAAATGTTTGCACTAATCATAGTTTGCATTGACATATAGTTTAGAGTTACCGAGGAGTATCCTCTCTAACTAGACTTTGCTATGTTTCTCTTGCTATAATGACACTTTCTAGCTGCTCATGATGTTATGACTTGAACAATGCTATCAATATCTTTATCTTTATGTGACTTACCCCTGTTTATAGCAATTGATATATTTTGGCCACTCTACATTATAAAACTGAGAGATGAGCATGTATTAGCTATTATGGATTAGAAAGACTTCTTTCCCTGTGGTAGAATATAAATACGATACCTGGTTTTACTCCTGGTTAAAATGCTACAATGGTATATTCATATCTGTGCGCTTGCGGATTCCCAGTTTATATATATATTCTTTTCTAGAGATCCAAGGCATATGTAAGAGTACCATATCCATGCGTTTTCTGGCACACCTGTCAGGGCTGACAACCTATATCGAGTTGTGCTATGAATCGTGTCGGAGTTCACCTTTTAGTTTAATCTGAAAGCAACATCTGATATACACTTAGCATCATGTTAAGATATACCTTTGCATTTCTGGTGCCGTCGATAGAGATGGATCTTATATCCGTTTCTAGTCGATGACGTTAGCAATGTCAACAAGCATTTTTGGCGCTGTTGCCGGGGAAAGAAAGTCTATAGCCTAGATGAAAAAGTTTCAGTAATAGCATGCATGCATCTCTCACACATAATGTATCGAGAACCCAAATTATCATTGCTTAAACAGGCTTACCCTTGTTCTTTCCACTTTTGTCATCTTATTTCAGGGTAATGTATGAATAAGAATCTTCCAGAAGACTTCGTTTCAGATCCAGAGAAAATCTTAAGGAAGGCAAGGTCAAAGCTCAGGTCTCCTGATTCTCGGCCCACGACTTCTGCCTTGGGAGATTCAACAGCGCGAAGCTTAACACCCACGTTTGAAGTAATGGCAAACAAGTCCCTACGTGAATACTCCGCACCGACCCCGGACAACATTCGTACTGGTCCGACAGTCGCTGTAGGAAATGCTGCTTTTGAGCTCAAGCCTGCACTGATCAACATGGTACAAGCTAGCCAATTTTGTGGAAAAGCTCATGAAGATGCCAACAAACACCTTCAACATTCCTTGGAGATATGTAGCACCTTCACGATCAAAGATGTGCCAAGTGATGCAGTCCTACTTTGTTTATTCCCATTCTCATTATTGGGGCGAGCGAAGCAATGGTTTTACTCCAACAAAGACAAATTTACAACTTAGACATTGTGTTCTACTGCCTTTCTGGCAAAGTTCTTTCCTATAGGCAAAACCAATGCCTTACGGGGGAAAATTTCGAGTTTCCAGCAGCAACATGAGGAATCTGTTCCTGAAGCATGGGAGCGCTTTCAAGACTACATTTCAGAATGCCCACATCATGGAATGGAAAATTGGTTGCTCTTGCAGACCTTCTACCACGGGCTCTCTACCAACACCCGTGAAACGATGGATGCTGCAGCTGGAGGTGCTTTCCTGTCCCTTACACTTACTCAAGCTACTAACCTTGTGGAAAAGATGGCGTCCAATCAAGCTTGGAACGAGGAACGTCAACCCCGCAAGAAAGAAAGAGGAATGCACCAGCTCAAGGAGGTAGACATGCTGTCTGCCAAAATGGATTTACTGATGAAGAGGCTTGAAGACAAAGCCCCTGAGAAGAAGGAAGTCATGCAACTCTTCGAATCCCGCATGACCTGTGAAGAGTGTGGAAACACTGGACACTCAGGGAGTCAATGCCCTCAGCTGGAGGAGGACGTGAACTACATCAACAATAACAACCAATATCGTCCCCAGCAGAATCAAGGATGGACTCAGCAGAGGACCAACTACCCAGGTAACTATTCAGGTAATTATCAAGGTAATAATTCTTCCAATAATTTCTCACCTTTAAGAGACTTAGTCCAAAACCAGGGTAGAATTATGGATAATCTGTCTAAGAGGTTAGCTTCCAATGATAAAATGCTCGAAACTATTAGTAATAAAATGGAAAGCTTTTCTTCTGCCATCAAGAACCAACATAGCTTTAATAAAATGCTAGAATCTCAGATTTCTCAGCTGGCATCATCTGTTCCCACGGCTAACCCAGGTAAGATTCCGGGTCAGCCGGAAGAATTAGAATCTGCAAATCTTGTCGATATCTACTCTGCAGATCTGTGTTCGAGTAAGACAGAAGAAGGCCCAAGATGGTCTGACTGGGGCATGCCCGCCAAAAGAGTAGATCTAGGAAGGCCCATCATCAGCATCACTATTGGATCCTACACCTTCAAGAATGCACTTTGTGACTTTGGGTCTAGCATCAACATAATGCCTAAGGTAATATATAAGAAAATCAATGGTTCACCTTTATTGTATACAACCATGTACTTGCAGCTTGCAGACCTGTCACTATGCTACCCCGAGGGCATCCTAGACGACGTATGTCTGGGGGTAGGACGCTCTTACGTGGCTGCCGACTTCGCTGTTGTCGAGACTGGGGGAAGTGAGAACGCTCCAATCATTTTGGGACGTCCTTTCCTTGCCACAGCCAAAGCCATCATCTACGCCGACGCCGCTAAGATCGTCTTCACCATCAATGGGAGAAATGAGAGATTCAATTTCAAGAACAAGATCCTAAAAGCTCCTGCACACCCCCGATATCCTTACCCCCAAGAACACGAGCCAGTTGTCGAGAAGAAGAGAAGAGATAGAAGGAGGAATAAGAAGAACAATCGACCTCAACCGCATGTGGAGGAAGTTTGGATGATCAACACGATTCAATCAGAGAATGAGAACCTGTTCCCTTCACCATTACTGCCAAAGCTTGAAGACCCTTGAGTTCCATCAATCCACTGCTCCGTCAATCAATGGAACTTCCAGCGAGTTGTCTGCGACACGAGATCGGGCACCAACCTAATGTCTAAGGTAACCTACGAATTAATATATGGTGACCTGCCTTTGTATTCCACATATATAATATTGCAGATGGCGGATCAATCACAACGGTTCCCGGAAGGAATTGCACGAGATGTACTTGTCAAGATAAAGGACCACTATGTCATGACTAACTTTTTAGTCATAGACATGGGAGATGAGCAAGATCCTCCCATCGTGCTTGGAAGACCGTTCCTGAACACAACAAGAGCAATCATCTACATCAGGACTGGCGAGATCCACTTCCAGTTCAGAACTGAAAAGGTACACTGCTACTTCAATACTTATACTGATCCTGAGCAGCCCAAGAAGAACAAGACACGGAGACGCCTTCAGAAATTACAACGCAAGATGAACACAAAGTTGACGGATGTCAAGAACATTGAAGAAGAGATCAAAGAGAAGTCCGCTCAGCTTCTACCAGCCCAGTATTCTGAACCTGTTACTCCAGAAAGGTCTCCACCGAAGAAACAAGTTTGGAGGAAGAAAGATCAAAGTACACCTTCGGAAGACCAATCACTACCCGCGTCATCAACTGATCAATCAATGACCACTACATCTACGCCATGGGAGTAAGTACTCTAAACTCTCACCGAGAGGTAACTCGGTATTTATCTTTATATTCTGCACTGCATATTTAGATTAGCATGTTTATTTCCCTATACCTGCATTGAAAAAAAAGAGATCATAAAAATATTTTCTGCTTTTGCATTCTTTAAGGCCCCATGTACTTCGTACCGTGACGGCATAAAAAAATAAAATAAAAAAAATTGCATTCACATATTTTTGTTTTAGCATCCCTTTTGCATATAAAAATTCACAAAAATACGTGGGCACATGAAGGTCCACACATTTCAGAAAAACCCAAAAAGAAGTGGGCACATGAAGGCTCACAGCATAATCCTAGAATTTGTTCCTTCGGGTATGTGCGAGACTAATATTTACAGGGAGAATTTAATAAGGACCTGAAGGCAAACAAGTTCCAAGGATGAATCAAGAATCACTTCAAGATCCAGCTTGGGGGAGAGCACCCCCAGTTATCATGATAAGTATCACTATCCTATGTTTTTAGCTAGTTATTTGAGTATTAGTTAAAGGTCTTAGTTTGAATAAAATGCTAGAGTCTGCTAGTTGGCTTTTCTCTTTAATAATGATCTTGATGATATATGCTTGGAGATGATGAATAGTTGCTCCGCCATAATCCCTTTTAAAAGTGCTTAGTTTTCAGACCTAAATTCTCCTGAAGCTTAAATGCTTAATTTGCTCTAAACCCAAAACCTGTGCAAGTACATGCTTAATCTGAGTCTAGGCCTTGAAAGATGATTCATGAAAAGTTGAGTTGCTATTGATCATTTTGCTAGAGAAGCTTGATTCCTGGATTTATCTTAAAAATCATGAAAATTTATATGATGAGTTCCTGTGTCTATGATCCTTAAGAGCTTGTCATACACATCAAGATCATTCCATTCCACCATTTATGCTGCTTCTGACATGGAAGTACGCATTTTCCATCAAGCCATACAGCTCATGCAACTCTAGGATATATCTCTCTCAATGTTAAAAAGGATTCTGGGGCTACATTCGGAAAAAAAAAGAGAGGAAAAAGTGAGAAGAGAGAGGGAGAGAAAAGGACAAGTGTCATATTAGGCGAGAAGGGCCTACCTCCCTAAAATAAATTTAGAGATGAATAATGGACACGTGTCCGAGGGCGAGTAGAGCCCACATCTCTAAGGAGAGAGAAAAATGGACAAAAGTCCGGGGCGAGTAGAGCCCACCTCTCCAAGAATGGAAAGCCCAGATCTTAAAAATCTTAGAAAGAGAGATATAGTCCAAGAGCTAGGCTAAAAGGCTTACCACCTTTCACCCTCATCCATCCAACACTATCATCCATACATATCTTGCCAAGTGTGACTCCATGCTTGAGAAGGTCATACACAGGATCTCTGAGTTTTATCTGAAAAATGTGCAAAACCCCAGGATGATAGCTGATCAAAGAATTTGAGATATACTGCTTGACTTGATTGTTTTGTCTTTTATTTGCTCAAGATTTATGAAAAGGCTATGCTTAAAGGTTGAAGTTAAGAGAGAGCAATCTTGTTGAGGAGAATTGGTTTTTGAAAACCATAGTACTTTTGAGGTGTGAAAGCGTTGTAGCAACTCCTGATCCTGCTAAAGCATATCTTTGCTAGGGACTAGCAAAGGGTAAGCTTGGGGGAGTTTGTTGACACATCTTATCCTATATATTTATAAGTCAACTAAACATGAGAAAAGGGCATAAATGTTAATATCAACTTAGAATAGGGTGCCACTAACAGTTTTTCTGGAGATTTGGTAAATTATATAAATCCAGGAACCATTCGGGAAAAGTGCTAAAAGAATCGAATCTAGAAGACTCCAGAAGGCTCCGGAACTCAACGTGACTTGGCACCCAAGAAAGAAGCATATAGAAGAAGCGACGAACCACCTGGCCAAAGTGGGCCCCGAGGGGGGCCCACCCCAGCCCGATCGGCCTGGTGGTGGGGCCGGTCGGCCTCCCCCGGGCGCCACCTCAGCCCTACTTCCAGAAGGTTCTTCCACCGCCTATGAGGATCAATCTAAACCACTCGTTAGGTCGGTTTGATCAAACGGCGCACGTCTACCCCTCAGGGCTATATAAGCAGCCCCCCTACCCCCTGGCAGAGGCATCTGGAAACCTGAGTTTGCATACACCAGATCAAGTCATCAAGTCAGAGATACTACGCCCTAGAAACACCATATAGCAGAGTAGCTAGCTAGTCTAGATCTAGGAGGAGGCAAGGCATCTACTTGGCTCCTGATCGTCTAGAGGCTGATCGAGATACTGATCTAGCTTCGCTCTTGTAAGTTCTTATCTAGTTCCTTACATTTGTTATACATACATATGTTCTTATCAATGATTATATTCGACATTATATGCTTTGGTGTTTATTATGATTACATGTTTAGCATAGTTGATTTGCCTTTATATTCATGTATGGAGTCGTATAGCCCTCACCTAGATCATTTGTTAACATGGGTGAACGGTAAAGACAGTGTAAGCGTGGTGCTTATATTGTATTTATCTGCGATTGCACCCTATATGCCGGGTCGTGTGGTAGATCGTGGTGGTGACAACACTATTGAGTCCTTCGCAGTCCACCCCCCGTGTATAGGACTAGTGGAGCCTTATACTGTTTGGGTTGTTTCAAGTTTCGGCCTTGATCCTCCTGGATAGTCTCCCCATGCATTGATATAATAGTTCTTCTTCCATGATTGTTAAATGTTTGCACTAATCATAGTTTGCATTGACATATAGTTTAGAGTTACCGAGGAGTATCCTCTCTAACTAGACTTTGCTATGTTTCTCTTGCTATAATGACACTTTCTAGCTGCTCATGATGTTATGACTTGAACAATGCTATCAATATCTTTATCTTTATGTGACTTACCCCTGTTTATAGCAATTGATATATTTTGGCCACTCTACATTATAAAACTGAGAGATGAGCATGTATTAGCTATTATGGATTAGAAAGACTTCTTTCCCTGTGGTAGAATATAAATACGATACCTGGTTTTACTCCTGGTTAAAATGCTACAATGGTATATTCATATCTGTGCGCTTGCGGATTCCCAGTTTATATATATATTCTTTTCTAGAGATCCAAGGCATATGTAAG
The DNA here is from genome assembly GCA_036936925.1 of Cenchrus fungigraminus. Classification (NCBI taxonomy): domain Eukaryota; kingdom Viridiplantae; phylum Streptophyta; class Magnoliopsida; order Poales; family Poaceae; genus Cenchrus; species Cenchrus fungigraminus. Next base: position 36,350,393 of record CM072779.1, on the reverse strand, counting down.
AGTACCATATCCATGCGTTTTCTGGCACACCTGTCAGGGCTGACAACCTATATCGAGTTGTGCTATGAATCGTGTCGGAGTTCACCTTTTAGTTTAATCTGAAAGCAACATCTGATATACACTTAGCATCATGTTAAGATATACCTTTGAATTTCTGGTGCCGTCGATAGAGATGGATCTTATTTCCGTTTCTAGTCGATGACATTAGCAATGTCAATAGTATGCTTTCATATTCATGTTAATGCTTCATGGGCATTTCTCTTTTATGTTCTTGTGTAAACGTGGTGTTTAAACATGATTGTGGACCATCATTATTAAGTTCAATAAACCTTGCTAGCTTTTCATATGTTTTCATGTTCATTGGTCGGTTTATAAACATTGCATTGAAAATTTTTCTTGTGCTACAAAGAGGTGTTTACCTAAGGATAGACATGGTGTTTTAACCCTAGATAAATAAATCTTTATGGCTATGGAGAAATTCGGCATCCTGGTTGTAAACATGGTGTTTAGAACTAGGTGTAACCACTGTCTTTGTTTATATGTCTTCCTCTCATGTGCATACACACTTTGCACCCACGTACACCCATTAGGTTTCCTCATTAGACTAATTATGCCACAAGTTAAGAATCTTAGGAAATATTGTTGGATTGTTGGCAATTTTATCTACTCCCAACCGTCACCTTAGGGGTAGGATGTGCGCTTAAAATGTTTTGCAGGCAAGATAAAGACTCTCATAACAAGGAAATTGAAGGACGACTAAGATAATGCTTTGTCTTCTTCCATGCCTAGCAAAGTGCTAAGTATGGGGGAGGCCCTGAACTTTCAACACGGAAGTGCAACATGACACTCTAGAAGATAGAAAGATCAAGATCATCAACATCTACGGATCAATGCACAAGAAGCTAATAATCTCATCAAACTTCTGCACAGTCTCAGAAGGAAAACTCATAATATTTTTGGATATTTGGAAGCCTCATGAAGTTACAATTTCGACAAATCAAGAATCAAGGAAATTGGAGGTTCCTACAAGCGGCTATGTCCAAATCATCGAACGTCGCACGTCCTGAAATCAGTTCTGGGCAGCACGTAGCGCTGAAGTAAAACAGACATAACTCCCTTGTCTGAACTCCATTTTCGATGAATGACCACATGTTAGAAAGATATTTTCATAAACTTTTCAATAAATCTATATTTCGATATATGTTCTGTTCTGGATAGAGAGAAGAATCCATGAAGAAGAGATAGTAAGAAGATGATGAGAACAAAAAAAGAGAGATGGTGATGACAACATTGAAGAGAAGGGCGACCATTGGTTCCATAAAGCACACATGATCTGACAAGGCCATGGACCAGGGCCCACCAGGGCCTCTAAAAAACGCAGTACGGACCCATGTACGGTATACTTTGGCGGCTAATACAACGAGTATTAGACACCCCGAGTACCCGAGGGTCCGTACGACCTGTTTTCATCACGGGCTGGGAAGCGGGCGGCCCACGACCACCAGCACCCTCTCCTCCAAGTACATGGTGGTCCGTACGTAAAGTTTTCACCTCTGCCTCCGACTAGTTACTCGTACGAGTAGTCTCCGCTTCCCGTCCTCGACTACTCGTTCGCACGAGTAGTTTCCGTCGCCGCCCCACGCGGGCTTCGCGCAGAAGGCAAAGGGCGTGTGGCCCCCTCCTAGAAGAGATCCCAGGATCTCCACGCCCTATTCCCCGCGCACCGCCACTTGTCCGCTCCACCGCAGCGGTCCGCCCGGGCCTGGCCGATTCGGTGTCAGGGGACGGATCCGTCAAACCCTGCCACGAACGGCACAGTGACCGTCGTACTGCGAACGGCGTAAGAAGTGTTGAGCAAGCGCACAGTGCAGTACACACTACGCCCTAAGCATCGGAAGACGTGGCATAGACCACCTACTTGCACGAGTAGTTTTCCGTCTCTGACTAGTTCGAAGCTTCACCGTCAAGGCTGCAAGTACACGGGCCCCGTCTGGCTCCCGTGAAATCCGGGTGTGACGGCCCGTGCTCCGCCACGTGCAGACCCCTCTGCGTCGGCCCCGCCCTGACCAGGTCGATCTGGCGTCAGAGGGCGGATCCGCCTGCAACTTCACGAATGGGGCAGCACGAGTCGTACTACGGACGGCATGGGAAACGCTGTACCACGAATGGCACAGTGTACGCCACCCATCAACCCTCGACCGTCATGGCGTAGACCACTCCATTTCCACAGTACCCAGGAAAGACAAATCCCTAATACACTGCAGGAGTAGGATACGAATTCTGCTTCCCGCACCCAACTAGCTACTCGGAGGAGGGTGCGGGACTCCCCAGGAACGGCTACTTGGGACGCACGACTCAAAGAAGACCTGCACCGTCACCTGAGGCATCGTAACAGTGCTTTGCCATTCCGCCTGACAGCCCGATGCAGGAGGAGGACGCCCTACGTCATAGACTAGCTTACGCCCTCGATGTAATCCCCCTGAGCCTCGCCCTTGTGACTATAAAAGGGGAGGACAGGGGCATTTGCAAGATACGTTCGTTTCCACCCCCACACGCACTTAGTATCGATATCTCATCTCATAAACCCTCGTAGACACACACACATACTGGTACGCAGAATCCTGCTACAAGAACCACTTACACGCTAGGGACTTGGGCTCGACACCCTCTCCCGACTTGTTTGTACCCCCTACTACAAACTTATGAGCATAAAGAACACCCCCTCTCAGACTGGACATAGGGTATTACTCTCCGGAGGCCCGAACCAGTATAATCCTAAGTGTCTCTTGTGCTACCGTGCGGATCAGAACACGCGTTCTTATAAATTTACTTGCCGGCGGTAACAAACCCCGACAGTTGGCGCGCCAGGAGAGGCGACCGGAGAGGGCGACTCCGGGATGACGACCACTTCCGCAGGGCTCGGCTGAGGAGGCTGTCCTGATTTCGTCGGTTGCCGCATCGGACGCCGCTCCTCAGCCGAGCCCTACGGAAGTGGTCGTCATCCCGGAGTCGCCCTCTCCGGTCGCCTCTCCTGTCGCGGCGGCGGATGAATAGATGCCGTCTCCAAGACAGGCACCAGCCAGAGCGGCGAAACCTCCATCTCCTCCTCCACCGTTGACGAGGTCGGCCCCGGCCCCCTCGGGCTCTCCCCAACCTCCGTGGTCGGAGGCGGCATCTGTTCATTCGCCGCCGCGACAGGAGAGGCGACCGGAGAGGGCGACTTCGGGATGATGACCACTTCCGCAGGGCTCGGCTGAGGAGTGGCGTCCGATGCGGCAACCGACAAAATCGGGACGGCCTCCTCGGAGTCAAGGGTGGCCGTCACTCCCCGTTCCCGGTGCCAACTCGGGGGCTGAGGTCTCGGGGCCCGCTGCGGCGTCGCTCGTTCCCTCGAACGACTCGGGGGCTGGCCGCTCAACGTCCGCAGTGTCGTCTCCCGCTCCCGTCGACGACTCGGGGGTTGTTTGCTCAGCGTCACCTGCCCGCGCCTCAGGAGCAGGATCTTCTGGAGTTTGCTCCGAGGGGCTGGACAGACACCTTGCTAACTCGGCCACGTGGGCCGAAAGCGCTTCTTCTGTGGGGGCCTCACCCCCAAACCCATCATGCCCAGCGACAGGTCGCTGCGAGCCGGGCTCCCAGCTCCCCGCAGTGCGACTGTCATCTCCTGGGTCCCAGACCCTCCTATCTCTTTGACCGTCGCCCCCGACTGGAGAGAGGGCGGCGGACCGCACGATGACGGCGTGTCCCCGACTACCTGAGCCTGGCGGCGCAACGACTTCACAGGCGCCGGCCTCATGGTGCGGTGGTCGGGCACCCTGAAACGATAAAAATGTCACAATGGCAACAGGTGAAGGGCATATTTCCTGAGAATACGGAGAGATAATCAAAGGATTGCAGCTCAGAGCTTACCTCTCCGCGATGAGGCGGGGTCGCTTGGAGCCGAAGGTCGGGTTGCGGGGAGACGTCGCCCTCTTGCTCCCCGCGGACGGAGCAGAGGTCGAGGACGGTGCCATACCGCCCCCGGCGACGACAACCGACTGAAGGCACTGCTGGGTCAGAGCCGGCTCCCTCCTCTGGGCCGCGGACGGAGAGGAAACCACCGGCACGCTGTGTCGCTCCCGTGACGAGCGCGCCGAGGGCGAGTGTGACCTCCGGTGCGAAGAGTGGCGGCGCGAGGTGTCGCGCCTCGACGTGTCGCGGATGGGGTCGCTGCACCGCGGAGAGCTCCTACTCCTCTCACGGCGGCCCCCGAGAGGTGCGGCTGCTCATCCCGGGCTGGTCCGCCCGGGAGGACGAGGGCGGCGCCTGCTGGTTCGAGCCGGCACCCAGTGTGGCTGAGGCGGGCACCGACCCGCCGCGTGGCCTCGATGTCACCGCCTCCTCGTCGTCAGGCCACTCGAACTCTGACTCGTCCTTGTCCGTGTCTGGTGGCACCGACGAGGGGTCCTCGTTCTCGGAGACATTGTCGCGCCGGCGTCGTTCCTCGACCGTTTGTCGATCTCCTTTTGCTGGTGGGCCCTCCTGCGCTCCCCCCGCCTCTGCTGGCGCGTGGCGGTCTCTTGAGTGAGCGCCCGGTCCTCTTCCAGCAGAGGATGTGAGGTGAGGATGCGCACAGCCCCCATCTACGCAGGCTCAAGAAAATCATCACCCACAGTCACAGAAAACAAGTCGAAAAGAAGTCAAGGGAAGCGTACCAGGGCCGCGGTGGTCGGAGAAGGAAGCATCGGCAGCGCGTCTGGCGGCGGCCAGAACAAACGAGTGACCCCAGTAGCCTGGGACACCTGGTGCTGGACCTCATCCATCGAGGGCAGGAGGTCTGCCGTCACTGTCCCCACGAAGGGAGCTCGGTCCTCCGTCATCTGACAGAGGCGCAGAGCGCGACGGCGAAGTGGGACGACCCCCTTAGCGTGGTAGCCACAACCAGGGTGATGAAGTTCACCCCATTGTCGCAGAGTATCTTGAGGGCGTCGTCGAGGAACCGGGGCCGATCCTTCTTCTCCGGCCCGTAACTCCACTTTGCTGGCGCCCGGTCGTACCAGTGGTTGGTAAACCTGGGCAGTGGGTTCTCGAGATCGTTCTTGAGGTAGAACCAATCCCCGTGCCACCCGCTGTTGGAGGTTGTCAGGTAGGTAGGGATGTACTCGTCCATCCTCCCCTGCTTCGCGCGAAGCCCGGCGCACCCAATCACCGCCGCGGTGCGATCGTCCTTCTGGCAGACAAACTTGTAGAAGTACCGGAACAGGTCCGAGTGGGCTCCTAGTCCCAAGTACCCTTCGCACAGAGCTTCGAACGCCGCCATCTGCTGGACGCCGTTCGGGTTCAGGTTCTGGAGCTCGAGGCCGTATTCCTCGAGGACGGCACGGATGAACCGCCCCGCCGGAACGGAGAAGCCGCGCTCGTGGAAGGCCATGAACGAGACCACGTACCCCTCCGGGGGCTGGGGGCAGCTCTCAGGCCCGGGAACCTTCCACTCCTCCACTTTGGTCAACAGCGGCAGCATGCCGTCGGAGGTGAGACGGTCAAGCTTGGACCAGGTCGCCGTTGAGGACGCCCAGTTCGACATAGCGTCGGCCGTAGCGGCGGCGGTGGACGGAGCTAGCTTGCGATCGAAGGTGAGAAGGGTTTAGTGGCTTGCGCGCGGTGGGTGTGGAGGCAAAGGCGGAAATGACAGCGATGAAGTACGCGAGAAGGAAAAATGGGAAAAAATTTAGCCGGCGGCCGCGGTATAAAAGGAAGAAAAAATGATTACCCCCTAGCAGTTAATGCCCGGGCCGCCTCGGGCCACGTCTTCCACCTACCGAAGCGTCACCCCTCAAAAGGCGCACCCACTACTGTCGACCGCCCACGACTGTGCCGCCACGTCATCCAGAACGGGGCCCACAAATCTTGCAACCAGCACGAGATCTCCGCCGTTCATCCCGCGGCGTGCGTTGCACAACAAGCAGCAAACTTCCCTGAATTCAAGAGTTCAACATTTAACCCCACGCACAAGTCTCCGACTTGTCCGTGGGCTCGGGGGCTACTACCCGCGGGTCTGCTCGCACGTCCCCGCCGGAGAAAACACGACTAGGTCCCTCATCTCCAAGGCAGTTAATCCTGGGAGCGAGTCCTTGACTCCCTCACCAGGCTCGGGGACTACTGATGAGGCCATGGACCAGGGCCCACCAGGGCCTCTAAAAACGCAGTACGGACCCACGTACGGTATACTTTGGCGGCTAATACAATGAGTATTAGACACCCGAGTACCCGAGGGTCCGTACGACATGTTTTCATCACGGGCCGGGAAGCGGGCGGCCCACAACCACCAGCACCCTCTCCTCCAAGTACATGGTGGTCCGTACGACAAGTTTTCACCTCCGCCTCCGACTACTTACTCGTACGAGTAGTCTCCGCTTCCCGTCCTCGACTACTCGTTCGCACGAGTAGTTTCCGTCGCCGCCCCGCGCGGGCTTCGCACAGAAGCAAAGGGTGTGTGGTCCCCTCCTAGAAGAGATCCCGGGATCTCCGCGCCCTATTCCCCGCGCACCGCCACTTGTCCGCTCCACCGCAGCGGTCCGCCCGGGCCTGGCCGATTCGGTGTCAGGGGACGGATCTGTCAAACCCTGCCACGAATGGTACAGTGACCGTCGTACTGCGAACGGCGTAAGAAGTGCTGAGCAAGCGCACAGTGCAGTACACGCTACACCCTAAGCATCAGAAGACGTGGCATAGACCACCTACTCGCACGAGTTGTTTTCCGTCTCCGACTAGTTCGAAGCTTCACCGTCAAGGCTGCAAGTACACGGGCCCCATCCGGCTCCCGTGAAATCCGGGTGTGACGGCCCGCGCTCCGCCACGTGCAGACCCCTCTGTGTCTGCCCCGCCCTGACCAGGTCGATCTGGCGTCAGAGGGCGGATCCGCCTGCAACTTCACGAACGGGGCAGCACGAGTCGTACTACGGATGGCACGGGAAACGCTGTACCACGAACGACACAGTGTATGCCACCCATCAACCCTCGATCGTCGTGGAGTAGACCACTCCATTTCCACAGTACCCAGGAAAGACAAATCCCTGATACACTGACAGGAGTAGGATACGAATCCTGCTTCCCGCACCCGACTAGCTACTCGGAGGAGGGTTCAGGACTCCCTAGGAACGGCTACTTGGGACGCACGACTCAAAGAAGACCTGCACCGTCACCTGAGGCATCGTAACAGTGCTTTGTCGTTCCGCCTGACAGCCCGATGCAGGAGGAGGACGCCCTACGTCATAGACTAGCTTACGCCCTCGATGTAATCCCCCTGAGCCTCGCCCTTGTGACTATAGAAGGGGAGGACAGGGGCATTTGCAAGACACGTTCGTTTCCACCCCCACACGCACTCAGTATCGATATCTCATCTCATAAACCCTCGTAGACACACACACATATTGGTACGCAGAATCCTGCTACAAGAACCATGTACACACATCACAGAGACTTGGGACCGAGCTCCCTCTCTCGGTCATTTGTATCCCCCTACTACAAATCAGTGCAAATAACACGAGCAGCTCGAACTGGAGGTAGGATGTTACTCTCCGGAGGCCCGAACCAGTATAAATCCTTGTGTCCATTTCGCACACCATCCGAGGCCCGACACGCAGCCTTATAAATTTACTTGTCGGCGGTAACAAACCCCGACATGATCGATTCAGAAGTTTAGGAGCATTAAATCACAATACATGGAGATGTTGGGAGAAGACCACAAAGAACTGCAAAAGATGGTAACACCTCTATGAACTTTCTCTTTTCCGAACACAAATGCTTGTAAGTATGCCTTCAATCTCAACTCGGTGCAACTTTTGTTTTTCTCTTTCAATAATAACATGGCTACTAGGAGGACAACTTAGACTTCTTTTTGTTTTTAATAAGCATGACTATGTGTTCACCTTGGAGTAAGTGGTTGTTTTCCCCCTCTTGTACTTTTTGTAAAATTATGACGAGGACGTCGTATGATCCAAGCGTTGGGGGGAGCTAGCTCATGCAAGTTATTTTCTTGTTTTTACTTGTTTAGTTTTTCTTTTATCTTTATTATTTGAGCTTGATCATTGTGAATAATTGTTTATGTGGTGCTTAGTTGAAGTTTACCTTTGAAAGTTTCCATACTCAACTTTGATCTAGGACCTTGCTTTGACTATGCTACGATTAATACTAAAATTGGAGGTATTTATTTTTTGAAAAAATTATTGAAAACCCCTTGCAATGAAGGTTAGCAAATTCTTTTTCCAAGTTGAGAGACAAGTTTATCCTATACAAAGCCTACATTATATATCCTCCACCATAAGTGTTGTTAGCATGATGAATTGAGTTTTGATTTTTCTCTCTTGGAAGGTCTAATTTCGAGCAATGATCATGTCCTTGATGTAATATCTTTTATTGGTAGCCTCGTCATACATTCGGTAACATGACTTTCACATTGAAAGCCTCGTATATCGCCGGATTACATAACCCAAACCATAGACATATTTTTATTATCTCATTCCTTGAACACAACCTATGCCCGAAGATTCGTTCCGTTTTTAGGCAAAGATTGAATTAAAATTCAGATTGTGGGTCATGTCAAGGAGACGAGCGAAAGGCTTCGGAAAGAGATCAAGATGTCAAGAAAAGAAAAAAGAAAGAGAGAGAGAGAGAGAGAGAGAGAGAGAGAGAGAGAAAGAGTAGAAGGAAAAGAGAAGAATTCAAGGCAAGACAAGAAAGATATTAAGTCAAGTGAAGATCAAGAGAAGTGCAAGGAAGGATGTGACGATGTTGAGAACAAGTCTTCGATATTCCAACCATGTGCAATCCGACATCGAGGACATCATTAGTGCCTTGAAGTCATTATTCTTTTTCCCTTTGCACATGTCCACCATTCTAAATCTTCTCATCCTTGATACCCTTACATTATGGTTTAATTCTCATGATTATTTGCTCAAAAGGTGAACGACCATTAGAGGATTTTCTTAGCTTGATAATATTTGTGTCAAATTCACTAGCCATACCTATATCTCCACCTTACATTATGAATGAGAGACTTATGGGAGGTGAGAGTTTATGAATTAATTAGGATAGCCACTTTAAATGAGTGACATGTGAGAACATGGAGAAAGATTTTGTCTAATACTTAATGCAAGAATTTTATTTTAAAAGCCCATGAAAACCCTCTGATGGAAGTAAGAAAGTAAGTATGGTTGAAGTTGATGATCTCTAGTGAAAGGTATGAGTTGTGGGGTAAGTCTTGAATTGGTAAATTTCTAAACGCCCATGTTTACATTGTGATCTTTGTCTCATGTCCCTTATATTAAAGATGAAGGATTGACTAACTTGTAAGGGAAGATTTGACGAAGCATGTTTCAACTCCATGGATGAATAATTTTGTGAGCAACTTGCTCGAGGACGAGCAAGATCTAAGCATGGGGGACGTTGGCGGTCGATTTCCGTCAACCTAGAGCACTCGTTACACTATGGTTTGAGCTTTGTTATGGAACTAACCTGCCACTAGACACACTAATGATATAACAAGTACATATTTGCATGTGCATTTTGAAGTGTAATCTATTTGCAGGAAAACATGGACTAAAGTGACAGAGACACATCAAGTTCAAATGGACAAACAAGGAGTTTCGTTTGTATTCAAGTTCAAGGCAAATTCACTCCCAAAGGTGGCAAGGACCAAGGTGCTAGTACGAAATATTCCCGAGGACCAAGACGAAAAGATCGGACTTTATACGACAAGACCCCCTAACTTGGTAGCATGTATAATGACGCCAAAAAGCCACCTACAAAGGGGTAAAAAGTCAAAATGTCACGAAAGGCCACGTGGAGGAAGTTGGGCCCGAACCGTGCCAAAAAGGGCATGGGCCGGCCGGCCCATGCCGACCGGCCTACCCCGTGTTTGCGTCGGTTCGGGCTCCCCTTTGGACTAGGGTTTCCTCGGTGCATAAATAGTCCCTACCTCTGACGGACGTCGCATCCAATCATTCTACCGCCGTCCATTCACCAGAAACTCGCCGCCGCAAGATGAGGGTAGAGATGAGATGAGTTTGTCTCAAGGATCAATGCCGGTGGAGGGAAGGAAGCAAGAGGAGGACTCTAAGCCATCAGCCTAGGGGTGTTTCCAAGCTTCACCACCGCCATCTTCATCGACGACGTTCTCCGGAGGCTCCACCACCCCTATGTGCTTCAATCCTTGTAAGATGTTGGGGTAATGTCTCTGTTCATCCCTAGGGTTAGATGGATCTTGGATATGTAATTACTACATGAATTTTATGCCTATCGATGCTTCACGGTCTATGTCTTCGCAAGTGATTTGTTTACATATATTTGCACAACATGTTATCTTAGTAGGGTTTGTGGTAATCGTGGTGATTAACCAAACCCTATGGACGTTTAGATATAGATGTGTTAGCGAAAGTGTTTTATTACCTTGCGTAGTGACAGTACGATGTAGGGAAAAGGCTTAAGCGACCGCATAACCGCCATGATTCTAGCGAGGGCAACACCTCTTTCGTGTAGTAGATGCATATCTTTGTGATCCTAGACCCTAGGGAGGGAACGCTTATCTATCTTTATTTATCTCTTGTATCAACCCTTGTTTCTTAGATTAGCTTAGGTTAGATTGCCTTTATTTTACATTAATCTCTCTCAAAGGCTTTCTAATCAACTAGATTAGTACTTGGTTAAACGCTAGTATATCCCTTGCTCCTTGGGTTGACAAGAACCTCGGGATCTCCCTAGGTGAAAAAGGCTATAGGTGACCCGTATGCTTGCGGATTGAAACTCTTTACGAGATTCAACCATCAACAATGGCAAAGTATATTTGATTATGAATCCAACCATAAAAAATAATAGTCAAATTAGTGGTAAAAAATTGTAAAGTTTGAATCTTGATTTGCGTGCGCACCTTATACAAATGGATGGAGTTTTGATGAAATGTATCTTGTGATGAAAATAAAATGGATGGAGTTATGATGAAATGTATCTTGTCATAAATATAAAAAATAGTAGTCAAATTAGCTTGGAGTATTTAATTTTTGCATGGAGTTATGATGAAATGTATCTTGTGATGAAACTATAACATCCTCAGTGTAAGTTTTATTAGGTTTCATGAACTTGGTTACTCTGCCAACTCGGTTTTATGAGGCTGAAACTTGTCAAGTCAGCAAAACCGCTGATGTGGTATAATATTGATTGCCACGAAACTCCATTGAGACATGCTTAATATCACTTTCATTCAACCACAGTATCAACATTTTGATTGTGTAATATTTATGAAAATTAATGCGGTATAAATTGAAACATTAGTTAAAGGCTACATGTTAAAATGTAACAATCAAGGCTATCCGCATTGTGCGTCTCTAAATGACCTGAAATGGTATATTTACACCACTGACTCTTGCATCGCGCACCTCTAAACCAACCCAACCCTACCAATTGCTATAATACATCTCCAAACCCACAGGCCAAAAAACTGAACGCTATCCCTTCTCTACACCAGGAGGAGGAGGCTCACGCATGGAGGAGAAAGTCGGTGGCATCAGATCTAGGAGGAGGTGGCCACTAGCAGCACAGAGGAGGGGGCCGTGGAGGTCGGGCTGTTGTGCCGGAGGGACCGAGGGAGAACGGGAGGGGAGGGAGGAGATAGTCATCTGTGGACGCGGTGTTGGCGTTTCGCAGCGCCGTCATCTTAAGAATAGATCTGGGACCCGTCCTTAGTGACAACACCAGGAATCACCTTTTAGGTACCTCTCAATGTCACAACTAATGGCGCGGGTTAGCGTGAACATCGAGACTTGCCGTAGGTTAATCTAAATGATCATGAACGAATCCGCAAGCGCACAGATAAATCATTGTACCATTTCCCCAAGGAAGGAGAGTATTCCAAGGGTATCGAATCCGTGGAAGGCAATGGTAGATATCTTAGACTTATGCTTTTGCTCTGAATGTAAACCAAGAGATAGATATAGGAAACAACACACTCAAAGACAGGGGTAAAATAAAAGATATAAGGGTAGTGTGACACACACACACTCAGATCTACCTCTACTCTAGCACACTACGGCTTAGGGGGAACATACGAGTTAGCTCTAGGTTCTAATGTACTAAACATACAAAGCTAGAAGATACAAGAGATGGGCATCAGTATTGCATGAGAGAGATAAGGTTCAGCACCCAGGTACAAACGGGGAGCTAGCCCACGACGACCAGCACTCTGCGAAACTAGACTTTAGACTCCTACAGCAGGTACCCCAGCACGGAGGTTGCCCAAGGATCCAACAGGGCTGTCACCACCTGAGGACCGACCTCTATCGTTACGGGGGGTATGCTCATAACTATCGTAGCCAGACAACCCAGGCACCATGCCTACGTTGCTGCTAGACTCCACCCGGCCCGGGCTATTGTGACCCAGGGTGAGAGCCACCAGAAGACTGGTCAACTAGACCGAGTACCGTAGCTTGAACACAGACCTCATGCAACACTCTCATGCCATCTAACAAGATCAACTAAGGCTAGACATACAAACAGATATGAACTCTCTTATGTCTAATCAATAAGATCAAAGGGTCGTGTTCGTGAAGAACACGAGCCTCTAACTTATGAACAAACACATAAGGAAGGAGTTTATCACCCTTCACATGGATCAAAAGGTAGTGTTCATGAAGAACACAAGCCTCTAAATGATGAACAGAGGATGAACTCAAGAACATATCAAACATATGATCTACCATGACTTTATATGAAATAGCTGAATAACTGAAGTAGATCAAAGTCATACAAAGAAATAAAGATAAAAGAGAACTCATACCTAGACTTCCAAGAGGACTTGGAACCTGAATAAGAGCTACTCTGGCCTACCCCCTAGCCTTGGAAACTAAAAGTGAGAGAAGAATGAGAGAGTGGTGTGTGAGAAATGGGAGCCCCTCCCCTTCTATTTATAGGCAAGGGCCAGGCTTGCTCAGAGGCTCAAAGTGCCCCTAAACACCCGGGAGTGAGGCAATGGACCAATAGGGAGCTGCCACGTGGAGGGCTAGGATGGGGCCCCCTAGGTCGGTTCGACCGATCCTAGGATCGGCCGGCCCTCTAGGGTGGCCCCACCTGGTGGTTTTCCACTGGGTGGCTGCCCTGTGGGCCCTCTGATCCATCCCCGGTGCATGGATTGATTTGGTATCTGAGGTGGGCCCTTTGATCCATGTGAAGTCCATGTGGCTTTCTCTCATTCGTCGGAGAGTGCCTCCCCTGGATCGATGACGTGGAATGCCATGTTTCCCTTGGTGGCAGCCACCTCCTCAGCTGAGTTGGCATGGTTTCTTCATAGAAGGTGGGTTTCCATCTCTTTTAAGGGGTAAATCACCTACATACAAATAATCTCCAAGGACAAGTGGAACTACATTATTCAAACCAAAATGCTAGTAAATATTGCATATGCCTCCATTTATGTGAGAATATTGAGGGTTGGAAATGGTGAATTTCAACCGTCAACAAACTCCCCCAAGCTAACCTCTTGCTCATCTCGAAGCAAGACATTAGAGACTTAGGTTGGTTGATCAGGAGTTGCTACAATGTTGTATTCTCAACTTATGGCAAACATACAGCAAAGTACTCTACCAAGAGTTGAACAAGTTGGCAATGTTCTTACCTTTCACCTGATAACGTGGGGCATATAGCTTCACCTGCCTTGGGTGGTTGAGAGACAGAATGGTTATATAGCATGTGCATAATCACTCATACCTTGATCAGCTTATCAATCCAGAGGTTTCGCAAATTTTTCAAAAGAAAATCAGAGTTCCTCAAATGATACTCTCGGATCGCTCAAAAGTGTATGGTTCCTCACCAAGGCATCAATGTTGCCTTTCTTCACTTCCTACTCCTAATAGGCTGTATGTGGAGCTGTAGGTAGGGAAGATGTGGCATACTTGTCTCTCATATATTGCTAAGTCAAAAACCGGATCCTTGGAAGAAACAAACATACATCCTGATCAAGATGTGCATATGTGTGTGATGGATATGAGCATGGCAAGGTGGATACTAAGCCCGGAAATGGGTGCTAGATATTGCCATGTTTTATAAGAGGGAATAAGGGGTTGATGGTAAGGTGGTCACTAGCCCCGGAGTAGGTACTAGTTATTACCATCTATATGGTGGAACTCTTTCTCTTGCACATATCAATCCCTTTTTCTCCCTTTGAAATTTTCGAGACTTGGGCTAGCTCTCTTTATTTATTTTTGCCATGCTTTTAAGCATGCTTTTCTCTCTCTCTTTTTTTTCTTTTCTTTTTTTTAGCTAGCCCTTTGTCTCTATTGGAGATATTTGGAGAGGGATGAATAATGCAAAGATACATAGAGTTTTATTTATGGAAGAATGCCTAAGCAATATGGAGCAAATGATGAATGCTAACTTCCAGTGTAGAAGTTTTAGCATGAACGTGTACGTGATCTTGATCAGGGGAGTATGAGTTCTAACAAGGGTCACAACAATTTGACAAAACTGAATGAGAGAACAAGCTGCATATGTGGAGGCTAAGAACTAGAATCTACATATGGCCTTGGATGGGAAATTCTCATCATTGAGGAACTCATCATGTTTTGATTTTCCAAAAAGGAAAACTCCGGATGTCAAGCATTACTAAGCACAAGATCATAGCACTCTATTATACCATGTCATGTCTCACAACAACTTAGGCAAGGATCATGCTTTTTGCTACCCACAGTTTTCAAGCTAAGGTTTGAACATATAAGCCAACAAACTCAAAACTTAGGTAGGATACAAAGTTGTAAGCAAGACATACGAGGAAAATAAACAGAGCAACTATTCATCATTTCAACCATAGAGGCAAAGCATTCTTACTAAGCATATCAAAGCAAACTAAGCAAACGATGATGATGAAAGAAAATAAATATTTTTGGTCTTTTTATTTTTGCAGATTTTTTTGGATTTTCATTTATAAGATATTCTGAAAACAAAGGAAGATACAAGTTACCTCAGGATGGGGGTCCTTCCCCAAGCTAGCTTCAGGCTCACTGCGGAGGAGGGTAGAAGAAACCCTGACTCGCGTAGTAAGCCCTCTGCTCCTCCATGTACCGCTGCTGATCCTGCTGCATGGCTATCCTCTCACCAGCCTGACGCTGCCACGCTGAGGTAGACTCGATGTGGGTGTTCAGTGTCTCCTCCAATCCCGTGACCTGGACGGTGAGCTCTCCCATCTGCTGCGCGAGCTGAGCATCGCGTGCAGAGGCTGAGGAGTGTCGTCGAAAGGACGAAGACGGAGGTGGACCACTGGAGCTGGAACTAGCAGGTGTGGCCCACTGAGCACTGCTCGCGCCCGCCCAAGCCGTGCCACTCGCACTCGGGTGGTAGGTGGGCTGGTCCCAACCAGGTGCATATCCAGGGGTAACCCCGGACATATACCCCTGCCACCGGTGGCGTAACAGGCTGTGACTGCTGCTGCTGCTGCATGTGTGCTCTCTTCGCTGCGCTTCTGGTGGACCTGCCTGAGACACTAGCACGGCGGCTTTCCTCTTGTGTAACAAGGGGAATGGTTAGTGACTCCGAGTTATACAATCCGAACCCCAGGTTAGGTAACGGGATTTGATTTGCATAACCCGGAAAGAAGAAAGTCAAAGAATCATTTGGGCCCCTCTTGAGTATATGCCCTTGGATCAAGTATGCCTCATCAATGAGAACTCGGGGCGTCCCGATGAAGTGTACGGAATTCCCGCTAAGAACCCTGAGTCTGAGAGCAATACGAGTCACAAAAGACGTACACTCAATAGGACCTATCATCTTGAAATTCATCAACCATTGCCGAATCATAGCTTTAACGGGATAGACCTTGATCCGGTTAACAGCGGCGTAAAAAAGCATCATCTCATCGCTGCGCACGGGCCGAACATCCTCTCGTGGAAAGAGAGTAATGGTGAGCCACTTGTGCCACAGGCGGAGAGTGGGATGCACAATATCGTTGCACCGAGGTACAAACTTGCCACTATAACCAAGACCAGAGGTGTCTGACCAGAAAGATTCTCGAACAAAACCCTCACAAGCCTTCTTCAGAGAAATAGCTGTTGGCGTTTCTTAACGTCACCACTAGTTGTACACCTAGAGGGAGTGGATAAGAACAACCGGGTATACCGCAAGCGCACGGAAATACCGCTGTAGCACTTCCCCAAGGAAGGAGAGTATTCCAAGGGTATCGAATCCAAGGAACGGTGTGCACTATCTCCTACTTCTAGTATAGATGATCCAAGGACACAACTCTGATGGATAGGATAGGTAGAAAGGATCTGCTCGGACCGAGTGCAGAGTCTAGTAACGTTCTCTCAGGTATAACACTCACTTCGGGCACCAGGCACACGACCTTTGTGCTAGCTCGAGCCCAACTCGGTACGCGACGTAGGAGGGTTGACAAAGGGTCAAATAGGCTGTCACCACTGCGGCCTACCTCTACGCTACGATCGTACGTGGTCTTTGAAGGGTAGCTTATGGTCCAGACACCTCGTCTACACCACTCACTATTCCTATGAATCCGCGAGGGAGATACTGGCACTAGCTCAAGGTATGCTCTATCACTCATGCAAGATCACGAATGCACTTTGATCTAACTAGAAACATGCAGGAGCTTCACTTTACTGTAATAGACAAGCTAGCAAACTAGATGCAAACTTATGATCTAAGTCTACTGGATCGAAAAGGTTGTGTTCGAGGAACACAAGCCTCTAAACCAAGAACAAACGAAGAACACAAGAACACAGCAACTAAGCATGCATACGACTTTAGTCTAAATAGGAAATATCGAAATACTCACTTTAGTCTAGTTGAAGAACAAAGGCACCGCTGAGGATCGTTCTTGAGGAAGATGTCATGAACATGACATGGCCTCAAGCCTCCCACCTCACTTCCTAGCACTAATCCTATACAAAGAGCTCTCCTCTCCTAAAGAGAGAGGCTCCAAGCCAAAATGAAAAGGAGGAGGAGAAGTGTGTGTTCCAAAATGGAGCCCCTACCCTCCTATTTATAGAGGGGGAAGATGCTTGCTTCGGGGCTCCAAGTACCCCTAAATGTCCGGAGCTGCAACCAGGAGCCAATCAGGAGGTGACACGTGGAGGGTCTAGATCAGCCGAACCAAGGTCGGTTCGGCCGATCTAGGGTTCGGCTGAACCCTAGGGGCCACGTGGCACCCTGGGCTTCCTCGTGGTGGCTGACTGGTGGGCCCAGATTCCTGTCTTCCGTGCATGCCAAGTTTCCCGGTAGTTTAGGGGGATAAGTGGGCCCTGGAATCCATGTGATGTCCATGTGGTGCTTCGTGATTCGTCGAGCTCACTTCTCTTGGATTGATGACGTCAGTGATCCAGGGGAATCTAGGTGGCATCCCTTCATTGGCTGGACTTGAAATGCTTGAATCAAAGACTTATGCTTTTACTCCTCTTTCTAGTGCTATTTACCTGTATTTGCATAATCACCAACACTTGTGGAAATGATTAGTTTAAGCCCTATTCTAGTCTTAATGATCATTTTCCATGCCAAAAGGTACATGTTTGACGGGTAAGAAGTGAGTGAAAATCAGCCGTCAACAAATACCCCCACACTCGACCTTCGCTCGTCCCGAGTGAACGGAAGAACAAGATCAAAGTGAGACATGATATCCAAAGGTATGAAACGAGCATAAGAGATATTCCAAACCACACCTCGTACTTGTGAACTCTGATGTGTCTATCATGCTATCTTGGGCAGTTGAGGGATGGAACGGTCATGAATCAAGTCACTCCTGCTCATCATGTTAAGTAACTTGGGGTTTTGCAATAAATTTTCGAAAACAAACCTTGCTTAGCTCCTCATTGATTCTCTCAGATCACTCAATGTGTATATGTCCTCACCAAGGCATTAGATTGCCTATCTTCACCCTACTTCTAATGATGGCTATATGTGGAGCTCAGGGTAGGATAAAGGATAAGGTATACTTGTATCACATATATTACAAACTCAAAAACTGGATCCACAGAGAAAATCAAATCATACGATCAGATCAAGATGTGCACGTATATGGGTATGGCGAGTATGGTAAGGTGGATACTAGGCCCGGAATGGGTGCTAGATATTATCATACATGTATGATGAGAGTTGGTAGATGGTAAAGTGGACACTAGCCCAGGAACGGACACTTGTTATTACCATCTATGATATGGAACTCCTTTTTGCATGATCTCATCTCTCTCCTATTTCTCCTTTATTTTGGACATGGGCTATTCTTTCTTTTCTCTTTTTTTTCTTTTTTTTCATCATGCCTTGAGCATGCATCTCTTTTTTTTCATAGCCCATGTCACTTTTCGGAGGATACTTTTGGAGAGAGAAGTCACACCACATATGGAGCTTTTATTTTTATGGAATGGATGAATGATACAATGCTAACTTCCAGTGTAGAAGCATAGCAAGGGGAATATGGTGGTGTGCACATGAATCTTGATCATGAAAGTAATGAAAAGACTTCTCACAAGGGTCACAGAATTTGACAAAGCTCAATGCAATAACAAGCAGCATATGAGTAGAAGGTTTTCAACTATGAATATCATATGGCTCTAGTGGGACGGTGGCATATCAAAGAGGAGCTTTACAAAGGGTTTTCATGATTTTCAAATAAAATTCCCAAGCACTCAAACATAGAGAGCGAAGATCATATCATCAAACCATATCACAAACGTCAACTACTTAGATAAGCATGAGTTCCCTAATGATATTTGTTCACAAGCATCAAGATGATAAGTAAGGAATAAAACATATGCAAGCCAACCACAGGAATCATGTAGAGCAAGCATAGCACACATTGCTGAGTTTGATACAAAGGATATGAATTGAAATTCAATCAAACTCATGGATAGGATAGAGTGAGATAGAGGGTGCACATACCATCACTTCTGAAGGATAAGAGTTCAAGGAAGACCAGTGGTGATTTGGCTGACCAGAGGGCAGCCAGGTCACTCTAGTTTACCTTGATCTTGTCATGAAGGTGTAGTCGATGTTGTGCAGCACCTGCGTGTGGGAGTTCTCGAGTGGATATGTCGATGATGAGCTCGAGAGAAACTCCCCCACACTGGTGGTTGATTCTGGTGCTGTTCTTCAAATGAAAAATGAAAACAAAGGATGGACTCTACTGGTTCGAGAACCATAGAGCCTTTATTCAAATTCAAATATTTTTGTTGTTTTTGTTTTATTTTATTGTCACCATGTCATTTGCTCGAAAGGGTTAGACCAAGGTTACACATTATACACGAAGGGTAATATACTTACCTTGGACCTTTGAGAGGTCATATGTACCACCTTTGCATGATGTGCAACATGAATCTGACACCTCAACTTACCTTCCCATTTGAATTTAGCTCAATGACTTACCCATTCAAATTTGACAATTTTCTGCAGGGGTTAGTCAGCATATATGCAACCAAGATCTATGAAGATCTAACTCTAAGGTTCATCAATCAAAACTCGACACCATGTCTTATTTTGATTGAAGAAGACAATTTTAACCTAAGCACCATGCTTAATTTAAAACAGTCTATGAATGTGTGTATACCCAAACATTCAAACCAGAGCATATGAACAAAGATAAAGAAACATGCATGCATGATCAAGCTATCATCAACAAGGGACATAAGCATGAGCATAAGACGGTGAACCTCGGGAACCTCCCGGAAGGGCTTTGTTTAATGTCAAAAGCAGGACTTACCTAACTAGCGGGCAAGACGCAGGAGCTCACATCACCCTCACACCAGGATAAGATTTGGTAGAGGAGGAACTTTACTCAGGATGCTCACATACCTCCCCCACACTTGAAGTTTGCATTGCTAGGCAACAAAACTCAAGTGTGTGGTGATCAAGCTTCCTTTTGTAAATGTTCCCTCACCCAAGCTTATATAGGTGTTGCAGCTGATGTGGCTCACATGTTCATCGGCATCACCTGTCCATCTTTCTTTTCAATCTCCACCTGAAAGGTTAGTAACCAAAAATACCCGAAGGAGGACTTATCCTAAAAACATGCTCTTGCTTTTATTCGAAAAGGGAAATAAAGCCTAACCTAATCCAGGCTATCTCCTGGGAGTGCTTTGTTTATTTAAGGTCATAAGCTCGACCATGGGAACTTCATCTTGCAGCTATCGTTGGTGGTGTCGTTCACGTCTCACCACCAATCTTTGATGAATCAGTGAAGCTTTAGCTGCAAGGTTAGCGCCACAGTGCACACACGAAATCTGATATGCTTATGATAGACATATACATCTACAACCAGCCTTCTGAACTTTCTAGAAAAGAGGACCATAAGGTGATTGCAGCCCTCATGCGTGCTCAGTGCACTAAGCAGCCCTGACTCTAGAGGAACATGATGCGAGCATGGCCTGTATGATAGATCAAGCATGAGACTCGTGTGTGGAATCCTTTCCTCCGGACTCCAGATTCAGCGCCTTGAAAGGTTCCATGGCCCATGAGTTCTCCATCTCAAGAGAGTCATCGTGGAAGCTCGATGTTGACTCTCGATCATGATCAAAAGCAACACAATGCGGGCCAGCAGGAAGAGGCTGAAACTCGGTCGAGAGTGGTGACGATCGTTCGCCTTCACAAAAGTGAAGAGAGTCTCCCGAGTCATTCTCATGAGGGGTAGAACATTCTACAACCTTAATGAGAACGGGTTTGGATGATGCGAATGGAGATGTATGTGTCATCTTCTCGAGCGGGTTCTGCTGGGGAAGAGGCTTTGCCATAGGATGTCCTGGATAAGGGGTAGCAGTGGCAGAAGCGATTTCCCTAAGCTTATCATCTAGGCTCCCTAAAGATGTATCGAAGAGCTGCTCCAGAGGGGAGCCTAGGAGAAGATCGAGATCAAGGACATCGAAGATGTGAAAGTCTAAGGTAGCCTCGATCCCGTCTATGATAAGCGGCACGGCACATGCAATTCCCCGACATTCAAGAACGTGTCCAAAGGGACAAGTCTTGAGAAGCATGTCGGATGGTGCTAGCGGGACTCTACCCAAAAGAGTTTCCGCTAAGTGCCATGGCAAAATGTTAACCTCCATGAGGGGGTTACAATGGGCCTCTATGATAGTGCCTCTAATAGAGCAAGGGACAACCAGAGAAGGTGAACTATTCCAAGTTGCCTCGGAAAATCGTGTCACTCCCTCTGACCATTCCTCTCTCATAGCCTCCTCAGGATATACTTCGTCAGGAGGATCAGGAGGTAGAGGAGGCACTGCAGGCCTAAGGGAACGTTCTGTCGAAAGATTTCTAGAGTGATCGGTATGGACAGAATCTGGATCCTCCCCTAATTGGGCATCAACAGAATTCAAGGTGTTTGAAGGATTTCTAGATGGGTCATCCTCGAATTTGCAAGTGAACACCGAAGGTTGAATTTCTTCTTCCTTCGGTGTTTGGGGTTCAGAAGAGGGCTCAACAGGCAAGTCTTGGGATTTGGAAGATGAAGGCTCGGACTTGGATGTTGAGGGACTCTCATGGCTCGATTCGGATTCCTCTCGGTAGGATCTGGGATCAACTTCGAAGTAGGAGTACAGGAACTCCATACCTTCAGCTGGTCCCCTTTCAAGAAATGGTTTTCCGCAGTCGAGACGACAGACAGACCTTTTGTCGAGACCATCATAAAAATTGCGAAGCAACTGAGAATCAGGTATCGACAGGGGCGGTCCACAATACACTAAGCGTGTAAATCTAGCCCAGGCCGTGTCTATCATTTCCTTCTCTTTCTGTCGAAAACAACGGATATCTTCCCGTAGAGCAGCAACATGAGATGGAGGGAAGAACTCAAGACAAAACTTGTCTCTAAGCTCCCCCAACTATCGTTCACGCTACCTACGGTGTATGTGTACCATTGTTCTGCCTTCCCTACAAGGGAGTACGGAAACAACTTCCACTTGAAGGTATCCAACGTCATACCCATAGTGTAGATAAGAGAACAAAAGTTCTCAAAGTCACGAAGATGGTAATATGGGTTTTCGCTCGATAGACCAGAGAAGATAGTCCATCGAACGAGATCGATAGTCGCAGGGAGAGGCTCACAGCCAGATGTGAGAAAAAGGCGCACCGAAGGTGGTGGCTCTGGGGGCTCATCCCTGGGGGTAGTGATGCTTTTACAGGAAAGCTTCACCATGGGTAGCGGGGGTAAAGGTAGAAGAAAAGGAATAAAAAGGATATCTGATGAGTAACGGGGGTAAAGGTAAAACAAAAAGGAAAAACAAAAGATACGAGGACCACTAGGTTCAAAGATAGATACAGCAACCGTTCCCCGGCAACGGCACCAGAAATGCTTGTTGGCGTTTCTTAACGTCACCACTAGTTGTACACCTAGAGGGAGTGGATAAGAACAACCGGGTATACCGCAAGCGCACGGAAATACCGCTGTAGCACTTCCCCAAGGAAGGAGAGTATTCCAAGGGTATCGAATCCAAGGAACGGTGTGCACTATCTCCTACTTCTAGTATAGATGATCCAAGGACACAACTCTGATGGATAGGATAGGTAGAAAGGATCTGCTCAGACCGAGCGCAGAGTCTAGTAACGTTCTCTCAGGTATAACACTCACTTCGGGCACCAGGCACACAGCCTTTGTGCTGGCTCGAGCCCAACTCGGTACGCGACGTAGGAGGGTTGACAAAGGGTCCAACAGGCTGTCACCACTGCGGCCTACCTCTATGCTACGATCGTACGTGGTCTTCGAAGGGTAGCTTATGGTCCAGACACCTCGTCTACACCACTCACTATTCCTACGAATCCGCGAGGAAGATACTGGCACTAGCTCAAGGTATGCTCTATCACTCATGCAAGATCACGAATGCACTTTGATCTAACTAGAAACATGCAGGAGCTTCACTTTACTCTAATAGACAAGCTAGCAAACTAGATGCAAACTTATGATCTAAGTCTACTGGATCGAAAGGGTTGTGTTCGAAGAACACAAGCCTCTAAACCAAGAACAAACGAAGAACACAAGAACACAGCAACTAAGCATGCATACGACTTTAGTCTAAATAGGAAATATCGAAATACTCACTTTAGTCTAGTTGAAGAACAAAGGCACCGCTGAGGATCGTTCTTGAGGAAGATGTCATGAACATGACATGGCCTCAAGCCTCCCACCTCACTTCCTAGCACTAATCCTATACAAAGAGCTCTCCTCTCCTAAAGAGAGAGGCTCCAAGCCAAAATGAAAAGGAGGAGGAGAAGTGTGTGTTCCAAAATGGAGCCCCTACCCTCCTATTTATAGAGAGGGAAGATGCTTGCTTCGGGGCTCCAAGTGCCCCTAAATGTCCGGAGCTGCAACCAGGAGCCAATCAGGAGGTGACACGTGGAGAGCCTAGATCAGCCGAACCAAGGTCGGTTCGGCCGATCTAGGGTTCGGCCGAACCCTAGGGGCCATGTGGCACCCTGGGCTTCCTCGTGGTGGCTGACTGGTGGGCCCTGATGCCTGTCTTCCGTGCATGCCAAGTTTCCCGACAGTTTAGGGGGATAAGTGGGCCCTTGAATCCATGTGATGTCCATGTGGCGCTTCGTGATTTGTCGAGCTCACTTCTCTTGGATTGATGACGTCAGTGATCCAGGGGAATCCTAGGTGGCATCCCTTCATTGGCTGGACTTGAAATGCTTGGATCAAAGAATTATGCTTTTACTCCTCTTTCTAGTGCTATTTACCTGTATTTGCATAATCACCAACACTTGTGGAAATGATTAGTTTAAGCCCTATTCTAGTTTTGATGATCATTTTCCATGCCAAAAGGTACGTATTTGACGGGTAAGAAATGAGTGAAAATCAGCCGTCAACAATAGCACAACGAGGACTAAACCCAAGAAGATGACTAAGTTCCTTCCAAGAAACACGATAATCGATCCCAAAAAGACGAAACTGAATGCCATCCGGAATCTCGGTAAGAGAGCAAAGAAACTGGATGGTGAGGGGTCGAGAGCCAAGCTCTGTAACCGGCGCAAACTCCTCCCAACCAAGAGCATGCCAAATGGAAGCGAACTCGAGATTCATACCTATTTTCTCCATGAGAGCCAGGTCGAAGTCTCGGGTGTGAGCGAAGACTCGGTCCTTTAGGAGAGCATAGGCTTGCTCCTCTCGAGCGCCCCGCAAGCTGAGGTAGGGGGTGTCGTCGACGACCTCCTCCGCGACTTGTGGCTCGGCTTGCTCCTCTTGCTCTTCTTCATAATCCATCGTCGATGGGCTCGGCGTTAGCTCGGCGGGGGTGGATGCACTCGTGCTTGCCCGCGAACGGGAGAGTGAGCGTGTCACCCTCCGGAGAGTGTTCGCCGCCCAATTCATGCTAGCACAACAACAAGGGACAACAAGAGCAACTCGGTGATGGGTTAGTGAAATTGAATGAAGTTCTTACCGAGCTTGCTCCACCAATAACAATACTTTCAGCAACACAGTAAAGAGAATACTTGTATGATCCAATCTTGAGCAAGAAATCCAAGAAAACCAAGAGAGCAAGGAATAGAGGGGGGAGTGTGAGTGAAGTGTGTTGAATGGGTGAAGAACACCACCTCTCCCCCTGCTATTTATAGGCAAAACAGGGCAGGCAGCTCGGGGTGGCCAAGGCACAACGGCTAGGAGCCGTTGGAGCCGGCTGGGCCCCGCTAGCCGTTGGCCGGGATCGGCCAATCCAACGGTCGGCCGACCCTGGCTCGGGCCAGCTGGCAGCCTACTTCGGCTGGTGGCTCCCCAACGGCTAGCCCATGCTTGCCTTGGTGCACCGGCCAAAATTCGCCCAAAAATATTTTCCCAAAGATTTTTCTTGAATTTTCAGACTCAGAAATGATTTTCAGAAATTTTATTTGGAAAAGGGAAAAGGGCTAGATGAATCTAGCATGCAGATGCAGAGTTTTGGAAAATCAAATATGAAATTTTGGAAATAAAATTTTGGAAAGGGAAATATGAGATAAGTACCAGTTTTAACCTTTTTGGTAGAAAGGACCCATCATATTTTTAGTCTGACGAGTTGGACTCTTCTCAGTGATGAATTCCACTCAGCACCCCACTCCTGAGAAGTAGAGGGTGGTGCCATCTCAATCTTCCGCCATTCTTTCCGAATTTTCTTTAGCCTCTTTGACGGAGATTCCTTCCTTGGGGGTAAAGGCTCCGTCCTTCCCCCAAGCTGCTCAACACTATCTTGCACCAAATAGCACTGCTCTTCTTTGTCCTAAAACTTGAACTTCAAGTTCCTCTTCCCAATGCGGAAACGGATGATTCCGGGCCCCACATTGATCCTAGCTCGGACATCACTGAGAAATGGTCGCCTAAGGATGAGTGGCATTCCTCCCTCATCATTCATATCAAAGACCACAAAATCCGCGAAGACATAAGAACTCTTGACCTTAACCAATATGCTCTCAATAATTCCTTCGGGATATCGTATCGTTGAATCAGCGAGTTGGATAGTCCGTGCTGTAGGAGAGAGAGCTGGATATCCCAGTTGCTCGAACATGGCCTTGGACATGAGATTAACACTTGCACCAAGGTCGCAAAGGGCATGCCTGATTTTCTTGTAATAGATTGTGCAAGTAATAGTCGGGTAGCCTGGATCTTTCTTGTGCACCACTGCTGATTCCTCCCATGGATCAAGAATTTGTTGTATGGGCTTTCTTGCATAGTTAGGGGCATGTGTCTTCCTAGGTGGCTTACCCCACCGAGTTGACACTACGCTAACATTCTCACAAGAGGATACGGGTCTTCCTAGGTGTCAGGAGATGGAACCAAAGCAGCCAGCTGAGCCAGCTGGGTTTCTAACATTTTGTTGAAACTTAGCTGACTCTTCTGAGCAGAAGAAAAACTATCAAGCTTAACGTTGAGACTTTCCACAGTTTTATCAAGGGCAGCTAGCTTCTTGTTAATACCTTTATTAATCTTAGCTTGCCCAAAAACAAGATCTCTCAAGGAAGGTTGGTTGGGATTGTACGAATTACCTTGGTTACCTCCTTGATAATAAGAGCGTTGTTGATTCCACGATTGGCCTCCTTGTTGAGGTGGACGATAACGATTGTTATTGCCATTCATGTACATCACTTCCTCTTGAGTCTCTAGATAGTAGTTGCCTGAGTGCCCAGTGTTGCCACAGACTTCACAAGTCATGTGAGAGTCCATAGGCAGAGTAGTGGTGGCCATGGCAGCCTTCTCGCTGGTGTAGTCATCCAATCTCTTCATAAGAAGATCCATCTTGGCAGTAATCATGTCTGCTTCCTTGACAGTATGAGTACCCCTCGGTCGTGGTTGGAGTCTTTCATCACTCCACCCTTGGTTGGAGACCATCTTCTCAATGAGTAATTTAGCATCATCAACAGTTAGTGAGAAGAATGCCCCTTGAGCAGCAGCATCAATATGGCCTCGGGCTGTCGGAGTCAACCCATTATAGAAGCTTTGAAGAACGAGCCAATCCTCCATCCCATGGTGAGGACAGGCCAGGACGTACTCCTGAAGCCTTTCCCAAGCCTCTGGAATAGATTCACTTGCTGCTTGCTGAAAACTAGAAATCCTTCCACGAAGAGCATTAGTTTTACCCAATGGGAAGAACTTCTTGAGAAATGCCTCTGAACACTTAGTCCAAGTGTTAATAGCTTCACGATTCGCGTAGAACCATTGCTTAGCTTTCCCCAGGAGGGAGAATGGAAACAGCCGCAGACGAACAGCATCCATATTTGCACCCCTGATGACGAAAGTGCTGCATAGCTCTAAGAATTGCTGCAGATGAGCATTGGCATCCTCATTTGGCTTGCCACAGAATGGGCTAGCCTGTACCATCGTGATTAAACCCGTCTTGATCTCAAAATTTTCAGTCCCCATTGCCACCTCAGGGCCTTGCAGCACCTGGGCCATAGCGTTGGACGTGGATGGTACAAAGGAAGCTGGTTCGCCTTCCGAACGAGTACGACGAGGTGAGCCGAAATGAATTCAAGCTTTCCTCACAAGTGACTCGGGATCTTCAGTAAAATTTCCCGGTAGATCGAAACCAGTCATACACTACCTGTCTTCATCATCCAAAGATAAAAGAAGACGATCAAGGTTAGCCTGCATTGAGAGTTGTCCTAATCTACTCAGAGTTTATAAATAGATGCAAAGCATAGTCATGATAATCCTGTGCCTTCCCCGGCAACGGCGCCAGAAATGCTTGTTGGCGTTTCGCAGCGCCGTCATCTTAAGAACAGATCTGGGACACGTCCTTAGTGACAACACCAGGAATCGCCTTTTAGGCACCTCTCAATGTCACAACTAATGGCGCGGGTTAGCGTGAACATCGAGACTTGCCGTAGGTTAATCTAAACGATCATGAACGAATCCACAAGCGCACAGATAAACCATTGTAGCATTTCCCTAAGGAAGGAGAGTATTCCAAGGGTATTGAATCCGTGAAAGGCAATAGTGGATATCTTAGACTTATGCTTTTGATCTGAATGTAAACCAAGAGATAGATATAGGAAACAACACACTCAAAGACAGGGGTAAAATAAAAGATATAAGGGTAGTATGACACACACACTCAGATCTACCTCTACTCTAGCACACTACGGCTTAGGGGGAACATACGAGTTAGCTCTAGGTTCTAATGTACTAAACATACAAAGCTAGAAGATACAAGAGATGGGCATGAGTATTGCATGAGAGAGATAAGGTTCAGCACCCAGGTACAAACGGGGAGCTAGCCTGCGACGACCAGCACTCTGCGAAACTAGACTTTAGACTCCTACAGCAGGTACCCCAGCGCGGAGGTTGCCCAAGGATCCAACAGGGTTGTCACCACCTGAGGACCGACCTCTATCGTTATGGGGGGTATGCTCATAACTATCGTAGCCAGACAACCCAGGCACCATGCCTACGTTGCTGCTAGACTCCACCCGACCCGGGCTATTGTGACCCAGGGTGAGAGCCACCAGAAGACTGGTCAACTAGACCGAGTACCGTAGCTTGAACACAGACCTCATGCAACACTCTCATGCCATCTAACAAGATCAACTAAGGCTAGACATACAAACAGATATGAACTCTCTTATATCTAATTAATAAGATCAAAGGATCGTGTTCGTGAAGAACACGAGCCTCTAACTTATGAACAAACACATAAGGAAGGAGTTTATCACCCTTCAAGTGGATCAAAAGGTAGTGTTCATGAAGAACACAAGCCTCTAAATGATGAACAGAGGATGAACTCAAGAACATATCAAACATATGATCTACCATGACTTTATATGAAATAGCTGAATAACTGAAGTAGATCAAAGTCATACAAAGAAATAAAGATAAAAGAGAACTCATACCTAGACTTCCAAGACGACTTGGAACCTGAATAAGAGCTACTCTAGCCTACCCCCTAGCCTTGGAAACTAAAAGTGAGAGGAGAATGAGAGAGTGGTGTGTGAGAAATGGGAGCCCCTCCCCTTCTATTTATAGGCAAGGGCCAGGCTTGCTCGGAGGCTCAAAGTGCCCCTAAACACCCGGGACTGAGGCAATGGACCAATAGGGAGCTGCCATGTGGAGGGCCAGGATGGGCCCCCTAGGTCGGTTCGGCCGATCCTAGGATCGGCGACCCTCTAGGGTGGCCCCACCTGGTGTTTTTCCACTGGGTGGCTGCCCTGTGGGCCCTCTGATCCATCCCCGGTGCATGGCTTGATTTGGTATCTGAGGTGGGCCCTTTGATCCATGTGAAGTCCATGTGGCGTCCTCTGATTCATCGGTGAGGGCCTCCCCTGGATCGATGACGTGGACTGCCATGTTTCCCTTGGTGGCAGCCACCTCCTCAGCTGAGTTGGCATGGTTTCTTCATAGAAGGTGGGTTTCCATCTATTTTAAGGGGTAAATCACCTACATACAAATATTCTCCAAGGACAAGTGGAACTACATTATTCAAACCAAAATGCTAGTAAATAATGCATATGCCTCCATTTATGTGAGAATATTGAGGGTTGGAAATGGTGAATTTCAACCGTCAACACGCGGCAAATCTACCCGAGCCAGCCATGGAAGTGGTGAAAGCAGCGGAACCAGCCGACTGCGGTGATAGGGGAGCTTGTGGAGGTAGAGGAGCCTCATTGTTGTTGTGCTCATCAGCAAGTGTGCCACTCAATATTGTTTGCCACGAAGAGTGCACAATCTCTGGCTCATCATCTGATGTCTAAGAGGAAGAAGCCATTCATCTAGGTTTTTGTGAGGTCCGTTCTCAGGGTTCCAATGTTGCATTCCCCCCCGTTGGACGTATAATTTTGGAAGAAGGAGAACTGAAAGTGCATCTAGGCTCCTAGTTGATTTTGGTGATAATGACAATCACAATTTGGATGGGTTAATGCTTTCAATGAGATGTGTGCAACAATAAAAGATGAAAACATTTGAGTATGGTCAAAAGAAA
Source organism: Cenchrus fungigraminus (assembly GCA_036936925.1). Classification (NCBI taxonomy): domain Eukaryota; kingdom Viridiplantae; phylum Streptophyta; class Magnoliopsida; order Poales; family Poaceae; genus Cenchrus; species Cenchrus fungigraminus. Next base: position 36,321,015 of record CM072779.1, on the reverse strand, counting down.
GTCCCCCATTTTATTTCAAAGGTGTTCAAGCTCAATGGTGTTTTAAATTCATTTCTCTTTTTGAAATTGAGTTTAGGAAATACCGTACTATAAAGGGGGATTTGAAAAGTTGAGTCAAGATTTGCCACTTGTTATTATCTTGAGAACTAACACACTTTGAGAGACACAATTCACACGCACGAACGCATGAGTTCTCTCACTGTTTCTGGCACTGTCGGGTGATCCGACGTTAGCGGACGACCTGTTCGCAGGTCCCGGTACCCACGGTGGGGGGGTCTCCGGGTGAATTTTCTGGTGTCTTGCCGGGTGATCCGACATGATGCCGGGTGACCCGACATACTTCGCAACTGAGCACTAATGGTTGGGCATTTATACTCCTTCACCCCCACCTTCATTTGTTGTTGACCTACCACGGGACAAACTCCTCTTTAAGCATTCACTCCTCTCTCCCAACTCCCTCTAGTGCTAATCCTTGCAAAGGTTTCATCTAGGGATTGGGTGTGAGAGCTCCTGAGGTGTGAGATTGGCCCTCTTGTGTGAGTTCATCACTTGTGCATCTCAAGAAGCACTTGTGGCAGTCAAGACTCTTCGATTCGGGTTTATCACTCTTAAATCTTGCTTCTAGACGGTTAGGCGTCGCCCGTTGAACGCAATCTTTGTGTGGAGCGTCCGAGAACGTTTGTATTACCCTCTCCTTGGTGAGATTCTTAGTGAGCACCAATCCTCCTTTGTGGTTGATTGGGTGAGGCAAGTGGCTCTTCGTGATAGCCCTCCCTTTGTGGGATCATCAATGGAGACCTAGCCTTCCTTAGTGGAGGTGAACTTCGGGAAACAAATTGCTTGTCTCTTGTGTTCATTGAGTTCATCCTTTTATCTAACCCTAGTAGCTTGTATTGGCCTGATCTCTATATTCGCATGGTTGCTTGACAAATCTTTAGTTGCAGGTGGTTCTTAGCCTCTCTACCAAACTTTTGATTCAAATAGAATTGCTAGGTTTAGCTTGGTTCTTTGAATTTCGTGAAATCCCCTGTCACCGAGTCATCCGCCACAATACCGGAAGATCCGGCCACCGGATCATCCGACACTGTCTCGGATAACCCGATGGAATTTAATTTCCGCTATGAATTTTTCAGGAAAATTCAAAGTCAGCTTATTCACCCCCTCCTATAGGCATCACAACATCATTTCAATTGGTACCAGAGTCTAATCCCTCGATTAGAGGTTTAATCGCATAGGGAATCAAGATGTCTCAAGAAGGGGATGGTTCGGCCGCTCGAGAGCAAGCCACCAAAGAAGCTCAAGACAAAGCTGCTCAAGATCAAATCGGCGACAACGTCAGTCGCACTCACAACATCTTCGAAAGAGCACGAAGTCGTCCATCATCAATACATGAAGAAAGCTCCGACGACTCAAGCGATGAAGATGACGATGTCGAGGGACTTGATGCGGAAGCAAAGAAGGCGGCCAAGAAGAAAAGAAAAGCCAAAATGAAGGCTAAGCTAGAGAAGATGGTAGAGAATCTCTTCCAAAAGAAGATTAAGGAAGAACAAGCAAAGCATATTCCGTCTGGATTCTATGAAGTCCCCTACCACTACACGCAAGTTCTGGGCAACAACCCCAATGATAAGTTTTCTTCTGTACATTTGGGAAAGCCTCCTCACTTTGATGGGAAGGATTATCCCAAATGGGCTTATGACATGCAAATACATCTTTACGGGCTTCACCCTTCTCTTTGGAAAGTTGTGTGTATAGGTGTGACATTGCCCGTCGAAGGTGAAGTACCAACGCCCGAGCATGAACAAGACCTCTACCGCAACGTACAAGCCGCTACAGTCATCACGGGATCCTTGTGTGCTCAAGAGTTCAACAAAGTCCGAAACATCCACATCGCAAAGGTGATTTGGGATACACTTAAGAAAGCACATGAGGGAACCGATAATGTGAGAGAAGGCAAAATTAACTTGATTCGCGGAGAGCTTGAGCTATTCATCATGAAGGAATGAAGGACCAGATTGGCGACCAGAGAGGGGGAGTGAATGGGAGCTGATAAAAATTCTTCTCACACGGAGCAAGAACTCGGTCTATGGTCCCAAACCAACTCCAAAGCCTCAAGCACCTTGCTTGCCAAATCCACGTAGTCACAGAAGTACTACTGGACCTAGGAACAAGCCAACCACCCAATCAAGCAAACACGAACACCACAGCAGAAGAAAGGCTCAATATCAACCTGACCACCACGGGGCGGTTAGACCTGGGTTCTAGAGCAGTCTGACCACCTCACCCTGCTTGAGCCCAAAAACACTTCCAATTCCTCTAGCTTGCCAAGATCATGTAGTCACTGGAGTACTACTGAACCAACTCCAAAGCCTCAAGCACCTTGCTTGCCAAATCCACGTAGTCACAGAAGTACTACTGGACCTAGGAACAAGCCAACCACCCAATCAAGCAAACACGAACACCACAGCAGAAGAAAGGCTCAATATCAACCTGACCACCACGGGGCGGTTAGACCTGGGTTCTAGAGCAGTCTGACCACCTCACCCTGCTTGAGCCCAAAAACACTTCCAATTCCTCTAGCTTGCCAAGATCATGTAGTCACTGGAGTACTACTGATCCTAGGAACAAGTTCCACCTCAAACCAAAACTACCGAGACCAAAATACACAGCGGAAACTCAAAACTACTTCTGTCCAGCTGGGGGCGGTCTAACCGCATAGGGGGGCGGTTAAACCTCCCTGGACAGGAAACACCAAATCAACCGAAACCGAAGCAAACAGACTCGAAACTTGCTCAAACTTTAACCATGGCTTTTTTTATCATGGCCATCATGCTCTCAAAGGATCTCCTGGAAAAACTAATATTTGACCAGAGGATGCCAGGGCGGTCTAACCTCCTGCAAGGGGCGGTTAGACCTCCTCCAACTGGCTCCAAGAAAAAGGTCAAGAACTGGACCAAACGAACTCGAATCGAGCTGAGATTTTAACCATGGGTTCTCCTGATCAAGGCCAACTTGCTCCCAGAAGATCTCATCAAAAAGCCAAACTTTCTCCCGGACGAACCCTAGGGTGGTTAGACCGCGTCCCCAACACAGTTAGATCGCCCTCCCCAGCTTGAACCAAAATCCACAGGAAACGATGCAAACAACTCCAAAACGACCCAAGATTTCACCTGGAGAATCCTCTGATCAAGGCGAACGTGGTCCTAGAGAAAACCCCTGCAAAAAAAAACTTTCACCGACGAGGTCACATGGGGCGGTTTGACCGCCTTGGCCATGCTGTTAAACCGTCTCCCCCCAGAAAACAAGAACCGCAGGTCAACCCTCAAACTGCATTGTCAAGAGTCAGTCCACACAACATTGTCAACCACTCATCACGAGTGCATTGAAAACACACCACTAAGGCAACATGGTAAACACACATAACACAATGCACACACGACACAACACACAACACAACACTACACACAAAGCCTCAAATCATCCGGTCAATCAATTATCACATACAAACCAAGGCACATCTCAACTTGGTTTCTCAATCTCCCCCTTGATGACTGCATTGACAAAAGATGGGTTGAAAGCAAAGGAAAACTCATTCAAGTGCCCAAAATCCAAGTAATAGCAAACCTAAGGCAACTTGAAATGAGAAGGGACAAAAGCATGCTCCAACCAAAAACTCTCAGAACCAAAGGAAGCACAAAAGCTAACTACCACCGAAGAGTCAACAGAGAACCACAAGAGCTACATGCAATCCCTAATACCATCAAACCAATTTCAGCTCTTAACAAAGAACTTGTCAACCTCTCATCACTATCAAATCAAGGTTCACAACAACTTGATTTTCCCAAATTTCTTCCCCTTGATGAGTGTGTTGACAACAAACGAGCATAAAGAAATGGTTCAAGAGCATAAAAGCCGAAAATCCCATCCAAGTGATCGAAAACCACACAAGAGTAAAGAACAAAGTCACTTGGCATGAGAAAAACCACAAAGACCATATCAATATCTCGGTCCCCAAAGACATGGGCAACGGTGTTGGCATTTCGTAGCGTCGTCACTTTAAGAACAGATCTGGAATCCATCCTTAGTGACAACACCAAGAAACGCCTTGTAGGCACCTCTTAACGTCACAACTAACGACGCCGAGTTAGCGTGAACATCAAGACTTGCCAAAGGTTAATCTAAACGATCATGAACGAATCCGCAAGCGCACAGATAAACCATCGTAGCATTTCCCCCTAGGAAGGAGAGTATTCCAAGGGTATCGTATCCGTGGAAGGCAATGGCGGATATCTTAGACTTATGCTTTTGCTCTGAATGTAAACTAAGAGATAGATATAGGAAACAACAAACTCAAAGGCAGGGGTAAGATAAAAGATATAAAGGGTAGTGCGACACACACACTCAGATCTACCTCTACTCTAGCACACTACGGCTTAGGGGGAACATACGAGTTAGCTTTAGGTTCTAATGTACTAAACATACAAAGCTAGGAGATACAGGAGATATGCATGAGTATTGCATGAGAGGGTAAGGTTCAGCACCTAGGTACAAACGGGGAGCTAGCCCGCGACGACCAGCACTCTGCGAAACTAGACTTTAGACTCCTACAGCAGGTACCCCAGCGCAGAGGGTTGCAAAGGATCCAACAGAGCTGTCACCACTGCGGATCTACCTCTATCGTTACGGGGGGTATGCTCATAACTAACGTAGCCAGACAACCCAGGCACCATGACTGCGTTGCTGCTAGACTCCACCCGGCCCGGGCTATTGTGACCCTGGGTGAGAGCCACCAGAAGACTGGTCAACTTAGACCGAGTACCGTAGCTTGAACACAAAGCTCATGCAACACTCTCATGCCATCTAACAAGATCAACTAATGCTAGACATGCGAACGATATGAACTCTCTTATGTCTAGTCAACAAGATCAAAGGGTCGTGTTCGTGAAGAACATGAGCCTCTAACTTATGAACAAACACATAAGGAATGAGTTTATCACCCTTCAAGTGGATCAAAAGGTAGTGTTCATGAAGAACACAAGCCTCTAAATGATGAACAAAGGATGAACACAAGAACATATCAAGCATATGATCTACCATGACTTTATATGAAATAGCTGAATAACTGAAGTAGATCAAAGTCATACAATGAAATAAAGATAAAAGAGAACTCATACCTAGACTCCAAAGAAGACTTGGAACCTGAAGAAGAGCTACTCTAGCCTACCCCCTAGCCTTGGAAACTAAAAGTGATAGGAGAATGAGAGAGTGGTGTGTGGGAAATGGGAGCCCCTCCCCTTCTATTTATAGGCAAGGACCAGGCTTGCTCGGAGGCTCAAAGTGCTCCAAAACACCCCGAGATGCAGCAAGTGACCAATGAGTAGCTGCCACGTGTAGTGACCAGATGGGCGCCCCCTAGGTCGGTTCGGCCGATCCTAGGATCGGCCGGCCCTCTAGGGTGGCCCCACCTGGTGTGCTTCCTTTGGTTGGCTGCCCTGTGGGCCATCTGATCCATCCCCGGTGCATGGCTTGATTTGGTATCCGAGGTGGGCTCTTTGATCCATGTGAAGTCCATGTGGCGTCCTCTGATTCGTCGATGAGTGCCTCTCTTGGATCAATGACGTGGAATGCCATGTGTTTCCTTGGTGGCAGCCACCTCCTCAGCTGAGTTGGCATGGTTTCTCCATAGAAGGTGGGTTTCCATCTCTTTTAAGGGGTATTTCACCTACATACAAATAATCTCCAAGGACAAGTGGAACTACATTATTCAAACCAAAATGCAAGTAAATAATGCATATGCCTCCATTTATGTGAGAATATTGAGGGCTGAAAGTGGTACTTAACAGCCGTCAACAAACAGCTTGACACAACCGAGACAAGAATGCATGAACCCTCAAGAAGAGGCACAAAGGGATCAACACCACCGACCAAAGAGCAAAAGAGCACAAAACTCACAAACTCCCCTAAACGCATGCATTGGGGCCAAAAGAGCATACAAAGCTCACCCTAAACACACGTGATAGAGCAAAGAGCAAACCACCAAAACACAACTCAAGCAAACAAAGAACTCCCCCTGCATACATGCAAACTCCCCCTGAGCAATTGCAAACTCCCACTGAACAAATGCATGCAAACTTACCAATGCATGACAAAGAGCAAACACTGCTCAGTCTGCATAGGGCGGTTAGACCGCCCCCAGGGAGGTTAGACCGCCCCCTGAACATATCACTTGCATGGCGGTCAAACCGCTCGAAAAGACCGCACCTCCAAATTTTTCTCTGAAAATTGCCGAAACAGTCTGAAAACCCTCTAAATGCATCCAGATATGTTTTTCATGCACAAACTTCTCCCCTTTATGACTGTTGGTGGCTACGATAGCCCAAACAGAGTAGTGCTCTTGAACCGTACAGAATGACTCAGGAGAGCTACTAGGGAACTAAGTGACTAGTAGAGTGAATAGATTGCAACTGAACTGAATACACAGGGTCGACGCTCCTTTTATAGGCCTCGAGGGCAACCCCCCTGGTACAATGTCCGTTCTACCCCCGGCACGATTCCGGTACAGACTCACGACTCTATGCTCCTCCTCGGGGGCATTCTAGTCTTTCCCTCTTATTACACGACATGCGACCATGTGGCTCTACAGTGCTCTGTGATCGCTCCATGCAAGCCTCCTAGGCTTGTCCCGGGTCCACCTCGCATTTCGGGAGTTTTCTGCTTCCGTCTGGGCAGAACTTCTCTGCGCCTTGGCTGTTCTTCAACACGCCCCCACCGGGTCCTGAAACGAACCGGATTTCCGAGAATGAAAACCCGATCCCTGCACCTCAGTGATAGTCCCAAGAGGCTATCACGTGCAAATCCCTATCTCAGATAGTAACAAATCCATACATAATAGAAGGTAATATAGAGGATCCACATAATTATTATCATTATAATTAATCATCTGAGTACATCATTACGGCACATGTCGGGTACAAGTCCAACATGACTGAATCAAACAGAGTAAACATCTACACAGCGGAACTCATGTAGCGGAGTAGACACCATCTCCCATAGGCAGCTCGAGTGCAGAACAAGCCTCAGTCCTCCCATCTGTCGTTCACGAAGTCGTAGTCGGGCTCCTGGTCTGAAAGTTCGTCATCTACTCGATAAGCGAGTAGGTCATGTCAGCTTCCCAACAAAGAGCATAAGCAAAGGAATAATTTTAGTATGCATGGATAAACCTATACATGGTTGTAGAAGGTTATGCATGCAGCAGTAGCAACATCAAGGTAAGCATAAATGCAGTGAGGTCACCATCCCCGAGGAGATCCACACCTCTGAGGCCAACGCCTCCGGGGTCAACACCCCAACCAAGGAAAGAACACCAAAGCACTGGATCTCAACCGAGACACAGCATCCCACTCTCATCTGCGATGTGGGGTCACCATCTCCTACCTCCACATCTCAACGGCATCAGGCCGGGCTCACACACTCGCGGGAGAGAAGCAGCACGAGAAAAGACTAGCCAGAGTAATAGATCAAAGGGCTATCCATACCAGTGGACACGGACTATAGCTATAGGTTTAACACTCTGCAAAGGTTGTACAACTGGACCCGCCGGATATGGCAGAAATGGATGCCTCCATTCCACATCCCTACCTAACAACCGGAGACCTAGCAGTGGATAGCACTCTCCTGCCTCTCCGAGCCTGACTCGTCCTGAACTGGGGCGTGAAACTTGCCAGCAGGGCCTCGAAGCTGTGAGACCATCCCCGGAGGAGCAAGGGTGACGTCTACTCGGGGGGTATAACCTGTCCCCCTCACACGATCACACCGATCCGCCTACAGGTTGGATGTTATCCACCAACTAGTTCTCAGAGCGAACCCCGCCCATAACAAGGCGAACGGTTTGTACGAAAATAGCTCAAAGATACATGGTTAAACTATCGATCAGTCCTTAATTGCGAAGAGTGAGCACTCACCATCTCCATCCGAACGACACACCGCTAGGGCGAGAGGCCAGGTCGCATCTCCCCTAGACAGGCGTTCACAAGTAACCAAAGCGGCTCGCTCCCACGGTAACACGTCAAGGATACACACTGACCCAAAACACATGCTAGAATACCAAGATATCCCAATCTCAGTCCAAACCAGAGATCCATCCATAACTAAGGGTAAAATATATGGATAGAAAGTATCGGGAACTAGCTAGGGGTCTGTAACTAGTTCCAAAGGTAGGAAGTTCAAGGTACAGGATAAATCAATCCAAGGCGTGGCTACAAGATTGTCTATGCATTTCAAAAGCATTCATAAATAATAATTAAGCACTAGCAACTAAAAGCATGCATGGGATCTATATGGTCGGGAGTGACATGACACCTGGTTGGCATCCGTAGTCCTGGTCTTGGTTGTAGACGGGGTCGTAATCCTCCTCCGGCTCGTAGCTCGGGTCTGCTCAGCACGAGATACGAGACGCTAAATTTACCGACAAGCATGTAGGCATAAATTCGAGGAAACCCAAATTTAAAAGATCCAAAAAAACGAAACTATCTACAAACAGCACCGACTCGATTTTAGAAAAATAATGAAACTGGTTTCAAATTTTTCGGAGTTATAAATAATTAGTTATGAATTTTCAAAGGTTAAAGGATTTATAAAATAATTATCAAAATCATTTATAAAACATAAAAGGGTTTTTATTTTTTAAAATAACATGAGGACGTCAGCATTATGCCAACATGACATCAGCATCCTAGGTTGGTGGGTCGTTAATGGGCCAAAAGTGTTAGTGGGCCAGAATAGGCCCATTGGACTCAGACCAAAAGGCCTAGTAGGCTAAGTCCAGTGAACGTCCTCGAATTCATTTAAACGCGCGAAGTTAAACGGGGCCGGCTGCTGGGCCTTAATGGGCTAAGGCCCAAGCGACGGCCTGGCGCGATTTAAACGTGGAAAAGTCCAGGAAAGGCCCCTGGACTTATCAGGCGGTGCGCTAGCACTCCCAGAACTATGCTGGGGTTCGCTGGTGCCACCTGGGTGCGCACGCCCGTCTCGGTGTGCGTCGGCGCAGAGCGCGACGGTGACAGCGAAAGGCGCATGGCGGCGCTGGTGGCTCCGGCAAGCAAGCAAGCACGATGCAACGACCGCTAGGGTCAGGTGGTCAGTCCGGCGTGGCCTGGGCCCTGGGGCTGAGTCGGTTGGCCTACGCACGGTGCGATGCGGTGGTGTTCTCGGCGCGGTACGGCAACAGCGCGGCGCAGCGGCAGTCAGAAGCGGCATTGCACGGCGTTCCTGCCCTTGCACTGGGGTGCGCATGGTCAGGTTCGCATGCGCGGTCACACACTTAGCAAGCGAGCAGCGGCGCAAGGCACACGCGCGGGAACTCGCGCACGACACAAAGATGTCCGGCACGACATGGCGGTGATGACGAGAGGCTAAAATGCAAGTTAGTGGCCGTAGGCCATGCCAGCACGCGCGCGGGTGCACGACGGCAACGAGAAGCTTAGGTTCCTGCACAAGAGGGCGCGGGACGAAGCCCGGTCACAGACGGCGGCGAACGCCAGAGATCAGTGCGCAGCGCGGCGACCGACACGGCGTAACACACGGGTACGCTCCCGGGTCATCACAGGTAGTTCAAGGAGGAGGAAAGAGAGAAGATGGGATGGCGGCTCACATCGGGTCGACGGTGTAGTCGTTGCCGGCTTGTCGGAGACGGCGGCACTCGGCGACGTGGTGTGCGGCGGTGCGGCGTCTCTGCTCCGGTACAGGTCTCCTCGCAGACGGCCTTCTCCGCAGCACGAATGACTCCGGCTTCACGGCTTCAGCTTCGGCGAGACGGCGCAGCAGCGATGCGCGCCCCCTCTTCCTTCCCCCTCCTTCTCCTCCACTTCCCCTCTTCTTCTTCCTTGCGGCGGCGGAACAGAGGAAAGGGGGCAAGTCCCCAATTGGGTTTGGCTTGCCGAGGTGAGGGCAAAGGGGTCACGGCTGGGCTCCCATTGGCTATGGTGGCGCGGAGGCTAACATGGCGGCGCAGAAGATGTTGGCGGGCGCGCGGACGCGTCACTGTGCAAGGGTAGAAGGGGAATTAGCCGGGGCGGAGCGTACGAGGTGCGCCAGGCGCGGCCTGGCTCGACGTCCGTGCCAGCCGGGTGGGGTTGTCCCCCTGGTCGGGTGCATTCGTGCGCGGACGGCGGCGAAAAAAGGAAAAGGTGCGCGCGCGTGTGAACGCGGTGACTGGCGGGTTGGAGACGACGACAGGAACGTGGGGTCCACGCGTCAATGACTCCAAGAGAAGGGAACGGTGCGGTGCGAAGCAGGGTCGCGCCGATGGGCTGGCCTGCTGGGCTAGAAAAGGTAAGAGGGGTTTGAGCGCTCGTGGGCTAGGACTTGGAGGAGCACCGGTAGACTAGGAAGACTGTTAGCAGGCCCAAGTCAGTTAAGGGTTTTGGAAATTAGTTTTGATTTTTATAAATAAACTTTATATTTGAATTTGAATTATTTCAAATTCAAAACTTACTCAAATAAATCCAAATAAAATCCATAAAATCCAAATCACTTATTTATACCATAATTTGAATTTATATTTTTATATTTGGGTTTTATTTATATAGAATATGAGAGAGAAGCTAGCATTTGGTTTCAAAATTTGTAGCACTCAACAATAAATAAAAAGTTTTATATTTTTCAGATATTCACACCATTCAAATTTACGGGATGTTACATTCTCCCATACCACCGGGAATCTCATCCTCGAGATTAAGCTTCATCCCCTCCCTTGAACAGGTGAGGGAACTCTCTCCTGAGGTCGGCTTCTTTCTCCCACGTTGCTTCTCGCTGTGTATGGTGTCTCCACAACACTTTACAGTAGGGAATGGTGGTCCTTGTCGTTTCCTTTGTTGCCCTGTCCAAGATCTTCTCAGGGTATTCTGCATACTCCAGGGTGTTCTGTAGGTCAAGTATCTGGATCGGAACTTGCTTTGCTTCCACTTCCTTCTCACTCTTCTTCAATTGCGACACGTGGAACACGAGGTGCACAGCTGACAACTCCTCCGGTAGGGCCAGACGGTAAGCGAGCTTCCCAACTCTTCCAGTGATCTGGTAAGGTCCCACGTACCTCGGGGCAAGATTTCCCTTCACTGCAAACCTCTTGGTTCCTTTCACAGGTGACACCTTCAAGTAGACGTAGTCTCCTGCTACAAACGACAAGTCCCTCCTGTGGCGGTCAGCATAGCTCTTCTGTCAACTTTGGGCTATCCTCAAGTTCTCCCGGACTTTCTCCACTTTCTCCTCTGCCTCCTTTATGATATCCTGTCCAAAGATCATCCTCTCTCCAACTTCTGACCACATCAGGGGTGTCCTACACTTTCTTCCATAGAGGGCTTCAAAAGGTGTCATTTGGAGACTTGCTTGGTAGCTGTTGTTGTACGAGAACTCTGCATAGGACAAACTGCTCTCCCAGTCCGTGTCGTAGGTAAGGGCACAAGCTCTAAGCATATCCTCAAGGGTCTAGTTGACTCTCTCAGTCTGCCCATCAGTCTGAGGGTGGTACACTGTGCTGTAGCTGAGTGTGGTTCCCATCCTCTTGCGAAAGCTCTTCCAGAACCTGGCCACGAACTATGGTCCTCTATCTGACACTATGCTCCTCGGGGCTCTGTGTTGTCTAAGTATGTGATCCACGTACAAGTTTGCTAACTGGTCTGTTGCGTTGGTAGCTTTAACTAGCACAACGTGTGACACCTTGGTCAAGCGGTCCACTATAACCCACACTGAATCCTGACCTTTAGGTGAACGGGGTAGTCCCACAATGAAGTCCATGGAGATATCATCCCACTTCCACTGAGGAATATCCAACAGTTTCAGCAATCATGCCGGCTTCTGGTGCTCGATCTTCACTCTGCTGCAAGTGTCACAACAAGCCACGTGGTAAGCTATGTCCTTCTTCATATCCTTCCACCAGAATCTCTGTTTCAAATCTTGGTACATCTTTGTGCTTCCTGGGTGAATAGAGTACCTTGAATCATGGGCTTCTTTTAGAATCTGCTCTCGAAGTTCCTTATCTTGCGGGACACAGATTCGGTCCTTCAACCACACTGTACCTTGCTCATCGATCCGGTAGTCCTCTGCATTTCCTTCCAACATCTGCTCTCGAATAGCTCCAACCTCCTTGCAAGTTTTCTGTGCCTCTCGGATCCTTCCTCCCAGATCGTAGGTCACTTGTAGTTCGTTGAGTTGTCCCTGCTCCATAATCTCAAGCTGCAACTGCTCTAGTTCTTCATGAAGGGCTGGCTGCTCCTGTCTCACCATCAAGTTATTGCAATAGGACTTTCTGCTCGGTGCATCTGCCACCATGTTTGCCTTGCCTGGGTGGTAGTGAATCTCCAGCTCATAATCCTTAATCAGCTCTAACCATCTCCTCTGCCTCATGTTCAGCCCTGCTTGTGTAAAGAAGTACTTCAGGCTCTTGTGATTGGTATACATTTCACACTTATTGCTGATCAAGTAGTGTCTCCAAATCTTAAGGGCGTGAACAACTGCCGCTACCTCCAAGTCGTGAGTAGGGTAGTTTTCTTCATGCTTCTTGAGCTGCCTCGACGCATAAGTAACAACTTTTCCCTCCTGCATCAGCACACATCCCAAACCTTGCTTTGAAGCATCACAGTACACCACGAAATCCTTCTTGATATCTGGCAGGGTAAGTATCGGAGCTGTCGTGAGTCTCTTCTTCAGTTCCTGAAAGCTTCTTTCGCAAGCTTCTGACCACTCAAACTTCTTGTTGTTCTTCAGCAGTTCAGTCATTGGCTTCGCTATCTTGGAGAAGTTTTCAATGAACCTCCTGTAGTATCCTGCCAATCCGAGAAAGCTTCTAATATCTGTCGCGGTGAGTGGCTGCTCCCACTTAGTCACTGCCTCTACCATCGAAGGGTCGACTGCAACTCCCTCAGCTGACAACACGTGACCCAAGAAAGCAACTTCCTCCATCCAGAACTCACACTTGTTGAACTTTGCATACAACTTCTGCTATCTCAGCCTTTCCATTACTATCCGAAGGTGCTCTTCAGCTGTCTCGGAGAAGATTAGAATGTCGTCCATGAACACTACCACAAACTTGTCCAGTTCTTCCATGAAGACTTTGTTCATCATGTTCATGAAGTAAGCCGGGGCGTTGGTCAGCCCGAAAGAAACCACAACAAACTCGTACAAGCCGTACCGAGTAGTGAAAGCTGTGTTCGGAACATCCTGTTCTCGAATCTTCATCTGGTAGTACCCGGACCTCAAGTCAATTTTCGAGAAGAACTTGGCTTTCCGCAGCCTGTCTAGCAAGTCGTCAATCCTGGGTAAAGGATACCTGTTCTTGATCGTCATGGAGTTGAGAGTCTTGTAGTCCACACACATCCTCTTTGTACCATCCTTCTTGTCCACAAACAGTACAGGTGAACCCCAAGGTGAGGCGCTCGGCCTTATAAACCCTTGCTCTTGTAACTTCTTGAGCTGTTTCTTCAATTCATCTAGTTCATCCGCGGACATCCTGTATGGGCTCTTGGCCACTGGTCCTGCTCCTGGCATAAGCTCGATCACAAACTCAATATCCCGATCTGGCGGTAACTCGGTCAACTCCTCAGGAAACACGTCAGGGTACTCCCTCACCACCGGAATTTCCTCCATACTCAATCCTTTCATGTTGCACAACATCAGCGTTGTTCTCTGGCTCTGCGGCGTGATCAACACTCTGGCTCCACTGGGGTGCTCCAACTGCACGGTCACTAGGTTGCAAGACACCAAACCTTTGTGTTTTGCCAACCACTCCATTCCAAGTATTACGTCGATTCCGGTCGACTCCAGAACTGTCAGGTCTGCCTGAAACAACTTCTTCTCAAACACCATGTTCACTCCTCTACACTCAAGAGTACTCTTCTCTCATAGCGGAGAGCTAGTTACTATAGGTTGTGGTCTGGGTTTAGTTGGTAATGACCTTTCCTTTACGAACTTGGTAGAAATATACGAAAACTGAGCACCGGTATCAAACAGAATAGTTGACATAACTGAGTCAACAAGAAACTCACTGAGAGCCACGTCTGGTGCTGAAGCTGCCTCCTCTGCTGTCAAGTGGTTCAGTCTACCATGAGTGGGCGGTGGTGCGCTCTTCTGCTGGTTCTGCTGGGGTTGTCCTCCCTGAGCTGGTCCCTTCGCTGGAGTCTGGTACTGAGTGTTCCTATTCTGACCTCCTTGCTGAAGCTTCTGGGGGCACATGTTGGACTTGTGGCCCAACTGTCGGCAGTGGTAGCAGGTGATCTGAGAGCTGTCGTAAGTTGGCGGCTGTTGCGGCCTGGGCTTCCACTGACCTGAACCTCCACTCCCTCCGGCGTGACCTCTGCCCTGCTGAGAGTACTGAGTTTGTTGCTGCTGCTGTGAGTAAGGGTGCTGCCTCTGCGATGGGTACTGCGGTGAACCTGACCTCTGCCTCTGGTGTAAGCCTGAGCGTCTTGCACGGTCAGCACGCTGCCTCTTCTCACCTCGAACCTCCACGTAGTCCAGTCTCAACTTCTCCACAACCAAAGCCTTGCCCACTAGGGCGTGAAGAGTAGCTAAGTCGTGAGTGGCCAGGTGGTGCGCCGTCCCTCTGTGAAGTCCCTTCCGGTACCAGTACACCTTCTTCTCTGTGTTGGAGTCGTCTGGTGCGTACCTCATCAGCTCCTGAAAGCGGTTGGTGTACTCCTGTACTGATATCTGGCCCATCTTGAGGTGCTGGAACTCGTCTGCTTTCCTATCCATCACTGCCTCTAGGATGTGGTACTCCCTGAAAGCCTCCACAAACTCTGCACATGTGATGTGGGTCGGGTCCTCGTGCGAGTCACAAAAGCTGTCCCACCAAGCTCCTGCGTTGCCGATCAGCTGGTGCGCTGCAACTGCCACACACTCCTCCTTAGAAAGGTCCGTGAGCTCCAGCTTCTTCTCAATCTCCCTCAACCAGTTGTCTGCCACAAGTGGGTATGCTGAGTTGTCAAAGGTTGGCGGGTGCATCTTGGAGAAACCCTCCACTCTCTTCTGCAAGCTCTCTGGCTGGTTCGTGAAGTTCCTCCGGTTGTTGTTGTTCTGAACCACTACGTTGGCGATCGTCTGCATCAGCTGGGTCTGAAGTGCCATTACTGCTGCTAGGTTGGGTGGAGCCAGCTGTTCTTGGTTCCGCTCTGGCTCAGGTTCAGCCTCTTCCTCTGGTTCTTCCTCTTCTGGGTCCTCTGGGTCGGGGTTCACTGGCACACAGCCTCCTCGGCCTCCTCGACCTCCTCGCCCGCCTCGGTGTCCACCTCGGCGTCTGCCACGTGGGGCACGGCCTCCACGGCGGCCACGACCTCGTCCACTTCTGGGGAGAGGGACGTCCTCCCTGACAGCCTTCTCAAAACAACGTAGGAGCCGTCCTGACCTCCTCACCCCCGACATCTGTTCCAAGAATTGAGATCATGAGAAACGAGTTGTCAGAAATTAACTTTAAGGTACTTAAGCACATAAGGAGTATCTAGCTAACAACAATCAATTCCACACAGACATTAAGAAGCATGAACGCCGAATGAAATCGATAACTCCAATCACTCATGCAAGAACACCATACAAAAGGTGTGTATCTCGAGGCCTACTCCACAACCTTTGAGATTACACAGAAGCATTAGAGCTACTACGCGGTACATAAAGGGTGGTCATCTAAACAAGATCATCATGAAGAACTCTACTCGGACAGATCTCATCTGACTCTGCAGATGTCAGGATCATCCCCTCAAGGTGTCTGCCTCTTAACCGTAGCTGGTGAGAAAGGTGGTGACACTATCTTCGGACTCGGTGGTACTGAGTAGTAGGGTGGATCGTTCACTCCTTGGTAGTCTGGAATCTCAATCTCTGGTAGGTTGAAGTAGTAAGCCAAGCTTCCCAAAGCTCTGTTCATCTCCGGGGTGTCTGTACTGCCTCTCGGGTACGGTGGCTGAACCGGTAATTGGGTCGGTGGCAGCTCGAACGTCTCAGTCCTCAGCTTCGGCCTCTTCTGCAGTAGTGCTAGTGCTGCAACCTCCCTGAACTCGGTCACCCGTCTCTGGTCAGTCTCTCCACACAGAGTTGGTCCTGCTAGCAGTGTCCTAAGCCACGTAGAGTCGGCCTCCATGGTGCCACAGGTGGTTGTAGTTCTGAGTCAACCTCTCCTCGAGCCCCCACACTCTCGTCTGGTAGTCAGTGCAAGCGGCTCCCAGTGACTCAACCAAGTACTCCTTCTCCCGGAGCCTCAACCTGTCCTCTTTGGCTGCTGCGGCTGACTCCCTCAGCGCTGGCTGTGTAGCTTCAAGTCTTGCTTTCAAGGTGGTGATCTCAATGGCATCCCTCTCTGAACTGGCTCGAGCTGCTGCAAGTCCCCACTCGGTGATCACAAAGTTCCTTCTGTGAGCTTCGTTTAAGAACTCCAAGTTGATGTTCTCTATCTCCAACTGTGCGTTTCGTCCCAAGGTGTCGTCCTACTTGCGTCTCAGAAACACTATCTCTGCATCTGCCCAGTAGAGTGTCTGGTCTTGAGCTTGAATGTACCTACTTGCCATCTGTTCCTTCTCATCCTTGCCCACTGTGTCCATCTCTGTGTACTCTGACTGGTCATTGTTCCACCTGCTGGCATCGTAGACCGCTGTCGATAGAACTCCGAAAGGTGTATCCCTCAACTTCTGTCGAAGCTGCTGGCATACCTCTTCAGCGCAAGCCTAGCACAACAATGGTGAGCTTCCAAGGTTGAGTTGTTGAAACACGAGACCTTGACCTCCTCGAACTCTGGTACTCGCGGGTCCACTGGAATCCTCAAGGTCAACACTGTTGGAGATTGATCGAGCGCGGCTGTAGTCTGCCCCTCATAGAACACCTCTCTTGTCTCCACTCCAGCTGTCTCCAAACACTCCTTCAGAATCTTGCATAATCCTCCGGCCCACTGGCTGTCGGTCTTGAGGGGGATCCACTGCAACTCGTCCATCTGCACGTTGTTAGGGAAGTTAGTAAGAGTTAGTAAAGTTAATCAAGGTATTTATATAATAAAATCAAGGAGTTTATATGAAATTCACAGATGGTGTATAAAGCACAAGGAGTTAGGCTTTCCTATACAATCGTCCATTCCTAGGCTCGTCCTACAGTCGAGCATGGCTCTGGTACCAACTGAAACGAACCGGATTTCCGAGAATGAAAACCCGATCCCTGCACCTCAGTGATAGTCCCAAGAGGCTATCACGTGCAAATCCCTGTCTCAGATAGTAACAAATCCATACAAAACAGAAGGTAATATAGAAGATCCACATAATTATTATCATTATAATTAATCATCTGAGTACATCATTACGGCACATGCCGGGTACAAGTCCAAAAGGACTGAATCAAACAGAGTAAACATCTACGCAGCGGAACTCATGTAGCAGAGTAGACACCATCTCCCATAGGCAGCTCGAGTGCAGAACAAGCCTCAGTCCTCCCATCTGTCGTTCTCGAAGTAGTAGTCGGGCTCCTGGTCTGAAAGTCCGTCATCTACTCGATAAGCGAGTAGGTCATGTCAGCTTCCCAACAAATAGCATAAGCAAAGAAATAATTCTAGTATGCATGGATAAACCTATACATGGCTGTAGAAGGTTATGCATGCAGTAGTAGCAACATCAAGGTAAGCAGAAATGCGGTGAGGTCACCATCTCTGAGGAGATTGTTGGCGTTTCTTAACGTCACCACTAGTTGTACACCTAGAGGGAGCGTATAAGAACAACCGGGTATACCGCAAGCGCACAGAAATACCGCTGTAGCACTTCCCTAAGGAAGGAGAGTATTCCAAGGGTATCGAATCCAAGGAACGATGTGCACTATCTCCTACTCTAGTATAGATGATCCAAGGATACAACACTGATTGACAGGATAGGTAGAAAGGATCTGCCTCGACCGAGCGCAGAGTCTAGTTACGGTCTCTCAAGTATAACACTCACTTCAGGCACCAGGCACATCCTAGGACAATGTGCTGGAGTGAGCCCAACTCGGTACGCGACGTAGAGGGTTGACAAAGGGTCCAACAGGCTGTCACCACTGCGGCCTACCTCTACGCTACGATCGTACGTGGTCTTCGAAGGATAGCTTATGGTCCAGACACCACGTCTACACCACTTACTATTACTACGAATCCGCGAGGGAGATACTGGCACTAGCTCAAGGTATGTTCTATCACTCATGCAAGATCACGAATGCACTTTGATCTAACTAGAAACATGCAGGAGCTTCACTTTACTCTAATAGACAAGCTGGCAGACTAGATGCAAACTTATGATCTAAGTCTACTAGATCGAAAGGGTTGTGTTCGAAGAACACAAGCCTCTAAACCAAGAACAAACGAAGAACACAAGAACAAAGCAACTAAGCATGCATACGACTTTAATCTAAATAGGAAATATCGAAATACTCACTTTAGTCTAGTTGAAGAACAAAGGCACCGCTGAGGATCGTTCTTGAGGAAGATGTCATGAAGAACATGACATGTCCTCAAGCCTCCCACCTCACTTCCTAGCACTAATCCTATACAAAGAGCTCTCCTCTCCTAAAGAGAGAGGCTCCAAGGCCAAAATGAAGAGGAGGAGGAGAAGTGTGTGTTCCAAATGAGAGCCCCTCCCCTCCTATTTATAGAGGAGGGGGTGGCTTGCTCGGAGGCTCAAAGTGCCCCCAAAACACCCGGGATCGTAGCAAGTGACCAATCAGGCAGCAGCACGTGGAAGGTGGGGATCAACCGACCCTAGGTCGGTTCGGCCGATCCTAGGGTCGGCCGAAACCCCCGGGAGGCCTTCTGCGTTGTGTTTTCTCAGGGTGGCTGCTATGTGGGCCCTGATGCTTGTCCTCCGTGCATGTCAAGTTTCCTGACGGTTTGGGTACTGAGTGGGCCCTTGGATCCATGTGATGTCCATGAGGCGATTCGTGATTCGTCGGGCTTGCCTCTCTTGGATTGATGACGTCAGTGATCCAAGGGAATCCTATGTGGCATCCCCTCATTGGCTGAGCTTGAAGTAATTGGATCAAAGACTTGTGCTTTTACTCCTCTTTCTAGTGCTAATCACCTGTATTTGCATAATCACCAACACTTGTGAAAATGGTTAGTTTAAGCCCTATTCTAGTGTTGATGGTCCTTTTACATTTATTTTATGCAGGTATTGACGGTGTAAAAGCAGCACTTTTCAACCGTCAACAGAGATCCACACCTCTGAGGCCAACGCCTCCAGGGTCAACACCCCAACCAAGGAAAGAACACCAAAGCACTGGATCTCAACCGAGACACAGCATCCCACTCTCATCTGCGATGTGGGGTCACCATCTCCTACCCCCACATCTCAACGGCATCAAGCCGGGCTCACACACTCGGGGGAGAGAAGCAGCACGAGAAAAGACTAGACAGAGTAATAGATCAAAGGGCTGTCTATACCAGTGGACACGGACTATAGCTATAGGTTTAACACTCTGCAAAGGTTGTACAACTGGACCCGCCGGATATGGCAGAAATGGATGCCTCCATTCCACATCCCTACCTAACGACCGGAGACCTAGCAGTGGATAGCACTCTCCTACCTCTCCGAGCCTGACTCGTCCTAAACTGGGGCACGAAACTTGCTAGCAGGGCCTTGAAGCTGTGAGACCATCCCCGGAAGAGCCGGGGCGACGTCTACTCGGGGGGTATAACCCGTCACCCTCACACGATCACAGCGATCCGCCTATAGGCTAGATGCTATCCACCAACTAGTTCTAAGACCGAACCCCGCCTATAACAAGGCGAACAGTTTGTACGAAAATAGCCTAAAGATGCACGGTTAAACTGACGATCGGTCCTTAATTGCGAAGAGCGAGCACTTACCATCTCCATCCAAATGACATGTCGCTAGGGCGAGAGGCCAGGTCGCATCTCCCATAGACAGGTGTTCACAAGTAACCAAAGCGGCTCGCTCCCACGGTAACACGTCAAGGATACACACTCACCCAAAACACACGCCAGAATACCGAGATATCCCAATCTCAGTATAAACCAAAGATCCATCCATAACTAAGGGCAAAATATATGGATAGAAAGTATCGAGAACAAGCTAGGGGTCTGTAGCTAGTTCTAAAGGTAGGAAGTTCAAGGTATAGGATAAATCAATCCAAGGCGTGGCTAAAAGATTGTCTATGCATTTCAAAAGCATTCATAAATAATAATTAAGCACTAGCAACTAAAAGCATGCTTGTGATCTATATGGTCGGGAGTGACATGACACCTGGTTGGCGTCCGTAGTCCTGGTCTTGGTTGTAGTCGGGGTCGTACTCATCCTTCGGCTCGTAGCTCGGGTCTGCTCAGCACGAGATACGAGACGCTAAATTTACCGACAAGCATCTAGGCATAAATCTGAGGAAAACCAAATTTAAAAGATCCAAAAAAACCCAAACTATCTACAAACAGCACCGACTCGATTTTAGAAAAATAATGAAACTAGTTTCATATTTTTCGGAGTTATAAATAATTAGTTATAAATTTTCAAAGGTTAAAGGATTTATAAAATAATTATCAAAATCATTTATAAAACAGAAAAGGGTTTTTTTAATAACAAGATGACGTCAGCATGACGCCAACATGACGTCAGCATCCCAGGTTAGTGGGCCGTTAATGGGCCAAAAGTGTTAGTGGGCCGGAATAGGCCCATTGGACTCAGCCCAAATGGCCAAGTAGGCTAAGTCCAGTGAACGTCCTCGAATTCATTTAAACGCGCGGAGTTAAACGGGGCCGGCTGCTGGGCCTGAATGGGCTAAGGCCCAAGCGACGGCCTGACGCGAGTTAAACGTGAAAAAGTCCAGGAAAGGCCCCTGGACTTATCAGGCGGTGCGCCAGCACTCTCAGAACTATGCTGGGGTTCGCTGGTGCCCCCTGGGCGCGCACGCCCGTCTCGGCGCGCGCCGGCGCAGAGCGCGGCGGCGCCAGCGACGGCGAAAGGTGCACGACGGCACTGGTGGCTCCGGCAAGCAAGCAAGCGTGATGCAATGACCGCTAGGGTCAGGTGGTCAGTCTGGCATGGCCTGGGCCTGGGGCTGAGCCAGTTGGCCTACGCGTAGTGCGACAGGTCCCTCCGGAGGTCCCCACTTTCTCCGGTGCCTTCTTCCTCTGATTCCTTCGGGGAGGCCGTCTTCTCCTGGTTGTCCGCACCATGGGCCCGGCGTGGGGGCCTCTTATTGGGCCTGATGGTGGCCCCTCCCCTAGATCTCCATCAGCAACCCTTTCCCGAGGCGCTCCTCCCAGAAGTCTGACCATGTCGGGGGGGAAGTCCCGGGCTCAATCCGGAGCCTCGGCGTCAGGGTACTCAGGGTGCCCCAACAGTGTGGAGTCCTAGGGGCATCAGGGGAGGGTCCTCTGTCCTCCGAAAGGAAAAAGGAGAGGAGGAGAGACATCCTCGATAGGATGTCATCGATGGATCCTATCTGCGCTTTACCGGGGGCGCCCCGGCCTCACGGGAGTCTCCGCAGTGGTTCCCCTTGATGTTGAGGCCCACCGGCCTTACTTTCCTCGAGTGAGGCTCGGCCCACTCGCCGACCCGCTTCCAGTAGCTACAGCTGACGTGGCACGGGCCCTCTCCTGTGGCACCCCTCAAAGGTCGCCACCAGTCGTGGGGCGAGGGCTCATGCTCGAGCGGAGGAGGAGGGCATCGCCCAGGCTATTTAAGTTACCGCGACGCCCCTCCCTCGAACCCTAGCTTCCTTTGCCACTACGGCTCCTTCTGCTCTCAAGTCACCGACTCCCATCAGCCAAACTCCTACTCCCGTCGGAACCTTTCCCTTCCGATCTCTTTACACGCCGACGCTCCTCCGTCGTTTTCCGGAATGGCCCCAAAGCGTTCCTCCGGAAGAACCGGGGAGAACGCGGCCTTCGACAAGTCGAGGAAAGGGAAGGCCAACCACCCATTCTCCCGGGAGCTCCAGCACAATGTCATGGACAAGGCCTTCCTCGACGAACTCCACTCTCGTAGGCTGGTGGCGGACCGGAACTCCGTTCGCCACCCAGGGAACGAGCTGATTTCCTCGCTGCGTCCCGAGGAGGTAGTAGTCTTCGCGGAGTAGCTCGAGTGTGGCCTCCGCCTCCCCTGCTCGGAGTTCCTCCGGGAGGTGTTGAAGCTCTACAACATAGAGATTCAGCATCTCTCCCCAAACGCGGTCGTGCGCCTGGCCGCCTTTGAGTGAGCCTTCCAGGCGGAGGGCTGCATTCCTTCGGCCTCCGCCTACGCGAGTCTCCACACTACCGGGAGCCACGGCAAGTACCTTTACCCCAACAATTGAGGCTGTTCGGCTGGTTGATCCTCGGCTTGTTTCGGCTTATTTTCTCTCACACAACACTATTCAATATACCAGCAGAACACTATTCCATCTACGAGCCGAATAGCCTCAATGTGAAGACGGAGATTTGCTACCCGTTGCTCGCCGCCGCCTCTCTATCATCCCTTCCCCTTCTCTCCTCCCCGATGTGTCCTTCTCTCTCTCTCTCTCTCCAGATCCGTGGGAGTCTAGCCACAGGAGGGCCCGCCGCTGCCTCCTCCATGACGGCGCCCCATGGCCTCCTCCTTGTTGGTCACCTCCTTACCGATGACGGCGGCGCAGCTCCCCAACGTCGTCGCTCGCGGCCGCCTCCCGTCGACTGTCGTGGCTTCCTTCCCGACACAGCCCGCGGCTTCCTTCCTCCCTCCCTCATTTCTCCAGAATAGCACGAGAGGATAGGGTTCGCCTCAGAAGCCTCTGAATTTGCCGACGTACCGTAGCAAGCAAAACGATTCATGGTGGGATCCGAAAAATTACTAGTTGAGGTGGAATTAGAGGGCTGCGGTGCGGATAGCCTCTTAGTGGCAAGGTTAAAGCAGAACGAGGACAAATCAACGATGATTATTGGTGATCACAGCCAATGAGGCCATCAGCTGTCGATGATGATGGTCGGTAGGTAAGTGGAAGCACGGGATAAACCATGAACATAGGCTAGGCATCAATGACTCCAGTGACAGATCTAGATTTTAGATACAGGGGAGCTGAACATCTTCTTCTACCTCTAGACACTAGAAAATTTTTATTTATAGTAGAAAATTTCAAAGGAGATCGAAAGAGAGCTCCATTGTTGTGCACGCAGTAGGGGGCTGGAGCCCCGTCCACCCTCCTCGCTGCCTCCGTCCCCGAATGACTCTAATAAACAACACGTACGTCTTATACGGTTGTGGTGGAAGATATCCACGATACTGAGGGCCTGTTTAGATGACTAAAATTTAGCAAAAAAACACTGTTTGAACTCCTGTAGCACTCCTGTAGCACTTTCGTTTGTTTGTGATAAATATTATCCAATCATGGACTAACTAGGCTCAAAAGATTCGTCTCGTGATGTACAACAGAACTGTGTGATTAGTTAATTTTTTTACCTACATTTACTGTTCCGAACATATGTCTTTTGGTGTATTTAATGTGATGTGATAGAGAGAGAGTTGAAAAAATAGCAAAATTTTGGCAAATTTCTAGCCAACTAAACAGGGCCTGAAGAGGCAATTTTCGAGTTTTGAAGAGTAGACGGGCAGTGACCAGTGAGAATTGTCTTGCTGCTACTAGCACATTCAAATTGGGTCATCGTATTCATCTTGCCACTATCGGGCGCGGTCCATCCATCTCCCACTAGCCACTAGGGCGCCCACTGCAACAAGTACAGTAGCATCTGTCTGGCCGTGCGCTGCAACGACGTCGGACGCTGCGTAGATCGAGCAGTGGCAGATCGAGCAGGCAGGCACACGTCTACCACGCCCCCGGCAGGAAAGCCCGTACGCTGCGGCACCGACCGCTCGCGCACGGCACGGCACGGCACGGCGCGCTCCCACGGTGATGGGAGCCAACGCTGCGCAGGCACAGGCCGCCGCAGCGAGCGGTCGGTCGGTGGCGTACGCCAACGTACGCCCTCGGCCCATTCTGCAGCCCCGCTCCGGTCGGGCGCGGCTCCGCTTTCCCGGCGCCGAGGGAATCCATCCCCGCGCGGCCGCTGCCGGGGTGCCGGCTCGGGGGCAGCCCGTACCGCGGCGCCGGGTGGGCGCGGGCTCCCCGACGACGAGTTGTCTAGTCCGTCCAGTGCTACCCCGCGGCCTGTGGGTGGTGGCAGGTTGGCGACGGGACGCTGGAGTGGAGTGTTGCGCGCGTCCTGCTGCTGTCCTGGTGCGGCCGTGTGGGTCACCTGGGCGAGGGCGTGGCGTGGGATGGGACGGGGTCGGGCACGGGCACGGGCTGGGCTCACACGTCCCATCCCGTCCGGTCGCGTCGTCGCCGTGGGCTCGTCTCGCCGCGCGCTCCTCTGCCGCCCCGTTCGTTTTCATTGGCGAATCGATCAATCATCAATCAGGGTCGGCGGGGGGGGCTCGACGCGTCCACATCGCTTTGCAGAGAATTTGCGGGACGACGACGAAACGAGGATCCGATCTTTTGCTTGCGTTCCTTTTCGGTTTGGGAAAAAATCTACATCACCCCCCTCAATTATAAGGGATAGACTACATAACCCCCAACTTATGAAACAGTCTATATCACCCTTTGAACTTTTCAAAACAGGTCAAATTACCCCTTAAAGTAATTTTAAAAAAATCATAGTAAATCATAAAAAATTCATAAAATGAAAAATCCAATTATGTTGGACTCCAAATGAGTATATCTACACAATAAACATATAATATGATATGTTTTATTATATTTTTTTACAGCTACGAAGAAAATCATATATCTAAAGCTACATTAAAAAAATTAAACTAAAGCATACCATATTATATGTTCACTGTGTAGATCTACTCATTTGGAGTCTAACACAATTAGATTTTTCATTTTATGAATTTTCTATGATTTACTATGATTTTTCAAAAATACTTTAGGGGGTAAATTGATCGGTTTTGAAAAATTCAGAGGTTGATATAGACCGTTTCATAGGTTGCGAGGTTATATAGTCCACGTCACATAGTTGAGGGGGTGATGCAGACTTTTTTTCCTTTTCGTTTGGCTTGCGTTGTGACCGCGTGTACGCAGAAATGGCAACGCACATGGTTGTAAACGCCTTTGGAGGATTACAAACTGTTGTTGGGTCTGTGACTCTCTGTGCATGACTGTTGTTGACTCCCAGCTAGGCGCTGCTGCTTTCCTCCAGCTGCACGGGCCGCACGAGCGTACTCCCTCCGTTCTACAAATATAAGGTCCCGAAGGATTCAAATTTTGTACTAAAATATAAGGGTTGGTTTGGAATGGAGGAATCGAAAACACAAGAATTGTAGAAAACGTAGGAATGGAGGATGAGTGAAGTGAGAAAACAGAGGAATGAAAAACACAAGAAAAATGATAAAAATGATGTTTGGAACGTAGGAATGGAAAGCCAAGGTTTCAAAAGTTTTAGGTGTTAAAACAGAGCATTACCATCAAATAAAAATGGATAAGGACTTTAGCAATGACCGGATGTAGGCGAGCTGTAATTTTACTGTATTGACTGCCACACATTCTTTATCCCACCGACGCTTTGCCTCTCCGTCTCTTTCGAACATCTCTCTCATCAGATTTGGAAACAGGGAGGCAGAGGAGGTGCAGGCCACCGTGGTGTAGGCGGCGCATGCGCATGGCTACGCCGGGGCCGGTGAGGGAATGCGACGGCGTAGCAGGCAGCAAGGCCCGCGCGCGGCGGCCTCCAAAGCGCGCGGGACGGCGACACTAGCGAGGGCCTGTGCAGTAGCGCCCCTGTTGACGGATACGGTATCGCCGGTGAGGCGTCGTCTTCTCTGTCTCCTCCACTGCAACTGTGTCTTTAGCAAGATCGGATCCGATGGCTTCTTCGACTTCTGGTGCTGTTCTCTCCTTTTGTCTATTTTTCTATATTTAGAATTTGATTCCTGGAATTTCTCAAAAGATTTGTTCAGTCTTTGCTCAAGTTGATGCTCGATTTCATTTATATTTTTGTCTCTCTTTATTTCCTCTTGTTGCTCAAACCTCAAGTGAAGCTGTGTGAAGAGAACGCATTTGTGCGCGCGCGTGTTGCAGGAAATTTTTCCATGAGCTCGAAGCGAATGTTTTATTTCCTGTGTTTTGTGAAGGAAGCCATTCCTTTCCTCTGGAACGGCCAGACGTATTCCTTCATTCCAAACGCTACGTGACGTAAGCAAACCATATAAGCAAACCATAGGAACGATTTCCTTTGAAATTCCTACGGAAAAAACTGCGTTCCAAACAAGCCCTAAGATTCTAGAGGGATATGACAAAATTAAATGAGGTTGGTGAGTAGGTGAAGAGTTAGTAGATAGTGTAAAATGAGGGGTATAGAGGTCATTTCCTCCTTATTTCTTGAGTTTGAACCCTTCAAGATCTTATATTTTAGGACGGAGAGCGTACTGAGGAAAATAAATATAGTGGACAAGCCATGGGCCGACTCAATCTTGTTAACACTATGCTTTTTCTCCGGGAAAACCTCCTCCTGTACATCCATTTCCGGAACATAAATAGCTAAACAACTATAGGCCCATTAGAAGCCCAACAACCGGTCCAGACAGCCTACCGCCCACCGCAGCTTGTCTACCTCCTCTCCTTCCGTCGACGCTCATCTGCACCACCGCTTCTGCACGCGCACGCCGGTGAGAGCCGATAAGGGGTGGGAGGTGGGGGAGCGCCCGGTGTGGTGGTCGAGGCAGCGATTAGGGTTCACAGGTTGTGGGATGGGAGCTCCAATGACCAGAGAAGAGGAGTGGCCGGCGGCGAGGTCGTCGCCGATCGGGGTGGTGGTGGAGGCGGCGACATTTAGGGTTAGGGTTTCGGGGGTTCGAGGTCTGAATTTTCGGGTGGGGGGCTCCAAGAGGACCTAAAAAGTGTAGCGGCCCCTTTTTCTCTTCCATCCAGCTGCACAGGCCGCACAAGAGCGTTTTCAGTCCGTTGTAGTCGCATAGATCGATCGATCACCCACCGATGATCCGGGAATCCTATACATCTTCCGGAAGCTAGAAACGATTGAAACTATAAACCCAACAGAGACCCAATATCAGCCCAATAATTTCCAAACCCTAGACCTCCCACTGCGACCACCTCCCTTCCTCTCATTCCCTTGTGCGCCGCCCCGTGCCCGTGCGGATCTCCACCGCCATCGCGCGCCCTCCCTTGTCCGCTGCCGACCCCTCCCCGACAACCTGGCACCGCTCCGCGCCCGCGACTGCCCGGCGCCACCACGGACGGCTCGCTGCCTCAGCTGCCCGTCATCCATGGTGTGCCCTGCCGTCCTCGGCCTCCGTGCGCCGCCGCCGCCCTCGACCTCCGGCGCGCCGTCCCCGTGCGCCGTCTCCGCCCTCGACCTCTGGCGCGCCGTCCCCGGGCGCAGCTGCGCCGCTCGCTAGTGCGTCGTCCTCAGCGTCGGCCATGGCTGCGCAGGTGGCCTGCGGCCTCGGCCGGCACTGCCGCCACCGTGGCTGGGCGGCCAGCCGGCTGCCGCGCCGCCGCCCTTGCCGGAGAAGAAGGCGCTGCCGACAAAAAAAATCTTAGTTGCGAAAAATGTTCGTTCAACATTTCTCGAAAAATGTTGAAAAAATGTTAGATCCAACATTTTGTGAAAATGTTGGTGCAGATAAATGTTGGCAACACTTCCAAAGAATGTTGACGAAAAAATGTTGTCAACAATTTTGAAAAATGTTGAGGAGAAAAATATTGGCAACACTTCCGAAAAATGTTGACGAAAAAATGTTGGCAACACTTCCGAAAAATGTTGACAAGAAAAAAAATGTTGGCAACACTTCCGAAGAATGTTGACGAAAAAATGTTGGCAACACTTCCGAAGAATGTTGACGAGAAAAAATGTTGGCAACACTTCCGAAGAATGTTGACGAAAAAATGTTGGCAATACTTTCGAAGAATGTTGACGAAAAAATGTTGGCTACATTGACGAAAAATGTTGATAAAAAAATATTGACAACAGTTAAAAAAATTTGTTCATAAAAAATAAAAAAACAAAGTGTATGCGGAATTGGGAACTGAATCAGCTAAGTGGGCTGTTTTAGACCTTCATAGGTTTTATAGTTACAAGGAAAAAGTCCTTCTCACGTCCCTCATCTATTGTCGAAGTCTGACTTTCGTCCCTCATCCGTAAAACTGGGTTTCTGAGGTCCCTCAACTATCAAATCTGTTTATTTTTGGTCCCTTGGCTGTTTTGGAAGGTGGTTTTCGCATGATTTGGCCGCAACCAGATACATGAGGCCCATCAACTATCAAATCTATTTATTTTAGGTCCCTCGGCTGTTTTAGAGGGTGGTTTTCGCATAATGTGATGATGAGTCCCACATGTCAGGTACATGTGATGGTGGGTCCCACGTGTCATGTGGCTTCCTTCTTTCTCTATCCTCTTACTCTACCACACGAGCCACTCTGCCACACGAGCCTGTCATGTCATATCGCTTTGCATGCTCCATCACAGGAGCTCGCCGCAGTTCCGCTCGTCTTTCTCCACCGCACGAGCTCGCCGCCGTTGGAATTGATGACCCTGGAGCTCCGTCGTTCTGGATAGGGATGGTGAGATAGAGAGAAAGAAGTGTTAGGAAGAGGGAAGGAAGAATGAGAAAGGGGAGACGTAGCCACGTGACATAGGTCCCACCTCCACATGTACCTAGCATGTTGACCCAGCGTCACGTCATGCGAATATCACCTTCCAAAATAATTAAGGGAAAAAATAAATAGATTTGATAGTTGAGGAACCAAAATAAACATATTTGATAGTTGAGGGACCTTATATACCCAGTTGCGGCAACGTCATGCGAAAACCGCCCTCCAAAACAATCGAGGGACCAAAAATAACCGAATTTGATAGTTGAGGGACCCCAACTATCCGGTTTTGCAGATGAAAGACGAAAGTTAGACTTCGGTAATAAATGAGGGACGTCAAAAGAACTTTTTCCTAGTTACAATTGTTATCTATCTTCGAGAAACATATTATAGTAGGAGGAGGCCCCCCGACGATGATCACCTCCATGGGCTGGATCACCGATCCTTACATGGGCCAGGTGGAGTGCAACTGGGTGGGTTCTCCGCAGGCAGGCTCCATTTCCTCTGTTTCAGGATTCGGTGGGCCTCAGGCTTCCGAGCCCTCCAGCCAAAGATGGCCGGCCTGTGTTTGTGTTCTTGGGAGACATTAGTAGCTTCTTCACAATGAAGGTACTGCTGAGTTGTATGTATTGGTCGTCTGAACTCTTGAAGGTCTGAAGCTAGCAGAGAACGAGCTCGTAGCTCAGTGGCTAGCTGCTCAGGTGCGAGCGCTGCCCGCCCGAGTTCGATCCCTCGGATCGTAACTCGGGTGTCTCACCGGGGCATGCCCCCAAATAAATTTCATCGCCTCCTCACGTAGTGCCACAATGGTCAGAACGACGTGCCTGTCGTCTACGGAGTCCTCGGTGACTCCGTGGATCTCACTAAGGACGTGATCTTCAAGCTGTGTGTAGTTGTAGGTCCCCAAATAAATTTCATCGCCTCCTCACGTGGTGCCACAATGGTCAGAACGACAGGCCTGTCGTCTACGGAGTCCTCGGTGACTCCGTTGATCTCACTAAGGACGTGATCTTCAAGCTGTGTGTAGTTGTAGGTCTTAATATGTGCGTAGGGTGTGAGTGTGTGCGTGTGTGTGAGGGGTGCGTGTGTTCGCACATGTTCAGATACTACAGCTGTACTCAGTTAAGAGGCGTCAAAAAAAAAAGTCTGAAGCTAGCACACTTGTCTGCAACTCGGACCATGAAAACATACAGTTCTAGCATGTTTGCCAACTCCCCTGCTGCTCATTAACCATCTACCCTAGCTGAATGCCCTGTGAACTGTGCTACAAAAGTTAATCCTGCATGAACAGCTGCTGCCATTGTGCATCCTCCCTCAACTGTTTCCACAATGACGGCGTCGATCTTTACCATCAGAGCATTCTAAAGTTGCCATCATTTCCACCGGTGGCCATTCGTTCTGCGCGATCTTTCCCCGCCCACTTTCCGTGGCAGGATCCTATGTTTCCGATTTCGCATGTTCCGTCTCCCAACCCCTTTTCCGTAATATAATGGCTTATCGAGTGGGGCAAACTGTTTCGACAGTTCAGAACTGGGAAGGGCCACTTGATCGAGAGCCATCGAGGCCATCAGGAGGTTTTTACGTGGAACCCGCTGGTCCTTTTGCTTATTGCGCTTATTGGACACTGCACAATCCTCCGAAAGAAATACTTGGTGGTGATTGTGACCTTACATCAGTGGCCACTCCATGGCCGCACCTCGCACATCTATCACACATCTTTGTTCTCCGTCTTCCAATTGTAATCCACGTAGTCCGATCACAAGTTGCTGCGCCAACGTATCACAACCTGCAGCGCACGGCCTGATCGTTGGATCCTGCTGCCGATTCCTCCGATTCTTCTCTTTCTACGCGCAGTTCGTGGGTGACTTGGACACCATTCGTTCATTTTTTTTATTCATTCCTCCTATCGACGAAGAACCACCGTCCTTTTAACTTTCCAAAGTGCAGAGTTCGTGGAAGTCTTGCTTTGTGGGCGGCGGCGAGCATCCATCAAGCACCTCACAAGTTGTTGCATTATGCGATTCTCACAATTGTCATGTTGCTGCCTGAATACTTTTGCCTTATTTAGATGCCAATCTGGCAATCTGCACGCAGAGATCACATTGGATTGGAGGGCTACTTGTCGCCTCCAGGTCCAGCTCCTTGCGATGCTGCTGCATATACGGTATATGGGCCTGGAGATTCCACGGAACCTAGGACCATATGCCTCGTTGCTTTGAGCATCATGGAGTTGAAATGTTCAGGACATATATTGTAGTGCTGTGATGCCACATGCTGACATGCAAGTGGAAGGTTGGCGCAAATGTGGTGTTGCAACTAGCAGGCAAAGGCATGGCAATGACATTAGCTGGTCTCTGGTGCGGTCGATCAGATGTCCAAAGGGAACAGAGGAGGAGCTTGCTCTAGTGGGCTCGCCACTCCCTGCCGCCCCTCCCCGGCTCCCCGGTGTCTTTTCCTCCTCCCAAATATACATGTTTCAAGGTACTCTCTTTTTTCTTTCTGTGGTTTTTGTGCTTGTGCACATCAAGAAAGATGTACTCGAACGCTGTTTTCGTTCCCACGTCGTGTACTAATTCAAACCTTTGTTTTATGTGCAAGGCTAAAATATTAAAAACGTCAGCTCCAGTAGAGTTTAGAAAAGCAAAAAACAAAGTTTGTACGAGGCAAAATAAGGAATTTCGTTCGAACTCTTGACAAAGGGCTAAGTTCATCCCTGAACTTTACAAAAGACCAATTTAGTTCTTGAATTTTTATTTTTTGCATCAGTTACATCCACCATCCGTTTTGCCATCAACACCGTCTGTTATACCGTGACGGACAATAGGAAATGACCCATTTGCCCTTGTTATGTGCGCAGGCATCCATCTTATCTGCTAGGCCGGGACCAGGACCGCACACGCATGAGCGGCAGCTTCTCCGCCCGTCTCCACCAGAGCTGGCCGTCCGCCCGAGCTGCTCCGGCCGCCCGGCCTAGAGACTCGTTGTAGACACTATAAGAAAATCGCTGACTAGTGACGCAGTCTAGATTTGCCGTCATCGATTTATGACGTTCCTGACTGATCTTGTCATTAAATTTCACTTCCGATCAAATTTAGTGACAAGAAAAACTTTTGTCATAATGGTTGCTACTGTAGGCGAGCATTCTCTTAGATTTGCACTTCAATTGGTGTTAAAAGTTGATAGGCTATAGATAATTCATAGATGTTAAATTCAGTTAGTTTTCAATTTGCATCGTCTTACGATAGGTTCTTGTATTTTAGTAGGTTCTGGATGTGCTTCAAGCCACTCGTTTTATGAATTTTTCTGGAGGTGCACAATTAATAGGATCGATAGGTCCTTATATTTTCAATTTGCATCGTTTTATGAATTGATAGACCGAAGAGATTGAATGATGTCTAGATCGTGTTAGATTCAGTTAGTTTCCAATTTGCATCGTTTGATGGATCGATAGGTTCTTGTATTTTACTAGCTTCTGGGTGCCCCCGAGCTCGACCAGTCGGCCATGGGGATGCCTACTCCTTCCTCGCGTTGGCGCGCCCTTGGACGGGAGGAGGCGCTGGAGGCCGAGAGCTCGGAGGAGGCTGCGCCAAGCTCACTGTCGCATGCTGCGCAGGCTAGAGGAATCCTCTAGATCCGCGAGGAGAGCTCGGGAGGAGCGGCGGAGCTCGCGTCGATCGTCGAAGAGGGAGCATGAGAGAGAGGGCGTAGGGAGAGGTGGCACGGTTCACCAGCAGGGAAGGGAGAGGTCGGCCGGGGATGGGCAGGGATCCCGATGGCGCGGTGGGAGGAGAGAACGAGGTGGAGGCCGGTGGGTTTGGTCCTCCGTGCCGTTCCATGTGATGGTGTTGACGGCAAAACGGATGGAGGATGTAACTGATGCAAAACACAAAAATTCAAGGATTAAACTGGTCTTTTGAAAAGTTCAGAGACGGGCTCAACCCTTTGCCAATAGTTCAGGGATGAAATTACCTATTTTGCCTTTGTACAACAAACTAAATAGGCGATATATGCACAAAAGCTAAAGCTAGGTGTACATAACATATTATTTGTTTCCTTACGATTGTTGTGTAACAATGTGATACGTTGTCTACCTCGTCGTCTATCTTTGCCTTTCTCGACAGAATTTCCCGAAAGCGTTGCCCCCAATTGCTTTGGAGAGATAATCGCCTCCTTCGCTGCTAATGGCAGCAGCATACTTTTGCATGCTGTGCTCCATACCATACACGCCGCCCAGAGCTTTGCCGTGGCCGCGTGAGCCCGTGACGGTGATTGTGAGAAACCAGCACCAGCTGGCCACGCACGCATTTCTTGCCTGCCAGACGCCCCAGCTCAGCTCCGAAAGGCCTGCTCGCATCTTTGCAGCGCGCCTAGCTGGCATCAGTGGGGGCCGGCCGTGTTCACGTACGTACGTTTTGGCCGTCCGACCTGGCGCCGTGTACGTAATTAAAAGCTGTGCCCTCACGCTCTCAGGAAGTCAGGAAACATGCATGCATCATGTCCTCGAATCGACCTCCCGTGCATGCATTGTTAACCCGAGACGGCGGCCGGCGCTGGCGTACGTGCTCGCTGCTGGATTACTGAATCACTGTGTTATAGCTAGGTTAGCTTATTAGCTTCAGACCGTCCAGCACCTACTAGTCGCGTAGTACTGTTGCTTGCTGCTTGCAGGCAGCCGCGTTAAACTTAGATTCCTTCCCAAAAGTTTTTCGAGTCTTATCTCCTGTATGCATGGAGTACTAAATGAAGTCTATTTGTAAAACCTTTTCACAGATGGGTGTAACTTTTCGCGATGAATCTAATGAGCATAATTAATTCATGATTTACTACAGTAATGCTACAGTAATTATCCTCTAATCGTGTGGTCAGAGGCCTCATTAGATTCCTCTCAGAAATTTACATAGGGGTGTGAACATAGTTTTGTAAACTGTTTTATCTAATACCTTTAATTAGTGATCAAAGTAGCATTTAATACCCTAAAACTTTTTAGTAAACACGAGCCTAGCAGCACGTACTGTACGTGGTGTCTCTTTTCCTTTCAAACGTTTATTTGTTCATTCATGCCTTGCCTAGGCAGGGTTTTTATCCGTGCCCTACTAGATGCTAGTTCAACGGTCTCTGAACGAGGACGAATAATGAAGTACTAGTAGGATTGGATATATCACAAGACTTTTGAATCTGTTTAGCCTACGGAGTATTTCAGCTACTATCAGAGATCTATAGTAGAAAAGACGGCCTGCGATGATGTGATATACTACTACATCGTCAAAGCGGAAAGAGGAAATAGAAGAGGAGAAAGGAAAAGTCAATGGACCGGACCGGATCGGAGGGAGCTACTCCGATCCGTATGCACTCTGTTGCTTCTTTTGAAAAGAAATGCACTTTGTTGTTTGCGTGCCGGAGGGGGAAGGACCAAGTGTCGGTAGGCAGCAGGGCACGAGCTAGCTAGGCGTGTGTATACATTCGTGTCATAGCTGCAGCTAGCGCTGTGATTGCTTCGACTAATTCAAGTCGAAACCTCGCGTCCTCGCGCGTGCAGCGTGCTCGCTCGTTGATCGATCAGACATGTGTGAGACCTACACACACCACTTGCCCCTGCTGCTGCCGGGCTCGATTGCCGCTTGTTTTGTTTCCTCCACACGAAAAAGGGCAGGCAGCAGCGCGCACAGTGTCGTCCTTGAAGCCAAGCAGGAGAGTGAGGTTCGTTTGGAGCCTTGCGGGCGCGAAACAGTCCGGCAGGCCCGGGACACGCGAGGCGATCGACTGCAACCGCACGAAACGACGCCGGCGCCGGCCGCTCACTGCAGGCGCGTCGTCGGCCGGCCGGCGGGGGTGTGTGGTGGGACTACTGTAAGTCGGGTTATGGCGGAAAAGTATGTAGGGGGCCGATCGAGTCGATCTAAAGCGACGGCTCGGCGCGATCCGGCGCGAAAGCGAGAGGTGCGCGCGGCGCACGTGATCGAGATCGACCGGCGGCCGGCAACATCGGCGAGGCGAGCGCGGCGTGCAGGGGCGCCAACCCCGCCAGGGCCAGGCCGCCTGCACGCTATACCTAGGCCCCGGCACTACGGCGGATCGGGGCACCACCACCAACCAGCGGGACGGGGGAAAGCCGAGACACCCGCGCGGAGCCCAACACGGCGCGGCCGTAGCGCCGCCCCCCGTATGTAGGATAGGATATGGTCCATCGCGGGGGCCGGGGCGCGCCTACTGCTTTGCTTACCATGGGTCCAACCGCGCGGCGTGGCCATGGCACGTTGCTTTCGCGGCTGCGGCCGCGCCTGCCTGCGCTGTGCGCTGCATGCTGGCCGGCCGGGGGCGCTGTGGTGGCCGGCCGGCCGCAGCGCAACGGGGCTAGCAAAAGCTGCTCCCAAAAGTGGCCCACGGAGGCCGCCGCGTAGTAGACAGGTAGATGTACCCTAGCTACGGTCGGTCCTACCACCACGACTTGCTGCTAGCCTGCGTGCTACTGTGCTACTGCTTCCGTTGTAGGAGCCCAATACGGACGTGGTACGAGACCGGCCTGGATGCCTCAGCTGCGCCTGCGCGGCGCGTGGGCCAAGCTGGTGCATGCGCGGGGGAGGCGGCTCGGCTTCGCTGGGAGAGTGGGAACGCGCAAGCAAGGCGCGCGGCAGCAAGCGATGGAGCGCCGCATCGGCCCAGGGCTTGGTGTTCGGTGCGCCGGCCGGCACCGTCGCCTGAGGCTGAGGCTCTGCAGCGCCGCGTTCCTAGACAACGACCGGCAAATTGTTTATGGCGTGGCGTTCCAAGGAGCCGAGACGTACGCGCGGGCCAACCTTTCGTGTGCCATGCGCCTAGGCTCTGGCTCTGCACCGGCTGGGCACGCGACGTCGGTGCGGCCGTGGCCATGCCGGCGTGCCGTCACACTGACACGCTTCGCGTGCGGGGGGGCGGAGCGTCTGTCTCTTTCCAATGCTCAGCCCATACCTTTTTATATTGCTGGAAAGCGGTTGTTTACTTCCAGGAAAAGGAACACTGAGGAAACATTTTCACTGCATTCCAATGTTTATGAATTATGATTCATCGATAGCTGGTATCATACGTGCTTTTGGCTTATGATTGATCGATAGCACTTTCCTTTCCTCTCTGTTACCACAACATTCCAATGCTTTGAGATCTTGATTCGCTTTTCTTCAAAAAAAAGAAAAAAGAAAAAGAGATCTTGATTCGCTCCGCGGAAAAAAAAAACTGATGCTACACGCTGATAACGTTAAAAATTGAAATCACACTCCGGGAAAAAAATAGAAAAGAGAACAAAAATTAAGATCCAACAGCCTAGCTATCCCTGTCACTCGGAATCCCACTCGGTAAAAATCCCTCCTTCGTCGGTATCTTTCGCGAGCCGCTTCCGCTCGGTATCTCCATCTACTCTCTCCCTCGCGCGTCTCCCGGCCCCTCCCGCGCGTCTCCCTCCAGGCGGGCGCTGCTGCCCAAGCGCAACCGCTACGACCGACACACTCACCGCCCGGCAGGTCGAGGTCGGAAAACGAGCTCCGGCGGAGTGCGAAGTCCGGCGGGGGTGCCAGCCGGTGGAGGGCGACGTCTCGGTGGAGCGCGAGATCTCGGTCGGCGCTGGGCGGCGGAGCAAGCCGCACAGGGCAGCGAGGCGAGCTGCGCGGGGCGAGTGGCGCAGGGCCAGGGAGCGAGCTGCGCGGGGTGGCGGAGCGTGCGGCACGGGGCGAGCGGCGCAGCACAGCGCCGGGCTAGAGCGAGCCACGCGGGGCGAGCGGCGTAGGGAGGGGAGGAAGCTGCGTAGGGTGGCGGAGCGTGCGGCACGGGGCGAGCGGCGCAGCGCCGGGCCGGAGCGAGCCGCGCGTGGCGGCGGTGCGTGCGGCACGGGGCGAGCGGCGCAAGGCCACGGAGCGAGCTGCGTGGGGGCGGTGGAGGCGTGGAGCTAGCTGCGCGGGGCAGCGGTAGCCCTCGGCGGCTCCCCTCTGTGGCAGCGGCAGCTGCTCGATCTGGCGGTCTGGCCGCCATGGACGGGAGCAAAAGAAGCTGTAGGGATAAAGTTGTGGGGCCTATGCGGCAGTGAGATGGAGAGAGGTGAGATGAGATGAGATTTGGATCTGAAGAGCGAGATTTTGACTAGTCTGTTGGAGGACAACCAAATATAAAAAGAAGATCTTAGCTAAATGACTTTTTAAATGAGAATATAAAGAGTAAAATTTAGCTAGACTCTTGGAGTTGCTCTAAGGTTCATTATTATCGACAGAAATCAATAAAAATACTTTTACTGCCACAATATTGCAAACCTACGGAGTATATATCTAGAAAAGAAAATAATGTTTTCAATATAGTTTGAGATGAAGTGGAACATATATCCAAATTATAATCCCCGACTGAGTTTTTTTTTTGACAACAATCCACGGCTGAGTTGTGGGAACTGAGCCCTTAGGTCCGGTTTGTTTCAGATTATAATCCCCTTAATTATATAATCTAGTTTATATGGTCTCCCATGAATATCAAACACTATAAATTATAATTCGGATTATATAATCTACACCCATAGATTATCATAATCCTATAAACTATCTAAGATGTGTTTTTCGATTTTTACCATAATTTCATACTATTTTTGGTATTTACCATACCACTTGTTGAAATTACGGCATTACAAAACATAGCAGCGACAAAGGACATTTTAGGGAATAATCATTCCGAACCAATAATCGAGACATCCAATAATCTTTGTTGACAAACATCCCACAACTCATATGTGTCCAACTTATTTTAATCTAAATTGTATAATCTAACCTATACAATTTAGATTATATGATCTGCCTAGAAAACAAACGCAAACTTAATGCAGGAACATAGGTAAATGGGCATGCAGTCCTTGAACAAGTCACCGTTTATACAGTTATAAAACATGTTAGTAATAAAACGTAGGTGTGCCGAGAAACGGTATCGACGAGAAATTGACGGAGCAACAGAGGAGGTTCGATAAAAAAAAAAAAACAGAGAAGGAAGGGCAAGGCGTTGCTTTAAGATTCGTTTCCTCCAGGTGTCGCTCTCAGTTGCAAGTTTACGGGCGACCGCATGTACGCGTCCGTCCGGTCGATTCCGTGCAGCTGTCAGCCAGCTCCCTCCACGTCTTCCCAACTCCTGCCTTGCCGTGCAAAATCATTCACGGAAACGAAGTTTGTGAACGAAAACGACGTTCGTGAACATTTAAAGAAAAAGTTTTTCTAGAAAATTTAGTGAAACATTTGTGAACCGTAACTTTCGTGGAACATTTGAGGGAAAAGTTTTCTGAAAAAATTTAGAAACAAGTTTATAGACAAAGAATTCATACAAAATTATTCACGCGAAAAAGTTTGTCATGAAAACTTTCGTGAAACATTTTGAGGGAAATGTTTTTTGAGAATATTTAGAAAGTTTTTGGAAAGAGTTTCTGAAAAACTTGTGAGAAAAAAAGAGCAAAAAGATTTGTGAAAAATTGTAAAGAAAAGTTTTGAGATTTTTTTTCAAAAAATAAAGAAAAATAGCCTGTCCCCATCGCCTCCGACGGGCGAGCTCGCCTGCGCCCATCGCCGGTGCTCCCCCGGCCTGGGAGCTCCCCGCGCCGGCACTCTCCATGCGGGGGAGCTCACCATGGGGCCCCACGCGCCGCCGCCAGCGGCGGCAGGCGAGCTCGCCCCGGCCCAGCATGGGAGCTCCCCACGGCGACCTGCGCGCCGGCCTTCCTCGGCGGAGGAGCTCGCCGCAGAGGCCCGCACGGCGACTCCATCGGTGGGGGAGCTCGCCCCTGGCCCGCGCGCCGCCGCCAAGCAGACGTGACTGCCCGCACCGTCCGCTGTCGCCGGAGGTTGGGGCTTGGGGGAAGACGGATTCAATACCCTCCGCTCCACTACCGAGGAAAGAGAAGGTAAAACGGTGGGAGAGAGGCAGAGAGCCTTATCCTTTCTCGCGGCGCGAGTGGGAACGAGGCTGCACGTGTCGACCGGTAGAAACGTGACCTCCGGTCAAATGTAAAATCAACATTGCGCCGTTCCTGTATAATCTATCCCCCCTGCATTCGTCGCTCGCCCCCTGCGCTTTTAACTCGCAGGTCGCAACGCCAGACTCGCATCCGTCGCCGCCACATCCTCCCTCTCGGCCTCTCCCCGCCGGCAGAACCGGATCCTCCATCCCGCCGCTGCTCTTTCTTTCTAGCCGCGAGGCGGAGGGAGGGATCCATCCGGGCTCATTCCTTCCCGCGTAGGTGAGTAAATCCCTCCCCTTCCTCGCTTGGATGGATTCTTTTGTTCCTACGGTTGGTTCTCGTTGTCAAGCGAGCCGAGATTCTTCACCCTCTCTGTTCCTCTCCATTCGTGTAGTTGTTGATTCGCGTGCTGCATGGTGCCTCCCTACTAACCAAATCCATCCACCCCCACCATTCGACGGTTCGATTGGGTTCTTTCCCTTCGCTCGCCGCGCAAGGTCGATATTGCCGGGCATCATAGTGTTCCTGGCGAATTAGGTGCGGGCGCGGTTTGCTTTCCAAAGATTTTAGGGGGCATAGCGAAGTTCGTCCCTGTCGCTAATCGGATGATCCTGCATTGCATGGATACCGTGCCCTTTCCAAATGTTTTCTTCTCATATGTGTGGTATGACAGTTTCCTTTCCATTTGGTAAGAGGAACATAAAGTACTCTACCAATCCCATCAGAAAAGTTTCGCTAATGTTTATAATGTTGTTTGCCACAGTGTGTAGAATATATTCAATTAGCCAAACATGTATAAACTGGCGATTATTGTAGCAGAGTTATACCACTCAATATTAGCAGTACATAGTTTTACTGCTTTGGAAATAGAAATGTTTATATAGTGCATCCAGACGGTACCATTCAGGGTTTTCTTGTATTAAAATATTAATCAACTTGGTTTAGGCCCCATTTAATCGATCGAGAATAGGCCATTATCATTTACATTTGTTTTCACTTTCTTTTCAAGTATGTCTATAAGCACACATTTTTTTTCTTCAGGTCATCTCTGTGTCTGCTTGTCTCATTATTGGAGTCATGGAAGACCATTCACCATGGGATTATCTTTCAGTTGATCACATTAGAACTCCTGCATTCAACCCTGGAGTTGTTTCTGAAGCAAGCAATGGAGGCAAAGAATTCTCAGTTTCATTGGACGCTGTCGTTCCTGATGATATCCTGGAGAGGATTTTCACATTCTTGCCTATAGCAAGCATGATGAGGGCAACAGCAGTATGCAAGAGATGGTACGACATTATCTATTCAAGCAGATTTCTTTGGACCCACATGATGCCTCAACAACCGTGGTACTTCATGTTTACCTCTAATGAAACTGCTGCCGGTTATGCTTTTGACCCCATCCTCCGTAAGTGGTATGATTTAGAGCTTCCTTATATTGACAAGAGCAGCTGTTTTGTCTCTTCTTCTTGTGGCCTAGTTTGCTTCGTGGATAATGACAACAGGAACTCCATTTCTGTTTCTAACCCTATCACAAAAAACTCAAAGAAGCTTTTGGAGCCTCCCGGTGAAACATGGCCAGACTACAGTACCATTGCCATGAAAGTAGATCGGTTGTCCCATAAATACTCCATTACAGTGGCAAAATCCAAGCAGATTCCTGAAGATTTTGTCCGCTGGGACTTTTCAGTATACAAGTATGATTCTTGGAGTGGTGCATGGGTAACTTCTGCCAGTGAAGTGTTCATTGGTTGGAGAGGAGGTGATGATAGTGTCATATGCGACGGAGTCCTGTACTGCTTAATTCACTCCACTGGTGTCCTTGGCAGTGTCAACCCTCGCCATGGCCTTGTCATGTATGACCTTGTTGATGGACCTTTGGAGACTTCTTTAATGCAAACATCAATCCCTGTACCGTGTTCTCTCACATGTGGCCGTCTGGTAAACTTGAAGGAGAAGCTGGTTTTGGTTGGCGGAATTGCAAAGCACAACAGACCTGATATCATTAAAGGAATAGGAATATGGGAACTCCATGAGAAACAGTGGCATGAGGTAACTTGGATGCCCCACAAATTCTTCCAAGGATTTGGGGAATTCGATGATGTTTTCGCGTGCAGTGGCACAGATGACCTTGTCTATATACAAAGCTATGGTGCAACTGCTTTGCTTGTTTTTGACATGATGCATAAGCAATGGAAGTGGTCAGTGAAATGTCCTGTGAGCAAAAGATTTCCTCTCCAGCTTTTCACTGGCTTTTGCTTTGAACCCCGGCTTGATATCACTGCTTAATGGAGTATGTACCAGTTCATCGTTTTGCTTTTAGACTTTTATTGGAATCACATCAGCTACCGTGTGAATTGTTATTCATTATAATCCATGCAAGTTTTGTCGCATTCTTTCAACCATTTTGCTGTTATCCTTTTCTGAGTTCTCAACACTGATGACCCCACATTGGTCGTCCTGGATGCAATTTTTTATTTGTTTCTATTGACATCAGATTAAAAATCTGTAGAATGCTATATATGTGCTGAGTTGCATATCTTCAAAGATAAGACTGGACGAAAAGCTCGAAACTCGTTAGCTCGTTCGAACTCGCTCGTTAGTGGCTCGGCTCGGCTCGTTAGTAAATTTATAACGAGCCAAGCTCAGGTTTTAGCTCGATACGATAACGAGCCGAGCTCGAGCTGGCTCGCGAGCCCTAACGAGCTAGGGTTCTAGCAGTCAGCAAACAGCCTAATAAGTCCAACTTCAGATCACAACCTAATAACTTGGAGTACTAAATTGTTTGTAGACTACTTGGTTTCATTGTTGGTTGGCTTGTAAACATGTTGCATTTGTTGATTCCATACTTACTTGTTAACTATGATTTTTTGAATTTATAACTGTTAACGAGCCGGCTCGCGAGCTTAACGAGCCAGCTCGAGCTTCTTAACGAGTCGAGCCGAGCTGGGTTCCTAGCTCGCTAAGATAACAAGCTAAAACGAGCCGAACTCTAACGAGCTGAGCCATAACGAGCCGAGCCTTAACGAGCCGAGCCAAGCTCGATATCCAGCCCTATTTGAAGATGTACCTTGTCTGCTGCAACAGTACATATATGTACCATCTTTCTCAGATTTGTCTGCTGATAGAAAATTTGCAGTGCTCAGTGCTACAGATAATGTACTCCCTCCGTCTCTAAATATAAGCATTTGTTGACTTTTAGGCCATTCTCAGTGGAGATATCATGGACACGTTTACCTAGAGTGACACATCATTTAAAAATATTTGAGACTATAATGAAACACCTTCCTCTCAATGCATAATTTCATCTATTGTTGTTTTCTAGGTTGCACGCAAGACACAAGTTGTCTAGGTAACTGTGTAGAGAGGGTGTCATCCTCATGAAACTCATTTCACCTCTCTCTTCATTAATACACTGCCACATCATCAAAAATGTTGACATGGCAGCTTATTTAATGTCCATGAAACCCTCATTAAGACTGGCCTTAGTGATCACGTTTGACCATTCGGAAACCGAAGAATGCTTATATTTAGAGACGCAGGGAGTATATATATATATCTTGGTTTGGTCTCTTGCTATCCAATATGTTTTGAACCTATCCCCTATATGACAGCTGATATTTGTCCCTTTTCGGTCTTAATCGACAACTTCGACTGCTCACATTTTGTTGTTTCGTGTGTAACTATTCATCCACGCTGCCTCTGCATCTTCTGAGGCTGCTGCGAACAGCTTGGGCACTGGTCTCACCTAAGGATGGATTCGGATCGGATATCCATGAAATCGAATCCGAATGTCACTATTTACCACATTTTAAATCGAATTCGAATACGAATCTTTTCGAATACGAATGCAAAAACGAATAATTCGAATTCAAATTCGCATTCGGATATTTACTCACTTTAACTCGAAATTGATATTTTAAAATTTAGCCAAGACCAATAAGTCAATAAGATAGCGCCAAGTACATAGAAAATAGTGTACCAAATCCAGTTTAAAACAAAGCTTACAATATCAAATTAAAATGAAAGAAAGCCAAACAACTCTAAAAATTGATGATTTTATAATTGATAAAAAATTATGATTAAGACAACTTATCAAAAAAAATATAAAAATAAATATTTTTCATAGATATATCATTTAAAATTAAAATAACTGCATTCATACATATAAATATAAATTATTTCTTTAAACATAATATTATATTTTAAATTAACATGAATAGACATATTGTAATAATTAAATTTTATTATTGTATATCACTAATAATATTAGACTAAAATAATTTTCATTTGATATTTTTTTAATATTTTAGATGATGTACATCATTTTTAGGTAACAATATTAAAATTAACATCATTTTTAATTACTAATTAGTCATCAAAATAAGTTTTAGAAGATTTCATGAGTAATTTGTTCTACACGGATACCGGATAGTATCGGATAGTCCATATTTTTGTCGAATACGAATCTGGAACTGGATAGAGAAAAAAATAGAAATCGAATACGAATACATCCATCTAACATTCATATTAAAAACGAATACAAATATCCATATTATAATTCGCATCGAATACGGATTCGGATATCCAGACATCCGAATCCATCCTAGTCTCACCCAGCGCTTGAAAGTCGTTTCTCTGGACACTGACCAGTGCCTCGCACATTTTCTGTAGAATCATCATGGGCCAAATCCAGGTTTTCCTCTTGCGGGGGCTGGCCCAGCCCGTACTGTCTCTGTCCTCTGATGGTGGTGCCCCCATGAATCCGCAGCAGCTCGGTGCAAACGAGCCAGAGGCGCCATTAATGAGGTTTCATCGTTTTGCTGCAGCTGCTGGTACTGTGTCCTGAGGCATTGATGGCTTCTGTAGTTCTCTCTGTGGTGTCTGATTTTTTTTTTACATTTTCTTCCTTTTTTTCTCGGAAAAAGGATCGTTCTCAGTATGGTGTCGTGTAGTTGATGCAGTGTGGTTTACTCAAACCGAACCTTGTTAATCATCTGATGGCAGCCATGCAGAGGGTTTCGTGTGTGTGTGTAGTGTATGGAGACAACTCCTGTCGTTTGCTGTTGGTTCCAGCTGTCATGGATGAGGCCTGGGGCCCTTCCTCACCTGAACTCCTGAAGCGATTTTGGCATAGCCCTTAATCTCTTTACATTATGTTGGTTTGGCCATATGGATAAGTGATTAGCGATGGCACCTGCTGGCTGGGCAGGACATGTGGTAGAACGTGGCTGTACAGTGTGTTCAGCAACAGTTTCAGTCGTGATATTGTTTGCTAACAGGGAGCTCTTGCAGCATGAATAGTTGTACGATTGTTCTCAGTGATAGTACACAGTAACACCACGTTTTTCCTCACTGGAAATCTGGAATCGATGTTAAAAAAACTACAAAGAGAAAATGGATTAGGATGCAACATACAGTGTGGTTGATTTCATGGTTTGACCGGTAGTGGGCCGTTAGCATACTGCCTGCGGTCCGTCGTAGGCCGGCCAGTTAAAAATGGGGTACCTACCTCCATTAAACAAACAGTGGGCCGTTCGTTAGCCCCCCTAAAAAAACAGTGGGCCGTTAGCATACTGCGGTCGGTGTCGGCCGGTAGAAATAGTCATTGTAGGAGGATCTAGTGCGACGCTACCCATCAGGATTCAAATTCTAGTGCTCGTACTTTTTTCTGAATTTATTCTGAGATTTTCCAACATTATGCATAGGGCTGTCAAAAAAGTTCGAGGATCGTAAATCGATCGAAATCGACTCGCTAATTAAAAGCTTGACTCGAGCTCGGCTCGAGCTCCAAACGAGCCGAGCTCGAGCCCAGTCTCAAGCTCGCGTCGAGCTCGAACAGCTCGTTAAAGGTCGCTAGCATTTTCTCCTAGCCGACGTAGCTCGCTACTGCTTTGTGCTTCTCTTATGTAGCATTTAAAATCTCAGCTTAGAGCAGCATTTAAATTGTCTAGTAGCTGCAAGGAACAGATGCCAGCACTTGCATCGAAGCTCATTTGCTCTTCGTCTACAGGGAGAGAACCCGTTGGCACCTGGGCTTTTTTTTAAGTGAAAGCAGAAGCACTGCTAATTCGTATAAGGAGAAGCAAACAGAGTTTTACAAAGGTTGATATTACATAAAAGACTAGAAAGCTCAAACACAAATGCCATAAAGAAACTAAAGATCTCCTAGCGGAAAGGCCTCCCCACAGGCCAAAGACCGCAGCTTAATGTCCTCCTAAATCATTGCCAGAATACTTGTTGGTGCCATGAATACTCGATCAAA
This sequence comes from Cenchrus fungigraminus, assembly GCA_036936925.1. Taxonomy (NCBI): domain Eukaryota; kingdom Viridiplantae; phylum Streptophyta; class Magnoliopsida; order Poales; family Poaceae; genus Cenchrus; species Cenchrus fungigraminus. The sequence goes on along the minus strand of CM072779.1, from coordinate 36,276,250 downwards.
GATACACCGATTCCTCTCCTTCCAGATGTTCCAAGCGGAGTAGATAAGCAGCGAGCCAGCGACGCCAGCCAACGTCTCTGCTCCTTCGGGGTTGCAAGCAGAGAGGAGTTCCACCAGAGCTCCAGGTTCAAACCTGCCGCCGGGATGGGCACCCGGCCTCCTGTCCAACCATTCACCAGCACCCAGACCTCCTGGGCGAAGACGCAGTGAAGACACAAATGCACAACATTTTCCTCAAGTTGGTCACAAAGGACACACACAGGATTGCAAGCCCAATTTCTGATCAATAGCTTATCAGCCGTCAGGAGCTTACTCTGGAGCAACAGCTAGGCAAAAAACCTGTGTTTGCCCTCAACCTTCGCCTTCCAAATGGCCCCACAATTATAAGTGCAGTAAGAACCCTTGAACTGAACTGCATATGCCGACTTCGATGTGTAAACACCACTGGCGGTCATACGCCAGACAATCTCCTCCTCTCCTGGCGAGAGATGCACATCTTGTAGAATTCCAGAGCTCAATCAACTCGGCCATCTCAGCAGCCGATGTCATTCTCCAAATGCTCCTAGCCCAATTATCATTTGTTAGATCATCAGCCACCGATTGGTTCTTTCGCCATGCCAACTTGTACAAACTTGGAGCAATATCACACGGAGCTCGCCCATCCAGCCAAGCAGATTCCCAAAACCGGGCCTTACACCCATTTCTTATCCTCACCAGCGTGCAGACTCTAAACAGCTGCTTGTCCACTTCGTCACACGGCACTTCCATCCCAGCCCATGGCCGGTCAGGCTCAATCCATTGGTACCACAGCCAGCGTAATCTCAAAGCCCTGCTAAAAAGCTCAAGATCAAGCACACCAAGACCACCCAAAGCTTTAGGCCTCTGCACTTTTTTCCAGCTCACTAGGCAGTGTCCACCAAGAGCATTCTCTGTACCCTTCCAAAGAAAACCCCGACGAATCTTATTCATTTTCTTGAGAGCCCACTTTTTTGGCGCAAACATAGACAGGAAGTATGTAGGGATAGATGACAGTGTTGCATTCAGCAGCTTAAGCCTCCCAACCCTGTTCAGGAACTTCCCCTTCCAAGTTGGCAACCTATTAGCCATCTTGTCGATCAATGGCTGGATATCAACTCTTCTCAGCTGCCTGAAGTGGAGCGGCAGCCCTAAATACGTGCATGGAAAGCTCATAACAGGACATGCAAAGCCTGCCAACACCTCCTGGAGATCTAAATCATCACAATGAATAGGATAAGCAGCACACTTGCTTCTATTGGTAACCAGCCCTGATGCCTTACCAAAGAGGTCCAAGATTTCAGCCACAACTTGAATGTCTGCACTGTTGGGTCGATGAAAATTGCTGCATCATCAGCATACAGACTTGCTCGCAGAGTTGCAGCTCTGTTCTTGATGGGGGAAAGTAGCCCATTCACAGTTGCAAGCTCAAGCAGACGCTGCAGAGGTTCCATGGCTAGTATAAACAGCATTGGCGACAGGGGGTCCCCTTGGCGAAGCCCAATATAGTGCCTGTATCACCTCCCTTTAGACCCATTGAGCAAAACCGAAGTGGAGCTAGTAGCAAGCAAAATGGAAACCCACGCTCTCCATCTAAAACCAAAGCCAAACTGTTCCAACAGCTCCATGAGAAAGTCCCAACGCACACTATCAAAGGCCTTTGCTATGTCCAATTTGAGGAACAAACCGGGCTGCTTGCTTCTGTGGAGGTATTTGATGTAGTTTTGAGTATAAAGGAAGTTGTCTTGAATACCGCATCGTCGAATAAATGCGCTCTGAGCTCTGGAGACAATCAAATTCAGTTTCATTCCCAACCTATTAGAGAGCAGCTTGGAGAACAACTTAGCAATGGAGTATGTCAGACTAATCGTCCTGTAATCACAGATGCGCTTGGCATCGGGCTTCTTTGGAATCATCACCACATGGGCAGTGTTCAGGTGTGTGAAGTGCTGACCATGCATCTGCGAGAAAAAGTTTAGAGCTAACAAGATGTCCTGTCTCACAGTTCCCCAACTATGCTTGAAAAACAGGCCAATGAAACCATCTGGGCCTGGTGCCTTCTCAGCTGCTATATCCTGTACCACGGCCAGTAGCTCCTCATAAGTGAAATCATCATCCAGATGCGCAAGATCATGCTTGGTCAGTCCAATTTCCTCCCAGTTCAGAGTTACATCCCTCGGTGCCGGGCTGCCAAAGTGGGAACTAAAATGATCAAAAACTGCCTTCTCTTTATCTTCATGCGTGAAGCAAGTACTAGTGGCTGTTTCTAGTGAGTGGATGTAATTCTTTCGCTTCCGGCCATTAGCTTGGAGGAAGAACAGCTTAGAGTTAGCTTCAGCAGCTTTAATATGGGTTAGGTGTGAAGCCTATCTAGCCCTCAGCTTTACAACTGCTGTGAGGCCCCAAAACCTCAACCTCACATCACTCTACAGGCTCGGACGGATCTCAGGCTCAGCTCGAGCTCGGCTCGAGATTCTATCGAGCTCGAGCTTGCGGCTCCAGGCTCGCTCGAGCTCGGCTCGTTGACAACCCTAGTTATGCATTAAGTGGTAAGCGACGTTCCCGTCAACGATGAGGCGCCAGTGGTGACTTCGAGAATCTCTAGATTTGTCGGTGCTCAGTCCTTCGAAGATGCTCATAGGGGTAGGGTTCGCGTACGTGTGTTCATAGGGGTGAGTGTGCGTGTGTGCTGTGAGCGTCTGCGTTGTACTGTGTAATTCTATAAAAAAACCTCCCATTGCAAAGTAATAGTGTACTGTATCTTGGGCCATTTGGAGTCATGTTCACTTCAAGTCTTGACTTGTGCCGGGCTTCATTATCTTCTCATGAAGTGCTTCTTGATGAACTTTACCCGGAAGTACTTTAAGCGCTAAAATCTTGCGTAAACAACATACTCCAAAAACTACATGCAAGTGCGAACTTATTACATTATTAGTATGCCTAGTGGCGGGTTAGTTATAATTCAAAGCTCAAACCAAAGTGTAACACGTGTTTTTAGTTAATGGAAATCGACCGCCAACATACCCCCATGCTTAAACCTTGCTCGTCCTTGAGTAAGCCTTTAATGGATGTTAGTAATGCCTTTCAATGGTCATACCCTGCACTTGATCATTCATGAGAAAACATAATGCTCTCAAAGTTTACATTTGTTAAAGTTCCATAATGTAACTAGCTTTCATCTTTATGGAGGGTAGGTATCATTTGAGCTCTTTCCACAAGTAATTAATCATACCCTCAAATTTTAAACAAATCTCAGAAATTTTGAAAATAAAGAGTGGGATGAAGAAAACTTGCTTTACCAAGATCAATAATAAACCTCCTTGCATCTTGCTCATGACTCTCATCTCATCTTGTCTCTCAAGCCTACTAGAACTACTTCTTTTCTCTCTCAAATATTTGGTGGAAGGCTTTATATGGAGCTATGAGAAAGTTTAGTTCTACCAAGATATTATAGTTGGGATATTATCAAAACAAGACAAGTTTCTCATGGACTTACCGAGACTCGTCAAAAAGATCATTGGAAAAATAATATTCCAAAGAGGGGGAAGAGAAAATACACACACTTTGAGATATGTGGACATGTGCAAATGGTAGAGTGATCCCGAGGCACAAACGAAGTCCTCGTTATCGGATTGCACATGGTTGGAAAGATGAGTATGGGTCTAGATCTTGAAGCCTCTTGAAATTTCCAAACGTAGCTAGAGAACCATGGAAGCTTTTTATTATATTTTTTCTTCTCTCCTTTTTCTCATTTTTTCTTTTCTCATCATACTTTTTGTTCTTTATATATTTTTTCTTTCATCACTTTTCTTTCATTACTTTTCTTTCTTTCTTTCTTTCTTTCTTTCTTCTTCTTCTTCTTCTTCTTCTTCTTCTTCTTCTTACTCCCCTTGAACTCTAGACTACACTAGTACTTCCTTGGCAACCCCTCCCATTCCTAGACGTTGCTCATCCCCGAGCAAAGAGGTGATGATTGTGCCAAGGTAAGTGCTGAAATTCTTGTATTTTCTTGAAGAGAGATACTTGAAACCTTCTAGGGATCCTTTCATGGAGGTCTCCCAAAATCTTGCTCCACTTGACGGCACCTTTGTTGCTTGTAATCTTCCTCGAAATATTCATCCATACTCAATATTTGGGTTGTGGTCAAGAAGGTATACACAAAAATATATTTTGGGTTTGTGAGTGGATATCCGACGATGTTTGCAAAATTTCTGATGTGGAAACTCACAATGCACGGATAGAAAAGGCTAGCATAAAGATAGGTATGCAAAAACAGAATGACCAACTTCTTAGTCTCGGGCCAGAGAAATCAAGCCTTGAATCAATGCACCCAAAAATAAATCTTGTAAACTAAGATTTTTGCACTCAATGAATATAAGGCTTTGGATTGGTAGAGCAAAATGCAAGAGGTATCAAAGACAAGGTTAGCATATCTTTTAAGAACAAAAATAAATGATTTTTGATTCATTCAAAAATGAGAGCAACGAAAAATATTTTGGGTCTCAAGTTATCATAACCTCCACAAAAGATTTGGCTAGCATTAATTTTAATTTTCAGATCATATTAAAGAGAGCATTAGCTTAATCATATAGAAATCAAGCACAAAATGAGCAAAGTGATGATCATCATATATCCATAAGCATGAGCATACATGATATCATCATGACGAGCACAAGGTAACGATGATTATTATTTGTTGAAAACAAAAACAAAAACAAATCTAGGTTATACTCCTAGTAGCCATGTTATTCTACAAAGAGATATACAAAGATTGCATCTAAGGTTGTGGAAAGCATATACATGTGTGCAGACATATAGAAAGACAAGGACAAAACGAGGGTTGAGGAATCGTTACCGTCCTTTGATGCTTGAAGTGTAGCGCGACCTCCCCCATGCTTAAGCATTGCACTTAACATGGAAGAAGAAAATTGGCATCTCGTGGCAACCGTGATCTTTGTACTCCATGTGGTCTTCTCATGTCCACCAAATCCTCCCCCATGCTTAGCATGTTGCTAGGCATGAAAGATGATGAATCATCTTGTAATTCTCGAAGTCCTACCGCCATGTGTGGAGATCATGGTCATAATCTTCACTTTGTTGTCTTAATTATCCTTCAACGTCCACCCTTTGCCATAAGCCTTAGTCCCAATCGTTTCTCAACTCGTCTTCACCTCCTTCTATGTTGTCTTTTATCGCTGCTTCAACTTCCACAAATTTTTCTTCAACTTCCAGAACAGATCTTGTACTGAAATATTGCTCCATTGTAAAGTGCTTGAAATAATCTTTCCAACGAGTGGTCATTCACTCCAATCGGACTCCGGACAAGAGAGTTACGCCCTTTTTACTCCATCAATACAAACTGTCCCGGGCTGATTTCAGAACGTGTGACGCCCAAAGTTTTGGTTGTAACTCCTTGCACGGGTCTCCTAAAATGTTGAATCTCAATGTGTTGGAAAGAATACTTAGTGGAGCTCCTGAATATCCAAATTTCCTCTTTTGTACGTCTCTGAACATGTGCCTAATCTTGATGAGGACAGCGGTGTTTCTTTCGGGATTTTGGAGGTGTTGACGATCTTAATTTCATCTTTTATCACAAACTCATGGGAGTGATTCGCCATGCCTACAAAACAACTCTAAAGCACAAAGTACCCACGAGGTGATGGTCGGGAATACTCACTCTATGCCGACAAACCAAAGACATCCCCTAGGATCTTAACTTGTGGCATAGTTAATCTAGTGAAAGAAAAATTAAGAACTTAGTGGGTGTACGTGTGTGCAGGTGTGCATGCAAATGATAGGATGGTATAAAAACAAAACAATGTTTACACCAAATTCTAAGCTCCATGCTTACAAAGTGGTTGCCAAACTTCTCCATTGCTATAAAGATTTAATAACCAAGGTCAAAACACCATGCTTATCCCAAGATTAATAATTCCTTATAGTGTAAGATAAGTAGGGCGCATTGCAAAGTTTATAAACCAACCAATGCAAAATGATATCAAGATATATAAAACTGAATGATGGGAGTCTCCAATCATGTCTAAACACCATGTTTACACAAGATTGCAAAAAAGGAAAAATGCCCTTAAGAAGCATTATCATAAACATGAAAGCATTCATCATAAAGTTTCATGCATTTGCAGTAGTTCTTTGCATGCATGTGTTCAGGGGGAGTGCATTTGCTCAGGGGGAACCTGCATATGTTCAGGGGGAGCTCCTTGTGTCGCCTGAGTTC